>JAQPPZ010017106.1:3235000-4579085 GCA_028583015.1 Wollemia nobilis
CAGTGAGTAAGGGTGCTGTAAGAAAACAACCTTAGATCAAAACCTGTAATTCTATTGAATATTCAAGAGAAAGGTTTTAGATTAGATCAGAAGATATTGAGTCTCTAACAATTCTCTCTATGCTTCTGTGAGATTTTTGTATGTGTTGTAGACCAGTGAGGGTCTTGTATAAGAGAAGGCATTTTATATGTCATCAGTTTTATTAGAAATTGAAATCCAAGTGGGTGCTTGGTAAAAGGAGTTGGTGCTCCTATCTGTTGCAGCAGATAAATCAGGGGTTGGTGCTCCTTCCAGTGGGTGTTGGTAAACCGTTTGTAAAGATTGAATCCTTGCAAAGACTGGATTTGGATTGTAGTCCAAATAGTCATTTTTGAGGAGTAGCCACATTGGTGAACCTCGTTAAATCCTTTATTGTGTGATGCTCTTGTGTGATACTTGCATTATCTATTTTTAAGCATGCAGTATTAAGTTTTAAGAGTAGCAGATTTAAATTTTAAAATAGTTACACTGATTCACCCCCCCTCTCAGTGTCATTGTGAGAATATCAATTGGTATCAGAGCCAGGCACCTGCACAAGCTTAATCAGCTAAGGTGTTCTTGGGAGATATACAATGGCCGGTGGTGAAGGTTTTTCTTCTAACAAAGCTCCTCTGTTCGATGGAACAAACTATTCTTTCCGGAGGCTCAGAATGCGGACCTATCTCTCGTGCATTGGGTTATGACATTTGGGAATCTATTGAAAATGGATACACCACTCCCACTGTTCCTCCAACAGATGCAGCTGAGAAGAAAAAGTTTGAGAACAACTCGAAAGCCAAGAATGCTATTATGTGTGGATTGGTCGACAGTGAGTTGATACGCATCATGAACTGCAAATCTGCTAAAGACATATGGGACAAACTGCAAAGCATTCATGAAGGAGACAACAAAATCAAGGAAGCTAAGCTGCAAACACATCGTGCCCAGTTTGAAGCATTAAAGATGACCGATGATGAGAACATAGAAGCCTATATGCTGAGGGTAAATGGAATCATCAATGCAATAAGAGGACTCGGAGAGGAGATTGAAGATGCAGTTGTCGTGAAGAAGATACTGAGAACCCTCAACAAAAGATTTGATGCAAAGGTTTCTGCTATAGAGGAAGCAAAGGATTTAAATATTTTTAGTTTGGATGAAATGCATGGATCTCTAACTGCATATGAAATGAGGATTGGTCAAACTAAGCCCTCAGACAGAGAAGCAGCCTTCCAAGCTCAGAAAAATATAAAATCTAAACTAGAATCTGAGGAAGAAGAATCTGCAGATGAAACTGAAGCAAACTTTGTTAGGAAACTAGTAAAGGGAAAAGGGAAATACAGAGGGAAGCTACCGTTCAAGTGCTTTAACTGTGGCGGCATCGGGCACTTTGCAGCAAAATGCCCAATGAATGAGAAAAATAGAAGTGATGAAGGGACACATCAGGAAAGAAAAGTCTGGAAAAAGAAACCGCAGTTTAGAAAAAGAAACTTCAAGAAGAAGAGTTTCATTTCCCAGAATATCGATTCTTCTGAAGACAGTTCCAGTGAGGAATCAGAAGAAGAAACTGGTGAAGCCCTGTTCATGGCTTTTGAAGAACAAAGAACTGAAGAAACCCAGGAGTGTGAAGAAAAATTAGACGATGAGGCCGAGGTAGATCTGGAAGGTGAGTTGGTGGCTGCTCTTGAAGAGTTAAGTGCAGAAAGGAAAAGAAATAAAAAGACTTCAAGAAAACTTGAGGAGGCCGGGGAATTAATTATAAGTTTGAAAGTACAAACTGAAGAATATAAGAAAAAGTCTCGAAGATTTTGAAGCACGACTAATCGTGAAAATAAATGAGTGCAACAAGCTAGAAGAAAACATAGTCGGATTAAGGTCGCAACTAGAAGAAATGAATCGAAACTGAGTTGTCATCATAAATTTGAAGACAGTTTTGCGAAGCTGAACAAAATGTTGAATAATCAAAGGCCCATGGGTATCAAGTTTGGTTTGGGCTTTGATGAAGGAGAATCCTCAATGGACTCAAAGGCTATAACTGTAGAACCAATAAAGAATAAAGACAAGATCAAGGTTGATAAAGATAAACCGTATCAGGCAAAAGAAAACAACAAGTCCAAGTTCGAAAGGAGTGCTACAAATGATGGATTCACCAAATTCTCTCATCAAAGAAGGAGAAGACCCATGGCTCCTACCTCCACATGGCAACAACCATTTCCCAGGTACACTCGTTCCTTTTCTGGTTATTGTTTTAAGTGCAATGCATATGGTCATAAAATTTCAAGTTGTAGATATAATGTAGAACAAAGAAACTTTACTAGTAGAAATACTTTTTCTCCTTTGATAGATTATGCTGTAGAATGTTATAACTGCCATAACTTCGGCCATATTGCAAGGAATTGTCGTAGCTCTTTTGCAGGAAATAAATACCAGGGAAGAAAGTTTCGATCAACTGGATCAAAACAAGACAGAAAATTTCCCAAAAAACTGTCACAGGCCAATGAAAGGGAGAAGGTAAAGCAAGTGACCAGATCTGCTGTCAAATCTCAATGGAAAGAAAAGGAACAACCGAAGAAAGACAAGGAATATTTGATTGTTCAAACAACTCTCAAAGCACAGAATAAATCTACACCTTGGATTCTGGACAGTGGATGCTCCAGTCATATGACAGGAGACAAACAGAAGTTTGATAAGCTACAGACATATGAAGGTGGTTCTATAAAATTCGGAAACAATGATGGAGCAAAGATAGTGGGTAAAGGATCAGTTAAGTTAAGTGACGGTAAAATCAACTCTAAGGAAGTTCTTTTTGTGGTAGGACTGAAGCATAACCTACTGAGTGTAAGTCAGATTTGTGACGAGAGGTCATGAAGTAATTTTCAAGAAGGAGGGCTGTGAAGTAAGGAAGACAAGAAATGGAAAGTTAATAGCCACTGGACTGAGAACTTTTGGAAATTTGTATACTCTCTCGGAGACTTCAGAAGGAGCCTGCTTGGTTGGTCAAGAAGAAGAAAACTGGCTATGGCATAAAAGACTCGGTCACATAAGCTTTGATAATCTGATAAAAATCATCTCAAAAAGAGCAGTAAGAGACATACCCACTATTGGTAAACCATCAAACAATATATGTGAGTCATGCCAAAAGGGGAAGCAAACCAGATCTACCTTCAAAGCAAAAGAATATTTCACTAGCAAGCCATTAGAACTGATTCACACTAATTTGTGTGGACCCATGAGGACAGAAAGCATAAATGGATACAAATATTTTATGTTGTGTATTGATGATTTTTCCAAAATGACATGGGTACTCTTTCTGAAACAGAAGTCAGAAGCTTTTGAGATGTTTAAAACCTTCAAAAATCTTGTTGAGAACCAATCTGGAAAAAGAATAAAGTGTTTGAGATCTGATAGAGGAGGAGAGTTTATCTCAGATGAGTTTGCGGAATTCTATGAAAAATATGGAATAAGAAGACAATTTTCAGCAGCAAGAACACCTCAGCAGAATGGAGTAGTTGAAAGAAAGAACAGAATCGTACAGGAAATGGCAAGGACCATGTTAATAGAGAGCAAAATTGCTGACGATTCTGGAAAGAGGCGGTCCACACTCGTAGTCTATATTCATAATAGGTGTATGTTGAGGCCGCATGAAAGCAAAACACCATATGAAATGTGGTTTGGCAAAAAGGCTACGACAAAATACTTCAAAGTGTTTGGCGACAAGTGTTACATTAAGAGAACCGAAAGCAATCTTGGCAAGTTTGAAGACAGAGTTGATGAAGGAATATTCCTTGGGTACTCAACTAAAAGCAAAGCCTATACATGCTACAACAAAAGACTTAAGAAAATAGTGGAGAGTGCGGATGTGAAGGTTGATGAAGGCAGGAAACAAGAAATCAGCAATAATGAAAACTACCCAACCTATGAAGAATTTATTGAAGAAGATGAAGATCAAGAAAAAGAAGAGAGACAGAAATCAGATTCAGAGGACTTAGAAAGAGATGAAAATAGAAAATACAGAACAGGCAGTTGGCAGAAAAATCATCCCAAAGAGCAGATTATTGGGGACCCTACAGTTGGCATTCAGACAAGAAGAAGAGTAGTAAATAACTATTCTCTGTTATCCAGTATTGAGCCCAAGAATATTATTGAAGCAAGCACGGATGAAAGCTAGATGGAAGCTGTAAATGAAGAACTAGATCAAATTGAGAAAAAAAAAACCTGGGAATTAGTACCAAGGCCTGAACATAAAAACATAATTGGCACTAAATGGATATTTAGAAACAAACCGAATGAAGATGGACAGGTTGTAAGGAATAAAGCAAGATTAGTCCGTAAGGGATATGCCCAAGTTGAGGGGATTGATTTTGAAGAGACTTTTGCACCCGTGGCCAGACTTGAAGCAATAAGACTGTTTTTGGCTTTAGCTGTTCATAAGAACTTCAAGGTTTATCAGATGGATGTAAAATCAGCATTTTTGAATGGAAATCTTGAAGAAGAAGTATATATTGAACAGCCTGATGGTTTTCAACTTTGTGATAATCCTAACTTTGTTTGCAAGCTGAAGAAAGCATTGTATGGCTTGAAACAAGCACCTAGAGCTTGGTATGCAAGGTTGGACAACTATCTCACTAAGCAAGGATTCAAGAAAGGTATGGTGGATAGCAATTTATATGTGAAAACTGAAAATGGCAATTTCATTGTCCTTGTTGTTTATGTAGATGATATAATTTTTGGAAGTAGCAATGATGAATCATGCAAAGACATAGCAAACAAAATGCAGAAAGAGTTTGAAATGTCTATGATAGGTGAACTTTCATATTTCCTTGGATTACAAGTTAATCAAACAGAAAAGGGAATTTTTATCTCTCAAATTAAATATGTGAAAGAAATGCTGAAAAAGTTCACTATGGAAGATAGTAAACCAGTGAGCACCCCCATGACAACAAGCTGCAAGTTGAGCAAGGATGATAACTCTCCAGATGTTGATCAAACAATGTACAGATCAATGATAGGGAGCCTGCTGTATTTGACAGCCACTAGACCGGATATCTTGCAGGCTGTCTGCATGGTTGCAAGATTTCAGGCTAGTCCAAAAGAGACTCATGTGACAGCAGTGAAAAGGATTTTTAGGTATCTCAAAGGTACTATGGAGTATGGGCTGTGGTATCCAAAAGGAAAAGACTTCACTCTCTTTGCATACTCTGATGCTGATTGGGCAGGATGCATTGATGACAAAAAAAGTACAAGTGGAGGAGCATTCTTTCTTGGAAACAAATTGGTTGCATGGCACAGTAAGAAGCAAGAATCAATCTCTTTATCCACAGCCGAGGCCGAATACATTGCAGCTACTACATGCTGTACACAAATACTATGGATGAGACAAACATTGAAAGATCTAGGAATTCACTTCAATGAGCCCATTTCAGTCAAATGTGACAACACTAGTGCAATCAACATTTCAAAGAATCCGGTAATGCATTCCCACACCAAACATATTGCAATCCGGTATCACTTCTTGAAGGATAAGGTTGCGGAAGGAGAGGTCAGATTAGAGTTTGTTCCCACTACAGAGCAAGTAGCAGACATATTCACCAAACCTTTACCAAAGGAAATATTTGAATACCTTCGGAAGAAGTTGGGAGTAGTCACACTTCCCAAGCACTGACTAGCTATGGGAAATACATTCTCAGGGGGAGCATTCAAGTTATTTATGCCTGAGAATGTTGTGCATAGACTCAGGGGGAGTCTACAGCAGCCCTTTGGAATTATTGGCAAAGGGGGAGAAGAATTTGAGCTAGGCTACAAAGTGTTGCCAACAATTCCAAAGGGGGAGATTGTTGAGCAAGGTGCAGCAAAAGCAAGTGCAAAAGGATTGTAATTGTTGTCAACACGGACAGAGTGATGCAGTTGAAGCAGTTCAGAGGTCAGTCAGATCAAGTGCAGAAAATCTCAAGAAAAACAGAGGGGACCCAGATCCAAAAATTTGCAGAAAAAGAAAAGGAAGAAAACTGTCGCGATATCGCGACATGTTTCCTGTCGCGATTTCGCGACATATCGGAGGAGAGAGAAAGTGCATTGAAAAATGTCACGATTTCGCGACATATCGGAGGAGAGAGAATGTGCAAGGAAAAATGTCACGATTTCGCGACATGTTGGAAGGAAAGAAGCCAAATCGAGAAACTGTCGCGATTTCGCGACAAGTTTGAAGCAAAGGCACCAAGGAGGAAAAATGTCACGATTTCGCGACATATCCGGAGGAGAGAAGCAAACAGACGCAAATGTCACGACGAGAGAAAGAAGAAAATTGTCGCGATTTCGCGACAAAAGGTGAGAGAGAAAGATGAATGAGATGAAAGTGAAGAAAGTGTAGCGATTTCGCTACATGTTGCGATTTCTCCGGTGAAAGCGAAGAAAAAGCACTAAGGAAAGTGTAGCGATTTTGCTACGCTCTAAATGCAAAGGATGAAAGATGTAGCGATTTCGCTACAAGCTTGAAACACTAAGAACAAAAGTGCAACATTTTTCTAACTGTTTCAAAAGGCAAGGTAAAAAGGTGTAGCGATATCGCTACAGGTTGAAAGTGCATAGTGCGGAGATGTAGCGATATCGCTACAGGTTGAAAGTGCAAGGTAAAAAGGTGTAGCGATTTCGCTACAGGTTGAAAGTGCATAGTGCGGAGGTGTAGCGATATCGCTATAGGTTGAAAGTGCAAGGTAATAGGTGTAGCGATTTCGCTACAGGTTGAAAGTGCATAGTGTGAAGGTGTAGCGATATCGCTACAAGTTCTAAATGCAAAGTGGAAAGGTGTAGCGATGTCGCTACACGTCGGAGTTTCGCTAGATGCAGCAATGAAAAATGGTAAGTCTGAGAAGTGTAGCGATTTCGCTACCACATGAAGAAAGAGTTGTACGGAGGCCAGAAGCGTCGCGATTTCGCGACGGCAATGAGGATGACGTCAGCAAGACCAAAAACGTCGCGATTTCGCGACATCTTAGAAGATGACGTCAGCAAAACCAAAATGTGTCGCGATTTCGCGACAGGGTGAACGAAAAGCCATTGCAAGCCGGAAACGTCGCGATTTCGTGACATCTTTGAGGATGACGTCAGCAAGTCTAAAAATGTCACGATATCGCGACAAGTTGCCAGAGAAGCCTCAGGAAGCCGAAAGTGTCACGATTTCGCGACATCTTTGAGGATGACGTCAGCAAGTCTAAAAATGTCGCGATATCGCGACAAAGTTGAGGATGACGTCAGCAAAGAAAATGTCGCGATATCGCGACAGGTAATGTTTTGGCGGGAAAAAGGTCTAAGAGGCATTCAAAGTGACAGGTGTCAAAAAGGCGCCAGTTACGATAAACCTAACTGGAGTCAGATCTATAGTTCCAAGTGACAGGTGGTGAGATTGGAGAGGAGAAATTCATGCTGCAGTTAACTGTAGTTACAAGTGAAAGTGACTAGACAACGAATTTAAGAAGAGATCGGCTGTTGCAGGGCCGTGATGCTGCAAGCTGGCGTAAAGAGCAGTTTTTTAGATAATCACTGCAAACAAGAAATTTTCTCGATGGTTGTGCTTGACTCACAAGAAAGTAACGGGTAGAATAGAAGGATTGACACCGTTTAGAATAGAGTGCAAAATAATTTGAAAGAGCAGTTACGTAGAGAACGAAATCAGAGAGCATCGAAATGCGTAGAAATGCTGTCAGTCTACACAAAAAGGGGTGTCAGTTCCAATAGAGTAGAATGTCAGAATGTGCAGAGAAAAAGGTTGTCGAACGTCAGAATGTTAGTAAGAAAGCGGCTAAAAGGCGGATCAGGTCAGAGAAGGATTAATGCTTTGATTACAGCTGAGGATGCATGAAAATGTTGGAGGGAAAGTTAAACCGTTTGAAATTGAGCCATTCGAAGAAATCAAGTATATAAGGATCGAACTGGCATAGTGAGAAGGTTACTGTGACTGTGTTTTCATTGTGCATTTAAAAGGTCTCAGTGAGTAAGGGTGCTGTAAGAAAACAACCTTAGATCAAAACCTGCAATTCTATTGAATATTTAAGAGAAAGGTTTTAGATTAGATCAGAAGATATTGAGTCTCTAACAATTCTCTCTATGCTTCGTGAGATTTTTGTATGTGTTGTAGACCAGTGAGGGTCTTGTATAAGAGAAGGCATTTTATATGTCATCAGTTTTATTAGAAATTGAAATCCAAGTGGGTGCTTGGTAAAAGGGGTTGGTGCTCCTATCTCATTGCAAGCAGATAAATCGGGGGTTGGTGCTCCTTCCAGTGGGTGCTGGTAAACCAATTGTAAAGATTGAATCCTTGCAAAGACTGGATTTGGATTGTAGTCCAAACAGTCATTTTTGAGGAGTAGCCACATTGGTGAACCTCGTTAAATCCTTTGTTGTGTGATGCTCTTGTGTGATACTTGCATTATCTATTTTCAAGCTTGCATTATTAGTTTTAAAAGTTACAGATTTAAGTTTTTAAGTAGTTACACTGATTCACCCCCCCCTCTCAGTGTCATTGTGAGAATATCACATTGATCCATTCTACCTAATCCCCCAATAATCTAAATTTTATTGTTTTTTATACATATTTTCAATAAATTATTTTTGGCTTCTATTGTGGTCACTTCTCTAAATTATTTATATATGTGTGTGATATGGATAGGCATAGATAATTATGTTGACACTTTAGAAAGTTGACATATCTGTTAGGTTATTCAATATTTTTAGGTTGTAGCATACAACTTGTATTTGGCATCTCAAATGTCTATTTAACATTGTAAATTTAATAAAATCTTAATTAGGATTTTTAGTTCCTATGATATGGATAGGCATAGAAAATTATATTAGAACTTTATAAAGTCGGCATATCTATTAGGTTGTTTGATATTTTTAGGTTGTAGCATACATCTTGTATTTGGCATCTTGAATGCCTATTTAACCTTGTAAATTTAATAAAATTATAATCAAGATTTTTGGTTCCTGATCATTGGTATCAAAACCTTCTTGTCTCCTGACTAGAGAAGGGATTTCCATCATGGAAATCCAACTCTTCCCTCCTGCAATTCTCCTTTTTTGTAATTTTATTCTACAAAATTGCATCCCTTATTTTATTACTACAAATCATGGATCTAAAATTGTTGCTTCATGTGTCCATGTTACCTTCTACATCAACACTCATTAGTCCCACAACATTGTGGGCTCACTCTAGCTTTGGGCCACAACTAGAATATGGTTTCTTTGTTTCCATATTGGGTGGCTTGTTTTGCTAGATTTCTATTTTACTACCTCTTTAGTTGCCCCTATGTATTTGCACACGCATGCCTGCAATAAACCATCTGGAGACCATCTCCTCTTCACCATTGTGGATCAACCATTGATACAACATTCAGTTCGTTCTTGATAAAGGCACCACTAACGTTGTATCTCCCACCATGTAGGCAATTCTGATGTATCTACCATGTATGATCCATTGTAAATCACCCAACGGATCTGTTCACGGTTTATGGAAGGTTTATGCATAAGAGGTCGGACCTAAAATGTACTTGTAAAACAATGGTGAATCTATTTCAAAACCCTGGTGAATCCTAGTCAAATTCATGTAGGAAGACATGGTAAATTACCTTATTCTTCACTAGAAGTTGTAAAAAATTGGTGAATTTTTGTAAATATCTAGAAAAAATATTAAACAACAACAAAAGACTACTTGCAGATATGCATCCGAGGGAGGGTTGGGTGCAAAGTTGCACCTAGGGGAGGGTCAGGTGCATTTCTTTATTTGGGGGAGTTGGGTGTAGAAATACATCCGAGGGCGGTCCGGGTCCAAAAATGCATCTGGGGATATTGTGATAGTGACTATATTATGGATAATGTTGAAAGAAAATCTCAAGTGGATATTGTTTCTCCTTGAGATTAGGTGTTATCTTTTGGTGTAGTAAGAAACAACCAACCATAGCAATCTCCTCAACTAATATTGAGTATAAAAGTGCTACTCCAACTTATCAAGAAACCATTTGGCTTCAAATACTACTAACAAAAATTGGGTTTAACAAAAATAAATCTATCACAATATTTTTTGATAACCAATCTTCAATAGCTTTAGCAAAGAATCCTATTATACATCAAAGGATAAAACACATTGAGATTCAAGCACAGTTCTTTAGGGAGAAGGTATTAGATGAGATAATTAAACTCATATATTGCCCCACAAATGAGAACATATATGATATTTTCACAAAACCATTAGTAGAATCTAAATTTTCTTACTTTAGAAGTAAAGTAGGCCTAAAAGAAATGCCCTCAAGGGGAGGTACTGAATAATATTGTGTGATGTCAATTCTTTTAAGTATTTTTTAAGGTTTTGTGAATTCCATGTTGATTGATGGAATGCGTATTTACCATTTATTTATCCATGTTGATGGATGCTATTTTTTCCATGTTGATGGAATATGTATGCCACTTGTTTATCCATGTTGATGGATGTTATTTTTCCATGTTGATGGAATATGTATACCACTTGTTTATCCATGTTTATGGATGTTATATTTTCCATGTTGATGGAATATATATATGTGTGTGTGTGTGTGTGTGATTTATTATTTATGTATTATATGTTGATGGAAACCTTATTTACATGCCATATTTTATATATATGATATTTATTTATCCATGTTTATGGATGTTATGTTTTCCATGTTGATGGAATATATAAGCTACTTATTATTAATGTTTTCCACATTGATGGAAACCTTATTTACATACCATATTATATATATTATTTAGGATACAAAAATGCAACACCAAAAAATACTAAATAAAAGAAACATAAGAAAATTAGAATTGCACAATAGATGATCTTATATTAATGGGGGGATCCTACAAACTCCATTTTTACAATGTGGATCCTTGAATCCTTTTGATACAGATTTACAAATGGCTAGGGTTCTCCAAAACCCTAGAAAACAATGCGGGTGGTATCTTCAGGCGCGTCCTTGCTCCCAACAGAGTTGAGTGGGTTTCTTGATATCTAACGTCAGACCACTCTAGCTTAAATAGCTATCCAATGTTGATGTAACATCTTCAGATCTGCACACAATGACACAACAAACTAGTTAGTAATACCTATGAGGGCTTCACAATGTGAGGCCCATTATAGGCAATGGTAAAAACCTAACTATCTGATACATAAGTAGTGAATAGAAACAAAAGTACATAAAATGAAATAAGAAATAGTAGATCTACCTTACTTGCTATCTTCCAATCTGTGAGGTTTTGTTGCAGTTGGTAGGCGTGGTGATACCCTAGCATCACTCAAAGTCTAGGAGGTCTTCAGAACACTTACATAAAATGCCCGCGGGCACTCGATGGGTACAAAAAATGCTTGTGGGCATTTTACCTAAGTGTTATGAAGATCTCATAGCCTTTGAGCAACAGTAGGGCATTATTGTGCCTACCAACTACAAAAAAAATCACAGATCAAAAGACAACAAGAAAGGTAGATCTACTATTTCTTATTTCATTTTATGCACTTTTTTTTATGTTCACTACATCTACAATAGATAGTTAGGGTTTTACCATTGCTTATAGAGGACATCACATTGTGAAGCCCTCACAAGTATTAATAACTAGTTTGTTGTCTTATTGTGTGCATATTTGAAGGTGTTACAGTAGCATTGGATAGTTTTTTAAGCTAGAGTGGTCCAACATTAGATATCAAGAAGCCCACTCAACTCTATTGGGAGCAAGGACGTGTCTGGAGACACCACCCGCCTTGTTTTCTAAGGTTTTGGAGAACCCTAGCCATTTTTAAATATGTATCAAAAGGATTCAAGGATCTACATTGTAACAATGGAGTTTTTAGGCTCTCCCACTTAATATAAGATCATCTATTATGCAATTTTGGTTTTCTTGTGTTCCATTTTTTTAGCATTATTTGGTGTTGCATTTTTGTATACTCAAATGGTGATCACAGTGGCTACAAAAAATACTCGTGGGTGCTCGATAGTGGTAGGGAGGCACCCAGAGGCGCTCGTTGGTAACAAAAAGCACCCAGAGGCATTCGATGGATAAGGAAGGATTCTAAGGAAGTAGATCTGGCGAGGGAAATGGATGGCTATGACTATGGGGTTATGGTGAGCGAATATGGAGGTAGAAGTACTAAAATACTCTAAAGAAACTCAAGAAATTTGAGAACATGAAATCAACACTCAAGCAACGAACACTTAGGAAAACTCTTGGAAAACTTAGGGACTCCAAAAACTCAAGGGTTGAGCCATCAAAATGGATCATATTAATAATCCAACCTAGGGCATACATATGGTTTCAATGACGCTAATCATGTAGCTAAGATAAAAGCACATCGGAAGATGGATATTAAATTTAGGGTGTGGCATGGATTGATGTGGATGGACGAACAGGAAAAATTGAAATCGGATGGTTGGGATTAATTAGTTTATATAAATATATTTTTATTAAATATATATATAATATAATATATAAAATATTATTATTTAAATATATATATAATAAATATATATAAATATATATGAATAATGAGTGAAAATGACAAAAAATCATGGATGGATGACAAATGGCTAGGTTTTGGTATCTATAGATGCCCCTTTTTGTACTGTGTTGCATGAAACACAATGCAGTGCAAAAACATGAGATGCATGTTTTGACCAGGTGTAGAAGCAGCTTCTCTTGAGATTTAGAACATGATCTTGAAGATAAAAGAATAAAAGCATTTGATTTTTGCATAGCTTAACCCCTCAATTGACGAAAGAGTTTGTGGATGAATCTCATGAGCCAATTGAAAAATCTGTGCAAATAAATGATGTATGATGTGCATGATGTAAATGTGATACCATTTTTGCCCCAATGGTGGGAAGGAGAGTGATGAAAAATGTGATATGATGCGTTTTTTTTTTCCCAATAGATGAAGGTATTTGTGATAGATGTGATGCAAAATGTGTTTTTTTTACCCCAACATATGAAGGGATTTGTGATAGATGTGACCAAAAATGCATCTATTTTTACCCTAATAGATGAAGGGATTTTGCCAAGTGCATATGCCATAATCATGTAATATGTATCCCATTATGGGAAAGTCAAAACCAAATGTGGTTACCCCAAATTTGGGGTGATTCGATGCTATTGAAGAATTTACCTTTCAATGTCATTGATATGCAAAGATGAAAAATACAAAGAGTAAAAGTAGTCAACTTTGGAGGATCAACTAGTGACTGTCAGATAATATTTATGACTAGAACCAATCACCCTAGCTAAAGCTAGTTGCCATGATGACTTTTCAAGGAAATGTGAGATGATGAGATTTGATTTTTTCCATGTTATAAGCTCCACGAACTAGGCCATCAATGACAACTTTTGTGCAATTTGTTCTTGGCAAGGTTTCATGCAAAATGTGAAGTACCAAAGATGATTATGCTTTTGAAAAATGAGATATGTGATGATGAAAATGACTAAGTTTTATTATGGTAGATCTTTCACATTATCGTATTGCATGGATGCAAGTCGTTGCAATCGCCAAGTATATAGAAAAACCCACTATATAAAAGATGCACTTGAATATTGTTTGAACTTGGTAGATATGCAAATGGTTATGCAAAATGATGATGTGTGAATGATGAAAAATTATGATGATCATCGTTTTGTGAATATTTAGACCCTTTTGTGGTGTGTTTGTGACTTGTTTGGTGAATTTGCAATATGTGGTTGCAAACAAAAATTATGCATCCAAATCAATTGAAATCTTCACAAAAACTATTAAAAATGATGACATGAATGCATGGGTGAAATTTGAAGTGATTTGGTTGGAAGAATCCACTATTTTTTAAGAACTTATCTTTTGTATAATTTTGATGCCAAACGCCCATTGGCGCTTTTGGTCCATATAAATTCCCCTCAGTGTTTGGGTGTTTGGTAAATGCCTATGGGTGCTTCAATGCACCAAGAAATACCCATGGGCATCTCAAGGCACCTGAAGCAATTATAAATAGCTGCTAGGATGAGAAACCAAGCTCATTTATGCGTTTGGGAGTTTGAAAAGCTATGTCTAGGAGAGTGGAGTGAGGTGAGGTGAAGTTTTTCGAGCGCAGAAGCTATGGTGGCGGAGGGATCGGGTGTGGAGGTTGGGGATGTGGCTGGAGCATGGGTTGTTGAGGTAATTTTTTATGCATTGTGCAAATGTTTTTATGATGTTTTTTTAGAAAATTATTGACAAATATTTTGTGTTGTGATGCAGCTTAGGATTTTGGAGGCTCGACACCGGTTCTCACCTTACATCCCTAGGATGAGGAAGGTGGTTTCAAATGAGGAGTGGGAGATTTTGGAGGATGTGGGGCTAGTGGAGGTATCCCAGGTGGATGTTGTGAGGGATGACGAGGTATAACTTTCTACCTTAGCGGAGAGGTGGGATGTGGATAGGGGGACATTTCAATTCCCTATGGGTGAGGTGATGGTGATCTTGGAGGATGTATATTCTATCCTCAAGGTGCTAGTGGAGGGAATTCAGGTTGAGTTTGGGCTCAACTGAAATATAGAGATTATGAGGATGTTTAGGGATGCATGGTAGGGGGTGAAAGTGGAGAGCGAAGGTATACCATATTTATCCATGTACATGGACAAGGAGTTGGATGCCCTATGAGCCTTGGTCATGTTTGTGTTGGCCAATATCATGGCCCCGAATAGCATCAAGTGTAGGTTTCTATGAAATCTCATAGGAGTAGTTAGTGATATGATCACTAGGTGATAAATGTACGCATGGGCTCCTTCTTTGTTGGTGCAGGTATATCAAGAGTTGTATGAGGTGATGAGGTAGGGTAGGAAGGGATTGGGGTGTAGCTTGCCATTGTAGTATTGGGGATGGGAGCACTTAAGTGTTGCTCGACCAGAGGGCTTGTTGATAGAGGATTTAGGTAGGGAGCAACCCTATGCTAGGAGATGGATGTTGGTTGAGGAGGTACAATCGAGTTGACCAGTGGGGAGGAGCCAGTGATACCAAGAGCTATAGGTTGGACTAACATCCACCCAAGTAATATGGAGGCCATGGCAGGCTTGTAGGTGGACCGATGATGAAGAGCACTTGCAACAAGTACGACAGGCTCGATGGGTGGTTGGTCGACATCAAAGCGAGGTGGAGTAATTTCAATTCTCATGAGTTCTCTAATAGTTTGGACTAAGGTAGGATGTTCCCGATGATCCAGTGTGCTATATGAGACATAGAGAGAAGATGGAGCTACCATACACAAAGATATGGAGGGTGGCTTGCAAGGATGATGAGGAGATGGATATTCTAGATGTGGAGGATGTGGGGACTACCATGGAGTATGATGTGTGGTTTTTTGCTCAACCACCATGGGCACTACCTCAAGGGGCAACCTTTAGGGATGGTGATGAGGCTAGGGATGAGGGGACCCAGGAGGCCTCCAAGCGATAGAGATGCCTTTGATCATATAGTCAAAGGAGGAGGACTAAGGATGTGGTGAGGTAGGCTCTTGATATTGGGGGAGATGGTGGAGATGGAGAGGATGTGGAGGAGATTCTATATGGACCTTCGGTTCGGAGCAAGGAGGATTGGGTGCAGTTGGAGTAGCAAGTAGCAAAGCAATACAAGAGGATTACTAAGCTCCAACATACTATCGATATCACACGTCTTCGATCTTAGGATAGGTATATCAAGGCATTAAAGGATAGGTTGATGGAACATCATATTCCACTTCCAGTTCCTCCAACCTTATCTATCTTCAAGGTTGCTAGGTGTAGCAAGTCTAGGCATAGCTCTAAGTTTGAGGCTCCTCCTAGGTCATAGGGGTCCTCTTGGAGGACATAGCTAGTTCTTAGATGCACTTTTGTAGATGAGCCTTGGTGCTCCATTATATGTATCCTTTTAGCACTCAATGTACATGTGATTTATACATACATGGCTTTTATCTTTTGTTTCATATGCGTTTTTGTATAAATGCTTTTTGTGGAATTCTTTTGTGGAATGCATGTTTTATATGGATGATTAATGCAAGGTGACATGTATGGATGATTAATGCATATGAAATGTTATGGATGATTAATGCAAGGTGACATGTATGGATGATTAATGTAATATGGAGTGTATAGATGATTAATGCAAGGTATGGAAGGTAAACGTGTTAATGATCATTTATGGTTTAGATCTTTGCTTGGTCATTTTTCTAGTATCGTTTTTTAATAAAGGGTACCAAAATTGGTGGCATATGATATGAATGGCTCATGACGTGACATGGATGTTGATATGGAAGAAGACATGGGTGTTGATATGGATGTTGATATGGAAAACTACCTATTTTGCAGAGACTCAGACACACTAGTGGTATCAAACAAACTCACTAAAACTATCTAATTCTTCTAGGACCAAATGTGTGTGTAGTGAATTCATTTACCGAATCAAGAGCATGGTAATGACTTGATGCAATCAAGAACCAATGTGTGTGCAAGTGAGTTCATTAATTCATCTTGAGTAAATTGGGTAAACCTATTATGGATGTAACCAAGAAGCTAGTTGGTCTGTATGAGTTATCAGAGGTCCCTTTGAGAGAGATGTGTCACCATGCATGAGCGTACTCCACTACCAGTAAAACATCTATAGCTTCTATGGAGGCTAACTCCATAGTCCATGATTTATGTTTTTGATCTCTTAATTTTTGGGGATGACTACCTAACCGTCTGAATGGAAATGTAGTACGACCCTTACAACCCAATGATCAGTGGTGTGTGATGTAAAATATTTAGAGTTTTTGTTAGGGATTTTCCTCGCTCTTTCTTTTATTTTTGGAATTGTGATAGAGGTGAAAACCACTTTTTTTTGGACTATGTTGCATGATGGTACTAGCAAGGATGACCCTTTTTCACTTCTAGGTTCAAACCAAGTATGGTGTTATCCCTCTTTGACACAAGATGTTTTTAAGATGTGAAATTGTGGTTGGTTCAAGAATGTTTTGGAGTAAATTCCCAAAACTCAAGATTTTCTTAATGTATATGTGCAATGGTCCTAAAAATAACTCGACGTGTATTTTGAAGGTTGCTTAAAACACTAGGAGTGGCTGAGTGACAGAAAAAACCTAAGATTTTTATGATAATGTGGTTTGTGTGAATGGTAATTTGACTTTGTGAAATTGTGTGGATGACTTTGTGAGGATGCCCCTGATTAAGGCAACATGATTTTATTGGACCAATTAAGACCTTGAACTTAATAAATGATCCCTAATATGAAATGCAAAATATGGATGTAAACGCAATGTATGAAATGCAATTTTGTGAAATGCAATATGAAATGTGGGTGAATGCATTATATATCATGCAATTTTGTGAAATATGAAATACAATATAAAATGTGGATGAATGAATTGTTTTTGTAATGTATATGCAAGTGAAATGCAATGTTTTGAATGAAATGTATGCAAATATTTTTGTGTATTAGCCATGTATATATATACATATATAGTAATCAAATCATGCATAGAATGCTCTCAAGTGTATAACATTAAGTGGTTTG
The DNA here is from genome assembly GCA_028583015.1 of Wollemia nobilis. Lineage (NCBI taxonomy): Eukaryota > Viridiplantae > Streptophyta > Pinopsida > Araucariales > Araucariaceae > Wollemia > Wollemia nobilis. The sequence continues at coordinate 3,252,558 of JAQPPZ010017106.1, forward strand.
GGTTCTTCCTCTCCCTCTATATTAGCAAGCCTATAAGTACCATTACCCACTCTTTGTGTAACAATGTATGGACCTAACCAATTAGCCATGAATTTATCATGAAGATGCGGTAATACATTGGTATTTTGCTGGTTCTCTTTAAGGACAATATCTATTTAAAATTCATGCAGATGAACTTTTGTATTGTAAGCATGTTTGAGGTGGTCTTGATAAACTTGTAGATGCTCTAAAGCATTGAATTATCTCTCATCAAGAAGTGTGGCTGGTCAAGACGTGTTTGTCTAGCAGTGTCGTCATATATGAATTACTACAAAGAAATTTGCAAGGAAGGGATCTTGAGCTCAAGAGGCATGATTACTTTGGCTTCATAGACCCATGAAAATGGTTTTTCCCCTCTAGGCATATGGATGCTTGTTCAATAAGTCCATAATGCCAAGGGAATTTGTGTATGCCAATATCTATGATTTTATTTGACAAGTTTCTTGAGAATAGCAACTAAGGTCTTGTTGGAAGCTTCATATTATCCATTTTCTTATGGGTAATAAGGCATCGAGAAACTATATTGAATGTTATATTTCTCGCAAAGTGATCGAACATAATTGTTCTTGAAATACTTGCCATTGTTTGAAATTATTTTTAAGGGTATACCAAAAAAATAAATGATATGATGGAGTATAAACTCCATAATTCTAGGTCTTGTCGTTTTGGTTAGAGGAATTACCTCAACCCACTTTGTAAAGTATTTAGTGGTTGTGATGATGAATGTATGTTATCTTGAGGAAGGAGGTGAAATTTTACAAATTAGATCTAGACCCCATAGTGAAAAGGGACAAAATATTTGAATATGTTGTAAGGCTTGTTATGGTATATTATTTAAATTAGCATGCTCTTGACACTTTTTGCAATGTTTGAAATAAGTGCAAAAATCGCATTCCATTGTGGGCCAATAATAATTCATGCATAGAATATGCTTTGCGATGGCTATTCCACTAAAATGACCACCACAAGTACCATCATGAGCTTTAGATATGGCTCTTTGTACCTTGCTATACTTGAGATAATGAAGTATGACTCCATCATAACCATGTTTGTACAACACGTCCCCAAAGAGAACAAAACAAGTTACCTTCTGATTGAAAGTGCATTTGGAAATTTGAGACATGTCAGATAGGAGTGTTCCAAACTTGAGAAAAGCTACTATTTGGTTCGACCAAGGCTCATATATATCCGATGGGATAAAGCAAACATCCTTTTCATCCTTAGACTCAACATGGATAATTGTAGATTTAGAGACTATTGAAATGATGAGGGATTGTATATCCAAATGAGTTTTTTGGAATCAATGATCCAAGAGAGGCCATTGCATATGCATAGCTATTAATAAAATGTGGTAAACTATTTATTTCATACTAATAAAACTTAGAGAGCAATTTCATTGCTACCTCGTGATAAAGCTTAATGGTAGGTTCTTTGCATTGGTATTATTCGTTGATAACAAGTTGAGAATAACCAAATATCCTGATATGCTTAATGCTCATAGCTATAGTTGATTGAAGACCTAGGATTAAGGCTTCATACTCTGCAATGTTTTTTTTGTATTAGAAGTCAAGTTTTAATGATAAGGGGATAGGTACCCCCTGTAGTGTATGAAACACGACTTCAGTACCTTGACCTTTCTTGCACTTAGAGCCATCAAAGAATAGTGTGATATCAACATCTTCCTCTGAAATGACATATTATTCTTGTTTAGTAATGATAGATACCGAATCTCTAGGAGCTCAATAATCAAAGGATGATGACTAGGTAGTGGAGCTTCCACAAGTTGATCAGCTATTACATGACATTTAATGTATTTTTGGCTAATGAATTCCAAGTCAAATTTAGTAAGAAGAATTATCCATTTAGTGGTGTGGGTATTATTGTAAGTGTGAGACATCATATAACGTAGAGGATTTTATCTAGCTATGATATAAGTTGTGTGGCTAAGCATGTAATGTCAAAGTTTCTTAGTGGAAAAAACCATTGCTAAGCACAAATTTTCTATAGAAGTGTATCTAGTTTCATAGATTACCAATGTTTGACTAATGTAGTAGACAACTTGATCTCGATTTTGTCCATTCTTTTGTGCAATAATTTTCCCTAATGCAAAGTCCATTGCTAAGATATAAAGATAAAATAGGGCCCCCAAACAAGGAGGAGCTAAAACTGGAAGAAGAGCTAGGTATTGCTTAATATCATTGAAGGCTTTTTGGCATTCATCTATCCAAGAGAATGGCATACCCTTTTGTAGTAGGTGATTGAATGGCCTACATTTTTTAGAAAGTTGAGTAGTAAAATGATGGATTAATTGGATATTTCCTTGTAAACTACGCAATTCCTTTAATTTAGTTGGGGGAGGTATCTCCATGATTGCCTTTACCTTGTTAGGGTCCACCTCAATGCCTTTTTTGGAGATAATGAATCCTAGAAGTTTGCCCAAGGTAACACCAAAGACACATTTCTTGGTGTTCAACCTTATATTATGCTCTAGGAGTCGGTCAAAAACTTTCTCCAATATACCAATGTGTTCTTGTTGAGTTTTAGATTTAGCCAAGAGATCATCCACATAGTCTTCAATTATTTTATGCATGTAGTCATCAAAAATATATGTCATGGCATGTTGATAAGTGGAACCTACATTTTTGATGTCAACGGGCATCACCTTGTAACAAAACATTCCCCAAGGTGTAGTGAATGTTATTTTGTGTTCGTCATCAGGATTTATTCAAATTTGGTTGTATCCTAAAAAATCATCCATGAGCGAAAGCATTTCATGGCCAGCACAGGTATCGAAAAGAGTATCAATATTTGAGAGAGGGAAGTCATAATTAGGACACACTTTGTTAAGATCTCAAAATTTAGTGCACACGTGTATCACCCCGTTAGGCTTGTGAATGAGTACCATGTTTGAGATCCACTTTGGATAATCGATAGGAACTATGAAGTTCACATCTAAGAGTTTTTGAAGCTCTATTTTTACCATGAGGGCCATGGTAGGATGCATTCTCCTAAGTTTTTGTTTGACCAACTTAGCATCAGGATGTAAGGTGATATTATGGAAAACCAAACTAGGATCAAGACCATGCATATCCTTCTAGGACCATGCAAATATGCCCTTCTTAATTTTGAGGAGAGCAATAAATTGCTCTTGTTAATTGGGTGATAAAATTTTACCAAGATTGATAATTTGGGGATCATCTTTGTCTGAACTAATGTCCACATTGATAGTATATTCAATAGACATGTAAGAACCTTCCTCAAGTTGATGGGGCGTAGGGATTAGATGAATGTCATCTAAGTTGTCATCAACTCTTTTGGCTTATCCTCATCTATTTTTGCCTGGAAAACCTCAGGATCCGAAGGTGAAGGTAGAGGGGATGGAGGAATGTAGTTGGTGGAAGCCCTTAATAATTCCTTAAAAAAGATAAACTTGTCAAAGGATGGAAGTGAGGAAATTCGATCCATATCGATGAGACTTATGTCAATTAGAATTGGTTTAGTTGGATTGTATGGATTACAGAGTGGGGTAAATAAATCAACAAGATTCATGTTGACTTATGGGTAAGGTGGCTAATGTGGGATGGAATGGATGGAAACTAAGAACTAGTGCTAGGATCTTGGTTAACCTGAATAGCAGCAAGCAACACAAATAAATGCATTTATCTAAATGATATGTACATATAATGTCAAAAAATAAAACATGTTTTTTTGTTGATTTTTTATTGATTTTTATTTTTATTTTTTGGTAGTGGTGAAAACCACTATTTTTGTGTTATGTACATGTGTTACAATTTGGCTTATGAAATGGTTTAATAGAATGGATGTGGTGGTTCATCGGTAGGGGCAACTCGCTCTTGTGTAAGAAGCAAGCGAAAAATAGGCTTATGGATGGGGAACATGTTGAGGTAAAACTTATCTTATTCAATATGGGAAATTATGGGCTCTGATTCTTCTTAAGATTCATTCAAAATTATCAATATAAGTTCAAACTCTTCATGGATTTCATCATTATAATTATTGGGATGGAGGGCTTCTTCTTTTAAATTGAGATTAAACCTTTGAAAGGCTTGTTCAAGATAAGAGGTGGTGGAAAGTGGGTAGAAACCTAGACTTTAACGGTCGTGCACCTCTTGATATGGAACATCGATAGGTTGATGCACTCCTTGTTCATGCAATCCTAAACCATGATCTTACCAATTGAATATGGAAATCCTGACATGTTTGGAATTTTGGCAAGTGTTGGTTCTTTGGGGTCCTCTAGGGGAGCTAGACTTGATGAAGAATCAATCCCCCCATATAAAAAATTTATGCTATTTGGAGTTGAACCCATGTTATACATTGCTCCTATGGCTAAAGGTGGATCCCATGGGTGACCAAAATACTTAACCTTAGGAATGGTGAGGGGCATAATGGTGATGTCTTGAACCATATATTCACCAATACCAGGATTAGTGAGGTGGACCTCAACTTGGGATGACATGGAATGACTATGATCAGGTGATGGCTCAAGAAGTGGTGAGGATTGGGATGTTTCACAATCCATTAAATTGACTTGTGAAATATTAGGTGATGGTGATAGATTGGTTTGGGAAGGCTATGCAATAGATGATGATGATATGGATGGCAATGATGTTGATGATATGAACTAGCTGTGACCACATGTGCATGTAGTCAATGATGAAGATGATGGAAGGGGGGAAGCTTGATGGTGATTGGTGATGGGAGCTCCTCAGGAATGTGATCATTTTATGAAGATATTGGTGAAGTGTTGGATGATTGGATGATGGTGAAATAAAAAGGTGAGTGGAAGTAAGCATAGACTCATAAGGATTTGAAATGAAATTGCAATACTTAAATGGCTCAACATTTGTTGGTATGCAATGTACTTGTCCCTCATGAACATATTTCAAGCATTGATGTAAAATAGAAGTGACACATCTTATTTTACTCATCCAAGATCTTCCAAGGAGTACATTGTATACCACGGATACTTCCAAGATGTGAAACATGGTGTGCAACATTTTGAACCCTATTTCAATGGGTAAAACAACAATGTCAACTGTGAAACACAAAGCATCATTAAATGCTTTGAGGGTGAATTATGACTTGATTATATGATATAGAGGAAGGTTCAAATGATGAAGGGTGGATGTGTTGATGATGTTTATAGAGGAACCAATATCAATTAACACTTTTTAAAATGATTCTTGTCAATTATAGCCATGACATGCAATGGAGGGTCTACATATTTCGATGAGATTGGCTTAATATCAAAGTCATAGAATGTTATGAAAGGCTCCATGCATGTTTGGATACTCCCTACAAAGTTGTTAAATGCATTAGGATCTTACAATTATAGTTAAATGGGTTTCAATGTGTCCATTAATGCCTCACGATGTGTAGGAGATTGTTGAATTAACTCATAGATTGACAATTTAGCAGAAACCATATTTAGGCTTGTAGTTAACCGGTTACTCAATGAGATGACTGGTCATGGTGGATTTTATTGGCTAGGGATATGGATAGGTGATGAAGGATTAGGGAAAACTTGGATGGAAGGTAATATAAGAGGTTGTGACACACTTGCTTGAGGTGTTTGCCTTTGTTGGTTGTTCCTTTGACCTCTGGTGACTACAAGAAGGACCCCTACAAACCCTTGGTATTGTTGGATGTGATTGAATTGATTAGAAGGATTTTTGGTGTTAGCTCCCCCTACATTTGGTTGCACATCCTCATAATGAGGAAGTGGTGTTTGAAATATACCAAGGTTTTGATTTTGTTGAGCAAGGGGATTATCAAGCTTGATCACCCCCAAGTCAATGAGGTCTTGTACAATATCTTTAAATAAATGAAAATTGTAAATGTGATGCCCATTTTGTCTATGATAAGGATAAAATAGATGTTCTTGATAGTGTTTACTATGTTTGGTAGGATCATCAAGTTTGATTTCAGGTAAAGCAAGTTTATTTATGTCATATAACCTTCAAAAAAGGGAAGCATATGACTCGACTAAGGGGGTCTATTGGTGATTTTATCAGATAGAATGTCATCGGGGATGGTTTTCCATAGCTGGCATTGTGTTCTCCATGACTTGAGTTGTTGAGGGTAACACATGATAATCAATTTGTTGTGGTGTTTTTTGCATGGATTGTTGTTGAGCCATTACCGACTGGCTCATGATAACTTGATTACATTGATTGGGTTGATTGGCTAGGGTAGCATATATTGATTTTTATTGGCTAGAATAGTTGCTTTTGTATTGGCCTTTGTTTTTCCATTCTTTCTTTTTAGGCTTAAGTATGCCTTATTGGATTTTGATCTCCTCAATGACACTAGCCTGATCTAAAGCTTCTTCAAACGATTGATAAGTCCGTAGTTGAAGCATCCAAGAGATATATTTTAAGCAACTCTTGGTGAATAACTTAATTAGCTCATCCATTGGTAGGGTGAATGACAATTTAGTGATGACAACCCTCCAATGGTTTCCAAAATTGTAGATAGATTCATCATCATGTTGTCTTAAAGCATAAACATCAGACAATGAGATCTTCTTTTTAAAATTTAGATGAAATGCTCAAAAGTATAAATACTATGGCTTGGAAATTGATTATACCATTCTATGGCATCTCCTCCTAATTTTTGAGGAAATGTTTGAAGCATGAGAGCATTGTCATTTTGAATTCTAAAACATGCATGTACAAAAGTGCTCACGTGCTCTTTGGGATCCTTAGTTCCCTTGAATTTTTCAAACTTGGACACCATGAAATCTGTATGATATGGTGATGATGGTACCAAAGGATGAATTGGGTGATTGATCAATTGGTGTAAGGTTGGTTTATGGTTTAAAAAATAGGAGTATATTGAATCAATTGATCTATCTATTTTTGCATGGCCTTAATTTGAGGCTTTTCCTTAGTAATGTGTAAGCCTTGAATTACCTGAATATTTTGTGGTGGAGTGGAGAAATATTATGGAGTGACTAAATGATGATGATATTGGTAATGATGACTAGGTGAATTTGATGGAAATTGATGGTCGAGAGATTAATGATGAAAATATAGGGAGTTATGGAATGATGTTAATGTATGAGGGTCATGGCTAGGTTCACCAATGGGAATAGGATGGGTGATGGTATGGATTGGTGTGGGAACAAGGATAGAAACCATATACTGTAGTGCCTATGATGGACCCTAGTTAACAAGGACAGTCTGAGTGGAGTTATGTAAAGGCTTAGGGTTCGCTTGTACTTATTGTTGAGATTTTTTATGTTGTCTAAGAAATTTGTTTAGGTGTTCCCACACCCCATTAATATCTCTATCAGAAGCTAAGGGTATGGAAGCAGACGCTATGGAAGATGTGGCTTGGGGATAATTTACACTAGGTATGGTAACTTGTGAGGCTAAAACTTGTGAAGCAACATTTACATGTGTTTCATACAAGGGGTTGGTGTAAGTGGAAGTGTATGAAGTGCTATGAGAACATGAGGGTTAGGAAATGAACATATGGAAAGAAGGTGCAGTTGATGCCTTAAAAATAGGGTTGGTGTACACCTGGGTAAAGGTGGATGGTGGTTGGGAATAAACAGGCTCCTGTTGTAAAGTAGAATCCTGTCTAGGTGAATTGGAAATGGACTCTAAGATATAACTAGAAGATTTCATGAGAGCTACTACTCTTGCCATTTCTATATGGGTAATGTGATAGTTTATGGTAGGGAAGTTTGACTCCTCTTGAGGCATGGTCACATGAAAGGTTGTGGATGATAAATAATATGATGGACCTACAGACAAATTTGCCTATGTCACATTCAGTGAATTTACCATAGAAGTGGTGGGGAAGGTGGATGAAGGTTCCATTTGATTATATTGATTTAATTATTGTTTTTGTTTTCATGTTAGGACCATAAAGAAAATAAATCAAAATACAGATTATGCGGTAAACTGAAACATCCAATTTAAATTTCACAATAAAAATAAAAAACCAATGCTAAGTTTATTTAATACATGCGTCTTACCTTGTTCATTGGTTATCTCATTTTAATGTGAGTTCATTTCCTTAGATTTCAATCTTGTGTGTTTCAAATGTGCTAATATTAATTTATCAAATAAAGGTAAAAACTATGGCAAAGCTGGGGCAACGAGATTCTTACTGGTAATGAAATCTAGCAAGTTTGCTCAAGGGTGACCTAGGATTTCTAAGGGTAGATATTGGTGGATGGATATGAATGCCACCGTCACCAAATCTCAAGCAATGACTGGTGATGAAATCCAACCACTACTATTGAATGTGAATCATGCAGTGTGTGGTTCTTTTTAAAGTTTTTAATTTTCTATTGTGTTCAAACAATGTAATAAAAATAACCACTTTCAATGGTCTAAATCAGAATCCACTATTCACAATACCAATTTATCCAAAGGATATAGAGTACACCACTTAAAACCCACTCTAAATAGTTGGGGGGTTCATCTATTCCTCTATATGGAATCACCCAAGTATGGGGATACTCTTGGTATATGAACAATGTTCCTACTTAGACCACAAAAAATAGATATCTCTAACCCTAATAATGTAAACTAATTATGCAATTTTGATTTACATGCAATCAAAATGCAATATATATTTTTTATTTTTCATAGAGCAAAAACTCAAAAATTTCAAATAGAAGTTATGAATGGATGCAAATGATAAATAAATTCTAAAATGCATGTTAATATGAATTTTATTTTCCAGATTAATTAGTGAATTTCTTTTCATATTCAAAACCTACAAAAAATACAAAACAACCAAAAAACGTAAATAGAAACACTAGGGTTTGGTCAATGGACTTACAAACAACCTACGTATCTATCCTAGCTCTGTAAAATACCCTTGGATATTTTTTAAATACATTTGGGCATTTCTATATGGTCATCGAGTGCCTGTGGGCATTTTACATAAGTGTTGTGAGGACCTCCTAGCCTTCAGGTGATGTTCGGGCATCATCGTGCCTATTCACTGCAATAAATCTCACATATCAAAAGTTAGAAAGTACGTAAGGTAAAATTATTGTTATTTCATTTATGCACTTTTATTCCTATTCACTTTATTTGCAGAAGGTAGTTAGGATTTTATTATTGCTTGTAGAGGGCCTCATATTATAACAATATTTTATATATTTATATAAATGAATTAATCGACGAAAATGGTGGGAAAGCATGGATGGATGACAAATGGCTAGGTTTTGGTGGTGGAAATGGTGGGAAAGTTAGGATGGATGAAAAGTAGCTAGGTTTTGGTGTCTACAATTATTACTAACTATATGTCATATTTTTCTTTTGTAGATCCATGTTTATGGATGGTGCCTTGCCTATTGCCACACAACTTGGAGTCTCTACTATGTCATTGTTGAAAAAGTCTTTGCCAAAATGTATGCTCCTTGGTAAAATTAGTTCTTTGACACCTCACATATTGTAAAATTATATTATAACTACAAAATTGGATTAAGAGGGAGTGTTGGAACAAATAATCCAATTTTAGGATTATATTTTAAATTCACCTAAGTATAAATATGAATAGTAAAATTAGGTATCTAGGCTTTAATATAAATTAAATAGATAAGTATTTAATTTATATTTATTAATATGTATATATATACCTAGGTTAGACTAAATATATTAAGGTATATGGATAAAATAAATAAATACCTATATTTATTTTATCTTACACCTTAATATTATTATTCCTACAATTACTAAATTAAAATAATTTCAATATCTAGTCTAACTCTAGTCAAATCAAAGTCAAAGGTGACATGACATGAGACTTGTGTGTGATGGCATGTGTGGGTCACTTAATGGCATGTGGTATGAGTGTGGTGGCATGTGGCATATGGTATGACTGTGGTGGCACATATTATGGAGGTTTTCCTCCATGACTATTTTCCAATGAGAGGATAGCCCAAACTATATATTTGGGCTAAACTCCTTGTGTTGGATGAGCGAATTGAGAGCTAGTTGTGTAGTGTAAACTATGTCGTGTGAATTGTGGATAGCTAACATTGAGATATTATTCTTTACTTGATATATTAGTGATTTACACCAATCATATTTGAAAAAATACTTGTATATTGTTTTGAAGATAATACAAAATTGGAGATACGGTTTTAGCCATGGTTTTTCCCTTTACAAGGTTTCTATGTAATATTGATGTCTTTTATGTGGTTTTATTTATTTCTATCTTACCTTAAATTTTTTAAATTATTTAAATTTTATGTTAATTACATTTGTGTAATATATATAGAATACTAATAATTTGTTGTTTGAGTTTGTTTTAATCTGTTGCATTTGGAGGACTTTGCTTACTTCCTCTGCCTTCATATTTATATCTAAATAGTGTAGGTGTATACATCTAATGCTATTTGTGCTTATACGAACTCTACCAAATCCTTGTTGATTCTATGGTTGCTTTGAAATTATGACATAATCTATTCCTTCAAACTAGTGTTCATACTTATGATATTTGCCTTGAAAAAGTGTTGATAATCCCCACATCAATTTAGAATCAATGTTTTTTTCATTTTTATCAACAAATTGATGAATGACATAGTAAATAGAGACAATGATGAAGAAAATACCAACACACATCTTAAAATAAAGTATTTAATTATGAGTAGAAGAATGTTAATAAGTAAGTGTATTTTGAATTTTGAATAAACATATTATTCCTTATTTGAAATATGTGTTAGCAAATCACCACTCTACTCATAGGATAATTTCCATAAGATCACACAATATTTCTCACAATAATGCACACATAAAACACTAAAATATTATTGATAAAATCTACAATAGCATGCATAAATGCATTGCTACTTTGATACATAATACAAATATTTATCTTCAATATATAATTACATGAGACTTTTCATATGCATGACCTTTGCTCTCCTCTCACATATTACATAATGTCAAAGTATCTCATGATTACATTACATTGTACTTCACACATGACACCTCACTTAACTCTTCACTTACTCACATGACACCTTTCACTTATAACTCACACTTGCACATATGACACATCTTCACACTTCACAACTTGACACATACTATTGACCTAAATATTAAACACACACTCTAAATATAAAACACTCCCTAAACTATTTACATGACCAAATAATGTAATATCTCCAACAATATGGAAGTCTTAGTCTATCAATTTTAAACCCATTACATGAGTGGGGGGGGGGGAATGCATGTATACTTATGCGAACATCATAGCTCGAGGAGCGAAGAGAAAAATAACTAAAAGTCTAACAAGTGGTTGGATGACAATGTGTAGCATTTATGTACATAGCAATAAAAATGACTTCATTCATTGTACTAAAATTCCATCTTAGAATTCATTCTCATATGGTATGTTTTTAAATAAATGGGTAAAAATTTATTGATAGGAAGATTAGATTACAGAATATAGAGAATCCCCCAACCATGACTCAAATAAAAACAAAACATGCTAAAACCACCATACAAGGTCAAAACCTGAAGAAGACAACAAGAAAAAATCACATTAAGTCTAGAAATCCTTATGGATCAACTCCCAGAGGCGCTGATATTCCCTAGCTAGAAGACTCCTAGTTATCCATAATCCAAGGACCCAAAATATTAGAAGCCCTTTTGGTCAAATAATCAGCAACCTCATTCCATTCCCTTGGTATGTGCACAAAGGAGATAAATTTTAACTCTTCACTAATTCTGAGAATTTGAATGGCCATAGAGACCAACTACCAATTAACATCCTTCAAATTTTTGCTATTTAAAAGTTAACCAAAATTTGAGATTCAGACTCGTAGATGCTCCTACACCAGCCAGGAGAAAACCCCCTCTGCAAGGCCTTGAGAATTGCAAGAGCTTCCATAAATTTTTGGAGTGAACACCATTATAAATGGAAAAAAAAAAATTGACCACGCTAGTAGAGTCTCTCCCAACACCGCCAATTACAACATGTCCAGGATTACCCCTGGACGACTGATCAATATTAATTTTTAAAACTCCTCCAGGGGGCGGCCTCCACCTACCATATCTCTAATATTTATTTTTGAGTTGAGGAACCCTTCTAGGGCAAGAAGATTCTGTACCAACCCCAAAGATACCAAGGGCCTATTGTACCTTCTCCTCCCTAGAGTCCAAAAGAGGATCCACATCACATTTGCTATGGATAGTTTCCTGAACCATACACAAGATCCTTTGCCATATCTGTTGAACATCAAAATGTCTACCCTGAAATATGTGATGGTTATATTTGAGCTAAATATACTGATTATGCAATAAGGGCCCAAATTCCAAGCCACATGTAGGAAGGTGATATTGGCTGAAGGTATACCTAGACTACTCCAAATATTTACTAGGGAGAGCACATGAAAATAAATATGGTTCTAGGAACTCCACCAACGGTACCAAATGTATCTAGTAAGGAAGCATTGGAAAAAATAAATGAGAAGAGTCATACTCATTATTACCACAAAGGACACAAAAATAGAGACTCTGAAATCCCCTCGTTCTCACATTATTCCAAGTGAGGCATTTATTACGAGCCACCACCCAGAGAAAGAAGGTACATTTAGGCCAAGCAAATCTATTCCACATATTTTTCCACCATGTGATAGGGAGGCTCCAAAATTTTTGCATATCAAGAACCTGATAACCATAGGCTATAGAGTAGGTTCCCTTGGGATCAGGGTTCCAAGCCAAAATGTTGTTACCCCTCAACAAAGAATAGGGTCTCCTGTAATAATAAGAGCAAGTACATCTCTATCCTCGACCAATCTCCCTAGGGCTATTATTGTGAATATTTCCACTTGTACATCTCTAGATTACCAAAAAGTTGGATTCTTTTAAAGTCCTCCACATGAGACCAACCCGCTTCCAAGAAATAAATACTTAGGGAATGTAACCTGGGATATTGAGTCAATATAGGAGGGTGGCCATCCCAAGAATCCTCCTAGAAAAGAGCATCTAATCCATGATTACAAATACTAAAAAAAACTTGCTTAATTAAATTAGCTCCTCTTTTCAAAGTGTCCCAGATAATCAAAACTTTCCCAATCAATCTAAGTCTAGAGATCTCAACCTCCGAAATACCTCTCAAGTACTTACAAGATAAGATTTAATCCCAAATATGATCTTGAGAAGTACACCATCTCTATTAGAGTTTTACAACCAAAACATTCCCAGAAAGAGCCGCATGTCGTAACCCAAGGCCTCCCTCTTGAATTGACCTACAAATAGAATCCCACCTAACCAAACTCTATTTAGATTGAGCAAGTTTTCCAGACCACAAAAACTATCTTGACAAAGCATCCATGCCCTTGATAAAATGAGAGGGAGTTGTTTGAACAAAATACCTGTAAATGGGTAAATCTTGAACAAGAGATTTTAAAAGCAACACTCTACCTGCAAAAGAGAGCCATATGATGGTCTAGTGATTCACTCTCCCTATAAACTTATCAAGTTGACATAAGACAAAAGCATGCACCTATCTACTATATTAGTCTACAGTCATCATAAAAGCATAAAAGGTTGACACATTGCATAAATTCAACAAGATGATATTCTTTATATTGAATATGAATGAATCTCTATTACACATATGCCCCTCTTAGGGTCACTTGAATGATGATACATTTTATACAATTGCCAATTGTGAGAGGTGAGTAAATTCGATGCAAAGGTAAAATATGCATTAACTTGAAATTAGGTTACAATTGATTTAAATAAACACAAAATAACCAAACTAGAGAAAAGGGGGGAATAGGAGAAGATAAGGGAAGGAAGAAGAAATTAAATTAAAACTCTCTTTCCGCCCAAAGATGCTGCCGTCCAACTACCGTCCAGGTAAGGTAAAATGTAAGTAAACTTACCCAAGGTAAAATACTTTTTTAACATTTTACCAATGGTAATTTTCCAACATTCTCCCCCTTAAAGTTGAGAGGACTGACTATACAGTCTCTCAACTTTATAAATTGAGCTTTAGCCATGCCTTTGGTGAAGATGTCTACTAGATTATCCAAAGTGCTGCAGTATTGAAGCTCAACTATCTACTGTTCCACCATATCTCTTATGAAGTGATACTTCATATCAAAATGTTTTGACCTTTTGTGGTGGATCGGATTATATGCCAATTGTATGGCACTAATATTATCACAATTTAGTTTGGTTGGACCAATTTGTTTTTTGCCAATCTCTTCAAGGATTTTCCTCAACCAGAGGATTTGAGTACTAGCATGGGTAATGGCTATATACTTAGCTTTTGTAGATGATAATGCTACAACAGATTGCTTCTTGGAACTCCAAGTTATTAGTCCTGAACCTAGACTAAAATAGTTCCCTGATGTAGATTTTATATCATCTATATTACTACCCCAATCGTTGTCACTATAACCAACTAACTTCATAGAGTTAGACTTGTGGTAATGGATTCCAAAATCCAATGTACCTTTTACATATCGTAAAATTCATTTGGTTGCTTGAAGATGCAGCTCGGATGGGCATGCCATAAACCTTGATACTAGAGAAATAACATACTATATATCTAGCCTAGTGTTGGTGAGAAACATTAAACTCCCAACCATGCTTTTGAAATTGGTCATGTCAACTTTTGGTGCTCCATCATCTTTGCTTAGCTGGATTCCATGTCCTGTTGGTGTTGCAACTGATTTGCACTTGCTTGCATAGCAAATTTCTTGATCATGTCATGAGCATATTTCTGTTGACATATGAAGATCCCATTATTTGATTGATGTACTTCCATTCCTAGGAAGTATCTCATTAATTCAAGATCCTTCATCTCAAACTGATTCATCATGGAGTTTTTGAACTCCATATTCATTTTATTATTACTACCCATAAATATTAGATCATCCACATATAAAAAAACTATGAGGATATCTACTCCATTCTTCAGGTAGTATAGAGTTGGTTCACTCTTGCTTTTTGTGAAACCATACTCGCTAAAATAGCCATCAATTCATGAGTACCACGCTCGTGGTGCTTGCTTGAGGCCATAAAGTGTTTTTTTCAATTTATAAACAAGGTTCTCTTTTCCTTGTTCTTGGAAACCTTGAGGTTGTTGAACATACACCTCTTCTATCAGGTATCCATTTAAAAATGCACTTTTCACATCCATGTGTTGAATGTTCCATCCTTTATGGGCTACCAAGGAAATAAAAGTTCTGATTGTTTCTTGTCGAGCAATTGGACCAAAGGTTTCCTCATAATCTATTGCATATTTTTGAGTAAAACCCTTAGCTACTAATCTTGCCTTGTGCCTTTCAATGATTCCATCAGCATTGAATTTGGTATTATAAACCCATTTACATCCAACACATTTTTTTCCCTTGGGAAGCTTCACAAGCTCCCAAGTATCATTCTTTTTAATTGAGGATATTTCCTCTTCCATGGCATCTTGCCATATACTTTCAGTACATGCTTTTTCATAGCTAGATGGTTCTAGATGTGCAACAACAAACAAAGCATAATTGACTACATCACCCCTTGGTTCATGAGACTCATCATCTCCTGACATTTGAAGATTTTCAAGTCTTGACAAAATGTTGTCCATCTCACTAGATTGACTTCTAGTGTATCTTTGTTGGAAATTCCTATCCAACATTTGAGAAGATGGATGACTCTGTAGTATGCGCTTTCCTCTATTTGTCTCTCCTTTGAGAAACTGGATCAATATCCATTGGTTTTGGAGTGCTTACAGATCTCTGAAATCATTTTGGAGAGTTTGGGGGTGCCAACAAAGAAGTCCCTCTTGGACTTGGTGTACCACTTGATGTACTTGATGAAGATTCCTGATGTGGACTTTGTGGAGGGGAACTATTTCCACTACTTTTCTTGGGGTGTACAAATGTGGAACTTTTTGAATTAGAGTCTATATCAACAAATTTTTTATGACCCCATTCTCCCCCTTCATCAAAAATTACATCCCCTGGAGATAATTATTTTATGTGTCTTGGGATTGTACAATCTATACCCTTTGGTCGATTCACAATACCCTACAAAAATACATGCTTGACTCTTGGGATCAAGCTTCTTTCTCTTCTCCTCGGGAATGTGTGCATAAGCTAAAGAACCAAATACTCGAAATTTTTTGACATTTGGTTTCTTACCATACCATCCTTCATAAGGAGTGATACCATCTAAACTAGAAGTCGGACTTCTATTTAGAATATATGCACTAGTTCTCACTGCATCTGCCCAATAGCTATATGTTAGATGCTTTTTCTGAAGCATCGTTTGTGCCATTTCAATAAGGGTGCGGTTTTTTCTCTCAGCCACACCGTTCTACTATGGGGTATAGGCAGTGGTGAACTGCCTTTTTATCCCATTTTGCTTACATTAATTTAAAAATTCATTTGAGGAGTACTCTCCTCCTCTATCAGTGCGAAGACATTTGACATAGTAGTCACATTGCTTTTCTACATTATTTTTGAAGTCTATGAAGCAATCAAATGCTTCATCTTTGTGTTTCAAAAAATAGATCCAGCACATTCTAGAATAATCATCTATGAATGTTAGAAAATAAGAATTGTTTCCAAGGCTTTTTTTTTGCATTGGACCACAGATGTCCGAATGTACTAGCTGAAGAGGATAGCTTGCTCTCCATGCTTGGCCTCTTGGAAAATTCATTCTGGAGTGCTTTCCCAAAGCACATGCTTCACATACCTTCTTATTTTCTTGAATTTTTGGTAGTCCTGTCACCATAGCTTGTGATGTTAACATTTTCAAGCTAGCGGAATTGAGGTGACCATATCTCAAGTGCCACAATACACTTGTATTTGTAATAGCAATGTTTGCAAGTTGAGCTCCCCTTGGCTCACAAAATTTTAGAGGGAATAACCTATTCTTTGTCATAGGTACTTCTGTTATGACTCTGTTACAATTGTTTTTATCAAGGATTGTACATTTTCTTTCATCAAAAACTAATTTGTAACGCTTCTCCATCATTTGGCCAACACTTAACAAATTGTGTTGTAGTTGTGGAGTATAGTATATGTCATTCACTTTTTTAAGGCCTTCTTTTGTTGGAACTTCCATAGCTCCAATGCCTTCAACTTGCAAAGATTTATTATCCCCTAACTTAACATGGGATTTGTAATTTGAATCTAATGTAGCAAAGAGATTTTCTTTGCCACTCATGTGGTTGGAGCAACCAGTATCCAAAATCCATGTATATTTAAGATTTTGATCTGACTGTCCATAAGAGAGAAAAATATTTGATGGACCTTCTTCTTCTCCGTAGAATGAGCCATATTGACTGCTTTGATCTTTTGAAGTCTTTGACCAGCAGTCACGAGCGAAGTGTCCTTGTTTCCCACAATTGAAACAAGTTTTTTTAGTCTTGTTACTTCCTCGTCCTTGATTTCCACGGCCTACATTGCCGCTTTGGTTTTGATTGGTTCCTCTGTTTTGATTTCCACCTCTGTTTTGATTTCTCCTCTGTAGGAGTTGCTTTGGACTTTGCCTCTTTGTTGTTGTCCTCTGCCTTGGCCTCTTCCTTGTACTCGTCTTGTAGCTTCGTTCAAAGTGAAGGCTTTGTCATCACCTCCATAGCTTGTTGAAGGTGCTCCTTGAAGTCTCTCTTCATGTGATGTTAATGATCCAATCAAACTATCAAATGTAAGAATAGAAAGGTCTTTTGATTCTTCAATTATTATGGCAATGTGATTCCACTTAGGAAGAAGTGTTCTTAACACTTTCTTCACAATTGTTTCAAATTTTGTGTCATCACCTAAAGTTTGCATCATATCAACTACTGCTTTGACTCGTACACAATAGTCATCGACTCTTTCATTTTCCTTCATTCTAAGATTTTCAAAATCTCTTTTTAAGGTCTGAAGCCTAACTTGCTTCACTTTATCACTTCCTTGGAATCCTTCTTTCAAGGCATTCCATGCATATGTGGCAGTTAAGTAAGATGCAATTCTAGGAAAGATACTTGGATCTAATGCCGCTTGAAGATGGTATAAGGCAAAAGAGTTATTTTTTTGTGCATATTTGAAGATCTTCTTGTCGGTTGCACTCAAAGTAGTCCAATATGTTGGAGCAGTGTAACCATCTTCAATACTATCCCATAGTCCTTTTCCTATGAGTAATGTCCTCATTTTGATGGACCAGTACTCATAATTATCCCCATTGAATTTGAGGATTGGTAGATTGTTATTTGATCCCATTACAATCTACTAAAACAAGAAACCTTTCTTATATAGTCTTAAAAAAAGACTTTACAAACTATCAAGCCTTGCTTGATTTACAATCATAAACAACTCACTCTTGTTGTTGTGATTCAGCAATTACAAAATTGTCAGCGACTTGTTCATCATCGTCACTGATCAATATAATTTGAGGAGGAGGTTGTAGAATTTCAACTGAATTACAATAATGAGTATATTTAGATCCTTGTGGAGCAATCTCCACTATGTCGGATTGTTCAAATCTACTCCCAAAGGAGTTATCTTCTGAATCTGCTTCGTATCCTAGATCAGGATTTCTTTGTTGTGCAATAACCGCATTTTGCAACTATGAAAAGACTGAATTTATGCCTAGTGTTCTCACTTGCTCATCAAAGCTTTCAGCGTTTGTTCTCAATAACAAACTACAAAGTGCTTGGTAACATCTATTATCATCATTTAAGAAAATTTCGCAAAAAAATTCTTTTACAAAGATTTCCTCTTAGGAAATTTTACTAATTTTTTTACCTCTTAAAGCGTAAAAAAAATTTACAACTATTTCCTCTTAGGAAATGTCAATCATCAACTCAAATGATAAATAAAACCTTTCAAAATTTTTAAATTACCTTAAAGGTTTTTAAAGAAATTTTTCTTTAAAAAAAACTTTTGACCCCACCGAAGTTCGACCGTGCGACCTCGCAGGCGTCAAGGCAAAGGGTAGCCGCTATGCTATCGGGAAGATTCGGGAGTACTAGCTAGCTCCCTACATTTATTGCATTCACGTCAAACATGAAGCAATGTTTTGGCTTCATGCTTTGGCGTGAAGCAAAATTTTTTTATTTGGGACTTAATAGTCCCACATCACCGATGCGGCGATGTTGATGCTCTTTAAAAAGAGAAAAGCACTGTATGTGCTTTGATTTCCTACGGGCAGTCTGCAGGCTACATGATCCTTTTGCCATGTACCGTGCGTAGGTCGCCTCGAGCCATGCGTAGGTGGCCTCTCCAATGAACCACCTCGGGCCACGTGCCACCTCGGGCCGCATGTCGCCCTCTCCAACATGCCACCTTGGGTCACGTGCTGCCTCATCAACAAATTGCCTCGAGCCACGTTTCTACTTGTGCCTGTCTGTCCAAATCCACTAGCGCCTTAGGAATCATGCCAATCTGCTCCTGCGGGCCACCTCAGTTTCTATGGGCTACCTCGAGATCTGTGCCACTGCCTCTAACTGTAGGTCCCATCGCCCCAAGATTTGGGTCGGTCTCAGATCTCGGCTCTGATACCAAATGTGAGAGGTGAGTAAATTCGATGCAAAGGTAAAATATGCATTAACTTGAAATTAGGTTACAATTGATTTAAATAAACACAAAATAACCAAACTAGAGAAAAGGGGGGAATAGGAGAAGATAAGGGAAGGAAGAAGAAATTAAATTAAAACTCTCTTGCCGCCCAAAGGTGTTGCTGTACAATTGCCGTCTAGGTAAGGTAAAAGGTAAGTAACCTTACCCAAGGTAAAATACTTTTTTTAACCTTTTACCAATGGTAATTTTCCAACACCAATGCCCTCAATAGGGTAGGCACATTAATATTACCCTTTGATTAGTCGCAAACTACCTTGGGGTGGAGTTGACCCCCTTCTTCATGATGTGTAAGGATTATAATATGGACTCCTCTTGTACATATCTTCCTACAATCAAGAAACAACAACACACGATCAAAGAGATAGATAGCCTCTCATAATGATGCACTTTAAGGAAACATACATGATAATGACATTTAAACTAATAATCAAGAAAACATAAAGAAAATCTTTAAACTATGCTAATTGAATCAATATTTGTAATATAGCATAAAGGAGATCGTTAGACAGATAATGCATGGATCAGATAACAAAATAGAAGCATAAAGGTGCATAAAAGATACATAAATATCCTAATTAATGCAAAGCATGAACTATCTATTCTAAGCTAATTCCTACGGTCAGAATTCTTCTAAACTCTAATTAAACCTAAGAAAGGATTAATATAACCTATTTAACTAAAAAATAATGAAAAGAGTAAGGTGACCGGTCACCTATTGCAAACCACAACTCTGGTGAGTGGTCTACACTATGAACCACGATTGACAGATGTGGTTTGACCTCTGATAGTTTTACCCTCAAAATCAGGGGCAGTGAGCTTGATCTCCTTGCCCAAATTGACGTTTAAGGATTGCCTTTGTTGTCATCAGACTAATTTAGCAATCAATTCGATGTGAAGGGTCTTCATTTGCCCAGATTTGTGTTTCTTGATCCTCCTAGGCACCTAGGGCATCCATAATGCAATTCATCATGAATGGTGGCAAAAGGGTTGGGGATTAAGTGCAATAGCTCTATCTCTTAGCATACTTAGTTTGAGTGTACAATTCATCAGGGCTTTACTCCTCAAATCTCCAATGCTTGCTTCTCTTTTCTACCCATTTGGAGGGGGTATTTATAGCATGCCCCTAGGGCTAGGGGTGGCTTCATGGAGAAGCCAAGACCAAGAAGGGTGGTTAGGATAGTTGGGATGGAAGCCTCTGGAATATTTCATCCTTCAACTGCATTCTTCTAGATATTTTGGCCGTTCCAACCAATTTGGCTTGGATGGAAGACCTAACTGAACTTCAGTTAAGACCATAGGTCACAGTTGCTGTCCAGACTATAGACCGTAGGTGTCAACCATGGTTTAGACTAGAGACCATAGGTCTGGGCTATAGTTTAGATTGATTAGGCCAAAATGCCTAAATTGAGTGGTTAGAACCATTGCTCTATCTTGGAGTATGTCCAAGATCCTCCATATGGTCTTGTAGCATGTCCATATGAGTAGTTGCCCTTGGCATGATGCATTTTAGGTGTCGACAGATGCCCCTTTTGAGATGTGTTGTGAGTTTGAACAATGCTGAGAAAAAATATACATCCTAAAACAATGCCTAAGGTTCTATGATGATCATTAGTTGGATCAACATTAGATACCCCAGGTCCAAAAAAAGGGCACGCATCTTAGAATCATTGCTTCCAAATTGTGAAAGGCTTACATTTTGACAAGTCTACACTCATCAGACGTTTAGATAGCATCAATGCTAAGTATGGGTATCTTCTGACCCATAAATTCAAAGGATGAGAGTTACAAACCAATTATCATATTTGTTGTTTACCCCAAGCAAATGGGGAAGCTTATGATAGTTGTTGACAATGATTTACAAGAACAAATGCAATTTTGACAAGATTAGGGGATCTACGATCTTAGGGATCTTCTACTAAATTTGATTATGAAATTATAACTGTCCCCTCAAGCGACAAGTCGATGAGGGTAATGACAATGTATGAAGCGACAAAATCACTTGACCATAATGAATGATCCTGAACAAATTAATATTCGAGCCTTTTAATGCATTGGCTAGGCCTATTTTAGCTTTTGATTACAACTCTTAGTAGTATTTGCACATTTCTATCCCATGGAATAGTCAGGCTACAATAGCCGTCTTAAGGAATCAAAATGATACAAATGCAATTATACATGTTTTGAATCATAGTTATTGATGATTTGCTGAAATATGTCATAAAAGAAATGGCAATTTTACCCCAAATATCCTTATGGTGATTTAATCATATTGCCGGATTGCATGGATTGCAAAGATTGCAATCACCAAGTGTATAGGATAAATCATTGAATATGAGGCACATTTGGTTTTTAATTATTTGATTTTTTTGTTTTAATTTTACATTTTGATTGATCTTGGTGCTTTTAACATCACCAAATTAGCAATTTTAATCATTGATTTTGAATTTTTATCCAATGGGAGTCATTAATTTGCTCTTTTAGACCTTCCCATGGTGGGTTTTGAGTGTATTTAATGCTAGCTACGAACTGCGGGTATGGTCAGTGGTTTAATTTTTCAAATTTTAGGAACCGTGGGTCAGACCTGCGGGCAAAAAACCCTAGTTTTGAAATCGCAGGTGTCAGCTGTGATTCGTTAAGACTAGGAGAACCTATAAATTGAATTACCATTTGAAAATTTTCATTATTTTTTGGCAAGTGATGAGGTATGGAAATGCCTCAATCATAACATGTTTTGAACACTAAAATTGTCTATAAACTCTTATGTTTACTCTAATATGCTAGTTAAGTTGATTCAATATGTTGTGTATTAACTATTTGCATAATGAATGTATTTGAAGTACTATATTATGATTTTTACAGCTTTTTGTATAATTTTTATATTGTTTTGTTATTACTTGCTAAAATGAGATATGCTTAGATTAATAGAAACACTTCACTAATCATGTTTTGATATGTCTCAAGCATTCATTTTACCTAAATCTGGCAACAATTCAAGGAAACTGTTACTATGCAGCAAAAACTAGGTTTTCCCATGTAAATTCCAGCTAGCTTGCCAATGAATGGCAAGGCATGGAATTCACATGTGGAAAGAGATGAAAACCATTGGGATCTGATCCTGAGAAGTCACTCACATGAGAAATGTAGAGGAAATTATTTAAGGAGCCCACATTTTTTTATTCTGAAGTCTCTTCGGAATGAACATATATCTTTAGAATGAGAAAACATAGTGTCTTCAAAATGAGCGGATCTTCGAAATGAGAACTGTAGTGTCTTCGGAATGAGCGAATCTTCAAAATGAGAATTGTAGTGTCTTTGAAATGAGAGAATCTTCGAAATGAGAACTGTAGCATCTTCGAAATGAGCGGATCTTCGAAATAAGAATTGCAGTATCTTTGGAATGAGCCACTTATCTTCGGAATGAAAACAGAATGTGCTTTTTGATTTATTGACCAAATTCTGACACTGGAAAAATGGAAATAAATATTGAAAAGTATAAAAGGAAATATCTCAGATCTGACTTTGCCGTCCTTGCCGACCAAAGTCACCATTTATGGAAAGATCAAAAGATGATCTTCTTCTAGGATAAAAACCAGGAATTGCTATAGCATAATAGGATTAGATCTTTTCAGCTTGTTAGTAAATCTTAGGACATCTATAAATAGGGCTCCCATTCAAGTTGAGCTGGTAGGAAGGAGGTAGAAGAAATAAAGTAATAGAGAGTAAGGGGAATAGAATAGATCAGTAATATGTGATAATCAGAAAGTGACTGTTACAGTCCTGTAACAATTTTTAGCAGTATTATTGTAATCATGTTTTGGAATCAATAAAAGTATATTATTTCTATTTCATATTGCTTGTAAATGAGTGTGATTAAGATCTAAAGAGAGAGAGACTCATACCTTCTTCTAGACAAAGAGGTTGGCCACTTCTAGACCTAGGAGGAGGACTAACAGCAGGTTTTTATTATGATTTTGTTGCAGCAAAATGAGTTGTAGTCCTTTGTAAACAACTAATGATATTTGCAAGCTTAGTTTATTTTATGTTTTGTGATTAATGATTTGGTTGTAATCCCCACTTTCAGCAAAGCTTTCAATTTAGTGTAGACTTTCATTCCCATAATTTACTATTTTTTGTAATTTCTTGCATTTTATGTTTTGCTGTCAACCCCTGCACAGAATATTGACAACCTTCTGTTACAGAGCCTTGACAGTTTTCATATTCACATTAGAATTAGATTTTCATTACTGCAAAAGTAATTAGATTTTCCTTCTACAATTAGAATCAGACTTTCAATTCTACAACTGTTATTTATGCAACATAATTAGGTCTCATTCTGCAATTGTAATTAGGACTTCATTTTTGCAGTTAATGATTAGTTTCCAATTCTACAACTTAGATTAAGGTTTAATTCATGCAATTTAGATATAGGAATGTCCTAAAACCCCCCACATAATCGGTTTCACCAATAAAACCTGTTGCTCTAGATTGACCTAAGTTATAGCCCTGTTTGCCCCTTCTTCCATAGATAGCCTTGTACACAGCCCTGGATTGACAAATTCATTGAGAATTAATGATGTGTATAATGACAACACATCATTTTGGCACCGTTTTTTGGGATACGTGTTGCTAGAAGGTAACAATAGTCCAATAGCTATTATTTAGACTGAACTGTGAAAATTCAGGATAAAATTTGAATAGAACAATTGGTTAAAATAACAACTATTGACATATAATTTATGTCATTTAGAGTGAACATGAATGAGTAAGTCTAGGGATGAAAATGGTAGAATTACCCAAAAGGATCCTTGACTTGTTCCATTAAGGAGATCTTCATGCCTAAGGGGTGAATCACCTGTGTTTGAATTACCAAAAATATTGAAAAAAAAATCACCAGTCTCACCATCATTAGAACATTTTGAGAAAGAAAAATCACCAGTTTCACCATCACTAAAACATCCTTAGAAAGAAGAATCATCAGACTCATTATCAACAGAGGGTCTTGGACCTCTTGAGAGAGAAATTTGGATAAGTTTAACTAAGAAACCAAAAACTATGGCAAAGGGAGGCAATGGCCAACATGGCTATGTGCATGATGAAGGAGATGATCAGGATATTCCTCAACCTTCCAGAACATTTGAATATCCTATCCGTTTGAATCCAACACAAAACTCTTCCATGAAGACTATTTCATATTTAGTACTTCCAACATTTTGAGGTGTTGTATCTGAAGATCTTGATCAGTTTTTATTTGAATTCAAGGTGGTGTGTCAAACCTATGATTATGTAAATGACAATTAGAAACTTAAGGTTTTTCCCTCAACACTCAAGGACTCAACATTACGCTAGTTCATGAGTTTAGAGCCAAATTCCATCCGAACTTGGGATCAAATAGAAACTATGTTTTTAGATAAATATCAGGAGTATTTCCGTGTAAGGAACAAGAAAGATGAGTTATTCAGGATTAAATAGGAAGATGATGAAACATTAGAAGACTATCTTGATAGGTTCTCCTTTGTTCAAAGGAGATGTGGACTTGTAGAACCAAAGTTATACAAAACCATCTTTTTGAGAGGATTGCAAGATGAATCCAGAGATGTATTGGATTTGATGGGAAGAGGAGATTTAAATACTCTCAGTAATGAAGAAATTATGGATCTCTACAAGAATTACTCTCGCAATAAGCAAGGAAGAAAGAAAAAAATACAAATGGCACTGATGTGAAGGAACTAATAGAAGAACTTGCAAATTTTAAAACTGATATTCTAGTGCAATTAAACACAACTTTGGGGGAAATGTCTGCAAAATCAAAAAACATAGAACCTTTGGCAATTTATTGCCCAAGATGTAGAAATAAACATGCTTTGCAGGAATGTCCTTTGAATAAAACATCTATCTCAGCCATTTGTAGTATCTGTTCAAAAAGGCATTCAAGTGATCAATGCCACCTGCTACCACAACTCAAAACTATGTTAGAAAATCAGACTGAGGAACTCAACTATATTGGACCAAAACAAGGGGTAAATTTCTCTCAATACCAAAATCCCCCTCATTTTCCTACAAATTAGGGGCATAATCTTGGTACTATGCCTTGGGGACAATCAGAACCACCCCAACATCCTTGGAATTATCCTCAATGGACAAATTCCCAAGAATGGCCACAAATAAATTAGAGTAATTCAGCCTAGAACTAGAATCAAAACAACCCATCATGGAGTCAAAATAATCCATCATGGAATCAAAAAAATCCACCCTGGCATCAGAATCAGACTAATCCACATTGGATGCAAAATCAACCACAGTGGAATCAACAATACCAGTCCTATCCAAGACAACAAAGAAATCAAGGTCAAAATCAGCATTTGCTGCCTGCACCTACTCAAAACTTTCAAGACAAACAAAACCAACCACAACAAACACAACAGGTGAAACAACCTCAAATTCTAGCTCAATCAGTCACTAATCCAAACAACATGAGACAGGCATCCCCTGTCTATGTGGCTGAAGCTGAAGAAAATATTGAAATCAATGTTATTGATTGTAGTAACATCCAACTTCGTTCAGGAAAAATTGTACCTAAACCCATTTCCAATAAAAGCAAAGAAAATGAAAAACAAGAACCCTTGGAACCAATTATAGTGGAACCAACAATAGAGAAAGAAGAAGAAAAAATAGAACCACAGGCAGAACAATTACCTTCATCAAGGATAATTCCATATCCTGAAAGATTCAATACCACAGTAGAAAATTTTGAATCAGACCTGGTCAAGGAACTTAAAAAGTTAACTATATCATTGCCCTTATTGCAAGCCATTAAGGATATACCAGTGATTAAAAGTACTATCCGAGATTTGTGCATTAGAAGAGCAGGAAGGAAAGAGAAGGCATTTCCCAAGACTGTTTAGATTGAAGGAAAGATAGCTGATCTCTTATCTGGGAAACTATTACCTCCAAAGTATAGTGACCTAGGAAGTCCAGTTATCATAGTTACTATAGGTTCAGTACCAATATCAAATGTCATAGTAGATCTAAGAGTTGTAATAAATGTCATGACCAAGGATATAATGAAACAATTATAGCTCAAGCATCTCAGCCCCACATTTACAGATTTAGAAATGGTTGATAGGTCAGTTGCAAAACCTAAAGGTATCATTGAAGATGTTCCTATAGAAGTTTCATCTTGGGAATTCCCTATAGATTTTTTGGTTTTTCAACCAAGAAATTCAACACATGGATATCCCATCATTTTAGGAAGACCTTGGCTTGCAACTGCAGCAGCCTTCATAGACTATAGATCTATAAAAATGACTATTTCAAATGGTATTGATCTAAAACAGATATCTTTGTATCCTCCTACAAGACCCTCCAACAATTTCTCAGGTCAGTTATGGTTTCCTGATTCAGATGAAGAATCAGAGGAGGTTATTTCCACACTAGCCACCTTGGTAGTAAAGGAACACACAGAAGACCTCCATGACACAGAAAACTCGAAAAATGAAACTATCCTAATGAATGTTCTGCATGAACAAGGGTTAGAAGAAGAAGCAATAAATATCCAGCAATTTTTAAGGAATGAGGAGAACCAAAATTTTGAAGGTGAACCATCTGTACTATCACAGGAAAACTCTGTTTCACTACCACATGGGTGGCACCATCACTTGATTTTTCCTTCTCACTGTTCCATACAGGATATGCTTCCATCAAAAAATAATGAAACAAAAATTTCTTACTTTCTCCCATCTCAGCAGTGTCCTCTTAACTCCCTAATCACCAGGTATGAAGAAGTGAGTTCAATCCTTCCAAATACAAAACAAATAGAAGTCCAGCTAGGAAAATTTTTAAACATTTATAGCTGGCTTACTAGGGAAGAGGAAGACAAATTTGATAGTTGTCTTGCAGAAGCATGTTCATGCTTTTGCTTAGAACTATAAAGATATGTCAGGAGTTCACCCTGATATATGTACCCATAGAATTTATATTGAAGAAGTCAAGCCAGTAAGACAACTCCAGAGAAGACTGAATCCTGCCCTAAGGGATATTGTAAAGGAAGAAATTGAAAAACTCCTGGAGGTAGGATTCATTTATCCGATTTTTGATAGCCAGTAGGTCTCTCCATTGGTTATAGTTCCTAAGAAAAATGGAAAAATAAGAATATGTGTAGACTATAGAGAGCTAAATAAGGTAACATACAAAGATCATTTTCCATTACCCTTCATAGATCAGGTGTTAGATACCCTTGCTAGAAAAAGATACTTTTGTTTTCTTGATGGATTTAGTGGATATAATAAAATTCAGATTGCACCTGAAGATCAAGAGAAAACAACCTTTACTTGTCCATGGGGAATATTTGCCTATAGGGTTTTACCTTTTGGTTTGTGTAATGCCCCAACAACGTTTCAACGAGCAGTTTTAGCAATCTTTTCTGATCTAACTACCAACAGTGTTGAGATATACATGGATGATTTCATAGTGTGCGGACAGACTTTTGACTTTACATTGGAAAACCTTGACAAAGTTTTAGGTCGCTATGAAACATACCAGTTATCCTTGAATCCAAAAAAATGTTTTATGATGATGAAGGAAGGAATAGTTCTTGGTCATCACATCTCTCCTCATGGAATCCAAGTTGATCCAAAGAAGGTGGAAATTATCAAGAATCTTCTTCCTCCAAAAACTCAGACTAATGTCAGAAGCTTCCTAGGACATATTGGTTTTTATCGCAGGTTTATTCCCAACTTTAGCACAATAGCCAATCCCATGTTTGCCCTATTGACTAAAGATTTTGAATTTTCCTAGACTACAAGATGTCAGGAATCATTTGAAGCTCTGAAAGAAAAATTAGTAACTCCACCTGTGTTAAGAGGCCCTAATTGGACATTACCATTTCACATACAGACTGATGCTTCCAATACTGCAATTGGAGCAGCATTAGGACAAATTGACAATGGTGAAAACTATTCCATCTCCTAAATTAGCAAGAATTTGATAGGAGCTGAGAAAAATTATACCACAAATGAAAAAGAATTCTTAGCAGTCATTTATGCCATCAACAAATTTAGGCATTATATCACAGGTTATCAAATATTTATTCACACAGATCACACAACCATTAAATATTTGATGAATAAGCCTATGGTAAGTGCAAGAATTATTTGTTGGTTACTGTTGCTACAAGAATTTGATATCACTATAATCAACAAACCAGGAAAAGCTAATTTTGTAGCAGATTTCTTGTCCAGACTACAAAACACGGATGAAGGGGAATTAGTTGAAGACACCTTTCCTGATGAAAAACTATTTGCTATATCAGTCCAATCACCTTGGTTTGTAGATATAGCCAATTACTTGGTCACAGGAAAAGTTCCTCCACATTTCACTTCAAAATAGAAGAAACAATTAATCAGACAAATTTCTTCTTTTGAATGGATCAAGGGTATACTCTTTAAGTGTAGTCCTGACCATGTGTTACGTAGGTGCATCCGAAAGGATGAGGTGTATGATATCCTTAGGGCTTGTCATGATGAACCCTCAGGTGGACACTACTTTGTAAAATTCATAATTAGAAAAATCTTAGGGACAGGATATTATTGGCCATCTCTTCACAAAGATGTGAAAAAGTACATCAGGAATTGTGATGCATGCCAAAGAATGGGGAAACCCACTCATACAAATGAAATTCCACTACAGCCTTAATTGGTTTTAGAGCCATTTGAGAGGTGGGGCCTTGATTTTGTAGGACCTATTGATCCACCTTCTCAAGGAAAGGTGCATATTCTAGTATGCACTGATTACTTGACAAAGTGAGTAGAGGTGCGTGCTTTCAAACATGCTCGTGAAGAGAAGGTCATTGATTTCTTGTATACTCAAATTTTTCAGAGATTTAGAGCTCCTCGGTCTATCACCACAGACCAAGGACCCCAATTTGCATCCAAAGTCATTGAGGTATTTACAAAATTATACGAAATCAAACATAGAAAATCATCACCTTATCACCCACAAGCAAATGGCCAGGTTGAGGTAACAAACAGGGAACTAGAACGAATTTTAACGAAAACAATAGCTTTTCATAGGAATAACTGGCTAGATAAATTACCTGAAGCAGTATGGGCTTACAATACTACTTGGAAATCCACTACTGGATTCACACCTTATGAACTAGTCTTTGGTAAAAAGCCCCTCTTACCTATTGAATTTGAACTACTAACACTGTGCACAACATTGGAAATTGGAATTGAATTGTCATAGGCACAGACAGACAAGATTCTGCAGCTGAATGCATTGGATGAACTTAGGTTGGATGCTCTGCACCAAACTGAAGTAATTCAAGAACAGAGAAAATTGTGGCATGATAGTCACATTCAGTAGAGGAAACTTCAACAAGAAGATTGGGCTTTACTGTTTGATTCTCGCTATGAAGACTTCCCTGAAAAGCTGAGAACTAGATGGCTTGGACCTTATCGGATTGAGGAGGTATTTGACAATGGAGCAGTCCGTTTATCTCCTATTGATGGGTCACAAAGAAAGTTGGTAGTGAATGGACATCGCCTTAGGGTGTACCATACACCTCTGACTAAAGAGGAATTCTTGCAACAGCTTGACAGTTTGGATACACAATAGGTGGAAGAAATTTCCTCTTCCACTTCAAAACAATCAGCATGATCATGGATTTCAAGAAAAAATAGAAAAATACAAAAAAATCAGAAAAAAGTAGAAAACAAAAAGATGAATAAATTATGATTATGAATTCCTTCATGGGCATGATTTTAGGGAAATCATGAAATTCCTTCATGGGCATAGTCAGAATCAAGAAAAAAAAAAAAATAGAGAGAAAAGGAGAGGTAAAAGAAAAAAAAAAAAAAGAGAAAAATGAATAACTCAGCAGTGAAAACCTTTTTCAAGGCACTAATGGGTTGGTATGCATGAAAACCAGTTTTCTGGCATGCATAACCTTGAAAATTTTTGAACCATCATTGTACAAATTCACCAACTGCACTTGTTTTGAAATTTTGCAGAAATTCTCAGCAGAACATCAATAGAAGTAGTCATATTTCAAAAACTTGCATTAACTTGTTTTAATCAGGTATATATTTCTTACATTTCTTCATTGTAAATGATTGATATATAGTATATAACAATTAACCATTAGCATAAAAGATATCCATAAGAGTTGACATACTTAAAACATGTTTTGAGAATGGGAATATTGATTTTTGCCTAATCTTCGAAACAAGAATGCCAAAAATAGTACCTGCTATCTTCTTCAGACTAATTGTTGTGCTGTCTTCGGATTGAATTTGTCTTTGAAATGACAACAGATTGTCACACTTCATCTTTGAAATGACAATTTGTCTTCGAAATGAAGATTTGTCTTTGGAATGAAGCTTTGTCTTCGTAATGAAGCCTTGTCTTTGGAATGAAGCAGGATTTGTCTTCGGAATGAAGCAGGATTTGTCTTCGGAATGAAGTAGGATTTGTCTTCAGAATGCAGTAGGATTTGTCTTTAGAATGAAGACCTGTCTTTGAAATGAAGTCATAATATTTGAAATGAAGTTATAATCTTTAGAATGAGGATTTGTCTTTGGAATGAAGTCATAATCTTCAGAATGAAGTTTTGTTTGCGCAATAAATTATAATCTTCGGAAAGAAAATTCAATGTAATATCTCCATGTGGCATCCAAAGAAGGAAAGAAATACAATCAAGTGAAAATTATTTTGACGCATACGATAAAGGAACACGTGTTAGTCAGCATATGGTTTTTTTTTGCACCCATTGGAAAATACTAGAATCACGAAGGACGTGACCAACCATATGCCACCAATTTTTGATGCTAATAAACATGCACATGAGAATCTGTAGGAAAAACAAAAAAAATAAAAGCGAATAAGGTGGATCTGATGGCAAAGACATTTGTGTAATCATTGATGGACATGTATTCGAAGCAAAAAAGTAGAAATGTGTGCCACTCTTCTGTTCGAAGACGTATTTGCTAACGCAAAATTATTACGAAGTACAGTGCTCAGAGATTATGGTTCATTCCGAAGAACAAAAACAAAGAAAACCCTGCATGACGCAAAAACCTTGCAAAGTTGCAAACGTCAGAAATCAGAGATCCAGCAGAGGAATAGCGGCAGAAGAGAGTAGTTTGTGACAAACCAAGATAGGAAAATGGGGTGAAAAACAAGAATGGAACCGACATACACCACCCATCTTCGAGAAAATCCAGAAGTGGTGTAGATTTTTGAAGATGGAGGGCTTATACCATTTTTGGATAAATTTAATGGGTCCTCTGAAGACTTAGCCGACATGTTCACCCACATGTTCAGAAACAACCGAGCACACGTTAACAACATGACTATTGAGGTAACCCCTGAAGTTTTGAGTCAAATTATTGAGCTGCCATTAGAAGGTCTTCCAATTTCTAGGTCTGACAAAAATACATTGGTAAAAATAGTCAATCAATTTCTAGAAGAAAATGATAAGGCACCTGAGTATTTAACACATAATAACACATGCAAGGGGGTAAAAAGGGCCAGCCTGCAGGAACCCTGGGATGAAGTAGCCACATGGGTAATCAAATTTCTAACTCGTGAAGGGCGGTATGTACTATTGTCAGGGCATCACATAAAAATTCTAAATCATCTCAGACATGGTAGGCAACAACTAGAGTTTAGGGTAAATATTCCCCTATACTTGCACCAAGAATTAAAAAACATGGCAAAAAGATATCAGGAAGGAAAAGAAAGTCTTCGCCACCATGGTCTTATCAAACTAGTTTGCCAGCACCATTTTAGAGAAAACCCTAGGATTTTTGAGACGTTTTACTCCACCTTAAATGATGTAATTTTTGGAGATGAGGGTGAAGAGGAAGAAATAGATACTGTTGATGTTGCTGCATAAGAAGAAACAGCTGCTAAAAAAAATGTTGTAGAAGATGTTGCAGAGGAAACTGCAGAAGGTGCTACAGAAGTTGTTGCAGAGATAGAAATATACCCAATAGCAGCATCATAACACCTTGCTCTAGAACCTTCAACTTCACAAGCAAAAAGACAAAAGAAAAGAGGATTTGGAACTGGAAATAGAATAGAAAAATAGAAAAAGGTTCATTTTTTTGAAGTTGCAACTGATTTGTCAGAACAGAGAAATGAAGCACCTAGCCCAATAGGGGAAGAAACAACAAGGGAAACAAAGGCATCTGAAACTAACCCCATAACCCCTGTTGTCACCAAAAAATAGAGCAAAAAGAAGAAGTTTGCATCTGGAACTCGGAGGTCTACAAGACTCCACTTGAGGGAAATAACGGACCAGGTCATAGAACAAGAAGATGGACAAAGCAGTCCAGATGTCACAGAGATACAACCAGCCTCTGAAAAATTTCTAGAATTCCTTGAATAGATAATTGAGGAAGAGGCTAGGCAGGATAATCTGGAGGTGGCTATAGTTCAACAAGCCACACAAATAGTAGATGCAATTATAGATAACTTCATAGAGCTTACTGAACAAGAGCAAACAGATGTTGCAGAGGAGGAACTAGTTATTGAGTAGCCTACTATAGCTGACCTGTCTGCATCTGATTCTGAAGCAGAAATAGAGGAGGAAGATATCATAGAGTAGTTGAGAGTAGCAAGGAGTATTTTCAAGACACAGACCAGATGGATTTCAGAGAAAGAAAACATCATTGAGATGCAGGAAAGAAAAATTACAGAGTTACAACAGGAAGTGGCAGAACTGAGAGAGAAGTTGTCACAGTCTAAAAAATAGCCAACTATATCCAATGATGAAGATGATTTGGCTAAACTGCTTGTGGATTTATCTAGGGTAGATGACTCTACTGAGGCAGACATAGGAGATAATTCTGAAGAAGCACCTTTTCACTCTAAAGATGTGCCTTCTCATTCAGAAGCACCCTTTCATTTTGAAGATGCTTTAGAATTGACAAAAAGCATAGCAAAAAACATTGGAGATGAGTCACCAGCACAGGAACAGTCCAAGCAGTAGCATGAAACAGATCAAGTAAGTACTCCTATTGATGTCCCTATATTTCAAACTGTTACACCATCAGTAGAAGTAGCGGATAAGGGGGTGCAAGTAGAATTACTATCTAATGACAACCCAATAGAAATAGCACATAAGGGGGTGCAAGTAGAGTTATTGACAGATGAACAACCAGTGGAAGTGGCAAAAAAATGGGTTCAAATATATCTGCTATCTAGAATTCCACCTGTAGTTAGACCACCTAATACTGTGTCTTTAGAACAATACAATGCAGACGTAGCTAGCTGGATGATTAGGTATGAGAAGCTTGCCACTAAAACTAAAAAGTTCAAAGTAGAAGTAAAACAGCTAGAAGCCAAGGAAGCAAAAATTTAGGCATTAAAAGAAAAGGTGTCTGATTTATGTCAAATTGCTAAATTTTTAGTCCAATTCAGATGGCCAGCCAGATTCTATAGTCTTATTTTGAAGGAGAAATACCTCAGATGGCAGGTCATGAGGATTAGTTCAAATCTTTCATATAAATTGGACACCACTACAGATTTCCTAGAAGCATACTTTGACAGCCCTTTTGAGCAAAAAAATCTCCTGTGTGAGCTATTTTTACACAGTTTCTTTATTTCGAAAGAAGTAGAGTTTCATCCATAGATCTACATTGAATATGTTCAATTGAGGGCATTCATGTCCACCTTGCAAAATCAGTTTTATTGGGACCAAGAAAAGAAGCATAATAAGGAGATTGAAACAAGAGCTGAATTGTTAGTTAGAGCAATTCAGCCAAATCACCCCATTATCACAAGACATCACTTCACCATGATGAACAGGGATGATGTGAAGCGAATGTACTTGACAAACTTAAGGGACTGTGTGAACAGATTCTATAATTTTTGTAATGACAATTTCTTTCCAGCATTATCAATTTGTAGAAACAAATGGGCTAAAATTTCCATGTCTTTGCAGAAAAGAGAACCCATTTCCCCCATCAACTTAGAATGGTCCAGAAAAAGGGCAAAAGAAGTCATACAGTTGATTGAACTCATGCAACATAATTGGATAGGTCTCATATTTAGGCCTCCAACCATCATCACTCTAGTCCCATTCTACTTTGAAGATGATGCCCAACCTGATGAACAATTTGAAGAATGGCTCAAGGACCTTCAGAAGAATAGGGGATTTTATATAGGCAAGAATTTGTTCTACAGATCATGGAATTTTACCATGGACATATGTGATTCCATAGCCCAACGAAATGCATGAGGACATGCATCAATATAAGTTGGGGGGAAATGATGAGGCCTGGAAATGCCTCAATCATAACATGTTTTGAACACTAAAATTGCCTATAAACTCTTATGTTTAATCTAATATGCTAGTTAAGTTAATTCAATATGTTGTGTATTAACTATTTGCATGATGAATGTATTTGAAGTACTATATTATGATTTTTACAGCTTTTTGTATAAGTTTTATGTTGTTTTGTTATGACTTTCTAAAATGAGATATGCTTAGATTAATAGCAACACTTCACTAATCATGTTTTGATATGTCTCAAGCATTCATTTTACCTAAATATGGCAACAGTTCAAGGAAACTATTACTGTGCAGCAAAAACTAGGTTTTCCCATGTAAATTCCAGCCAGCTGCCAATGAATGGCAAGGCATGGAATTCACATGTGGAAAGAGATGAAGACCATTGGGATCTGATCCTGAGAAGTAACCCACATGAGAAATGTAGAGGAAATCATTTAAGGAGCCCACATTTGTTCATTCTAAAGTCTCTTCGAAATGAATAGATATCTTCGGAATGAGAAAACATAGTGTCTTCGAAATGAGCGGATCTTCGGAATGAGAACTGTAGTGTCTTCAGAATGAGCGGATCTTCGGAATGAGAACTGTAGTGTCTTCAAAATGAGTGGATCTTTGAAATGAGAACTGTAGCATCTTCGAAATGAGTGGATCTTTAGAATAAGAATTGCAGTATCTTCGAAATGAGCCACTTATCTTCGAAATAAAAATAGAATGTGCTTTTTGAATTATTGACCGAATTATGATGCTAGAAAAAGGGAAATAAATATTGAAAAGGATAAAGGGAAATATATCAGATCTGACTTTGTCATCCTTTCCGACCAAAGTCACCATTTATGGAAAGATAAAAAGATGATCTTCTTCTAGGATAAAAACTAGGAATTGCTGCAGCATAATAGGATTAGATCTTTTCAACTTGTTAGTAAATCTTAGGACATCTATAAATAGGGCTCCCGTTCAGGTTGAGCTGGTAGGAAGGAGGTAGAAGAAATAAAGTAATAGAGATTAAGGGGAATAGAATGGATCAGTAATAGGTGATAATCAGAAAGTGACTGTTATAGTCCTATAACAGTTTTCAGCAGTATTATTGTAATCATGTTTTGGAATCAATAAAAGTATATTGTTTCTATTTCATATTGCTTGTAAATGAGTGTGATTAAGATCTAAAGAGAGAGAGACTCATACCTTCTTCTGGACAAAGAGACTAGCCACTTCCAGACCTAGGAGGAGGACTAACAACAGGTTTTTATTCTGATTTTGTTGCAGCAGAATGAGTTGTAGAACTTGTCCTTTCATTCCTTTGTAAACAACTAATGATATTTGCAATCTTAGTTTATTTTATGTTTTGTGATTAATGATTTTGTTGTAATCCCCACTTTCAGCAAAGCTTTCAATTTAGTGTAGACTTTCATTCCCAAAATTTACTATTTTTTGTAATTTCCTACATTTTATGTTTTGCTGTCAACCCCTGCACAGAAGATTGACAACCTTCTGTTACAGAGCCTTGATAGTTTTCATTTCCACATTAGAATTAGATTTTCATTACTGCAAAAGTAATTAGATTTTCCTTCTACAATTAGAATCAGACTTTCAATTCTGCAACTATTATTTATGCAACATAATTAGGTCTCATTTTGCAATTGTAATTAGGACTTCATTTTTGCAGTTAATGATTAGTTTCCAATTCTGCAACTTAGATTAAGGTTTAATTCATGCAATTTAGAGATAGGAATGTCCTAAAACCCCCCACACAATCGGTTTCACCAATAAAACATGTTGCTCTAAATTGACCTAAGTTATAGCCCTGTTTGCCCCTTCTTCCGTAGATAGCCTTGTACACAGCCCTGGATTGACAAATTCATTGAGAATTAATGATGTGTATAACGATAATGCTTCAGCAAGAACTAAAAATTTGAGAGCTCTAAGAGTGAGAGAACCTTCCCTGATCTAAAATGCTATCACACTCTACCGTAATTATAGTCATCTACCTTGATGGCGAATCTTGATTAGCCATCTACTAGCCGAGGCCAGGGTGCGGGCAAGGTAACTCAAAATCGATACCTCACACTCAATACTAGTAAAATGAAACACATTAAGTAATGCGGGTAATGAACCTCACTAAACTACTGGTAATGAACCCCACTAGTCTAGGTTAGCTTAGGAGTTAATTTTGTGAATTAGTGGACTAGGAGGGTACCCAAAATGGGTGCCTCTCCTAAACTATAGCTGGTAGTTGTGGTTCCCAATTGGCAAATTGGGGATCGCAAGTTTCAATTGCGGTTCCAAATTGGTAAATTGGGTATCACAGGTTTCAGTTGCGATTTAGAAGAGCATAGGCCACAGATGTAGAGGCCCAGGTTCAAATATTGTAGACTGCACTAGAGTTAGCCTAGGCACAACGAACTATAGCAGAGGTAGAGAGGGATCTCTTCTAGGTATTGAGGGGGGATATGCCACATCCTTAGGCTACTATGGGGCCTTTGACAACACCAGCGATAACTCTAGCAAGTGTTTAGGATATGATGACCGAGGTAGAGTGACTGCGCAGCATGGTCATGAGGACCAATGAGATGCATGCAGCCCAACTTGCTCACATTGATCAGCTAGTCAGCTACATTGATATGCACAAGATACAGGCCCCAAATAGTCTATGGTGAGCTTGAGTCATAGGACTAACAAGACTAAGAGGATGCACAGGTCCTCTAGCTCACATGGTGCGACATCGCATGCCAGGCCTAGAGATGCATGGCAGACTTTAGGGGCCACCGATCATAGGACTATCCTACTGTAGTTACCAATTTCTTATGTGTTAGGCACCTTAGGATTTAGAGGTAGGTAGAATCCATAGCAAGACCCACCATGGGTGCCAGAGTAGACAGGAGAGTAGGCTCCAGAGCACATTGCTGAGGGAGGTAGTGACAGCTTCGATACAAGGGGAGCAGACTAGATCTGGGCTCTGCTAGATGCAAACTACATTTTTGATATGCCACATTTATTTTGGGTGTAAGATCGAGGACCTACACACTGTGTAGCCTACGGGCATTTTGATATACTCCTTATGTAATCTGTTGGACATATATATATATGAATTTATCATTTATGGATCATTCATGTGTACCGATTATTTATTTTTGATTTTATGTTTATTTGATGCACATGGATGCAATGATTATGTTGATGCTATGTTTATATGACATGCACTAGATAGCTATCTCCTTTATGATGATGTTGATGAAATGCAGTGATATAGATGATTATATGTGCCATGTATGATGCATGCATATGGATGCACTGTTTATTTTGAACGCATATTTGTTTTTGCTTTGTGGACATGCGTTCATTTTTATGAAGTTATGGTATGATATGCAATGTATGGTAATGCATTATGTACATAATCGTAATATAATGGGAATGAACATGTATGCTTTAATAAATTAAAACATAAAGAATGAATGTAAACTGTGTATATCAATTTTCAAATACGACACCACAGAATGTATGACAATCATGAAAAATAATTGATAATTCTCATTACAAGAACTTAATAAATTAATCACCCATATATGAAATGCAGTAAAATTGATTGGTATAATGCTAATGGATGAATATGTTATTTTGTATATTTTTCTTTGTTGCACTATATAGTCAATGGTCGTCTAAACATCATTTTTGATATTCATGCGGTATCTATCCTATATGTTTGATTGTGCTTTGTAAAATGCATTATGATAAATGAATGACTCGCATTTTTTATGTCTAATGATATTTGGTGTTTTTTTGCTATTAGAGAACTTTTTGAGGTTTTCCATGAGACTCAAACACCCTAGTAGACTTCTCCAAAAATCACATACTAATTGTACAAGGATTTTGCCATGACAGACCCAACTATTCATTATCCTTGTGTGTGCATGTGAGTATTTTTAGATAGACCATAAGCATACCCCGTATGTTAGTCGGGACTCTTTCAACCCATATGTGAGATAGGGTTCCTCATATGATTGTACCATCCTTGTTTTAGATTTGAGTAGACTTATACAACTAGACAATCCTAGTGACCTAGAGCTAGCTCATCTTGCAAATTGATTAGGGCTACCCATACAAATGTATGCAGGACTCTTTCAACCCATTGCTACATTTGGGGATCATCCAATAGAACTACCCCTCCGATTGCAGGAGGGACTCTTCCAACCCATTTCTACAATCGGGGATCACTCTATGGCTTTCAAAAGGTGGACAATCCAGGGATTTAAGTTCTCACCCTTCTTACTTGCTCATATGTAGTGATAAAAATCACTATTAGTCCACGTGTTACTGTTTTATTTGAGCAAGGTATTTTTATAGTGCTTTTGATTCACTATGTCACTTTACATTTGATTTGAACTTTGTACTTTGAAATTTGCACTTGTAACTTGGGATTTAAATTTTCTAATTTTGGTATTTATAGGGGAAATTCTTGTCCTTTTACCAAATTTCACCACTCTAGACCGACTTATTTGCAAGATAAGTAGGTCATGAAACCCATCTCTCTAGATACCTAATATTGATTTCATAGCTTTCATCATCTCTTGTCTTAGTAGGATTTTATATTGTTTTACTTAGTGACGGGATCTTGATATGTTGAAGCACTATCCCAACTAATGACCTCATCTATAACAACAAAGTAAGCTTTATACAATATCTGAATAACCCACTAGGTATGTTTGAGTGACTAGAAAACTTAATATACATACATAATTCTCTGCAACAGGTATCGTGTATGAATGCAATGAATTATGATAAATGCAAGGGTGCATGATTGAAACACACACGTACGACTGTTTGTAAGATTTTGATAGACACATTACACTCTACTGTGGAATGCAACGAATGAAAAATACCTAAATGCAATATGATGATGTGAATGCATGTATGAAAATACAAACTACAAAAGCAAATATTTTTGGATTTTATGCTTTACCA
Source organism: Wollemia nobilis (assembly GCA_028583015.1). NCBI lineage: Eukaryota > Viridiplantae > Streptophyta > Pinopsida > Araucariales > Araucariaceae > Wollemia > Wollemia nobilis. The sequence continues at coordinate 3,292,421 of JAQPPZ010017106.1, forward strand.
TTTTTTTTGGAATTTTATATATTTTCAAATTTTTATGAATTTTTGAGCTTTCATATTTGACCAAACGACGAGTATATATGCCTTTGGAGATTTTTAGGGTTGACCAAGTGATTTTTAGAAATCCTTGGTGCCTTTTTGGGATGATTGAGTGGATTTAAGCAACCCTCGGATCCTTTGAGTTGACCAAGCAATTTTTTGAAATCCTTGGTGCCTTTTTGACTGACCAAAGGGCTTACAAATGCCTTTCGAGCTTTTTATGACATGACCAAATCACTCAAATGAGAGCTTGGAGAATTTTGGGATTATCGAGTAGTTATAAGAACTCTTGAAGCCTTTGGGATGACCAAGCAATTTTTAGAAATTCTTGGTGCCTTTTTGACTGACCAAAGGGTTTACAGATGCCTTTGGATCTTTTTCTGCTACACTTTCTAAGCATAGAATGCCTTAATATGGATGATGTTGAGATGTTCAGGCTCTTCAACACCCCCTAGTGACGTTAGGTGATAGGTACCTAGACCAATATTTTTAGATATGATATAGGGTCCTAGCCAATTAGCCGCAAATTTGTCTCGCATATCGGGCGGTAAATTTGAGTTATGTTGGTTTTATTTCAGCACAAGATCCCCAAATTCAAATTATCTCTAGTGGACTTTGATATTTTAATCTCATTTAATCACTTTTGATAGATGCAGAGATGCTCCAAGGCATTCACGTGATGTTGATCCAGTAGCGTTAATTGGTCTATTCGAGCTTGTCGTGTGGTGTCATCATCGATGAACTCTTTCAATGCAATGCGCAACATTGGAATTTCCATATCTAAGGGTATAATGGTATCAACACCACATACTAGTGAAAACGGAGTCGCCCTAGTGGGAGTCTGAATGCTAGTCCTATAAGCCAATAATGCAAGGGGTAACTGTATATGCCAATCCTTGTGGTGTTCCTACACTATATTTTTCAATATGGCTACCACAGTCTTGTTTGAGGCCTCAACTTGCCCATTTTATTGAGAATAATATGGAGTTGCAAAATTGTGTTTGATGCGGTACTTATATGTTAAAGCTCGCACATTTTTGTTCTTCAAAGAAGTTTCATTATCCAAAACTATTTTGGATGGTATCCTGAAATGACTTATGATATGCTCCATTATAAACTCTGCTATGCGAGACCCAGTGGTCATTGTTAATGGAATGGCTTCCACTCACTTTGTAAAATAATCAATAGCCATAATACTGAATGTATGTCGGCCTGATGATGAAGGAGAGATCTTGCTAATTAGATCAAACCCCCACTGAGCAAATAGCCAAGCCGCTTGGATGGGCTGTAAGGCCTGTGATGGCAGGTGTGTAAGATTAGCATGATGTTGACATTTGATGCATTTCTTGACATATACATTGCAATCCTTCTCCATAGTGGGCCAATAATAACCCATTCAAAGGATGTGCTTGATGATGGCCATGCCACTGAAATAGCCATCACATGTACCGTCATGAGATTCTAAATATCTCCTACCAAGATATATTTAGTCACTTTTTGTTTAAATGTGCATCTTGCAACACGCAACAATCCCTCCATAACAAAACCAAGTCTTAGGAAGTCTTGGATCTGTGACATCCAATTCTGATGAGACTCAACTTCGATTGCTAAGACAACCTGTACCCCCTATGTATTTACTTTTGCAAATGCATACTGGAAAAAAAACTGGCAATGAATGGTGGTGCCACTCCCCGTAGGACTCTGGGAGGTTAAAGACCCCGCAGTGCTTTCCTGAAAGTCTTCAACTTTGTAGAACCAATCAGATTTTGGTTCCACACTAATCATGTTGACTAATTCTTTGTTATCAAAGGTCATACGCTCTGCTGAAATATGCGAGAGCATCTTGACGTGGATGGTAGTGAAGTCGGCAGATGGATTCTGAGGGATCAAGGATCCCAAAGATGCCATGGTGTCTATGAACCTATTTTATGAACGAGGAACTACCTTGATGTCATACCATTCTAGTTTAGCTAGATATGTGGCAACAAGATCTTTGTAGGCTTTCAATTTCAAACATCAACACTGAAATAGTCCCTTTACTTGGTTAATTATGAGCAGGAAATCATCGAAGATGTTTAGTCTCTTGATATTCATGGTGATGGCTATATGGAGACCCAAAAGTATGGCTTCATATTCAGCGTTATTCTTGGTGCATGGGAAGTCTAGTTTGAATGACAAGGGTATTGGAGATCCTTGTGGCATGAAAAACACTATCCCTGCACCAGATCCTTTCTCACACTTTGAACCATCAAAGAATAGAGTCATATCAAAATTGTTCTTTGGTTCTTTGGGTTCGAGAGCTTTGGATATTACAAACACTATATCATCCAAAAGCTTGATTGTTAGAGGCCTACTATTGGATAGTGGAACCTCAGCTAACTGATATATTATGACCTATCCCTTAATGGACTTTTGTCTTATGAATTCTAGATCAAATTCTATCAATAGCATGATCCACTTTGCAGTACGTGTATTATTATGTCTTGCTCATAATATACTACAAAGGATTTTGTTTTGATATCACATATGTCATATGACTTAATATGTAGTGCCACAATTTCTTGGTAGTGAACACTACTACTAAACATAGTTTTTCCACATATGCATATCCTAGCTCGTAACTCACCAAGGTTCGGCTAATGTAATATATGGCTTACTCTTTGCCTTGTATGTTATTTTGGGCCAAAATGGTCCCTAACGCAAATTCTGTTGTCGATATATATAGCAAAAAAGGCTCTTCTGGCCTTGGTGGAGCTAACACTGGCGGCGTAACCAAGTATTGCTTTATCTCAGTGAAGGCTGCCTTGTAGTCCTCTTCCCAGTTGAATGGGACACCCTTATATAGTAGTCGATTCATAGGCCAACATTTATTTGATAGTTGGGTGAAAAATCACTTTATTGAGGCTACCTTACCTTGAAGGATCCTTAATTCCTTAATATTGGTGGGAGGACACATTTCCAAAATGGCCTTGACCTTCACTGGGTCTACTTCGATGCCTCTCTTGGAGATAATGAACCCTAGTAATTTTCCAGAAGTTATGCCAAATACACACTTCTTAGGATTCAGCCTGAAATTGTGCTCTATTAGGTGATCGAAGACTTTTCTCAAGACCTCTGCATGCTCTTCTCGTAGCAATGACTTGGCTAGCAAATCATCGATATAATCTTCCAAAATTTTGTGCATATAGTCATGAAAGTGTATGTCATGGCCCACTGGTATGTGGCACCAATGTTTTTGAGATCAAATGGTATAAATTTGTAGCAAAATGTTCCCCATGGTGTTATAAACATGATTTTGTGTTGTTCTTCAGGCTTAATCTAAATTTGATTATAATCAGAAAATCATAAGGAGAGTATTTCATGATCGACAGTAGATTCTACTAGAGCATCGATATTGGGCAACATAAAAGAATCTTTGGGTTTTGCCTTGTTGAGATCTCTAAAATTCGTACAAATGCGGATCCTTCCATATGGTTTTCCTACAGGCACCATATTGGATACCCATTATGGATAGTCGATGGAAATGACAAATTCTACATCCAACAATTTTTGCAATTCGTATTTCACCATTAAGGCTACTGTTGGATGCATATTTCTTAGCTTCTATTTGACGAGCTTCTTGGATGGGTCTAGCGAAATGTTATGAGTAACCAACTTCGAGTCTAGATCGGGCATATATTTGTATTTCCAAGAAAAAAGGTCAAGTCTCTCTTTCAGTAGAGGGATGATGCTAGCACGCTCATTTGGAGTTTAACCTTCATTGGATTGGTGGGGTCATTACCGATATCCACTTCAAAGGTTTCCTCTACTAACATATGGGATCCCTCCTCAAGCTGATGAGGCGTAGGGATCAAATGGATGTCATCAGTTGGATTTATATATTTTTTGTTAGAATCATGTTCAGCCTGATAGACATCGTAAGTACAATTTGGTCCAAAATGAAATGGTTGCAGCATATCTTTGTTCGAGAAGAAGTCTTCAAGTTCTACTGGCGAATCAACATGATCCCAACCGATATCATCCATGTTTAGATGCAATGGTTTGGATGGATCTGTTGGATTGCAGAGAAGATTTGTCAAATCAATGGATACCATGTTGATGGAATGGAATTGATCTCTAGGACCACACGGACTGAACTCTAGATCATCTGTGTAGCTTTCGTACCCAAGATCTGGCTCAGATGGTACGAGGATGAATGGGCCCTCCTTGTGGAATGTCTAAACAACTAGATCCTCTCTATGCACTAACTGTAAAATGGGATATCTTGGCTCAAGTAGCTCAGCATAAGTAGGCAGATGGGGAAAGAGTATTTTATATTCCTCTTCCAGATTTATTCTTTCCCTAAGGTGGCACTGGAGATTAATCTCTCGACGCAAACCCGCAGTTGTAATAGGTGGCAGACCCCGAGGTGGATTCTAATTATGTAGGTTATGAGGCCACAATAGGCCATCTCCAATTAATCCTCATCATCACTATACAGATCTAATCCTTGAATTTCCCCCATATGCAAGGGGCGATCTACTAGATGTGGTCCCATGTATCTGATTCTGCGATCACTACCATCACTATCTGGATAAATCGGATAAAACAATTGTATATACGACACCGATGCAAAAATTTTCTTTGCTTCCTCTTCAGAATGATCAGTTTTAAGAGGCACTTCTTCTATAACATACTCTGACTCCATAGATAATATATGTAGTAGATATACTAGCCTTTGATCGGTCATCTCAGCCTCATCGCTATGGTCGCTACTATGAGCAGACCACTCTATCGTGTCCACAAATATTGAGATATTAGCTGGATGAGGCCTTATGTAGGTCTGCTTTATCTCATCTTCATAATCACTATCGACCATGAAATGCTCTTGTATCTCATCTAATTGCTCTCTAGGTAGCAAATGGCATAGAAATGTTGGAACCACAAAGGCTCGATCAATTTCCTCTTCAAATTGATCATTATTTGAGGACTCACCATATGCATCATAACTTGGTCCACTTATTTCGGAGGTGGACTCCTCTCCATATTCACTACAAAGATATCCTGATATCTCGAGATCGCCTAGAATGGCAAGTTTGTGCCCCTGCATTCCAGTATCGTCAGTTGTGATACAATTTTGATGACCCAGGTTGCATCTAGGGTTTTGCTATGAGAACTCTTCATGTTCAAGCTCTAGTCTCTCGATGGTGATGATTGACACCATTGGGTTGTTTCCCCAAAGACTAGTCATGTTAGGATGATATGGATTAAAATCCATGTCATACCCAGACTCAGTATAAATAATCCAATGATGCAGCGAGTAAATAATCATGTCCCTGAATAAGCAATCCCAATCCAAACCTATTAGTTGCCAACTAATAACATAGTTCAAGACGGGCTCTTTGTCCTTGTTCGAAAAGACCAAGGTCGTATCCATGGTAATGATAGAGCTCAAAAATATGCATGGCATACTCTGGGTTGGACAAGTACCAAATTTTCATCGTGAACTGTTACTCATCATCCATCTCCATGGGTGCTCACGTTGGAACTTGATCCAACCCTAAATAGATGAAGTTTTTTTGGTTAGGTGGCTCACCCAATGACACTACAAATCCAACAGGGTATCAATGGGCTATTGTCCAACCCATGTCTTGTGTAGTCTCTAAAATAGGACCAAAGGTCACATTTTGCACAAGATATTCACCCAGACCTGTACTGGCTAGGTGGAAAATCACCCACAATGCGGATGACCCTGTTGATGATGTAGAAGAAGCAAGATGAGGTGCCTCATTGACTTGATCCTGGGCTTCCTCCACCTCCATGGGAGTGGCAGCCTCAGTGGTGACTGGTTCTAGCGCATTCTTTGCTTTTTTACTACCCAATTTCACCTTTATTTTCTTGTTATTCTAATGCATTGCTAATGCACTCTATCTCAAAGAGGTTGTAGTGGTACTTTCAAATCTGTTTGATACAGATACCAATGGTTGAACATGCACCACCTGTTTACCTCTTGGAACCCTTATCAATGGTTTGGGCCATATTTCCAAGTGCATTTATGGGAGTACGAATCCCCCTGGAAAATATACTAAGTTCACAAACTTGAATGGTTCTTCATCTGATGAAACCACATGAACTTGTCCCTCGTGTATATACTTGATACACTGATGCAATATCGAGGTAACATAATGCTTTTCGTGAATCCAAGGCCTCCCCAATAGGATTTTATATTGCAAGGCATCCTCTATCATGTGACACATTACAAGAATGGTCTTTAGTCCCACCTAAATAGGTATGACAACCGTGCCAACCATAAAGCATAGTGCGTCGTTAAACACTCTCAATGTAAAGGTGGTTGGTACGACGAGTGATTTAGGCAATTTCAAATGGTGCAGTGCCTTAGTCATGATTATATTGATCGATGAAATAGTTTCAATCAAGACCCTTTTGAACAACACGTGGTTAATACATGCAGTGATATGTAATGGCGGGTCAGCCACGCTTGTAGAAACCATTTTCACTTCATGATCGTAGAATTGGATCATTGGTTCCTGGCACTATTGTACATGCCCCACGAAGTTTGTGAATGCCTGTGCGTCCTGGGACTATACCTCAATGAACCTTAGAATGTCCATAAGAGTATCCCTATGCCTGGGGACTATTGTATAAGCTCATATATTGACAACTTTGTAGGAGTCATCTACAAGTTTTGAACCAACCTACTCCTAATGGTCACCATCGGTCTCGTTGGTGGGCCTAGAATATTTTGTGTCTACCACTACTGGGGTGTGGCTTGTATTTGAATGGGAGCACAAGGTTGATTCGGCCATTTGTACCTCCCATGTTTGGTAACAACATTGACCATACCAACGAACCCCTGGGTAGGTGGTTCGACTCGCACTTGATTATCATGGCCAACGTGGTTACGGGGCACCTCATGATTTGTTAACAAATTTTTAAAAGTCCCCATGTTTTGGTTTTTCGATGCCTGGGGATTTCCTGGTACCATAAGCTCTCCCCTTTCTTTCATTTTTTGCACAATATGTTTGAAATACCAGCATACCTCGATGTTGTGGCCTTTTGCTCTATGAAATATGCAAAACAGATCTTCTTGATAATATTTAGGCTTGGGATGATTAGAATCAACCATATTGACTTTGGGAAATCTTATTGCCTTGGCCTCGCATAGCTGACAAAAAATTGATGTCAATGATTTCGTTAATAGCGTGAATATGTGAGGCAGGAATTGCTCTTTGTTCTTGCCCTTATTATTATTCTTGCACTGGTTGTATTATGCAGGAGGAGGATGGGGTTGATAATTTTGTTTCTTTTGCCCCTTATCCTCATTTTGGAGATTTAGTACCACCTAATTCACATGGGCCTACTTGCCCCGTTGCTTTGAGGGACTCTTCCTATATCCCTCTTCCCTAGTTTTGAGCTTCAAGTTGCCCTCCTATAATTTGATGTCCTCAATTACCTTGGCTTACACCAAAGCTTCTTTGAATGTAGCATACTGATGCAACTACAATAGTAGCGAGATGTGCTTGGCACAACTCTTTGTAAAAATTTGGGTTAATTCTATGGCAGGAATCGAGAACAACTTTACCATTAATCTCCTCCACCTCTTCTCGTACTATTCTATTGGCTCATTGTCACGCTAAGCTAGCATAGCCAAATAAAAAATATTGGCATGTTTCTTGACGTCGAAGGAATAGCGTTCAAGAAAGGCATCAGCTAATTGCTCAAAATTTGTTATGTTGTGTTTCTTTAGTTGATTAAACCACTCTCAGGCTGGCCCAGAGAGTGTCATGACAAACGTACGCAATAACAGTGCATCATTATTTTCTATCTAAAAGCAAGCATCAAGAAAGCTCGTGACATGTTCTTGCACATCTTCATCACCCTTGAATTTTTCTAACATGGGCATCTCAAAATGCTTAGGGTATGGGCACGTAGGCACCGAGGGATCTAAAGGTTCATTATGAATTTTCCTCAGTGTTGGCTTTTGGACAACCATGCCTTGTTTCTCAGTTGCTTTGACTTTCTCAACCAAAGCTTTGTAAGCCTTAGAATATAGAAAGTCCTCCTCCCTAAGTCGGTGCAAAGGCAATTTAGGAGGTACACTCCTCTTCTATTGAGGTAGAGGGCATTGCTCTTCCTCCTCCTCATATCAGGAACTCTCAAGATATTCCTAGTTACATCTATTCCCCTCTTGTTCCTCATAATGTTGCTACCTCTGATTGTCGATCAAGGGTGGTCACTCTCTTTGATGGGAAGTGATATAAGTGTGAATTCTTACACACTCATGGTGCATGTCGGCTTGTGAAAAATCCTTCCTATGTACCTGCTCTCTATGCTCATCCTGATAATATAGGCCAGCCCTAGCCAACCTATCTTCCTACTCTACACATTCCTTCTGGAAAATGATGCACTCCTCACACAAGTGCTACTCGTACAACCTCTGTCTAGTGAGCCTTTGCGCTTGAAGATCTTCATCTTCAATATGTTGCCTCTCTAGATGAGCATTCCTCAAATTGATCTTGGAGGATTTGGTATTTCTATTCAGAGGCGAGTCGATATGATCTTTCGACCTAGTTAGCCGTAGGAGGCCTTTGGTATGGTTGCTCTGTACGAGTGAGCTTGTGGGTTCTATACCCATCAAAATGATGTGTTGTACATTTTCCTCTATTTGTGAAGATGGCATCGACATTGTGCTATGTCTCATGTTGTGTGCCACCATGCATGGATGATGGATGCGAGATATGAGGGTGCTTAGAATCCTCTCCATTCTCTTTAGTAGTTCTAATGGTGCTCCCGCTATGCTCACTCGAAGCACGAGTGGGTGGATTCGAAGGCTTGCAGCCTAGTTGCTCTAACACACTACCTAGACCGTCTAGCTGTTTGGACCTCCACCTCTCATAGGGTGGTGTTCCATTAGCTCCCACCTTCGACATATCAATTTTGATCTTGCATGCTATAGTACGCATGGGAGTATGGGTAGACTTGCGCTCAGCAGGGATCCCATCTACTCACCCTTGAATGGGCGGATCTCTATTCCTTTGATACTCAGAAGGGGGGGTATAGTACACCTTGTAGACTTAGTGTGAATGGGTACCAATATGCCCCCCTAAATGACATACTCTTCGGTTGATCCCATGGACGTGCGTGCACTACGGTCTCGGTAATGGCTTTCGAGCGGAGCATCCTCATGTTGAGAAACTCCATTCTCTAATCTATGTCTAATAGAATACATATATGCTAGTCTATCAAGGGTACGCTCAATGGGATCACCTCGTGTCAAGTTGTCTCCTCTAATGTTCATCGAATGTCGTTCGGTTTGCTCATGTGGTTGAAGACTAGACACATCTTGGTCATTGGATTTAGGCTTGCACCTTTGTTGACCACCTCGTGTATCCACCATAGTGTACCTAACATCTAGTTGTATCTTTTATTATCAAACAAGGTATACAAATATGAGTGTCATTTATCCTTCACCATTTAATAAATATATGTCAGTCCAGGGCAGTATCCAAGGCTATATATGAGAGCAAGATGTAGCAGTTTGTAGGTTTAGTTCATTTAACTCAGGGATTTATTGGTGAGGTAGTTAGTGTCTTGGGGTGTTTGGTACTCCTAACATCATAGAAATGCTAAAATACTTCCTTTGACAAATAAAATAAAACTAAACTATTGAAAATTGGAAATTGCATGAATCAAATCCACACTATTCAAAAAAGTAAAACTATTACAGAATTCAATTGACAAGAAATAAGTTGTAGCAAAATGATAATGAATTGTTTCAGAAAATGAAACTTCTAAAAGGAAAACATCACATCATACTTTGCAAAAAATGACAAAAATTGAAATATCAAAAATTGACAACTGAATGTGCAAAATCTGTAACAACTTTATTCTAATACAGATTCTAGAAATAGTGCAGAAAATAGAAAGCTAAAAATATTGTGCTAAATTCTGGAAATGTGAAACTGAAATCAACCACTAACTTGCAACTACTAATCAAGAAGTACTAACCTATGCATTAACCAAAAACTCTACAAAACTGTCAGTCTTCTACTGCCCTGTTGCAGCCAGAATAAGCAAAATTTTGTCAGGGGAAAAACCCACTCTTGGCCTGGAAGTGGCCCTTGCTTCTTGAACCAAAATATGTGAGTGAGCTTGCTCTAAACTAAGAATTTCTCACACTTAATTCAAAATGAAACATGAATCATAATATTGCACCCTTTTATTTCATATTAGCAACATCACAACAATGCAGGAAGAGACTTGCAGAATATTGTATTGCTGCAGTAAATACAGATTTAGAACACCTAATACATGCTATATCTATCCTCAGTTACCTATTCTTCTATATGCTCAACCATATGGGAGTGTTTTATTTATACAAAATAGAATGCATTACAGATAAGGTTTAATGCTATTATCTAGGACTATTACAGTAGTTTCAGTCCAGGTCTTCCACAAATGCAGAGTTTTGACTCTTCTGTCCCTATCCACTCTAAGGCTGGCATCCAAAGTGAGGAACAAGTGTGAGTTTGGATAAGGTGTCTTCTGATATGACTTTAGTCACTGTTTACTCCTTTTCAAAAATACCTTTAAGCAGTTCCAAACTATCTGCGCTCATTCCAGAATTGCTCCGAAATATCAGGTAATAGAACATGAATACTACTATTTCATTAGCAGAAGTTTATGCAATTAGTTGTGGTGGTAGGTATAGTATCCTTAGGCATCTCAAGGACTAGTTCTATCCTTGACTTGGGCTAGGATGGATAAATTCCATGCCATACTGTAGATGTATAGCTGGCTGGAATTTGTATGACAAAGTCCACTTTTCCTGCATAGTCAACAACTTGACAACTTTTTGGCACCTAAAAGTTAATTTAAAGTGAGCAAACGATGGCATATATTTGTGTATGGATGGCAAAACTTATACATAGATTTCTTACATATGATAACACCTAAATTAATGTAGAATTATAGGAATAAATAGACAAAACACTGAAGAAAATATGGTTAAATTAGTAAAAATAGAGCATATGCACTTTTCCTATCTTAACATGCAAAAATCATCACACAACGCATAATATCCTATAATTAACATAAAATCACATCACAAATAGTTCCATATGAGTCTTAAAAGTTTATAAAATAAGTCTTTAAATGAGGCAATCTCTTGCCTCATCATTCTCCCCCTAGCCTATTCTAATGCATGTCCTCATGCATTCTATTCTGCAACAATGGCACAAAGGTCCAGCTCCAGATATCGTTCATCATACTTCCATAGTCTGCTTCCAATATGATAACATCTTTTATGCATATGAATTTCTCTAATCCACTCCTGGAATTGGTCTTCTGGCTGAGCATCATTGTCAAAGAAGTGTGGAACATGAGTTATGATAGTAGGCATCCTGTATCTAAGTCCAATACATTGTTCTTTGGCTGCAAGTATACTTTGAATTACACCCGTAGCCCTTCCCTGAGACCAGATCAAGTTATTAGGCGAGATAGATTCTCTTTTTTGTAATGATATGGGCAGTTCACCCCATATGTTTCTATAGGCTGACAATACATCCGCAAAGGAGGCTGCACAAAATGTTTGGAACCCATCTATACATAGTTGAAGATTTCCTAGGTACATTCTCCTTATTTTTTTATTCCTGATGAGAGCATAATGTTGATTTGTAGAGATCCTATGATTTAGGTGCACAGGCCTGATTAGTAAAACAACTTGAGTCTCTAAAGACTTACTAGTTCTCTTTTGTTATTCCCAATAGATCTGGTTCTGTAGCAGTGACTGAAAGGCTCTAAGCTGAATGTCACCAATAAATATATGAAGAAGAAATATAATTTCATTTGGTAAAAAGAAGTTATGAAGGAATAATTCACACATCAGATTTTGATCTTCCACAAAGCTCTTCCAAAAAGCCTCTAAAAATTCCCCTGGTGTCACAAAAGTATGGGTAAAACCAAAGGCAATCCTCATGGTCTACCACAAGAGGTATTGTTCCTTCAGAATTAGGCTATAAAACCTAGCAGGCCTCCTGCATTGAACCATACACTCAAAAATTTGACATACATTTTGAATTTTCTCCTTTAAGTCTTTAATTTCATAATCTTTCCTTTTTATCTCCTCCTTTAAGTTCTATTGTGATGAAACCTTCTCTTCCAAATTTTGGCATCTAGCTACACAAAAGGTTACATCCTCATTATATTTCACAAGTGAAATTGTATCAAGTGGTCTAATAATAGGCTGCATTTGAGGAAATATTTCCACCTGGACACCAACATCTACTGTCTCTACTACATAATTTTATGTTTGCACTTCAGCCTCAATCACTTCAATTTTAGGAATGACAATATGTGGGGGTGATTGAACAATTACCTATTATGGAAGTACAATGCTTGCCTCTACTGGTGGAGTTGTTGCATCAGTTTCTTGCTGAGGTTCCTTAGACACTTGCATAAGTGCCCCTGCCTATCCATCCTCTTAATCCTATTATTTTTGTTGTGGTATATCTGCTTTTTTTAGTGTAGCTCTATCAATAGAACCTCTCTCTATATTCCCTACTAAATTTATTAGCAAATTTACTAATTCATCTCCTGAATCTATGTGAGAGGGTTGTTGCTCCAAAAGTGTAAGCCTATTTTTCACAGTTTCAATATCTTGCCATAGTTTGGCAATAATGTCATCTTTTTCCTTTAAAGTGGTTTCATTATTTTCAATCCAACTGGTCTGGGTTTTAATTACACTTTTGGCTACATGGATTTGAGTTTCAACATCAATTTCTTCCTCCTCCCCTGAACTTGAATTATCTGTTTCTTTTGTTCCTACTTCATAAGAGTCAGGATAATCAACAAGGGACTTCGGCTGACTGGTAGCAATTGTATCCTTTTGTGCTTCTCTTGTTTCAGTCCGCTCCTCAGAATGAGATGAATAATTAAAAGAAAAATAAGTTACTGATTCCATTAAAACATCTTCATGATGAACATCAACATTGACTTCCTCATTGGTAACATTTTCAACTCCTTCAACCTCTTCATATTGTCCACCAATATCAATATTTTGTTCCATTATTTCCTCTGTTTGCACATTCCCTTCATTAGCAGCCTTCTACAGTCTTGAGGACCTCCTTAGTTCTAAAACAAACGACCCTATGCACCTTTTAGCTCTAGCCTCAAATATTCCAATTGGCAGGGTAGATGGTTTCCCTGTCTCATAAATGTGAGGTAGTTATGGTCCTGCTGCAAAGGTAACTTTTCATTTTCGCTCAGAACCAACATGTTGCTATGTTCTCATTTTTGATGAAGGAGGCCCTTCAGGAAATGGAGCTGCTCCAACAGAAGTCCTAAGTGTAGGTGTAGGATTAGGGTTAATTTCCTTAGTAAATTCATCCCATGTTTGGAAGAAATGGGTAAAATTCTTGGAATTGCCCCTGAAATGATGTCTACAAATAACCTTAATTAATCCATGATGCTTAGGATAACATTTTCCTGCTTGGTACTTTTTGGACATTTTGGCCAAGGCTTGGTGCAAGTACAAGGGTACATTAACTCTTAGTTTAGGGTTTTCATGGCCATAATGAAGGTGAGTCAAAATTTTCATATGGTGGCCAAAGAGAACAGGGAATTGACCATCGCAAGTAAGAAACCTAATTACCCACACAACGAATTAATCCCATGGTGTCTGTAAACTAGTCTGCTTAACACCCTTATAGATATTATTACTCATTATATACTCAATTAGTCTATCATTTTCACCCCTAAATTGATTAACTAGATCTTTTAAGGTGTTCTTTCTAGACTTTCCTATATGAATTCCTTGTAAAGGTAATTCTGTAATTTCACTAAGGATTTGTGGACTTACTTGGATGGTCATTCCACTAATCTACACCTTGTTCCCTCAAAAAGTTCATGCAAATTTTGTTGCTAGCCCTTCTAAATCCCCTTCAAAATTTCGCACAAAAGGCAGGAAACTGGCTTTAGTGAAAATATGCCGACACTCTGAATCCCTTTATAAATACTCAATATTATCCGGTTCAATTCTATTTTTTTGTCCTCCCATGGTTCAATTCAAGTTCCTCAGGTTTGTTTTTCCACCAACTCTGTTTTGTTCTTAGTTTTGTGAGAATTTGCTGCCAATGTCGTGTTTACTCATTCTGGAATGGAAAGAACAAAGTTTTTAGGGATAGTAAACACATGCACAGTACCAAAATGATGAATATATGTGTGACGTTAAGTAGACTTGAGAGGTGGTAGCATACAATTAATCTGGAGCCCTTTTTCCTCGCATGCAGTTTAATGTTACGAAGTTTGCGATGACGTGGCTCCTGGAATTTACGAAAATTGCCTCGTTAAAATTACTTTTCTTACTTGAAACGTGTGCCAACCAATCACATGCAATGAATTAATTTATAAGGTCCATGCCTATTAAAAATTTGTAGAGTGGCACAACTTCCAAATTTGATTAGCATGATTTCCATGTGTGCACGAATATTACATTGATTTCAAGCCTATGCCACATGGATCCGGAGTTAAAATGAATTAACCATTTGTTAATTCATTCTTAACTCTTATCTCTATTCCATTATAGAGTAGAATAGTTTCCAGAGCTGTCTTTAAAGAACATTCTTGTGCAGGGCCTTCGTTCTAAGAAGAATGATTAACCAACTTTGTTTCCAGAGCAGGCTTCATTTATTCTTTTGACAACTTCTCTGGAACTAAATGCATGTGTTTATGCTAATTAAATATTTTATGCATCATATAATACATATTTACAATATTAAAATGGAAAAAGACACATACTTGAAAAAAAATTTCTATCCATATTTTGTACAAATGCTGATTCCAGTTTTTTCTGCATTAAATTTTACAAGGTTCAACAAGACAAAAGGAAAAACATAAGCGAAATAGATGTGATGGAATGATCTAAATGAACTAGAGGTGAGTTTGACCTGATGGAATGAGGAATAGTGAATTGAATAATGATGAAATGATGACGTAGAATGAATAAGATGATGATGGAAATGAGATAAACATGCCGGGAAAACCGGTTTTCATGTAATCCAAATTCAGATGTGCCTCACAGAGGTTTTTTTATTTATTTATTTATTTATTTTCATTCATTTTTTTTTCATTTTTTCTTTTATGACATTATTTGATTGGGTTGGTCTTGGAAGCAATGGTTGCTTCCAACACCATTACATCCATGTTTACCACTTGGTTGATAAACTCCTCCTTGGTTAACGACTTATGATATACATGGAGACGATGACCGTTAACCACCAACTTTCTTCTTGAATCATTAATTTTTTAAATAAGCACAGCACCATTTGAAAAAACCTCCTCAATCTCATACGGTCTGAGCCACTGGGTCTGCAACTTGCCAGGAAAGTCTTCATACCGGGAGTCAAACAACAAATCCCAATCGCCTTGTTGAAATTTTTGTTTTTGAACATGACTATCATGCCATAGTTTACATTGTGCCTGGATCACCTCAGTCTGGTGCAATGCATATCTTCGAAGCTCATCCAATGCATTAAGCTGTAGGATCTAGTTCATTTGAGCCTGTGACAAATCAATACCAACTTTCAAAGTAGTCCAAAGAGTTAGCAATTCAAATTCAATAGGTAAAAGGGGTTTTTTTCATAAACCAATTCGTAAGGGGTAAATCCAGTAGTGGACTTCTAGGTGGTTTTATAGGCCCAAATTGCTTCAGGTAACTTCCCCACCCAATTACTTCTATAGGCTGATATGGTTTTTTTCAAGATCCTCTCTAACTCCCTATTTGTCACTTCTACTTGTCCATTGGCTTGTATATGGTAAGGTGAGGATTTTCGGTGTTTGATTTCATACAGCTTGGTGAAGGCTTCAAAATTTTTTGAGGTAAACTAAGGTCCCTAATCAATGGTGATAGATCGTGGGGCTCCAAATCATAGAAATATTTGTGAATATAGGAAATCAACAAATTTTTCCTCTTGGGCATGCTTAAAAGCACGGGCTTCTATGCACTTGGTTACATAATCAATACATACCAAGATATGCACTTTCCCTTGGGAAGGTGGATCAATGGGTCCTACAAAATCTAGCCCCCACCTCTCAAATGGTTCTATACCTAATTGAGGTTGTAAAGGCATTTCACTAGTAAAAGTAGGCTTACCCATCCTTTGGCATGCATCACAATTTTTGACATATGTTTTGACATATTTGTGCAAGGATGGCCAGTAGTAACCAGTACCTAAAATATTTCAAATGGTATTCTTCACTGAATAATGCCCTCCTTATGGTTCATCATGACATGCTCGTAGGATGTCATATACCTCGTCCTTGTGAATACACCTACGCAAAACATGGTCATGACTGCATTTAAACAAAAAACCTCCTATCCATTCAAAAGGAGAACTTTGTTTAATCAACTATTTCTTTTGTTTAGGAGTAAAGTGAAGAGGAATCTTCCCTGTAGCTAAATAATTAGATATATATGCAAACTATGGAGATTGTACAGAAACAAAAAACAATTTCTCATCAGGAAACGTATCCTCAACCAATTCCTCAGTATCTACATTTGGCAATCTTGACAAAAAAATTGCCACTACATTAGACTTCCCTGGTTTATTAACTATAGTAATATCAAATTCCTGTAGTAGTATTAACTAGCGAATAATTTATGCACTAACCAAAGGTTTATTCATAAAATACTATAGCAACATGGTCTGTGTGGATGAATACATGATATCTTGTGATATAGTGTCAAAATTTGTTAATAGCATACACCACAGCTAAAAATTCCTTTTTGGTTGTGGTATAATTATTTTTAGCTCCAGTCAAATTTTTACTAATGTAGTATATTGTATAATGTTGTCCATCTTCAATCTATCCTAATGTAGCTCTAATAGCAGTATTGGAAGCATCAGTTTGAATGTGGAAGGGTAACTCCTAATTAGGACCTCTCAATGCAGGTGGACTTGTTAATTTTTCTTTTAAAGCTTTAAAGGACTGTTGACACCCAGTAGACCAAAAAAAATCAAAATCCTTTGTTAACAATGCAAACATTGGATTAGCAATAGTACTAAAATTGGCAATAAATCTATGATAAAATCCAATATGTCCTAAGAAACTATGCACATCAGTTTGAGTTTTTGGGGGAGGAAGGGTTTTGATAACCTCTACCTTCTTAGGATCAACTTTAATTCCACAAGAAGAAATATGATATCCAAGAAAAATTCCTTCCTCCATCATCAAGAAATATTTCTTAGGATTTAGAGACAAATTATATGTTTCACTGCGTATTAAAACTTTTTCAAGTTGTTCTAAATTATATTTGAATGTATCTCTAAACACTGTGAAGTCATCCATATAAATCTCTACACTTTCATTCATTAGATAAAAAAAATAGCCAAAACAACTCTCTAAAATGTTGTTGGTGCATTACACAAACCGAAGGGTAATACTCTGTAAGAAAATATGCCCCAAGGGCATGTGAAAGTTGTCTTTTCCTGGTCCTCTGGTTTAATTTGAATCTTATTATAACCACTAAAACTATCTAGGAAACTGAAAATTTTCTTACCAGTAAGGGTGTCCAATACTTGGTCTATAAATGGTAATAGAAAGTGATATTTATGTGTGGCCTTATTCAATTCCCTGTAGTCCACACATACTCTCATATTTCCATTTTTCTTTGGAAAAATAACCAATGGTGAAACCCACCTATTGTCTAAAATTGGATAAATGAATCCTACATCCAATAGTTTTTCGATTTCTTCCTTAACAATATCCTTCAGAGCGAGATTCATATGCCTTTGTGGTTGTCTTACTAGTTTGACATATTCTGTGTATATCCTATGTGTACACACATCAAGGTGAATACCAGTCATGTCCTTATAACTCCAAGAAAATGCCTAAACATGTCTCTACAAAACAACAAATAATTTGACTTCTTGCTCATTAGTCAACCAACTATTAATGTTCACAAGTTTCCCTCGATATATTTCAATCTACTTAATCCCTCGATAAACAAAATTGACAGTCTCATATTTGTTGATTAAAGAATTTAAGGGACAATGATGTGGTTGCAGAGTATGAAATATTCTTGATTCTGGTGTAAATGTGATACTTGATGGGATCATTTGCATAGGACAGGTGAAATAAGTTAGAAGATGATGATGCCAACCATGTGGTAGTGTGAAGGAGCTTTCTTGTAGTGGAATAGATGACAAATGTTCAGCAATTTGTTCTTCATATTTCCATAACAAATGATGGACAAGAATTTGATCATCCCTAAGGCCTTCTTCGTGCAATATTTTCACCAAAACTATTTCATGTTCAAAGATTTCTCTTTTTGGTGCATTAAGTTATTCAATATGTTCCTTTACTATGATTGTGGTGTTAGTCTTACAATGACACTAAGAGGGGGGGTGAATCAGTGTAGCTCTTTAAACTTGAATTTATAGCTCTTAATACAGTAGCAATTAAAACTAATTACTAGATACAACAAGTATAACACAAGAGCATCACACAACACAAGATTTAATGAGGTTCACCAATGTGGCTACTCCTCAAAAATGAACTGCTTGGACTACCATCCAAATCCAGCCTTTGCAAAGCACCAACTTTACAATCAATTTACCAAGCACCCACTGGAAGGAGCACCAACCCCTTATTTATCCGCACCAACAGAAAGGAGCACCAACCCCTGATTTTCTAGCAACTACTGGAAGGAGCACCAACCCCTGATGCCAAGCTGCAACCTGGACTTCAATTTTGAATCTATAAGATTGACAGAAAGATACCTTTGTTTTTGCAAGATCCTGACTGGTCTTTCTTCACCTTTGCCCTCTCTGTGCACTCTGCTTTCTCTGCGTAATCACTTCGCACACTCTGCTTCGTTACAGTCGACCTTCACGATCGTCTTCTCCCTTTCGCGCACTCTGCTCTCTTCGCACTACGACCGAACTTTACACACTTCAACAACACTTCAAATCTCCAAACAACCCTCCTTTTATAACAGAATTCTTGTGATGAAAACCCTAATCTTAGTCGGCTATAAACCCTAATATTAGTTGGCTTTCATGACAACTGTAAACCCTAATTTTAGTCGATTGTCATCGGTCTTCATCGGCTTCAACTCAACCATGAAAATACATGTCGCGATATCATGACACTTTTTCTCCTTGCTCGTTTTCTTAGCTTTGGCCCAAAATACAACATGTCATGATATCGCGACACTTTTTCTCCTTGCTCTTTCTCTTAGCTTTGGCCCATGAAAATGCAACATGTCACGATATCGTGACACTTTTTCTCCTTGCTCTTTCTCTTAGCTTTGGCCTACGAAAATACAACATGTCATGATATCACGACACTTTTGCCTCCGTACACTTTCTCTATTCTTTTGTCATGAAAATGTGACATTGCGCGATATCGTGACACTTTTGTTATTCTACCTACCTGCCCTTCTTGAGTCACAGATATCGTGACACTTTTGCTTCTCTACCTTCCTATCCTTTTTGAGTCATGAAAATGTGACATGTCACGAAATCGTGACACTTCTGCTTCGAAGTCTTGCTTTCTACTTTTGTCATGAAATCATGACACTTCTACCTTCGAAGTCTTCTTCTCTGCTTTTGTCATGAAATCGTGACACTTCTGCTTTTGTACTTCACTTCTTTGCTTTTGTCATAAAATCATGACACTTCTGCCTTCGAAGTCTTCCTTTCTACTTTTGTCATGAAATCATGACACTTCTGCCTTCGAAGTCTTCTCTGCTTTTGTCACGAAATCATGACACTTCTACTTTCGTACTTCACTTCTTTGTTTTGTCATGAAAATGCGACATGTCACAAAATCGTGACACTTTTCAAACTTGCTTTCTCTCTCCTATTTTAGTCATGAAAATGTGACATGTCATGAAATCGTGACACTTTTCTTACTTGTTCTCTTTCTTCGAACTTGTCGCGAAATCGTGACACTTCTTCCTACTTTCTCTTTTTCTTCCAACATGTCATGAAATCGTGACATTTTTTCCACTTGCCTTTTTCTCTTCCAACATGTCATGAAATCGTGATAGTTTTTCCACTTGCCTTTTTCTCTTCCAACATGTCACGAAATCATGACAGTTTTTCCACTTGCCTTTTTCTCTTCCAACATGTCGCGAAATCGTGATAGTTTTTCCACTTGCCTTTTTCTCTTCCAACATGTCACGAAATCGTGACAGTTTTTCTTGCTTTTTCTCTCTCTTCCAACATGTCACGAAATCACGATAGTTTTTCTTGCCTTGTATATGTCGCGATATCGCGACACTTTTCTTACTTGTCTTTTTCTTTGATCTTTTGCATATGGGCCACTTCGGTCTTCTTGGAAAAACATTGTACATACTCTGAGTAACCTTTGAACTCCTGTCTTCTACATCTGAAAAGCTTTTGAACTTCCTGTCCACTGCATCAACAGATCTATCTGACTGTGTTGACAACAATGACAATACTATTGCTGCACCTTGCTCAACAATCTCCCCCTTTGGAATTGTTGGCAACACATGTGCAATTTCCTATAACTCTTCTCCCCCTTTGACAATAATACCAAAGGGCTACTGCAGACTCCCCCTGAGTCCATGCACAACATTCTCAGGCACAATTTATTACACTTAGCAAAAATCATGACCACTCCCCTGAGAATGTGATCCCTGTAGCTAGTCAATTCTTGGGAAGTGTGACCACTCCCAATTTATTGCGAAGGTACTCAAAAAATTCCTTGGGCAATGGTTTTGTGAAGATATCTGCTACTTGCTCTGTAGTTGGAACAAAATCCAACTTAACCTCACCTTCCACAACTTTCTCCTTCAAAAAGTGATACCAGATAGCAATGTGTTTTGTGCGTGAATGCATAACCGGATTCTTGGAGATGTTAATGGCACTTGTGTTATCACACTTAACTGATATTGGCTCACTAAAGCTGATACCAAGATCTTTCAGGGTTTGTTTCATCCACAATACCTGCGTACAACATGTTGTCACTGCAATATATTCTGCCTCTACTGTCGATAGAGAAACTGACTCTTGTTTCTTACTGTGCCACGTGACCAATCTGTCTCCAAGATAGAATGCACCTCCACTGGTACTCTTTCTGTCATCTACACATCCTGCCCAATCTGCATCCGAATACGAAATGAGGGTGAAGTCTTTACCTTTCGGATACCATAACCCATACTCCATAGTACCCTTGAGGTACCGAAGAATCCTCTTTCTTCGCTGTCACATGAGTCTCCTTGGGATTAGCCTGAAATCGTGCTACCATGCATACTGCCTGCAAAATATCTGGTCTGGTAGCTGTCAGGTACAATAAGCTTCCAATCATAGATCTGTACATGGTTTGATCAACAGGTGGAGATTTGTCATCCTTGCTCAACTTGCAACCTGTCGTCATGGGAGTGCTAACTGGCTTACAGTCCTCCATTGTGAATTTTTTCAACATCTCTTTCACATATTTAACTTGAGAAATAAATATGCCCTTCTTATTTTGATTAACTTGCAACCCGAGGAAATACGAAAGTTCACCAATCATTGACATTTCAAATTCTTTCTGCATCTTATTTGCTAAATATTTACACGACTCATCTTTGTTGCTACCAAATATGATATCATCTACGTATACAACAAGAACAATAAGATGCCCATTTTCTATTTTGACATACAAATTACTATCCACCATACCTTTCTTAAACCTTTGTTGGGTGAGATAGTTGTCTAGCCTTGCATACCATGCTCGGGGTGCCTGTTTTAAGCCATATAATGCTTTCTTCAACTTGCAAACAAAGTTGGGATCATCACCAAGTTGGAAACCATCTGGTTGCTCAATATAAACCTCTTCTTCAAGTTTTCCATTCAAAAATGCTGATTTCACATCCATTTGATAAACTTTGAAATTCTTGTAGACTGCTAAAGCCAGAAACATTCTAATTGCCTCTAGTCTCGCTACTGGTGCAAAATTTTCCTCAAAGTCAATGCCTTCAACTTGTGCATAACCCTTACATACCAATCTTGCTTTGTTTTTGACTACCTATCCGTCTTCATTCAATTTGTTTCGAAAAACCCATTTAGTCCCGATTATATTTTTATTTGCAGGTCTAGGTACTAACTCCCAAGTTTCGTTTTTCTCGATCTGATCTAATTCTTCATTTATTGCCTTCATCCAACTTTCATCTTTACTTGCGTCAGCAACATTTTTGGGCTCGATGTTGGATAATAGAGAGTAGTTACTTACTACTCTTCTTCTTGTCTGAACACCAACTTTGGGGTCTCCAATTATTTGCTCTCTAGGATGATTTTTCTGCTAGCTGCCTATTTTGAATTTCTTATTTTCTTCCACTTCTGAATCACAACTTAAATCATCTGAGTCAATTTTCTGTATCTTTTCCATTTTGTTTTCCTCATCTCCTTCAATAACCTCTTCATAAATTGGGTAGTTCATTTCATAGCTAATTACTCGTTCTCTACCTTCATCAAATTTAACATCGACACTGTCCACAATTTTCTTTAGCTTCTTGTTGTAGCATTTGTAAGCTTTGCTTTTTGATGAATAACCAACAAAAATACCTTCATCCGCTCTATCTTCAAACTTACCAAGATTATCTTCAGTTCTTTTGATGTAGCACTTGCTGCCAAAAACTTTGAGGTATTTTGTTGTTGCCCTTTTACCGAACCACAATTCATAAGGAGTTTTGCTTTCATGTGTTCTCAGCATGTACCTATTTTGGATATACACCGTAGTATGGACTTCTTCTTTCCAAAATCTGTCTGCTAGTCTGCTTTCAGTCAACATAGTCCGTGCCATTTCTTGCACTGTCTTGTTCTTTCTTTCTACCACTCCATTCTGCTGAGGTGTCCTGGCTGCTAAAAACTGTCTCCTAATACCGTATTTTTCACAGTATTCTATAAACTCTTCTGAAATGAATTCTCCTCCTCTATCTGATCTTAAACATTTGATCCTCTTTCCTATTTCATTCTCAACCTGGTTTTTGAAAATCTTGAACATATCAAAAGCTTCTGATTTATGCTTCAAGAAAAATATCCATGTCATTCTGGAATAGTCATCAATGCACAACATAAAATATTTGTCACCATTTATGCTTTGTGTTCTCATGGGTCCACATAAATCAGTGTGTATTAGTTCCAAAGGTTTGCTTGTGTAGTACTCTTTTGTTTTGAATGTGACTCTAGTTTGCTTCCCCTTTTGGCATGAAGCACAAATGTTGTTTGTAGGTTTTTTGATGGTGGGAATATCTCTCACTGCCCCTTTTGAGGTGATTTTTACTAGATTATCAAAACTGATATGACCGAGTCTCTTATGCCACAACCAATTTTCTTCTTCCTGTCCAATAAAACAAGCTCCTTTTGAAGTCTCTGAGAGCGTGTACAGGTTTCCAGATGTCCTTGCTCCAGTCGCTATCAATTTTCCATTGTTTGTTTTTCGACTTCACAACCCTGCTTCATAAAAACTACTTCATGACCTTTATCACAAATCTGACTTACGCTCAACAGGTTATGTTTCAAACCATCCACAAACAAGACTTCCTCTGACTTAATTTTTCCCTCACTAATTTTAACTGAACCTTTGCCAACTATCTTAGCTCCATCATTATTCCCAAACTTTACTGAACCACCTTCATATTTTTGTAACTTCTCAAATTTTTGTTTGTCACCTGTCATATGACTGGAGCATCCACTATCAAGTATCCATGGTACATATTTGTTCTGTGCTTTAAATGTTGTTTGTACGATTAAGGATTCCTTTTCTTCCTTAAGTCGCTCTTTTCCTTTCCACTCCATTTTGATAGTAGTTTTGGGTTCTTGTTTTGCCTTTCCCTTATCAACAACTTGTGCATGTTTTTCAGGAAGTTTTCTATTTTGTCTCATCTTATTTGGTTGAAATTTTCTTCCCTGAGACTGATTTGATGCAAATGTACTTCTACAGTTTCTTGCAATGTGCCCAAAATTATGACAGTTATAACATTCTACTGTATAATTCATCAGAGGAGAAAAAGCATTTCTACTGGTGAAATTCCTTGGTCTTACATTATATTTGCAGTCTGAGATTTTATGTCCATAGCCATTGCATTTAAAATAGAAACCAGAAAAGGGATAATTGAACCTGGGTGAAGGTCTTTGCCATGTTGTCGTAGGAGCCATAGGTCTTCTTCTTCTTTGATGTGTGACATTGGTGAATCCATCATTGTCAATTCTCCTTTCGTGCCTGGTATTATTGCTTTCTCTTGCATGAGATGTTTTTCCTTGATCAACCTGTTTCTTATCTTTGTTCTTTATGGATTCTACATTTCTGGCCTTTGATCCATTTGATGATTCTCCTTCGATGAAACCCAGACCAAATTTGATGCCTGCAGGCCTTTGGTCATTTATGATCTTATCCAACTTCATAGAACTTACTTCACGTTTGTGATAACAACTGATTTTCTTATTCATCTCTTCTAGCTGCATTCTTAAACCAACAATCTCTTCTTCTAGCTTGCTTGCAATAATCTATTTTCATGGTTATTTGCACTTCGAGATCTTCGAAGATTTTCTTGGATTCTTCTATCTGTACTTTCAAACTGGATATGATTTCATTTGCATCCTCAAGCCTTTTTGAAAGTTTCTTATTCTTTTTCTTCTCTATTCTCCACTCTTCAAGTGCAGAGATCAACTCACCTTCTAGATCTACTTCAGCCTCGGGGTTTTCACCACATACTTCTGAGTTCACTCCTTCTTCCTTTTGTGATCTTACTTCTTCAAATGCCATGAAAAGAGCTTCACCTGTTTCCTCTTCAGAAACCTCACCGGAGTTGTCTTCTAATGAACTGGCATTCCTGGAGATGAAACTTTTCTTCTTGAAGTTGCCTTTTCTGAAATTCATTTTCTTCTTCCAGTCACTTCTTTCTTGGTGCGATCCTTCATCATTTTTGTTCTTCTCTTTAAGTGGACATTTAGTCACAAAATGCCCAATGCCTCCACAGTTGAAACATTTAAGCGGTAGCTTTCCTCTGTATTTTCCTTTTCCCCTTTTTAGTTTTCTAACAAAGTTTGCTTCCATTTCATCTGACGTCTCTTCTTCCTCGGACTCTTGTTTTGCATTTTTATCTTTAAGGGCTTTAAAAGCCGCTTCTCTGTCTGTGGGTTTAGATCTTCCTATCCTCATCTCATATGCAGTCAAAGAACCATACATCTCATCTATACTAAAATAATTTAGATTCTTAGCTTCTTCTATCACTGAGACTTTAGAATCAAACCTTTGAGGAAGAGATCTTAATACCTTTTTCACGATGGTAGAGTCGTCGATATCCTCGTCGAGTCCTATGATCGCATTAATGATTCCATTAACTCTTAACATATATGCCTCAATGTTTTCATTGTCATTCATCTTTAATGCTTTGAACTGAGCTCGATGTGTCTGTAACTTGGCCTCCTTGATCTTATCGTCTCCTTCATGAATACTCCTTAGTTTGTCCCATATCTCTTTTGCCATTTTATAGCTCATGATCTTTACTAGTTCACTGTCTGCTAATCCGCACATGATAGCATTCTTTGCTTTTGAGTTACTTTCAAATAGTTTCTTTTCGTCAGCCTCTTTTGGAGGAGTGATGGGTATTGTGTAACCACTAACTACTGAATCCCAGATGTCGTATCCCAAAGCACAGAGATATGTCTGCATCCTGATTCTCTAGAATGCGTAATTAGATCCATCAAACAATGGTGCTTTGTTTGATGAGAAACCTTCACCACCTGCCATTGTGTTACTTCCAAGATCACCCTAGCCGGTTAGGCTTGTACAGGAACTTAGCTCTGATACCAATTGTTAGTCTTACAATGACACTGAGAGGGGGGGTGAATCAGTGTAGCTCTTTTAACTTGAATTTATAGCTCTTAATACAGTAGCAATTAAAACTAATTACTAGATACAACAAGTATAACACAAGAGCATCACACAACACAAGATTTAACGAGGTTCACCAATGTGGCTACTCCTCAAAAATGACTGCTTGGACTACCATCCAAATCCAGCCTTTGCAAAGCACCAACTTTACAATCAATTTACCAACACCCACTAGAAGGAGCACCAACCCCTTATTTATCTACACCAACAGAAAGGAGCACCAACCCCTGATTTTCTAGCAACTACTGGAAGGAGCACCAACCCTTGATGCCAAGCTGCAACCTGGACTTCAATTTTGAATCTATAAGATTGACAGAAAGATACCTTTGTTTTTGCAAGATCTTGACTGGTCTTTCTTCACCTTTGCCCTCTCTACGCACTCTGCTTTCTCTGTGCAATCACTTCGCACACTCTGCTTCGTTACAGTCGACCTTCATGATCATCTTCTCCCTTTCATGCACTCTGCTCTCTTCGCACTACGACCGAACTTCGCACACTTCAACAACACTTCAAATCTCCAAACAACCCTCCTTTTATAACAGAATTCTTGTGATGAAAACCCTAATCTTAGTCGACTATAAACCCTAATCTTAGTCGGCTTTCATGACAATTGTAAACCCTAATTTTAGTCGACTGTCATCGGTCTTCGTCAGCTTCAACTCAACCGCAAAAATACATGTCACGATATCATGACACTTTTTCTCCTTGCTCTTTTTCTTAGCTTTGGCCCACAAAAATACAACATGTCGCGATATCATGACACTTTTTCTCCTTGCTCTTTCTCTTAGCTTTGGCCCACGAAAATGCAACATGTCGCGATATCGTGACACTTTTTCTCCTTGCTCTTTCTCTTAGCTTTGGCTCATGAAAATACATGTCATGATATCATGACACTTTTGCCTCCGTACACTTTCTCTATTCTTTTGTCGTGAAAATGCGACATTGCACGATATCGTGACACTTTTGTTATTCTACCTACCTACCCTTCTTGAGTCGCAAAAATGCGACATGTCACGATATCATGACACTTTTGCTTCTCTGCCTTCCTATCCTTTTTGAGTCACAAAAATGTGACATGTCACGAAATCGTGACACTTCTGCTTTCAAAGTCTTGCTTTCTACTTTTGTCATAAAATCATGACACTTCTACCTTCGAAGTCTTCTTCTCTACTTTTGTCATGAAATCATGACACTTCTACTTTCATACTTCACTTCTTTGCTTTTGTCATGAAATCATGACACTTCTACCTTCAAAGTCTTCCTTTCTGCTTTTGTCATGAAATCGTGACACTTCTACCTTCGAAGTCTTCTTCTCTACTTTTGTCACGAAATCATGACACTTCTACTTTCATACTTCACTCTCTTTCTTTTGTCATAAAAATGTGACATGTCAAGAAATCGTGACACTTTTCAAACTTGCTTTCTCTCTCCTATTTTAGTCATGAAAATGCGACATGTCATGAAATCGTGACACTTTTCTTACTTGTTCTCTTTCTTCGAACTTGTCGTGAAATCGTGACACTTCTTCCTAATTTCTCTTTTTCTTCCAACATGTCGCGAAATCGTGACAGTTTTTCCACTTGCCTTTTTCTCTTCCAACATGTCACGAAATCGTGACAGTTTTTCCACTTGCCTTTTTCTCTTCCAACATGTCACGAAATCATGACAGTTTTTCCACTTGCCTTTTTCTCTTCCAACATGTCATGAAATCGTGATAGTTTTTCCACTTGCCTTTTTCTCTTCCAACATGTCATGAAATCATGACAGTTTTTCCACTTGCCTTTTTCTCTTCCAACATGTCACGAAATCGTGATAGTTTTTCCACTTGCTTTTTCTCTCTTCCAACATGTCACGAAATCACGATAGTTTTTCCTACTTTTTCTCTCTCTTCCAACATGTCGTGAAATCATGACAGTTTTTCTTGCCTATTGTATATGTCGCGATATCGTGACACTTTTCTTACTTGTCTTTTTCTTTGATCTTTTGCATATGGGCCACTTCGGTCTTCTTGGAAAAACACTGTACATACTCTGAGTAACCTTTGAACTCCTGTCTTCTGCATCTGAAAAGCTTTTGAACTTCCTGTCCACTGCATCAACAGATCTATCTGACTGTGTTGACAACAATGACAATACTGTTGCTGCACCTTGCTCAACATGTGGCCAAGATGACAATGGCTTCTTATTCTTCATCAGACTCAGGGTACCATATTTTTCCAAAAAAATTGGTTGAAGGTTAGGCTGGTGGATACAAGGAAATATTTTTTAGGTCCACCATTTGAGATGGTCATCTCACCTAACCTACAGTCTATAAATGCAGCTGCAGTAGCAAGCCAAGGTAATACTAGAATAATAAGATAGCCATTACATGAATTTCTAGGCTGTAATACTAAGAAATCAACAGGATATTCCAAAGAAGAGACTTCAATGGCAATATCCTCTATAATTCCCTCTAGTTTAGCAACTGACCTATCTGACATCTCCAAAACTGTGGTAGTGGGACTAAGATTATGGAGCTGTAATTAGTTCATGTTTTCTTTAGTCATTACATTGATTGCAGCACCTAGATCAATAAGCACATTTGGAATTTGAACCAACCCAACAGTAATTGTCACTACTGGACTCCTTGGATCACTATACTTAGGAGGTACTAGTTTTCTTGAGAGTAGGTCAGCCAACTTACCTTCTACCTGCACAGTGTTTGAAAAGGCTTTCTTCTTCCTACTAGGATTTCTAATGCACATATCCTGAATAGTTTTCCTAATTAGAGGTACTTCCCTTATTTCTTGCAACAGAGGAAGTGATATAGACATTTTACTCAATTCTATGATTAATTTTGATTCAGGGGTTGTTATAGTGTGGTCAAACCTTTCAGGATAGGGCAGGTCTGTTATGACAGGTTCAGTTTTCCCTTGTACATGTTTTGTTTTTCCTTCTTTTTGCCATGTTTGTGGTTTTTTTGGACTTAGTAGTTCTTGTTGTCCGTAAAGTTCTTCAAGAATGGGTGGTACAGGGTCAGGTAAAACCTTCCCTGAATGCAACTGGATGTTACTACAATTAAGGACGTGGACTGCATCAATCTCTTCAGACTCATCTCCATAAATAGGATTTGCTTGTCTGTTGTTATTGGGGTTAGCCATAGGCTGAGCTGGAAGTGGAGGCTGCTTAACTACTGTGTTTGTTGTGGTTGAACTCTTCCCTAAAAAAAATTATTAGGGGCTGGCAGCAAGTGTTGGTTTGGTGGTTGATACCTCTACTGCCCTTGATAGGATGGGTATTGTTGCCCCTATCTTTGCCTTGACTGATTTGGTACCCAAGATGGATTAATTGGATACCATGGCTGATTCCAACCAGAATGTGACCAATATTGAGGATTTTTCCAAGTTTGATTCCAATGTTGAGGAGGAGGTTCTGTGTATCCCCATGGCATATTCCAAGGATTATGTCCCCAATTTGAAGAAAAGCAAGGGGTATTTTGGTTTTGTATGAAGTTGCCCCATGGCCTTTGCCCAATAGCATGAATTTCTTCAACTTGATTTTCTATAGCACTCCTAAGATGGGGCAAAAGGTAAAATTTACTAGTTTTATGCTCCTTTGAGAAAATGCCATAGATTGTTGATATTGAGGTCTTGTCCAAAGGATAATATTGTAGAGCATGCTTATTTCTACACCTAGTACAATAGGTAGATAGGGATGGTGAAGAATTGGCTCTTGTATTCCTTTCTCCTAAAGTAGTGTTTAGTTGAATAAGTATATCAGTTTTCATATTAGCCATTTCTTCCATCAATTCTTTGATGTCTACATTATTAAGACTTTTCTTCTTCCTTTTGTCCCTAGTTCTAGAATAATTTGTGCACAAATCTATAATATCAACAATATCAAGTTGGTGTACATCTTCTTTTCCCATTATATCTAGTACTTCCTTGGATTCATCTTGTAATCCCCTTAGAAAGATAGATTTTAACAATTCTTCTTCTACAGGACCAGCTCTTTTCTAGATAAAAAGCAAATCTATCAACATAATCTTACAAATTTTCATCTTCTTCTTGTTTAATTCAAAATAACTCATCCTTTCTATTACATACCCTGCAATAATCCTGATATTTGTCTAAAAATGTAGTTTTCATTTCATCCCAGGTATGAATGGAATCTAAGTCAAGACTCATGAACCAACATAAAGCTGCATATTTAAGTGTGGAAGGGAATAATTTCAGCTTTTGATTATCAGTCACATAATTATATGTTTGACACAAGATCTTAAACTCAAACAAAACTGGTCAGGATCTTTAGACACTGTTCCCCTAAAGATTGGCAACACTAAGGGAGAAATGGTTTTCATAGGAGCTTGATGTCCAGCAGTTAATTGTATAGGGTACTCAAAAGTTCTAGCAGGAGGTGGTGGTTATGCCATGTTTTCCTCCTCTGATTTAACTGATTCAACTTTTTCTTTTTGTTCTAATAATGGATCAGGAATAGAAGAATGTCTAGTAGCAAGTGCTTCAAGAAGATCTTCCTCAAAATGTTTTGGAGATGGTTCAACTGATGAAGAAAATGATTCTCTTTTTACTCCATCAGGATAATCATAAATAGGCAGTTCTTCTTCTATATGGGAAGAACGCCTTTCTAGGAAGGAACCAGTTCTAATAAACCTCCCTCTCTTGTCTCTTGGCCTATGCATTCATGCCTATTTACTAAAATGAAATAAACCTCAGGTCTCCAAAAACTGTTTCCTGAGACAGGATAGTTTCTAGACTGCTAGACCTCTCCTAACAACAACTAAGGGTCCTCGACAACGATGTAAAAAATGATGAGTGTCATTTATCGCTCACCATTTAATCAATATATGTTAGTCCAGGGTGGTGTCCAAGGCTATATACGAGAGCAGGGTGTAGTATTTTGTAGGTTTATTTCATTGAATGTAGGGCTTTACTAGTGAAGCAGTTAGTGTCTTTGGGTGTTTGGTACTCATTCTAACATCCTAGAAATGCTAAAATACTTCCTTTGACAAAGAAAATGAAACTAAACTATTGAAAATTGGAAATTGCATGAATCAAATCCACACTATTTAGAAAAGTAAAATTGTTATAAAATTCAATTGACAAGAAATAAGTTGCAACAAACTGATAATGAACTATTTCAGAAAATTAAACTTCTAAAAGGAAAACATCACACCATACTTTGCAGAAAATGACAAAATTTGAAATATCAAAAATTGACAACTGAATGTGCAAAATCTGTAACAACTTTATTCTAATACAAATTCTAGAAATAGTGCATAAAATATAAAGCTAAAAATACTGTGCTAAATTCTGGAAATGTGAAACTGAAATTAACCACTAACTTGCAACTACTAATCAAGAAGTATTGATCTATGCATTAACCAAAAACTCTACAAAAACTGTCAGTCTTCTACTGCCCTACTATAGCCAGAATAAGCATAATTCTGTCAGGGGAAAAACACTCATCTGGGCCTGGAAGTGGTCTTTGCTTCCTGAACCAGAGGAGGTGAGTGATATTACTCTAAACTAAGAATTTCTCACACTTAATTCAAAATTAAACATGAATCATAATATTTCAACCTTTTATTTAATATTAGCAACATCACAACAATGTAGGAAGATACCTATAGAATAATGTATTGTTGTAGTAAATACAGATTCAGAACACCTAATACATGCTATATCTATCTTTAGCTACCTATTCTCCTATATGCTCAACCATATGGGAGCATTTTATTTATAAAAAATAGAATGCATTACAGATAAGGTTTACTGCTATTATCTAGGACTATTACAATAGTTTCAGTCCAGGTCTTCCACAAATGCAGAGTTTTGACTATTCTGTCCCTATCCACTCTAAGTGCTGGAATCCAAAGTGAGGAACAAGTGTGAGTTTGGATAAGGTGTCTTTTGAGATGAATTTAGTCATCGTTTACTCCTTTTCAAAAATACCTTTAAGTAGTTCCAAACTGTCTGCGCTCATTCCAGAATTGCTCCAGAATATCAGGCAGCAAAATAGGAAGATTGCTATTTCATTAGCAGAAGTTTATGCAATCAGTTGTGGTAGTAGGTATGGTCTCCTTAGGCATCCTGAGGACTAGTTCCATCCTTGTCTTGGGATGGGATGGATAAATTGCATGCCATGTTGTAGATGTACAATTGGATGGAATTTGTATGACAAATTCCAATTTTCTACATAGTCAACAACTTGACAGCTTTTTGGTGCCTAAAAGTTAATTTAAAAGTGAGAAAACGATGGCATATATTTGTGGATAGATGGTAAAAATTATACATAGATTGCTTACATATGATAACACTTAAATTAATGCAGAATTACAGGAATAAATAGCCAAAACACTGAAGAAAATATGGATAAATCAGTAAAAATATAGCATATGCACTTTCCCTATCTTAACATGCAAATATCATCACACAATGCATAATATCCTATAATTAACATAAAATCACATCACAAATAGTTCCATATTAGTCTTAAAAGTTTATAAAAGAAGTCTTTAAATGAGGCAATCTCCTGCATCATCATTCTCCCCCCAGCCTATTCTAATGCATGTCCTCATGCATTCTGTTCTGCAACAATGACACAAAGGTCCAACTCTATATATCGTTCATCATACTTCCACAGTCTACTTCCAATCTGGTAATATCCCTTATGCATCTAAATATCTATGAGCCACTCCTCAAATTGGTCTTTTGGCTGAGCATCATTGTCAAAGAAGTGTGGAACAAGAGTTATGATAGTAGGCATCCTGTACCTGAGTCCAATCCATCGTTCTTTGGCCTCAAGTATAGTTTGAATTATACCCATAGCCCTTCCCCGAGACCAGATCAAGTTATTAGGCAAGATAGGTTCTCTTTTCTATAATGATATGGGCAGTTCACCCCATCTATACATACTTGAAGATTTCCTAGGTATATTCTCATTATTTTTTCATTCCTAATGAGAGCATAATGTTGATTTGTAGAGGTCTTGTGATTTAGGTGCACATGCCTGATCAGTAAAACAACTTGAGTCTCTAAAGACTTACTAGTTCTCTTTTTTTGTTCCCAATAGAGATGGTTCTGCACCACTGACTGAAAGGCTCTGAGCTAAATGTCACCAGTAAATATGTGAGGAAGAAATAGAACTTCAGTTGGTAAAAATAAGTTATGAAAGAATAACTCACACAACAGATTTTGATCTTCCATAGAGCTCTACTAGAAAGCCTCTAAAAATTCCTCTAGTGTCTCAAAATTATGGGTAAAACCAAAGGTAATTCTCATGGTCTACCACCAGAGGTATTTTTCTTTCAGAATTAGGCTATAAAACCTAGCAGGCCTCCTGCATTGAACCATACACTCAAAAATTTAACATATATTTTTAATTTTCTCCTTTAAGTCTTTAATTTAAGAATATTTCCTTTTTATCTCCTCCTTTAAGTTCTATTGTGATGAAACCTTCTCTTCCAACTGTTGGCATCTAGCTACACAAAAGGTTACATACTCATTATATTTAACAAGTGAAACTGTATTAGGTGGTCTAATAATAGGATGCATTTGAGGAACTATTTCCACCTGGACACCAACTATCTCTACTACAAAAATTTTTGTTTGCACTTCTACCTCAATCACTTCAATTTAAGGAATGACAATATGTGGGGGTGATTGAAAAATTACCTATTCTAGAATTACTGTGCTTGCCTCTGCTGGTGGAGTTGTTGCATCAGTTTATTTTTGAGGTTCCTTAGACACTTGCATGAGTGCCCTTGCCTGTCCATCCTCTGAAATCCTGTTGTTTATGTTGCGGTATCTCTACTTCTTTCGGTGCAGCTTTGTCAACAGAACCTCTCTCTGTATTCCCTACTAAATTTATTAGCAAATTTGCTAATTCATCTCCTAAATCTGTGTGAGAGGGTTGCTGCTCCAAAAGTGTAAGCCTATTTTTCACAGTTTCGATCTCTTGCCATAGTTTGGCAATAATGTCATATTTTTCCTTTAAAGTTGTTTCATTATTTTCAATCCAACTAGTCTGGGTTTTAATTACAGTTTTGGCTGCATGGATTTGAGTTTCAACATCAATTTCTTCCTCCTCCCTTGAACTTGAATTATCTATTTCTTCTGTTCCTACTTCATCAGAGTCAGGATAATCAACAAGGGACTTCAACTGACTGGTAGCAATTGTATCCTTTTGTGCTTCTCTTGTTTCAGTTCGCTCCTCAGAATCAGAGGAATAATTAAAAGAAAAGTAAGGTACTGATTCCATTAAAACATATTCATGATGAACATCAACATTGACTTCCTCATTGGTAATATTTTCAACTCCTTCAACCTCTTCATATTGTCCACCAATATCAATATTTTTTTCCATTCTTTCCTTTTTTTGCACATTCCCTTCATCAGCAACCTTCTACAGTATTGAATACCTCCTTAGTTCTAAAAAAGATGACCCTCTACACATTTTAGTTCTAGTCTCAAATATTCCAATTGGCGGGGTAGATGGTTCCCCTATCTCAGGAATGTGAGGTGGTTGTGGTTCTGCTGTAAAGATAACTTTTCATTTTCACTAAGAACCAACATGTTTTTGTGTTCTTATTTTTGATGAAGGAGGCCCTTTAGGAAATGAAGGAGCTGCTCCAGCAGAAGTCCTAAGTGTAGGTATAGGATTATGGTTAATTTCCTTAGTAAATTCATCCCATGTTTGGAAGAAACGGGTAAAATTCCCAGAATTGCCATTGAAACGATGTCTACAAATAACCTTAATTAATCCATGATGCTTAAGATAACCTTTTCCTGCTTTGTACTTTTTGGACATGTTGGCAAATTCTTGGTGCATGTACAAGGGTACATTAACTCTTAGTTCAAGGTTTTCATGGCCATAACGAAGGTGAGTCAAAATTCTCATATGGTGGCCAGAGAGATCAGGGAATTGATCATCGTAGGTAAGAAACCTAATTACCCACACAACGATTTCATCCCATGGTGTCTATAAACTAGTTCGCTTAACACCCTTATAGATATTATTGCTCATTATATACTCAATTGGTCTATCAATTTCACCCCTAAATTGATTAACTAGCTCTTTTAAGGTGTTATTTCCAGACTTTCCTATATGAATTCCTTGTAAAGGTAATTCTATAATTTCATTGAGGATTTGTGGACTTACTTGGATGGTCATTCCACTAATCTGCACCTTGTTCCCTCAGAAAGTTCGTGCAACTTTTGTTGCTAGTCCTTCTGAATGCCCTTCGAACTTTTGCACGAAAGGCAAGAAATTGACTTCAGTGAAAATCTGCCAACACTCTGAATCCATTTGTAAATACTCAATATTCTTTGGTTCAATTCTATTTTTCTGTCCTCCAATGGTTCAATTCAAGTTTCTCAGGTTTTTTTTTCCACCAACTCTATTTTGTTCTTAGTTCTGTGAGAATTTGTTGCCAATGTCGTGTTTACTCATTCTGGAATGGAAAGAACAAAGTTTTTAGGGATAGTAAAAACATGCACAGTACCAAAATGATGAATATATGTGTGACATTAAGTAGACTTGAGATATGGTAGCATACAATTAATTTGGAGCCCTTTTTCCTTGCATGCAGTTAATCTTATGAATTTTGCGATGACGTGGCTCCCAAAATTTACAAAAATTGCCTTGTTAAAATTACTTTTCTTACTTGAAACGTGTGCCAAAAAATCACATGCAATGAATTAATTTATAAGGTCCATGCCTATTAAAAATTTGTAGAGTGGCATAACTTCCAAATTTGATTAGCATGATTTCCATGTGTGCACGAAGATTACATTGATTTCAAGCCTATGCCACATGGATCCGGAGTTAAAAT
Organism: Wollemia nobilis; assembly: GCA_028583015.1. Lineage (NCBI taxonomy): Eukaryota > Viridiplantae > Streptophyta > Pinopsida > Araucariales > Araucariaceae > Wollemia > Wollemia nobilis. The sequence goes on from JAQPPZ010017106.1 coordinate 3,328,193, forward strand.
GAATTAACCATTTGTTAATTCATTCTTAACTCTTATCTCTATTCCATTCTAGAGTACAATAGTTTCTAGAGATGTCTTTAAAGAACATTCTTGTGCAGGGCCTTTGTTCTAAGCAGAATGATTAACCAGCTCTGTTTCTAGAGCAGGCTTCATTTATTATTTTGACAACTTCTCTGGAACTAAATGCATGTGTTTATGCTAATTAAATATTTTATGCATCATATAATACATATTTACAATATTAAAATGGAAAAAGACACATACCTGAAAAAAAATTTCTATCCATATTTTGTACAAATGTTGATTCCAGTTGTTTCTGCATTAAATTTTACAAGGTGCAACAAGACAAAAGGAAAAACATAAGCGAAATAGATGTGATGGAATCATCTAAATGAACTAGAGGTGAGTTTGACCTGATGGAATGAGTAATAATGAATTGAATGATGATGAAATGATGACGTAGAATGAATAAGATGATGATGGAAATGACATAAACATGTCAGGAAAACTAGTTTTCATGTAATCCAAATTTAGATGTGCCTCATAGAGGTTTTTTTATTTTTTTATTTTCATTCATTTTTTTTCATTTTTTCTTTTGTGACATTATTTTATTGGGTCGGTCTTGGAAGCAATGGTTGCTTCCAACACCATTACATCCATGTTTCCCACTTGGTTAAGAAAATCCTCCTTGGTTAATGACTTATGATATACATGGAGACGATGACCATTAACCACCAACTTTCTTCTTGAATCATTAATTTTTGAATTAAGCACAACACCATTTGCAAACACCTCCTCAATATCATACGGTATGGGCCACCGGTTCTACAACTTTCCAGGAAAGTCTTCATATAAGGAGTCAAACAACAAATCCCAATCGCCTTGTTGAAATTTCCATTTTTGAACATGACTATCATGCCATAGTTTACGTTGTGCCTGGATCACCTCAGTTTGGTGCAATGCATATCTTCAAAGCTCATCCAATGCATTAGGCTGTAGGATCCAGTTCGTTTGAGCCTGTGACAAATCAATACCAACTTTCAAGGTAGTTTGAAGAGTTAGCAATTCAAATTCAATAGGTAAAAGGGGTTTTTTTCATAAACCAATTCGTAAGGGTTAAATCCAATAGTGGACTTCTAGGTGGTGTTATAGGCCCAAATTGCTTCAGGTAACTTCTCCACCCAATTCCTTCTATAGGCTGATATGGTTTTTTTCAAGATCCTCTCTAACTCCCTATTTGTCACTTCTACTTGTCCATTGGCTTGTAGATGGTAAGGTGAGGATTTTCGATGTTTGATTTCATACAGCTTGGTTAAGGCTTCAACAAATTTTGAGGTAAACTGAGGTACCTAATCAATGGTGATAGATTATGGGGCTCCAAATCATAGAAATATTTGTTAATATAGAAAATCAACAACTTTTTCCTCTTGGGCATGCTTAAAAGCACGGGCTTCTACGCACTTGGTTACATAATCAATACATACCAAGATATGCACTTTCCCTTGGGAAGGTGGATCAATGGGTCCTACAAAATCTAGCCCCCACCTCTCAAATGGTTCTATACCTAATTGAGGTTGTAAAGGCATTTCACTAGTAAAAGTAGGCTTACCCATCTTTTGGCATGCATCACAATTTTTGACATATGTTTTGACATATTTGTGCAAGGATGGCCAGTAGTAACCAATACCTAAAATATTTCAAATGGTATTCTTCACTGAATAATTCCCTCCTTATGGTTCATCATGACATGCTCGTAGGATGTCATATACCTTGTCCTTTTGAATACACCTACGCAAAACATGGTCATGACTGCATTTAAACAATAAACCTCCTATCCATTCAAAAGGAGAACTTTGTTTAATCAACTATTTCTTTTGTTTAGGAGTAAAGTGAAGAGGAATCTTCCTTGTAGCTAAATAATTAGCTATATCTGCAAACTATGGAGATTGTACAGAAACAACAAACAATTTCTCATTAGGAAACGCATCCTCAACCAATTCTTTAGTATCTACATTTGGCCATCTTGACAAAAAATTTGCCACTACATTAGACTTCCCTGGTTTATTAACTATAGTAATATCAAATTCCTGTAGTAGTATTAACCAGTGAATAATTCTTGCACTAACCAAAGGTTTATTCATAAAATACTATAGCAACATGGTTTGTGTGGATGAATACAAGATATCTTGTGATATAGTGTCAAAATTTGTTAATAGCATACACCACAGCTAAAAATTCCTTTTCGGTTGTGGTATAATTATTTTTAGATCTAGTCAAATTTTTACTAATGTAGTATATTGTATAATGTTGTCCATCTTCAATCTGTCCTAATGTAGCTCCAATAGCAGTATTGGAAGCATTAGTTTGAATGTGGAAGGGTGACTCCTAATTAGGACCTCTCAATACAGGTGGACTTGTTAATTTTTCTTTTAAAGCTTCAAAGGACTGTTGACACCCAGTAGACCAAAAAAATTCAGAATCCTTTGTTAACAATGCAAAAATTGGATTAGAAAGAGTACTAAAATTGGCAATAAATCTGTGATAAAATCCAATATGTCCTAAGAAACTACGCACATAATTTTGAGTTTTTGGGGGAGGAAGGGTTTTGATAACCTCTACCTTCTTAGGATCAACTTTAATTCCACAAGTAGAAATAGGATATCCAAGAAAAATTCCTTCCTCCATCATCAAGAAATATTTCTCAAGTTTTAGAGACAAATTATATGTTTCACTGCGTATTAAAACTTTTTCAAGTTGTTCTAAATTATATTTGAATGTATCTCTAAACACTGTGAAGTCATCCATATAAATCTCTACACTTTCATTCGTTAGATAAAAAAAAATAGCCAAAACAACTCTCTGAAATGTTGCTAGTGCATTACACAAACCGAAGGGTAATACTCTGTAAGAAAATGTGCCCCAAGGACATGTGAAAGTTGTCTTTTCTTGGTCCTCTAGTGCAACTTGAATCTTATTATAACCACTATAACCATCTAGGAAACTGAAAAATTTCTTACCAGCAAGGGTGTCCAATACTTGGTCTATAATTGGTAATGGAAAGTGATATTTATGTGTGGTCTTATTCAATTCCCTGTAGTCCACACATACTCTCATATTTCCATTTTTCTTTGGAAAAATAACCAATGGTGAAACCCACCTACTGTCTAAAATTGGATAAATGAATCCTACATCCAATAGTTTTTCTATTTCTTCCTTAACAATATCCTTCAGAGCGATATTCATACGCCTTTATGGTTGTCTTACTGGTTTGACATATTTTGTGTATATCCTATGTGTACACACATCAGGGTGAATACCAGTCATGTCTTTATAACTCCAAGAAAATGCCTGAACATGTCTCTACAAAACAACAAATAATTTGACTTCTTGCTCATTAGTAAACCAACTATTAATGTTCACAAGTTTCCCTGGATGTATTTCAATCTACTTAATCCCTGGATAAAAAAAATTGACAATCTCATATTTGTTGATTAAAGCATTTAAGGGACAATGATGTGGTTGCAGAGTATGAAATATTCTTGATTCTGGTGTAAATGTGATACCTGATGGGATCATTTGCATAGGACAAGTGAAATAAGTTAGAAGATGATGATGCCAACCATGTGGCAGTGTGAAGGATCTTTCTTGTAGTGGAATAGAAGACAAATGTTCAGCAATTTGTTCTTCATCCTTCCATAACAAACGATTGACACGAATCATCCCTAAGGCCTTCTTTGTGCAATGTTTTCACCAAAATTGTTTCATGTTCAAAGATTTATCTTTTCGATGCATTAAGTTCTTCAATGTGTTCCTTTACTACAATTGTGGCCAAGGTGACAATGGCTTCTTGTTCTTCATTAGAATCAGGGTACCATATTTGTCCAAAAAATTTGGCTGAAGGTTGGGCTGGTGGATACAAGGAAATCTTTTTCAGGTCCACCATTTGAGATGGTCATCTCACCTGACCTGCAGTCTATAAATGCAGCTGCAGTGCAAGCCAAGGTAATCCTAGAATAATAGGATAGGCATTAGCTAAATTTCTAGGCTGCAGTACTAAGAAATCAATAGGATATTTCAAAGAAGAGACTTCAATGGAAACATCCTCTATAATTCCATCTGGTTTAGCAACTGACCTATTTGACATCTCCAAAACTGTGGTAGTGGGACTAAGATTATGGAACTATAATTTGTTCATGGTTTCTTTAGTCATTACATTGATTGCAGTGCCTAGATCAATAAGCACATTTGTAATTTGAACCAACCCAACAGTAATTGTCACTACTGGACTCCTTGGATCACTATACTTAGGAGGTACTAGTTTTCTCGAGATTAGGTCAGCCAACTTACCTTCTACCTGCACAATGTTTGGAAAGGCTTTCTTCTTCCTACTAGGATTTCTAATGCACATATCCTGAACAGTTTTCCTAATCAGAGGTACTTCCCTTATTGCTTGCAATAGAGGAAGTGATATAGACATTTTCCTCAATTCTATGATTAATTCGGATTCAGGGGTTGTTATAGTGTTGTCAAACCTTTCAGGATAGGGTAGGTCTGTTATAACAGGTTTAGTTTTCCCTTGTACAATTTTTGTTTTTCCTTATTTTTGCCCTGTTTGTGGTTTTTTTTGACTTGGTAGTTCTTGTTGTCCATCAAGTTCTTCAAGAATGGGTGGTGCAAGGTCAAGTAAAACCTTCCTTGAATGTAACTGGATGTTACTACAATTAAGGACATGGACTGCAACAATCTCTTCATACTCATCTCCATAAATAGGAGTTGCTTATCTGTTGTTATTGGGGTTAGCCATAGGCTGAGCTAGAAGTGGAGGTTGCTTAACTGCTATGTTTTTTGTGGTTGAACTCTTCCCTAAAATTTTTTATTAAGGGCTGGCAGCAAGTGTTGGTTTGGTGGTTGATACCTCTACTGCCCTTGATAAGATGGGTATTGTTGCCCCTATCTTTGCCCTGACTGATTTGGTACCCAAGATGAATTAATTGGATACCATGGCTGATTCCAACCAGAATGTGACCAATATTGAGGAGTTGTCCAAGTTTGATTCCAAGGTTGAGGAGGAGGTTTTGTGTATCCCCATGGCATATTCCAAGGATTATGTCCCCAATTTGAAGAAAAACAAGGGGTATTTTGGTTTTGTATGAATTTTTCTCATGGCCTTTGCCCAATAGCATGAATTTATTCAACTTGATTTTCTATAGCACTCCTAATATGGGGCAAAATGTGACATGTACTAGTTTTAAGCTCCTTTGAGCAAATGCGACAAATTTTTGATATTGAGGTCTTGTCCAAAGGATAATATTGTAGAGCATGCTTATTTCTACACCTAGTACAATAGGTATATAGGGATGGTGAAGAATTGACTCTTGTATTCCTTTCTCCTAAAGTAGTGTTTAGCTGAACAAGTATATCAGTTTTCATATTAACCATTTCTTCCATCAATTCTTTGATGTCTACATTATTAAGACTTTTCTTCTTCCTTCTGTCCCTAGTTTTAGAATAATTTGTGCACAAATCTATAATATCAACAATCTCAAGTTGGTGTACATCTTCTTTTCCCATTATATCCAGTACTTCCTTGGATTCATCTTGTAATCCCCTTAGAAAGATAGATTTTAACAATTCTTCTTCTACATGACCATCTCTTTTCTAGATAAAAAGCACATCTATCAACATAATCTTACAAATTTTCATCTTCTTCTTGTTTAATTCAAAATAACTCATCCTTTCTATTACATACCTTGCAATACTCCTGATATTTGTCTAAAAATGTAGTTTCCATTTCATCCCAGGTATGAATGGAATCTAAGTCAAGAATCATGAACCAACGTAAAGCTGCATATTTAAGTGTGGAAGGGAATAATTTCGGCTTTTGATTATCAATCACATAATTATATGTTTGACACAAAATCTTAAACTCATACAGAACCTGGTCAGGATCTTCAAACACTATTCCCCTAAATATTGGCAACATTGAGGGAGAAATGGTTTTCATAGGAGCTTGATGTCCAGCAGTTAATTGTATAGGGTACTCAAAAGTTCTAGCAGGAGGTGGTGGTTATGCCATGTTTTCCTCCTCTAATTTAATTGATTCAAATTTTTATTTTTTTTCTAATAATGGATCGGGAATAGAAGAATGTCTAGTAGCAAGTGCTTCAAGAAGTTCTTCCTCAAAATGTTTTGGAGATGGTTCAACTGATGAAGAAAATGATTCTCTTTTTACTCCATCAGGATAATCATAAATAGGCAGATATTCTTCTATATGGGAATAACGTCTTTCTAGGAAGGAACCAGTTCTAATAAACCTCACTCTCTTGTCTCTTGGCCTATGCATTCATGCCTATTTACTAAAATGAAATAAACCTCAGGTCTCCAAAAACTGTTTCCTGAGACAGGATAGTTTCTAGACTGCTAGACCTCTCCTAACAACACCTAAGGGTCCTCAACAATGATGTCAAAAATTATGAGTGTCATTTATCCTTCACCATTTAATCAATAGATGTTAGTCCAGGGTGGTGTCCAAGGCTATATATGAGAGCAGGGTGTAGTATTTTGTAGGTTTATTTCATTTAACTTGGGGCTTTACTAGTGAGGCAGTTAGTGTCTTGGGGTGTTTGGTACTCCTTCTAACATCCTAGAAATGCTAAAATACTTCCTTTGAAAAAGAAAATGAAACTAAACTATTGAAACTAGAAATTGCATGAATCAAATCCACACTATTTAGAAAAGTAAAATTGTTATAGAATTCAATTAACAAGAAATAAGTTGCAACAAATTGATAATGAACTATTTTAGAAAATTAAACTTCTAAAAGGAAAACATCACACCATACTTTGCATAAAATGACAAAAATTGAAATATCAAAAATTGACAACTGAATATGCAAAATTTGTAACAACTTTATTCTAATACAAATTCTAGAAATAGTGCAGAAAATAAAAAGCTAAAAATACTGTGCTAAATTCTTGAAATGTGAAACTAAAATTAACCACTAACTTGCAACTACTAATCAAGAAGTATTGATCTATGCATTAACCAAAAATTCTACAAAAACTGTCAGTCTTCTACTGCCATGCTGCAACCAGAATAAGCAGAATTCTGTCAGGGGAAAAACCCTCCTTTGGGCCTGGAAGTGGCCCTTGCTTCCTAAACCAAATAAGGTGAGCGATATTACTCTAAAATAAGAATTTCTCACACTTAATTCAAAATGAAACATGAATCATAATATTTCACCCTTTTATTTCATATTAGGAACATCACAACAATGCAGGAAGATACCTGTAGAATAATGTATTGTTGTAGTAAATACAGATTCAGAACACCTAATACATGCTATATCTATCTTCAGCTACCTATTATCCTATATGCTCAACCATATGGGAGCATTTTATTTATAAAAAATAGAATGCATTACAGATAAGGTTTACTGCTATTATCTGGGACTGTTACAACAGTTTCAATATAGGTCTTCCACAAATGCAGAGTTTTGACTATTCTGTCCCTATCCACTCTAAGTGCTAGAATCCAAAGTGAGGAACAAGTGTGAGTTTGGATAAGGTGTCTTCTTAGATGACTTTAGTCACCATTAAATTCTTTTCAAAAATACCTTTAAGCAGTTCCAAACTGTCTACGCTTATTCTAGAATTGCTCCAAAATATCAGGCAGCAAAATAGGAAGATTGCTATTTCATTAGCAGAAGTTTATGCAATCGGTTGTGGCAGAAGGTATGGTCTCCTTAGGCATACCGAGGACTAGTTCCATCCTTGTATTTGGATGGGACAGATAAATTCCATGCCATGTTGTAGATGTACAACTGGATGGAATTTGTATGACAGTCCAATTTTCCTGCATAGTCAACAACTTGACAGCTTTTTGGTGTCTAAAAGTTAATTTAAAAGTGAGAAAACAATGGCATATATTTGTGGATGGATGGTAAACATTATACATAGATTTATTACATATGATAACACTTAAATTAATGCATAATTACAGGAATAAATAGCCAAAACACTGAAAAAAATATTGATAAATCAGTAAAAATATAGCATATGCACTTTCCCTATCTTAACATGCAAATATCATCACACAATGCATAATATCCTATAATTAACATAAAATCACATCACAAATAGTTCCATATTAGTCTTAAAAGTTTATAAAAGAATTCTTTAAATGAGGCAATCTCCTGCCTCATCATTCTCCCCCCAGCCTATTCTAATGCATATCCTCATGCATTCTATTCTAAAACAATGACACATGTCCAACTCTAGATATCGTTCACCATACTTCCACAGTCTACTTCCAATCTGGTAATATCCCTTATGCATCTAAATATCTATGAGCCACTCTTGGAATTGGTATTTTGGCTGAGCATCATTGTCAAAGAAGTGTGGAACAAGAGTTATGATAGTAGGCATCCTGTACCTAAGTCCAATCCATCGTTCTTTGGCCTCAAGTATAGTTTGAATTATACCCGTAGCCCTTCCCCGAGACCAGATCAAGTTATTAGGCAATATAGGTTCTCTTTTCTGTAATGATATGGGCAGTTCACCCCATCTATACATACTTGAATATTTCCTAGGTACATTCTCCTTATTTTTTTATTCCTAATGAGAGCATAATGTTGATTTGTAGAGGTCCTGTGATTTAGGTGCACATGCCTGATCAGTAAAATAGCTTGAGTCTCTAAAGACTTACTAGTTCTCTTTTGTTGTTCCCAATAGAGCTGGTTTTGCAACACTGATTGAAAGGCTCTGAGCTGAATGTTACCAGTAAATATGTGAGGAAGAAATAGAACTTCAGCTGGTAAAAATAAGTTATGAAGGAATAACTCACACAACAAATTTTGATCTTCCACAGAGCTCTGCTAGAAAGCCTCTAAAAATTTAGCTAGTGTCTCAAAATTATGGGTAAAACTAGAGGTAATTCTTATGGTCTACCACCAGAGGTATTTTTCTTTCAGAATTAGGCTATAAAACCTAGCAGGCCTCCTGCATTGAACCATACACTCAAAAATTTAACATATATTTTGAATTTTATCCTTTAAGTCTTTAATTTAAGAATCTTTCCTTTGTATCTCCTCCTTTAAGTTCTATTGTGATGAAACCTTCTCTTCCAACTGTTGGCATCTAGCTACACAAAAGGTTACATACTCATTATATTTAACAAGTGAAACTGTATCAGGTGGTCTAATAATAGGTTGCATTTGAGGAACTATTTCCACCTGGACACCAACATCTACTTTCTCTACTACAGAATTTTTTGTTTGCACTTCTACCTCAATCACTTCAATTTCAGCAATGACAATATGTGGGGGTGATTGAACAATTACTTGTTCTAGAAGTACCATGCTTGCCTCTACTGGTGGATTTGTTGCATCAGTTTCTTGCTCAGGTTCCTTAGACACTTGCATGAGTGCCCTTGCCTGTCCATCCTATAAAATCCTATTGTTTCTGTTGTGGTATGTCTACTTCTTTCGATGCATCTTTTTCAATAGAACCTCTCTTTGTATTCCTTCTAAATTTATTAGAAAATTTGCTAATTCATCATCTGAATCTGTGTTAGAGGGTTGCTTCTCCAAAAGTGTAAGCCTATTTTTCACAATTTAGATCTCTTGCCATAGTTTGGCAATAATGTCATATTTTTCATTTAAAGTTGTTTCATTATTTTCAATCCAACTAGTCTGGGTTTTAATTATACTTTTGGCTACATGGATTTGAGTTTCAACATCAATTTCTTCCTCCTCCCCTGAACTTGAATTATCTGTTTCTTTTGTTCCTACTTCATCAAAGTCAGGATAATCAACAAGGGACTCTGGCTGACTGGTAGCAATTGTATCCTTTTGTGCTTCTCTTGTTTCAGTTTGCTCCTCAGAATCATAGGAATAATTAAAAGAAAATTAAGGTACTGATTCCATTAAAACATCTTCATGATGAACATCAACATTGACTTCCTCATTGGTAATATTTTCAACTCCTTCAACCTCTTCATATTGTCAACCAATATCAATATTTTGTTCCATTCTTTCCTTTGTTTGTACATTCCCTTCATCAGTAGCCTTCTATAGTATTGAAGACCTCCTTAGTTCTAAAACAGATGACCCTCTACACATTTTAGTTCTAGCCTCAAATATTCCAATTGGAAGGGTAGATGGTTCCCTGTCTCAGGAATGTGAGGTGGTTGTGGTTCTGTTGTAAAGGTAACTTTTCATTTTCACTAAGAACCAACATGTTTTTGTGTTCTTATTTTTGATGAAGGAGGCCCTTCAGGAAATGAAGGAGCTGCTCCAGCAGAAGTCCTAAGTGTAGGTGTAGGATTAGGGTTAATTTCCTCAGTAAATTCATCCCATGTTTGGAAGAAACGGGTAAAATTCTTGGAATTGCCATTGAAATGATGTCTACAAATAACCTTAATTAATCCATGATGCTTAGGATAACCTTTTCCTGCTTGGTACTTTTTGGACATGTTGGCCAAGTCTTGGTGCATGTACAAGGGTACATTAACTCTTAGTTCAGGGTTTTTATGGCCATAACGAAGGTGAGTCAAAATTCTCATATGGTGGCCAGAGAGATCAGGGAATTGACCATCGCAGGCAAGAAACCTAATTACCCACACAACGACTTCATCCCATGGTGTCTGTAAACTAGTCTGCTTAACACCCTTATAGATATTATTACTCATTGTATACTCAATTAGTCTATCATTTTCACCCCTAAATTGATTAATCAGCTCTTTAAAGGTGTTCTTTCCAGACTTTCCTATATGAATTCCTTGTAAAGGTAATTCTATAATTTCACTGAGGATTTGTGGACTTACTTGGATGGTCATTCCACTAATCTGCACCTTGTTCCCTCGGAAAGTTCATGCAAATTTTGTTGCTAGCCCTTCTAAATGCCCTTCGAACTTTCGCACGAAATGCAGGAAATCGGCTTCAGTGAAAATTTGTCGACACTCTGAATCCCTTTGTAAATACTCAATATTCTCTAGTTCAATTCTATTTTTCTATCCTCCAATGCTTCAATTCAAGTTTCTCAGGTTTGTTTTTCCACCAACTCTATTTTGTTCTTAGTTCTGTGAGAATTTGTTGCCAATGTCGTGTTTACTCATTTTGGAATGGAAAGAACAAAGTTTTTAGGGATAGTAAAAACATGCACAGTACCAAAATGATGAATATATGTGTGACATTAAGTATACTTGAGATATGGTAGCATACAATTAATCTGGAGCCCTTTTTCCTTGCATGCAGTTAATGTTACGAATTTTGCGATGACGTGGCTCCTGGAATTTACGAAAATTGCCTCGTTAAAATTAATTTTCTTACTTGAAACGTGTGCCAAAAAATCGCATGCAACGAATTAATTTATAAGTTCCATGCCTATTAAAAATTTGTAGAGTGGCACAACTTCCAAATTTGATTAGCATGATTTCCATGTGTGCATGGAGATTACATTGATTTCAAGCCTATGCCACATGGATCCGGAGTTAAAATGAATTAACCATCTGTTAATTCATTCTTAAATCTTATCTCTATTCCATTCCAGAGTAGAATAGTTTCCAGAGCTATCTTTAAAGAACATTCTTGTGCAGGGCCTTCGTTCTAAGCAGAATGATTAACCAGCTCTGTTTCCAGAGCAGGCTTCATTTATTCTTTTGACAACTTCTCTGGAACTAAATGCATGTGTTTATGCTAATTAAAGATTTCATGCATCATATAATACATATTTAAAATATTAAAATGGAAAAAGACACATACCTGAAAAAACTTTTCTATCCATATTTTGTACAAATGCTGATTCCAGTTGTTTCTGCATTAAATTTTACAAGGCGCAACAAGACAAAAGGAAAAACATAAGCGAAATAGATGTGATGGAATGATCTAAATGAACTAGAGGTGAGTTTGACCTAATGTAATGAGTAATAGTTAATTTAATGATGATGAAATGATGACGTAGAATGAATAATATGATGTTGGAAATGAGATAAACATGTCGGGCAAACCGGTTTTCATGTAATCCAAATTCAGATGTGCCTCGCAGAGGTTTATTTATTTATTTATTTTCATTCATTTTTTTTTTCATTTTTTCTTTTGTGACATTACTTGATTGGGTCGGTCTTGGAAGCAATGGTTGCTTCCAACACCATTACATCCATGTTTCCCACTTGGTTAAGAAACTCCTCCTTGGTTAACGACTTATGATATACATGGAGACGATGACCATTAACCACCAACTTTCTTCTTAAATCATTAATTTTTGAAATAAGCACAGCACCATTGGCAAACACCTCCTCAATCTCATACGGTATGAGCCACAGGGTCTGCAACTTGCCAAGAAAGTCTTCATATCGGGAGTCAAACAACAAATCCCAATTGCCTTGTTGAAATTTCCATTTTTGAACATGACTATCATGCCATAGTTTACGTTGTGCCTGGATCACCTCAGTCTGGTGCAATGGATATCTTCGAAGCTCATCCAATGCATTAAGCTATAGGATCTGGTTTGTTTGAGCCTATGACAAATCAATACCAACTTTCAAAGTAGTCTGAAGAGTTAGCAATTCAAATTCAATAGGTAAAAGGGGTTTTTTTGATAAACCAATTCATAAGAGGTAAATCCAGTAGTGGACTTTTAGGTGGTGTTATAGGCCCAAATTGCTTAAGGTAACTTCTCCACCCAATTCCTTCTATAGGTTGATATGGTTTTTTTCAAGATCCTCTCTAACTCCCTATTTGTCTCTTCTACTTGTCCATTGGCTTGTAGATGGTAAGGTGAGGATTTTCGGTATTTGATTTCATACAGCTTGGTTAAGGATTCAACAAATTTCGAGGTAAACTGAGGTCCCTAATCAATGGTGATAGATTGTGGGACTCCAAATCGTAGAAATATTTGTGAATATAGGAAATCAACAACTTTTTCCTCTTGGGTATGCTTAAAAGCACGGGCTTCTACCCACTTGGTTACATAATCAATACATACCAAGATATGCACTTTCCCTTGGGAAGGTGGATCAATGGGTCCTACAAAATCTAGCCCCCACCTCTCAAATGGTTTTGTACCTAATTGAGGTTGTAAAGGTATTTCACTAGTAAAAGTAGGCTTACCCATCCTTTGGCATGCATCACTATTTCTGACATACATTTTGACATATTTGTGCAAGGATGGCTAGTAGTAACCAGTACCTAAAATATTTCGAATGGTATTCTTCACTAAATAATGCCCTCCTTATGGTTCATCATGACATGCTCGTAGGATGTCATATACCTCGTCCTTGAGAATACACCTATGCAAAACATGGTCATGACTGCATTTAAACAATAAACCTCCTATCCATTCAAAAGGAGAACTTTGTTTGATCAACTATTTCTTTTGTTTAGGAGTAAAGTGAAGAGGAATCTTCTTTGTAGCTAAATAATTAGCTATATCTGCAAACTATGGAGATTGTACAGAAACAACAAACAATTTCTCATCAGGAAACACATCCTCAACCAATTCCTCAGTATCTACATTTGGCAATCTTGACAAAAAATTTGCCACTACATTAGACTTCCCTGGTTTATTAACTATAGTAATATCAAATTCCTACAGTAGTATTAACCAGTGAATAATTTGTGCACTAACCAAAGGTTTATTCATAAAATACTATAGCAATGTGGTCTGTGTGGATGAATACAGGATATCTTGTGATATAGTGTCAAAATTTGTTAATAGCATACACCACAGCTAAAAATTCCTTTTCAGTTGTGGTATAATTATTTTTATCTCTAGTCAAATTTTTACTAATGTAGTATATTGTATAATATTGTCCATCTTCAATCTGTCCTAATGTAGCTCCAATAGCAGTATTGGAAGCATCAGTTTGAATGTGGAAGGGTAACTCCTAATTAGGACCTCTTAATACAGGTGGACTTGTTAATTTCTCTTTTAAAGCTTCAAAGGACTGGTGACACCTAGTAGACCAAAAAAATTCGAAATCCTTTGTTAACAATGCAAACATTGGATTAGCAAGAGTACTAAAATTGGCAATAAATCTGTGATAAAATCCAATATGTACTAAGAAACAATGCACATAAGTTTGAGTTTTTGGGGGAGGAAGGGTTTTGATAACCTCTACCTTCTTAGGATCAACTTTAATTCCACAAGTAGAAATAGGATATCCAAGAAAAATTGCTTCCTCCATCATCAAGAAATATTTCTCAGGATTTAGAGACAAATTATATGTTTCACTATGTATTAAAACTTTTTCAAGTTGTTCTAAATTATATTTGAATGTATCTCTGAACACTGTGAAGTCATCCATATAAATATCTACACTTTCATTCGTTAGATAAAAAAAAATAGCCAAAACAACTCTCTGAAATGTTGTTGGTGCATTACACAAACCGAAGGGTAATACTCTGTAAGAAAATGTGCCCCAAGGACATGTGAAAGTTGTCTTTTCCTGGTCCTCTGGTGCAACTTGAATCTTATTATAACCACTAAAACCATCTAGGGAACTGAAAAATTTCTTACCAGCAAGGGTGTTCAATACTTGGTCTATAAATGGTAATGGAAAGTGATATTTATGTGTGGCCTTATTCAATTCCCTGTAGTCCACACATACTCTCATATTTCCATTTTTATTTGGAAAAATAACCAATGGTGAAACCCACCTACTGTATAAATTTGGATAAATGAATCCTACATCTAATAGTTTTTTGATTTCTTCCTTAACAATATCCTTTAGAGCGAGATTCATATGCCTTTGTGGTTGTCTTACTGGTTTGATATATTTTTGTCAAAATGAACAGCGAACTTTGGAGGTATTGTATTACACATATTAAATAGTGGTTACAATGCCGGGAATAGCACCAACAGAACTGTTACAGGAGTTGTAACAGTAAACCTAAATAATGTAATATAAACAAAATATGCTAACTTACGCTAACATCCCCCCTTATTACATTATTTGGGTAATAGGATAACTACTAGCTATACTAACATCCCCCCTGATTACATCATTTTGCAATACAAAGAGAGCTGCGAAACAATTCAAATTTGACACGTGCAAGTGCCTTAGTGAAAATGTCTGCAACTTGAGCATCGGTGGGAATGTGTTGAAGCTGAATTCGGTGCTTTGGAACTTCATCTCGAATGAAATGACATTGTGTGTCAATGTGCTTTGTTCTTTCATGATGGATTGGATTCTTGACGAGGTTCAGAACACCCTGATTGTCGCAAAACAAGTGTATTGGAGATTTTGATGGATGGCCCATACTTGTCAGAATGCGACGCAACCATATCACTTCGCACACAGCTTCACGTGCGGCGCGATACTCTGCCTCTGTTGATGAAATAGCAACCACCTGTTGCTTCTTGTTGTGCCAAGAGACAGGACCGGATCCCAGATGAAAAATGTATCCAGAAGTTGACTTGCGATCATCAAATGATCCGGCATAGTCGGAGTCCGTGTATCCTTGCAAGAAGAATTTGTTGTTCCTCTTGTATTCTAGGCCATATTCCATAGTACCACGGACATAGTGAAGAACACGTTTTGCTGCTTTCCAATGAGTGGTCTTAGGCTCCTGCATGAACCTCGAAAGATAGTTGACAGCAAATACGAGATCTGGCCTAGTATTGGTCAGATATATGAGACTCCCAATCAACTGTCGATAGAGAGTACCATCTACCTGAGGTGAATCATCATATCGCGATAACTGAAGTCCATTCTCCATCGGAGTTGCCATTGGCTTGCAATCAGTCATGCGATATTTTTCTAGCAATGTCTTGGCATATTTTTTCTGAGACACTTTGATGGAGTGCTCCTTCTGGCTGAATTCCAGACCAAGACAATAATGGAGAAGTCCGAGATCTGTCATCTCAAAATATTTACACAAGTTTCTTTTGACAGTAGAGATCATAGTTTTTGAACTCCCTGTAATGAGCAGATCATCAACATAGAGTACAAGCAACACTATCTCAGAACCCTGTTTCTTGAAATAGAGGTTTGCATCTGACGGACATCTCTTAAATCCATGCTGCATAAGGTGATTGTCCATTTTTATATACCAAGCTCGAGGAGCTTGTTTCAGACCATATAAGGATTTGACCAATTTGCAAACCTTCTGCTCTTGGCCTTCCACTTCAAATCCTTATGGCTGAGTCATGTAGACTTCTTCTTGGAGATCACCATTTAGAAAGGCACTTTTGACATCCATCTGGTGAACTTTCCACCCATATTGTGCTGCCATAGCACACATAACTCGAATTGTGGTCATCCGAGCGGTAGGTGCAAAAGTTTCCTCGTAGTCAATGCCTTCCTTTTGAGCATAGCCCTTTGCAACAAGACGGGCCTTATGCTTATCAATTGTTCCATCTGCCTTGTACTTGACTTTATATACCCATTTGCAGCCAATGGGTTTCTTTCCATGCGGCAGATCAACAAGCTTCCAAGTTTTATTTTTCATCAAAGACTCATACTCTGTATCCATAGCGGCCTTCCACTGAGGCTCACTAAGAGCATCTTGCATCGATGCGAGTTCAAGATCGTCTATGGTAGACATGAACGCCCTGTCATCATCAATATCCATATCCTCTACTTACGTACGTGGAGTTACGGAAAGTTCCTCAAAATATTGACAAAGATCATCAACCTCACCGGTTTCTTTGGCTTCTTTTTCCTTTTGAGCCATCCTGCGTGTACGAGGTCTATCCAAGTTCAAATTGGGAGGAGTGGATAAATTTGCGTCTCTGATTGTATTTGTACACCATTTTGGATTCTTCTTCGGTGGTGTTGAAGAAGATGTAGAAGGACCTCCTGTCTGTGTTGACGAAGGAATCTTCTCTTCCTTAGATTCCACAAGATCTAGGTGTACTTTAGATGTGCTCTGTGATGTGAAAGCTTCATCAAAGACAACATCTCTGCTGACATGAATTTTCTTGGTCAAAGGATCTATCAAACGATATCCTTTAGAGTGCTCATCATAACCAAGAAAAATACATCTCAGTGTTTTCTCATCTAGCTTCTTCCTTTTCTCTTTTGGTATGTGCATGAAAGCGTGACATCCGAAAATACGTAGATGAGATATGGAGGGTTTTCGACCACTCCATGCTTCCTGTGGAGTCATTCCTTTTAGGGCCTTTGTGGGTGCCCTATTCAACAGATATATTGCAGTGGTGACAGCTTCTGCCCAATATTGTTGCCCAAGAGTAGCTCCTGTGAGCATACAACGAACCATTTCCATGATAGAACGGTTCCTTCTCTCAGCAACTCCATTTCTTTGAGGAGTATAGGCGATTGTTAAGCTGTCTCTTGATTCCATGCTTATCTAAGAATGCAAAAAATTCTTTAGAGGTAAACTCCCCCCTTCGATCTGAGCGGAGGGTTTTAATAGAAGCTCCTGACTCCTTCTCAACGGATTTCTTGAACTGCTGGAAGAATGCGAAAGCTTCGGATTTCAGTTGGAGAAAGAAAACCCACATCTTTCGTGAGTAGTCATCTACGAATAACTGAAAGTACCTCTTCCCTCCACAAGTGTTGGGTGTGAAAGGACCGCACGGATCGGTGTGAATTAACTCCGGAGGTTTTTGTGCTCTTGTTGAGCTCTTCTCAAATGGTACTCTATGCTGCTTCCTGCCAAGCAGTCAGAGCACACTGGCAATGTGGCAGAAAGGGAAGGAAGACCCTTTACCATCTCATACTTACTGAGCTCAAGTAAGTAGCCAGAACTAAGATGCCCATATCTCTTGTGCCATAGGGAAGTTGCCTCCTTGGTAGAGACAGTCATGGCAACATGTGGAGTAGAGATAGCATCTAGGGCAAATAAGCCGTGCTTATATGAAGCTGTTGCAATCTGCTTACCCTTCCTGGTAATAGTACAACACTTCTTGCCATTCTCAACACGAAAGTTGACAACCATATTTCTATCCAGGATTTGTGTGATTGACAACAAATTGTTAGCCAATCCCGGAACATAGAGGACTTTGTCAATCTGACACTTGCCATCAGGAAGAGTGACTGAAACTGTACCCTCTCCCTGAACCCTGTAGGTTTTATCATCAGCAATGGTGACAGGTTTGCCCTCTTTGGCCATGAATGATTCAAACCACGATCTGTCGCCAGTCATATGTTTGCTAGCTCCAGAATCGACATACCAAACAGGATCCCTCTGTGTGGAATCTGTGGTAGTCATGAGCACCTTGTGTGCCCATTCAGAATCTGAGTCAGATTCTTCAACAACAACATTCACCTGGGGTTGCTTGTTTTTATTTTGTGGTTTGTTTTGGCCTTTTTGCTTGTTCTTATGCCAACACTTGTTGGTGTCATGGTTGTCTTTCTCACAGATCTTGCACCACCTCTTCTTCTGTTGAGGTTGTTTTCCTTTTCCTTTCATATCCTGTTGAGAATTTCCTCCTTTCTGAAAGTTGCCTCCTTTTTGCCCATTACCTTTCTTCCTAGAACCCTGCCTGTTGGTGTATAGGGCTGTATTGGAAGAATCATCCTTGTGAAGTTGGCGTGCCTCCTGTTGTTGAAGCAGATTGACCAACTCGATGTAGGTAATTTGTCGTTGAGACACCTGGATGGAGGTGATCAACATATCAAATGAAGAAGGTAAAGCTCTCATCACAATTGAAATGAGAAGCTTTTCGTCCATAGAATCTCCCAAAGAATTCAATCTCTCTTTCAATTCAGACACTCTGCACAGAAAGAGTTCAACTGTTTCACCCTGTCTCAAACTCAGGTTATGAAGTTGTTGTTGAAGATGAAGAATGGTGGAATCATTCTTTCCCTCATAGATGGTTTTAAGGGCATCCCATGCCTCTTTACCACTTGCTTTGTCAGCTATATGAGGTTGCACTTCATCTGAAACAACAAACAAAATGAGCACCTTTGCTCGACTGTCTTTCTTGTCAAAAGCTATCTGATCAGCAGTAGGAGTTGTGGATCCTGATGCTGGTGAAGGCCTAGGTGTTACTCCAGTAACAATATCCCATAAATCTTCCATTTGGAGAATTGCCTTCATCTTATGTTTCCATGGTGTATAATTTGGACCTTTCAATAAGTGATGTGGATCTATCATCAACTTTGCAACAACGGCCATAGTGAAGGTTCCTTATAACACCAATTGGTCCCCCTTTCGATATACCTTTTGCTAGGCCGTTATACCATACAAAATACCCGCCCTTACGTGAGGGAAACTATAGGTATTTAGAAAGATCAACAAAAATCACCCGCCCTTACGTGAGGGAGACTATAGGTGAGTTTTAGAGATCATACGATACGTGGAACATAAGCGATACTGAAAGGGAATCGCCTTGTTGATGGCACCTACCATAGAAGATTCTTCTCATGCGTGGGGCGTAACTTCCCCTAAACACTATGAAGAATACTTCGTCAGGATTTACGCCTAAACACAAGAGCGATTAAGGGTAGTGGATGGAGTAAAAAAATGCAAAAAATGGCAAACTTATCTCTCCCCGACGATTTATAGAGAACAAGCTCAGACGTCGTTGTAGCAGCTATATTAGGCGGCGGATACGATAGCGCAATCACGACAACTTTACCTGTAAGTGCTGGCCAGAGGTATCACAAATACCGAACGCTGCAGTGCAATAAATTGCACGGATGGGTTTTAATTATTCCGGGGACTTAGGGAGTGAATTTGCTTTTAATTTTTAATGTTATAGTGCAAAAATGAAATATGCAACATACAACATAAAAACTGCCCACAAGAATTAACCCTCCAGGTGTCGGACACAGCCGAAAATGCACCTTTACAATAATGCCAAAAATTTGCTTTTTTTTTCAGAAAATTACTCACATTCCCCCTTTGATTTTTTGAAAAAAAATATCCCCTCTTTCTTCAGAAATTGCCCCCCTTTTTTTTTAATATTTTTACCGCTAAGGTTAATAAAAAATTAATTTTCACTATAGTAAAAAAAAATTATATTTAATTTTTACTATAGTAAAAATAATTAAAAAAAATTTAATATTAACCTTAGGTAAAAAAAATTAAAAAAAATAATTAAATTTTACCTTAGGGGAGTGGAAGGGATTTGAACTCCTGACTGCTGGGTTCCCGGAACCCACCACGCGGCTCACTTGCCAGTGAGCCCGTGGGCTGATCTGGGAGGAGAAAGCCGGATCAAGCTAAAAAACACCTCCGACAGCTGCACCCCGTCTGTCAACTTCCCGCTGCTGCTTGGTCGCGGCTCCACAGTCGCGCGCACGTCCACAGTCGCGCGGCGCGTGATGGGGGTTTTTTTTTTTTTTTTTTAATAAAAAAATTCTCGAGGGGGGCGCGTGGCGCGCGCGTTCCGCTCTGCGTCTGCACATCGGCGGGGGGGAGGGAAAGGGGAGGATGCGCGCTGCATCCAGCGTCTGTGGGAGGACGTGCACGCTGCATCCAAAGCAGTGCTGCGTCCAACCGGGGGGGGGGGGGGGACGCGCGCTGCGTCCAGCGTTCGCGGGACGTGGCAGCGCTGCATCCTCGGGGATGGGGGGGCCTCCCCTCCCTCAGTCACGCATGGATGCGCGACGACTGTCGCGTGCAAAATTTTTTATTTTTTTTTTAATTCAGGGCCCTTCCATGATTTTTTTTTTTTTAAATAATCACGCGACAGCGTGATTAAAAAAACATCACGTTCCACCTGGCAATCCCAAAAAAAATCTCCGCCTGGCAATCCCCTGCGCTGCTCTGCTTTCGCTTCCAGCTTTCTCTCACTCTCACCCTTCCCTGCAAAAAAAATTGTCGTAGCAATCTGGCTCTGATACCATGTCAAAATGAACAGCGAACATTGGAGGTATTGTATTACGCATATTAAATAGTGGTTACAATGCCGGGAATAGCACCGACGTAAACAGAACTGTTACAGGAGTTGTAACAGTAAACCTAAATAATGTAATATAAACAAAATATGCTAACTTACGCTAACAATTTTGTGTATATTCTATGTGTACACACATCAGGGTGAATACCAGTCATGTCCTTATAACTCCAATAAAATGCCTGAACATGTCTCTACAAAACAACAAATAATTTGACTTCTTGCTCATTAGTCAGCCAACTCTTAATGTTCACAAGTTTCCCTGGATGTATTTCAATCTACTTAATCCCTGGATAAACAAAATTGACAGTCTCATATTTGTTGATTAAAGCATTTAAGGGAAAATGATGTGGTTGCAGAGTATGAAATATTTTTGATTCTGGTGTAAATGTGATACCTGATGGGATCATTTGCATAGGACAGGTGAAATAAGTTAGAAGATGATGATGCCAACCATGTGGTAGTGTGAAGGAGCTTTCTTGTAGTGGAATAGATGACAAATGGTCAACAATTTGTTCTTCATCCTTCCATAACAAACGATGGACACGAATTTGATCATCCCTAAGGCATTCTTCGTGCAATGTTTTCACCAAAACTATTTCATGTTCAAAGATTTATCTTTTCGGTGCATTAAGTTCTTCAATATGTTCCTTTAATACGATTGTGGCCAAGGTGACAATGGCTTCTTGTTCTTCATCAGACTTAGGGTACCATATTTGTCCAAAAAAATTGGCTAAAGTTTGGGCTGGTGGATACAAGGAAATATTTTTTAGGTCCACCATTTGAGATGGTCATCTCACCTGACCTGTAGTCTATAAATGCAGCTGTAGTGGCAAGCCAAGGTAATCCTAGAATAATAGGATAACCATTAGCTGAATTTCTAGGCTGCAGTACTAAGAAATCAATAAGATATTCCAAAGAAGAGACTTCAATGGCAACATCCTCTATAATTCCCTCTGGTTTAGCAACTGACCTATCTGACATCTCCAAAACTGTTGTAGTGGGACTAAGATTATGGAGCTATAATTTGTTCATGGTTTCTTTAGTCATTACATTGATTACAGTGCCTAGATCAATAAGCACATTTGGAATTTGAACCAACCCAAGAGTAATTGTCACTACTGGACTCCTTGGATCACTATACTTAGGAGGTACTAGTTTTCTCGAGAGTAGGTCAGCCAACTTACCTTCTACCTACACAGTGTTTGGAAAGGCTTTCGTCTTCCTACCAGGATTTCTAATGCACATATCCTGAATAGTTTTCCTAATCAGAGGTACTTCCCTTATTGCTTGCAACAGGGGAAGTGATATAGACATTTTCCTCAATTCTATGATTAATTCTGATTCAGGGGTTGTTATAGTGTGGTCAAACCTTTCAGGATAGGGTAGGTTTGTTATGACAGGTTCAATTTTCCCTTGTATATTTTTTGTTTTTCCTTATTTTTGCTCTATTTGTGGTTTTTTTGGACTTGGTAGTTCTTGTTGTCCATTAAGTTCTTCAATAATGGGTGGTGTAGGGTCAGGTAAAACCTTCCCTTAATGCAACTAGATGTTACTACAATTAAGGACATGGACTACAACAATCTCTTCAGATTCAGCTCCATAAATAGGAGTTGCTTGTCTATTGTTATTGGGGTTAGCCATAGGCTGAGCTGGAAATGGAGGCTGCTTAACTATTGTGTTTTTTGTGGTTGAACTCTTCCCTAAAAATTTTTATTAGGGGCTAGCAGCAAGTTTTGGTTTGGTGGTTGATACCTTTGTTGCCCTTGATAGGATGGGTATTGTTACCCCTATCTTTGCCCTAACTAATTTGGTACCCAAGATGGATTAATTGGATACCATGGCTGATTCCAACCAGAATGTGACCAATCTTGAGGAGTTTTCCAAGTTTAATTCCAAGGTTGAGGAGGAGGTTTTGTGTATCCCCATTGCATATTCCAAGTATTATGTCCCCAATTTGAAGAAAAGCGAGGGGTATTTTGGTTTTGTATGAAGTTGCCTCATGGCCTTTGCCCAATAGCATGAATTTCTTCAACTTGATTTTCTATAGCACTCCTAAGATGAGGCAAAAGGTGACATTTACTAGTTTTATGCTCCTTTGAGCAAATGCCATAGATTGTTGATATTGAGGTCTTGTCTAAAGGATAATCTTACAGAGCATGCTTATTTCTACACCTAGTACAATAGGTAGATAGGGATGGTGAAGAATTGGCTCTTGTATTCCTTTCTCCTAAAGTAGTGTTTAGTTGAATAAGTATATCAATTTTCATATTAGCCATTTCTTCCATCAATTCTTTGATGTCTACATTATTAAGACTTTTCTTCTTCCTTATGTCCCTAGTTCTAGAATAATTTGTGCACAAATATATAATATCAACAATCTCAACTTGGTGTAAATCTTCTTTTCCCATTATATCCAGTACTTCCTTGGATTCATCTTGTAATCCCAATAGAAAGATAGATTTTAACAATTCTCCTTCTATAGGACCAACTCTTTTCTAGATAAAAAGCAAATCTATCAACATAATCTTACAAATTTTCATCATCTTCTTGTTTAATTCAAAATAACTCATCCTTTCTATTACATACCCTGTAATACTCCTGATATTTGTCTAAAAATGTAGTTTCCATATCCCAGGTATGAATGGAATCTAAGTCAAGACTCATGAACCAACATAAAGCTGCATATTTAATTGTGGAAGGGAATAATTTCAGCTTTTGATTATCAGTCACATAATTATATGTTTGATACAAGATCTTAAACTCAAACAGAAACTGGTCAAGATCTTCAGACATTGTTCCCCTAAATATTGGCAACACTAAGGGAGAAATGATTTTCATAGGAGCTTGATGCCCAACAGTTAATTGTATAGGGTACTCAAAAGTTCTAGCAGGAGGTGGTGGTTATGCCATGTTTTCCTCCTCTGATTTAACTGATTCAACTTTTTCTTTTTGTTCTAATAATGGATTAGGAATAGAAGAATGTCTAGTAGCAAGTGCTTCAAGAATTTCTTCCTCAAAATGTTTTGGAGATGGTTCAACTGATGAAGAAAATGATTCTCTTTTTACTCCATCAGGATAATCATAAATAGGCAGATCTTCTTCTATATGGGAAGAATGCCTTTCTAGGAAGGAACCAGTTCTAATAAACCCCCCTCTCTTGTCTCTTGGCCTATGCATTCATGCCTATTTACTAAAATGAAATAAATCTCAGGTCTCCAAATATTGTTTCTTGAGACAGGGCAGTTTCTAGACTGCTAGACCTCTCCTAACAACACCTAAGGGTCCTCGACAACGATGTCAAAAATAATGAGTGTCATTTTTCCTTCACCATTTAATCAATATATGTTAGTCCAGGGCAGTGTCCAAGGCTATATACAAGAGCAAGGTGTAGTATTTTGTAGGTTTATTTCATTTAAGTTGGGGCCTTACTAGTGAGGCAGTTAGTGTCTTGGGGTGTTTTGTACTCCTTCTAAAGTCCTAGAAATGCTAAAATACTTCCTTTGACAAAGAAAATGAAACTAAACTATTGAAAACTGGAAATTGCATGAATCAAATCCACACTATTTAGAAAAGTAAAATTTTTACAGAATTCAATTGACAAGAAATAAGTTGCAACAAACTGATAGTGAACTATTTTAGAAAATTAAACTTCTAAAAGGAAAACATCACACCATACTTTGCAAAAAATGACAAAAATTGAAATATCAAAAATTGACAACTGAATGTGCAAAATATGTAACAACTTTATTCTAATACAAATTCTGGAAATAGTGCAGAAAATAGAAAGCTAAAAATACTGTGCTAAATTCTGGAAATGTGAAACTGAAATTAACCACTAACTTGCAACTACTAATCAAGAAGTATTGATCTATGCATTAACCAAAAACTCTACAAAAACTATTAGTCTTCTACTGCCCTACTGTAGCCAGAATAAGCAGAATTCTGTCAGGGAAAAAACCCTCCTCTAGGCCTGGAAGTTGCCCTTGCTTCTTGAACCAAAGGAGGTGAATGATATTACTCTAAACTAATAATTTCTCATACTTAATTCAAAATGAAACATGAATCATAATATTTCACCCTTTTATTTCATATTAGCAACATCACAACAATGTAGGAAGATACCTATAGAATAATGTATTGTTGTAGTAAATACAGATTCAGAACACCTAATACATGCTATATCTATCTTCAGCTACCTATTCTCCTATATGCTCAACCATATGGGAGCATTTTATTTACAAAAAATAGAATGCATTACAGATAAGGTTTACTGCTATTATTTGGGACTGTTACAACAGTTTCAGTCCAGGTCTTCCACAAATGCAGAGTTTTGACTCTTCTGTCCCTATCCACTCTAAGTGCTGGAATCCAAAGTGAGGAACAAGTGTGAGTTTGGATAAGGTGTATTTTGAGATGACTTTAGTCACCATTTACTCCTTTTCAAAAATACCTTTAAGCAGTTCCAAATTGTCTACGCTCATTCCAGAATTGCTTCGAAACATCACGCAGCAGAACAGGAAGATTGCTATTTCATTAGCAGAAGTTTATGCAATCAGTTGTGGTGGCAGGTATGGTCTCCTTAGGCATCCCGAGGACTAGTTCCATCCTTGTATTGGGATAGGACGGATAAATTCCATGCCATGTTGTAGATGTACAACTGGATGGAATTTGTATGACAAAGTCCAATTTTCCTACATAGTCAACAACTTGACAGCTTTTTGGTGCCTAAAAGTTAATTTAAAAGTGAGCAAACAATGGCATATATTTTTGGATGGATGGTAAACATTATACATATATTACTTACATATGATAACACTTAAATTAATGTAGAATTACGGGAATAAATAGCCAAAACACTGAAGAAAATATGGATAAATCAGTAAAAATATAGCATATGCAATTTCCCTATATTAACATGCAAATATCATCACACAATGCATAATATCCTATAATTAACATAAAATCACATCACAAATAATTCCATATTAGTCTTAAAAGTTTATAAAAGAAGTCTTTAAATGAGGCAATCTCCTGCCTCATCATTCTCCCCCCAACCTATTCTAATGCATGTCCTCATGCATTCTGTTCTGCAACAATGGCACAAAGGTCCATCTCTAGATATCGTTCATCATACTTCTACAGTCTGCTTCCAATCTGGTAATATCCCTTATGCATCTATCTATGAGCCACTCCTGGAATTGGTCTTTTGGCTGAGCATCATTTTCAAAGAAGTGTGGAACAGGAGTTATGATAGTAGGCATCATGTACCTGAGTCCAATCCATCATTCTTTGGCCTCAAGTATAGTTTGAATTATACCCGTAGCCCTTCCCCGAGACCAGATCAAGTTATTAGGCAAGATAGGTTCTCTTTTCTGTAATGATATGGGTAGTTCATCCCATCTATACATACTTGAATATTTCCTAGGTATATTCTCCTTATTTTTTCATTCCTAATGAGAGCATAATGTTGATTTGTAGAGGTCCTGTGATTTAGGTGCACATGCCTGATCAGTAAAATAGCTTGAGTCTCTAAAGACTTACTAGTTCTCTTTTGTTGTTCCCAATAGAGCTGGTTTTGCAACACTGACTGAAAGGCTCTGAGCTGAATGTCACTAGTAAATATGTGATGAAGAAATAGAACTTCAGTTGGTAAAAATAAGTTATGAAGGAATAACTCACACAACATATTTTGATCTTCCACAAGCTTTGCTAGAAAGCCTCTAAAAATTCCTCTAGTGTCTCAAAATTATGCGTAAAACTAGAGGCAATTCTCATGGTCTACCACCAGAGGTATTTTTCCTTCATAATTAGGCTATAAAACCTAGCAAACCTCCTGCATTGAACCATACACTCAGAAATTTAACATATATTTTGAATTTTCTCCTTTAAGTCTTTAATTTAACAATATTTCCTTTTTATCTCCTCCTTTTAGTTCTATTGTGATGAAACCTTCTCTTCCAACTGTTGGCATCTAGCTACACAAAAGGTTACATACTCATTATATTTCACAAGTGAAACTATATCAGGTGGTCTAATAATAGGCTACATTTGAGGAACTATTTCCACCTGGACACCAACATCTACTGTCTCTACTACAGAATTTTTTGTTTTCACTTCTACCTCAATCACTTCAATTTCAGGAATGACAATATGTGGGGGTGATTGAACAATTACCTAGTTTGGGTTTTAATTATACTTTTGGCTGCATGGATTTGAGTTTCAACATCAATTTCTTCCTCCTCCCCTAAACTTGAATTATCTATTTCTTCTATTCCTACTTCATCAGAGTCAGGATAATCAACAAGGGACTCCGGATGACTAGTAGCAATTGTATCCTTTTGTGCTTCTCTTGTTTCAGTTTGCTCCTCAGAATCAAAGGAATAATTAAAAGAAAAGTAAGGTATTGATTCCATTAAAAAATCTTCATGATGAACATCAACATTGACTTCCTCATTGGTAATATTTTCAACTCCTTCAACCTCTGCATATTGTCCACCAATATCAATATTTTGTTCCATTCTTTCCTTTGTTTGTACATTCCCTTCATCAGCAGCATTCTACAGTATTTAAGACCTTCTTAGTTCTAAAATAGATGACCCTCTACACATTTTAGTTCTAGCCTCAAATATTCCAATTGGCAGGGTAGATGGTTCCCCTGTCTCAGGAATGTGAGGTGGTTGTGGTTCTGCTGTAAAGGTAACTTTTCATTTTCACCAAGAACCAACATGTTTTTGTGTTCTTATTTTTGATTAAGGAGGCCTTTCAGGAAATTAAGGAGATGCTCCAACAGAAGTCCTAAGTGTAGGTGTAGGATTAGGGTTAATTTCCTTAGTAAATTCATCCCATGTTTGGAAGAAATGGGTAAAATTCTTGGAATTGCCATTGAAATGATGTCTACAAATAACCTTAATTAATCCATGATGCTTAGGATAACCTTTCCCTGCTTGGTACTTTTTGGACATGTTGGCCAAGTCTTGGTGCATGTACAAGGGTACATTAACTCTTAGTTTAGGGTTTCATGGCCATAACGAAGGTGAGTCAAAATTCTCATATGGTGGCCAGAGAGAATAGGGAATTGACCATCGTAGGTAAGAAACCTAATTACCCACACAACGACTTCATACCATGGTGTCTGTAAACTAGTCCACTTAACACCCTTATAGATATTATTGCTCATTATATACTCAATTGGTCTATCATTTTCACCCCTAAATTGATTAACCAACTCTTTTAAGGTGTTCTTTCTAGACTTTCCTATATGAATTCCTTGTAAAGGTAATTCTATAATTTCACTGAGGATTTGTGGACTTACTTGGATGGTCATTCCACTAATCTACACCTTGTTCCCTCGAAAAGTTCGTGCAAATTTTGTTGCTAGCCCTTATGAATGCCCTTTGAACTTTTGCACGAAAGCAAGGAAATTGGCTTCAGTGAAAATCTGTCGACACTCTGAATCCCTTTGTAAATACTCAATATTCTCTAGTTCAATTCTATTTTTCTGTCCTCCAATGCTTCAATTCAAGTTTCTCAGGTTTGTTTTTCCACCAACTCTGTTTTGTTCTTAGTTCTATGAGAATTTGCTGCCAATGTCGTGTTTACTCATTCTGGAATGGAAAGAACAAAGTTTTTAGGGATAGTAAACACATGCATAGTACCAAAATGATGAATATGCATGTGACGTTAAGTAGACTTGAGATATGGTAGCATACAATTAATCTGGAGCCCTTTTTCCTCGCATGCAGTTAATGTTATGAAGTTTGCGATGACGTGGCTCCTGGAATTTATGAAAATTGCCTTGTTAAATTTACTTTTCTTACTTGAAACATGTGCCAACCAATCACATGCAATAAATTAATTTATAAGGTCCATGCCTATTAAAAATTTGTAGAGTGTCACAACTTCCAAATTTGATTAGCATGATTTCCATGTGTGCACGTAGATTACATTGATTTCAAGCCTATGTCACATGGATCCGGAGTTAAAATGAATTAACCATTTGTTAATTCATTCTTAACTCTTAACTCTTATCTCTATTCCATTCTGGAGCATAATAGTTTCTAGAGCTGTCTTTAAAGAACATTCTTGTGCAGGGCCTTCGTTCTGAGCAAAATGATTAACCAGCTTTGTTTCTAGAGTAGGATTCATTTATTCTTTTGACAACTTCTCTGGAACTAAATGCATGTGTTTATGCTAATTAAATATTGTATGCATAATATAATACATATTTACAATATTAAAATGGAAAAATACACATACCTGAAAAATAATTTCTATCCATATTTTGTACAAATGCTGATTCCATTTGTTTCTGCATTAAATATTACAAGGTGCAACAATACAAAAGGAAAAACATAAGTGAAATAGATGTGATGGAATGATCTAAATGTACTAGAGGTGAGTTCGACCCAATGGAATGAGGAATAGTGAATGGAATGATGATGAAGAATGGATAAGATGATGATGGAAATGAGACAAACATGCCGGGCAAACCGGTTTTCATGTAAGCCAAATTCAGATGTGCCTCGCAGAGGTTTATTTATGTATTTTTATTTTTTTCATTCATTTTTTTCTTTGGTGATATTACTTGATTGAGTCGGTCTTGGAAGCAATGGTTGCTTCCAACACCATTACATCCATGTTTCCCACTTGGTTGAGAAACTCCTCCTTGGTTAACGGCTTATGATATACATGGAGACGATGAGCGTTAAACACCAACTTTCTTCTTGAATCATCAATTGGTGAAAGACGCACAACTCCATTGGAAAACACCTCCTCAATATCATAAGGTCCGAGCCATCGGGTCTGCAACTTTCCAGGAAAGTCTTCATACCGGGAGTCAAACAACAAAGCCCAATCGCCTTGTTGAAATTTTTGTTGTTGAACATGACTATCATGCCACAGTTTGAATTGTGCCTGGATCACCTTAGTCTGGTGCAATGAATCTCTCTGAAGATCATCCAATGCATTGAGCTGTAGGATGCGGTTCGTTTGAGCCTGTGATAAATCAATACCAACTTTCAAAGTAGTTCGAAGAGTTAGCAATTCAAATTCAATAGGTAAAAGGGTTTTTTTTCATAAACCAATTCGTAAGGGGTAAATCAAGTAGTGGACTTCTAGGTGGTTTTATAGGCCCAAATTGCTTCAGGTAACTTCTCCACCCAATTCCTTCTATGGGCTGATATGGTTTTGGTCAAGATCTTCTCTAACTCCCTATTTGTCACTTCCACTTGTCCATTGGCTTGTGGATAGTAAGGTGAGGATTTTTGGTGTTTGATTTCATACAGCTTGGTGAAGGCTTCAACAACTTTTGAGGTAAACTGAGGTCCCTGATCAGTGGTGATAGATTATGGGGATCCAAATTGTAGAAATATTTGTGAATATAAGAAATCAGTAACTTTTTCCTCTCAGGCATGTTTAAAAGCACGGGCTTCTACCCACTTGGTTACATAATCAGTAGATACCAAGATATGCAATTTCCCTTGGGAAGATGGATCAATGGGTCCTAAAAAATCTAGCCCCCACCTCTCAAATGGTTATGTACCTAATTGAGGTTGTAAAGGAATTTCACTAGTAAAAGTAGGCTTACCTATCCTTTGGCATGCATCATAATTTCTGACATACGTTTTGACATATTTGTGTAAGGATGGCCAGTAGTAACCAGTACCCAAAATATTTTGAATGGTATTCTTCACTGAATAATGCCCTCCTTATGGTTAATCATGACATGCTCATAGGATGTCATATACCTCATCCTTGTGAATACACCTACGTAAAACATGGTCAAGACTGCATTTAAAAAATAAACCTCATATCAATTCAAAAGGAGAACTTTGTTTGATCAACTATTTCTTTTATTTAGGAGTAAAGTGAAGAGGAATATTCCCTATATCTAAATAATTAGCTATATCTGCAAACCATGGAGATTGTACAGAAACAACAAACAATTTCTCATCAGGAAACGCATCATCAACCAATTCCTTCGTATCTACATTTGGCAATCTTGACAAAACATTTTCCACTACATTAGACTTCCCTGGTTTATTAACTATAGTAATATCAAATTCTTGCAGTAGTATTAACCAGTGAATAATTCATGCACTAACCAAAGGTTTATTCATCAAATACTTTATAGGAGCATGGTCTGTGTGGATGAATACAGGATATCCTGTGATATAGTGTTAAAAATTGTTAATAGCATACACCACAACTAAAAATTCCTTTTTGGTTGTGGTATAATTCTTTTCAGCTCCAGTCAAATTTTTACTAATGTAGTATATTGTATAATGTTGTCCATCTTCAATTTGTCCTATTGCAGCTCCAATAGCAGTATTGGAAGCATCAGTTTGAATGTGGAATGGTAACTCCTAATTATGACCTCTCAGTACAGGTGGACTTGTTAATTTTTCTTTTAAAGATTCAAAGGACTGTTGACACACAACAGACCAAACAAATTCAGAATCCTTTGTTAACAATGCAAACATTGGATTAGCAATAGTACTAAAATTGGCAAAAAATCTACGATAAAATCCAATATGTCCTAAGAAACTATGCACATCAGTTTGAGTTTTTGGGGGAGGAAGGGTTTTGATAACCTCTACCTTCTCAGGATCAACTTTAATTCCATAAGAAGAAATATGATGTCCAAGAAAAATTCGTTCCTCCATCATCAAGAAATATTTCTCAGGATTTAAAGACAAATGATATGTTTCACAGTGTATTAAAACTTTTTCAAGTTGTTCTAAAGTATATTCGAATGTATCTCCGAACACTGTGAAGTCATCCATATAAATCTCTACACTTTCATTCGTTAGATCAGAAAAAATAACCAAAATAACTCTCTGAAATGTTGTTGGTGCATTACACAAACCGAAGGGTAATACTCTATAAGCAAATGTGCCCCAAGGACATGTGAAAGTTATATTTACTGGTCCTCTGGTGTGACTTGAACCTGATTATAACCACTAAAACCATCTAGGAAACAAAAAAATTTCTTACCAGCAAGGGTGTACAATACTTGGTATATAAATGGTAATGGAAAGTGATCTTTATGTGTGGCCTTATTCAATTCCCTATAGTCCACACATACTCTCATATTTCCATTTTTATTTGGAACAATAACCAATGGTGAAACCCACCTACTATCTAAAATTGGATAAATGAATCCTACATCCAATAGTTTTTTGATTTCTTCCTTAACAATATCCTTCAGAGCGAGATTCAGATGCCTTTGTGATTGTCTTATTGGTTTGACATATTCTATGTATATCCTATGTGTACACACATTAGGATGAATACCAGTCATGTCCTTATAACTCCAAGCAAAAGCCTGAACATGTCTCTACAAAACAATAAATAATTTGGCTTCTTGCTCATTAGTCAGCCAACTATGAATGTTCACAAGTTTCCTGGTTGTATTTCGATATGCTTAATACTTGGATAAACAGAATTGATAGCCTCATATTTTTTTATTAAAGCATTTAATGGATAATGATGTGGTTGCAAAGTATGAAATAATCTTGATTCTGGTGTAAATGTGATACCTAATGGGATCATTTGCATAGGACAGGTGAATAAATTAGAAGATGATGATGCCAACCATGTGGCAGTGTGAAGGAGATTTCTTGTAGTGGAATAGATGATAAATGTTCAACAATTTATTCTTCATCCTTCCATAACAAACGATGGACAAGAATTTGATCATCCCTAAGGCCTTCTTCATGAAATGTTTTCACCAAAACTATTTCATGTTCAAATGTTTCTCTTTTCGGTGCATTAAGTTCTTCAATATTTTCCTTTACTATGACTTTGGCCAAGGTGACAATGCCTTCTTGTTCTTCATTAGACTCAGGGTACCATATTTGTCCAAAAAATTTGCTTGAAGGTTGGGTTGGTGGATACAAGGAAATATTTTTCAGGTCTACACCATTTGAGATGGTCATCTCACCTAACCCGCAATCTATAAATGCAACTGCAGTGGCAAGCCAAGGTCGTCCTAGAATAATAGGATAGCCATTAGCTAAATTTCTAGGTTGCAGTACTAAGAAATCAATAGGATATTCCCAAGAAGAGACTTCAATGGCAACATCCTCCAGAATTCCCTCTGGTTTAGCAACTGACCTATCTGCCATCTCCAAAACTTTGGTAGTGGGACTAAGATTATGGAGCTGCAATTTGTTCATGGTTTCTTTAGTCATTACATTGATTGCAGTGCCTGGATAAATAAGCACATTTAGAATTTGAACCAACCCAAAAATAATTGTCACTACTGGACTCCCTGGATCACTATACTTAGGAGGTACTAGTTTTCCTGAGAGTAGGTCAGCCAACTTACCTTCTACCTACACAGTTTTTGGAAAGGCTTTCTTCTTCCTACCAGGCTTTCTAATGCACAGATCCTGAATAGTTTTCCTAATCAAAGGTACTTTATTGCTTGCAACAGAGGAAGTGATATAGACATTTTCCTCAATTCTATGATTAATTCTTATTCATGGGTTGTTATAGTGTGGTAAAACATTTTAGGATAGGGCAGGTCTGTTATGACAGGTTTAGTTTTCCCTTGTACATTTTCTATTTTTCCTTCTTTTTGCCTTATTTATGGTTTTTTTGGACTTGGTAGTTCTTGTTGTCCATCAAGTTCTTCAATAGTGGGTGGTGTAGGGTTAGGTAAAACTTTCCCTGAATGCAACTGGATGTTACTACAGTCAAGGACATGGACTGCAGTAGTCTCTTTAGACTCAGCTCCATAAATAGGAGTTGCTTTTCTATTGTTATTGGGGTTAGCCATAGGCTGATTTGGAAGTGGAGGCTGCTTAACTGGCTGTGTTTGCTATGGTTGAACTCTTCCCTAAGATTTTTTATTAGGGGTTGGCAACAAGTGTTGGTTTTGTGGTTGATACCTCTGCTACCCTTGATAGGATGGGTATTGTTGCCCCCATATTTGCCCTGACTGATTTGATACCCAAGATGGATTAACTGGATGCCATGGCTGATTCCAAATAGAATGTGACCAATCTTGAGGAGTTGTCCAAGTTTGATTCCAAGGTTGAGGAGGAGGCCCTGATTATCCCCATGGCATATTCCAAGGATTTTGTCCCCAATTTGGAGAAAAGCGAGGGGTATTTTGGTTTTGTATGAAGTTGCCTCCTGGACTTTATCCAATAGCATGATTTTATTCAACTTGATTTTCTATAGCACTCCTAAGATGGGGCAAAAGGTGACATTTATCAGTTTTATGCTCCTTTGAGCAAATGCCACAGATTGTTGATATTGAGGTCTTGTCCAAAGGAAAATCTTGCAGAGCATGCTTATTTCTACACCTAGGACAATAGATAGATAGGGGTGGTGAAGAATTGGCTCTTGTATTCCTTTCTCCTAAAGTAGTGTTTAGTTGAACAAGTATATTAGTTTTCATATTAGCCATTTCTTCCATCAATTCTTTGATGTCTACATTATTAGTACTTTTCTTCTTCCTTCTTTCCCTAGTTCTAGCATAATTTGTGCACAACTCTATAATATCAGCAATCTCAAGTTGGTGTACATCTCCTTTTTCTATTATATCCAATACGTCCTTGGATTCATCTTGTAATCCCCTTAGAAAGATAGATTTTAACAATTCTCCTTCTACAGGACCAGCCCTTTTTTGGATAAAAATAAATCTATCAACATAATCTTCCAAATTTTCATCTTCTTCTTGTTTAATTCGAAATAAATCATCCTTTCTATTATGTACCCTGCAATACTCATGATATTTGCCTAAAAATGTAGTTTCCATTTCATCCCAGGTATGAATGGAATTTGAGTCAAGACTCATAAACCAACGTAAAGTTGTATCTTTAAGTGTGGAAGGGAATAATTTCAGCTTTTGATTATCAGTCACATAATCATATGTTTGACACAAGATCTTAAACTCAAACAAAAACTGGTCAGGATCTTCAGACATTGTTCCCCTAAAGATTGGCAACACTGAGGGAGAAATGGTTTTCATAGGAGCTTGTTGTCCAGCAGTTAATTGTATAGGGTACTCAAAAGTTCTAGCAGGAGGTGGTGGTTATGCCATGTTTTCCTCCTCTTATTTAACTGATTCAAATTTTTCTTTTTGTTCTAATAATGGATTAGGAACTGAAGAATGTCTAGTAGCAAGTGCTTCAAGAAGTTCTTCCTCAAAAGGTTTTGGAGATGGTTCAACTGATGAAGAAGATGATTCTCTTTTCACTCTGTCAGGATAATCATAAATAGACAGATCTTCTTCTGTATGGGAAGAACGCTTTTCTAGGAAGGAACCGGTTCTAATAAATCTCCCTCTCTCATCTCTTGGCCTATGCATTCATGCCTATTTACTAAAACGGACTAAACCTCAGGTCTCCAAAAACTGTTTCTTGAGACAGGACCGTTTTTGGACTACTAGACCTCTCCTAAAAACACCTAAGGGTCCTCGACAACGACACCAAAAATAATGAGTGTCATTTATCCTTCACCATTTAATCAATATAAGTCAGTCTAGGGTGGGGTCCAAGGCTATATACGAGAGCAGGGTGTAGCAGTTTGTAGGTTTAGTTCATTTAACTCATGGCTTTATTGGTGAGGCAGTTAGTGTCTTAGGGTGTTTTTTACTCCTTCTAACATCCTAGAAATGCTAAAATACTTCCTTTGACAAAGAAAATGAAACTAAACTATTGAACACTGGAAATTGCATGAATCAAATCCACACTATTTAGAAAAGTAAAATTGTTATAGAATTCAATTGACAAGAAATAAGTTGCAACAAACTGATAATGAACTATTTCAGAAAATTAAACTTCTAAAAGGAAAACATCACACCATACTTTGCAGAAAATGACAAAAATTGAAATATCAAAAATTGACAACTGAATGTGCAAAATCTGTAACAACTTTATTCTAATACAAATTTTGGAAATAGTGTAGAAAATAGAAAGCTAAAAATACTGTGCTAAATTATGGAAATGAGAAACTAAAATTAACCACTAACTTGCAACTACTAATCAAGAAGTATTGATCTATGCATTAACCAAAAACTCTACAAAAACTATTAGTCTTCTACTGCCCTACTGTAGCCAGAATAAGCAGAATTCTATCAAGGGAAAAACCCTCCTCTAGGCCTGGAAGTGGCCCTTACTTCTTGAACCAAGGAGGTGAGTGATATTACTCTAAACTAATAATTTCTCACACTTAATTCAAAATGAAACATGAATCATAATATTTCACCCTTTTATTTCATATTATCAATATCACAACAATGCAGGAAGAGACTTGTAGAATACTGTATTGCTGTAGTAAATACAAATTTAGAACACCTAATACATGTTATATCTATATTTAGCTACCTATTATCCTATATGCTCAACCATATGGGAGCATTTTATTTATACAAAATAGAATGCATTATAGATAAGGTTTACTGCTATTATATGAGACTATTACAGCAGTTTCAGTCTAGGTCTTCCACAAATGCAGAGTTTTGACTCTTTTGTCCCTATCCACTCTAAGTGTTGGCATCCAAAGTGAGGAACAAGTGTGAGTTTGGATAATGTGTCTTCTTAGATGACTTTAGTCACCGTTTACTCCTTTTCAAAAATACCTTTAAGCAATTCCAAACTATCTGCGCTCATTCCAAAATTGCTTTGGAATATCAGGAAGCAGAACAAGAAGACTGCTATTTCATCAGTAGAAGTTTATGCAATCGGTTGTGGTGGTAGGTATGGTCTCCTTAGGCATCCCAAGGACTAGTTCCATCTTTGAATTGGGTTGGGACAAACAAATTCCACGCCATGTTGTAGATGTATAGCTGGCTAGAATTTGTATGACAAAGTCCAATTTTCTTGCACAGTCAACAACTTGACAGCTTTTTCGTGCCTAAAAGTTAATTTAAAAGTGAGCAAACGATGACATATATTTTTGGATGGATGGTAAATCTTATACATATATTGCTTACATATGATAACACTTAAATTAATGCAAAATTACAAGAATAAATAGCTAAAACACTGAAGAAAATATGGATAAATCAGTAAAAATAGAGCATATGCATTTTCCCTATCTTAACATGCAAATATCATCACACAATGCATAATATCCTATAATTAAAATAAAATCATATCACAAATAGTTCCATATGAGTCTTAAAAGTTTATAAAAGAATTCTTTAAATGAGGCAATCTCCTGCCTCATCAATGATGCTTATATTATTTTTAAATTTTGAAATGTGCCCTAAATTGTTCGATGTTGTTTCAAAATGTGTTGTATCAGTATGAGAAACTCTCGCATGTTTTGCAAAATTGTTGGATTTTATTCTCAGTTTAATTGGCTTTCACCTATATACTTGCACAAGCTGAATATGGGAATGAAGTCCATACTCAACGAGGTAGCATAGGTACTACCAACCCTCACCCAACACACCGTGTGCAACGATACACTCTTTTGTAGATGAGTGCGTGCTATTTTTTATGGATAGTATAGTTCTTGGGTCGGCCTTGGCAATGAGCAGGTCTCGATAATACAATTTCAAATGAGTCAACCAAATGGTACTGACATCCATTGTTGGTCTCAATCAAATGGGTTGGATGTGAGAGCCCAATGCCACTGATGTTTAAATGAAACATGGTGTGTGTGGTTCGTTTTACTTTGCATAAATACAAATGCATAAAAGAGCATTCATATGATCATTCCTACATGATATGCATAAAAATAAAAGGAACATTTCAAATTCAAAAATCTATGCATGCTATGTCCTACATGATGTTATGACAATGTGATTACGATGATCTGGCCTCTAATTGGACCTCAAGCATGCAAACGGCCACTTAATTTTTATCAAGGTCATTGTATTTTAGGGTGGACTACAATCGGAGGTTCGTTGTTCCTGGTAGTGTCTTTCTAATGGAAGGAATGTGAAAGCAAACTAAGACTATTCATTCACCCCTTTTTTTTTAGTGTACCTAATTTGCAATCATTTTAAAGCTCACTATAAAAACACAGAGCAAAAAATGTAGAATAGAGAATAAAAACAAAGCCTACCTTAGCTCCATTTTTTATGCCAAGTGGTTTCTCTGCTATTTGCTAATTTTAATATAAACCACAGCTCTAGTCTACGGGCTTTAGTGTAAACCACGGGTGAAAGCTACGGGCCAACAAATAACTGTATCTTTTAGCTACGATTAGCACTTGATATAAGCAAACTCAAAAATGTCAGCACTCGGGGGCTACAAATACGAAGTCCTGCCTTGATCGCCTTCTGACATAAGCAAAAAGCATGCACCTATATGTTGTATTAGTCTATAGTCATCATAAAAGCGTAAAAGGTTGACACATTGCATAAATTCAACAAGATGATATTCCTGATATTGATTATGAATGAATCTATGTTACACGTATGCCTCTCTTAGGTTCACTTGAATGATGATACAATTTATACAATTGCCAATGCCCTCAATAGGGTAGGCACATTAATATTACCCTTTGATTAGTCACAAACTACCTTGGGGTGGAGTTGACCCCCTTCTTCGTGATGTGGAAGGATTATGATATGGACTCCTCTTGTACCTGTCTTCCTACGATCAAGAAACAACAACACACGATCAAAGAGATAGATAGCCTCTCATAATAAGGCCCTTTAAGGAAACATACATGATAATACCATTTAAACTAATAATCAAGAAAACATAAAGAAAACCTTTAAACTATGCTAATTGAATCAAGATTTGTAATATAGCATAAAGAAGATCATTAGATAGATAATGCATGGATCAGATAATAAAATAGAAGCATAGAGGTGCATAAAATATCCACAAATATCTTAATTAATGCAAAGCATGAACTATCTATTCGAAGCTAATTCCTATGGTTAGAATTCTTCTAAACTACAATTAAACCTAATAAATGATTAATATAACCTATTTAAGCAGAAAAAAATGAAAAGAGTAAGGTGATAGGTCACATGTTGCAAACCGCAGCTCTGGTGAGCGGTTTGCACCAAGAACCACAAATGACAACCGTGGTTTAACCTC
Organism: Wollemia nobilis; assembly: GCA_028583015.1. Taxonomy (NCBI): domain Eukaryota; kingdom Viridiplantae; phylum Streptophyta; class Pinopsida; order Araucariales; family Araucariaceae; genus Wollemia; species Wollemia nobilis. The sequence goes on from JAQPPZ010017106.1 coordinate 3,367,026, forward strand.
TAATAGGTTTGCCCTCAAAATTTGGGGCAATGGGCTTGATCTCCTTGTCCAAATTGATGTTCAAGGGTCACCTTTGTTGTCCTCAGACTGATTTGGCAATCAATTCGATGTGAAGAGTCTTCGTTTGCTTAGATTTGTATTTCTTGATCCTCCTAGGCACCTAGGGCATCCATAATGCAATTCATCATGAATGGTGGTAAAAGGGTCAGGGATTAAGTGCAATAGCTCTATCTCTTAGCATACTCAATCTGAGTGTATAATTTGTTATGGCTTCACTGCTCAAATATCCAATGCTTGCTTCTATTTTCTCCCCATTTGGAGGGGGTATTTATAGCATGCCCCTAGGGCTAGAGGTGGCTTCATGGAGAAGCCAATACCAAGAAGGGTGGTTAGGAAAGCTGGGATGGAAGCCTCTGGAATATTCCATCCTTCAACTGCCTTATTCTAGATATTTTATTCATTCCAAACAATTTGGCTCGAATGGAAGGCCTAACTAAACTTCAGTTAATATCGTAGGTCTTAATTACATTCCAAACTATAGACTGTAGGTGTCAACTGCGTTTTAGACTGGAGATCGCAGGTCTAGGCTGTGGTTCAGATTGATTAGGCCAAAATGCCTAAATTGAGTGGTTAGAATCACTGCTCTATCTTGGAGTCTATCCAAGATCCTCCATATGGTCTTGTAGTGTGTCCATATGAGTAGTCGCCCTCGGTATGACGTATTTTAGGTGTCTACACAAACATATACTACCAAGAATATCTAAGCAAAGGATGAGATGAAATTAAAATACCAAGATAAATGAAGGGGGGATTCCTAACCTTGAATCTTAGAATTCAAGCAATCATAGCTTGAATAAGAGGAGTATTGAAGAAGAAAATAGAAGACTTTTCATCATTAATCAACTACCCAAAAGCACCAAGATATATTTCAAGAGACCGTTTAATATTTCTAGCTTCCCTGGTAGTGGCAACTCTTGGTAAAGTTGTATCATCAACAAATTGAAGGTGGGAAAGAGGCAGTAAATTGCTATCCTACTTCTAACCTTGAATGAGACCATGCCTAACATGATACTTGTGTAGTATTACCAACCCTTCTGCCATAATGATAAACACATAAGGAGCTAGATAATATCATTTCCTCAATATCCTCGAGGCCTCAAATAGCTTCGATGACTCATTATTAACAAGAACAGAGAATGAGAAAGAAGAAACACAACTCATCAACCATCTAATCCATTCCTCCTCAAATCCAAAAGCAATAATAACTTCATAAATAAAGGACCATTTGACTTGATCATAAGCTTTGGCCATGTCTAATTTAATGAACATATATTTCTCCTTAGAAGTTTTCATCAAGTGAACAACTCTCGTAGAAATAACAACCCCATCCAGTATTTTTTGGCCAACAACAAAACCACCTTGCTCCTTAGGGATAATTTTGCTCAACCATATCTTCATCCTCTCAGTAATAATTTTTATAATGATCTTATACACAACATTGCAAAGAGCAATAGGCCTGAACATATCCATAGAATTCACTCCCTCTTTTTTAGTAATAAACACCACAAAGGTAGCATTTAGGACCCTTAGCATCTGTTTGTTCTTTTGGGACTGATGGACTACCTCTAGAAGATCAAATTTGATCAACTCCCAAAACTCCCAATAAAACTCAATCAAGAATCCATCCAGGCTCATGGCTTTCCCTTTTTTCATATTGAATACAACATTTTCCAACCCCTCAAGGGAAATTAGTCCCATAAAATTCTCATTCATCTCTCTAGAAATAATCGAGGGAATACAATTTATAATAAGCTTTTCATCCTCATCATCTGAGAGGGAGTCCTTATTGAAGAGAGAGGAAAAATACCTCCTAGTATCTTCTAAAATCTCCCCAAAAGAAGAGATAAGGACACCCTAAGAATTCACAAGAGAGGAAATCAGGTTACCATTACAGCGAGCCTTAATTGAGTTAAAATGAAGATCGTGTTCCTATCCTCTTCTTGAAGCCAGTCCACTCAAGATTTTTATTTCTAAAAAATTTCTTCCCTTAGCTCCCATTCCACAAGTTCTTTTGCAGCCTCAGATTCCTCAAAGAGAAGTTTCTCTATGAGTCCATAATCTGTAATCCTCCTTGAAGCTTATTCCACCTTCTTAAGAGCCACCAACTTAGCCAAGGAAAGGTTCCCAAAATTTAGACTATTCCACATCTTCAATTTATTTTTAAAAATTTGTAGCTGCTTCTTAAAGGAGTACATAGCAGTGCCATGAGAAGGTTTACCATTGGTCTAATAGCCTCACATGAAATCATGAATCTTAGGATCTCAAAGCCATATAAGTTGATGAAGAACACAAGCTTATACTGAGGGGGGTGAACAGTATAAGACCACTTTTTACTTTTCTTCTCAAATCAATATTATGCAGTGTATAGATAGCAATATCAATAGCAGTAATCAAAGTAATGCACAAAACTCCACACACAATAGAGACACAAATTTAACATGGTTCACCCAATGTGGGCTACCTCCATAGAGAAAATATTTCTTCTAAATATTTCTCAAATAATCTCTTGGGAATATTTCCCAAATTACAATGTTTATGGACCTTGGTCCAAAGGAGATGTTGATCCCTTAAATCTCAAGTTCATGGATCTCTTCCATAAGAGAACTCTTTCCCCTTTTTCTATAGCTAGTGATATTCTAGAAGACTCTGTCTCTCTGCTACACTGACTTTTGGATCTCTCTCCACTTGAAGACTCCTCACTTAGATTTTTCTTCAATTGTCCTGGCTACTAGATATCTATCCACTGAGACTCTGTCCTCTATACTTTGTCATCTATAAATATTTGTCTCAATATTGTACCAAACATAGTTCAGTCTATCTAGCATAGTTCTAATCAATCTCTTGCACTAAACATAGTAAATTATGTCTAGTATAATTTTGCTCAATAGGTTCACTTAGAACCTGCTCAAATCTACTCAACAAGTTCACATAAAACCTGTCCAAATTTTCTCAATAGGTTCACGCAAGACCTGTCCAAATCTGCTCAACAAGTTCACATAGAACTTTTCCAAGTCTGCTCAACAGGTTCACACAAAACTTGTCCAAATATGCTCAACAAGTTCACACAAAACTTATCCAAATATGCTCAATAAGTTCAAATAGAACTTGTCCAAATATGCTCAACAAGTTCACACAGAACTTGTCCAAATTTGCTCAACAAATCCTCTCTAGGATTTGCTCAAATCTACTCGAAAAGTCCTCTCTAGGACTTGATCAAATCTGCTCAATAAGTCCTCTATAGGACTTTCTCAAATCTACAACAAGCTTTCACAAAAACTTAACTCAAAATAGTCCACAAGTCTTCTCAAAGACTTGTCTCAATCACATAGAATCATAAAGAGAAGTATTAGAGTCTCAATCCGTTCTAAGCTAAATGTACAATCAGTATCTCAAATTAATCTCATAGAAGCATAAAGAGAATTGTTAGAGACTCTATATGTTCTATACTCAAATCCCAATCTCAACTCAATAGAAGCATCATGAGAATTGTTAGAGACTCTATATGTTCTATACTTAGATCTCAATATCAACTCAAATCAACCTCAATATCAACTCAAATCAATCTCAACTCAAATCAGAATATTGAATTGTTTGTTTCTAGGAACTTGAACAACCACATGCATCCACTTGACTAGGCTTAATCAACTCAACTCAATCAATCACCTCAAGGAACAATCCTTTCTCACAAACCCTAGTCCAAGCATGTATTAACCAACTCAACTCAACCAATTACCTCAAGGAACAATTCTTTTTCATAAAACCTAGTCCAAGAATGTATTAACCAACTCAAAATGTTTCCAACAATGCTCAAGCACAAGTCTCACATAGCAATGATACTCATGTTCTTTTCTAACTCAAGTTCAAGTTCATTTTATCATCAATGGGCTTCAACAACAATGCTAATAAAATAAGGTTTAAATACAACTCACAAACTAGAAAACCTTGAAGCATTCAACCAATTATTTTCTCAAAGGAAACCACAATCAATAATTTTCTCTCCAATGATACTTCAGAAATCAACCACCATAAATAATCAATAGGATAATTTGCCCATACATTTTTTATGCCAATAGTTGTCCATAAAATTTGCCACACTTAAACACAACTTTCCTTTCCAATCTAAACAAGGGTTGATATACTTCAAATAATCACAAAATAAAGCATTACTCAAATTACACCCTTTTTACTCCAAGTTAATAAACACATCCACCAAATTCCCTTTTATTAAAACCCTTATTAAAAATAATAAACCTCTCAAAATTGCTTTTAAAAAACAACTTCTTATTTCTCCTAAAATTAATTCTCCATAACATCAAATAAATCATAAACCAATTATGCTTTGCAATAATAATCACAACCCTAATAACAAACTCTAATTTCCATTAACTACCTTATAACTCCAAACTTTAGGGCTAATAAAAATTATTTAAATGCAAAACGTAATTACCTCCTCAAGGGGATTTGAACCCCTGACTTGTCACACCATAAGAATATTAGCCGCAACTAATATTCCATACGATCTAGGTGCTCATTGGAAAGGCAAAGGCCCAAAGTGCCTTAAACCTTCCTCCACCTTTCGCAAAATACAAAGCACAAAAGCGCTTTCTACACACCTTCTGAAATGCTGTCCAAGGGATTCGATCCCTGGTGTTTGTGTTGCCTTGTCTCTTAGCCAAAATAATTTGCCAATGCACCATGCTTCCCACCACATTTTGAATTCCAAGCATTGTCATTTTATTTTCTGCTTCTCTTCTCAAAATTCACATGAGCTCATAGACTTATTCGAATGCCAAATATTTATCACCATAGCAAGGATAAAACTTTGATTTATTTACCACCCCTTTATATAGTGTTTAAAACACTTCGAAGACATCGGCGAAATATGAATTTATGTTTGCTTGATGACGTCGGTGGGAAAATTTGCATTTAAATTTAAATTTTAAATAATTAAAATTTAAACCAAATATTAAAACTCAAATAACTCCATCATCGGGGCACTTTTTCGATGAAACGAAAGCCCAACTTGGGTTTTAAGAAAAATTCAAATAAAATATGCTATCCATGGTTTTAAATAAAACCTTTTATTTTTCCTGCCTTGTTTTTCACAAAAACCCTTCATAGATCCTTTTGACATTAAATGCTCTTTTGACATCAATGACAACATTTTAGCTTAGGGACTCAAAATGTCCAACAATATCCCCCTTTGTCATTGATGGCAACCCAAATCCTTTTACTGAATTTTGACCTTATTTTTTGCTCCCCTTGGGACTTTGCTCCCCCTGGCTCAATGCTCTCTTAGATATCAAATCTCTCCTCATATCCAAAAACTCTCCCCATAATACACAACTCTCTCCCCCTTAGACATCAATGGCAAAGGATTATATTTGGGGCTTGGGGCTAAGGATTAAGCTTCTTAGCTTAGCCCCTCCTCCACATCCACATGAGGTGGTTAATTCTGGGGTGGGAGTATTTCTACTCCCTGAAAGCACTGTTCTTTACCTTTGTCTTTTCCTCTTCCTTTTTGTTGAATCCTCTCATTGTTTCTTTCCAAGTCATCATCCCTGTTCCTGTTCCTGTTCTTGTTCTCATCCATGTTCTTGTTCTTGTACCTATTCTTGTTCTCATTCTTCTCTGAGTCTCTTTTCTTTTTTGAGTCTCTGTTCTTGTTCATATTCTTGTTTATGTTCATGTTCTTGTTCATATTCCTGTTCTTGTTCATGTTCATGTTCTTGTTCATGTTCTTGTTCTTGTTCTTGTTCCTATTCATGCCTATTTCTAGAATATTTTCTCTACATCATATTGCTATGTGACCATCATTATTGCACTTATAACGCTTAATGTTATTATTCCTTGGATGTGTAATAGTCTTAGGATTTATACTAGTGAAGCCATATCCTCTTATGTCATAAATTCTGCAATTCATTGCCTTGTGACCAAACTCATTACATGAATAACAATATCCTTGAAAAAGTTGTTCTCTTCCATATACATGTCTTTCATGTGATCTACACTATGAATTCATATTCCCAAAACTTCGACATGAGAAGCATCTCCCATTGAAACTTCCTTGCATAGACCTCATTGGTAACATGTTCTTATTGTTGTTCCATTTGTATCTTCTTTGCCCATTGTCCCTGTTGGACTCACTGCAATCTGACTAATCCTTAGAAGTTTCACTTTCACTTGCATCTGAGAATACCTCTTTTGAAGTATCTTCTTCTGATGTTGTTTCTTCTTAAAGACTTGAAGTGGACTTTGCTTTTTCTTGTTTCTTTCCAAAACCAAGACCTGTTGAACATGATGTTCTCTACTATCTACAAATGAACTTATCCAAGTTCTTAGAGCTATTTGTGAAACTCTTCATCTTGATATTGGAGTCCTGTAAATATTTCTTTAGAGTAGCCACTTCTTGTGCTAACTTCTCACATTCCAAAATCTTTACTTCTAACTTATCCTTGAACTTACTTGCCTTAGCCTTTGACTTTTCTAAGTCCTCTATTAGCAATAATATTTCTTCATCACATTCTTGAAACTGACTTTCAAGCTTAGAGTGTTGATCTCTTACCTTCTTTACTATGTCAAGGGCATGGATAAGTTCTCCCTTGAGATCATAACCATTCTCTATTGAGTAGTCCTCTATTTTTTTACCTTTTTCCATATCATTTCTTTTTTCTGACTTGCTTTCTATAGGATCACTCAATTATTCATCTTCTAAAGCCATTAGAAGATTCTCATTTGATCTATCAAGTGCATCTTCAAAATAATTATCACTAAAACTATAACCATCTCTTGTGCAATCATATTTAAAATTTCCAAATTTACCACATCTAAAACACTTCAGAATAACTAGAGTCTTTTTCTTAGTTTTATTCTTTTCTTCAATCATAAACAAGACTTCATCTCTATCATTGTCTGAAAAACTAGCATCACTATCAAATGATGTTTCTATAGCAAAAACCTTTTCACTATACCTTTTTGGAAGAGTTCTCAAGATCTTATCACAAGCATCTGATTCATCAACCTTCATTTCAAGACCTCTCATCTCATGTACAATTTCATCAATCTTACTGAGATAATCATGAATATTTTCATCATCTCTCATTCTTAAGTTCTCAAATTCTCCTTTGAGATTTCTGATCTTAGCTTTCTTGACACCTTTATCACCCTCATATATATCATGTAGTAGATCCCACATATATTTTGCTATTTTACAATCCATAACCTTCATAGATTCTTATCTATCCAATTCTTTTATAATTGCATTCATAGCTCTTGAATTTGCATGCATTAGAAGCTTACATTCCTTATCTATCGAAGGATTGACTATAGAATCATATTCAAGTTCCACTGCATCCCAAACTTCATTTCCAAGTGCCATCAGGTAAAATCTCATTAGCATACACCAATACAAGAAATCACTTCCATCAAATACTGGTAGTGCATTATTGAAGGACCCATCCTTTTGATCTTTGTGATCCATTGTGTTCTTAGATCGATTTTATTTTCAAGCTGTCAAACTCTTCTAAAGGAACCCGTTCTGATACCAATTGAAGAACACAAGGTTATACTAAGAGGGGAGGGTAAACAGTATAAGACCACTTTTTACTTTTCTTCTTAAATTAATATTATGCAGTGTATAGATAGCAGTATCAATAGCAGTGATCAAAGCAATGCACAAAACTCCACACATAATAAAGACACAGATTTAATGTGGTTCACCCAATGTGGGCTACCTCCACAGAGAAAATATTTCTCAAATAATCTCTTTGGAATCTTTCCCAAATTACAATATTTATGGACCTCGGTCCAAAGGATATGTTGATCCCCTAAATCTCAAGTTCATGGATCTCTTCCACATGAGAACTCTTTCCCCTTCTACTCTGGCTAGTGATCTTCTAGAAGAATCTGTCTCTCTACTGCACTGACTTATGGATCTCTCTCCACTTAAAGACTCCTCACTCATAGCTGTCTTCAATTATCCTGGCTATTGGATCTCTATCCATCGAGACTCTATCATCTATACCTTGTCACCTCCAAATCTGTGCCTCAATATTGTACCAAACATAATTTAGTTAGTCTAGCATAGTTCTACTCAATCTCTTACACTAAACACAATACAATTAGTATAGTAAAATTCTGGTCAATAGGTTCACTTAGAACTTGCTCAAATTTGCTCAATAGGTTTACACAAAACCTGTCCAAATATGCTCAACAAGTTCACACACGACCTGTCCAAATCTGCTCAACAAGTTCACACATAACTTGTCCAAGTCTGCTTAACATGGTCACACAAAACCTGTCCAAATATTCTCAACAATTTCACATAGAACTTGTCCAAATCTGATCAACAAGTTCACACATAACTTATCGAAATCTACTCAACAAATCGCCTTTAGGACTTGCTCAAATATTCTCAATAAGTCCTCTCTAGTACTTTCTCAAATATGCTCAATAAGTCCTCTATAGGACTTGCTCAAATCTGCATAGCAAGCTTTCACAAAAGCTTAACTCAAAACAGTCCACAAGTCTTCTCAAAGACTTGTCTCAATCACATAGAATCATAAAGAGAATTGTTAGAGACTCAATATATTCTAAGCTCAATGTACAATCAATATCTCAAATCAATATCATAGAAGCATAAAGAGAATTGTTAGAGAATCTATATGTTCTATACTCAAATCCCAATCTCAACTCAATAGAAGCATCAAGAGAATTGTTAGAGACTCTATATGTTCTATACTTAGATCTCAATCTCAACTCAAATCAACCTCAATCTCAACTCAAATGAGAATATTGAATAGTTTGTTTCTAGGAACTTGAACAACCACATGCATCCACTTGACTAGGCTTAATAAACTCATCTCAATCAATCACCTCAAGGAACAATAATTTCTCACAAACCCTAGTCCAAGTATGTATTAACCAACTCAACTCAACCAATCACCTCAAGGAACAATCCTTTTTCACAAACCCTAGTCCAAGCATGTATTAACCAACTCAAAATATTTCCAACAATGCTCAAGCACAAGTATCACATAGCAATGATACTCATGTTATTTTCTAACTCAAGTTCAAGTTCATTTCATCATCAATGGGCTTCAAAAACAATGCTAATAAAACAAGGTTTAAATACAACTCACAAACCAAAAAACCTTGAAGCATTCAACCAATCATTTTCTCAAAGGAAACCACAATAAATCCTTTTCTCTCCAATGATATTTTAGAAATCAACCACCATAAACAATCAATAGGAGAATGTGCCCATACCTTTTTGATGCCAATAAGTTGTCCATAAAATTTGCCACACTTAAACAAAACTTTCCTTTCCAATCTTAAAAAGGGTTAATGGACTTCAAATAATCACAAAACAAAGAATTACTCAAATTACACCCTTTTTACTCCAAGTTAATAAACACATCCACCAAAGTCCATTTTATTAAAACCTTTATCAAAAATAATAAACCTTTCAAAATTGCTTTTAAAAAACAACTCCTTATTTCTCCTAAAATTAATTCTCCATAACCATCAAATAAATCATAAACCAATTATGCTTTACAATAATAATCACAACCCTAATAACAAACTTTAATTTCCATTAACTACCTTATAACTCCAAACTTTAGGGCTAATAAAAATTATTTAAATGCAAAACATAATTACCTCCTCAAGGGAATTCGAACCCCCGACTTGCCACACCACGAGCGTCTTAGCTGCGGATAAGATTCCACACGAGCTAGGTGCTCATTGGAAAGGCAAAGGCCCAAAGTTCCTTAAACCTTCCTCCACCTTTCACAAAATATAAAGCACCAAAGCGCTTTCCACACACCTTCCGAAATGTCATCCAAGGGATTCGATACCTGGTGTTTGCGCTACCTTGTCCCTTAGCCAAAATGATTTGCCAATGTACCATGCTTCCACCATATTTTGACTTTTCAAGCGATGTTGTTTTCTTTGTTTCTTCTCTTCTCAAAATTCGCACGAGCTCATAGACTTATTCAAATGCCAAACATTTATCACTAGAACAAGGATAAAACTTTGATTTATTTACCACCCCTTTATATAGTGTTTAAAATACTTCTAAGACGTCGATGGAAATATGAATTTATGTTTTCTTGATGGCGTCGGCAGGAAACTTTGCATTTAAATTTAAATTTGAATTTAAATTTTAAATAATTAAAATTTAAACCAAATTATAGAACTCAAATAACTCCATCATTGAGGCACCTTTTTCGATGAAACGAAAGCCCAAATTGGGTTTTAAGAAAAACCTAGATCAAATCTATTGTCCATAATTTTAAATAAAAGCTTTTATTTTCCTACCTTGGTTTTCACAAAAACCCTTCATAGATCCTTTTGACATTAAATGCTCTTTTGACATCAATGGCAACATTCTAGCTTAGGGACTCAAAATGTCCAACAGTTGAAACTTAAAGGAAGTATTCTTCTTTAGCCCAAATTCAAGAACAAATATTTTTATAGGCCAATGATCAGATCCCCTACGCTCTAGAATCATAGAACTAGAGCTTCTATTATTACCAATATAAAAACTAGAGATCAAAAACCTATCTAGTATCTCTGAGATGTACTCTTCCCCACATCTTCTATTAGGTCAGGTAAAGATCCCATTATCTAGATTGATGTCAACCAAGTTCAGGGCTTGAATATGTGCACTAAATATAGAATAAAAAGTCTTGAGACGATCAACTCCACTGTGTTTATCCTCTAGACAAGTGATAGAATTGAAATATCCAGTCAAAATCCATGGGTACATGGGAGCCAACTTCTCACAAAGCCAATGTGCTCACATAAATTTACTTTACCATTATAATTAATAGGAGTATACACATTTATAAGTAGGATTGTTTCACCAAATTCATTATCATACCTGATCATCGAAATAGAATATCTACTAGAAATCCAAGTAAGAGGAGAGATCTTAACTTGATATTATAAATAAGCAATACCACCAGCATATCCACATGCGCCAATACACTAGTATTCACCCCTTCTCCACAACTTGGGAGTAATTTTGAACATATGATCAGTAGTCAATTTAGTCTCCTAAATAAACACCATTTAAAGAATGTACACAAATCAAATCATGAACAACATTTTATCTGGGGATGTTGTTCAACCCCCTTACATTCCATGAGAGGATAATAATTTTTGGGGGTTATAAAAATGGGAGTCCAATGTTCTCACCAAGCTTGAATCCACCAAAGTCTCCCCCATTAACTTAATTTTATCTTGGTCTTTCTTTCGACCCACCTTCATATTCTTATTTGAAGAACCTTTTTTAATTGTTTTCTGCTGCAATCCCAAAATCATAGGATTTTTGCAGTCCAAGGATGACTACATCAGTGCTTGAGTAGGAGAGAGCACAACTATATCTGTGCCACTTTCTAAAATAATTTTCCTTCCAAGGCTATAGCCAACCATATCACCTATACTAGGAACCAAAGCCATTTGTTCTTCATTTAAACCCACTAGATTTTATTCCTTATGTTCCACCTCAAGAAGAGATATCTGATTTGGCCCTATTATATCTGCATTAGGTAGCAATGTTTCAAGTAACTCCATGCACTGATCAAGATCATCCAGTATCTCAAAATGATTGATCAAAGCATTTGGATGACTATCCTTAAGGGCTATTTTTACCTTTCTTCCTCTATTTTAGGGTTTTACAAGAACAAATATTCCTTATCTTGATTCCTTTCATTTATCGAGGCCTTTATTTTATCCAAATTTTATGCAGATCAAGATATCCTGATATTTGACACCATGAGTGAGATAAACTTAGGATATTTTCTTTGCAGGTGGTCGTATTCATGATAGATACGATAACAAAATGGAAGAGCTTCATATTCAAGTTGTTGAACTCATGTAGATGATCCAAATTGTATTTCAATAGAATCTGGAATATGATTGTTTAAATCAATTTTGGCACAAATACAGGTAACACAAATTACCTTTTTCTCCATCGTTTATTGTGATGATCCAATTGATTTCCCAAGAAGAAGGGCAATCATATGCAAGATGTCATTTCTTTATAATTCCAATGGGAGCCATGAGAGTCAAACCCACACTAGAACTCATGACGACTGCTCCTATAACGGGTTGAAACCCACATTCCAAGGTTTAATAAAGAGTCCAACTTGGTTACAAAAATATGGACCCCCTTCAAATGCTTTGTTACGATCTACAAGATAAGAGAAAACTATAATAAAATATCTATTCATACTCAACACCACCTCCACATCACCGTCAGGGTTCCAAGTATTCCTAACCCAAGCCTCCACAAAGGGAAGAGAAATTTGGATACCCATAAATTTATCAATAAGCGCATGTTTGGTTAAATACTCCACATATTTCGCCATTGAGTTTGGTTGAAGCACTAGAACCGATATGTATTTACATCATTCCAAACATTTATTATTCTTTAACAAACTATTCCTGACATGCATTGGAAAATCATGTTCCTTCCAATAATTTTTAGATGAAAAAACATCACTAGTATACACACTCTATGACGGGCCCGGTGCCATCGCAACATTCCTCCCCAAAGCACCTTTCTCCAAAACCCTAAATCATTCGCTCAAGAGCCTTGCTACTGATGTAGGAGCATCCAAGGGAAAGCAAAATACCGCAAGGAGAAAAAGTGTCGCGATATCGCGACATGTCGGCAAAGAAGAAAAAGTGTCGCGATATCGCGACATGTCGCATTATCGCAACCAAAAGCCGAGAGAAGGCTCAAGAGAGAAAAGTGTCACGATATCGCGACATGTCGCATTATTGTGACCAAAAGCCGAGAGAAGGCGCAAGAGAGAAAAGTGTCGCGATATCGTGACATGTCGCATTTTCGTGACCAAAGGACAAGAGAAGGCGCAAAGGAGAAAAAGTGTCGCGATATCGCGACATGTCGCATTTTTGCGACCAAAGGACGAGAGAAGGCGCGAAGGAGAAAAAGTGTCGCGATATCATGACATCTCGCATTTTCGTGACCAAAAGACGAGAGGAGGCGCAAGAGAGAAAAGTTTTGCCATATCGTGACATGTCACGTTTTCACGACTCAGGAAGGAGAGAGAAGGCATGAAGCAAAAATGTCGTGATTTCATGACATGTCATGAAATCGCGATCGAAAGAAGACAGGAAAGGCTAGAGAAGAAAATGTATCGCGACCGAAGGAGCAGAAAGAAAGCAAGGAAGGAAACTGTCGTAATATCACGACATGTTGCGATATCACGACCCAAAGCAGAGAGCGAAAGTGGAAGGCAAAGCTGTCATGATATCGCAACATGTCACAATTTTGTGACCCAAAACAGAGAGAGAAAGCAGAGAGCAAAGCTATCGCAATATCGTGACATGTCACGATTTCGTGACCCAAAGAGGCGAGAAGGAAGCAGAAAGGAAGAATGTCACGATATCGTGACATGTCACGATTTCGTAACCCAAAGAGGCGAGAAGGAAGCAGAAAGGAAGAATGTCACGATATCGTGATCGATTTCATGACCCGAGAGGCGAGGAGGAGGCAAAAAGGAAAGATGTCATGATATCGCGACATGTCACGATTTCACGACCGAAAAGGAGAAATAAGAGCCAGAAAGGAAAGATGTCGCGATATCGCGACCCGAAGAAGAGAAAGGTAGCGAGGAAGAAAAATGTCACGATATCGCGACCCAAAGAAGAGAAAGGCAACGAGGAAGAAAAATGTCGTGATATTGCAACATGTCGCGATATCGCGACATACTACTGGTTCACATTTTGAAAAGGCACGCGTTCCCAGACGGTGTTTCTCGAGGCAATCAAAGGCCTCATTAATGCATGATTTCTTGCTCGATAAGCTTGCTGAGCATGGCGACCAATCGAATGCTACACCCAGAGGTCAGAGATGTTCAGATGGCTCATCAATGCGTGTTTTTGTGGCTGACTCAGTGGTAGTTGCCAGTTAGGGTAAAATATGTGAAGGTTCAGTTAGGAAGGCAGGGAAGAGCCAACTTTTCAAATTTTGAGGATGTATTCTTCCAAGTGGGTCATTAATGGCCTAGAGGGTCAGGACCTCGAAAAAAACCCAGACATTGTAATAGAAGTAGGTGGTGAATCTGGGCTCTAGGGAGGAAGTGCTGCTCTGATAAAAAAAAAACTACACCTGTGGGCTAGTGTTGTAATTGGTTTTCGATGATCAAAGGAGAAGAGGGGATCTGGATTTTTGGTGGTGAATCCTCGCATCCCCCATAAAGTGGTATCAGAGTGAGAGTTCCTGAGTGTGTAAACAGATCACCAAAAGTGAGGCAATTTGCACCAGGATCTATGGAAGAGCAGAAGTTCCTGAGTGTGTGAGCAGATCATCGAAAGTGAGGCAACTTGCACCAGGATCTATGGAAGGGTTGTAAGAGAAACAAGCAGAATGCCTCCACGAAGAAACCATGGTGGTGGAAGAAATATGGTGCCAGCAAAATATTTCAGAGCTTTTTAGAGGCAAGTTCAGGCCCTACAAGAGGAGTTGCGTAGAGGGCTTGAACCTAAAGGAGAAGAAAGAAGTGAAGATGAAGTTGATGAAAAAGAGGACCATTTTGAGGAAGAAGAAGAGGTTGTAGATCTTGTACAAGCCAGGTTATACAGAGCCATATCCCAGATTGGAAAGAAACCAAATATGGAGGTTTCTGCGTACTCTAGAAATCTAGATCTAGAGGAGTTGATTGATTGGATCAATGACTTGGAAGAATACTTTGAATATGAGGAGGTCAAAGATCCTGATCGGGTCAGATTTGCTAAGACCAAGCTGAAGGGTCATGCCAGCATCTGGTGGAAGGGAGTACAACTAGAAAGAAATAGAAGAGGAAAGGAGAGAATAACAATATGGGATAGAATGGTAGATAAGTTGAAAAGACAGTTTATTCCTACAGATTACGAATTGGATCTACTAAGGAAAATGCAGAGTTTGAGACAGTCAAGCAAAACTGTCAAAGAATACACAAAGGAGTTTTATAAGATCTCCATCAGAACTGGCCATTCAGAGGCTAACAAGGAGAAGGTGGCCTATTACATCAATGGGTTGAGAACCAGTATTCAAAAAGATTTGAGTCTGGTTAGGGTGAGCACCATTGAGGATGCTTACCAGTTTGCCCTCAAAGTCAAAGAGAAGCTAAACAGATGATTTGAGGGTAAGAAAATAGGAAGAGGTCATGGTGGAAAAACTGGTGGAAGAATAGATGGAGGACAAGATGAGAAGAAAGAAGAAGCTAGCTACAGTCAGGATCAGAAGGGGGATAATGATTATAGACCCCGTAATCAGAACAATGGTTACCAAAGAGGAAGAGGTAGATATGGAAGAGGAGGATTTCGTGGAACCTGTTTCCACTGTGGCGAAGAAGGACATCGAGCATACGAGTGTCCACAACACCAAGAAAGGATGAATAAGAGACCTGAGGGTCCTGCCAGAGCTGTTGTAGCAGATGAAGGTGCTGAATTAGAACATTTTGAGGAGGTAGAGAGAGAAGTTATGTTCACAAGGAGGACCCTGTTGAATGAGGAGAAAGGATCAGACCAGAGGAGGAGCCTGTTCTGCACAAGGTGCAAAAGTTCAGGTAAGGTCTGTAATGTTATTATAGATAATGGTAGTACTGATAACTTGGTCTCTGAAGAAATGGTTACTAAGTTACAGCTAGAGAGGAGGAGACACCCGCATCCGTATCGGATTACGTGGTTGCAGAAGGACCATAGGGCATTGGTCAGTGAACAGTCCTTAGTCAAGTTCAATATTGGGAGATACCAAGATGAGGTCTTGTGTGATATCCTGCCTATGGATGCTTGCCATATGTTGTTAGGAAGACCATGGTAGTTTGATCACCGTGTAGTCCATGATGGACATGCCAACACTTATTCCCTAACAAATGAAGGAGTGTGCCATAAACTAAAGCCATTGAAGGGGATGGATGAAAGGAGGTTGCTGACAACAATGAGAGTGGAAGTTGTGGGGTTTGAAGAACTTAAGGGTTTGTACCCTGAAGACCCAGATTTTGCTGAAGCTTGGAGAGCTTGTACAGCCCCAATTACTCTGGATAGGACTGTCAACAGGAGTACTAGTAAATCACCATTCCAGATTGTATGTGGGAGTAGTCCAAGGAATGCTTCTGAGTTGAGAACGATGGATAAAGGAGAAAAGAGCAGTGTTGAGGCTGAAGATTTTGTAAGTTTTGAGATGTTAAAAAGAAGGTGATAGAATAGTACAGAAGTGAAGGTCACTTCTTAATCCACCTCGGTTGTCTGATGCAGCAGCATCCAAGGGAAAGCAAAATACCGCAAGGAGAAAAAGTGTCGCGATATCGCGACATGTCGACAAAGAAGAAAAATTGTCGCGATATCGCAACATGTCGCATTATTGCGACCAAAAGCCGAGAGAAGGCTCAAGAGAGAAAAGTGTCACGATATCGCGACATGTCGCATTATCGCGACCAAAAGCCGAGAGAAGGTGCAAGAGAGAAAAGTGTCATGATATCGTGACTTGTCACATTTTCGCGACCAAAGGACAAGAGAAGGTGCAAAGGAGAAAAAGTGTCGTGATATTGTGACATGTCGCATTTTCGTGACCAAAGGATGAGAGAAGACGCAAAGGAGAAAAAGTGTCACGATATTGCGACATGTCGCATTTTCGCGACCAGAAGACGATAGGAGGCGCAAGAGAGAAAAGTGTCGTGATAACGCGACATGTCACGTTTTCGCGACTCAGGAAGGAGAGAGAAGGTGCAGGGCAAAAATGTCATGATTTTGCGACATGTCACGAAATCGTGACTGAAAGAAGACAGGAAAGGCCAGAGAAGAAAATGTTGCGATTTTGCGACATGTCACGAAATTGCGATCGAAGGAGCAGAAAGAAAACAAGGAAACTGTCACGATATCGTGACATGTCGTGATTTTGTGACCCAAAGTAGAGAGCGAAAGTGGAAGGCAAAGTTGTTGTGATATCGCAACATGTCACTATTTCACGACCCGAAACAGAGAGAGAAAGCAAAGAGCAAAGTTGTCGCGATATTGTGACATGTCACGATTTCGTTACCCAAAGAGGCGAGAAGGAAGTAGAAAGGAAAAATGTCACGATATCATGACATGTCGCGATTTCGTGACCCAAAGAGGCGAGAAGGAAGCAGAAAGGAATAATGTCGCGATATCACGACATGTCACGATTTCGCGACCTGAGAGGCGAGGAGGAGGCAGAAAGGAAAGATGTCGTGATATCGCGACATGTCGCAATTTCGTGATTGAAAAGGAGAAAGAAGATCCGAAAAGGAAAGATGTCGCGATATCGTGACCCGAAGAAGAGAAAGGCAACGAGGAAGAAAAATGTTACAATATCACGACCCGAAGAAGAGAAAGGCAAGAAGGAAGAAAAATGTCACGATATCACGACATACTGCTGGTTCACGATTCGAAAAGGCATGCATTCCCATACGATGTTTCCCGAGGTGGTCAAAGGCCTCATTAATGCATGATTTCTTGCCCGGTAAGCTTGATGAGCATGGCGACCACTCGAATGTTGCACCCAGAGGTCAGAGACGTTCAGACGGCTCATCAATGCGTGTTTCTGTGGCTGACCCGATGGCAGTTGCCAGGTAGGGTAAAATATGTGAAGGTTCAGTCAGGAAGGCGGGGAAGAGCCGACTTTTCAGATTCTGAGGATGTATTCTTCCAGGTGGGTCATTAATGGCCTAGAGGGTCAAGACCTCGAAAAAAACCCAGACATTGTAATAGAAGTAGGTGGTGAATCTGGGCTTCAGGGAGGAAGTGATGCTCTGATAAAAAAAAGAACTATGCCTGCGGGCTAGTGTTGTAATTGATTTTTGGTGATCAAAGGAGAAGAGGGGATCTAGATTTTCGATGGTGAATCTCGGCTTCCCCATCAGCTACCTAGGATAGCGCTTGGCTTCTTGTGAAAATCCTATCATTCTCATATGTGGTATGTTATCTTGGCCAAAATTGAGAAATTAATTCAATTGACAACTTAGAAGGATTAGAATGTTTAAATAAAACATTATATTTCATAATTATTACTAAAAACTTAACTTTTAGATGCTTATTTATTGATTCCACAACTTTATTTCCAAATTAACATATAAAAACATCAAGTATACACTAATCAATGCAAACCATTTTTTTCCAACACATATTAAGATCACTAGCATCACTAAGAGAGTAGTAAACTTGTAGACTAGAGAAAAATATAAACTCCACTAACAAAGTAAAAAAATGGATGACAAGAAAGGCTCTTGTGATGTTTCAATTAATAATATTTAAACCAAGTATCTTATAATAAAGTGATATTGTGTTTCAAGACAAACTTTTCCCATGTTTGATGACAAAGGTTTATTTCACTTCCCATTATCCATTACGAAATAGAACAAAATCATTAATGTTACACATGTATATATTTTTTAATCAAAATTTATTAAGGTTTATAGAATAAATTTATTAAAAAAGTTTATTTTAATCAAAATTTAATCCATTTAGCATGTAAATATAAATTTAACATATTGCATTAAAACTCATTCATTTAAAAAATTAATTTAAGAATAAAAAGTTACACATGTATATATTTTTTATTAGGTTAAAATATTTAAATTCATGGCTATCTATCTTCGGTCTTTATACTAAAAAGTAATTTAAAATTTTTCATTTGATGAAACTTTTAAAATATTATAATTCTATTGATCATATTTGAATTAAAAATAATTTAAATGAAAGCTGCGAAAGGGTATTAATGGTCAGGTGCCTCCACATTTAGGATGTGTGTGAAGGTACACATTTATATTAAAAACGTTTATATTTTGTCTTATTGATACGTCTTTGGTATCATTGGTGCTTTAATGTCTTAGGAGTCCACGCTGATTTAGAAGATGTTTTAAACAGTTGTGTTGATTATTCTAAAAAATAATCTATATTTATAATCAAAGTGGCTTTTGAATTTGAAAATGTTTGGTATTTCATTAGTGTATGGAAGTTTGACCTTCAAGCGATGAATTCGGGGGATATCTGCAATATTTGCCCCTCCGACATATTTGATTATGGAGTCACGTTTTGGACTTTGAAAGTACCTCGTCTTTAATAACATCTAGAAGGAGATTTCCAAGGAAGAGGAGACTTTCATGTGGTTCTGTGGTAGGCGGCTTTGACTAATTTTCTTAGTTGGAATCCAACACGATTGTTTCTTGGTGCCCGTGTTGACTAGTGGAAGGATTTCGAATGTTTCGGTATTCATACAAGTTGACCTCGGCTATATCTGTACGCCGCTGCAGGATCTCGTCGTAGCATTAGGGGAAAAAAATTTCGCTGCACATTACGATGAGACGGGAAAGGAAGGGATCACCACGAACCGGTTTTGTCTTCCCGTGGTTGCTGCTATTTCTTTGTTGTGCCGATGCACAATCAGGCGCGAACTCGGATCCGCACGGAAACTTCAGCACCAACACGACATGGTCCATCTCAGACGCGCGGACGCTGGTGGCTTCCCTCACTCTCGAGAACGAAAACAATGCCACGGCGCTGCTTATTACTCACATGGTCTACCGGAGATTTTATATCAACATGAACTCCTGGTCCTTCCTCTGCTTCGTCGAAGCGAACTCAAACGAGTACTTTTTGTCGGTGGTGGTGTCCGGAACGATCATCGAGGCGAAGGGGCAGGTCGTGTGGACCGCCAACAGCGACGAGGCCGTTTCAAAGAACGCCGTGCTGCGGGTGCAACCCGACGGGAACATGGCTCTCTCGGACTCGAACCCGAGCGGATCGGGCAGCAGAACCGTGTGGTCTACTGGCACCGCGGGCGAAGGCATACAAGGGAGCAGACTGCTCGGCGGGGGCGTCCTGGAGGTGGTCAACAACGGCAGCGCCCCCGTTTGGCGCAGCAGCGACCACCCCACCGATACTCTCCTGTTTGATCAATCCCTCCGCGTGGGGGACAAGCTCCAGAGCAGATCGTCTCCTTATAATCTCACCTTGGGAACATATTCTCTCAAAGTGGAGCCCGGAGGCCTGGGACTTTATGTCAACGACACGAATCTCGAACCGGAGCTTTACTGGCTGTGGAACGTGTACAACAACAGCGCCCGCACCCTGGATTATCTAGGCCCATCGTGCTCTAACAGTTCCTTTAACGTGTCCATACAGTGGCCGAAGATGGGGTTGAATTTCGAGAACACATCCGCTCTTTGCAATGGATCGTCTCTTAGCCCGTATTATTACCTCCAATCCATCAACAACCAGACGAATTCGAATTCGCCCACGAATTTTGTGTTCGTGAGGCTGGATTACGACGGGAATTTGAGAGGATATGTGTCTGGAGTCGCGAGCCCGCTGTACCAAGCCATGAGCAAGTGCCAGTTGCCAAACTCATGTGGAAAATATGGAGTCTGTACAGAAGCGGAAAAGTGCGAATGCCCCGTGAACGGCACCCATCATCTGAGCAGGGACTCGAACGGGGATTGTGGACTACTACAAAGTCCTAACTGCACAAATGTAACTGGAGGTTGGCAGATGTTTGCTCTGGCAGGGCTCGAGTATCACCGCAATCGGTACGCCGTTCCTGTGAATATGTCTTCCAAGGAAGATTGCTCGGATTTCTGCTTGAAGAATTGTTCGTGCAGGGCTTCCTTCTATTTGGCCGAATCCAATTCTTGCTTTGCGGTCTCTTCTCCGGTGGGAACACTCGCGCAGACCGCGAATTTAAACCACTTTGCATTTATAAAAGTGCAAGGTACGGATTTAATCAAGACATTTATAAAAGTGCAAGGTACGGATTTAGCCAGGGGCAATTCCCACAAGAAAACAGTAATTGTTGTGGTTGCAGTTTGCGTGCTCATGATCGGTCTGGTTATAGCTTGCTTTTATTGTTTCAAAGCCTGCAGAATATCAAAGACAGAAAGCACTCTCCACGGTAAGGACGGCCACCGAGTGATGTCCAGCATTCCAGATTTGGCTACGAAGGAATTCTCGTTTAATGAAATCCATAAAATAACTCGCTGTTTCAGTAGAGTTCTCGGCTCCGGCGGGTTCGGAACGGTGTACGAGGGCCTGCTGGGCAACGGCACCAAGGTGGCGGTAAAGAGGCTGGAGATGGCAAGGCAAGGAGAAAAAGAATTTTATTCAGAGGTTGCGATACTGGGCATCATCCACCACCGGAATCTGGTCCAGTTGCTCGGGTTCTGCGCTCAGAAATCTCAGAGAATCCTCGTCTATGAACACATGGCCAAGGGATCTCTGGACCAGTGGCTCTTCGACGAGAACAAGAAAAAGTTGTTAACATGGCCTATCCGATTCAATATAGTGCTGGGCACAGCCAGAGGCCTGGCGTACCTGCACCAGGAATGCAGATACAAGATCATTCACTTGGATGTGAAACCCCAAAACATTCTTCTCGACGACAATTTCGTGGCGAAGGTCTCCGACTTCGGGATGGCGACGCTGATGACCAGGATGGAGAGCCGTGTGGTGACCGACATGAGAGGCACACCGGGGTATCTTGCTCCCGAGTGGTTGCTGGAGTGCGCAATCACTGAAAAAAGTGATGTTTACAGTTTTGGGATGGTGTTGCTCGAGATTATAGCAGGGCGTAAGAATTACATTCTGCATGTGGGGGATTCAGAAAAGTGTTACTTTCCTGCATGGGCGCTCTCCATGGCATGCAGTGGCAGGGAGATGGAAGTCATTGATCCGAGTGTTGAGGACGAGTTTGAGAGGAGCCAAGCTATGAGGGTGTTGAAGATAGGGTTTCTGTGCATTCAAGAGGATTTCCACAGCAGGCCTTCCATAGGAACGGTAGTGCAGATGTTGGAGGGAGAAAAGGAGGTTCCAGAGCCCTCTCTGCAACAGAGCTTTCAGTTTTCCTATGCAAATAAAATCATTCCACCAGCTGTCTCTCTTACCTCTGCGGGCCATACATCTCCTTCTCAGTATTCGTCCCGTACCTTTGAGTTATCGAGATAGTTGCTAACACTTGTGTATAGCTATGTTCCTTTCAGAGTTTGGAAACTTCTGCATCCACCTTTGTACACATGCATTCAAAGAACTACGACTTGTTCAAAGATGGACAATCGTTATTATTAATTAATATGATATTTGAATACCAATAAACTAAATTAGCAAAGCGCTTTCCACGTTAATTTTGAGTAATTAATATTGATATTTAAACATGGTCTTCCCCAGCATTAAAAAAGCTCGAGGAGTCTTTTCTAGGATCTATAAAACAAAGTTTAAATTTTTGGGATTTTGAGTAATTAATATTGATATTTAAAGCATAAAAAGCTCCAATATTTTTTTTTTTGGAAAATATGTTACATTTAGTCTTTTTAACTATAAAATAAAGTTCAAATTTTGGGATTCTCCTTTATAATCTTTATAATATATATTTTTTAATTATAAAATAAAATTTAAATTTTGGGATTCTCCTTTATAACTTTTATAATATATATATTTTTTAATTAAATCCTGCTTGAGGGAACCACTAACCGTAGATTAGTACAGTTATTTACCTTGTTGTGTTGACCTAGCTTGAGCGGACCACTGATCATGGATTGGTATGGTCATTTACCTTATTGTTGATCACTAATTGTGGATTGATATGGTCATTTATCTTGTTGTTGATCACTAATTGTGGAATGGTATGGTCATTTACCTTGTTGTTGATTTGGTTTGAAGGAACCACCACATTCAACGGAGTTAGGTCATTGTTGACTTGGCTCAAAGGAATCACGACATTCAACGGAGTTAGGTTAAACTACTACTTTGCAATAGTTGTTGACTTGGTTTGAAGGAACCACTGCATTCAACGGAGTTAGGTCAAACTACGTTTTTGTTAACTTGGCTTGAAGTAACCATCGCATTCAATGGAGTTGTGTCAAACTACGTTGTTGTTGACTTGGCTTGAAGGAACCATCGCATTCAACGGAGTTAGATCATTGTTGACTTGGTTTGAAGGAACCACTGCATTCAACAATGTTAGATCAAACTACTACTTTACAAAAAGTATGTTTTTGTTGACTTGGCTTGAAGAAACCACCGCATTCAACGAAGTTAGGTCAAACTACATTGTTTTTGACTTGGCTTGAAGGAACCATCGCATTCAACAGAGTTAGGTCAAACTACTACTTTGCAAACAAACATGACCCTAAGAAACCACTGCAGTCAATGGAGTTAGGTCAAACTACGTTGTTGTTGACTTGGCTTGAAAGAACCACTGCATTCAACAAAGTTAGGTCATTGTTGACTTGGCTTGAAGGAACCACCGCATTCAACTGAGTTAGGCCAAACTTCTACTTTGCAAACAAACATGACCCTAAGAAACCATCGCATTCAATGGAGTTAGGTCAAACTACGCTGTTGTTGACTTGGCTTGAAGGAACCACTGCATTCAACAGAGTTAGGTCATTGTTGACTTGGCTCGAAGGAACCACAGCATTCAACAGAGCTAGTCATTGTTGACTTGGCTTGAAGGAACCACCGCATTCAACTGAGTTCGATCAAACTTCTACTTTGCAAAAAGTGCATCATTGTTGACTTGGCTTGAAGGAACCACCAATTCAACGAAGTTAGGTCAAACTACGTTGTTGTTGTTGACTTGGCTTGAAGGAACCACACCCCCTTCAACGGAGTTAGGTCAAACTACTACTTTGCAAATAGACATGACCTTAAGATTTAAACCTAATTTTTTTTTTTACACAAACTCACTCACACATACCATGCTCCACAGTGGTTTGGACCTGTTAGCTTAACTTAAAGAAACCACCGCATTCGATGGAGTTAAATCAAACGACTACTTTACAAACAAACATGACCCTAAAATTTAAACCTATTTTTTTTTTTACAAGCTCACTCACACATATTATATCTCAGAGTAATTTAAACCCAAAACTTTAATCATAAACGTTCTACTAATATCCAAATCTTAATAAAGACTAAACTTATGAATCCAGCTTGGGATCTTTCAATAACTATCCTTGATCAAGACGAAAGGTTCTTTACAATTTACGGGAAGGTTCTGTTCAATTACCGAACAGCTTTGCGTGAAGGAATAAAAATTAAGTTATTTCATTTCATAATAATAGAATTGATAGTTGATTTGCTTGTCTTCGAAGTTACACAAATCGACAGGGTGGGACTTCATCATCTTTCTCCGCTGAAGTTAATAAGTTCGTGGGTCTAGGTGGATTGGTAAGTTGGGGTGCTTATCGAGAGGAGACTTAGGTTCCAATCCCACGGGCTTGCCCATGCATAGACAGTAGCCCAGATCCGATTCCTCTGAGTGGTGCGCCAGATTGATGGCGACGGTGCAACCCCTGTGCGTCCGGCGGTCCCCATCTCATGTCGGGTTACCATGTACTGAGACGGTGGAAGTCCTGGGAGCCTTCGTAGATAGTTTGAACCCTACCAGTTGTGCTGGTAGTTACTAAAAATCGTGATTGTAAGCATTGCTTCTATATATAATAAATAAATAAATAAATTAGGCTTATTTGTGAAATTGGTATTATAATAATATTATTTATGTATTGTTTGAAAAGATTTAAATTTAAGTTTTTTTAAAGTTAAAAAAATTAATTAATTAAATTAGTATTATTTTATAATTTTATATTAAATTTAATTAATATAATTATTATTTATATTTACTTGCATTTTTAATTTAAAATTAATTTTATATTTGAAATGAAATGCTTTTAATTATATTTACAAGATCAAAATAATCTATAGGGCCAAGAACTTTAATACAAGATAGGGTATGGTGTACAACCTTACTTCTTTTTGAATTCAAACCTTGGACCTTTTATTTAGAGTTCTAAATTTTAACAATATCTAAGAAAGAAAATTGGTCAACAAAGTTAAAAAGCTAACATCCTTTTATCATCTTTTGGAGTGTGTTTCTTGTGTTGTTGATTTTGATGAGAAGTTTCTCTATTTTTAAAATTTTTAATTCTTCAAAGAGTTCTATTAGTGAGTTAACTTTTAGAGTGTCCTCATGTGCAATCTAGATGTCTTTATAAGCTTCACATTCCATGAAAAATGTTTTTTTGGTCTCCACTACTATTGTTATGAAAAATACACATTCATTTTGACCATACCCCTTGAGGAATTTTCCATCTCCTAGTTTCGTATTTGAGATGGTGTGAACTAGATATTCGTTGGGCTAAATTATTTTTCCTTCCATTTGATCTTTGCATCTATGTACTTCTTTTGGTTGTATTCACAATTTGGGTTGAACTTGATGATGTATAACAATTTTTTCTTCCTAAATTTTTATTCCATATGACAAGTATGAATTTTTTTCTTCACACACTATTTAATTTCTTTGTTGAAGTTTGGACCTCATGAACTTTAATGTTCCATTTGTCCATCCATTTATTGTTGTGTTTCATCCATGTGCCATTTCTTTTATTCAGTGTTTCCTTGATTACCTATTTTACCAACTTGCTATTTTCCTTTCTTTGTATTTGTTTTAGGTACCCCAATAGTCTAATCACAACTACTTCTAGTGGAAAAGTCTTTGTTTTAGTAAGTAAACTCATAAGGGACTAATGATTTAATTCTAAAATTATCTGTAATTAGTCGTTGCTAAATTCTTTCTATTTATCTTCATTTAAAATTTGATATATTACTAGCCTACACCTCACACCCATATAGCACCATTGGAATAATTAATAACACAAAAAGGACCCTAATGATTTTCCAATCCCATATCTCTACTTTTCTACCCCTATTTAGTAATGAGTAGAGTTCTCTCTATCGTTATTGTATTCTTTTCATTCTACATATTCCCCAATTGAGGTTACTATGAAAAACTAAGTCAAGATATTTGTATTCTAGTACTACCTCTAAAGGATTTCCTTCAAATATAATATATGCCTTTTTTGCTCTCTTTGAGTAGAGAAGATGATAATTTTAGTCTTGCTACTATTTACCTACATCTCAACTTCTTTACAAAAATTCTCTAAAGCTTTTAGATGTTCTTTTAAACTTTCAAGTGTCTTTCCAATCAAGATGAGGTCATCGACATAGGGAAAAGTTTCACTATATAACTAACCAATTGTATTCCCTCTCCTCCCATCCTTTCTATGCATTCATTCAATTTATCAATTTAAATGCCAAATAAAGTAGGTGATAATGGACAACCTTGTTTCGCCTTGATATCACTCCCAAAACACTTTAATAATTCTTTTGGATTCTAATTTTTGCTACCACTTACTGATAAACTCTTTGTACAAGTATTGTGGTTTACGTAGATAAAGCATGAAAACAAACAAAGAATACAAGGGATAAAGAAGCACAATGCATAAGTTAGAATTGAAGAGGTAAAGTTGTAAAGGAAGATGAGAAGGCAAATTTTAAAGTAAAGGAGGCAAAATGAGTTACGTTAATCTGGACATATTATCTTCATTTTTCTCAAGTAGTGTAATTAAAATAAAAGTAGTATAAAGTTCATACTTTGAAATTTAGGCTTCCAAGAGGAACATAATAAAATAATGGGTAAGGAGGATATCCATAGAAATTTAGGGTTTTGAGGGTTGCATAAGAAAGTAATTACTTGGAGGACAAATTTTAAACTTTAGGATTTCTAGGGCAATATCTAGGGTTTTCATAACAATATAAGAAGGTATTTCTATTGGAGGATCATCCTTATACTATAGATTTTTCGAGGAAATATAGAGCAGAAAGTTTTTCTAACATTATATCTTGTATTGTTAGATCAACTAGATGTTTGTTGTTTTTTAAATTTATCCATGCAAATGGAACATCCAAAATGGATCTTTACCTTCCTAGATCTTCGGGGACATCCATCCATGGTAATGAGGGAAAAGGTTATGGTAAAATTAATAATTGGTATCAGAGGAAACATCCACAATTCATTATCTTATGCCAAGGAACAAGGAAGTAATCAAGTTAGCTATCCTAAATGTATATAGTGGTTTATAGATCCCACACCATGCAATATGTATATATATCTATATAATTTGTATCTCTCTCTCTCTCTCTCTCTATATATATATATTACTAAGAGTATTGTTGAATATAAGATTTGAATCTATATACAATTAGATTTATTTGTAGAGTGTGTAGTGGTTTATGGAGTTGCAACCATCTGTTTATTTTTTAGTAATATAAATAAAAAAAATGATTGAAGGATTTTAAGCCAAGTTTTAACAGAGGATGTAGGACTATTATCCATCACATCTAATCTTCTATAGCTATCTATGCAAAAAAATAGCAATCGTAAAAAACAAGGATAAATAAATCTAAATACAAGGAGTACTATCATCAATGGTAATAATGAGAAAAAGAGCTTTCATGGTCTGTTGATACTACCATCTAGGAGGATATTGTTGGAAATATGGCCAGCCATATATTAAAACAAAAATTCAGGCCGTTAGATGACATTTTCGGCCTTGGAAAGTGTCTCCTCTTAGAGGAGACAAAACGAAATCATAGAGCTTCAAAATTTGTGCAATCTAGAAAACAAATGGGCTCAAACGGACACCCAAGTCAAAATTTATGGCCGAAATACTAAGACATGTAATAAACACCGTCGATGTAGATCCGATGGATGTGATTTTCTAGGGTTAGGGTTTGCTTTGTTTTTTATTACTTAAGGCAGTTTTAGGGTTTTCTTTTATGAAGAAGAATTTTGCATTGTAGCATGTGTGTGAGCTCTTCCAGATACTATGAGGATATTTTAACAAAGTACTAAAACTTTGCCATAATTATTACAGATAATAAGAAGATAATATTTGCTCCAATTTTGTTTTATTATTGTAAATTATTCATTTGGTATTAGAGCGAGGCGATCGAGAAATTAGGTTTGAGTAATTGTAGAATTTCTTCTGCAAGTTTTACAGAAGCTTCTTGGAGATCAGTTCATGTTGAAGGGATCTATTATGGCCAACAACACCAATTCAATTTTGATCCTAGAATTTGACGATTTCGACTACAAATATTGGAGCATTCAGATGAGGACGATTCTAAAGGTAAAAGGAGCTTAGGCCATTGTTGAAGCTGGATTTATTGAAACAGAATATTGGAGTGCATTGACTACATATCAAAAGAAGGAGATGCAAGAGAAAGAGAAATAAAATAATTTGGCTTTGGCTTTCATCCAGTCGGCCCTAGACAAGAGTCTCTTTCCCCAGATTTCTACCTGCATTTTGGCTTAAGAATCTTGGAAGACATTGAAGGAGAATTACCAGGGGAGTGCCCAAGTTAAGGAGGTGAAGTTGCAGACTTTACAGAGAGATTTTGAAAATCTCAAACAAGAGAAGAATGAAACTGTAGGAGATTACTATGTTTGGGTAAAAACATTAATAAATAAAATGGCCACACTTGGAGAGATCATAGAGCAAAATGTAGTAATTAAAAAGGTTTTAAAAACCTTGACAAATAAGTTTGACATTGTAGCCCTTCTCATAGAAGAAACGATAGGCCTCTCAAAAAAATATATAGATTCATTAATTGGCTCTCTCACATCTCATGAAGAGACAATTGCCAAGAGGAAGAAGGATAAAGAAGGAGGTTCTACAGAGGAACAAGATTTTTCAAAAAAAGAGAATGATGGAGGAAGAGGTCATGATAGGGGTTCCAGAGGAAGAGGAAGAAATGTAAGAGGAGGTAGAAGAGGCTCCTACGGTGGTAGAGGTCGAGGAAGATCTCAAGATTTAGATAATGACCAGGCTCATGCTGCAAGAGGAGGATCCAGTGCAAGAGGAAGAGGTAGAGGCCGAGATATGAGAAATGTGTAGTGTTACAATTGTAACAAATATGGTCATTATGAGAGAGATTATAGGATGAAAAAATTAGCACATAATGGAGAAGAGGATTCCTATGAGGATGATGCTTTATTCTGTATGATTGAAGAAAAGTGGAGCAAGCAGCTTTCCTCTCTACATAGAATAACACAAAGGAGACATGGATCCTGGAAAGTAGGTGCACAAACCATATGACTGACAAGAGGGATGTATTTTCATCTCTTGATTCTTCTTAACAATCCAGTATCAGGCTTGGGGATAAGAAGATCTTGTAGGTGGTTAAGAAAGGAGAAATAGAGATTCCTACTAGGAAAGGAAAAATAATGAAGGTAAAAGATATTTACTATGCACCCCGTTTGAAGAATTCATTAATGAGTATTGGTGAAATATTGAAAAAGGATTATAAGTTAGTGTTTGAGGATAGAATGTGCAAAATTTATGATCAAAGGAGAAAATTGATTACCACTGTAAAGATGACCAATAACAGGATCTTCCCATTACATTTTTTAGATCAAGGGGGAGCTCTAGCATTTGTTGGTGTAGAAGGTAAGGAGAGTCTATGGCATTTATGGTTTGGGCATTTAAATTATAATAGTTTGAAGATGCTTTCACCACTTGTCTATGGGTTTCCAAAAGTTGAAGATTCCCATTACAATTTTTCGATCAATAAGGAGCTCTAGCATTTATTGGTGTAGAAGGTAAGGAGAGGCTATGGCATTTATGATTTGGGCATTTAAATTATAAGAGTTTGAAGATGCTTTCACCACTTTTCTATGGGTTTCCAAAAGTTGAAGACTCCAAGGAGGTTTGTGAAGGTTGTGCACTTGGAAAACATGCAAGGGGAAATTTTTTGCATGGTGAAGCATGGAGGGCCCAACATCCATTACAGTTGGTTCATAGTGACATTTGTGGACCAATGCAAACACAGAGTATGGGTAAAGCTTCTTACTTTCTAACTTTTATTGATGATTTCTCCAGATATTGTTGGGTTTATTTTATTAAGCATAAGGATGAGGCATTCAATTTCTTCAAGAATTTTAAGGCTCTAGTTGAAAATGAGAGTGGTCATTATATCAAATGTTTAAAGACATATAGAGGAGGTGAGTTATGTTCTCATGAATTTGATGATTTATATAGTGATTTTGGGATTAAAAGGCAAAAAACAAGTCTTTCCACACCTCAACAAAATGGGATGGCTGAAAGAAAGAACATGACTTTGATGGAGATGGCATGGTGCATGATGCAAGAAAAATGTATGAGTAAGTTTTTTTGGGCTGAAGCAATTAGGACTGCTAATTACATTTTAAATATAAGTCCTACTAAGAGTCTTGATAATATTACCCCTTATGAATGTTGGTACAACAAGAAGCCAAATGTAAATCATTTTAGAGTTTTTGGATGTGTGGCTTTTGTGCATGTTAATGTTGAGAATAGGAAGAAGTTGGATGCAAAGAGTGAAAAATATATTTTTATTGGGTACAATGAACAATATAAGGCTTACAGGTTATTTAATCCTATTTCACATAAAATAATGTATCTAGAGATGCAATTTTTGATAAAGAGAGAAGTTGGGGATCACAAAAAATATTTGTTGAGGATGTTTTTGGTGAAGATAAGGTGGAACCAAGCCATTTTTTAGTTCAGCCCAGCCATGAAAAAGTTTCCAGTTCATCTTCTACAAGTGCACCTTCAAGTCCAAGAGAAGGTTCTTCTAGTAGTTCTCCACCTCCATCACCACCGACCAAAGGAAAAGGTAAAATATTATTGAAGGATCACCCATAATCTCAAATTATTGGTAAGAATTTTCATAAGAGGGTGAAAATGAGTCAGCATACATAGATGAATGCAGTAATAGAGAGGTTAGAGAACCTACATCTTTATGGAGATGATGACAGTGGAGATCCCAAAGGTGATGTTGTAAACTATGCACTTGTTTCACAAGTTTCTAAAGTTTCAAAAGTTGTTGTTGATGATTTTGAGCCTTCATGTTTTGAGCATGCTAGTACTAAAAAAGTGTGGATGAAGGTTATGCAAGAAGAAATGCATTCTATTGAAAATAATGATACTTGGGAGTTGTGTGATTTACCCAAGGATAGGAAATGTGTAGGATGCAAGTGGGTCTACAAGATCAAGAAGAACAGTGATGGATCCATTGAGAGGTACAAGGCACGGTTGGTAGCAAAGGTTTCACTCAGAAATATGGTTTGGACTATGAGGACATTTGCTCCAATGGCAAGGCAAGAAATAGTAAAGATGTTGCTATCATTGGTAGCTCATAAAAGTTGCAAGTGCATCATATGGCTGTCAAAAGTGCATTTCTCAATGGGTATTTATATGAAGAAGTATATGTAGAACAACCAAAAGGTTTTGTTGTCCAAGGAAAAGAAGATCAAGTCTACAGGTTGAAGAAGGCCTCGGTTTTACCTAGGTGTTGTAGGTGAGTTGGAGAGGAGAGGGAAATCCTCCAAGGGAGGTCCCAGGTTCGAATCTCCACCCTACCAAAAAGCTGAATTGGGTATCCAAAATCCAATTGATAATGTTGGTGCGAGCAGGGCTAGGTGCGACCCCCGAGTGACTTTAATGGTGTAGAACCCCCTATTCATGGTCTCTTAGACCAAGGCAGCCCCATAAGGGGTTTTTTGCTTAAAAAAAGAAAAAATAAGGCCTCGGTTTTTGCTGCTAAGGGAATTGATAGTCAGTCCCTTTACCAGTAAAGGGGAGAATGTTGGAAATATAGCCAACCATACATTAATATGAAAATTTAGGTTGTTAGATGACGTTTTCAGCCTTGGAAAGCATCTCCTCTTAAAGGAGACAAAAGGAAATCATAGAGCTTCAAAATATGTGCAATCTAAAAAAATGGGCTCAAATAAAAACCTAAGTCAAAAGTTACGACTAAAATACTAAGACATGTAATAAACACCATCGATGTGGATCCTATGGATGTGATTTTATAGGGTTAGGGTTTCCTTTATTTGTTCTTACTTAAGGCAGTTTTAGGGTTTTCTTTTACATTGTAGAATGTGTGTGAGCTCTTCCAGAGCCTGTGAGGATATTGTAACAGAGTACTGAAACTTTGCCAGAATTATTCCAAATAATAAGAAGATAATATTTGCTCCAATTTTATTTTATTATTGTAAATTCTTCAGATATTCATAGCAAGTGAGCTCTCCTTGATTAAGATCCTAGTTAACCATTGCATATACCACTCTATTATGATATCTAAATATGTGTATGAACTCCACTATCTCAAAGTATTATTGGGTCATCTGTATTTACTCAAGTGTTCTTTTTATTCTCCAATCTATATTATTTTGCTTGCATAGTCCTTTTAAGTGGGTAATCATAATGTGGAAGTCTGATTCAACCTAAAATTTCCTCTACCCCACCTCTGAATCCCCCTATAATCTCCTTAAGATGGCATATCCATATACTAGGTTATTAGATAAGATACCTATATTTTTTGCATAGATAAAAGCAAGGACACCAGTCAAGAGATAGCCTATTCCCCCTATACTCACTCATCTTGGATTTCCCCTTGAGGCTCCATCTATATTAATCTTATCCAATCCATTTAGAGGTTTCCAATTCCCAATTCTAATTACTTGTGCATAATTTGGGGTTATCCTTTTCTATGTGACCACCATTGGACACATTTGTAATTTGGTGTAGACACCTAAAACACGTCATGTCGATGGCGACTACTCATATGGACATGCTACAAGACCATATGGAGGATCTTGGATAGACTCCAAGATAGAGCAGTGGTTCTAACCACTCAATTTGGGCTCCTTGGCCTAATCAGTCTGAACCGTAGCCCAGACCTATGGTCTACAGGCTGAACCATGGCTGAGACCTACGGTTTATAGTCTGGACCGTAGTTGTAACCTATGGTCTTAACTGAAGTTCAGTTGGCCTTCATCCGAGCCAAATCGGTTTGAACGACCATTTGTTCTAGAAGAAGGTGGTTAAAGGATGGAAGCTTCCAATCCAACTATCCTAACCACCTCTTCTTGATCTTGGCTTCTCCATGAAGCCACCCCTAGCCCTAGGGCATCCTATAAATACCCCTTCAATTTGGGTAGAAGATATGAGTGATGAAAAACAGAGCAGTTGGATTGATCAAGGAGCAGCGAAGCCCTGTCGAATTGCATACTCAATTCAGTGCATTGAGAGAGAGTGTCACTTTGCTATTCAACCATCATGACAATTGTGCCATGGAGGTCCTAGGAGCCTAGGAGAGCCAAGAAATGCTAATTCGGGCAAACGGAGGCCCCTCACAGTGAATCAACCACCAAACTTGTCAGAAGGACACCGAAGGTGACCCTTGAACATCAATTGGACAAGGAGGTCAAGCCCACTACCCTTGATTTTGAGGGTAAACTCACTTGAGTGCTAACCATGGCTTTCAGCCATAGTTTACAGTGTAGACCGTGCATCAGTGCTACGGTTTGCAATAGAGGTATCACCACCTTACTATTTTCATTTCTGCCCATCTAATTAGATTAGATTAGTCATTTGCATGGTTTAATTGTAGTTGTAGAGATTTTTGACCGATAGATTTAGTGTTTTTACTAACTTGATCTCAGTATAGTAGCATAAAATAGACATTAATGGCTTCTTTATGACTTTTAAAGCTTCATTTCCTGTAATTGATTCCATGCAAATCTTAATAGCTATGCTCTCATTTATGTATTTCCATGAATCTTGATATTAGTTTAGCATATGTTTAAACATATTTTAGATGCTTTTCTTGATTTCATGTTTTCAATGGTATCTTCATGCATCTTTCCTTTTAAGGGCCTCATCATGAGAGGTTGCCTATGTTTTTGACTATCTTCTGTTGTTTCTTGATCATAGGGATCTACATTCAAAGGAGCTTTAACCATTCAAATCCTTCCTCAACATGAAGAAGAGGGTCAACTCCACCCTAGAGCAGTTCGTGTCACCCTACGAAGGCATTTGAAATATCACACCTACCCTTGAGAGGGAAACAATTGCAAATCTTATTGTAATATTGTATCAAAATGACTATCCCTAAGAGGGATTTACTTGTAACCCAATTTTGACTTCATAATGGAATAAAGCATCTTTTATTATTTCCATCTTGTTGTCACATTTATTGTATTTCATATGTTGTTACTATTTTCATCAATTACACAATAGGATTTATCGGGTGTGAGCCTTTATGGTGGTTATAGAAGGTGATCACGATGGAACTCCACATAAATAGCATCTGACTATGTGTTCTTGATTTTTGTGACTTGTAGGTATAGACCGTAGCTATCAACTACGGGCCAACAATTGAACCGTAGGTTCAACCACGGGCAACAATCAAAACCGTAGACCAGACCTATGGTTTCCAGCTGACAACACAGACAATAAAAATTAGAGAGCCAATCATTTCAGGACCTGAGGTAGGCCCTATTTTCAACCCTCTATCATTTTTTTCCCTATGTGTTTTTAGACAACATGTATGATTTTGAATGCAAATTAGGAAAAACAACTAAAAAAGGGTAATCAATCGTCCTAGTTTGCTTTTACATTTACTTCCATAGAAAGGCGTTGCTAGGAACAACGGACCTATGATTGTAGTCTACCCTAGGCTACAACGTGCTTGATAGAGTGTCTTGTTTGGTTTGCATGTGTGAGGCCCAATTAGTGGCCAATTATCATCGTAATGTGCATTGTCTAAAAGAGCATCTAGATTAGTTTACATTTTCTAAATGTAAAACGTTCTTTCATTTTGCATAGCACATAGAAATTGAGCATGTGTGCTATATGATGCATTTATTTTATGTACAATAAAATGAACCACACACACCACTTGGCACTTAAACGCTAGTGAGTTGGGCTTGACATCCAACCACTAGTAGGGTTCAATGACGGTGGGCGTCATTTCCATCCGCTGGCCCAAATCCTATGTAACCTTTGTTATTAGACCAATACCGGATCCAAGAACCTTTCGTACCCTAGAAAATTTGCATGTATTCTCTTCGGAGGGTATAACGCTGACTAGGGGAAAATGGGTGAGGATCTGGGAGGACCTGTGCTCCTTGTCCAGGTGTGGACCTTCATTACCACACATTATAGGTTGGATTACGTGACTTGGAGTTCATAGCCAAGTTGTCGAGCTATGAGTGTACAGGTGAAAGCCATTAAACTGAGAATAAAATCCAACAAGTTTTGCAAAACATGATAAGAGTTTCTACACTGATACAACAAATCATTGAAACAACATCAAACAGTTTAGGGCTCACTTTCAAAATTTAATACGAGATAATCATCATTGTATACCTTGTTTTCTTAATAATAAAAGATACATCTAGATGCTAGGTACACAATGGTGGATACACGAGGTGGTCGAAAAAGGTCTAAACCTGATGCCAATGATCAACCCCTAACCAATTCACAGTAACACGTGTCAAGTCCTCACCCACATGAGCGAACTGAACATCATTCGACAAGCATTAGAGGAGATAACTCGACATGAGGGGACCCCATAGAGCATACCCCAGATAGAGGAGCTTCAGTACACTCCTCTAGGCATAAGATAGAATAGGGAGCCTCTCAGCATGAGGGTGCTCCACTCGAAAGCCATTATCGAGACCATTGTGCACGCGCATCCATGAGATCGGCCAAAGAGTATGTTGTGCAGGGAACCAGGTTGGTGCCCCTACATACTAAGTCCATAGGAGGATCCATACCTCCACATTCTAAGTATAGAAGGACTAGAGATCCACCCATTCAGGGGTAGGTAGACAGGCTCACTTTCGAGCATAGGTCTACCCATACTCCCATGCGTGGTCCACCATGCAAGATCACCATTGATATATCAAAGGTGGGAGCTAATGGCACACCACCGCATGAGTGGTGGTGGTCTAGATAGTTAGAGGGTCTAGGTAGTGTTTTAGAGTAGTTAGGCTACAAGCCTTTGGCTCCACCCACTCGTGCCCCAAGTGAGCATAGCGAGAGCATCATCAGGACTACTAGAGAGCATGGAGAGGCTTCTAAGCACCCTCATGTCACACACCCACTATCTATGCATGGTGGTTCATAATATAGGACACAACAGGATGCCAATGTCATCTTCATAGATAGAGGCAAAGGTGCAACACATCAGTTCGATGGGTACATAACCCATAAGGTCACTCATACAGAGCAGGGATACCAGAGGCCTCCCACGATCGATCAGATTGATAGATCACATCGACTGGTATCAAAGCAGAAATGCCAACTCCTCCAAGATCAATTGGAGGATGCTCACCTAGAGAGGTAGCGCATTGAAGATGAAAATATTCAAGCATAGAGGCTCCTTAGACAAAGGTTATATGAGCAATGCATGCGCGAAGAGTGTATCCTTACCTAGAAGGAGTGCGTGGAGTAGGAGGATAGGTTAGCTAGGGCTGGCCTATATCCTCATGATGAGCATAGAGAGCGTGTATATAGGAAGGCTTTGTCACAAGCTGATATGCATCGAGAGCATAGAGATGCTCGTACTCATGCTAGTGCCAAACAGAGGGAGCGACCACCGTCGCTCGATGATCAGAGGTAGAGGCAACATGAAGAAGAAGAGGGAGATGGATACGAGCAAGAATATCCTGAGAGCTCCCGAGCTGAGGAGGAGGAAGAGCAATGCCCTCCATATCATACGAGGAAGACAATACCTCCTAAGCCACCTCCACATCAACTTAGGGAGGAGGACTTTCTATCTTCGAAGGCCTATAAGGCCTTAGCCGAGAAGGTCAAAGCCATCGAGAGACAAGGCATGACTATTCAAAAGCTAACATTAAGGAAAATTCATAATGAGCCTTTAGATCCTTCGATGCCTACTTTGGCTTACCCTGAGCATTTTGATATGCCCAGGTTAGACAAGTTTAAGGGTGATGAAGATGCACAAGAACATATCATGAGATTTTTGGATGCTTGTTTTTAGATAGCAAGCAATGATGCATTATTGTTGCATACTTTCATCATGACACTTTTTGGTCTAGCCCGGGAGTGGTTCAATCAGCTAAAGAAACATAGCATAACTAGTTTTGAGCAATTAGTTGATGCCTTTCTTGAATGCTATTCCTTTGGCATCAAGAAATAGGCCAATATTTTTGATCTGGCTATGCTAGCTCAGCGCGATGATGAGCCAATAGAGCAATACGAAAAGAGATGGAGGAGACTAATGGTGAAGTTGCCATTCCCTATTCCTACCATAGAGTTAACATGAATGTTTACAAAGAGTTGTGCCAAGCACATCTCATTACTACTACAGTTGTAGTAGTATCCTACATTCGAGGAGGCTTTGGTGCAAGCCAAAGTGATCGAGGACATCAAGTTGTAGGAAGGCAACTTGAAGCTCAAGAATAGGAGAGAGGGACAAAAGAAGAGTGCCACAAAACAATAGGGCAAGCAGGCCCATGTGAATCAAGTGGTGTTGAATCTCCAAAGAGAGGACAAGGGGCAACAGAAATAGAATTATCAGGCCCAACCTCCTCCTGCGTAGTATGATAAGTGCAACAACAATTATAAGGGCAAGAACAAAGATCAATGCCCACCTCGCCAGTTCACACCATTGATGGAATCATTGACATCAATTTTCCATCAACTATGCGAGGCCAAGGCAATTAGATTGCCCGAGGTCAAGCTGATAGACCCCAATCAACCCAAACCAAAGGGGTACCAAGAAGATCTATTTTGCATTTTTCATCAAACGAAAGGCCATGACATTGAGGTGTGTTGGAATTTCAAACACATGGTGCAAAATATGATTGAAAAAGGTGAGCTTGTAGTGCCGCACAACCCATAGGTGCCCGATAATCAGAATATGGGAATTTATAAAAATCCCTTGCCAAATCATGAGGCGCCTCGCAACAACGTTGGCCAGGTCAACCAGGTGCGAGTCGAACCACCTACCCAGGGGTTCATAGGCATGGTGAACATTGTCACTAGGCATGGGAGATATGAACAACAGAATCAACCTCATGCTCCCATTCAAATACAAGCCACACCAAATCAATGACCGATACAGAATATTCTAGGCCCACCAACAAGACCGATGGTGACCATAAGGAGCAAGTTGGTCCAAAACCTATAGACAACTCCTATGAAGTTGTCGATATATGAGCTAATACAATAGTCCCCTAGGCATAGGGAGACTCTTATGGACATTTTGAGGTCCATTGAAGTACAGTCCTAGGATGCACAGGCATTTACTAATTTCGTGGGACATGTACAATAGTGTCAAGAACCGATGATCCAATTTTATGATCATGAGATAAGGATGGTTTCTACAACTATGGCTGACCCACCATTGCATATAATCGCATGTGTTAATCACATGCCATTTAAAAGGGTCTTGATCGATACCGGCTCATCGATCAACATAATAATGACCAAGGCACTGAGTCATTTGAAGTTGCCTAAATCACACATTGTGCCCACTACATTTACATTGAGAGCGTTTAACGATGCACTATGTTCGACTATTGGCACAATTATCCTACCCATGCAGGTAGGCCTGAAGACCATCTCTATGATGTGTCATGTGATAGAAGGGGCCATGCAGTACAACATACTACTCGGTAGGCCTTGGATTCATGAAATGCATTGCGTTCCCTCGATATTGCATCAATGTGTGAAGTACATTCATGAGGGATGGGTTCACGTAGTATCATCGGATGAAGAACCATTTAAGTTTGTGAACCTAGCAGATTTTCCTAGGGGTTTCATACTCCCATCAATGCACCTGGATGTTCGCCATCATCATCGATAAAGAGGCTAGGAGGTAAACCAATAGTATGTGCTCAACCAATGCCATCTATGTCACACAGATCAGAGCATACCACTACCACTTCCCTGAGACCATCAACATCAGTCATGCATCGGGATGAAAGGAAGTTGAAGGTAAAAATGGGTGAGAAAGAGGAGCGTGAGCCCGAGCCAATCACCGAGGAGGTTCCCACTCCTATGGAAGTTGAGGAACCCCAAGACAAAGTCGAGGAGGTACCTCAACCTACCTCACCTACATCTTCAATAGGGTCATCCGCACCATGGGTGACTATTCATCTCGCCAGCACTGGACTAGGTGAGTATATAGTGCAGAATGTGACCTTTGGGCCAATTTTAGAAACTGCATAGGAGATGGGCCGACCACACACCCATCGCTATCCAGTTGGATCAGTCGTACCATTGGGTGAGCCACCCAATCAGACTAACTTTATCTATGTAGGGCTAGACCAGCTTCCAACGTGAACACCCATGGATGAAGATGACGATGAACCATTCATAGTAAATGTTCATTATCTATCCAACCCAGAGTATGCCATATGAATATTTGAGTTATATCATTGGCATGGATACGACCTTGGTCTCTTTGAACAAGGATGTAGGACTCCATTGGAACCATGTTATCAGTTAGTCACTGATAGGTTCGGTTTAGGGTTACAGATACGAGGGCAGGATGATTTGCTTATAGTATCCTTAGATCATCTGTACCTTAGTCTAGTGGATGATGTGGATTTTAATCCATATCATCCTGATCCTTCTAGGTTTTGGAGGAAT
Source organism: Wollemia nobilis (assembly GCA_028583015.1). Lineage (NCBI taxonomy): Eukaryota > Viridiplantae > Streptophyta > Pinopsida > Araucariales > Araucariaceae > Wollemia > Wollemia nobilis. The sequence continues at coordinate 3,406,409 of JAQPPZ010017106.1, forward strand.
CACCCGATGATATCTTGTCATCGTTGAGCCACTCGAAGATCATCATGAAGGGCTCCTTGAGCAGACTGAGATAGAACTGAACCCCAGAGATAACCTAGGACACCAAACCCATGATGCAGTCGATGACACAGATGTGCAGGGGTGCAACCCCATTACTGTAAGTGATCTCGAGCTAGGAGATCTTTGTAATGAATATGGAGTGGAGTCCACCTCCGATATGAGTGGACCAGATTATGATGCAGGTGAGGAATCCTCAAATGATGATGAATCTAGGGATGAAGTCGAAGGTGCCTATGTGAGGCCTTAGTATGCACATCATTTATTGCCTATTGAATCGATACAAGTTATCAAGGAGATTCTTCCTACTATAGATCATTCTAAGGAAGAAGCAGAGCATGTGTACTTAGAGACATCGTATATATGATATAATTATCCAATTTTTTTGGATACATACGATAATGACCAAACACTGAGATTCATGGGGCCGCATTTACCGGATCATCCCCTACCTATGGGGGTGAATGAAGGATTCTATTATGATAGTGATGAAGAGGATGAAATAGAGAGAGCCTATTTAGGCCCTCATTACCTACATCACCATCATGTTCCTTACATAATCGAGGACTTACGCAGAGAGATTAATCTTGAGCCTCATCTCAGGGGAATAGCACCGAATGTCAACATGATTTATCACTTGTTATTTCCTCATCCATACACATACATGGAGCTCCTTGAGCCAAATGATCCTATACTATAGGTAGTGCATAGGGAGGATCCAATCATCCATAGTTTTCATAGAGAGGACCCATTCATGCCCATGCCATTAGAGCCAAATCTCGGGTATGAGAACTGCATCGATGATGTAGAGTTGTTTCTATGTGGTCCTGGAGATCAATTCCATTCCATAAATATGGTCTCCATTGATTTGACCACCCCACTCCACAATCCAACAGATCCATCCAAACCATTGTATCTTAATGTAGATGCTATCGACTGGGATCACGTTGATTCACCCATAGAGCCTGAGGATTTCTTCCCTAACGAAGAAATGTTGCAACCATTTCATTTTGCGCCAGGTTATGCTTATGATGTTTATCATGCTGAGAATGCTTCTAACATAGAACATATAAATCCAGCTGATGACATCCATTTGATCCCTACACCTCACCAGCTTGAGGAGGGGTCGCATATGTCAGTAGAGGAAACCTTCGACGTGGATATCGACAACGATCCCACTAATCCAAAGAAGGTTAAATTTGGAGAGAGTCTCACTCCAGATGAGCGTGACAACATCATCCCTCTATTGAAAGTGAGACCAAATATTTTTTCTTGGACGTACAAGGATATGCCAGGTCTAGACCCAAAATTGGTTACTCATAACCTTTCGCTAGATCTGACGAAGAAGTCGGTCAAGAAAAAGCTTAGAAAGATGCATCCAATAGTAGCCTTAATGGTGAAATATGAGCTACAAAAGTTGTTGGATGTAGAATTTGTCATTTCCATCGACTATCCAGAATGGGTGTCCAATATGGTACCCGTAGGAAAACCAGATGGAAGAATCCATATTTGCATGGATTTTAGAGACCTTAACAAGGCAACACCCAAGGATTCATTTTCATTGCCCAATATTGATGCTCTTGTAGATGCTACTATAGGTCATGAGATGCTCTCCCTAATGGATGATTTTTTGTTACAACCAAATTCGGATTAAACCCGAAGACCAACACAAAACCATGTTTACAATGCCATGGGGGACATTTTGCTACAAAGTGATGCCATTCGGTCTTAAAAATGTTGGTGCCACATACCAGTGGGCCATGACATACATCTTTCATGACTACATGCATAAAATTCTAGAATATTACATTGATGACTTACTAGCTAAGTCATTACTACGTGAAGAGCATGCAGAGGTCCTGAGGAAAGTCTTCGATCGCCTGATAGAGCATAATGTCAGGTTGAATCCTAAGAAGTGCGTATTTGGTATCACTTCTAGTAAACTCTTAGGATTCATCATCTCTAAATGAGGCATCGAAGTAGACCCAATGAAGGTCAAGGCCATCTTAGAGATGCATCCTCCCTCCAATATTAAGGAATTAAGGAGCCTTCAAGGCAAAGTAGCCTCGATAAAGTGATTTATCGCTCAACTATCAGATAAATGTCGACCCATGAATCGACTACTACATAAGGGAGTCCCATTCAACTGGGATGAGGACTGCAAGGTAGCCTTCACTGAGATTAAGCAATACCTAGCAACATCGCCAGTACTAGCTCCACCAAGGCCAGATGTGCCTTTTTTGCTATATATATCGGCAACCGACTTTGCATTGGGGACCATGTTAGCCCAAAATAATGTGCAAGGAAAGGAACAAGCCATATATTACATTAGCCGAACCTTGGTGAGTTACGAGCTAGGATATGCATATGTTGAAAAGTTATGTTTAGCAGTGGTGTTCGCTACCAAGAAATTGTGGCATTACATGCTAAGTCATACGACGTATGTTATATCAAAACAAAACCCTTTGCAGTATATGATGAGTAAAACGTATCATAATACGCGTACTACAAAGTGGATCATGCTATTGATAGAATTCGATCTAGAATTCATAAGCCAAAAGTCCATTAAGGGACAAGTCATAGCTGATCAGTTAGCAGAGGCACCACTTTCAAATAGCAGGCCTCTGACCATTGAGCTTTCGGATGATATAGTCTTTGTCATATCCGAAGCTCCCAAACCCGAAGAACCAGAGAACAATGTTGATATGACTCTGTTCTTTGATGGTTCAAAATGTGAGCAAGGAGGTGGTGCCAGAATAGTGTTTTTCATGCCGCAAGGAGCTCCAATGCCCTTGTCATTTAAGTTGGATTTTTCATGCACCAACAACAATGTTGAGTATGAAGCCCTACTATTGGGCCTCCACACAACCGTCACCATGAATATTAAGAGATTGAACATCTTTGGTGACTCCTTGCTCATAGTAAATCAAGTTAAGGGGCTCTTTCAGTGTCGATGTCCCATACTGAAAGCCTATAAAGATCTAGTTGCCACATATTTGGCTAAATTTGAATGGTATGACATCGAGGCAATCCCTCGATCATCAAATAGGTTTGCAGACACCATGGCATATTTGGGATCTTTAATCCCTCAGAATCCATCTATGGATTTCACTACCATCCATGTCAAGATGCTCTCGCATCTGGTAGCAGAGCGTGCAGCCTATGATAACAAAGAATCGGTCAACATGATCAGTGTAGAACCAAAAGCTGAATGGTTCTACAAAGCTGAAGACTTTCTTAAGAAGGCACCCTAGGGGTCATTAACCTCTCAGAGTCCTATGGGGAGTGGTATTACCATTCACCACAAGGTTTTTTCGAGTCTACATTTGCAAAAGTAAATACATAGGGGGAGCAAGTCATCTTAGTAGTTGAAGCTGAGATTTATCAAAATTGGATGTCACAAATTAAAGACTTCCTAAAGCTTAGTATGATCCCTGAGGGATTTTCGCATGCTACAAAATGCACATTTAAATAGAAAGTGACAAAATATATCTTAATAGGAGATATTTTGTACCGTAGAAGCTACGATGGAGTTCTCCTTCATTGTCTAGAGCCCCAAGAGTCATCTTGGGTGATCTCACAAGCTCATGATGGTACATGTGGTGGCCATTTCAGTGGCATGGCCATCATCAAGTGCATCCTTCGCATGGGTTATTATTGGCCCACTCTAGAGAAGGATTGCAATGCGTATGTCAAGAAATGCATCAAATTTCAGCATCATGCTAATCTTACGCACTTGCCATCATAGGCCTTACAGCCCATCCAAGCGGCTTGGCCATTTTCTCAGTGGGGATTAGATCTTATAGGCAAGATCTCTCCTCCGTCATCGGGTCGACATACATTTATTATCATGGCTACTGAGTATTTCACAAAGTGGGTGGAAGCAATACCCTTAACAATGACAACTAGAGCTCGTATAGCAGAGTTTATACTGGAGCATATCATAAGTCATTTTGGGATTCCATCCAAAATAATCTCGGATAATGGAACGTCATTCAAGAACAAAACTGTGAGAGCCTTGATGTCTAAGTATAGAATCAAGCATAGTTTTGCAACTCCATACTATCCATAGGCAAACGGGCAAGCTGAGGCCTCAAACAAGACTATGGTAGCCATCTTGAAAAATATGGTGCAAGAAAACCACAAGGATTGGCACATCCAGCTACCCCTTGCATTATGGGCTTATAGGACTAGCATTCGGATGCCCACTAGGGCAACGCCATTTTCACTAGTATATGGCACTGAGGCCATTATGCCCTTAGAGTTGGAAATTCCAACGTTGTGCATCGCATTGAAAGAGTTCATCGATGATGACACCGCATGACAAGCTCACCTTGATCAATTGATGCTACTTGATGAACATCACGTGAATGCCCTGGAGCATCTCCACATTTATCAAGAGTGACTAAAATGAGCTTACAATATCAAATTCCATCAGAGAGACTTTGAAGTTGGGGATCTTGTGCTCAAAGAGAACCAACAGAACTCTAATTTGCCACCCGATCTGAGGGACAAATTTATGGCTAATTGGCTAGGGCCCTATATCATATCTAAAAATATTGGTCCAGGTACTTATCACCTGACATCGCTAGGAGGTGTTGAAGAGCCTGAACCTCTCAACATCATCCATATTAAGGCATTCTATGCTTGAGAGCATAGTAAAAGGCTCCAAGGGTTCTTAAGAATCGCTTGGTCAAGTAAAATCTCCAAAGGCATCAATAAGCCCTTTGGTCAATCCCAAAAAGGCTCCAAGGGTTCTCAAAACCACTTGGTCATGTCAGTCAAAGGCTCTGAGGGTTTGCTTAAAAACCACTCGATCAATCCCAAAAAGGCACCAAGGATTTCTAAAAAATCGCTTGGTCAACCCAAAAGGCTTCGAGGGTGTGCTTACAACCGCTCGATCATCCTAAAAGGCTCCAAACATGCTCATAAGTAGTTTGGTCAAGCAAAAAGCTCCAAAGGCATCTATAAGCCCTTTGGTCAAACCCAAAAAGCTTCCGAGGGTTTGCTTAAAACCACTCGGTCATCCTAAAAAGTTCCAAGGGTTCTTAAGAATCACTTGGTCAATTAAAAGCTCCAAAGGCATGTACTCACCATTTGGTCAGATATGAGGCTCAAAACTCATAAAAATTATAAAATCAACAAAAACAAAAAAATTGGTAAAGCATAAAATCCAAAAACATTTGCTTTTGCATTTTGCATATTCATTTGCATTCACACATGCATTCACTGCATTACATTGCATATAGGCATTCATCATCCATTGCATTCCATAATAGAATGGATCATGTTTGTCAGTCTTACAAATGACACCATGTTTGTGTCTAAATCATGCACCTCTGCATTTATCATAATCCATTGCATACATACACAATGTTTGTTGCTATAAAATACTTAAGTATCCAAAAGTTTTCCGATCACTCAACCATACCTAGTGGGTCTCTCAGGTGTCATAGAAATCTTGCTTTGCTTTTGTAGACGAGGTCAGTAGTTGGGATAGTGCTTGACATATCAGGATCCCATCACTAAGCAAAACATATAAAATCCTGCTAAGATAAGAGAGGATGAAAGCTATGAAAGTGGTCCTAGGTCTCTAGAGAGATGGGTTTTATTACCTGCTTGTCTTGCAAATAGTTCGGTCTAGAGTGGTGAACCTTGGCAAAAGGACAAGAATTTCCCCTACTCGTACATAGATACACAATTTAAATCTCAGATCAAAATTCAAAGTTCAAAGTTAAAGTTTACAATTCAAAGTTCAAATATTAAAATGATATAGTGAATCAAAAGCACTATACAAATCCCTTGCTCAAGAAAAATGGGAATAAACAGTGATTTTTATCACTCAAAGTAAAACATGAAAAACAATGATTTTTATCACTACATATGAGCAAGTATCAAAAAATGGGGTGAGAACTTGAATCCCTGGATTGTTCACCATTCAAAAGCCATAGAGTGAACCCCGATTGCAGCAATGGGTTGAAAGAGTCCCACCTACTCCTAGAGTAGTAGTTCTATTGGGTGATCCCTAACCGCAACAATGGGTTGAAAGAGTCCCACTTGCATTTAGAGGGGTAGTCCTGATCAATTTGCAAGATAAGCTAGCTCTAGGTGCCTAGGGTTGTCTAGCATTATAGTCCAATCAAATTTGAAACAAGGATGATACGAACATATGAGGAACCCGATCTCACATATGGGTTGAAAGAGTCCCGAATGACATCTGGGGTATGCCTATGATCTATCTAAAAATACTCACATGCACACACAGGGATAATGAATAGTTGGGTCTTTCACGGCAAAAGCCTCATCCAACAGAAGCCTTGTACAGTTAGTATGTGACATTTGAGAAGTCTACTAGGGTGTTTGAGTCTCATGGAAAACCTCAAAAACAATTCTCTAATAGCAACAACATACCAAATATCGCAAATCATCCAAAAATAAATCATGTCAATCATGAAAAATTCAAAGTATCAAATTCAGGATACATCATTACAAGTAAACACAAAGTTTACAGGATATAGGATAGATACCGGATGGATATCAAAAATGATATTTAGATGGCCATTGACTATATCATGCATATCTAAAAGTGCAAAAGAAATATCAAGTGACATATGATATCACCCATTTCATACCATTTCATATCATTGCATCTCATATATGGGTGTTTAATTGAGTAAATTCTTGTAATGAGGATTTACAATTACATTCATGATTGTTATACATTCTGTGGTGTCATCCATTAGATTGATAAACACGTATCACATTCATTCCTTATGTTTTAAGTGATTAAGGCATATAGGTTCATTTACATAAAATCATTACCATGTAAATAATGCATTACATCCATTGCATCAACATATCGGAACACAGGCATAAATTAAATGCATGCAAAGAAAGCAAAATCAAATATGCATTTAAAGTAAAACATTGCATCAATAAGCATCTATCATCAAATCGCACATCTAAGCATCTAGATCACTGCATACCATCATCATAAAGTAAATAGCTATCTAGTGCATGTCATCCATACATCACATCATATAGCATCAAATTAACATAAGCATTGCATCCATGTGCATCAAATAAATATAAAATCAAAATATATAAACAAGTACATATAATGAGCTATAAATGATCATATATATATATATATATTTTTTTTTTGTGTCTCAAGAGTACATCAGGACTATAAAAAATGCCCATAGGCTACAATCGTGTAGGTCCTAGACCTTACACCAAAAATGGTACATATGCAAAATATAGCCTAGATCTAATAGAGCCCTAGCTCTAGCCTGCTCCCCTAAACTGGAGCTCTCACCACCTCCCTCAGCCCTATGCCCTAGAGCCTGCTCTATAGTCCTGCTATTCACCCTATTGAGGGCCCTATGTACCACCTAACCCAAAGAGGCCTAGCACACGGGATACTAGTATGTCTACACGGCTAGACCTATGACTAGAGGTCACACCCATCTCCTTGTGACTCCTATGAGAGCTACCTCCATGTGTGCTAGAGGACCTATGTGTCCTCTCTATCCTATGAGTCCTCTAGCTAGAGCTCACCATGGACTATCCTAAAGTCTAGGACCTAGTCCTCTGAGACCCTATAGCATGTCTATCCTTAGGTACCTCCAAGCCCCACAATATGATGAAGCCCTCTAGCTGGGAGATGCGAGCTACCCTCGCATCGCAAAGGTCATTTCCCTCCTCTACGAGGGAAGTGATCCACCTAACCTCTACCATGGGATCACCACCTCCTAGAATGTAGCTGATGGAGTAGCTAGAGGTCCCATAATAACATGGGAGGATGAAGGATCCCCCTCTATGCCCTGAGTAGCTCTCTCTATAATGGCCCCATTGTGCTAGTGCCACATCACATGCACTAGTGAGCTCACCGACCTATGACTCTACTATTGTAGCCCAAGCTATGAGGGTTGTAATCTATGCCTGAGCCTCTACCAGCTGTCTATCCCTATGAGCCAGCTTCACCTCTAGAAGGGTGATAGTAGTATCTCACTGTAGCTACTAGGTCTGAAACCTACCAACCTGACTCTGCAAGTCAGCAACCTGAGCGAGGAGCTCCCCTACATCACTATCAGGAGGTACCTCACCCTCCTATAACCTCCTCCTCCTCTACATCTACCTATGGAGCCTCCTCTATGGTGGCCTCTATGCCCCATCCACCCTCGGTCCTCTAGCGCACCCTACACCCATTAGGATCGACCTCTACCTCTGCTAGTCATCTACCCTACCTAGAGGCCCTAAACCCTACCATTGTAGGAGGGACCACCATGTGTCATATGTTGGGGTGGTCCTAGTTGTGTCATCCCCAGACTCCTAGAAGTCATCAACCTCATCTCCCAAAGCTATAGGCTGAATCCATGGTAGATGTGTCTCTAGCACGAGATGCCTATACACAAATAGAATCTCTAGAATGTCCTGCACCAAGCCAAACTACCGTAGGACACGAGAGAAGAACTGATACTCTCTAATATCGACCTTACGACTGAGTAGCCACCTATCTCGGTGAGCCTATCATAGCCACTCGCCTACCTCGATCCAATTTAAGCACTCCATATAGGGATGCCACTCAATGTCATCCGGCCCAAGAGCTGCAAGTTGTCTAATGTAATACTTTGTATCTCTAGCATGGGTCCTACTCTAGAACCCTCCTCCTCTCAAGGCCAACACATGGTGTAGCACTGATGAGCATCATCAATGGTCATGATATGGAGAGGTAGGTCCATAGGATGCTCGATCCGGATATGCTACCAACCCCAGATCTATAACAATAGGCTACAACTAATCCCTTGATGGCTCTAGCTAGTAATATGGTATAACTCCCTATAGAGCTGACATAATAACGTGCTCCCCAAGCTAGGCATAGTGGTTGAGTAGTGGAACTCTGAATCACTCTCCAGACACTAGCCAGGAGGTTCCAAGGAATCCTCACACTCGAGGAGTCTAGAAGCACTATCTATACCACAAGGATCATGAAGATCCATGCGTATTGAGAAAATGTGCTCACCCTACCAGTATCCAATGTGGACACCTCCATGATCGATCTTCTCCTGAGCCTCCCTACTTCGATCACCAAAGATAGCATCAAAAATAGGCCCCTTTCTCTAAGAAGAGGAAGAGGTGATGGCCTCACCATCGATAGGGATCCTAAAGATCCGATAAACATCCTCTAAAGTCACAATCATTTCACCTATAGGCAGGTGAAAGGTGTTGGTCTACACATTCCAACATCGAGCCAATGTAGTCAAGTAGGTCTGATCTACCCTAATAGTGGGTAGATCTAGTACATAGCCAAATCTGATAGCTCTAAACCATGCACGCTCACCATCAGTGAGCTATCTATGGAGAGTCTTAAGTAGATCGAGCTCACGAGCCCTAGAGGTCAACCTCTAAAATAAAAGTAGTATATAAGCTAAAATTTAAAGAAAAACATCAAAAACATCTAAAAATTGATAAAAAGATAAAAACATGTCACAAGGCATTCATAAAAATCAAAAATATCAATTAGGCAAGTCAAAATTGCATTAAATGACATTAATTACCTATTAAACCTTAGAAAAATTAAAAATTTGATAAATTTTCCTAAAGTCTATGAACCACGAGTCAACCCTATGGTCCGCATGCGGTCAAAATATGACCATTGTAGTTTGAATGTGAACCACAGATGATAGCTATGGTCCCCAATATGACAATTGGGAACCATATGCAACTATGATCTAGGAAGAATACCCATTTTGGGTACCTTCCTAGCCTATTTCACCAAAAAAAATTAAACCTAGCTAATTCTAATCTAGTGAGGTTCATTACCAACTATTTAATGAGGTTAATTTTCTACATTTCTTAATGTGGTTCATTTTATTGGTATTGAATGTGAGGACTCAATTTTGAATTACCTTACCCACTCTATGGCCTCTGCTAGTCGATGGTTGATCAACATCCGCCATCAGGGTATCAAGTGTGGTGTACAAATGAGTTTTGGGTAGCGTTTCGGATCAGTGAAAATTTTCTTATCTCTCAGAGCTCTCTCAATGCAATTGCTTTCAAGAAAAATAATGAAAAATTCAAATAATAATGACTATTTAAAGGTTTTCCTAATTTTGGTGGACCGTAGCTAACACCTGCGGTCCCAAAATTAGGGTTTTTCGATCGCAGGCCCTAGCCATGGTTCCCAAAAGTTGAAAAATTCAACCGTAGACCATAGCCATGGTTTGCAACTAGCATTAAATGCACTAAAAACCCATCATGGGAAGGTCTAAAAAGGTAAATTAATGACTCCCAATAGATCAAATTTTCAAAAAGAGCAATCAATTTTGTAAATTTGGTGATGTTCAAAGCACCAAGATCGATTCAATAAATCAAAATTAACAAAAAAATCAAATAATTAAAAACCAAATGCGCCTCGTATTCAGTAATTTACCCTATACACTTGGCGGTTGTAACGACTTGCGATCCATGCAATCCGACAAGATGAGTAAATTACCATAAGGACATTTGGGGAAAAACTATCATCATTGACTTGACATGCTTCTTTTCAATCCCTAAGAAGGCCTTCGAGGTTGGACTGCTCCATGGGAATGAGGCATTTCATGTCATGTCTCCTATGACATATTTTCAGCAAATCATCGATAACTTGATTCAACACAAATCTAATTGGATTTGTATCATTTTGATTCCCTAAGATGGCTATTGTAGCCCGACTGCTCCATGGGATAGGAATGTGCAATTACTATTAATAGTTGGAATCAGAAGTTGAACTAGGCCTAGCCAAGGCATTAATATGCTCAAATCTAAATTTGTTCAGATCATCCATGGTGGTCAAGCGACATCGTCACTTTAATCATTGTCATTACCCTCATCGACTCATCACTTGAGGGGGTAGTCATAATATCAAATCATAATCAAAATCAATAGAAGATCCCGGAGATCGTAGATCCCTTGATCTTGTCAAAATTGTGTTCATCCTTGCGAATCATTGTCAACAACTATCATAAGCTTACCCCTTTGCTTGGGGTAAATAGCAAATATGAATTTGCTTGTTGTTCTCCACCTTTCAGATCTATGGGTCAGAAGATACCTATGGAATGCAAAGCTACACCGAATGAGATGAGAAGGGCACAAGCTTTTCAAATGTAAGCCTTTCACCCAGTTGGAAGCAATGATTCTAGGATGCGCATCCTTTTGCTGGACAAGAGGCATCTAATGTTGATCTGACTAATGATCATCATAGAACCTTCGACATCATTTTAGGAGGTATATTTTTGCTCACGCGTTGTTCGATCTCACAACGCATCTCAAAAGGGGCATCTGTAGACACCTAAAATATGTCATGTCGATGGTGACTACTCATATGGACATGCTACAAGACCATATGGAAGATCTTGGATAGACTCCAAGATAGAGCAATGGTTCTAACCACTCAATTTGGGCTCCTTGGCCTAATCAGTCTGAACCGTAGCCCAGACCTACAGTCTACAGGCTGAACCATGGCTGAGACCTACGGTTTATAGTCTAGACCGTAGCTATAACCTATGGTCTTAACTGAAGTTCAGTTGGCCTTCATCCGAGCCAAATCAGTTTGAATGACCATTTGTTCTAGAAGAAGGTGGTTAAAGGATGAAAGCTTCCAATCCAACTATCCTAACCACCTCTTCTTGATCTTGGCTTCTCCATGAAGCCACCCCTAGCCCTAGGGCATCCTATAAATACCCCTTCAATTTGGGTAGAAGATATAGATGATTTGAATAGCGAAGCACTGTCGAATTATCAATAGAGAGTTGATTGATCAAGTGAGCAGCGAAGCCCTATCGAATTGTATACTAAATTTGAGAAGGCCACTTTGCTATTAACCTAAAGATCAATTTGCCATGGAGGTCCTAGGAGCCTAGGAGAGCCAAGAAATGCAAATCTGGGCAAACGAAGGCCCCTCATAGTGAATCAACCACCAAACTTGTCAGAAGGACACCGAAGGTGACCCTTGAACATCAATTGGACAAGGAGGTCAAGCCCACTGCCCTTGATTTTGAGGGTAAACTTACTTGAGTGCTAACCATGGCTTTCAGCCATGGTTTACAGTGTAGACCGCACATTAGTGTTGCGGTTTGCAACAGAGGTATCACCACCTTACTATTTTTATTTTTGCCCATCTAATTAGATTAGATTAGTCATTTGCATGGTTTAATTGTAGTTGTAGAGATTTTTGACCGATAGATTTAGGTTTAGAATGATTTCAGTATAGTAGCATAAAATAGACATCAATGGGTTCTTTATGACTTTTAAAGCTTCATTTCCTTTAATTGAACCATGCAAATATTAACTGCTATGCTCTTTTATGTATTTCCATGAATCTTTGTTAGTTTAGCATAGTTTAAACATCTTTTATATGCTTTCTTGATTTCATGTTTTCAATGGCATCTTTATGCATCTTTCCTTTTAAGGGCCTCATCGCGAGAGGCTGCCTATGTTTTTGATCATTCTCTGTTGTTTCTTGACCGTAGGGATCTACATTCAAAGGAGCTTAACATTCGAATCCTTCCTCAATGCGAAGAAGAGGGTCAACTCCACCCTAAGGCAGTTCGTGTCACCCTACGAAGGCATTTGAAATATCACACCTACCCTTGAGAGGGAAACAATTGCACGAATCTTATTGTAATATTGTATCAACATGATTATCCCTAAGAGGGATGTACTTGTAACCCGAAATGACTTCATAATGGAATAAAGTGTCTTTTATTGTTTATCTTGTTGTCAATTTCTTGCATTTCATATATGTTGTTACTATTTTCATTATTACACAATAGGATTTCGATCGGGTGTGAGCCTTTATGGTGGTTACATTTGGATATTATATGAATATGATTTTGGTTAGGATTATGGGGATGTTTTAATAGTTATTAGATTGAATCCCTCATATTGGATGTGATCCTTTTCCAGACAAAGTGGTTATATCTATACTCCTTATTGAAGAAACAATTATTTATCTCCTTCCATAAATTCCATAGGAGAGTTATCCCCACCCAAAACATCTGCTGAGTGGGTTGGTCCATTTCCTCCCATTTAGACCACTCTCTCTAAATTTTTTCTATAAAAGATATCTTTGACCAATGAATGCCTAGTAGAGCTTCCATCTATTTCCATAGTTTGATTATGATGGGGCTGTAGACAACAAAAGTATGCACCATGCATTATGACAAATGAATAAAAAACAATAAATATGATATTGAATGATGTTATGCTTTCTCACTATTATTTTATAATATATGTCGGCATAGGGGTTTACAATAAATTCAAGGAGTGACTCCCTTATGCAAATAATAATGATTCTTCGATACTCCTATGCTACAACAAATATCTAGACAAAGTTTGAGGTGACCACTACTTTTTAGGATATGTCTAGGGTTGTGTAGGGTGCTTTCATATTGAGATGTGTGTGTACAAATACATGATCTGGGATAGGGTGAAATCTATTTGGTGATCATCTAGGGTTGAATGATTGTGGATGGTGATCATCTAGATGCAAACAATCTTACTCTATGAACTACTATGGTTGTAACGTGTCTCTGTAGATTTGTGCGGCTTTGGGTTATTGTTCATTTTTGTGTCTGCTTCTATATGAACCTGTAAACTTGCACACAAGTAAACATTTAACTAAATTAGTAATATCTATTAGGCCTACCAAAGTGATACCTATATTTAATAATTGTAAAAACCAAGTGCAGTTAAAATAAAGCAATAAACATGCGCATGCAAATGAAAATAAAATAGAGCTTTGCTTTACCTTCTATGGGATGCTATTGCTATTGTTGATGTCACTACTATCATTCATGATTAAATCATGCTATGTTTATTTTAGAACTTCTGCGTTGGAAGTCTTCTATGCAAGCTAGGAGCCAATCATCTAGGGTCATATGACCAGAGGTTGAGATCATTTAGGATGGGACGATCATGACTTGTAGTGTTTGAAAGGTATTCAAGAGCATATTTGGGCCTATGAAAGGATGCAAATGGGATCTACATAGTATGGGGGTGGCATAATCCTGAGATATTAAGAGTATGATTGTTGTGGTTACTCAAGAATTCATCAGCGTAAGTTTACGTATTCCATATCCATGCTCCAAAGGACGGATGGGGCTCAATTTATAATTTTTCTAGTGGAAAAGGATAAGGAGATGTCTCAACCAGTTAACTGCTATAACTAGAAGCTATCTCATTACATTGTATTTATCACTAGGGGTGCACATGGATAAGGTTGTCTTTGAATTATCATGGTTTGATTTTATGCATGCAATTTCATGATATTTATTTCTTTTTATTTTTTATTATTCTTTTATTAAGTGCACATGATAATTTAACGAAGTGTGCATGGATAGATTTGTATGTTTACCCTTTTAACTAATCATGTTTATTGTGTGCATATTTAGTTAACTGAGTGCATGATGTGATTTTATTTTTATATTTAAATTAAATATATTTTATATAATTAAATATGTATTTTAATTGAAAGTGCATTATGTGCATATCTTATCAACTAGGTGTGCATAGATGGATTGGGTAGGCATGTTGAGTTAACTAGTTCAGTTAACTGAGTATAGGTATGCACTATGCAACTAAGTGTGTAAGCTTAATCCTTAGCATAGGTAGGTGTGCAACTAGTAGTGATTGTGATTTCATTTGTGGATCAAGGGTTTTTCATGTGCATGACTGTCTTGGGTAGTGATAGTTAGAACTATCAGTGCTATGGATGACAGGGAGGGGTGATTGTGAGGGTTAATGTGTTTTAAAAGAGGGGTGCATAGTTGTGTGGCCTAAGTACTAATTAATTAATTATTAATAAATTAATAAATTATTTAATTAATACTTAGGTGGTTTATTGCTTATTTAATATTAATTAGATTTAATTAATATTAAATGCATTAATTAATTAACACTCATTATGCTAGATTTAGGTGTTTGTGTGAACAAACAATGCGATGTAAAAAAAATGACACCTGTGAGTAATGACTAGATGGATGACATGGTGACTTCCATGCTTGAAGGGGATCTGATGCTTGGTTGCCCCAATTTGAGATCAATGTAGGATGTCCCAGTGATGGAGGCAACATATCTATTTGAGTCTTCTTCTTGAAAAATTAATGAGTACCTTGGTTTTAGTGAACGAAGTGATCATATGGTAAATGGTCTCATGTGCTATCATCGATGGTCGATCACCTTCACTATCTTGATTAAAGCATCGACATGCAAAATATTACTAGCATTGATCCAATATGTTAGACTTTTAAAGTCTCTACATTTATATCCGATAAAGTGGGGTGCATGATTAGTCATGGACAAGATTCTTGAACAAATGTTGATTCCAAAAATGAGTGCTTGCATATTGATCTTTGTTTGAGGTAAAATATTGGTATTGTCTACCCCCTGAAGTGGTGAGTCAATGAAAGACAACATGAATAATGGTGATGAGGTGATTGACCTTATCAAAATTGATGAATCAATATCATATTGTGTTGTGTTCTAATCTAATATGAGCTTTGAGCATGGAATGGAACCTAACCTTCAATGAGTGTTCATATGGTATTCTACTCATCTTACTAGATTGCATGGGTAACTAGTTTCTGCAACCTCCATGTTTTAGAGTAGACTACTAGGTACATGATTCACATGAGAGCCTACACTAAGAAAGAAAAAGATAATGTAAATTGCATGAAAAGAAATTTGACCAAAGGGGATTGGTGACTTTGGGACGTTTGAATTTAAATATGACCAAAGGGGTTTGATGCATTTAGGGCCTTTAAAATCAAATATTACCAAAGGGGTTTGGTGCCCTTGGAGCCTTTAAATTGAAATTGGCATTTGACCAAATTAATTGGTGCCTTTGGGAATTTTGAATTAAAATGTGACCAAAGGGGTTTGGTGCCTTTGGAGCCTTTTGAATTGAAATTTTATTTTGGATATGGTGAGGCAAAGGGTGGAACCTTTGACAAAAGGATGCAACCTTTTGAACCTAGTTGTTGATTTTTTAAATGATATGAATGTGAGGTAAAGGACACACCCTTTGACAAAATGATGCAACCTTTTGAATCTAGCAATTGATCTGTTGATTTTAATGTTTGCTAGTATTGATAAAACCATACCAAAGTCTTGATGGTGAGGCAAAGTGCTTGATTGATTGATTAATTATTTTGATGAGGATAATGTGATACCTTGAACATCCCCAAGTGTTTTATTATTCTGAGGGGGGTGCAATACCTTGATTACCCCAAGTTGGTTGATTATTACTAGATGTGAATTATGGGGAAGGTGTAATATCTTGAATAACCCTAGCTAGTTGATTATGGTTTGATGTGACCGATGGGAAAGGTGTGATACCATGAACACCCCCAAGTTGGTTTATTTATTAATATGATGATGGAGAATGTGGGATACCTTGAACACCCCCAAGTATTTTATTGTTAACTTGTTTGATTGTGCTACGTTGGATTGGTGGGGGAGGTGTGATATCAAAACATCCCAAAGTAGTTTGATGGTTGAATGTGAATGATGGGGAAGGTGTGATACCTTGATTACCTCCAAGTTGATTGATGATTGTTTGATTGAGGGTTTGCATGTTTTATTGATGGGGAAGATGTGATACCTTGAACACCCCAAGTTATTTGATTGTTTGATGTGTCTTGTATATGCTTGTGATGTGATGAAGTGATTTATTAGATGAACATTGATGGATGCAATAAGTGTATTCTTATGATTTTGATTATCTTTCCAAAAAATTCTTAGACACGTTTCATTATTCATGACATTAATCAATTAATTAAAAGCATCAACCCAATAGTATTGCCTACATGTGGAATGGATATGAGTGAATGCAATGTATATATTTTCAAGCGATGTGCTACTATGGAGGTCATGATGCTAAAAAACCCTAGTGAACTCAATAAAAATCATCTACTGATAAAGTAGGTACTTGATGATACTAAGACCAATTGGATTATTCAATTTTCATAGAAACCAATTGTATGTGCAGTGAATGTTCATTTCCAATTTTGGATGAGGTTAGACTCATCATTTCTAATTTATGCCAATAAGCTATCTCATTCGAGAGTAGGCATATACCTATACAAAAGAAGGTTGCTAATGTGAAAAATATGTCACCATGCATAAGGCTACTTCATTGCATGACTAACATCTATAGCCCATTGTTGTAATGAAGATCACCCCATGGTTGTCAAAAACTAAGAATTACAGGTATTCAAGCTCTTTACCCCTTTTATTTTGGATGGAGATTTTGGGGGTACTTGCTAATTTTGTGGAATAGCAAGGGATTTTATTACTTTGTGGGGGTTGCTCATTTTGTATAAGAGCAAGAGGATTTTATTGCTTTTACTTTTGATTTTTATCTTTGGGATACTTGCTCATTTTGTGAAGGATAAAGGAATTTGTAATTTGTGCTTTTGTGGGCTTGCTCATTTTGTGGTGGAGCAAGGAAATTTTTTCGAAGGAGGGAGTTTATCCTTTTTTCAATTATCAGAATTTTAGACCATGCACATAATTGGATGAGTAGAGGAAATAATTCTATTTATGGAATAGTAACTCATGATGTTATCTTTCCTAGGCATCCAAAATTTTATTTAAAGTGTCATACTTGTGTGTTGTCTCAATGAAAAATTAAGGTTACAAGGAAGATCTATAACACTCAAGGACTCATTGATGTTCAACGTAGGTTGAAAGAGACACTAAGTGTAGCTGAATGAATGAAAGTACATAAATATTTTTCAAACTATATATGTAGGAAAGATAACCTATCATAGGATTTTATTTCATTCCATCTCTTCTCTTTTTTTTTGGAAGGACAATGGAGGGTGGGTTAATGTGATAAGGAATACACATACCATAAGGAAGAAACCCTTGATTAATGTGATAAAATCATTCAAAATAAATGGATAAACACATGTAATGTATGATGCCCAAGGTTTTATTGGTTATGATGAAATTTTATTGTTTTTTTTATTTATTTATTTTTGTATTTTTGACTTTGTATTGTTTTTTAATTTTTGAATTTGTATTGTTTTGTATTTTTTTTTAATTTCTATTACTTTTGAACTTTTGTGACTATCGATAAGGTGTGATACCTTGAGCATACCTAAATTTCTTTGTGTTTGGATTGACCATGGGGAAGGTGTGATACCTTGAGTATCCTCATATTGATTGATGCATGTTTGATTGATGGTCGGGTAAGGTATGGTACCTTAAATGCCCCCAAGTTGGTTTATGAATTGGTACAATTGATGGGGAAGGTACGATACCTTGAATACCATCAAGTTGATTGTTGATTGTTTGACTAATTGATTTATGAAGAAGGTGCAATACCTTGGTTTTCCCTAAGTTAGTTGATTATCATGTGTTTGATTGGTTGATTGAATTGATTTTATTTATTGATTGATGGGGAAGGTACGATACCTTGAATACCATCAAGTTGATTGTTGATTGTTTGACTAATTGATTTATGAAGAAGGTGCAATACCTTGGTTTTCCCTAAGTTAGTTGATTATCATGTGTTTGATTGGTTTTCCCTAAGGTGCAATACCTTAAGCATTCCCCAGTTGTTGTGAGTTTTAATAGATGTGATTTATGGGGAAGGTGTGATACCTTGAGCATCCCTAAGTTTTTTTATGTTTGGATTGATGTTATTGACGGGGAACATGTGATACCTTGAGAATTTCCAAGTTTTTTTATGTCTATGATGTGGTTTATAGAGAAGGTGAGATATCTTGAGCATCCCCATTGTGTGTTGCACTTGATGTGATGTGATTGAATTAATTGGTAGGCATGATAGAACTTGATGCCTCATGTTGTGGCAATATGTTCTTGTTGATGTCAAGATTTTGATTTTGTGGGACCAAAGGATTGTTAATGGTAATAGCCCCCTTCTTGACAAGATCTTGAACCAAATTCTTGAAATGAATACAATCATTGATGTCATGACCCTTTAGCCTATGGTAAACACAATAATGATACTCTTTGTAAGATCTAGGTTTAGGCTTGTTCAGATATTTTGGTTTCACTTGTAGTAATATAATGGCTTATGCCTCATAAAGCCTTTAAAATATGATTGAATAATGTTTTTAAAGTGGTGTGTAACTATGAGGGAGCTTAACAAGATTCTTGGTGTGGTTGTTTAGTTGTGGTTGATTTTGTAGTTGTGCAATTGGTGGTGCAACCTGGTAATATGGAAGTTTAAATTGTCGAGGTTATTGTGATGGAGATTATTGGTGTGGTTGATAAATCAACTGGAGCTCAATGTTCATGATTCAACTTAATATTTGTTGTAGGTCCCTATTTTGGTGACTCAATTGTAGCTCCATGTTGGATAGCCAAGCCAAGATATGTTGTAGGTTAGGTGGAGGTGGCTACTGGTATTGTTGGGTATATGGTGTTGGATAATTTGGTGATAGTTGGAGAGGCATTAATACCTCTATTATGGGTGGTAGGGTTACCCATAATGGAAATTGTGTGAAGGTGGTCTCTTGCACGCATGTGGAAGGTGAGGGTTTCAACCCTTGTGGTGGTAATTAAAGTGGATGAGATGAAGTATGTGGACCATGAAGGACTCATGCAACATCAATATCAATGATTTTGATGTGGATTGAGGACCTAAGGGTCCTTGGACTACTGTATTTAGGAATATTGGTGGGGATGTGGTAGTAAATGGCACCCAAATTATGTATCTTAAGTGGGTTGGTGGTGTGATGATGAGTGTATCTAGATAAGCTACTTTGGGGTGGTTGGGAGGCTACCTCCTACTAATTCAAAGGAGTGGTGGATGGATGTGAAGCCTATTTGAATTGGTCCATGGTAGCTTAGGTTGTGGCTTTAGCTTGGGCTTGAATTTTAGTTGATACCATAAGTCGGGTAGGTGGATGGGGTGTAGTTGTGAGTGCGTGATGGTGGTGGTGGACTCTGGTGAATCTCTTTTTGCATTTTATTTTTTAACTCTATCTATAAAAGAAAATAAAAACAAACAACCAATTTTGATTTTTTTTATTTTAAAGGTTTGATGTTTGATTTAATAAACTTATGAGATCATTTGGATCTATTTTTTATTTTTGATATTTTTGGATTTGGTTTTTGAATTTTGGAATGTTTTGATTTTTTGGGTTTTTTTTGTATTTTAATGTAACCTAACATAAAATGAAAGTGCGATAATGAAATACAAACTAAAATGGATGTGTTGAAGATCACTTTTCTAACAAAAAGTGATGCAACAATGGTTGAATATGGTTTCCTAGTATGATTTGGTTGAATGTATCCTAAATGTAAATAAAACCTCTAGAAAGAGGCTGAACTATCTATTCCCTTGCTATCAACCCATATGGGCTTTCACTTCATCCTTGTGTGAGCTTGGGTATGAATGATAGTTGTAATTCCTAAATTATTAAGCCCCAAGAATTGAAGGGCATCTAAACTTCCTACTTTGGGATGCACCCAAAAGTAAAGGATTTTTTGGTAATGAAATATGAAAAGCCACTCATGGGGGCCATAGGTTTGCTAGGGTGCGAGCCAAAAAATGATGATGATTATGTGCAATCCCAAGGTTGATCAGATTGTGGTACCCATACTAGAGATTTTATATATAGATTTCTCTTACTATTAATGTTCTTAGATCCATATCCACTTATTTGGAGGTCTAATTATGTTGTCTTAAATATAGCATATCCTAGAGAAAATTCTATACCTCTTCACACCATTTATGGGGGTTTGGGGTAAGATCCATTAAAGCAAAATTTGCCCTCCTAAAATTTTAGAGCATAGCTACAGGTAGTTTTAATGAAATCAACTTAGTTTGATTGGTGTTCTTGATGGTAGTCTTTCCCTCCTGATTTATCATGTTGTGTTGGTTGTTACTACTAGCTAGATGTGTCTAGTATCTTGATCTAGTTGGGTATACCTAGACCAAACCTCTATTCTAGTTTTGATGTAATGTAGAGCCTAAAATTCTAACTAAAATTTTTGTTGGACATTTTGTTGAGGGAGGTCCATCCACAAAAGCTTCTATGTCTATCTTATTCTACGTTCCTATTCAAATTTTTGGTTCATTTGGTTTTACCTAAGCCTTTGTATGATCCTTGGGTGGTTCAATCTTCTACCAAGTCTAGCCTCTAATATTTTGGTTAGATGGCTTTACTTATCCCAAGTATAGTGAGAATTACTATAGTTATGGTAGCCTACATGAGATCCTAAAATCGATGAGGATAAGGAACCTAGAAAACCACTACCTTATCCATTGTGCATGGAGTCAAAAAATTTAGTGGGAAAGAGAAAGGGTAATAGAGGTGGGCATATCGGATGCAGTTTCTAGCTTTTATACTCTTATAGAATTAGGCCTACTTGTAAATATTAGTGCGTGCCTACAACAAAGCAAAAAATTATAGTACATGGTGGGTAACCTCTTTCCACTAGGTATTGAGTTGAGGCTCCCCTACCTTAGTAACTATAGTAGCCATCTATATTTTTACCTTTTCCAATTTTGAGAGCAAGGAAGTTCTACCTTTACACAACCAAGGCTCCTTAGCAACTTCCTTACTACATGCATACTAGTACTAGGGGTATTTGCTTTCTTTGATGCAACACTCCTAGTGCATGCTGGGGCTCATTTTTTACTATCATTATTCTTGGAGTCTATTATCCATCCCTAGCCTATATTATTTGTTTCTATTTAACTACTAGTGATTGAGGGGTCTGCTTCATTAGGTTTTGTACAAGATATGATTCCCACATCCTCTATCATTTTATGGCCCACTAGGTAGCTGATTTGTCTCTAGAGCCTCTTGCATGCTAATCCATTTGCATTTGTGTAATTATCCTTTCCTTCTCAGATGGAAATGATCTGGTTTGGAATAGCAAGTTACTGAGTAAGAGAGACCTAAGGTGTGATGGGTAGGATAACTAGAATATGTTTCTCCCTCCATTTAAAATTATCCATGATTAGGGCAGTGAGCTAGTCCCATTCATATATGGAGTGTGGGGAGAGGAGTCATACCTTTTGTGATCCTTCCCTCTAAATGATGTTGTAAGAAACCTAAGATCTATGTTATGCTTATGAATATTATGCACTTGGAGGAATTAGGTCATAACTCATAGATGCATTAGTGGATCCAACATTTATTTTCTAGTTTAGAGTGGTATTGTTTTAAGTGTTGACATCAAAATGTAGTCCCATGCATCTGGTGGCATTGTATTTCATAGGGGATTATTCCTGTTCCATATGGAAAATATCACAAAAGTGTGAAGTGGCCATATTTAGGATCACATATCTAACAATATGCTCCTTCTGATATTTTTCTAGAAGCAAAGTCACTAGGTGAATTTTCTTTGTGCTTTAGAAAGAAAATGGATCAATGCCTTTATTAGAACCTTGAACCTTGATCTTGAGTTCTTCTTGTTGACTTCTTTGGATTCTACTTTTTTATTGCAAAGTCACCAGGTGGAAGGATGTTTCTAGCTAGACAAAGGTTCCCACTATAACCTTGGTACACGGATGGTAACTTCTTTCTTTTGGGTTAATTATTAGTAAATTTATCAAGTGAATTTTTAAAGTACTTTAGAAAGATGGTGATTGTGGCCTTCATTGAAACCATAGCCTAACATTTGGATTAGAGGATGGATGTTTTCAAATTTGGATCGCACTAGGCATGTTAGTCTAAACTATTAGGGATCTATTTGTGACCTCCTTATCCTCCTTGAGTGTCATGACCCATCATATTTGTATCCTCAATGTCTACTATAACCTTGGTTGAGTGGGTGTGTCTAGTGCCTTACACATCATGTGGGGTGCTAGTCTTGGTAAGTTTGAGGAAGCATGGGTTGTGAATCCCATCGAATAATATCCAAGGTCTTTCACCCAAGGCTAGTTCCTTACTTATGTATGTATTCTTTGGTGCTTTTCATTCTGCTAGTTTGCTAATCTACTCCTAGCCTATGTTTCTTCAGGGAAAAAAGGAAAATAGAGGGAATGTAGGAAAACTTAAAGCAAAATAATTACACAAAAGTGATAAAATGAAATAAATTAAAGGAAAACAATAAAATATAGGAAATGAAAACTATCTAACCTAGTCTATGGGTGGTGATGCACTAAAGAAAATTAATAAGACCCTCTGATTCTCTAGAAGGTTTTAATGAACACATATGTGATTCTCGATAGTGCATGAGGAACACATGTTCTCCCTAAGAACATGTAGGAGGAATAAAACACCTATGTCAAAACCAAGATAGAGACTTATAAAGAGTCATAGATTCTTATTAACATGAACTTCAAGTTACATACATGCAAAGATAAGAGGTTCAAACACCACATAGAAAGCCATGCAAGACTTTATCCATAGTAAGACATGGAGGAAAATGAAAGAAGGCACATATTAGAACAATGGGAGAGATTTCAATAAAAATAATGAGAAGAAAAATAATTTTTTATAGATTACATTTAGAGCCTTTTCCCTTTTGGGATTCAAAATTCTTGGTTTTAAAATT
This sequence comes from Wollemia nobilis, assembly GCA_028583015.1. Classification (NCBI taxonomy): domain Eukaryota; kingdom Viridiplantae; phylum Streptophyta; class Pinopsida; order Araucariales; family Araucariaceae; genus Wollemia; species Wollemia nobilis. The sequence goes on from JAQPPZ010017106.1 coordinate 3,429,998, forward strand.
CTTGCCCAAGGTACTTCGTAATAATGATGTGTAATCCTAAGCTTCCTTTGATCATGTTGCCCATGATAGAGATTTGCTACAAAGGTATCCTATTGTTAATATTATTAGATGCATATCTACTTATTTGGATGTCTAATGATGGTGTCTTAAATGTAGTCTCCATTCTAGATAAAATTCCATACCTCTTTGCACCATTTTTGGTGGTCTAAGATAAGAGCCCCTGAAGCAAAATTTGTTCTCCTAAAATTTTAAAGCATGGTTGGAGGTAGTATAACTAGAATCAACATGGTTTAATTTGTGTTACTCATGGTAGTATTTTACTATTTCTTTAACCTATTATTTTGGTTGTTACTGCTAGCTAGATGTATCTAGTCTCTTAATCTAGTTGGGCATCCCTAGACCAAACCTATATTTTTATTTTGATGTATTGCAGAGCCTTGTGGTCTAACTAGATTTTTGGTTGCATATTTTGTCAAGGAAGGTTCAACCATCAACGCTTATATGTCTATTTTAGTCTACATTCCTCTCTAAAGTTTTGGTTGATCCAGTTTTACCTTATCTTTTGTCCAATCCTTGGGTGGTTCAATCTTCTACCAGGTCCAACCTCCAAAATTTTGGCCAAATGACCTTTACTCCTCCAAAGTGTAATGAGAATTCACTAAAGTAGCTTTTTAAGGTTATCAAATTATATGTTTCCAAGGTTGTCTCAATCATTAATTAAATAAATATAATTAATGTTTGTAATAGTAAGTCAATGTTAAGTAATTGTTGAACTAGACAATTGCCTTGAATTTTAAATTAGGTTTTATGACCCCAATCCAAGTTTCAACAAGGTTAGATGGGATTTCTAATGGCTTCTTGCAACCTCTAAATTTATATTGGATCTTTATTTTCCTTATGTAGACCACTAAACTAAACTAATTTGTGTGAAAGTAAAGTGCAATAGGGAAAATATATGGTATGTAAAGTGGCAAAAATAAAATTGTGAGAAGTTTAGAGAGAGAAATTGAAAGTAAATACAACTTTTGCACCATAGTGAGATCAGTATGTGATAAATCAATGCATAGGAAGTTTAAAATCAACAATGTCCACTCATTAATTTGATTATAATAGTGATAAGTGAATGATAAGATAGGCTAGAAGCGTTGTACCACAATAAACTAGGATGGAGGTACCACTAATGGGATGTATAAGAACTTGCCAATTTATTACAACCTTAAGTACAAAAGATAATATGGGTTTCACAAATTGTAGGTCTAAATCCTTATGGCCGAAATATAAATACAATGAGGGCCCTAGTATCATATTTATAACAAAATATCATTGTCTAGTTACCTGGGATGAAATATAATTACTCCTAGTAAAAGTAAATAATTTGGGGTGCATTTTTCAATGTAATGTGTTGTACTTCCAAATGTTTACATGTATTCAATAATACCTCTAATAGGCTTAAAATGATTCAAAAATATCTTAGTGCACCACTACATACCAAAAAGTTGCTTTCTAGAAGATTCACCTTGAGATCCATGTCTTATTTTATCTTTATGATTGTTCAAATTAATTTTCTTGGGTCTAGTAAGTGAATAAATTGTATTTTTAAGTGGCTCAACACCTTTTGTTAAATGGATTGGTCCCCTCAGTCAATAATTTTTGCAATAAAATCATTCCCTTGAGTCAATCGGTCCATTTTATGAGTGAATTGCTCCCTTGAGTTAATTGGTCTATTTTTGCAAGCAAATTGCTCCCATAAGCCAATCAATATAATTTTTTGAGTACATCCTTGAGTTAATCGATCAATTTTTATGATAAAATCTCTCCTATAATACAATTGGTTCATTTTCTAGACAACCAAATCTTGTCAATTTTGTAAATTTGGTTGTTTTGCAATATTGTTCATGGGTTTGCAACATCCATTTTCTATGGCCAATTCCTAGAAACTAGAAGGTAGTAGCTAAAATACTATATTTATGGCAACTTTATAGGACACAAAACTCAATTGGTAAGAGATTCCAAATATTGAAAATTGAAATCCTTGCTATAAAATTATAAAATTGTGGGTCACATTTATTTAAATTTTGGGTAAGAGGTTCAAAAATGCCTACCAATTAGTGTATAAGGGTGTACCTTGATCATATAAATTTTGGTGTTTGATGCCAACTCCTCATACTATTTTTTTGGGGGGTTTTTCCTTGATCCTCTTTAATTTCTTGACTTCCACAATTAGGTTTTTGGTTCAATGATCTCCTTTGAAGCACCAAACAACATTATCTATGGATATATCCACTTTGGATTTGATGAGGCCTGCAAATGCCTCATCCATGGACTAGTTTTGATAACTTATAAACACTTTTGAACACCTTATGTTATGTTTTGATGCTAATTATAGTGATAGAATGCATTATGTATTGATGTTTACATGTTGTAAATGTTAAAGTGCATATATCCTGTTTTGACTATTTTTCTATATTTTATAGTCTGTTTCAGCTGTATTATTTAGTATATTTTGCATTAAGTTAATGTTGTAATATTAAGGTGCTGCTATCTATTTGGTTTTGTGCTTCTTTCATAAGCTTTCCCCACCGTTTAAACCATTTTAAATAACCAAAAGGCGCCAAAACTTTGTCAACAGTTTGACTGTGCAGAAAATAGGAACTTTTCCATACAAATTCCAGCCAGCTGTACATATACAACATGGCTTGGAATTTGTCCACTCCAGCTCATGCAAAAGATGGAATCAGTCTTCTGGGCACTTATGGAGACTATTTCCGCCATCACAACTATTCTCATGCGCTTCTGGAGCATGAATTAATATAAACTCTGTTCTGCTGCCTGATATTCTGGAGCAGCTTCGGAATAAGCGCAGAAGCAATAGTTTGGGTCAAAAGCGCCTTTAATTGCAACAGAGGGTGGTAAACGGTGGTTGCAGCTATTTTAGGGATATCCCTATATTTTCCAACACCTGTCCCTCAATGGATGAAGCCCAACAGATGGAATGGATAAGAGATAATAGACCTAATCCCTGCATTCTGGGAAACAGTCCTGTAACAGTTGTAACATTCCTACATGGCAGCACAAAACCTTATCAATGTTGTACCCTACTTGTATAAATAAAATGCTCCCATTTGGTTGAGCATATAGAAGAATATAGGAAATAAGTGATAAGAGTTAGAACTATTTTAAGTGTTGTAACTGTGTATTGCAGCAACACAATAGCCTGCAGATCTTCCCCTGCACTGTTGTCATGCTGTTGAGAATGAAATAAAGGTGCAATATTTGACATTCATGTTTGCTTCTGAGTTGAGTGTGAAGACTTAATAGTTTAGAGCAAGTTTATTTGCCCTCTTTTGGTTCAGGAAGCAAGGGCCACTTCCAGGTCCAGAGGAGGGTTTTTACCTGACAGAATTCTGCTATTTCTGGCTGTAGCAGGTCAGCAGAGATCTGATAGTTTTTGCATGGTTAGTGATTAGGATAATGTGGCATTTGAATGCATGGTAGGTAACTCATCTAGGGTAGAATTTAACACAATAATTTCTATTTCTAATTTGTTTCAGAATTTGCAATATTTCCATAATTTCTTGTTAGCCTAATTTGTTACAAATTGTGCAACTTTATTTATCAGTTTTTGAATGTTATTTCCATTTCAGAAAGTGACATTGTTTTCTACAATTTCAGAAAGTTTCATTATTTACCAGTTTGAATGTTAATGCTGCAATTTCAATTTAGTAATTTCCTATCAATTAAATTATGCTATTTTCAGCTTTGCAATAGTTTAGTTTTATTTTTCTGCAATAGTGTGAATTTCAATTCTGCAAGGATAAGTAGGAGTTTAGTTTTAGTTTTTAGGAGTAAGAAAGGAGACCCCAAACACCCCAATATCTAACTGTTCCATGAATAAAGCCATGATCTAAATGAACTAAAAATTAGTCTGTTAACCCCTGCTTTCGTATATAGCCTTGGACACCGCCTTGGATTGACACATAATGATTAAATGATGAAGATTTGATGACACTCATCATTTTTGGCACCATTGTCAGGGAAACTTAGGTGTTGTTAGGAGAGGTCTAGCAGTCCAAAACTATCCTATTTTAGGAAATAATTTTTGGAAACCTGAGGTTTAGTTTATTTAGTAAATAGGCATGAATGCATAGGCCAAGAGATGAAAGAGGAAGGTTTATCAGAACTAGCTCTTTTCCACCAAGGCGTTCTTCATGATCAGGTGAAGATCTACCTATGTATGAACTTCCTGAAAGACTTAAAAGAGAATCATCTTCTTCATCAACTAAAATTGTAGGATCTTTGCAAGAAGAGCTCTTAGAGGCACTTGCTTCTAGACATACCCATAGGGCTGATCCATCTGAACCAGTTGAACAAATTAAAGTTGAGGAAGCACCTATGGAAGAACAAGGAGAACATGATAGGGATATTGTTGGTCATGATGCTGACAATCCTCCTGTTAGAACTTTTGAATACCCTATTCATCTGAATCCTACTCAGAATGCTCCTATGAAAACAATTTCACCCTCAGTATTGCCAATATTTAGGGGAGTTGTTTCTGAAGATCCTGATCAATTTCTATTTGAATTCAAGGTCCTGTGTTAGACTTATGACTATGTCAATGATAACTAGAAACTGAAGTTATTTCCCTCTACACTCAAAGATGCAGCCTTACGATGGTTTATGAGCCTTGAACCAGATTCAATCCGCACTTGGGATCAAATGGAAACTGCATTTTTGGATAAGTATCAGGAGTATTGTAGAGTGAGAAATAGGAAGGATGAGTTATTTTGGATAAGACAAGAAGAGGATGAAAACTTAGAGGATTATCTTGATAGATTTACCTTTATCCAAAAGAGATGTGGTCCTATGGAAACTGACTTATTAAAAACTATATTTCTGAGAGGTTTGTAGGATGATTCTAGAGAAGTATTAGACTTAATGGGAAAAGGAGATATAAACCAGCTTGATATTAATGATATTGTAGAGTTGTGCAGAAATTATTCCTGCACTAGGCAAAGAAGAAGGAAAAGGAATCCTGGTAATACTGATATAAAATATTTGATGGAGGAAATGGCTAATATGAAAACTGATATACTTGTTCAACTAAACATTGCTTTAGGAGAAAGGAATACAAGAGCCAATTCTTCACCACCCCTGTCTATCTATTGTCCTAGGTGCAGAAATAAGCATGCTCTGCAAGATTATCCTTTGGACAAGACTTCAATTTTAGCAATTTGTGGCATTTGCTCAAAGGAGCATAAAACTGATAAATGTCACCTTTTGCCCCATCTTCGGAGTGTTTTAGAAACCCAAGTTGAAGAACTTCATGCTATTGGGCAAAGGCCAGGAGGCAACTTCATACAAAACCAAAATGCCCCTCGCTTTTCTTCAAATTGGGGATAGAATCCTTGGAATATGCCATGGGCGTATACCGAACCTCCTCCCCAAACTTGGAATCAATCTTGGGCAGCCCCTCAAGATTGGTCACATTCTAGTTGGAATCAGCCATGGCATCCAGTTAATCCATCTTGGGTACCAAATCAGTCAAGGCAAATATGGGGGCCACAATACCCATCCTATCAAGGGCAGTAGAGGTATCAATCACCAAATCAACACTTGCTGCCAGCCCCTAATCAAAATTTTTAGGGAAGAGTTCAACCATAGCAAACACAGCCAGTTAAGCAACCTCCACTTCCAGCTCAGCCTATGGCTAACCCCAATAACAATAGACAAGCAACCCCTATTTATGGAGCTGAGTCTGAAGAGACTGTTGCAGTCCATGTCCTTGATTGTAGTAACATCCAGTTACATTCAGGGAAGGTTTTACCTGACCCTGCACCACCCACTATTGAAGAAATTGATGGAAAGCAAGAATTTTCAAGTCCAAAAAAACCACAAACAGAGCAAAAAGAGGAAAAAATAGAAAGTTTACAAGGAAAAATTGAACCTGCCTCGGCAGACCTACCGTATCCTGAAAGGTTTGACCACACTATCACTGCTCCTGAATCAGAATTAATCATAGAATTGAGGAAAATGTCTATCTCACTCCCTTTGTTGTAGGAAATAAAGGATGTACCTCTGATTAGGAAAACCATTCAGGAGTTGTGTATTAGGAAACCTGGCAGGAAGAAGAAAGCCTTTCCTAAGATTGTACAAGTAGAAGGTAAGTTGGCTGACCTACTTTCTAGAAAACTAGTACCCCCTAAATATGGTGATCCAGGGAGTCCAATAGTTACAATTACTATTGGGTTAGTTCAAATTCCAAATGTACTTATCGATTTAGGAGCTGCAATCAACGTGATGACTAAGGAAACCATGCAAAAATTGTAGCTCAATAACCTTAGTCCTACTACCATAGTTTTGGAAATGGTAGATAGGTCAGTGGCTAAACCGAAAGGAATTCTGGAGGATGTTGCCATTGAAGTGTCTTCTTGGGAATACCCTATAGATTTCTTAGTGTTGCAGCCTAGAAACTCAGCTAATGGCTATCCTATTATTCTAGGATGACCTTGGCTTGCCACTATAGCTGCATTTATAGACTACAGGTCAGGTGAGATGACCATTTCAAATGGTGTAGACCTAAAAAATATTTCCTTGTATCCACCAACCCAACCTTCAACCAAATTTTTTGGACAGATATGGTATCCTGAGTCTGATGAAGAACAGGAAACTATTGTCACCTTGGCCACCATTGTAGTAAAAGAACATATTGAAGAACTTAATTCACCGAAAAGAGAAATCTTTGAACATGAAACAATTTTGGTGAAAACATTGCAAGAAGAAGGCCTTAGGGATGATCAAATTCTTGTCCATCATTTGTTATGGAAATATGAAGAACAAACTGCTGAACATCTATCATCTATTCCACTACAAGAAAGCTCCTTCACATTGCCACATGGATGGCATCATCATCTTCTGACTTCTTTCATCTGTCCTATGCAAATGATCCCATCAGGTATCACATTTACACCAGAATCAAGAGTATTTCATACTCTGCAGCCACATCATTATCCCTTAAATGCTTTAATCAGTAAATATGAGGTTGTCAACTCTGTTTATCTAGGGATTAAGCAGATTGAGATACAACCAAGAAAATTTTTGAACATTAATAGTTGGTTGACTAATGAGCAAGAAGCCAAATTATTTGTTGTTTTATAGAGACATGTTCAAGATTTTTCTTGGAGTTATAAGGACATGACTAGAATTCACCCTGATGTGTGTACACATAGGATATACACTGAAGATGTCAAACCAGTAAGACAACCACAAAGGCATCTGAATCCCGCTCTGAAGGATATTGTTAAGGAAGAAATCAAAAAACTATTGGATGTAGGATTCATTTATCCAATTTCAGATAGTAGGTGGGTTTCACCATTGGTCATTGTTCCAAAGAAAAATGGGAAGATGAGAGTATGTGTGGACTACAGGGAATTGAATAAGGTCACACATAAAGATCACTTTCCATTACCATTTATAGACCAAGTGTTGGACACCCTTGCTGGTAAGAAATTTTTCTATTTCCTTGATGGTTTTAGTGGTTATAATCAGATCCAGGTTGCACCAGAAGACCAGGAAAAGACAACTTTCACATGTCCTTGGGGAACATTTGCTTACAGAGTATTACCCTTCGGTTTGTGCAATGCACCAACAACATTTCAGAGAGTTGTTTTGGCTATCTTTTCTGATCTAACAAATGAAAGTGTAGAGATTTATATGGATGACTTCACAGTGTTTGGAGATACATTTGAATATACTTTAGAACAACTTGAAAAAGTTTTAATACGCTGTGAAACATATCATTTGTCTCTCGAATCTTGATAAATGTTTCTTGATGATGGAAGAAGGAATTGTTCTTGGACATCATATTTCTGCTTATGGAATTAAAGTTGATCCTAAAAAGGTAGAGGTCATCAAGAACCTTCCTCCTCCAAAAACTCAAACTGATGTCCGTAGTTTCTTAGGACATATTGGCTTTTATCATAGATTTATTGCTAATTTCTAGTACCATTGCTAATCCAATGTTCGCATTGTTAACAAAGGATTCTAAATTTGTTTGGTCTGCTAGGTGTCAACAGTCCTTTGAAGTTTTAAAGGAAAAGTTAACAACTCCACCTGTATTGAGAGGTCCTAATTGGGAGTTACCCTTCCATATTCAAACTGATGCTTCCAATACTGCTATTGGAGCTGCATTAGGGCAGATTGAAGATGGACAACACTATGCCATATACTACATTAGTAAAAATTTGATTGGAGCTGAAAAGAATTATACCACAACCGAGAAGGAATTTTTAGTTGTGGTGTATGCTATTAACAAATTTTGACACTATATCACAGGATATCCCGTATTCATCCACACAGACCATGCTGCTATAAAGTATTTGATGAATAAACCCTTGGTTAGTGCATGAATTATTCGTTGGTTAATACTATTGCAGGAATTTGATATTACTATAGTCAATAAACCAGGGAAGTCTAATGTAGTGGCAGATTTCTTGTCAAGATTGTCAAATGCAGATACGGAGGAATTGGTTGAGGATGCATTTCCTGATGAGAAATTGTTTGTTATTTCTGTACAATCTCCATGGTTTGCAGATATAGCTAATTATTTAGCTACAGGGAAGATTCCTCTTCACTTTACTCCTAAACAAAAGAAACAGTTGATCAAGCAAAGTTCTTCTTTTGAATGGATAGGAGGTTTATTGTTTAAATGCAGTATTGACCATGTTTTGCGTAGGTGTGTTCGCAAGGATGAGGTATATGACATCCTGCGAGCATGTCATGATGAACCATCAGGAGGGCATTATTCAGTGAAAAGTACCATTCAAAATATTTTGGGTACTTGGTTACTATTGGCCATCCTTGCACAAAGATGTCAAAAGGTATGTCAAAAATTGTGATGCATGCCAAAGGATGGGTAAGCCTACTTTTACTAGTGAAATGCCTTTACAACCTCAATTAGGTACAGAACCATTTGAAAGGTGGGGGCTAGATTTTGTAGGACCCATTGATCCACCTTCCCAAGGGAAAGTGCATATCTTGGTATGTACTGATTATGTAACCAAGTGGGTAGAAGCCCATGCTTTTAAGCATGCCCGAGAAGAGAAAGTTGTTGATTTCTTGTATTCACAAATATTTCTATGATTTGGAGCCCCACATTCTATCACCACTGATCAAGGACCTCAGTTTACCTCAAAAGTTGTTGAAGCCTTTACAAAGCTGTATGAAATCAAACACCGAAAATCCTCACCTTACCATCCACAAGCCAATGGCCAAGTTGAAGTGACAAATAGGGAATTAGAGAGGATCTTAACCAAAACTGTAGCAGCCCATAGGAGGAATTGGGTGGAGAAGTTACCTGAAGCAATTTGGGCTTATAACACCACTTGGAAATCCACTACTGGATTTACTCCCTATGAATTGGTTTATGGCAAAAAGCCTCTTTTGCCTATTGAGTTTGAATTACTAACTCTTCGAACTACTTTAGAAGTTGGTATTGATTTGTCACAGGCAAGACGGACCGGATTCTATAGCTCAATGCATTGGATGAGCTACGGAGGGATGCATTGCACCAGACTGAGCTGATCCAAGCACAACAAAAATTATGGCATGATAGTCACATTCAACAAAGGAAGTTTTAGCAAGGTGACTGGGCTTTGTTGTTTGACTCACGTTATGAAGACTATCCTAGAAAATTGTAGACTAGGTGGCTTGGACCATATCATATTGAGGAAGTGTTTGCAAATGGAGTTGTACGTCTTTCACCAATAGATGATTCAAGAAGGAAAATGGTGGTTAACGGTCATCGTCTTCGGATATATCACAAACCGTTAACCAAGGAGGAGTTTCTCAAGCAAGTAGGAAACTTGGATGTATCAATATTGGAAGAAACCACTTCTTCCAAGATGGACTCAATCAAGTGACATGAACCAAAATATATAAAAAAATAAAATAAAAAAAAAAAATTCAGAATGTGAAAACCTCTTTGAGGCGCATCTGAATTGGGCTTACATGAAAACCGATTTTTTTGGCATGTTTGCCTCATGGACCCGCCACCATTCCATTCATTCTCACCATTGTTTCACTATTTACCATTCCATTCATTTTCACCATTGTTTCACTATTTACCATTCCATTCATTCTCACCTCTATTTCACCTATTTTTAGATTGCACCTGTCTTAGTCAGTAGAGTAGCCAACAGAGAATCAACAGAAACAACCACTGTACAATTGTAGATAAATGGTTATATCAGGTATGTGCCTTTCTCATTTTAGAACATTGTTGATATCAAGTATGTAGTGCATAATATCCTTAGTTAGTATATGAGGCATACATAAGGTTATTTAAAAAAAAAAAGTTATCCATCTAGTCAATGGAAGTTGTGAAAACAACAGGAAATTTTTTACCTTCAAATGCTTCAGCATGATAATGCTCCGAATAAGATTTATGTTCAGCTTTGAAATGATGGAAGCTCTGGAATGAAAAACTATTGTTTTAACAAAAGTGGCTTCAGCATAAAAAGGGGTGTGCTTCAGAATAAAAATTGTTCAAACCTTGAAGAAAAAACTTTGGAATGAATAAAGATAAAAATGAAATGACATGTGGCATCATAATCCAATTCCTATTGTTTGAAGTAAGGAAAAATTATGGCACAAATTTTAAGACGTAGGTTTCCAACACAACGATGGGAACGAAGGTGTTGGGAATCATCGTACATTTTGCGATAAGCAAAAATCTTTGGCACACTTCACAAGGACTTCAAGAAAAAGGAAAGCTCTGTACGTGGTACATGACGTGGCCAACAGATGACTGCCACGTCAATGCATCGTAATCATTTAATCAAATGCAATGGATCACGTTCCCTCAGAGAAATAGAAATCTGCCACATGATACATAAAGGAGAAATTTAATTTTTCAAATGCTTCAACACATTTCGAAGCATTTTTTCGATGTTGTAAAATTTTAATTTCGTAGCCCAGAAGCCATTTTTGCCCTGCAACTACAAATAATTTGATCCAGACTCAGGCACAACGTTGTTGTTTCGGCACTAAGAAGAGATAGAACATAAAAAAATAAAAATGGGGGGTAAGAAGAATCGGATTGAGCCAGAAAACATAGATTGCCTACAGGGAGATCCTGAATCACTACGTATCTTCACGGAGGAAGGGTTTATGCCATTTCTATGAAAATTCGATGGACACTCTGAAGGGTTGGCAGCCGAATTCGCCCGAACGTTCAGAAACAACCAAGTCCATATTAGCGGCATGACCATCCAGGTAACTCCAAAAATTCTTAGTTCTATTACTGAAATGCCTTTGCAAGGGGTCCAAATTGTAAAAACTAGAAAGAATGCCCTGGTAGAAATTGTCAATCAATTTAGAGAAGGGGACAAGCCAATTGAATTTTTAATGAGCAAAAATGTTTGTAAAGGGGTTAAACGGTCTAGTCTACCACCTCCCTGGAATGAAGTAGTTGTGTGGGTTATTAGGTTTTTAACCTATGATGGACAATTTCCTATTCTATCTAGACATCATATCAGAATTCTGAATCATCTACGACATGGTCATTCAAACCCGGAGGTCAAGATAAATTTGCCCTTATATCTTCATCAAGAATTGAGCAATATGGCTAGAAAATACCAACAAGGAAGGGGCACTCCCAAACACCATGGGCTCATCAAGCTCATCTGCAAGCATCACTTCAGAGGAAACCCTAGGAGTTTTGAATGGTTCTTTTCTGCCTGGAATGAATTAGAGAGTGAAAGCCCTGAATCTGAAGGAGAGGCAAAAGGTGAATCTGAAGATGAAGCAGAAATTACAAGATCTGAACCTAAAATTGAAACTGAATCCTCTGACAAGGGAATCCCCTCCTCACCACAAGGACCTCCATCCTCTAGGACTAGGAAACAAAGGGAAAAATGGTCCAAGTCTAGTCCCATGGGAAAAAGAAGGAAAGTTACATTTTTTGAGAATGTAACTATTTGTCGAACACAACCTGTCGAGCAGTCTGGTAGTTCAAGTAAAGAAAGGCAAATAGGGAAAGAAATGCCTAAAGCAGGTTCTACTCCAGAATCATTAGAATTTGTTTCGAAGTTACCTAAAAAGGTTAAACAAGCTCCTATGGGGTTACGAAGGTCTTCCAGACTTCAAAAACAAAAAGTAATAGAAGAAATAATGGATGAAGAAGCTACACCACTATTTCAGCAGTTAAATACAGAGCAAGGGCAGGAAGTTCTTGTAGAACAATTTACAGAAGAGAGATCAGAGGAAGTATATATGGACATAGAAGAATTGGAGGTAGAGACAATAGTCACAGATACAGAAATACCTATAGTCTCACTTGTTGACTATTCAGACTCTGAAGATTCTGATTCTGGCAAAGAATCAATAAGAAAAGAGGAAGAGCCTGATATAAAAACCTAGTTACATGCTGCTAGAAGTGTCATTAAGACACAAATGGGTTGGATTGAACAACATGAAGCCTCTCACATAGAGAAAGATAAGCTTATTGCTAATTTGTAAGAAGAGGTGAATAAACTAAGGGCTCGATTGTCCACTCTAGAGCAACAGTCTACAAAAACTAGTTCTGAGGATGAATTGGCCAGAATTCTATTAGAATTAGTAGAAGATCATAGAGAATTGGCCTTACCTAAGGAAGAATCACCCATCAGAGGAGTGGAAATAGAAGAAACAACAACCCAAATTTTCCAGCAGGATGTCAGCATGACAGATTCAGAAGCCTCTATAGAACATTCTAAAAATTCATAGCAAGGGGCACAAACAATACAAGCAACTGAGGAGGCCAATGAATAGGAGGAAGTGCAAGAATAGGTAAATATACAATCTCCTCAACTATCTATTGAATTAATTACAATTGAATCACCTCAAGTTGAAACAACAAAAATTGGAGTGCAAGTAGATCTATTCACTGTTAACACATCAGAAGTTGGTATACAAGTGGACTTGCCTCCAAAAATACAATCAGTTATAAGGCCCCCACAAATAGTTACAATGACAAAATATAATGAGGACATAGCACATTGGATGTTGTAGTGTCAACAGATGGAGGCACAAATTTCAGCCTTAAAACCTTTGAAGCAGAAGCTAGAAGCCCAAACTATAGATATAACTAAGTTACAGGAACAAATACAAGATATGTGCCAAATTGTAGAGTACTTAGTTCAATGCAGAAGGCCTACAAGGTTTTATACTCTAATATTAAAGGAAAAATACCTTCGCTAGCAATTAATGAGAATTATTTCCAAACTTCCATATAAACTGGACACTACTGAAGAATTTGTGGAAACATATTTGCATAGTCCAGAGAAACAGAGGAATCTGCTTTGTGAACTATTTTTGCATAACTTCTTCTTACCTAAAAATGGAACCTTCTTGCCACACATATTTACAGGAGATATTCAACTGAGAGCCTTTATATCTTTAGTACAAAATCATATTTATTGGGAGGAGGAGAAAAAGGCAAGCAAGGAAATGGAGTTAACAGCTGAGTTACTGATCAGAAGAACCCATACTAATTACAGGGAGTCCATCAATCAACATTTTACTATGATGAGAGAACAGAAAATCAGAGAAGTATATAAGAGCAATCTTACTGATTGTATCAAGAATTTTTAGGTCTTCTGTAATCAACATTTTGGTAATGCTCTCTCAGCTTGTAAAAGAAGGTGGGGAGAATTGTCAATATCACTTCAGAAGAGGGAACCTATCTCACCTAACAATTTATTATGGTCCAGAAGGAGAGCAGAAGGCATAGTACAGGTTATCCACAAGTTGTAGGATCACTGGGTAGGTTTGAGGTATAGGCTGCCAAATGTGATAACTCTAGTTCCTTATTTCTTTGATAGTGATCCCCAATCAGATGAGCAGTTCCAAGAATGGCTCAAGAAAATACAAGCAATCAGAGGATATTATAAGGTTCCAGGACCAAAGCTGAGTTATGAAGAATGAAATCTGGATGTAGATCTTTGTGCTATTGTGGTTGCATAGAATGCATGAGGACATGCATTAAAATAGGTTGGGGGAAAATGATGAGGCCTACAAATGCCTCATCCATGGACTAGTTTTGATAACTTATAAACACTTTTGAACACCTTATGTTATGTTTTGATGCTAATTATAGTGATAGAATGCATTATGTATTGATGTTTACATGTTGTAAATGTTAAAGTGCATATATCCTATTTTGACTATTTTTCTATATTTTATAGTCTGTTTCAATTGTATTATTTAGTATATTTTGCATTAAGTTAATGTTGTAATATTAAGGTGCTGCTATCTATTTGGTTTTGTGCTTCTTTCATAAGATTTCCCCATCGTTTAAACCATTTTAAATAACCAAAAGGTGCCAAAACTTTGTCAACAGTTTGATTGTGCAGAAAATAGGAACTTTTCCATACAAATTCCAGCCAACTGTACATATACAACATGGCTTGGAATTTGTCCACTCCAGCTCATGCAAAATATGGAATCAGTCTTCTAGGCACTTATGGAGACTATTTCCACCATCACAACTATTCTCATGCGCTTCTGGAGCATGAATTAATATAAACTCTGTTCTGCTGCCTGATATTCTGGAGCAGCTTCGGAATAAGCGCAGAAGCAATAGTTTGGGTCAAAAGCACCTTTAATTGCAATAGAGGGTGGTAAACGGTGGTTGCAGCTATTTTAGGGATATCCCTATATTTTCCAACACCTGTCCCTCAATGGATGAAGCCCAACAGATGGAATGGATAAGAGATAATAGACCTAATCCCTGCATTCTAGGAAACAATCATGTAATAGTTGTAACATTCCTACATGGCAACACAAAACCTTATCAATGTTGTACCCTACTTGTATAAATAAAATGCTCCCATTTGGTTGAGCATATAGAAGAATATAGGAAATAAGTGATAAGAGTTAGAACTATTTTAAGTGTTGTAATTGTGTATTGCAGCAACATAGTAGCCTGCAGATCTTCCCTTGCACTATTGTCATGCTGCTGAGAATGAAATAAAGGTGCAATATTTGACATTCATGTTTGCTTCTGAGTTGAGTGTGAAGACTTAATAGTTTAGAGCAAGTTTATTTGCCCTCTTTTGGTTCAGGAAGCAAGGGCCACTTCCAGGTCCAGAGGAGGGTTTTTACCTGACAGAATTTTGCTATTTCTGGCTGCAGTAGGTCAGTAGAGATCTGACAATTTTTGCATGGTTAGTGATTAGGATAATGTGGCATTTGAATGCATGGTAGGTAACTCATCTAGGGTAGAATTTAACATAGTACTTTCTGTTTCTAATTTGTTTCAGAATTTGCAATATTTCCATAATTTCTTGTCAGCCTAATTTGTTACAAATTGTGCAACTTTATTTATCAGTTTTTGAATGTTATTTCCATTTCAGAAAGTGACATTGTTTTCTGCAATTTCAGAAAGTTTCATTATTTACCAGTTTGAATGTTAATGCTGCAATTTCAATTTAGTAATTTCCTGTCAATTAAATTCTGCTATTTTCAGCTTTGCAATAGTTTAGTTTTATTTTTCTGCAACAAGTGTGAATTTCAATTCTGCAAGGATAAGTAGGAGTTTAGTTTTAGTTTTTAGGAGTAAGAAAGGAGACCCCAAACACCCCAATCTCTAACTGTTCCATGAATAAATCCATGATCTAAATGAACTAAAAATCAGTCTGTTAACCCCTGCTTTCGTATATAGCCTTGGACACCACCCTGGATTGACACATAATGATTAAATGATGAAGATTTGATGACACTCATCAAGATTTCTTCATAAATGGTAGTAACGATATCTATGGAGTGGTATTTGATAGGATATTACTTTGCACAAGCCATAATTTACTAGTTATTGCATTCCTTTACCAATTATTCAAAAAAGTATTATAGAAAACTTGTATTATTGGGGTCTCTCTTGTATGTAGGATATGTACTTCAACTACATGCTTACAATATTATTATTTGAGATACCCATATTTTTTTTTGTTTCATTTATTTTGGAACTCTTTAATGTACTTTGCCTTGGATGTTAGCTCCTATTTCACCTCCCTAATCATGTTTGAGGAACTAAGTATCACACTTAATGAGATATTTGGGGTCTTCCTTGGCATAAAGGGACTTGATCTAAGAAATTTCATGTCCAAATTAGCGCACATGATCCCAAAGGAACATAGCTTGTACCACCACTAAGATCTTGATTTTCATATCTTGAATTAAAAGTGCCTTGATGACTAATATTTTTTCTCTTCCTTTCATTAGCCATAATTGGTGGATCATGGAAGTAGTAGATATTGAATCCCATTTTATCAATATTGTCTTGACCAACCCACTTTTTGTTAGATTTTTATGGGAAGCAGTACAACCACAATATGAAGGATAACTAATCTAAGATAACTATAAAAGTAATAACACAACAATATGAAATAAAATAAAGAAATGAACATATGCAAATAATTCAAAAATATATCATTAATGTGAATGAAAAAATAGTATAATTCTATGTAATAGAGGACATGAACACTCCATGAAAGTATGTGAAAGAACTACATTGTACCATACTATACACTATATCTACTACACAATGTATATTTACTATATCACACTCCCTCTCTCTATTATATACTACTAAACCTATGAGGCCTTTATATAGAAATATAGATTGCTTGGCCTTTACTCTACCTAGGACTCATGTACATGTGGACTACATGCACATTTACAACATGCACATTGACACTTGTGCATTTATTATAATACTTGAAGTAACTAACTAACTTTACTCTGAAGTAAACTCCTACTCTAGATATGTACCAAAGGTGGTATATTTACATGATCCAAATGATGTAATATACTCTAACATCCCCCTTTATTACATTATTTGGATATTGAAGACTTTATTCTTCAATATGGACCTGTTATCTGGTATTGGAGTTTAAGTTCTCCTTCTCTACTATCTGTATCATGTTCAAGCAGGTAATTAGTGTCTTCATAAAATGTTATCTTTTCTAAGAGAGCTTTGACTTCATTATCTGTAGTATCTTCTAGTTCTTCAATTTCTTGAATCCTTTGAGGTATGTGTTCCTTTTGATTTTATCCTTGATATTCCAATTAAGGTAGTTAAAACTATTGTTGTCAAGGATTATTATGATATTGATATTGACTTGGTTGAAATACCCTATTTGGTTGGTTTCCATAGTTTGTTTGATTCCCTCAATTTTGGTTCCTTGGATTGAATCTTTAGTAATTCGTACTATGACCTTTTCTCATGAATACATGACAATATCTGTTATTCCAAGGCTTTCATACTTTTGAATATGAGGCTATGTTTCCTTGTGGAGTATCTTTTGAAACTCATGAAGTGTTAGTCATTTCATCTTTCACTATAGCTGATCAAATGATGTATGTTTACTTAGTACTTGTAAAGATGTAACTAGATGCTTGTAGCTATCTGTAATTTCTCTAATGGTTACTTGAACAAGGAATTTATCTTCAACCTTTCCCAATGTTAATAATTTTTTCTTAATGTCTACTACCTTTCTTAGGAATAGTTCTATATTTTATCCACTATTCATTTTCAGAGAATGTAATTGAGTTTGAATATTTAGGATAGTAGCTTTATTTTTCCCTTCAAATATTTTTTCTAGGGTTTTCCAAGCTTCTATAGATGTTCCTACTAAATTTATGTAAGGTTGTATTTCATCTGTAATGGCAAAAAATTATTATCATTAATGCTTTTGTATCATTCTCTTCAAACTTTTGAATCTCTATATCACCTGAATTAGGTTTAGTAGTTATTCCTTTGACAATATCCCAAAAATTCTCAACTATTAATATTGCTCTCGCTTTGTTTTTTCATGAGAAGTAATTTTTACCTTTTAAGTAGTTGATATTCTATAAGGATGAGTTTATTTGTTGTGATGATGATCCTTATATCTTCCTAGTGTATGACTTTATTTTGATAGAGACCTTTTCAGACTTAGGTTTTGTAGAATTATTTATCTCCCTAGTGATTAGAGTATGCTATAAGATTAATAAAGTGCTTAGTAAATAATACTTAACTTTTGAGTTGATTTTGTAATATTTTGTAAGTAAAAATAATGAACTTCTATTTGACATTATCTCTCCTAATTAAATATGTACTTAATTTGAAGTTATCTATGGCTGGATTTTTTGTGTCCCTTTCGTATGAATATGAGATAAGTGTAACTATATAATTCCAAATCCTTTAAGTAAATGAAGAACTTCCTTTTATAACCCTTAATGTCCAATAGTTACTATTTTTAAATTCCAATAAACTATTTTGATATAGTATACCTTATAACTCCCTACTTTTGGAATATTAGAAAATGATAATATTTGCAAATTAATATTTTTGGTTTACTAAGGTTGACAACCTTATATCTCCTAATTTTTTTTATGGAAAACATCACAAAAGGGATGCCAAAAGACTATTAAGGCAAGAATCAATAGAGGAAACAAAATAAATATTAGTTTGAGTTAGTAAACAAAAACACCCTAACAAAACCAAAGAGAAACAAAAAAAAACAAGAAGAAACTAGGCACCGCCAAAATTGGAGCCATCCAAAGAAATAATAGAAATAAGAGCTTCCCTTATTTGTGAAACCCTCTATATAGGAGGGTTGTCGTAGCAAGTAAGATCACCTTTGTTCAAAGCCCAATTAGCTAAAGCATCAACACTCTTGTTCTAATATTTGACCACATGATTGTAATCAACTTTCAAAAATCCCATATGGATTAACTGAATCTTCTCTATAATTATTTTTATTCTCCAATCAACCTTATCATTCTTAGAAGGAGTCTTCAAAATATTAATCATGAGTTGAGATTCAGAATCAACTAGTACCTTTTCCCATCCAACCTTAGTAGCCTCTATGGATAGCATACCCCTTAGCAAGGTTATTGGATATAATATCCAAATTCTCAAGAAAATTAAAAATCAGGGAACCATCTAAAAGTCTACCAATTCCTCCCGCACTAGCTTTTCCAAGGTTCCCTCTAGAGGCTCCATCAGTATTGACTTTTCCAAAATCCTTAGAATGAGGTTGCCAATTTTCTTGTTCTATCCATCTTGCAATTAGTCATATTCCCTTTAAGCTAGTTTCTCTTAAAAGAGTTAATATTCAATATTTGCATATCTTGATCCCATATTTGATGGGATTTTGAGGGTGATTAAGGAGCTGATGAACTAATTCAACTAAGTTGGCAATGGTATTTTTCTATATGTAGTGAATATCCTTCCTTTCTTGATTAAAAATTTGGTTGTTCCTTTCATTCTAGATATTTCAAAGAAGAATGGTAGAACCCATCCAAACTAACTACCTAATAAAATGATCAACACCCTCTTGATTAGGCCAATCTCTCCAAAGTTGTTCACAAGTAAAAAAATTGGACCACTGTAATCCAAGTAAAATGGACATTCTCCTCCAAAGCTCAGAGGCTAAAGTACTCTCAATAAAAATATGACTGAGATTTTCCACATTCTCTCCACACATTTCACATCTAAAAGGGCCATGAAAACCACGCTTCATAATATGCTCCCCAGTTTGCACCCTGCGATGCAATAAAATCCAAGTAAAGAACCTCACCTTAGGCTAGAGCTTTTGAGCCCACAACTGAGAAAATATGTCAGATGATTGGTTGGGATTATTATGGCATAAGCCCAAATAACCTTGAGTAACTGAATACTCACCCTTAGTAGATTTGTTCCATCCAAAACAATATTTATCATGGGGCCAAGAGAGAGATCTCATATGAAGGATGTATTGGATATCTTATCTTTACCTTTCTAGGATTTGAATAGGTCAATCCTCAATAGGGATCCAATATATACCAATCTCTAAATTACTAGTATGGTACCAATAGTAATTAGCCACCTTTATTCAGTTAGCTCGGTGAAGATCCTCCATCCAAGGCCTCCAATCAAGAAACTGAGTTATCAAATGCATGTGACCATCCCAAGAATCTATCCAAAAGTTAACCTGTTGACAATTATGAATGATCCAAAATAATTTTTTCTTTACCAAATCCTCACCAGTCTTAAGAACTGCTAAAATAGGAGAATCTTTGGAAGGCAATTGATAGCGAACAAGGTCTTCAGGACTTTTGTTCTCAGCATATTTAGCATGGATAATCTTGGTCCAAAGAGCATTGGGGTTATGCAAAATCCTCCAATATAATTTAGCAACTAAATATTTGTTGTTATTATTACCAGATCAGAATCCTAACTCCCTTAATTCTTAGAATACATAAAATGTCCCATTTCACCAAGGCCCATTTTCTTTTCTCCTTAGTACCAATCCAGAGGAACTAATGACTGATTTGATCCAGTTATCGAAGAACAACCTTTGATATATTCAACACGGTAGAAACATAAATAGGAATAGCCTAAAGGACTAATTTTACCAAGGTGATTCTACCCCCAGAAGAAAGCCACCTATTAGTCCACTTTCCAATTTTTTTCTTGACTTTGTCCAACAACCAATTCCAATATTTTTTTCTGTCTTTGAACATTTATTGGAATACCAAAATAAGTGATTGGAAGGGAGGTATTCTTATATATTAATTTATCTAGGACCATGGATTTTTGTATGGAAGAGCAGTGAAAGAAAATGACTTTAGATTTGTCTTCATTGATCAAATTCCCGGTAGGCTTAGAAAAATAGCTAATGATTTGCTTAATAGTAGAAGTTTCCCTATATATAGCTTTACCTAAAAAATTAGAGTCATAAAAAATTTGAAAATGAGAGATAGGTTTAGCTCCATGAGAAATGGTAACTCCCTCAATGGTTTTGTCTTCTCTTTTTGGTTATAGCCCTTCCTAAGAATTGAGAAATAATGATGAATATGTCACGAGATGTCCCCATGGATCCTTTCCAAAAGACTATTAGTTAATTAGTGGGATGATTTATTGATCAACAAAAGGGTATAAACCCTAAAAAATACTATAAAATTCCAAATAGGAAATCTTGTAAAATATAGAGAAGGATTTACTATCTTTCAAAATAGACAATTTAAAGTAATTTAATTAGAAGATAAATAAAACCTTGGTGAATGATGAAATAGAAAATAACCTTTTACCAAAATTGACTACAATGTAGTAAATTGGGTGCAAATAACCTAATTATTTTACAATTACGTACTCACCAAGCTTGTCCAATTTTAATTGGACTAAAAAGGATTCTAGAATTTTTAAACAAAATATGAATTATACTATTGTTTTAAAATCTATCCTTAATTTCTACATGGCCTATTTTTTTTTTTTGGTAAATAAAAGTCTTCAGTAATTACCAGGTTTTGCAAGTTAACCCAAATCCTATTACAATATCCAACCTTCTACTGAGATTGTAGATCCTAGTCATCCTTGAAACTTTCTTACCATAAATTGTGTTGAATCCCCTACAACACCTTACTAACAAAGCACACCCATACCTAAACATAACTATAAACATTACTTACATTGACAGGAATTGAAGTTTGGAACTTTGCACTTGTGAAACCTGTTGCTTGCCCATTTCCTATTCTCTGTTGGAATCTTCCAAGGCTTACACCCTGTTACCTTCATTTCCAATTTGGTATGATTTAGAGGGAAACCCCATAGTTATTACCAGCTCCATGGGAAAATAACACCCATTCATCTTTCTCCTTAATGGGTAGGTTTATTTTCATGACTAATAATGTTTTCTACTTCATGTGGCACACCTTGTGTCCATGTCACCAAACAACCAACATCAACACCTATGTTGGCTAATTTGTCAACTGACCTGTTGGCCTCCTGGTACACATGACGAGCCCTCCCATTCTGTCTTGCCACAAAAAGGATCCTCACTTCATGGATGACTCCCTCGATTCTCCATGGATTCCATTGGTTAACAGGTTGATGATGTTCATAGAATCACCTTCAATCATCAAGTTACCTTGAGTTGCTTGGGCTACTTGCAACCCTCTCCAAAGGGCTCTAGATTCTACTTCATTATTAGTTTTGATTCCCAATGGTTTAGCGAAGGCCTTGACTAGATTTCCTTGATGATCCTTGATTATTCCTCTAGCTCCAGCTCTTCCCGGGTTCTCCTTGGCTGCACCATCAAAATTTAGTTTAAACCAACCCTAGGGGGGTGGCTCCCAAGAAATCCCATTTTTGGGATTGGGCAAAGGGATGGAAAGTTTGTCCTCAATGCCTAAGGCCCGAGCTAATTATTTTTCTTGGGGAAGAATTGAGTGGTTCTCATCCACTAAGATGCTAAGGTTTTCTTTCGCAAAGACAATAATCCTGTTGAGGATTTATGAGCAAGGTGTAACCAAAGTATTGTCATTGTTGTCAACACAGTTAGGTTGATCAGTTGATGCAATGGATAGGAGTGCAGAGGTCATTAGATAGATCGGTTGATGAAGTGAACAAGAGTTCGGAGCAGTCAGAGCATGTACAGTGAATTTCCAAGAAGATAGAAGTGGCCCAGATTCAAAGAATCAAAGAAAAAGACAAGTAAGAAAATTGTCACGATATCGTGACATGTTTTCTATCGCGATATCATGACATATCAGAGGAGAGATAAAATGCTGGCAAAACTGTCACGATTTCGTGACTTATCAGAGGAGAGATAAAATGCTGTCAAAACTGTCACGATTTTGCGACATATCGGAGGAGAGAGAAAATGCTGGCAAAACTGTCATGATTTCGTGACATGTTAGAAGAGAGAGAAAACACAAGGAAAACTATCACAATTACGCAACATGTAGGAATCAAAGAAGGCAAGTAGAAAAACTATCACGATTTCGTGACATGTTTGAAGAAGATTCGCATGCAAGAAAAACTATTGCGATTTCGTGACATGTTTGGAGAGAATGCGCAGGAAAAGAAAACTGTCGCAATTTCATGACATGTTTGGAGAGAAGGCACAAGCAAAGAAAACTGTCGCGATTTCGCGACATGTTTGGGAAGAAGGAGCTTGCAAAGAAAAGTGTCGTGATTTCACGACAATCTGCAAGAGAGACAGTACGAACGAATATGTGTCATGATTTTGCAACATGTTTGAGAAGAAGGAGCTTGCAAAGAAAAGTGTCACGATTTTGCGACAATCTGCAAGAGAGGCAGTACGGAAAAAAATGTGTTACGATTTCATGACATGTTTGAGAAGAAGGAGCTCACAAAGAAAAGTGTGACGATTTTGCGACAATATGCAAGAGATGCAGTACATATGAAAATGTGTCGCAATTTCGTGACATGTTTGAGAGAAAGAGCTTGCAAGAAAAAGTGTCACGATTTCGTGACATGTCGGGTTTTCACGATCCGATGAGAAGAAAAGCGCTAAGGAGAAAAAGTGTCACGATATCGCGACATATTGTAGGAGAGAGAAAGGCAAGATAAAAAGTGTCACGATTTCGTGACAATTTGCAAGAGGAAGTGCTAAGGAGAAAAAGTGTCGCGATATCACGACATGTCGGGTTTTCGTGACCCAAAGGGAAGAAAAGTGCTAAGGCGAAAATGTGTCATGATTTTGTGACATGTGTTTTCATGGGCAAAAGACAGAGAAGAGCACACGAAAGCAAAAGATGTCGCGATTTCATGACATGTCATGTTTTCGCTAGTGCTTGCAGAGAAGAGTGTACGGAAGCGAAAGGTGTCACGATTTTGTGACATGTCATGTTTTCGCTAGTGCAAGCAGAGAAGAGTGCAAGGAAGCGAAAGTGTCATGATTTCACGACATGTTCTATTTTTGTAGGCAAGAGACAGAGAAGAGCTCAAGGCAGTGAAAGTGTCACAATTTTGTGACATGTGTTTTCGCGGGTGCAAACCAAGAAGAGTGCAAAAGTGTCATGATTTCATGACATGTCATGTTTTCATGGGTACAAGCCAAGAAGAGTGCAAGGAAGCGAAAAGTGTCATGATTTCATGACATGTCATGTTTTTGCGGGTGCGAGCCAAGAAGAGTACAAGGAGGCAGAAATTGTCGTGATATCACGACATGTCATGTTTTCACGGTCAAACGACAAGAAAAAGTCAAAGGGGTAGAAGTGTCACGATTTTGCGACAGGTCGCCTTGGCGCGAGCTAAGAAGAGAACTCAGTCGAAACAAAGAAATGTAACAGTGAACTGCAGACAGTACGACAGTAAAATTGGCAATTACAGAATACAATTATGCAGCCAAAATAAGTAGAGTTAACTGAAGTTAGTGCAATAGTTATAGGTGCAGTTACAGATAGAAATCATGTAGTTAAATAAGAATAGTGAACTAAAGTAATTATGGCAGTTACAAGGGCAGTTACAGTGACAGTAAACAAAAGTCATTACTATAGTTACAGGAGCCGTTACAAAGAAATATCATGCAGCAGTGGTTACTGAAAGTCATCAGACGAAGACCATGAGTTGGATAGAGAAACGTCTCGAAGTCCAAACAAAGAACTGTTCTATTAATAAGATTACATGTGAGAATAAAGAAGTTGTTACTATTAATAGGCTGCATGCACGAATATGGAAGTTAAGAATAGAAATAGAACACTGTAATAAAAGGAGATTTGTGTGAAGTAGGAATGGAGAGCTCCGTGCAGGAAGAGAAAGCTACGTGTTGCATAATAGAGGGAAAGTGCTATGATAAAGAGAATAGAGAGAGCATTGCTATTAGGGGAAAAGAGCCACCAGATAGTGAGATAGTGCTGCAGGCTATAAGAGAGATGTAAGTGAGAAGAGAGAACCAAACACAGGGGCTAAAAGAAAGCAGCAAGAGTGAGCCATAAAATAGGAGAGCAAGTGTGCTGTAAGCATAGCAATAAGAGTTGAGAATAGAACATATTGAGTCTCTAACAATTCTCCTTATGCTTCTATGAGATTGATTTGAGTGAGCAATAGACCAGTGAGGGTCTTGTAAAAGAGAAGACATTTTTATGTCAAAATAGATTCAAAATAGAAATCCAAGTTGGTGCTTGGAATCAGGGGTTGGTGCTCCTTCCAGTGGGTGCTGGTAAACTGATTGTGAAGTTGGTGCTTTACAAAGGCTAGATTTGGATGGAAGTCCAAGCAGTCTATTTTGAGGAGTAGCCAAAACTGGTGAACCTTGTTAAATCTTGTGTTGTGGAATGCTCTCTTGTTATAATTGCTTTATTTGTTTTTAAGTTCTCTTTACTTCAGCTTTAAGAGTTGTAGATTTGAATTTAAATAGCTACAATGATTCACCCCCCCCCTCTCAGTGCCATTGTAAGACTAACAATGGTTTTTGGGTTGTGAATGGTATCCTTAAAGGCTCTATGGTTCCTTTCTAGCCAAATCTGCTAGAGAAAATGATACCAACATATTTTCCATAGGTACTTAAGTTTTAGGCTAACAAAGGGTTGAGGCCATTGATGGAACACTTTGGATATAAGAGCAGGCTTAACCCATGAGATCCTAAAGGCTTGGAAAAGTTCATCCAGGATGGACTCCGCTACCGGACACTCCAGAAACAAGTGTTGGGTTGTCTCCCATCCTGCCCTACACATGTAGCAACGGTTAGCAATAACCATACTTTTGGATAACATATTGTCCATAGTGAGGATTTTTCCTTGAATCAACAGCCATGAAAAAAAGGATATTTTAGGAATCAAGCCTTTGATCCAAACCAAACTCGGTTGAAATTGTTGACCTTCTAAATTGAGAAGAAAATTATAGGTAGACTTAATTGTGAAGTCACCACTTTCAGTCTCAACCCACACAATGTGATCTTCATCCTCTCTATAGGAAATAATTTGCTGAGTTAAAATGTTATAAAGCTCTTTAGACTCTACTTCAAAACCCTGTACTCTGATGTGTTTCCACCTATTGATATTTATATCCTACGACATATAATTTGCAACCTTCTTCCCAAAATACTGCTCCATATGCTCTTGAATCCTCGCCAAACGAGGATTCTGGGATAACTCCTTAGCTCTCACCCATCGATCCTTCCAAAAGTCTATTGTTTGCTCATTTCCTAGGATCCATATAAGACCTTTATTGACAAGATATCTGCTCGTGTGGATTACCTTCCAAAAAGTAGACCCCCTTCTTGCTAAGTTGTCATTAAGGAAGTTCACACCTTGGAGGTATTTCCTCCTAACTATGGCAGTCCATTCATTATCGACCTTAGTTAATAACCTCCATGCTTGTTTGGCTAACAAAAATGTATTGAGATGAGCAACTCTCCTCAATACTAACCCCCCATCACCTTTAGGTTTGCAAACCTTGTTCCAACCTACTAAATGGATCTTTTTCTTATCCTCAGTCCCTGAACAGGGAATTTTTTTTAAAGCTACTCAATTTTGTGATACACCTTGTTGGGAGCTCTAAATACTGATAGGAAGTAAACGGGTATACTTTGAAGTGAAGCCATAGTTAAACTGCTTTGCCTGCTTGAGATAACAGATGTCCTTTCCAACCTGCTAGCTTTTTTTGGATCCTCTCCAGAACTATGTTCCACATTGATCCTTCAGGTTTCCACGTAAATAGGGGAAGACCTAAATAAGAGGTGGGAAGGGATGCAATATGACATTCCATGATCCTTGCTATGCTATTTTGCCTAGGAATGGGGGTATTGATGAAATAAATTTTGCTCTTATCAAAATTCACTTTCTATCCAGTCGCTTCTTCATACATTATGAGAATATTTTTAATCCTTCTTGCCTCAACCATAGAAGCCAAAGTCAGTAGCAATGTATCATCAAAAAATTGCTGATGTGTCATCGGGGTAGTTAGCAATGTGGCCTTGATACCTGATATGAGTCCAGCTATCGCTGCTTCCTTAATGGTTCTTCCCAAGGCCTCAGCTACAATGATGAACAACATAGGACTTATGGGATCTCCTTGTCTTAGACCACATTTGCTTTGAAAAAAACCTGTAGTAGACCCATTAACCAAAACTGAAAAACAAGGCTTATAAATACACTCTCTTATTAACTTGACCCATTTCATGTTGAAGCCAAATTTTAATAAAACTGCCTCTAGGAATTCCCAATTTATCCTGTCATAAGCTTTGTTCATGTCTAACTTTAAAGCCATGACTACTTTTTTGGTTTGAGCGGTTGTATGAAGAGCCTCATGAACAATAATAACTCCATATAATATTGATTTTCCTTGTACAGAACTTCCTTGACTTGGATCAATGATAACTGGTAGAACTTTCTTCAAATGGTTGGCTAAAATTTTGGACAGAATTTTATAGGATATATTACACAGGCTAACCGGCCTAAAATCAGCCATAGTCTTGGGTTTGGGGCCTTTAGGTATCAAAGCAATAAAAGTTGAATTGAAACCCCTTGGAATATTATTTGAAATTTGGAACTCCTTTATTATAGCAATAACTTCTGCTCCAACAATATCCCAACAAAATTGGAAAAACCACGGTGAAAACCCATCCAGCCCAGGAGCTTTGTCAGGATCCATGTTAAAAAAAGCCTTCTTGATCTCTTCATCTGAAAAAGCTACTATAAGAGACTCGTTAATTGTTTCATTAATGAGTTGTGGAATGAATTGAAGGAGAGAGTCCTTTTCTTGGGAATTACAGGCCTGTTCTTCACCCAATAATGAACTGAAAAAATTAACAGCCTCATCCCTGATCTCCTTAATGTTTTGAGTTAAGGATCCATCCACCTTAGTTAAATTTCTAATATTATTGTTGCTTCTATTGCTCAATGTGGTAACATGGAATTTTTTTGAATTAGAGTCCCCTTCCTTTAGCCATAATGCCCTTGATTTCTACCTCCAATACATCTCTTCACAAGCTAAAATATTATAAAACTCACAAAGGGTTTCCTTCTCTTCAGTCCTTGTCGCCTCATCATAGGTTCCATTTTGGATTTTGTTTTCTATTATTCTCAGTTTTTCCCCCACTACTCTCTTATTCTCAAATTTTTTTCCAAAGACTTCTTTATTCCATATTCTAAGGTTGTTTTTCACCATCTTAAGTTTTTGAGATAGTTTGAAGGAAGCACTTCCCTGGATAGGCTACTGCTAGCATTCCTCTATTCGTTTCTTGAAGTCCAGATGTTTAACCCACATTGATAAAAATATGAATGGCTTTTTAAAGGAGTTAGCCTAAAATGTCTCCCATAGAATAAGATTATGGTCTGAAGCACATTTAGGAAGGGCTTGTAACGTTGAATCACCAAACATTGTTGTAGCTTCCTTGGATAAAAAAACCTGTCCAACCTTTCTTGAATCAATTGACTTCCTATCCTCTTGTTACTCCATGTAAATTTTGCTCCTTTTAGTCTTACATCCATCAATTCATTTGTGTTAATGAATTCATTTAAGTCCTCCATGCTCCTTGAGGGTAATCAAGATCCTCCCTTATTATCATATGGGTAAATGGGGGTATTGAAATCTCCCCCAATCACCCAAGGAATGTCTTTAAAAGCTTGGCTCAAATGCCCCAAAAACTCCCACAGTTCAGATCGCCCTTAGACAAAGGTGGGGGCATAAACATTTGACATAATCCAATCCTTATTAGTATTAAAATCATGAAATAATACGCTTAAGACTCTTTCATTTTCCTGGATAATACTTACTTCTATTTTAATAGGATCCCATAAGATCATGAAGCCCCCAGATACTCCTCTCACCTGTTGAAATGCCACTTCCCCTTACTTCCAAATCCTTCTAGCTATAAGTGCTGATTGTGCCTCATCTGTTTTGGTTTCTTGAAGAAAAATGATAGTAGGATTCCAATCCTTCCTTATAGACTTCACCATCCTTTGTTTTGGTGGGCCGTTTAGGCCTCTCACATTCCATGAGAGAACCTTAATTTAGACTGTTTGATATTTTTCCCAGCCCCCTTCCCTGATCCAAAGGGGGTTTGTCAATTTTGCTATTATCCTGTCTAGGAATAGCTTGTTGTAACAATGTTCTTTGCTTTTTGTTTGCAATTTCTTCATTGATTCTCATTCTATAGTGCTTTGTTGTAGATATTTTCCCTTTCTTTCTTTCACTTCCATAATCTATCGGAGGCTTGGTAGTGCTTCTAGTCTGTTTTGGACTGAAATGAGGGGGCATATATTGTGATAGTCTAGGGCTTGAACCTTCTTCCTCATTTTGGGGGTTTTCAATTCCCTCTTCATCCTCAACCTTTTTTTGGTTCACCTCTCCTATCTGGTTCCTAAACAGGGGGCTTTCCTTCAAGGAACTTTTTACCGTTGGGCTTGTCTGATAAGGGATAATTTTCTCCACTAGCGGATTAGGAGCTACATTCCTGGATCTTGTTTCCACAACTTCGACTCTTGACTCTATTTTTTCCATGTTTAAATTGAAATGACCTGGCAATTTTTCTTCATTTTGAGCATAGCTTTTGGGGCTTTTTGTCATAGCTGTGGATGGTCCCGATTTGGATGGGGAGTCTAGGGTTTCAGGAAACTTGACACTGATGGTATCATCCTTACTATTTTATTTTTCAACTTCTAGATTTGCTAGGATATAAAACATGTTCAAGCTGGGATCTTTATTACATACCTTATGATTTTTGCCTCCCTTATTATGTTGCTTTCCTTTCTCCTAGATTTTTACCAGTTCTGTGTTGGCTTGGTCAGTATGGTTATTCTTAACTTGTCTGTATCCTTCCAAGTTAAGACACGATCCTTAAAACTTTGGGATCCCTCTCCCATTAGCTTACCCCAAAAAACCTTCGCTCGTGGCTTCCTTATTTGCAGTTATTGTCAGACATTGGGCTTGAAGGTGGCCATGGATTTTGCACACGCTACAAAACACTAGCTTGTTCTCATACTCCATAGGCTTAATCCTTAGAAACTCTCCATATGCTAGTCCCACCTGAGAAGGTAGATCAAAATCCAAGTTGGCATTTACACAGATCCTGGAATGCATCAGTCTAGTCCTTGCCTGGGTTGAATGGTCTATTGGCATGAGCTCTCTTATCATCTTTGCTATGCCACTAAGCCAGTACTCATTAACAAACTGGTTTGGGAGGTTTGGTAAGTGGACCCAAATGGGTGCTATATTAATGTTCTACTTATCAGGGTTGAAATCCTCACCCCACTTCCTTAGAAAGAGGCTATGCATTCCTAGAAATCAGGGTACTCTTGTCAAGATGCACTCTGCATCATCTTTGTTGTTGAGTCTTATCATAAAAAAACCTCTTGACATGGCTATGATTTATAAGCTTCCTGAAGTTTTCGACTTTGCTGCGGCCCATGAGCGAATAGTCTTAATGTCCGACCTTCCTCCCAAAAACTTGCAAATAGGTGGAGATTCTTTCCTTTGTCATTATTAGTCCTAATTCTGCATATTATTCTATAATAATAGTGTTAGTTGGTAATTATCTCTAGAAAACAAGGCCACCTACTCTTTGTGGACTCTTTTCTACTCTTTGAAATTCTCCTCCACAAAAGTTGAAATGTCATATTTGAATAAAGGTATATTTCAACAAAACCACTATTTGGCTCATGTGAGGAGAAGTTTTCCTATAATTTGAGTACCTATTGGAAGAGAATAGCTAGGAAATATAGAATCTTAGGGAGTATGCTCTCCACCATGGTGGATCAGAAGCCAAAAGGCTTGAGAGATTTCTTAGTTGTAGAAAGAGGTAATATTGGAAGGGTGATTTGGGAGGCAAGCAAGGAGGCTAAGATGAAACCACTTGGAGGTTCTCCGGAGAAGATAGATCTGATTAGATATTTCTTATATTTATCATGTTTTATTTCAAATAATTTTCTTATTGGATATATTGTATATAACATGAATTAGGTCATGCTAATATTTGGTTTGGAGTATAGGTAATTATCCTTTATGATCACTACATCATTACTTGTTCTCTTTTATACCCTATTTATGATTTAGAAGATATAGTAATTAAGAATATTCTCATGTATATGTGTAAACTAATTTTTTTACTTGACCAGTAGATAAACCAATTTTCAGTCATAAAGTAAATTGTTTATATAAAATATTTGACCATAGAATAAACCAATTATCGACCATATAGATTTGAACAGTCCCTAAATTCAAATAATCCACTGACTTCGAGTCAGTATACTATTTTCGACTAATGAGGACACCGATGAGAGGATTAGGAAGTTTCATTGACC
The DNA here is from genome assembly GCA_028583015.1 of Wollemia nobilis. Taxonomy (NCBI): domain Eukaryota; kingdom Viridiplantae; phylum Streptophyta; class Pinopsida; order Araucariales; family Araucariaceae; genus Wollemia; species Wollemia nobilis. The sequence goes on from JAQPPZ010017106.1 coordinate 3,461,048, forward strand.
ACTAGTTAAGCGGTTGATTAATAGTATAGCACTACCCATTATGTAGCACTATAAAGTCAAATCAAAGTGAATGGGGTATATTCATGGTGAGGAAATTTTAGACTAAAACAAAATCGATACTGATAACCACTCCATGTCAAGGCACTGCTAACATATGATGGACGCGAGGAAAATTATGACTTAGATAATCGGGGCAAGATGTTGATAGTCTTTTAAATATATGCAGCATGATTGATCTAATTACAAATATGATGAGTAAAATCCATCCACGAGCAATCATGAATACCAAGTTTTTCATCAATTATGAGAAAATAGTGATCAATCTAGTAAACTAGCCTTCCAAATTTGCTTAGACATTGACTATGCCAAAGGAACTCAATAGGAAATATGTACATTTTCAAACATCTGCCTTGTTACTTATATATTATCCTAATGAATATGCAAAACTCAGTGGCAAAGGACTAACTAGATCCTATTCTGATTTAAGTAAAACCATGCTAGATTGTTCGGTAGGTTCATCGAGAGTTTGGAAAATTTTGCAATCTCTATTTGTGTCTCCTAAAATGGTTATAGATCCCTACTAGATACTTTGCCACTCCCTGGTGCCACTGTCGCTAGCTCTATTTTATGAATAACCTATGACTAAGATTAGATTTAGGATAAATATATTTTCATGATTGTTGCCTCATAGTCGTCTTGAGTGATGCATCCACACACGAAAGATGTGGATGGAGATAGGATTTCTCCAATCTTGCTTCTAATATCCCACATGGGATATGTGGGAAACAATAGGATACTTCAAGGATTTTCTTCCCCATAGTAAGGTATTTGTGAGTGGTGGACACAGTTTCTATGCCAGTGGTTTGATACTCCTCTACCCGACCACATGTTAATTCACTTCATACCCTAGATTATTGTATGCGATGCCATATGTCTACAGTTATGTTGACTTATGTGTGCAAGGATGAATTCGAACACTTTTTTTAGATAAGGTGGGAGTAATTATCCTACATTGCCCCTGCAGGAGCAATGCAAATCTAGTTTAAAGGAAACATATCACTTGTAATAACATTGGCTAGTGGTGCTTTGACCACGTGAAGGTGGCCCGCCTAGCCATTGGGGCTAGCATGCCAGTTTTTGGTGTGGCCACATGGTGGCCTCTATTGAAATCACCATTTTCTGACTATTTTATTATATTATGTCGATTATGGATAGGTTTTGGAAACCTAAGAATTGTATTAGTTAAACATCAAAACATATTTTACAATGTTAAGACCTCAACAATTATGGATTTGATTTAATTAAATCACCTTGATTATTATATTCAATAAGTATTGGATTACATGTAATCATTTTATTATTTGCAGAGTAAAGGAAAGGATCTAATGGAAAAAGGAAAGAATCTAACTATAGGGTTGGTCTAGAGTTAGGATGATTGAATAAACACCCTTTGAATTAACTCTAAATAAATTGATGGTAATACATTGAAGGATATTGGAAATTATAGATCCAATTGTGATAAGGAAATTGTGTCAAACATCGTGAAATCTTGTAAAACAACTATTGATTAGATGTGGTGGTATTGAATGTTATTATGGAATAATGATTACCATCAAATATCAACTTGGTGTCAATTCCATTGCTATATAAAAGTATCTATGGTTAAATTTTTTTTGATGACAATCCTAGTTTGATTTTTAGTAAAAGAATAACAAAATTGTAAACTACTTTATAATCTTCTTATTAATCCTATGAAAGGATTGAGGAAAATAGGTTTATGCATGATTGAAATTTAGAAACACTCTTGTATGGAAGGTATTGTAGCCAAGAGGATAATGAATTGGGAATTCATTCTTGAGGGAATTTATGGGTTTCCCTCTTATGTTGATGAGATTTCTCCATAATATGAATCCAATGATCATCATATACATATGTAATAATTTTTAAAATTATTAAGATGGCTTAGAGAAAGGAATTTGGAAATTCCCTAATTGACTCATGAGCTTTAAAGGAACAGATGGGTTCCTTAATTGTGTGAGAGGTACTTTAATGTTATAATAATGGCTTAGAGAAAGGAATTAGAAAATTCCTTAATTGCATCATGATATTTAAAAGAAACATTTGAGTTCCTTTAATTGTATAATTGATTTGAAATATATCCATAGATGCCCTTATATACTTGTATTATTTGACATCTTAAGTTTAGGGATGATAGGAAAAGACATATTTTGGAGGCTAGGTTTATTCCTCATGAGTGTTCCCAAGATAAATATTGTGTCACTATAATTGTGGTTTGATTTGATATTTCCTGTGAATGTTGCATTTAATTTCAATGTGTGTAGAATGCATGTTGTAACTAGATTTTAGTAAGATGATATTTGCATTGATGTAATGATCATGCAATATTTTAGATGAAGATGGTAATGATCATCAATTGTTATTTAATTTCCAAATCGTAGTTAATAGGGAAGTAATGCAATGGGTCACTTATTTTATTTTAATAGTTGTTACATGTCATTTACCTTTCATCGAGATGTTTCTATGGTTAATTGACGTGTAATTCCAAAGTTTATAAGGTATTAAGATTATGTTTTAGATGGATTTTTATGATCATTATGGAGTAGTATAGTGATACAAATTTTATAAATACATATGGATACTTAAAATGTAGACTAAAGCAATGATAGGTAAACGAATAATCATTATGACATAAACTGATTAGATGCTCTTATAAGAGTATAAAAATACTTTATGATAATGAAATCAATTGGCTAGGGAATATTTTGGATAGTATAAAGAGCAACAAGTCTTCAGGATTGAGAGGGAAAATAATATTTCTTAAAACGAATATTTCAATCATTGTGTAAGTTAAACGCATTAAGTGAATATATATATATATATATATATATATATATATATATATATTAGTAGTCCCATAATTGAGATGAGGAATTTTAACTAAGATGATGGTTAACCATAGATGTGGTTATCCATCTTCAAGGTATTCATATACATATTAGTCTTGGTGGATAGTATGGTGAAGGGTGATTCCCTTTTGTGAGGGATAAAAACCTAACGCTTTGGTGAGAATTCTCATATCTTAGTGGTATGAGGATTTTATAGAAGTTGGTCACTTCTACTCAAGAGTGACTCTGACCAAGTCTTAATACCTCTTGATGATGATTACCTTGGAAACTTATAGTCCAGTTGGAATAACTCGATCTTAGATCATGATTAAGTCCTTTCTCTACTCTTGAGATGATAAAAAAAAATATAAATTAATAAATAAATAAAAATTAGTGGATGAGTAGTAAAAATTGGGGTTGTTACTATTAGTATCAGAGCCTAGGCTAACTAATGGATTTTATTTAGATCTATGTTAGCAAAATATATAGGCAAGAAGAACCATAAGTCGGTTTAAATCCACTAAAGGATCACTTGAACTATGGTTTTCAAATTATTATGGATAACTTGTTAATTGTTAAAAATTCTAGGTTAAATGACTATAGTCATACCTAGAAGTGGAAAATTATGTGAGTAAGAATTGAATGATAAAGCTCGGTGAACAAAAATACAACCACTAAATATGGCCTAATGGAGATAAAAATCTTCTATGTCAAAGTAATTTTGTTATAGTAGAAAGAGCGTAGTTACAAAACTACCAATCATCAGACTATAGATGTTCTTGGACTAAATTCTAGCTATATCTAAATTTGGCATATTGTAGTACACAAAATAAAAGGATGTTTTCTTTTATTAATTCTTGTTACTATTTGACCTATGGCCAAAGAGCTAAACATATCAACCACAAAAAATTTTTGCTAATTACTATTTTTTTCTACAACAGTTCACTGAGAGTTAGCCATAACCTAAGCCTCTGCCATGGTTGAAAATATCATTTTTCTTTATCGTAACCTAGTAGACGTGCTTCTATTTAAGCATTAAAATATGTCATAAAGCGAAACATGTGGTATTAATATTTGAGCATAAGAACCCGATGATAAAAGAAAAAAGATAAAACTCTAGTTGTATATGGCTAAAATCAATTCAGATTCATTAAAAACAATATATATACATCACATTTTGTGAATACAAGTTAGTTTATTGAAATTGAAAACTATCTGCTAAAAATTTATTACCAAAAGATAAAAAATATTATTTGTTTATTCATGTTTTTGATCAATATTACAATACACTCTGGTTTTTCCAATCAGAGGCTATGGTGTAATGACATAACCATTATTGAATATGGAGATCATCCACAATAACCAAAACCATCTTCTAGCATGAAACCCCTAGGTTGATGAAGGAGGACAAGGACGGTGAAACTACATAATCACCGATTATCACCATAAATTTCCTAACATGAAATTTTTATGAGAATCATATTAGAACTTTGCAAAACCTCTTTGACTTCTCAAATGTTCCAAATCTATAGAAAAGTATGCCATACGACCACCTGATTAGTTGTTGGTTATAAAAAGGTGTGCTATGTTATTTAAACCAGGAACTAACCATTATACCATACATGTGGTATTATTTTCCTAATAAAACTGGAGCATAAACCTACAAAAGTTAGTTGAAACATAGAAAAAAAACTAAGTGGAACTGGATATGATCAAATAACCAACAATTGAATATTTTATTTTATTTATGGAAGAAACTAAGCAGTCTCTAAATACAAATATGGTAGTTGGTCAGAAATAGGAGCTAAAAATATTAGCGATGGTAATATGAAAACCATCATGTTCTCAGTTAAAATTTGAGCTCTCATAATATTCAACTGGAAAAAAGTCATGCTCTAAATGGATAAATGGAGGTGGAACATTGTAGTGAATTTTAATATATCTATCAAATACATAATATGGCCAAGGAGTACCATGATGTTCATATAATATAAGATCCATTTTTTAGACATCGAGTCTAACAGAGTCTATTCTAAATTTCCCATGATAAGTGAGTCCGCACATATCTTTGATAAATAAGTCTCTGATAAAGCTTGTTATTAAAAGTAGTCTTTATAGTGGGAACATACTTCTTGACAACATCCATATAACACTGAGGTAGAAAATCAAAGGAAATATTTAAAGGATCTCATATAGGATATAACCAAGAATATCCAAATCAAATAAGAAAGGTCCAGTTTGGCCAACTGAAGAATCTGTTGAACCACTAAAAATGACTTAAAGGACTTTCATAAGTAAAATAATTCTGTGAATTATTTCTTAGCCAAACATTATAGTATGAATCCCAAATAGAGGTTTCATAATAGATATGATCCATGGATATGAGAGCATTACGAGATTAAATAGCTTGACCTTGTAGTGAATTTTGCAAATCTTCCTTTTTCCAAAGAAGATTTTAGGGAATCCAGACAAAGGAGTTATAAAACTCATGTTGGTCCTCTTCATAGCAAAACATGTTGGCTACTCTCTGAACTGGTTTCCTACAAAAAATAAGTTATGAGAATCTCTTTTTCTCTCTGGTAATATGCTTGATGTCAATAAGTAATTATGGCCATATTTGAAAAAGGTACTTGAAGATAAGAATCCTAAATAAGTGTGTACAAAATCAACTAATGGAGCCATTGAAGCAACAATGATGGGACTTTTCATAAAGTTAATGGTTGTGATGAAGGGACACATGCTACCTCAAGAATTGAAGAGGTATAATGAGCCCTTGATTAGTCAAATAAAAATCATTGGTAAGACAATCAAACCAAATAATATATGCATCGTGGAAGTTAAACGATCCATCTTAGGATCATCAATATATAATTGACTAATGAGTGGACAATATCGGTGTATCAAAAATAAAACCAAAAATTCACTTGATTGATGGAATAATTCTAGCTTAGTGATATAAGAAAAATGGATTGAGTGCACATAACAACTTATAGGAATAAGGGAAAGTATTAAAAATTATCAACTATTCATGATACCTAATACGGTTATATTTATGGTAAGATTTGCCTGGATGATATTGGTTATGAGTGTAGTAAATCCCATTGTGTGCTTCATGATCCTTTTGATTTTGATTATTGATCTATTGATGCATATACCCTAAAAAAAGGAAAAAAATTGATTTCTAGTAGTCCTGGATCTATTGAGGTAGTTATAGAGAAAGATATAGTTATGGGAAAAGTTAGGAGAACAATTGAAGAAACGAGGAAATCTCATGTGCAAAACACCTAGGAAGACATATGGGCACAAGACAGAATAAGGTTAGAGGTTGAGAGATATACTGCCATAGTAGAGCGAGATAGGCTTAGATCGGAGATAATACAAAGAAATAATTAGAGAGCAACAACAATGGTAGCCTTATATATAGAAAATCCATTATTTTTTCAAGCAAGGGAAGAATTTAATGCTACATTTTTGGTATCATGTTTTGAGAAATTAGTGATCCATGGTTTGCTCACCTTACCTCAGTTAGCTAGAACACAATGTGGTAGAAGGATAACAACACATGCAACTCAGAGAACAACCTAAGGTAGAGATCGAGCAATCACTGGAACAATTGCTCCACCACCCTCTATAGCTGAAAGTATTGGTACAATACGGAGTGAGGAACGGACCAAGGAGCACCAATCCTAAGATCCATATAGCAACGAATTTGTAGGCCATAAGGAATATATATGCCAAGGAATGTGGCATAAATGTAAACAAGAAACCTTTGAAATCATATAATCCTGTATGTAGAAATAGAGAATGAATATTGTGTGCATATTAAATGAATTTAATTAGTTTAAAGTTCATATTGTGAAATTCAGTGGAACTTATTAATATAACCAATAAATGAATATGGATTATATATTTTTGTTTGTATGTTTTCATAATTATGAAAAGTGAACTTATTTTTATTAGAAGAAAACTAATTGGAAATCTTTTATATCTAAAGGATGGGTTGGTGTCCATTATTGGAGAAGGTAGGGGAATTCTCTATGATTTTATGATGATATAAACCAGGAGACATATAGGTGGATGCTCTGGTGATGGAAAATAGGTTGCCAAAATAAATTTTAGGACATGTGAATATCCTAAATTGAGATTATGAAATTATGATTTTTTTTATGACATATTATACTCTAATACTCCTTGGTGGGATTTTTGATGAAATTAATGAGATTTATTGTGTCTAATATAGTACAAAAGCATAATTTTATGATATATCTATGAAACCATTTTGTAAATTCTATTATTGCAGTTCTTTAGATTTAGTGATTGTGCAGTAATAGATGATTTGAAGCTGTAATTTTGTGATGGAATTTGTGTATTATTGCTATGCAAAATGGATGTTTTTTTGCTTAAAGGATATGGTACTACTGATAATTTGCATTTTTGCAGGTCCAGGTACTCTCATGGATGGAAGATGTTGCTTACTATCAAGAATGAAATGCTGAAAGTACAAGAAAAATTTGATGACTCAAGAGGGATAAATACTAGTTTTGTAAAGTTTATGTACTCACTAAGGCAATTGTTCAAAACACAGAGGATTGTTAATCCAAGGGGGGGTGTATGTCACGACCCGTCCCTATGGATATTTTCCAAAAGACTATTAGTTAATTAGTGGTATGATTTATTGATCAACAAAAGGGGTATAGACCCTAAAGAATACTACAAAATTCCAACTAGGGAATTTTGTAAAATATAGAGAAGGATTTATTATCTTTCAAAATAGATAATTTAAAGTAATTTAACCAGAAGATAAATAAAGCCTTGGTGAAAGATGAAATATAAAATAACCCTTTACAAAAATTTACTACAATTTAGTAAATTGGGTGTAAAAAACCTAATTATGTTACAATTAGGTACTCACCAAGCTTGTCCAATTTTAATTGGACTAAAAAGGATTCTAGATTTTTTAAACAAAATATGAATTACACTATTGTTTGAAAATATATCCTTAATTTCTACATGGCCTATTTTTCATTAATGGAAATAGGTGAAGATTATTTCATTTGTCACTATTAGTCCTAATTTTGCATCTAACCTATTCTCTAATAATAGTGTTAGTTGGTAATTATCTCTAGAAAACAAGGCCACCTACTCTTTGTGGACTCTTTTCTACTCTTTGAAATTCTCCTCCACAAAAGTTGAAATATCATATTTGAATAAAGGCATATTTCAAAAAAACCACTATTTGGATCTTGTGAGGAGAAGTTTTCCTATAAATTGAGCGCCTCTTGGAAGAGAATAGCTAGGAAATCTAGAAGCTTAGGGAGTATGCTCTCCACCCTGGTGGATCAGAAACCAAAAGACTTGAGAGATTTATTAGTTGTAAAAAGAGATAATCTTAGAAGGTTGATTTGGGAGGAAAGCAAGGATTCTAAGATGAAACCACTTCGAGGTTATCCGAAGAAGATAGATCCAGTTAGATCTTTTCTTGCATTTATAATGTTTTATTTCAAACAATTTTCTTATTGGATATATTGTATATAGCATGAATTAGATCATGCTAATATTTGGTTTGGAGTATAGCTAATTATCCTTTATGATCACTACATAATTACTTGTTCTCTTTATACCCTCTTTATGATTTAGAGAATATAGTAATTAAGAATGGTCCCATGTATACAATAAGGTGTGTAAACTAAATTGTTTTTATTTGATCAACAAATAAAACAATTTTCGGTCATAAAGTAATTTGTTTATATAAAATATTTGACCATCGAATAAACCAATTATCAACCATATATGTTTGAAAATTTCCTAAATTCAAATAATCCAATGAGGAAACCGATGAGAGGATGAGGAAGTTTTGTTGACCACTAGTTAAGAGGTCGATTAATAACGAAGCACTACTTTTTATGTAGTACTGCAAAGTCGACTCATAGTGAATGGAGGATATTCATTATGAGGAAAGTTTAGACTAAAACTAAATTGGTACTGATAAGTACTCCATGTCAAGGCACTACTAACATATGTTGGATGCGATGGAAACTATGACTTAGAGAATCAAGGCAAGATGTTGATAGTCTTTTAAATATATACACCATGATTGATCTAATTACAAATATGATGAGGTTTCCCCAATCTAGATTCTAATATCCCATAAGGGATATGTGGGATATAATAGGATAATTCAAGGATTTTCTTCCCCATAGTAAGGTATCCGTGAGTTGTGGACACAAAACCTATGCTAGTGGGTCAATACTCCTCTACCCAACCACGTGTTAATTTTCTGTGTACCCTAGATGATTGTATGTGATACCACGTGTTTGCAGTTGTGTTGAATTATGTATGTAGGGGTTAATTAAAATACTTTTGTTGGATAAGATGGAAGTAATTATCCCACATTGACCCCTTAGGAGAAATGCAAACCCAGTTTAAAAGAAATATGTCACTTATAATAGCTCCGATTAGTGGTGCTTTGACCATGTGGAGGTGGCCTACCTAGCCATTGGGGCTAGTGCACTAGTTGTTGGCATGGCCACATGGAAGACTCTATTGAAATCACCATTTTTTGACTGTTGGATTATATTCTATTGATTATGGATAGTCTTTGGAAACCTAAGAATATTATTAGTTAAACATCAAAACATATTTCCAAGGGATGTCCCTGGTTTGAATCTCCATACTTTCAAACCTACATTGACTACCCAAAATCTAGTTGAAGATCTGAGGTGTAGACAAATTGGTTTATCCAAACCCCATAAGGGGGGTAGAGGTACAAGGTTCAAATCTCGCACCTCACCGGAATGAATGCTTGTCCATTTCCTGGTGCTTTCATCAACATAAAAAATTTAAAATTATTGTGGCATGGCAGTTATAGGGGTGGACTGCGCAAAGATCTGTGTGGCGGCTTCTGGTGTGGATAACACAAAACACTATGGCGGCCATAAAATCTAGACAACCTGCCTGGATTCATGGCGGCTACCGATTCCACCATGTAAAAAAAAACATCAAAACATATTTTACAAGGTTAAGACCTCTTAATAATTATGGATTAGATTTAATTAAATCTCCTTGATTATTATATTGAGTAAGGATTGGATTACATGTAATAATTTTATTATTTCAAGAGTAAAGGAAAGGATCTAATGACAAAAGGAAAGAATCTAACTATAGGGTTGGTCTAGATTTAGGATGTTTGAATAAAGATCCTTTGAATTAACTCTAAATCAATTGATGGTAATACATTGAAGGAGATTGGAAATTATGGATCCAATTGTGATAAGGAAATTGTGTTAAACATTGTGAAATATTATAAAATAACTATTGATTAGATGTGGTGGCACTGAATGTTATTATGGAATAATTATTACCATCAAATATCAACTTGGTGTTAATTAGATTGCTATATAAAATTATCTATGGTTAAAAAATTTTATGATGACAATCCTAGTCTGATTTGTAGTAAAAGAATAACAAAATTGTAAACTACTTTATACACTTCTTATTAATCTTGTGAAAGGATTGAGGAAAATAGTTTCATGCATGATTAGAATTTAAAAATACTCTTGGATGGAAGGGATTGTAGCCAAGAGGAGAATGAATTGGGAATTCATTCTTGATGGAATTTATGAGGTTCCCTCTGATGTTCATGATATTTTTCCATAATATGAATTTGATGATCATCATAAACATATGTAAGAATTTATAAAATTCTTAATATGGCTTAGAGAAAGGAATTTAGAAATTTCCTAATTGCCTCATGAGCTTTAAAGGAATAGATGCGTTCTTTACTTTTATGAGAGATACTTTAATGTTATAATGATGGCTTAGAGAAAGGAATTAGAAAATTTCTTAATTGCATCATGATATTTAAAAGGAACAATTGAGTTCCTTTAATTGTATAATTGATTTGAAAGGGATCCGTAGATGCCCTTCTATACTTGTATTATTTGACATATTAAGTTTATGAATGAGAGGAAAATACATATTTTGGAGGCTAGGTTTATTCCCCGTGAGGGTTCCTAGGATAAATGTTGTGTCACTATAATTATGGGTTGATTTGATATTTCCTGTTAATATTGCATTTACTTTCAATGTGTGTAGAATGCATGTTGTAACTATATTTTAGTAAGATGATATTTTCTTTGATATAATGATCATGCAATATTTTAGATGAATATGATAATGCTCATCAATCGTTATTTACTTGCCAAATCATAGTTAATAGAGAAGTAATGTAATGGGTTACTTGTTTTATTTTAATAGTTGTTACATGTTATTTACCTTTTATCGAGATGTTTCTATGGTTAATTGACATGTAATTTCAAATTTTATAAGGTAATAAGATCTATGTTTTAAATGGATTTTTATGATCATTATGGAGTAGTATAGTGACAAAGACTGTATAAACACATATGGATACTTAAAATGCAGACTAAAGCGATGATCGATAAATGAATAATCATTATGACATAAAATGATTAGATGCTCCCATAAGAATATAAAATTCATGATAATTAAATCAATTGACTAGGGAATATTTTGGATAATATAAAGAGCAAGAAGTCTTCAATATTGAGAGGGAAAATAATCCTGCTTAAGACAAATATTTTAAGGATTGTGTAAGTTAATCACATTAAGTGATATATATATTAGTAGTCCCATCATTGAGATGAGGAATTGTAACTAATATGATGTTTAACCATTGGTGTGGTTCTCCATCTTCAAGGCATTCACCTACATACTAGTCTTGGTGGATAGTATGGTGAAGGACGATTCCCTTTGGTGAGGGATAAAAACCTAATGCTTTGGTGAGCATTCTCATACTTTAGTGGTATGAGGGTTTTGTAGAAGTTGGTCACTTCTACTCAAGAGTTAATATGACCAAGTATTAATACCTCTTGATTTTGATTTCCTTAGAAACTTATAGTCTAGTTGGAATAACTCAATATTATATCATGATTAAGTACTTTCTCTACTCTTGAGATGATAAAAAAAATTAGTGGATGAGTAGTAACAATTGGGGTTGTTATAGTTGGTATCAGATCTCAGGCTAACTAATGGATTCTAGTTAGATCTAGGTTTAGCAAAATATATATGTAAGAATAACCATAAGTTGGTTCAAATCCACTAAAGGATCACTTGAACTATGGTTGTCAAATTATTATAGATAACTTGTTAATTGTTAAAAATTCTAGGCTAAATGGCTATAGTCATACCTAGAAGTGGAACATTATGTGAGTAATAATTGAATGATGAGGCTTAGTGAACAAAAATACAACCACTAAGAGATGGCCTAATGGAGATAAAAATCTCCTATGTCAAAGTAATTTTGTTACAGTTGAAAGAGCATAGTCACAAAACTACCAATCATCGGACTATAGATGTTCTTGGACTAAATTCTAGTTATATCTAAATTTGGCATATTGTAGTACACAAGATAAAATAAAAGGATGTTTTATTTTATTAATTCTTGTTATAATTTGACCTTTGGCTAGCAGATAAATAAATTTCTGGTCATAAAGTAAATTGTTTATATAAAATATTTGACCTTCAAATAAACCAATTATCAGTCATATAGGTTTGAACAGTATCTAACTTCAAATAATCGATTGAATTCAAGTTAGTCTACCATCATTGATCGACGAGGATACCGTTGAGAGGATGAGGAAGTTTCGTTGACCACTAGTTAAGCGATCAATTAATAGTGGAGCACTACTCCTTACGTAGCACTCCAAAGTCAACTCATAGTGAATGGGAATATTCATGATGAGGAAATTTTAGACTAAGCCAAACTGGTACTGATAACCACTCAATATCAAGGCACTGCTAATGTATGGTGTATGCAATGGAAACTATGAATTAGAGAATCACGATGAGATGTTAATAGTATTTTAAATATATGCACCATGATTGATCTAATTCCAAAAATTATGAGCATAAGCCATCCATGAGAAATCATGAATACAAATTTTTGTCATCGATTGTGAGAAAACAGTGATTGATCTAGTAAACCAGCCTTCCAAATTCGCTTAGATACTGACTATTCCAAAGAAAATCAATAATAAATATTTATGTTTTTGGACATGTGCCCTACTGCTTATATGTGCCCCTGATGGATATGCAAAACTCAGTGGAAAAGAACTAATTAGAACCTATTCCGATTTAAACAAAACTATTGTAGATTGTTTGGTAGGTTCATCAAAAGTTTGGAAAATTCTGCGATCTCTATTTTGGTGTTCTAAAATGGTTATAAATCCCATTTGGATTCTTTACCACTCCCTGGTTCCACCACCGCTAGATTTATTTCATGAATAACCTATGAATAAGAGTAGATTTAGGATAAATACATTTTTCACGATTTCCGCCTCATAGCCACCTCGAGCGATGCATCCACACTCAAAATATGTGGATGGAGGTAGGGTTTCCCCAATCTAGATTCTAATATCCCACATGGGATATGTGGGCAACAATAGGAGACTTTAAAAAATTTATTCCTCATAATAAGTTATCTATGAGTGGTGGACGCAAAACCTATATCAGTGGTTTGATACTCCTCTACCCGACCATGTGTTAATTCACTTCATACCCTATATGATTGTATGTGATACCACATGTTTTTAGTTGTGTTGAATTATGTGTACAGGGGTGAATTCAAACACTTTTATTGGATAAGGTAGGAGTAATTATCCCACATTGCCCCTGTAGGAGCAATGTGAACCCATTTTAAAGGAAACATATCACTTGTAATTGCACCGTTTAGTGGTGCTTTGACCACATGGAGGTGGTCTGCCTAGCCATTGGGTCTAGCGCACCAGTTGTTGGCACGACCATGTGGTGGCCTCTATTGAAATCACTATTGTTTAATCGTTGGATTATATTCTATCGATTATGGATAGGTTTTGGAAACCTAAGAATTGTATTAGTTAAACATCAAAACATATTTTAAAAGGTTAAGACGTCATAATAATTATGTATTGGATTTAATTAAATTACCTTTATTATTATATTGAATAAGGATTGGATGACATGTAATAATTTTGTTCTTTAGAGAGTAAAGGAAAGGATCTAATGAAAAAAGGAAAGAATATAACTATAGGATTGGTCTAGAGTTAGGTGATAGAATAAAGACCCTTTGAATTAACTATGAATCAATTGATGGTAATACATTGAAGGAGATTGAAAATTATGGATACAATTGTGATAAGAAAATTATGTCAATCATCGTGAAATCTTGTAAAACAACTATTTATTAGATGTGGTGGCACTGAATGTTATTATAGGATAATGATTACCATAAAAGGTCAAGTTGGTGTCAATTCCATTACTATATAAAAGTATCTATGGTTAAAATTTTTGTATGACAATCCTAGTCCGATTTGTAGTAAAAGAATAACAAAATTGTAAACTACTTTATAAAATTCTTATCAATCCTATGAAAGAATTATGGAAAATAGGTTCATGCATGATTGAAATTTAGAAACACTCTTTTATGGAAGGGATTATAGCCAAGAGGAGAATGAATTGGGAATTCATTCTTAAGGGAATTTATGGGGTTCCCTCTGATGTTGTCGATATTTCTCCATAATATGAATCTGATGATCATCATAAACATATGTAAGAATTTGTAAAATTATTTTTTTTATCAGTTAAAATATTTGGTTAAAAATAGATTTTAACAGGTATCCAAAATTGGTTTACATCATAGAAGAGAAATCTAGAACTAGCCATAAAAACTAGAGTCAAGGATAGGGAATGCAATCCCACAAAATTAGAATCACCACAAAGGACGACCTTGAAACATAGACAAGAAGAAATTGAGGGTAACACAGAGGATACCATTGAACAGTAGAAATAAGATAAGGGTAACATAGAGGATTCCCTTTACCAAAAACACAAAAATAAAGGAAGCCCTAAGCTTCATCTTCGAGTTTCGCTGACTTCCTAGAGCTCATAATTTGACTCATCCATGTCGACATATTTATCCTTGCCTTTGTCATCCACAGGAGCAGCAGTAACCTTGATGTCCTCCTTGAAAATAGTGACCTTACCACCATCCTTAGAAAAGGATTTCCTGAAGAATAGTAGGTTTAGAGTGTTGCGAAGATCAACCATTTGGGACATGCAATTGGAAATATAGTTAATAATGAATTGTTGCATACATTGACCAAGGAAATATTTTTCATAATCCTCAAAGTTGATGATCAAGGATTTATTTTCTTGCACCAATTTTTGCAAGTACGTAGAGTAACGAACACACTTTGGCTCGAGGTATTCACTTTTAGATCTTTTCCTCAACATACAAACAACTTTGACCACCACTCTCATTTTGGCAGATAGTGTAGGAGATCTAGAGGACAAAGGAGTGGACTAGAAAAGACTAGGTTGGATAAGTCTAGGTTTAGCTTTAGGAGTAGGAGGAGGGATAACACCTTTAGGGTAGTGAATCAGCCAATGGCTATACAGAACCTTGAATAGTCCCTGATAGGAATGCAACACATTGCTATTTTTCTTACAGATGTGGTCTAGAGTTTAGCTGATGGAATTGAAAAGAAATTGGGGAATGTTCACCAGGTTAACATCATGGAAATGATTAAAGAAAGCAAAGTGGAAACTACATAAAACCTTATCAGGATCATCCATAGTGATAAACTCCATGATGGGTTTCATGACATTGGTCCAAGAAGAGGAGAGCTCCTCATGATGCATTCCCATCCTAGAATTTTTGCAAAGGTCCTTGTCTTTGATTTCTTCGAGTTCATCTTCCCAATTGTGTTTTTCATGGTGAATTGACCTCCCTTTCACTTGGTACCCTATAAGTTCAACCAGAGTCTTGATGTTGACTTTGAAGGTCCTATATCAAATCGTCACACAATTTGTAAAATTCTTAAGATGACTTAGAGAAAGGAATTTGGAAATTCCCTAATTTCCTCATGATATTTAAAGGAATATATGGGTTTCTTAATTGTATGAGAGATAATTTAATGTTATAATGATGGCTTAGATAAAATAATTAGAAAATTCCTTAATTGCATCATGATATTTAAAGGAAAATTTGAGTTCCTTTAATTGTATAATTGATTTGAAAGAGATCCGTAGATGCCCTTCATACTTGTATTATTTGACATCTTAAGTTTATGAATGAGAGGAAAAGACATATTTTGGAGGCTGGGTTTATTCCCTGTGAGGTTTCCTAGGATAAATATTGTATAACTATAATTGTGGTTTGATTTGATATTTCTTGTGAATGTTGCATTTACTTTCAATGTGTGTAGAATGCATGTTGTAACTATATGTTAGTAAGATGATATATTCTTTGATGTAATGATCATGTAATATTTTAGATAAATATAATAATGCTTATCAATAATTATTTACTCGCAAAATCATAGTTAATAGAGAAGTAATTCAATAGATTACTTTTTTTATTTTAATAGTTTTTACATGTTATTTACCTTTCATCGAGATGTTGCTATGGTTAATTGATGTGTAATTTCAAAGTTTATAAGGTAATAAGATCTATGTTTTGAATGGATTTTTATGATAATTATGGAGTATTATAGTTATAAAGACTGCATAAACACATATGGATACTTAAAATATAGACTAAAGTGATGATAGTTAAATGAATAATCATTATGACATAAATTGATTAGATGCTCCCATAAGAATATAAAATACTTCACGGCAATTAAATAAACTGACTAGGGAATATTTTGGATAGTATAAAGATCAATAAGTCTCAATATTGAGAGGGAAAATAATCCTGCTTAAGAAGAATATTCCAAGGATTGTGTAAGTTAATCACATTAAGTGATATATATCTTAGTAGTTCCATAATTGAGATGAGGAATTGTAACTAAGATGATGGTTAACCATTGGTGTGGTTCTCCATATTCAAGGCATTCGCTTACATACTAGTATTGGTGGATAGTAAGGTGAATGATGATTCCATTTGGTGAGGGATACAAACCTTATACTTTGGTGAGTGTTATCATACCTTAGTGGTATGAGGATTTTGTTGAAGTTGATCATTTCTACTCAATAGTGACTCTAACCACGTCTTAATACCTCTTGATGATGATTGCCTTGGAAAATTACAGTCCAATTGGAATAACTCGATATTAGATCATGATTAAGTCCTTTCTCTAATCTTGATATGACAAATAAAAAAGAAGTGGATGAGTACTAAAAATTGGGGTTTTTACCAAATAAATAAAGGGATAGGGGATCACCTTGCCTAATACATCTTGAATATGGTAACAACTGATAAGGCCTGCCATTAATAAGAACTAAGTAGGAAACTAAAGAGATACATCCCATAATACAATCCATACAATCTTGAGAGAAACCAAATTGCCTTAAAACTTGGATAAGGAAGTGCCAATCCACTCTATCATAAGCTTTAGATAAGTCTAACCAAATGAACATGGAAGGAGATTTTTGCATATCCATGGAATGGATGGCTTCCTAAGAAATAACTATCTCATCAACTATTTGACACCCTTCCACATAACCCCCTTGTTCAAGGGAAATAATATTATGCAAAAGAGGTTTCAAACTTTCTGCCATGGTCTTAATAATGATTTTAAGAAGAACATTACATAAAGTAATAGGTCTAAAAGTTGAGATATGTTCAGCCTCTTGAGCTTTTGGAACAAGAGTAATATAAGTTTTATTGATAACCTTAAATATTTATTTGGCTTTCATGGCTTCTTCCACCACCTTTAATAAATTAGCATGAAGTATATCCCAAAACTCTTGGTAGAATTCAATGGGAAAACCAACAAGACATAGTGTTTTCTCTTTTTACATTTTAAAACCTACCTATTGAAGCTCATTGATAGTAACAGGAGTAGTCAAAATAGAGTTCTCCTTAGAAGTGATAAGATAAGGTATTTCTTGAAGAACATTTTGTTGAGAAGTTGAGTCAAGAGGAGTAGCAGTAAAAATATTGGAAAAGTAATTGAAAAAAATAGAGTTCATGTCATCCCAAGTGTAGACAACATCTCCAGAATCTAATTTCAGGGAAGAAATAAAGTTGTGAGATCTTCGAGCTAGAAGATATTTGTGGAAGAAATTTATGTTTCGATCACCTTCTTTGAGCCATTGAATTCTAGATTTTTGCTTCCATAATATTTCTTCTCTTTTTTCCATTCCTCTAACTGAGCTATGAGTTTAATTTAATTTGCACTTGTACTCTCTGTGAGGCCATCTAAATAGATTTATTTTTCAAATTTTCAAGTTGAGCAATAACTTCATTATTTTTATTGAACATCCCCAAACTCCTTCCACTTCCAAGTCTTGATTTTGGATTTTATGTATTGCAATATTTTGGTAAAAAAAACATCTTAGTACCATACCTAGGTTTACCTTCATTCCACCATTGTTGCACTCGAGGTTTAAAGGAATTGTCTCTAAGCCAAATTAACTGAAATCGAAAAGGAAAGAAACTCGCATTGGTTTTCCACATTTCCACCATGACAGGCCAATGATCTGAACCAACATTGTTAACAGTCTTCACTTTAGGAATGTGACCATGGATTAAGAAATTATCAGAGATCAAGAACCTATCCAATATCTCCATTATACAAGCTAAGCCTTTTCTTCTATTATACCAAGTCATAAGGCCATTATCTGGTTGGATGTCCACAAGATGGAGGTTTGTAATATATTCTCTTATGAGGTCAGTGCTCCTATAAAAATTTCTATTTACCCTTATTTTATCATCTAGAGAGGATGGTATTGAAATATCCTCCAATAAAGATCTAAGCTTCAGGAAAATGAGAGATAATATAAGTAATATTCTTCCATTGTCTTCTTTTTTCCTCCAAATTAGTTGGAGCATAAATAGTAATGCAGAGCATAATTTGATTGGAATGTCTGCTTTGAATGGCTATAGCTAAAATATCCCAAATGCAAACCATATGGTGAATACCTACCTCTTTTAGGTCCCAAAGGTAAGCAATACCACCAAAAGTCCCCTAGGAACTGAGGGAAACCACTTTTCCAGCTGGGCAAATTTCACTAGAAAATGATTCTATATCCTCTATTGACATATTTGTTTCTTGAAGAAAAACAAGATGTGGATGATTTATCTGAATCATTCTTCTAATTTAATTTTGTTTTGAAAGACTCCCTTTGAGTCCTCTAATATTCCAAATGATGATATTCATTAATGCCAGGGCTAAAAAATTTGGGAAGGAAATTAATATTACCTTCCTCTACAAGCTTTTCACCTTCTTTTACCATATGATAATGATTAGTATTATGACTTGCATTTTCATTAGAATCCATATTCAATTTTTTTTTTCTATTTCTTGACTTACTCCAATTGAATCTAAGATGGCTTCTAGCCTTGAAGAATGCTTGTACATAGTCAAAATGTTACCATAAGGTTCAACAAAGTCTATATTAGGACCTATATTATTTGAAGTTTTAACATTTAAAATATTGTTTTGTCTTCTGAATATTTTCTCCATTTTTTTGTTAAAAACCTTTGATTTGTTGGTTTATCTCCGAGTTCTTCCCTTTATCTTTAAGTTGTGTTTCTAAGATTTTTGTTTCCATTATTTCCTCTTCCTCACTTGGGACCTCATTTGTGGAAAGAATTTCAAACATATTAGCAGATAACTTTGATTGATCCTTTAACTATTTTTTTTAATGTTCTTCTTCTTAGGCATTTGGAAACCTATTAAATTTATATCTTCTTTCTTTTCATCTAGAATTTTATTTGGGAAAACACTAGCCCAATGACCATATTAATGGAAAATTCTACAATGAAAAGGAATGTTCTCATAGTCCACTACTTTCTCCCAATTGTCCTCCCCAAATTGTAAAGTGATATTTTTAGGTAGGGGTTTGTCAAAATGCATTAAAACACAAATATGAGCATAAATAATATGTTCAAGTTTTTAGTACAATTAGAAGTCACCATAAATGTTCCTAAAGAGTTTCCAACTGAAGAAAAAATAGTCAGATTCCAAAATTTAATTGGGAGGCCAAAGAGTCTAACCCACACGTGATCTGTTGAAGGCATCTCTTCTTCAGATTTAAATATAGTATGCCATGGCTTCATGAAACACCCTACCCTTCCAAAGAACTAGGGACCCCCTTGAAAATTTTTATCTCTATATTCATTATTAGAAAAAAAAAAATTACCATTTGGATAAATAGATATTTGTAACTCACCTTTATTTTTCTAGCTTTTTGCAGCCCAAACTTTGAAAGTAGATAGGCTCGGGCAAAAACCCATGAAATGATAAATTAGTCCTTTTTTTTCTTAATCTTCAATGCTAGTTTAAATGTTACCCATATCAATATTAACAATAGGAGTTCCATCAGTTACTTTAAGACATCCTAAATTTGTTTCCTGGGATCAATATTAGGTATTATTAGAGGTTTACGAGAAGCCCTAATATTAATAGTAGCATTAGGCTGAGGCTGTCCACCACAAAAGGCATCCTTAAAATTTATTTTTGTTGCTGATTCTTTGAAATTCTTACCATTTATGGGGGTTTCCACTGGAGATTTATTTTGTGGGTGCATATTAGCACCAAATTCACTTGATATCTAAGCCATTTTTTTATCAAATGCTTGAAAATTGTTTAGTGATCTCTTTAATCCATGCCTTAGACGTCGTAGAAAGGTGTGATTTTCACTTTTCTTTTGTGCAACAAATTGGAAGTTGTTATCACTCAAGTTCACAACATGAAGATATGTTGAAAGATATATTTCTAACCCATGTTGGATTCCCTTCAATATTTCCTACTAAAATATTGATCATAAACAA
Source organism: Wollemia nobilis (assembly GCA_028583015.1). Lineage (NCBI taxonomy): Eukaryota > Viridiplantae > Streptophyta > Pinopsida > Araucariales > Araucariaceae > Wollemia > Wollemia nobilis. The sequence continues at coordinate 3,481,736 of JAQPPZ010017106.1, forward strand.
TAAAAATATTTACCGCTAGGTCCCGAAGGCCCTAAAAACCAACCTATGGCGCTGCTTGCACTTAACCCAAATGAAACCCTCACACAATCGCTTACCAAAAATTGTATTTACACATAATGATGTGCTAGGACCTATGTTGCTCCAAATGAAATGAAAGTTTGTGGAGATGTTCTAGGGTTTTTTAGGCATCTACTCTCAACATTTTAGCTCAATTTGAGTTTGGATGAGTGAAATATGGCTGAAACAAGTTCGATAGTTTGGGCAGTCCTGTGAAAAATGTCCCTCATAATTTTTCCTCATAAGAGTCACCTTATATCTCCTACTTGGTGATTTGCAAATATATATAATTTATTATACCTTTTTTAGGATGGTTTCCTTGCTTTCTATGGTTGTTGTTAATAATAGTAATAAACCTTATGCTTAACACCTTATAACTTCAATTTTTAGAAAGTAAATAATTGAATAATATATTTATCTACTTTCAACATAGGTGGCTTGGCTGGCAATGAGTATTCTAAGATAGGATGCTATCACTGTATAATGGTAATGTAACCAATTTTTTTCTCCCTTGATGACTCTGATGTAGGTAATTTGTTTCTCCATTGATTGTGGTGATTTATGTGGTTTAGATATCTTTTGATGGTAGTGATGTAAGATTTTACTAGATGGTGTTGGTATTATATTTTCCACCCAAACATTTAATACCTGATGGGTGCTGGAATTGTTGATTGATGACAAGATTTTAGTGGATATCCTTTGACTCCTTAGCTTCAAGCTTTCAATGCATATTCATTGTAATGTGATTGGATTTAATATCCTCTCATCAAACTTCACTTATAATTACTTATACTTGCTTTACACTTGCTTGGACTTCATTGTAATTTCTTGGATTTGAGTGCTTATGTAGCTTATGTTTTTCATGGAATTACAGCATGTGTTAATGCAATCTTAAGAAGCATTATAATAATGCTTTGGTATTTGAGTAACGCTCCTTCCTTCTTTAATCGACTGGTGATGATGATTATGCTTGCAATGATGTCTTTCAACATTCAAAACTTAGATGTTATCTTGAGCATTTTATTTGTGAGCATTATCAAACACTCTATTGCATGTGATAAGTGGTGGCCTTCTCAATTGCATGTATGGTCTCTTCCAACATCTATCAAACTTTATAAAACTCCTTTGACAATGAGTACACAACTATTTTACTTACTCTCAACACTTCATTTAGGTGGAAGAAATGTGGTTCCCTTCACAATGTTGGCTCTAGTTTGATGAGGTTGGTTCTATGGTGTTGTAATAATGGTTGTGTGATGCTCTCCTAGCTGGATATTAGCCCTTGGTAATTTTCCCATTATTTTATGTCTTTATTCTTTGTTGTAGTGAGCCATCCTTAGTTCTAGTTGGAATGCAATACACAATAGGAACTTAGTGTAAATCTTGATATTTTGTTCTTCCTATATCAACTTTGACACTGTAGGTGAGCTCTTGATGATAGGTCAAATATGGTGAATTTATACACCCGAAACTACTACTATGGATGATTTATGATAGACTAAAGATGGTGACTTCAAACACCTAAGCATGATCCCTTTATTGGCTCTCTACCTTACTCGGATAATGCCATGAGTCTTGTAGGTTTTTGGAGTGTTCTTATGATGCTCAAGCTTATCCTTCAAATGGTGCAAGAAACTAATGCAAGTAAATTTATAGGATTTAGAATAGAATATTTTATTTTGCACCTATTTATGACATCTTCCAATATCCTTCTTGCAATATTTCTTTCTACTTTGATGAGGTGGCTCTTTGTTGTATAACTTGAGGGCTATATTGTAAAGTGATTAGAAGCTTCTCCTGGATTCTTGGATATGGCTACTACTTGCTCTATTCCTCGAGAGTAATGTATTGTTGCCTTTATAATCAAACAATATTGACTCTTTCACTTGGATATTTTAGTAACAATAAATCCAAGCTAATAATCATGTAAATAATATACTTTTGAACGAGTTATTTCTAAACTAACTTTCACCTTTAATGAAACCCTTAGTGCACCTTAAATATGAGACTCTCCAAGTATTGATTTGTAGCTTCTTAAGAATGATTTTAATCATGGTTTTCTTCTCCACTCCTTGGCATAATATGAATCTATTTTGTGGCTTATTTAGGCCATAATATATTGTAGACTGTTAGAGTAGGTTGTATACCTTAGCTCATGTTCACCTAGGTTATTTATTTCCTTTTTATTTAGTTATTCCATGTATTTTCCCCACCCACTTATGTGTGGATATTTCATTTATATTATTTAGATATTATGAGATGTTACATATTTATTTCTTAGATATTATGGGGATATTTTTAGTTTTGACTATTCCTAGGGGTGACATTTGGAGGGTTGATATTCTTTCTCCCATAGAAGTTACATATCTATGGACCATATCACATATTCCTTTTGTAAGGTGGATATTTGTCCTTGGATTGATCCTACGACTATGGTTGATCATCCTTTCCTATATAAGCAAGGCACCTTCATTGTACTCAGTGCTCCATTTTCAGATATAATATATGATATTGTTGCTCTCTTGTTTGCATATCTATTTGTAAGCTTATGCTGTCAATTTGCTTGCAGATTCTTGTTTTGGTTGAATGTGGTGTTTTTGTTAACACTTGAGATCATTGCATCTTCGAATGATATGATTATAATTCCTTTCATGGCATCATAGTGATAGGTGTTGCAGTCATCCATTTGTGAGTGTTGTGCAGTTGTTTCTCTTGCAGGTTCGAAGAATGGTGTGGAAGCTTTAGTTTTTGTGATTGGGTCCTTGGTGGAGTATTTTGGCCACTTTGTGTCACTTCTTCCATTTTAATATCATTACCATCCTCCTAAAATCTCTTCTTCCCATACTACAATATCCTCATTCCCTTGGATCTGTCATAAGCAATTGTTTTCTTGAGTATTTCTCTTTTTGGCAAGGTCACCAACCCAACCCATTTTTATATTTTGCATGTATCTCCTAATAGAAATTCCATTTTTCAAAAAAAAAAATCAGAGGTCTGTAGATGCATTCATTTGAGTTGTGCCCAAAATTTCAGCTCATTTGGATAAGTATTCTTCAAGATATCTTGATTTTACGAAAACCTGTAATTTTTTAGTAATCTGCGTATATCTTCATCACAACTTATTAGTTTTTGCAGATTTTTTTACAGAATGTGTAAAATCATATTATAGACTGTCCCATAAACTTTCTGAGAATTTGGATCTGTATTTTAATAGTTACAGTGATGTTACTATTTTTAGTAAAATCATCCTTGCAGGAGAAATATTGGGTGTTGCGTAGCGAAAATGTTACCAGGCCTGTAAAATCAGTTTTCTTATATGCCTATAAAATTTCAGATTTTTTGGTTCTGTATTTAGACAGTTATAATGATTTTATTACTGCACTCTCAATATTGCATTGTGAAAGGTTTTTGCACTTGAACCTTGTATATGGACTATTGTTATAAAGTCCCATATTTTGCATTCCTGTGAAGCTAATAAAATAATCTTTTAGGGGGGTTGTCTCAGTGCTAATTTGTGCACCCTATCTACATTCTTTTGCTCTTTGGTGATTTTTGTAGAATGGATTCTTCATCTTCTTTTGCATTAGATCAATGTGAGCCATTAACAACACATAATTACCACACATGAAGACTAAGAATGGAAACAATAATTAAATGAAAAGGATTATGGGTTTTAATGCTTGAAGAACAACCAATGTTCACTAGAGAATATGAAAAATTTCAGCACCAATGCAAATTAGATGAATGTATGGGTTTGATAGGAACTTATGTAAGTGACAGTCTTTTATTTTATTTGGAAGGATGTGACTCTCCTTTAAAAATTTGGGAAAAATTAAAAGGATTATTTGGTAAGGTGGATCACATAAGAGCCATGCAGCTTGAATTTGAGATCACTTCTCTCAATCCTGAAGATTTTCCATCTATTGTAGACTATCTTACTAAGTTCAATCACTTGTTGACACAATTAAAGGGGAGTGGGAGAGACAAGAAAGATGAAGAGTGTGTTTACCTAATTCTATCCAAGTTGAAAGGTCCATTCCAAATCTTTTCTTCTACCTTTTTCTCTAGCATGTATGCCTTAGGTGGCACAATCTTAATGCATAATTTGGAGTTGTTTTGTGAAAGACTTACTAGGGAATAATCCAAATTGTCTAACCTTGAGTCTTCCACCTCTCAAAATGCATTAGTAGAATCTAGTCCTAAGGGTAAGGGAAAATTCAAAGGTAAACTTAAGTCTTCTCCTTCTTCATCTCAAAGTGCCCCTAAACCCAAAGAATCTAACTCTAAACCCAAAGAGTCTCCTAAATCCAAGAATAATTCTAGCCTTTCATGCTCCTTTTGTGGGGGGAATAATCATGTAGAAACCAGGTGTTGGAAGAGAATGGAAGGCTTAGAGGATGTAGTAAGAAAACACAAGATCTCTATATCCACTCCACCTCCTTCTAGTGAGCATGGCAAAGCACTTAATGTTATTGGGATATCTCAGTCAGTTGCTACAGATAGTTGGGTTATAGATTTTGGTGCTTCTCACCATATGACTTCTTCTAAGGAGTCGTTTGTATCTCTTGGTTTGAGTTATACTTCCAACATTGAGGTTGGAGATTATTCCTTTATTTATGTTAAGGGAAAAGGTGACATACAACTTGATGGTGGATGCATCAATGATGCACTATATGTTCCTGATATTACTAAAAATTTACTTTCTATTTATCAAATTTTTCATTCTGGTCAGGGCAAAACAGTGACTTTCACACCACAAGGAGCTGAAGTTAGAACATTTTTTTGGAGCCTCATTCACTTGTTGCACAAGGTGTTGTTGATCATAGTTCTAGACTATATCACTTTGAGGGTTTTGATGAAACTTATTCTGTAGGGACATGCTTAGTTGCTCATGCAAATTCTAAGAGTAAGCCTTGGCATGAGAGACTTGGACATCTTAATTACAAATATTTGAAGGAGTTGAGCACTCATGGTATGGTTTATGGTTTACCTAGAGTTTCTTGTCTTGATGGAGTTTGCCATGGATGTGCATTAGGGAAACAACACCAAGATCCATTTCCTAAGGGTAAGTCAAAAAGATCTTCACCACTTGAGCTTGTGCATAGTGACTTGATGGTTTTTTCTACTCCTTATTTCAAAGGAGCTAAGTATGCACTTACATTTATTGATGATTTATCAAGGCATACTTGGGTTTATTTCCTCAAGTACAAGAGTGATGTATTTTCACACTTCAAGGTGTTTAAGGCTTTTGTTGAGAATCAATATTCTGGTTGCATAAAGAAGCTTCACACTGATAATGAGGGGAGTACTTCAACAGAGAGTTTTCTTATTTTTTGGTAGCACATGGAATTGTTCACCAACATTCTATTCCTTATACTCCACAACAAAATGGCTTAGCAAAAATGAATAACCAAACATTGAAGGAGATGGCTAACTGCATGATGCATTCCAAGGATTTACCTCCCATATATTGGGCAAAATTAGTTAATTGTGCGAACTACATTCAAAATCACACACCACATAGAGAACTTGAGCATTTAACTCCAGAGGAGGCTTGGTCTAGGACTAGTCTTGATGTCTCATTTTTCAAAGTTTTTGGAAGCCATGCTTGGGCCTTTGTGCCAAAGAAGCAAAGGAAAGCCTTGGATAAGAAGAGCAAATCCTTGATATTTGTTGGGTATTGTGAGGACATGAGAGCTTATCGACTTTTGGATCCTAATACTCATGAAGTCCTTTTTAGAACTCATGTTTGGTTTGATGAGCACTTATATTCTCATGATTCTTCTTCTTTACTTCCATATATTGATGATTCTTCACTTCATCTTGAGGATCCCTTCTTTGAGAAGCAAGTTCAAGAGATATTTTATTAGATCATGGATATAGATTTAGATGAGAATATTGTTCCTCCTAATGTTGTCACTATGCCTAGGTGGACTTGTACCACAATTTATGAGGCAACACCTTTCATACAAGATCTTCCACCCACTAGAAATGATCATGCACATTCTATAGGTTTTGGACTTTTATGTCAGGCAGTTTTTGGGGATCCATAGTATTTCTCATAGGATCATGGGATACAAGAGTGGGATGATGCAATGACATATGAGTATTCTTCTTTGATGAAGAATCATGCTTGGGATTTGGTTTCTCTTCCTAAGGGAAGAAATTTGGTTAGGTGTAAGTGGGTATACCGAACCAAATATGCAGCTGATGGATCCATTGATAAGTATAAGGGTCGTCTTGTAGTGAAAGGTTTCTCGCAAGTCGAAGGTATTTATTACTCTAAGGCTTTTACACCCATTGCCAATATGGATTCTGTGTGCCTTGTACTTTCTATTTTTGCATCATAGGTTTGGCCAGTGTACCAGATGGATGTGAAGAGTGCCTTCTTGCATGGAGATTTGTAGGAGGAAATCTACATGGAGCAACCTACTAGATTTATTCATGAATATTCTCTTGTTTGTAGACTATGACGGTCTCTCTATGGTATCAAACAAGCCCCTTGAGCTTGGTATGAGAATATGGACTATTTTCTTCTATCTACTGGTGTTGTTCATTTCCACTTAGATCCTACAATGTATATACAACATGTTGGAGAGGATATAGTTATATTTGTCTTGTATGTTGATGATTTTCTTCTCACTGGTAGCTCTTCTTCCCACATTCAGACTATTCAAAGGGCTATTTCAACGCAGTTTGATATGATAGATATTGGTCTTTTGCACTTTTTCCTTGGTTTGTAAATTTCTTAGTCAGATTTAGGGGGGTTCATTTGAGTCAGAAAAAATACACCCATGATCTTCTTCAGCATTTTGGTATGGCTTATTACAAGCCATGTCCCTCTCCTTTCTAGTATGGGTCTCTCTTACTTCTAAATGCACCACTCCTCTTTGTGATCCTACCTTGTATAGGCATTTAGTTGGAAGTTTTATGTACTTGACCCATACTTGCCTCGATATTTCTTTTGTAGTTGGGCTTGTGTCTCGGTTTGCACATGCCCCTCATAACATTCATTGGTAGGCTACCAAGAGGATTTTGAGATATCTATAGGGCACATCACACTTTGGATTACACTACACCCAAGGTTCTACTCAGTTTGTTAGATATAATGATTCATATTGGGCAGGTTCTATTGATGACATGCGTTCCACTTCTGGCTACATTTTTTTTCTTGGATATTCTTTTATTGCTTGGGCATGTAAGAAGCATTAGGTTGTTATAATTTCATCTACAGAGGTAGAGTATAGGGCAGTAGTCATAATGAGTCAGGAGGTTCTTTGGCTATGATAGTTATTGACAAAGTTTGGCTTCCCACAAGATTCAACAATAGTACTTTGGTGTGACAACCAAAGTGTAATTCACATTTCTCACAATCCTGTTGAGCACCAGTGGACCAAGCATATTGCGATTCACATGCACTTCATTCGTCAACACATTTAGTATGGATTTATTTGCTTGGAGTACATTCCAACTCAGCAACAAGTTGCCAACATCTTCATGAAGCCTTTTGCATCACCTCGCTACCTTGAGTTGCATGGCATGCTTGGGGTTTTAGAAGTTTTCCTTGGAGGGTGTTATTGAGCACATATTCCTTCTTATTTCTCTCTCTTTATATCAGTATGATCTTTTCCCAGATGGTTTTTACTTCTTCTAGTTCAATATTTCTTCATGGATATATTGTACATGAGTACTTGATCAGGCCTTGTTGTTGGGACTCATATTGTGGATATGCCACTTTTATTTTTGGCCCCTAGCTTCACTTGAGGGGGGTGTTAGAGTAGGTTGTTTACCTTAGCTCATGTTCACCTAGGTTATTTATTTCCTTTTTATTTAGTTATTCCATGTATTTTCCCCACCCACTTATGTGTGGATATTTAATTTATCTTATTTAGATATTATGAGATGTTACATATTTATTTCTTAGATATTATGGGGATATTTTTAAGTTTGACTATTCCTAGGGGTGACATTTGGAGGGTTGATATTATTTCTCCCATAGAAGTTACATATCTATGGACCATATCACATATTCCTTTTATAATATGGATATTTATCCTTAGCTTTATCCTACGACTATGGTTGATCTTCCTTGCCTATATAAGCAAGACACCTTCATTGTACTCAGTGCTCCATTTTTAGATATAATATATGATATTGTTGCTCTCTTGTTTGCATATCTATTTGTAAGCTTATGCTATAAATTTTCTTTTAGATTCTTATTTTGGTTGAATGTGGTGTTTTTGTTAACACTTGAGATCCTTGCAGCTTGGAATGATTTGATTATCATTCCTTTCAAAGAATATATGCATTGAATAGTGTCTCTAAGCTCTTTGATATTTTGAGCTTTGTGCACTTTGGTTGATTACCTTAACTCAATAAACCAATGCACATAATAATATTTAAGAGTAAATAAGTTAGACAATATAGAATAGTACAATAGTAGACCCACATTATTTCTCCTTTAATGAACTAATAGAAAATTTTAAAGAACTCTCAAATGCACTAATAATTTTTGCAAATATCTTAAGAGTAATTATAAAGAACCCTTAAAAGTAATTTGTAATATGCACTACAATAAATGTTGTAGGATGTAGTATTCTTGATTCTTATATACACAATAGGTAGATGATATTTTTATTTCTATAAAAATATATCTAACTCCTTAAGACTATAAAACACAACCTTCTCTTTGTAACTTCTGAATTCTAATAAGGTACTTAATGAAACTGAATAATAATCCAAATTATAGTTCAACTAATGAATCTATTTGTATTCAAGTTACTTATCTTACTGATTTTTAGATGTGTTAGAGTATATTACATCATTTAGGTAATGTAAATGTACCATATTTGGTACATATCTAGAGTAGGAGTTTACTTTAGAGTAAATTTAATTAGTTGCTTCAAGTATTATAATAAATGCACAAGTTTCAATTTTCATGCTGTAAATGTCCATGTCGTCCATATGTACATGAGTCCTAGGTAGAGTAAAGGCCAAGCAATCTATCTTTTTATATAAAAGCCTCATAGGTAGTAAGAGGGAGAGTGTGAGAGAGAGTGAGAGTGATATAGTAAGTGTAAAGTGTCTAGTAGATATAGTGTGGTACAATGTAGTTCTTTCATATAATTTCATAGAGTGTTCATGTCCTCCATTATATATTATTGTACTATTTTGTTATTCCTATTAACGACATATTTTTGAGTTATTTGTAGATGTTAATTTCTTTACTTTATTGCATATTATTGTGCTATTATTTTTATAGTTATCTAATATTAGTTATTCCTCATATTGTGGTTGTACTACCTCCCATAAAAATATAACGATGGTATCAGAGCACATGGTAGGTCAATAGGAGTAGGGAGAGACACAAGGAACTTTGTTGCATCCATGCAAACACCACCATAAGAGAGGTTGAGAGGAGAGAAGCAAATATTAGTGCCAAAAATTCTAAGATTGCATTTGGCTAGATTCTTTCCATAGAGTTGCAAAAAAACTCGTGAAGACTAGGACTCAACATTCATTCCACTAGATTGACAAATCAACTAGTGAAGGTTATTATATCCAAAATTATAAATTATTCCATTCCAATTTCTAACATCTTGTTGCAGGAAAAAGAGATTCATAAAAAGGTTGGGAAGCTTCCTACAAGAGAACTAGGAAGAATATCTTCTTAGAATAATTCCAGCACTTGTAGTAACAAGTAGAAGACTGAATATTTCAAAGACCTAGAAAAATTTCCCATTACAAGAGCTACAAACCTGTAGATTGTAGAAGTGAAGAAAATACCATAATAGCCTCATTGTAGAAACAAGTATGAAGAGACTCTAGAGATGATTTAAGGAGGAGATAGGAGATTGGTGATATCCATTCAATATCAAAATTTGTAGAGTGCAAAAGCAAAAAATGCCATAAGAGCCTTGTTACAAAATCAAGAAAGAGAATAAGACTCGAGTGAAGAGTCCCGATGAAGATAGGAGATTGATGATCTCCAGTGTAGATTGAATAATTCACCTTGAAGAAGCTGAAGAGACCCTTAGAAGGTCCAGTTACAACTCCCAGTTCTAGAATATTGGAGGTTGGTGATCTCCATTGAAGCCTAAAGAATTGTAGAAAAGAAGAAGCACCAGCAAGGTCCTATTCCAGAATCCAGAAGCAATAGATTTCAAATATCTAAGAAGAAGATATCATTACCAACACTTATTTAGTAGAAGGTTGAAGGAAATATCTCAGTTGGAATACCATAATAGCTATGAGATTAAAGACCTTGGTAAATTTTCAAGGATAAATAAGGAGGATTGGTGAGCCTCATTAAAGGGGAAATAAGTAGAAGGCTTGGAGAGCCTTATTTTTAGAATTTTAAGAAGGCCATTAAAGCAGTTCACTAGAGAAATATATCGACAAGGAGGAGTTACTGATAGAGCAAAATTTGGGATAATTGTTGTCATTCGGTAACAAGTCTAAAAGAAGAAGAATTTAGCAAGGAGTGCTAAATATTGAAGGATAATATTGAAGACCTCAAGACATTCATGTTATTGAGAAGAAGACCTAGATCAAATTAAAAATTTTACAAAGATAAAGGAGCTAGACATTACTACCAAAACAAAAAGGTTTGAAGATTACCTTTGAAGGCTAAGAGGATCATATAAAGATAGGGGTTTTTTGAATCTACAACAAAATATTAAAAGGGTTCTTGAATAAAAACTCAGCTATGATTTGGGGGAATTTCTCACCAGCTTTATGAGTTTCAAGAACAAAATTTCAGTGCAAAATTGACTATGAAAGGGCAAAAATTAAGACAACATTACTAGCTACAAAACTTTAGGAGTTTTAGAGTTTATCCTGAAGGCTAATAGGAGTCACCTACTACAATTTAAAGGGCATCAATATATAGGAGTTAATAAGCTATGAATTGATGAGTTAAGGAGCTATTTGAGATAGCCAAGAATAGATGCACATTCATACAACAAAAGGGAAACAATAAGGTGAATCTAATCACCTGCAATCCTTCATATATAGTGATCATTAAGGTAAGAAACTTGGGTGTAAATATTTTTATTAGTAGAACTATAATTTGGGTTGTTATTTAGTTCCATTAAGAATCATTTTAATTCTTTAAAATTTACAAAAAAATGAGAAGGTTGCATTATAATATTCAAGGAGTGGAGAAGGAAGTTACTTTTAAGGTTATTACTTGCACAATTGAATAGGAATTAGATATATTTTTGAAGAATTAAAATTATCATCTACCTATTATCTATCTAAGAATAAAAAATACTACATCCTACAACATTGATTGTAGTGCATATTACAAATTAATTTTAAGGGTTATTTATAATTACTCTTAAGAGAGTTCCAAAAATTACTAGTAAATTCTTTAAGAGTTATTATTATTAGTGCATTTAATGAGCAATAAGGTGAGACTACTATTTCACTTTTCCAGATTGTATAATTTATTTACTCTTAAATATCATTATGTACATTGGTTATTAACTTGAGGAGAAAACCAAAGAGCACAAAATCTAAAAATATCAAAGTGTCTAAAGACAACCATAAAATCAGAGAAAGAAGCTGCAAGAAGATACTTGAAGTATCTCATATTTAAGGTACAAATAAAGGTTTTTACAGATTTTTATGAGAGCACCAGATTTATCTCTATAAAATAAAGATAAAAACACAAGTGTCTTAAAGATAATCAATGTAGCATATTATTCTAAAAGTGGTCATATCATCATCAAAGAGCCAATCGAAAGAATCTCAACATTTTCCATTAACACTATTAAAAGTACCTAGAGGAAGCCATTTGAAAGAGGCTCAATGTTTACCATATGCAAGGAGCAAGTACCAGGTAGATAACATGTAAGATATGAGAAGTGAAGGGCTCAAGAGTGCTATAGCAAAGAGCCATACTAGGGCTCAACATCTAGCATGTATTGTGGTGTATTATCATCCACAACATCGATGTCTACAACAACGAAGGTGTACAAGCATCAAACCCATGAGAGAATAGTATATTAGTGTAGTCATTACATCATGATACAATAAAGAGAAGAGGTTTTCTAGATAATAGAAGAGGTTCATTACCATGGTATATTATCAAGTCAAGAGTAGAACAATAGAACTGGCCTCATCAAACTAGAGCTCATGTTGTGAAGGAAAGCATATTTCTTCCACTTGAAGAAAGTGTTGAGAGCAAGAAAAAAAATTGTGTACTCAATGTCAAAGGATTTTTATAAATCTCAATAGATGTTGTAAGAGACCATACATGCAATTGAGAAGGCTACCACTTGTCACATACAATAGAGCATTTGATAATGCTCACAAAGGAAAACACTCAAGATAACGTCTAAGTTTCAAACATTGAAAGGCATCATTGCAAGCATAATCATCATTTCTAGTCGATTAAAGAGGGAAGGAACATTACTCAAAGACCAAAGCATTATTATAATGCCTCACAAGATCACAATAACACATGGGTGTAAGTATAAGGAGAATAGGAGCTACATAAGCACCCAATTCTAAGTAATTACAACAAATTCCAAGAAAGTATAAGCAATTACAAGTGAATTTTGAGGAGAGGGTATTGAATTCAATCGAATTACAATGAAGATGCATTGAAATATCGAAGCTGAGGAGTCAAAGGACATCCACTAAAAGCCTATGATGTATCAAATATTTTAGTGCCCATCAGGTGTTAAATGTTCAAGTGGAAAAGATGATACCAGTATCCAATGAAAGCTTACATCATCGTCATAAAGAAAGAGTTAAACCATTCAAATCACCATGGTCAAGGGAGAGAAAAAATGCCTACATCATAGTTGTCAAGGGAAATAAAAACTGGTTACATTATTGTTATCCAATGAGAACATCCTATATCGAATACTCACTGCTAGCCAAGCCGCCTACATTGAAGGAAGATACGTATATTATTTAATTAATTTACTTCTAAAATTGGAGTTATAAAGTTTTTTTTTTGGTAAGTTAATTATATTAATTAAAAAAGGGCATTTGAAAGGTGCACTGTCATATTTTATAAAAGGGAACTCAGAGGAACAAGAGGAGGAAAAGAGAAACACAAATAATACAGTGAAGATCATCAAAATTGAAAGACCTAAAGACATTACACTCAAAAAGCAACCTGAAGGATTACCATCAATCCTTTAGCACAAAGGAACATAAAGGAACAACACCAGAAGGTATAAAGGAGGAGATAAGCAAGGACAAACCTAGTAGCACACCACAAAACTAGAGGAAATGGAGAACATCCCAAAATGACAACCAAGACTAGTAGAAAGCACCATCAAGGAAGAGCGTCGGTCTGTAGAAAAGTGTGGACATCAATATTCAAAACATTGTCCTTTGCTACATACTTCTCTACATCCTTCGAGATCTCTTTCAACTTTTAAATATCCTTCAAACCATCAACGCAGGTATCTTTTGCAATTTCTACAACCTCATCTTTAGTATCCCCTCCTTTAACATCAAATGGGGGTTCAGCAGCGAAACCATTGAAATTGTCACAAAATAAGAACATGCTGAGGTTGTGTCTGTGTTCTTTGAGGCTCTCAATGGCCTTACCAATGGCAATGTGGGCAGCCTCCAATTGAGTTATGGATGCATTGGTGGTATGGATGACCAGGTTATGGAGAAATTTATCAACCAAATCAGACAAAGAGGATTGGGCTTTGGGAGGATTTCTAGATATGGAAGGTGGGGTTTCTAAAACTTCCCTTAGCTTTAGATGTTGGGAGCTTCTAACAGGGGTTGAATCCACCTTAATTTTCTTCTTAGCCATAGGATGGGGTTTTTCAGTTTTGATCTTCCTCTAGATTGGAATGTTTAGGAATCAGGGTAGAGGATGAATTCACTTCATCTGATTTAGGAGTGGGAATGTTACCATTGGGGAAGTTAAGGATGAGATAGTGGTATAGGACTTTGATAATTCCTTGGTGACTTGGAAGGACATCCTCCTTTTTAGGAGAGGCTACAATAGCATAATCGATGGACCCAAAAATTGTAGTGGGGATATTCATGGCTTTGGAATCACAAAAGTGATTCACATAGGAGAGATGAAAACAACATAACTATGAGTTTGGATTATCACAGGATAGGTATTGCATTACAAGAACTAAAATTTAATTCAAAGGAGGGGAAATGTGTTTACGATACAACCCATTTCTATAGTTCTTGTGGACCTCAAATTTTTTTTCGGAGAAGGTTAGTTCAACTTCCCAATTATGTTTTTTGTGCCAGATCACCTTTTTGTTCAAGGGCTGCCCAGTCAAGCTTGCCAACATATCAAAGGAGATATGGTACTGGACCCCATGTATTGTGACATAACCTCTGTCCCAAGTGTCAACAAAATCCTTCAAACTTTTCAAGGAGTTATAGAGTTTTAAACATAAATATTGATTACTATTATTAAAATAACAACCTTAGAAAGCAAGGAAGCCATCCTAAAAAAGGTAGAATAAATTATAGATATTTACAAATCACCAAGTAGGAGATATAAGGTTTTCAACCTTAGTAAATCAGAAATATTAAATTTGTAAATACTATTATTATTGTTTTCTAATATTCCAAATTAGGGAGTTATAAGGTTTACTACACCAAAAATATATTATTGGAATTTAGAAACATTAAACTATTAATATCAAGGGATATAAAAGGAATTTCTTTATTTACTTAAATAAGTTGGAATTATATACTTACACTTGTCTCATATTCATACTAAAGAGGTAAAATAAATCCAACCATAGAGAACTTCAAATTAAGTTCATATTTCATTAGGATAAATAAGGTGAAATAGAAGTTGATTTACAAAATATTACAAAATTAGATCAAATGTGAACTATTATTTATTAAGCACTTTATTAAGATTATAGCCTACTCTAGTCACTAGGGAGACATAAGGAATTCTATAAAACCTAAATATAGAAAGTTTTTAACAAATTATATCATATACTAAATTTACTTGAGAAAGATATAGTATTCTACAAATCCTTAATCTAAATTTTAAGGAAACAAAAGAATACTACATATCAAAATTTTCTAGCTTGATCATAAACTTAATTTACTAGGGAGTCATAAGGTAGTCTACTACAAAGGATCTAAGAGCTAGAAGAACTATATTGGTTGACCTCAAGATTATGGATGAAATATTAAGAAATGCTTTTAATAATGAGGAACTATTTCATGAAGTAGAATTGTACTCCCAAAACTTAATAGATACCCTTGAAGGATACGAGAATCTATCAACTAGTGATAAAGAGAGATTCTCCTTATTTATTAAAGAGGTAAATAATCATTTATCTTCATGAAAATCTCTTCATAGCATGGTGGAATACACATAAAATAGTTATATTCACATCAGAATAATGTTTGATGATTTATCTATCATTAATTATTTTTGTACTTGCTCAAAACATGAATCAAACCATAAATACAAATCAATATTATGATGATAATAAACTAACTAATCATGAAACAAATATTACATTGGCATGAATATAGAATCACAGAAGGAGGAAGATAAGTAAAAGACATACTAAGAGGACATAAAAATGAAGATATGAACAAAGAAGAAAATACAAAGACTGAATGAGAAGGACATATTCAAGATGGAAAATAAAAATAACCCTTACATACAACTTTATTTACCTTGTATGAAGACACTAATTGCATACTTGAGAAAATTGCAGTAAACAATGGAGGATACCAATTTCAGTACCAGATGAAAGATCCATATTGAATACTAAAGTCTTCAATACCCAAATAATGTATAGATGGGGGTGTTAGAGTATACTACATAATTTGTATCATGTAAATGTACCACCTTTGGTACATATCTAGAGTAGGAGTTTACTTCAGAGTAAATTCAATTAGTTACTTCAAGTATTATAATAAATGCACAAGTGTCAATGTGCATGTTGTAAATGTATATGTAGTCCACATGTACATGAGTCCTAGGTAGAGTAAAGGCCAAGCAATCTATATTTATATATAAAGACCTCATAGATAGTAATAGGGAGAGTGTGAGAGAAAGTGAGAGTGATATAGTAAGTATACAATATGTAGTAGATGTAGTGTGGTACAATGTAGTTCTTTCATATACTTTCATGAAGTTTTCATGTCCTCCCTTATATAGTGTTGTACTATTTTCATTATTCTTATTAATGGCATATTTATGAGTTATTTGCAAATGTTCATTTATTTATTTTCCTACATATTATTGTTCCATTAGTTTTATAGTTATATCATATTAGTTATTCCACATGTTTTGGTTGTACTACCTCCCATCAAAAGCTAACAAGATGAAAGATTGCAAGGTGATTCAATCCACATCATTTCTACCTTGAAACATAATGAATGTGCAACTATTATTGTCTATTCTAAATAACTCCTTAACTCACCAATTTGCAGCTTAGTAACTCCTCTATATTTCTGCCCTTTAATATATAGTAGGTGACTCCTATTAGCCTTCAGTATGAACTCTAAAACTCTTGAAGTTTTACAACTAGTAATGGTGTCTTAATTGCTGCCCTTTTGAAGTCAATTTCTATACTGAAATGTTGTTATTGAAACTTATAAATTTTTTAGGGTGCTCCCCAAAATCACAATTAAGTTTTCCTTCAAGGATCCTTTCAGTATTTTCCTATATATTTAGCAAACCCCTATCTTTGAATGAGCCTTATAACCTCCAAAGGTAATATTTAAACCGTTTAGGTTTGGTAGCAATGTATGGATCCCTTCTCTTTATCAAATTTTGAATTCAATATGGTCTTCCTTCTCAAGCTTCTAAATGTCTTAAGATATTTAATATTTTTCTTTAGGATTTGGCACTCCTTGAAAAATTCTTATCCTTTTGGTCTTATTGTCAGATGGTGATAATTATTCCAAATTATTCTCTGTTAGTAACTCCTCCTTGCTATTAGATTTCTCCAACGAGTTCTCCTAGGATGGCCTTATTTGAATTCTAAAAATAAGGTTCTCCAAACCTTCTCCTTATTTATCCTTGAGATCTTTCCAAGCTATTCTATCTCTTAGCTTCTCAGGTCTTCCAAATGAGACCTTTCCTTCAATATTCTACTAAAGAAGTGTTGGTAATAAGATCTTCTATTTGGATCTCTAAAAAACTACTTCTATTAGAATATGGAATATGACCTTTGCTAGTCCTTCTTTACTTCTACAATTTCTAGGTCTGTAATATCTAGTAATGAGACCTCTCCTCAAGTATCTAAAATATTTAGCCTTCTACAAGTTGCTACAAGTATTGGAATGATTCTTATTAAGATAATCTTCCTATCTCTATGTAGGAAGCTTCCCAATATTTTTGAATCTCCTTTTCCTACAACAAGATGTTAGAAACTAAAATGGTGGAAATTGGAAATCTAGAGATGATGAATTGTCACTAGTTTATTTTTCAATATAGTGTAATATACGCTGAGTCTTAGTCTTCACAAGTTTTATTATAACCTGTGGAAATACTCTATCCAAATATAATCTCAAAATTTTTGTAAATGAGATTTTTAGATTTCTCTATCTCACTTGTGGCTCTCCCTATTTCCTATTTGATCTACCATGTGCTCTAATACCACTGTTATATTTTTATGGGAGGTAGTACAACCACAAGATGAAGGATAACTAATATAATATAACTATAAAAGTAATGGCACAACAATATGTAGGAAAATAAATAAATGAACATCTACAAAAAACTTAGAAATATGTCATTAATGGAAATGACAAAAATTGTACAATGCTATATAATGGAGAATATGAACACTCCATGAAAGTATATGAAAGTACTACATTGTACCATACTAAACACTATATCTACTATACACTTTATATTTACTATATCACACTTCCTCTCTCTTATATACTACTACACCTATGAGGTCTTTATATTGGAAGATAGATTGCTTGGCGTTTACTCTACCTAGAACTCATGTGCATGTGGACTACATGCACATTTACAATATGCATATTGACACTTGTGCATTTATTATAATGCTTGAAGTAACTAACTAAATTTACTCTGAAGTAAAATCATACTCTAGATATGTACCAAAGGTGGTACATTTACATGAACCAAATGATGTAATATGCTCTAACACTTTCTTACCTCTTGCATGGTGTCTAATTTCTGCTCTCTATCCTTTTTATCAGAAGATCCTTTCTTATCAAATAAATAAATTACTAATAAACATCTATGTTTATATGTTTATTTATAGCATGAAATACCTTTAAAACATTGACACTATAGGGGAAGTATTTTCGTTTTAATTATGGAAACTAATGGATCAATGAAGATAGTGATACTAGTTTGTCATAATGACATGGGTGATGGTGTGGACTAAGTGGTGATGAATGATGAGAGGAACTGGAATGATGACACAAGGGTGACACAATGATTTTTGCAACATGGGGAACCAAAGGATGGGTGCAGGGTGGTTGTAATATTAGGTTATGAAATATGATAGGGTATACTATTGTAATTCAATATTTTTTCCAAAATTAATAGAAATAAACCATGTACTCAAATCTTGTACAAAGTGAAAAGAAGTACACAAACAAGAGAAGGATTTTGTGGGTACCTATAGGCACCATAACTAATCACTATAACCATATATAATATTACACAAAACTTTTATTAATAAAATATAAGTGGGAGGGGGTATTTATAGTTATATCACAACCCCAATTACAACATAAATTTTAACCTAAAATGAGATAACAAGAGAGAATTTAGGTTAGTTACAAGTAAATAATAGGGTTTAACCATAAAAAGGTTAACTATGACCCATAGGTATTATTAATAAAATATAATAAATAATAACTATATTGTACAATGAAATGTCCTTAGGCCTATCCAATACATCACAAAATTCAAGCCTTGGCCATGGATCAAATTACACTATCAACATCCCCCATAATCTACACTGAAGGGCCAAAGAGAGAAGACATTAGTGAAAATAATATCTTCTCCTCATAATTGATTCTCCAATGGGATTCTATAGTTGAGGTAGATCCTTTTTAATCTCGCACATCATCTAGAATATGTCAACCTAACTTTAATAAATTAACTTCAATCCTTTATAGCTTTAGTAAGCAATTATTCATTGGATGTCAATTACTTTTATAGTATCCACAAATGGTCTTCATTTTCTTTTGAGACTTAGCTTATAGTTGAGGTATTAGACTTCTTATATTTGAATTTCTTTTTATGATTCTATATTTATGGAGTCTCACCATAGTTCCATATTTTTACCTAAAAGTGAAAGTGAACTAGGAAAGAAAACAATTGATCAAGAGTAAGAGTATTTTGAGATTCAAAAAACATAGTAATCATATGAACCATTTGATTCAAAATTTGAAAAGAGAGAGAGAGTGTGTGTGTTGGATATTTTCAGTGATAAGTTGTCATTGATGTCAAAAGTAAGTGGTCATTGATGTCTAACTAACAACACCAGTAAGTGGCAGTTTTAGTTCGCAGCATCCATTTCGGTTTCAGTTTCAAGACCTGGTTCCAGGAAGTCAAATGAGGTCCAAAGTGCAAGAAAAATCCCAAATAAATAATATTATTATATTATTTTAGAATATTATACAAATGAAGTTTTAAATTAATTATAAATTAATTTTAAATTAATTTATTAGTTAATTTATTTCACTTATAAAGTTATGTAAATTAATTATTAATTATAAATTAATTTAAGCTAAGGTTAAAAACCCTAAGGTGGGTTATTGAAAATAAAATTCGAAATTAGATTTCAAATGAAATAGCACCGATGTGAGGAGAAGTTTAAAAACATGTATAAAAGGAGGAATTCTCACACCACCAAAAATTACCATGCCTTTGAAATAAATTGCGAGCTTTGTAATTTGCGTTGCATCCAAGGAAGAGAGAAAGCATGCAAAATTTGTGAAAAACAAGATGACGGTAAAGGTATAAGAGGAAGGATCTTATACTTCCTTCACATGGGTCTTAATAGCCCACATGGTGAGCTCCTAAGTGCTAAGGTGCTTAGGATAGATGAGACAACAGATCGAATCTCACCAAATCTCCTTTTGGGGAAGAAAAAGATATGCTTTGATAATTGGTAGCCAAAAATTTCAGAATAAAGTTTGGGAATTTAAAAATTAATTTTTTGCATATTTTTATTTGTTTCTAAGGTTGCAAGGGAGTTATAAGGATTTTGCAAAATTAAATTTTTAATGTTATTTGCTCAAAAGTTTTGAAAGGATTGTAAGGTGTTTGGTTGATATTTTATAGTGTTGGATATTATTTTAAGTTGGATTTTATAAGGTGTATAAAAGAAATTAATTTTATGTATGTGATGATGAGTGTTATTCTTAAAGGGAGAAATAAGGCATACATTGAGTTGTGATTATTTTGTTTCTAAGGGAATATTTTTGAGAAAGTATTGAAGTGATATTGTTGTGTTTAACCATTGAAATTGGAGAGAAGGAAATTGTGATTAAGATAGGTTTTTCCAAAGGAACTTTGACATCCAACAAAAGGTATGGGCATATTCTTCCTAATGAGTGATTGTTGAAAATTGTGAATGGAAAGTTGGAGTGAACAAGATTTTTTGGTTAGCATTGTTGAGAGTGTTTTGATTTATTGCTTCAAGGTTTTCTGGAATTAGAGTTGATAAAACATTGTTTATAAGCATTGTTGTTGAAGTGAGTTGTTGGGTGAAGAACTTGAACTAGGGTTTGGAAATAACATGAGTATCATTGTTATGTGAGAGTGGTTGATAAAGCATTTTTGGAAATATTTGAGTGAGTATTCATATGCTTGAACTAGGGTTTGTGAGCAAGGATTATTTCATTGAGTTATTGCTTGAGTAGAGTTGGTTGAGCCTAATCTAAGTGAATGTGTGAAGTGATTGTTCAAGTTCTGTGAAACAAATTATTATATATTCTAATTGAGTATTGAGGTGAATGTGAAGCATATTGAGTCTCTAACAATTATCTATATGTTTCTAAGAGAGTGATTGAAAGTGATTGAGCATTGTGATGAATGTAGAGCATATTGAGTCTCTAACAATTCTATTTATGTTTCTATTATTTTTGACAAGTTCTAGTGTGGTATTGTTGAGCAGATTTGAGGTAAGTCTTAGAGAAGAATTGTGGACAAATTTATGTGAGATTTTTGTGGAAGCTTACAATACAAAATTGAGGATATATTTTGGTATAGTTTTGAGGATAGGTTTATGCTAGATCAGAGATAAAATTTGAGGATAGAGTTTGGTACAAATTTAAGGATAAGTTTGTGCTATATTAGAGATAGATATTGAGGATATATTTGTGCTAGACCAAAGAACCATGTTTAGTGCAGATTTGAGATTGAGCTTTAGAGGTGACAAAGTATAGAAGACGATAGGCTCCATTGGCTAAATATCCATTAGCCATGGAAGTGAGGATAGGTGTCTTTAGTGGATAGAGATCCATTAGCCAGAGCAGTGGGGGTAACAGTTCTTCTATAAGATCACTAGTCAAAGCTTAGGAGAAAGGAGTTCTCCTATGGATAGAGATCCACTAACTTGATTAGGGTATTGGTGTCTCATTTGGACTGAGGTCCATACAAATTGTAGGAAAAGGATTCCCAAGAGAGTTTATTTGAGAAACATTTATAAGAAATATCTTCTCCATGGAGTAGCCCACATTGGATGAACCATGTAAAATCATGTCTCTCATGTGTGTGATGCTTTATGTGATATTTACTACTTTAATATTGATGATGTTATAATTTGGATTAAAAGGTAAATTTTTTTATCTTATACTATTCACCCCCCTCTCAGTATAAGCACATGTTCTTCAGAGAGAGTAGCAAGAATAATCTTAACACATTTTGCATAACATTTCTATTTGACTCTAGAATATGCAATATCTACCCTCAAAGCTTTGAATATCATAATGTAGTCCTCAACATTATTAAACTCAACTAGTTTGAAATATGAAAGCTCTATTTTCAAGCAACTTACTTAATAACATTATTTTTTCCAAAAATCTCACATAGTTTTGACCATACATTAAAAGGGTCACTCTCTTCTTTGATGTATAAAAGCAACTCTAATTTAATCAAAATAAAATATCTTCTATCCATTAATGGTGAGTTTTATCATCAAGAACTACTGCATTATCCTCTTGAAGGATGAACCATAGGTTCTTACTTCAAAGCATGTCAATCATATAAATTGACCAAACACTATAGTTTTATTTATAAATGTGATAAACTAGGGATTTATGATCCATATTACACAAAAAAAGCCCTAATATGTAGCAGGCCTATGAACTAATTTCACTAGTGCATAGAGCTCAAGAAATCATATTATTTGAAAAAAAGAGCTCAAAATGCCTCCTTATGCAAAAGTTATGGTCTTAAAAAGTTTTGCCCTAATGAAACCCAAAAAATAAGATGCTCAAATATTAGTGTTTTAAGTTCCAATCCTGACCTACAACTTGGTAAAATTTGATTCACTACTACACTCCAATCCTAGTTTGCTATTTCAGCTCTTCTTCTATGCTTTATTTTAGCACTAGTTTCCACTTCACTAGTTGAGAAAACATAACTATGCAAAATGGATTGCATGGCATAATAGAAGGCCACATCAGCCTCATATTTGTCAAAATATTTTAAAGGTCCCAAATATACTTGGAGAGGATAAAACTTGGGCCTCTCCTAATATAAGAGCGCTACTAACCATTTTAGCCATGCCATAGATAAGAATAAAAAATATGACACTTCCTCACGCTTGCCAACCTTTTCGCTTTTGACAATGGAAAATATCAATGAATAGTTTGAACCCATATCCATAGCTTCTAAATATGTTATTGCTATTTGTTAGAGCATTCCATATACTAATGATCAAAGGGAAAAATCCCATAAGAAATCATCATGATCCTAAGTTATAAAAATAGGGTATCAACATGATTTGATCCTATATCCTATTCTCTATAATGCCAACACTACACCACCATGCCATAGCCATGTTCAGACAATAGAATCCATCTACAAGAGTATTGAAAATATATTAAATAATTTTAGAATATAATTCAATCATCGTCACTAAGAAGACTCTCTATAGAAACTCACACTCATGATCTCTAGGTAGGGACACATTAGAATGAAAATATGCAGTTGCAATAGTTGTCCTATGTGATGGGATGGGGTACATGATTTATTTGTAGGAAAATTGGCATGTGTTTCTTATCAGGAGGCTATCAAGCCCAACCTACGACACATGAAGAGGCCTTCTTTAAAATTCAAATTTTACACATGAAAAATAAGGTAAGGTTGAAACTTATGGATCCAATGACTCATAGTCATTTTAATAGCTAAAATTTTAGATTTTAATTTCTATAGATGATCTGTGAAATCACAATGGATAACCTCAAAAAATATTGGATAAATAGATTATATATATTGAAACTAAAAGAAAATATGTTGCATTTAATTGATCATTTGTAAAAGTATTACATAAAATATTTTGATATCATTTTACAATATGCCCCAAGGGCAAAAAAATAAGAACTTCGTAAGGAGGGACCTTAGCATCGAATATCTTATCGACACTGCAAGAGTCTTCATTTAGGTCTTTAGAGTGGAGTGGGCTTATGATGTGTGCCACCATGAGCTACATCAATCATTGATCTTGTGTAACCCCACAAAATATTATTAGATTAATTGGAGGTCTATCTCAATCAGACCTCCTATAAACACAAATATAGGGACTAAAAAATTGAACATAAATGCATCAAGGAAGTATGTAACTGAGCTAAAAATGATGTTGAAGGAAGGGGTTACCTAACATGCTGACTTGCCAATATAAAAGTGGAAAATAAAATAATCCATACATTTTTTAGGCGATTGGATGGTTCTATATGATTTCTAATTTCTTGTTTTGATTGGTCCTTTTGTCAGCCATGGAATCCACTAGTGGATTTTGGAGTCAATCCAAAAATCATCAGTGATTGTTCTATCCCTACGATCATAAAAACCTATAAATAAATCTATGTGGGAGGAATGATAAGTGCTCAAAATGTTTGAGGATATTTTAGATGGTATTTGGGTAGCATAATAATGCATAAAATTCTCCTCCTAAAACCATAGGCAACATGGTTTATTTATAGGCTTCTTAAGAAGGAAAATGAGTATGTGACATGGAGGGAGAAGAGGTAGGAGAGAGAAATAATTTTCAATGAGTTAGATGGATGGGTAAGGTTTTCCTCATATGGTTTTAGAGTGGGGGTTGTGTGCTCCATGCTCATTTACCACATAGGGAAGTGAAAAACCCCTTTTTGATTTCACTAAATACTTTAAAGGGGTGAGAAAGGGGTGGATGTTATGAGAAAGGATGGGTGCCTAGGGAAGTGTGTAGAGGGGTGTGAGTGGAGGGATAAGTTGGATCTTACCTAGGATTTAGGATAAACTAGGATTTATACTAGCGTAGGGATAATTTCACCTAGGGTTTAGGTTAGCTCTACCTAGGGTTTAGGATAATCGAATTGATTTTTAAGTTTTTCATTATTCAACCATTAATATTTTTTGTACGAAGTTGGTTGAGATATTTATAGGTGTCGACATACACATATATAACTCTTATGTAAAAAAAATGAATGATATTGATATAAAAGAATAATCCTTTGGTTTATAAGAATAATTAGAGGTATCGAATAATGTTTCCATATGACGAAGTGAGCTGGCTTCAAACATGCTTTAATACTTTATTGGAATTCCCAATGTTTTCTAAAAATGAACAAAAGCAAACCATGCACTCAAATCTTATATATATAATAGAAAGAAGAAAAAAAGAGAGAAGGATTTGGTGGGTACCCCTAGGGACCATAAATAATCACTATATCCATATATAATATTACACAACACTCTAACATAAACCAATACTGAAACCATAATTATATAAAAAATATTAGCCTAAATGAACATAACATGATAGATTTAGATTTATTACAAGTAATAGGTCGGTTTTGATAATAACAAGGCTAACCACGATCCATAAGGCTTATATAATAGAATATTACAAATAATAAATACATTGTACAATGAAATTCCCTTGGGACTATCCAATACATCATACAATATCATCCTTAGCTATGAATAAAATTGCAATTTCAACACAAATTGGAGTGGAGATGATGTATGGAATGACCCTACATTTTGAATAGGTAAACCTATTAATGACCCTAAGGCTAGGGTTGTGTTTAGTTGATGGGGATGGACACAACAAAACAAATTAGGGGGATTTCAATAAGTAGGAGTAGAATAAATAATAAGGAAAGATAAAATAGAGAGGGAGTAGAAGAATTTGGAGTGGAAGTAAAGTGAAGATGATTGTGGGAAAGATGGTAGAATAAATTTATGCTTCTAGATTAGTGATTTCCATTCTTACCATTTTTTTTATATTATTTATAAACCTTATTTTTTGAATCCCTTCTCTTCAAGGTTATCTATAATTTATCTTTATCCTTTTATCCTTTATTTCCTTTATTCATCAAAGGTCTCATTTACTAAGTTATTTTTACTAGCCCTCATGTCCACAAATTTCTAAGACTACTATTAATAAGATTTATCTTTGATTCTTCCCTATCAATTTGGGTTGCATGGTTAGAAGGAACAAAAATTGTACTTGCCCTATAATAGTTTGTATCTCAAACTTTGCCTTGCTATCAATGTATTCCTAGGTTAGTATCTCATCTATAAGATTTTTGGAAGAACCATTCATCTTAGAAATATCTTCAACCAATCTTAGAGGAAAGGCGTATAAAGAAATGAGGACTTGAGTGTCTCTTGTGATATTTTTGCCTAGGTGATATGAGGAGTTTCTCTTTCTCTCTCTCTCTATATATATATAAAGTGAAAAAGAGAAGAGGAAATTCGTTGATGCAAATAACTCTCTCTCTCTCTCTCTCTCTCTCTCTCTCTCTCTTTTTAAGTGAAAGACAATACCATTCACCAAATCAAGAAAATAGCTACCTACCCTTTTAATACTAATTTTTTAGCTTAGGATTTTCTATTACCTATGTAATTTTAGTAAGCTAGATAACATTAATGGTGATTATGGAGATACTTTACCAATGGGGATTTAACAATTTAGATCCTCATGGGGACATTCTAGGATATAGTTTATTTTTTCACAAAAATAATTAGACTACATAACTATATGGATGGAAATGTAATCCTATCCTTATTACCCTCTCTTTTATTTGGGGAAAAAATTAGAAATTTAGGGGTTCAAACTACATAAGCATATGGATGGAAGTGTAATCCTATCATTACTATTCTTTCCTTCCCTTTATTACTTGTGGGCAATAGGAAAAAAGGTATTTTACTACCTTTCTTTATTAATTTGTGATGCCATCATGACTAGATGATCTCCCTTTTGTAAGGTAGGAATATAGCTTCACACACTGAATCTAACTTCTTCCTTAAAACATGATATTGCGACTGAAAAGTGATTAATGATAAATTGAAAGAAAATATTTTATGTTAGAACTCTATAATGAAATAAAGAAAGCATATTTAAAGAACATAGTGTGATCTTCTTGTTCATTTTAAAGAAATATTATTATTCCATGATAATTTTCTTTCATTGGTCAAGTAGTGCAAATATGTTTTCCATCGATATTATCTACTGGTAATTATACATTTGAATAAGAGGACTTATTGTAATACATTATTTTAATGACTGCACTTATTTACTTAGCATATTATAGAGCAACAATTTATTTATTATTTTACTAGTTATTTTTTTGCTTTAGGTAGAGAAAGAGAAGTCTTTATTTAATGGTAGTTGATTGCAGTTCAGAGATGCACTACAAATCAACTTGTTGCTCAAGGTGGCTTAAGAATTATTTTTTAGAAAATGGCTTCTTATAGAGATCTAAGCCTATGTCCATTAACTAGTAATATTCGTGTTGAATCATCAATGGGATTAAGTTTAACTGTACCATTCCTAAATATATCTTCAAGCTCATAGGGTCCAAGCCATTGTGTCCTTAGCTTTTCTTGGAAATATTGGAAGTGAGAATCAAATAGTGAGGCCCAATATCCTATTTGAAATATTTGTGGTACAATAAGTTTATCATACAATTTTTTCTTTGTACTTGTATTAGTTTTGTCTTGTGTAGCACCTCTAATATTCTTTTATCTAGAACATTTAATTGTTCCAACCTAGCCTTTTGTGCTTGATACAAATCCATGTCAAGTTCTATCGCTATGTGAAGAGTTTCAATTTCAAATTTAGTAGGCATAATGTTTTTTTACCGTATACCATTTCATAAGGTTATAGTCTTATGGTGGTTTTCCAAGTTGTGTTCTATGCTCATGCAACTTATTTCAACCTTTCTTCCCAATAAACCCTATTGATGGCTATATTTTTTGTTATAATATTTTCAAGATCTCCATTTGTAACCTCTACTTACCCATTAGCTTGAGGGTGATATGGGGATGTATTTATATTTTTGATTTGGTATAATAAAAATAAATACTCAATCACATGGGAGATGAATTGAGTCCCTTGGTATGAAACTAGTTCTCTTGGTGCTCTAAAGCACTGCATGATGTGTGAATACAGGAAATCAGCTACGGGCTTAGCTTGTGGTCATGGCAAGGATTTTACTTTAGCCCACTTAGTAACATAATCCATACACACAAGTATATGTTATTGCCTTTACTTGGAGGATCTATTGGGCCAAAAATTTCAATTCCTCATTTTTTGAATGGTTTAAACATTATTTACAACACTAAAGGTATCTCTATTGTGGGTGTAAGTTTGCTAGCCCTTTGACAAGTATCACATCAATCAATAAACCTATTGGCACACCTAAAAATAGTAGGTCAAAATAACTTATTTAAAATATTTTAGTAACTGCTCTTGGAGCAGCATAATGACCTCCACAAGGTTCCTCATGTGTTGCCTGAATGACGTCATATACATCATGCTGTTGCACACAACTTTGAATCATATGGTTGGGAAAAGACTTAAAAAATTCTCCATTGATCCACATATAGATACTTTGATGTAATAATTTTCTACGCTTATACAATGTGAAACTTTGTGGTATTTTTCCTATTACTAAACAGTTTACAATATTGGCATACCAAGGAGTATTTACTAAAAGAGCAAATAAATGTTCATCTAGAAAATTATTAGAAATCAATTCATCATCATAATATATATGCATATGAAAAAAATTATCTGCGATGATATTATCTTTGGCTGCTTTATCTAAATTGTAACATTAAATTATTGCAATAAGAGGAATCATCTAACCACTCTTTCCCCAACTATGGTTTTTTTCATTAGATATTTAATGGCAGAATGGTTAGTATGAATAAATAATTTATACCCTATTATATAATTGACATTTGTTCCATGTAATTTTTTGCTCACATAATAGATGATATAAGGTATTTTGTTCTTAATTTGTTGTATCATTGCCCCTATTGCATAACCTGAAGCATCACAATGTATATGGAAGGATAATTCCCAATTTGGTCCCCTTAAAATGGGAGAGGTAGTCAATTTGTATTTTATAACTTCAAAGGAATTTTGACATTTTTGTATCCAATTAAATTTTCTTTCCTTTGTTAAGAGCTTAAGCATAGGGGAGGCAATTTTGCTAAAATACTTAATGAATCTATGATAATATCTTGCATGTCCCAAAAATCTCCTTACCTTAGTTTGTGTCTTTGGAGGTTGGAGGGTTTTAATGACCTGAATATTTACAGGATCTACTTTAACACCTTCCTTAGATATATAATGTCTTAAGGTAAAACCTCCTCTCATCATCATGAAGCATTTTTCATGACTCAAGGAGAGATTTTATTCTTGACATCCAACAAAAAATTTTTGTAAGCTCAACAAGGTTTCTTCAAAGGTGTTACCATAAACTATGAAGTCCTCCATATAGACTTCTAAACATTCATTTATTAAATTAGCAAAAATAGCCAACACCACCCTTTGAAAAGTGGTAGGTGAATTGCATAGTCAAAAGGATAGAACTTTGTAAGCATAGGTACCTATAAGACATGTGGACATTGTATTATCTTGATCTTCTTCTGTTATTGAAACCTGATTGTACCCAATAAAACCATCCAAGAAGAAAAAAGTACTTCTTCCCAGCCAAGGTATCAAGTAATTTATCAATGAAGGGTAAAGGAAAATAATCCTTTTTTGTCACCTTTTTTAATTACCTATAATCCACACAAATTCTCCATTTTGCTTTTTGGAACTATTACTAGTGGTGATACCCATTGACTATCAGATATTGGGTATATAGATTCCATATTCAATAACTTAATAATCTCTTCATTAACTATGCCTTTCATGGATGGATTCAACCCTCTTTAATGTTGTCTAACTAGATGAAAATCTTCTTGGAGGAATATAAGGTGGGTAAAAACATTTAGGTGTATTCCTTTCATATCCTCATAATTCCATGCAAATATTGTTTGGTGTTTCCTAAGTACGTCTACTAATTATGACTCTAGTATGCTTGTGAGTGCATTATTAATGTTTAAAATTTTTCCATGTATAATGTCTATTTGTTTGTAGTTGTTAATGTTTGCATATATTCCCATTATATTACACATAAGACCATTTAATTGACAATTACAAGGCACCAAATGATGATATTTACTTGTACTTGCTTCATCATTAGACATAGAAGATTCAAGTGGACATAGTGTCCTAGTGTTGGTATTCCTTTTGATCATCTAGCAGTAGTGGTAGTGGTCCTTAAATTTATTATTGTAAATTTTCACTTAGTACAACTTATAAAGTTTGAACATCATCCAATTCATTAGAAAAATGGTACCAAAGTTTTCCTAAAAAACATTGATCTAATGTTGACTCAGAAAATAGGTTGAGGTCTTTAGTGTATTTACCATTAGAGATAGTCATATTTCCAGATCTACAACTGATGTAGACATCAATTGTTGCAAGCCATTGAAATCCTAGAATTAAGGGATGTCCCCCTAATTTCTTCTTTGGTTGTAGAACCACAAAGTCTACAAGATACTACCATGAACTTATGGAAACTATAATGTCTTCAAACTTCTTGTTTGCTGGTAGATCTATCTACAAGTTGAAGCACTATAGAGGTTGGTTTTAATGTATATAGCCCTAAATATTCTATTTTTTCCTTAGTCATAACATTGGTGGTAGCCCCTAAATATACTAATACATTTTTCAAGGTTGTTTTACCTATGTGGACTGTGAGTATAGGTACTCCAGGAACTGCATATTTTGGTAGCAACCTTCCTCTAGTCATTATTTCAGATAATTGCCCAATAAATTGGATGGTTTGAGATTCATTTTTCTTTTTCCTCCCTGAATTTGTTGTGCACATACTTTATTATTAATTTGGATAAAATGAGAATATCTTTGATAGCTTGTAAAAGAGGAATTTTAATGGTAACATTTTCTAGTTCTTGAAGGAAATTGAAATCTAATTTGGAGGGTTCTTTAGTTATTGTCAATCTATCAGGAAATATAATTTTCACTTCTTTACTTTGATGTATTTTAACCTCTTTTTGATTTACTAGTATATTATTTTCTAAAGTTTCTATCCCATCTTCTATTTTCATCTTTGTCTCCTTTTCCCAATGAGTTTTGGATAGGTTCCTCAATTTCTATGAAAGTCACTCTATTATTATTTAACACATTTCTAGACCTTAAATGGATCTATTGGAAAGGTAACATAGTTATTGAACATGTTTCATTGGCTTCATATACATGTTGAACTATTTTGTTGTTATTAGGATTGGGTACCAATTGAGTTGGCAAGGGTGGCTTCTTAGACGGATTTTTCACATTGTTTGGTGATGGTAAGAGTCTATTTTAAGGTTGGTTTTGAGGGGGTTATCCCTTAAATTAATTTTGAATTTTTTTTTTGGGGGGTGGACCTTGAGACCAGCTAGGTCCTCCTTGATTATATTGGCCATTCATGTTCCAATTAGGCATATTATGATTTTGACTTGACATTCCTTGACTACATGGAGGTGGAATCCCATATGAGTTGGACATAAATTGTGCCCATGGAGGTATATTATATTATTGATTATTTGGGTAATTAGAGGGGTTCCAATTTATCTAGTTTGATGCATTTGACCAATGGTTAATCTTTGCTGGTTGGTTTAACTAGAATTTGACCAATTAGATGGACCATTGAATGGGTCACTTCTTCTTTGGGCTACAAAGTAAATATCCTCTACTTCCTCAACTTCAAGTTCTTTTATAGAAAATTTTATAATTGAAATATACTTCTAATTTTTAGAACTATGATTCTTATCACATATTTTATAGTTAGCAAAAATGCTAGATGTATTTGTGATGTTAAGAGGGAATTCCATTAGATTGTGTCTTTTTCTACATCTATGACAATATATCTCCTCAATATATTGCTCTTTTGATATTTCTTCCATGATATCAAGGGATGTAGTTAATGTACTCAACAAATCAGTCTTCATACTTTCCAACATATTATCAATTTCTTCTTTTGTCACACGTCCCCTGTTGATGAGTATTTGTTGTTTCTAAGTGGCTTATTTTTTGAATAGTTCTTGCAAAGATTTACAATTTCTTCAAGTCCCATTTGGTGGATATCCCCCTTAACCATAAGGTTTAGTATGTCAAGGACATCTTCTTTTAACCCTTTTAGGAAAAGTTCTTTTAATATTTCTTCATCTAGGTCAATGTTTACGCTAGAACCGAAAAACTAAAATATTCCAAGGTAGTCTTCAAGGGATTCTTCCTCTTGTTGGTTCATGTAAAATAATTTCTTCCTCTTGTTGGTTCATGTAAAATAATTTTCCTTTCTTATACCTAAATATACAGTGATCCTTATATCATTTAAGGAACATCTATTTTAATCCATTTTCTTCATCCCACCATCTACAAACACTCTCACCTAAACCCATAAACCATATTAAAGCTACATCCTTAAGTGTAGGGGTAAATCGTCATAGCTTATATTCATTAGTGGTGTAGAAATAAGCTTGGCATACCACTTTGAATTTGAAAATGAATGCATCGAGGTCCTCATGTGGTTTTTAATAGAAGGTAGGAAAAATAGCAATAGAGATAGGCTTTGGTTCTCTTGGTATCCTGTCGTCTAAAGAAGGAATAAAAAAGGCAAAATTTTTTCTTTACCTATTTTTCCTTCTAATTCTTTATGATCATTATTTCTTTACCTATTCCTCCTCTGGTTTCCTTCTACTTCCTCATATTCACTATTATGGTCATCCATGATGGATTGAAAGAATTCTAAGACTAGACCAGGTATAGTTTCAAACAAGATAATGGAAGAATTTATATGTATCAAATTCAATTTCTGGCAATACTCCAAGGGAGGTCCCAGGTTCGAATATCCATCCTACCAAAAAGTTGAATTGGGTACCCAAAATCCAATTAATAATATTGGTGTGGGCAGGGTCGAGCGTGATTCCCGGGTGACTTTCATGGTGTAGAACCCCCTGGTCATGGTCTCTCAGACCAAGATGATCCCGCAAGGGGTTTTTTCATTTAAAAAAAATTCATGTTATGGAAACATAAATGTTTTAGGATATTGATTTAGTAGATCTAATGGAAATATGGTTTTCTATTTTGAAGAATTCTCAATTTCTATGATCTCAATCTCTTTTAATTTAGAAATGTCAAGATTTTAACTAGATTCTTTTCTAAAGTTCTATTCTTCTTTATATTTGTAAATTTTAATGAATATTCCTTTTGAGTCTCTAGGCCGATTCATAAATTTATAAAACTATAATTTTTTGTAGCAAAATCATTCATTCCTTATTAAATAGTTTATGGATATCATTGATTGGATCTAAATTTTCAGGAGTCATATAGTGTTCTTCTTAAAATTTGAAATCTTGATTTAAAATATGAATCAATTGGGTAATAAAAGCTTGTCCTTGTATAGCAGTAGGGTTTTCAAACTATAAGTCTTGACACAACTCTTTGAAGCATATAATCCTAGGTGCTTTGTGGTATCTTTTACTATATTCCAGACTCACCTCCTTGTTTTCTATATCTACTAAGAAATTATGGACAACAAGGGAATCCTCAAAGTAATGCTCCCAAGGATATGTAGATGAGTTTACGCTTGCTCTTTTGTCCCCTAACCAACATTCATAATTTCTCAATAGGTCAAAGTAGGATGAGTGATAATTTATCCCTAGGACCTTAGTTATATTGATCCTTTTAATTTTTCCCAACTCTACTGACCTCTGTCTAATAACATCAAGGTTTTCTCATAGATGGTTCCACTGTTCCCAAGATGGACCTATGTCTTGCTCATAAAGTAGGTTGATTTATTGTTCTAGAAGTATTATCTTCAGGTCTATTGATGCAGACTGACTAATGCAATTTTCCATCATTAGCAACATATACTTCTCTTTTTTTTCAAATTTTAATATTTTTTCTTTCTTTTGTTTTGTTTTTGAGAAATATACAATTCATAGAAAATAAAATTTACTTTAAAAAGAAGCAATCTTACAACTTGTAATGCCTCGAAACCTCAACTAATTTAAGGGATGTCACTATTTACTATTATATTTATTTTTTTTAATTAATTAACAATATCAAATGACAAAACATACTAACAACCACAAATTTTATCTAAAATATCAATAAAAGAACAATAACTACTACACATATATTCAAGTCAACATAAGAACCAACTAGCAAAAGATACATTAAAATCAAATAAAGAAAACTACAATAAAAAGACTCAATATCCATAACACATTATATATCCTGGGGAAAACCCAGTCTCAAATGTTTCCTTTATTGTATAATTTTGGTCTTTACAAATACAAGGATCCCATAATCCCTTTCTCCCAAACATATACCAATACAATGCATAAGAACTTATAGTGGTTCTTACATATTTACTGTAAATTGTCCATTTAATCCACATAATGGATTCTACATCTATTGTTTTAAGGGTAAATCCTTCCTTGCAATCTATTTAGAGGAATAGTAAATTCTTGTGCTCCTATTGTATTTACAACAATAGTAAATGCTTAAAAATATAAATATTTCCATTGATAAAATCAATTAAAGCCTCATACCTTTATTTAATCCAATATTCCAAATTTAATTATCAAACTAACTAAATTCCTATACCTTTAGTTAATCCAATAATCCAACTTTAATTTTCAAACTAACTAAAGTCCCATAACTTTAGTTAATCCAATAATCCAAATACATTTATCAAACTAACTTGTTGATCATAAATTTTCCTAATCATAAAATATATGTGCCCTAGACCCGATCAACATTGAAATGTTGAAGGAAAGAGATGTCCTTCAGGCCAATGTTTAGAGAGGGTTG
Organism: Wollemia nobilis; assembly: GCA_028583015.1. Lineage (NCBI taxonomy): Eukaryota > Viridiplantae > Streptophyta > Pinopsida > Araucariales > Araucariaceae > Wollemia > Wollemia nobilis. The sequence continues at coordinate 3,516,160 of JAQPPZ010017106.1, forward strand.
GTTCCCTTACTACACTAATTCGGTTTAAAGCTTAGGGTAACAGAAAAGAGATGGAAAATGAAATAAAGAAACATGAAATATGGCTATGAACCAGATATGAAATATGGGGATAAAATAATAGCCAAAATTCACATCAAGTGTTAATTAACATGAGATAGAAAGAAAGACATAGGAACCACTCATAGTTTCCAGAGATGACCTTCAAGAAGCATTTCAGTATTCATTCCCTCACTAGAAGTAGTCAAATTCAAATGTAGAATTTAAAGTTCGATAATAATGGACATGAACATAATCATAAATGATAAGCAAAAAGTAATCAAATATAATATTATGCAAGGAACCTGAAGCTAGATGTATTTCTATTGATGCAAAACACTTAAAGTGTTTTTTTGTAGAGTGTCTACCTTACTTTCATTACATTAAAATGCTTAGTATAGGATTTTGCCTATGAAATTAAATGCACAATACAAAAAAATATCGGCTGGTACAAAATCAGCAAGAGCAATTTTCTCCTTAGTAATGATAAATTCTCATATCAGATCATTCTTTAGGGAGAAAAGATTTGGTTTTTATGGACTACGCTTGGAAAATAAATAGAGATGAATGATGGAAAAAATATTCTAGACATTGGTGTATCAAAAATCAGCAACATCACGTGGCAAATAGGAGCTTGGATATTAAATTTTGGGCACCACTCCATCATCCTATGCCTCATAATCTTACCCTTGCCAGTGGAGACCCAATGAATATTACTTTTTTTTTTAGGAGCAAAATTATTGGAGGCACCTTGAAAATGAACCAGATCATACCAAAATCAAGGATGTAGCATTTAATCCTAGCAACCTTTTAGCTAAAATTTTGGAATATCACTCTCATTACCCCAAGCATTAAATTTCATCAATATCCATCCTTTTCCCAAAAATATCTGCAACAATGACATTTAGAAAGTAAATTTGCTGAGAGAGAAAAGTAAAACTTGATTTCACCCATGCAATGGGGTGAAAAGCACTTTCATAGCAAGCAGGACTAAAAATGATTTGTTTTATTGATGATTGCAGCCAAGACTAGAGTTTCATCCTTCGTTTTTATTAATTTTACCTTATGATATCATTTTGCTTGAATTACAGGTAAAAAATGAGAATTTTACCCCTAAAAAAATATGAAAATGATTTTTGCCCCAATTTGGGGTGACTTTGACTTTTACCAATGCTTTCTTTCACTTTAATTGATGCTTCTTCGATACTTTCACCTAGCAATACCTTGAAATAGAGTTTCACCCCAAATAAGGGTAAAAATACACTGCACCTCCTCCTTAGGGTGACTTTGACTTTGACCCATGCATTGCTTTCATCCCAGAGCTTTCTGTTAAATATTTTCACTCCAAAATCATCCTAAAAATAGAATTTCACCTGAAAGGAGGGCGACAATAACTTTCACCCCCTTTTGAGGTGATATTGACTTTGATTGCATGAAACAATTGTGAATCCATCTATATTCACTCTAGAGGGGCACTTTCCTTGCTTTTGCCCCCACTTGGAAGAAATCATCTTAATGTCATACATTTTCCCCTAGAGAGAGACAAAAAGGATTTTTACCCCTCTTTGGAAAAAAAACATCCTTCCCTCCCTTTTGCATGTGCTTTCCTTTTAACAATTTATGTGTTAAAGCCATTAATTATTTTAGACATTTCTTGCATTTCCATTTTGTATTTTTACCACAATTTATCATCAATTTTTACTGGTAAATTTTTTTTGTGCATCTCTAGGGATGAAATCAACCTTATTTTCTTAATGAAATTACTCAAAAAAAATAAACAAAAATATTACATTAAAATAGTAAAATCAGAACAACTACATCATTCATCTTATATTTTCAAAATTTTACAATCAAAATTTTGTATGGAAAAATGGCCAACACTTTTGGTGTCTCTTAGGATATTCAACTCGTCTGGATGTAATCAACCCCAAGCCTTCATCCATTGGGCTTAGTTGTCACCGCTTCTAGCTGCATTAGATGGGATGTTTGATTCAATAACCTCCTTATTCCTTATTTTCTATTGTTCTTGCTTCTCTTGCTCCTCAACTACTTTTTGCTTTTCTTTTGCCCATGCTCTTTCTTCTTGCTTGGCAAGGCTTTCACTGGTAGTTTCATACATGATAACTACCTAGGCCCAAAAATCCAGAGTGAATGTAGAGAGTGTACTTAGTGAATCAATCGCAAAATACAACACCTAGATGTGACCCATAATGATGTGATTAGCTCACTGTTAGATTTCCAATAGGGATGATTCGATGCGGGTGATCCTCTCCATATATGGAAAAATATTTTCCTCTATGATTGGCTTCTCCAAACTATTAATATTTGAAGTATATTCTACAAAATTCTGCCAGGATACCTTCAACTCTTTGGTTGGCAAAAGCTCCCCATATTCATCCACGAAACTTGAAAACCCAGCATTAGCTAGAGCCTCAAAATAAATGAGTGAAATACAATGCTCTTGTTTGAACATAGTCATCAGCTTATGGTATTCTCTCACTAGCTCTAACTTGGAAAAGAAGTTGTGCAACATTATCTTGACCTTGGACCAATCGTGATTCATCCTGCTCATCAGCTTAACTTGGAAGTCATACTAGGCCAACACTTGAATTTTTAGTGTTATTTCCAATTTCAGTTCCATTTGTTCTTCAATATACTCCAATATCCAATCACCAAGAAAAATCACTATCCGAGCCTCATGAATATACAATAGAACTTTGAGAGCTTTTGATTTCAATGTCACAAATTTTCATCAAATGATGATGATTTTCTTTGATTTTCTCCTTGGACAAGCCCACTAATCATGTAGCTTTCTCAACCAGTTATTTCTATAGAACTTCAAGTTGGGTGGTCAATGCTAAACACTTCGCTCCTACCTAAGATTCCTGGTATTCCTTGGCATCATTCTTCAACTCTTTAGATCTTTTCTACCAGTGTTCCACTTTTGATTTTATCGTTTTTAGTTGATCCATATTTTCATCCAAAGTATTGTTCAAATCAATAATATTTGCCTCAGCCTCAAAAAATATTTTCTTATAATTCCTGCCATGCAAGTAAAGAGAGATCATATCCACCTGTATATTATCCAACTTCTCCATGGTATCAATCTTCATCAGGTCCTCTGTAATGACTTCGTAAGTGTAATAATTTGGAGCCATTTCTCCTTGAGGCTTCTCGACCTGGGGAATAATTTTTATAGTATGAGACTCCATAGCTTTGGGGTCAAAAGTGATCTTATTCAACATCTTTATTGGAGCCTAAGCTTCTCATATCTTACGACTCTTCAACCACTATGGTGAAATTTATTGGGCTCAGCTCATATTCACTACAATAGGATGCTCTGGCATAATCTCCATATTTGGATCTGACAACACCTGCAACTCAATAAAAAGAGTAGGAGGAAAATGAGTCTGCTAAGGTTTTGGCTTGGAAATGGAAGTAGAAATGGGAATAGTTGGTGGAATGTAAGTGGTTAAGGAGATGAAAGTGAGGTATTCAGCTACAGTTACAGTCACTCAAGGAGGAGCTTGTGTACTTATAGTTGTGGTAGATATTATTGGAATGGATGATGAAGGGAGTGAAAATGGATTGGGACTAGATGTAAAATAACTAAAAGAAAGAGAAATAGTATAAGAAAAAATAGAAGAGGAAACATCAGTGACCAGGGAATGGGAAATAGGAAGTGAAATAGAATTAGTGGGTATACCGAATGGAGGTGAGATGAAAGCAACAACTAATGAATGGGGTGCAACAGTCACTAAATTCTCAAGATAAAGGGGAGAAGATAGAGAAAATCTACCTTCAGGATTTGACACCTTTTGAGCCACTGATGAGGGTGGATGTGACACTAGTTAATCCTTGTATTTTTCCTCCTATGCCTCCCTATCCAGATATATAACTTCCATGTGTTGGCCAAGTTGTTCTACCTAAACCAAAGAAGTACTTTTGAAATATCAACTTGTGTGGATTCGGCCATAGGAGTAGGGTTTGAACCTGATGAAGAAACTACACCTGTTCTTGGCTTCTTAGAGATCTTAGGGAAAGGAAGTACCTCACGCTTAATTTTCTTCTTCTACTAGGGTTTAAATTTTGATGATAACTACTTCTATTCCTCCACAAGTGGTGCTTCCTTAACCACATGCTACTCTTTTTTGGCCATGATATTCTCACTGTCAGATATTTGAAAGGTCCAAGGTACAATATTAGCAAAATATATTAGCTAATAGTTGTCATAGAACTCATCGTATACATCCAAGAATACATTGTCCATTGATAGATCATAAGCTAACCTGATTTTATCTCTGTGGGCCCTCATAACCCACCAATTAGTAATTTTCTCCTTGGAACAAGTGGTTAATTATTCTTTCATTTTTTCAAAAAAACTCAGAGGAGGGATCTAGTGCTTGTGAATTATAGGGTTATACTCGGCCTCCATCTCATAAAAATTATGCCATGGTGGGAACATCATCATCTGCTCAACATGTCATTTGAGATCATGCCCTTCTATATTATTGCTTTAATCAACTCTGTTAAATTGCCCAAAGGATCATACTTTCATCGCTAAGTTAACTCCACCATAACCATATCGTAGAGTGCTTCATTAATCAAATTTTTTTGGTCAACCTAGTCTATTTCAATGTTGCTAAAGCGAAATGGATGGTGCATGTAGTCTTCTTGCCTCATCCTACCCCATAGACATCATTGATGTAGTCATTCTTATAGACAACTTCCATCGTGAAGAGGCATTTGATAGTAAAATATGATAGGAGAAACAACTTGCTAGTGAAGCCAAAAATTTGCACCACGATACCCTGCATAAACCAAAAAATATCTCCTTTCTCCTTAGCACCAATTTCTTTCCTCATTGCCCTTGGCACTTTATCACTTGTACCAAAAATAAGTTTGAGTATGAGGCCAAAAAAAATGCGATTGAAATTGTAATGACTCCCTCTTGGACAAGCTTGGAGTCCAAAAAAAAATTGGTAGCTTCTTGTTTGCCTAGCCAACTTGCTTGACTACTATGAAAGAAAAATGTTGGTGCATATGGAATAATAAGTACCAGGATAGAAATGAAGTGTGCCTAAATAAAATAGCTCCTTATATTTGTATCCTCTCTAACTAGGTGTGCATTTCTCAAGCCACATAATCCACCCAGTCAAATAAAATGAGGTTTGTGTTTGCTTGCATGGCTATCGGACCATAAAATTCTACCTAAAAATACACTATACCATTGTTGCTTGCCATTTATACATTGTGGTACTAGTAGGAAGACAACCACCCAAGTTAACATAGAATACATGTTTGGATTTTTAAATTTTATTAGGGGCTTCAAAAAATATGATAATTATTCGAACCGGGATGCTTTTATCGGTTGGTTCTCCATGAACTAACACAATGTTATAGTCAATAGGTACCTCTTTTCTTATTCCTTGATATTCATCTTATTAAATACAACATCCGAGGAAGGCTTCAACCCATAAGAAAACTCCTCTCTGACTACGTTGGGTAAAATGGTGAATAATTTTTCTCCCTTCACATTATAGACAACCCTTGTTGTAAGTTGATAAAACTTTGAAATTGCCATTACCAGCTCATGGCAAGTGTGAATAGGGATACATAGGTACCAAGAAAGCTGTGCATGATAAGCAATCATCAATAGGATTTTTGGTGTCAAGCCTTACCCAATAGTAGCTTCTATGTCCTGGCATAATTTTTCTGTCTTTTTTTGAAATTGCATAGTCTCCAATTTGAGCTAGCACATCAAAATATGGGTTGGGATATACATTTTTGTTGCACCTAGACTTTTTAGCTTTCTTGATTCCTTGTTCTTTCTTTATATATGTAGCTTTATTCGAATAAACAATCGTCTTTTAAATCTTTGTACCATAGCTCTTACTATAAAAATATAGTAATTTTACAATAAAACAACCACAATCCAACAATACTCTTAATCCTTCATTCCTAAAGAATTCAGGTATCGTGCCTAAAGAATTTAGGAAAATGTGCTCCTTGGTTCTCTCACCTAGCATGTTTTTAAATGATAAATTAATTGCCAATAATTCCCTTGCACTATAAATCTTTCTTGAACTACGTATTCAATCGCTTTTACCTTGAAAAACATAATTTGGGTATTTAATGACTCACTTCAGGAATGAAAAATACCACATGTGAGTGATGAGTGCTCTTTAGGGTGAAAATATTAGTTAAACTACATTAAAACACCAAAAACATCTTCTAGAGCTTTGTTAGAAAAATTAATTCAATTTTTGGTATTAAATCAAAGTCTTTTATGAAATTAGCACAAGCCAACAAAAAATGTTGAATGAGAGCACTTGCTTTATCAAAAACATCTCAGGACAAAAATATTCATGCAACTTTTGCTCCAAAACTCTACACTTATGTTTACTTTGTCAAATTACATGCCTCGTAACCCCTTTTAAAATAATGTATTTCCTTAATTCACCCTAAAAAAAGATTCATCGCTAGAAAAACAAGATTTTAATGCAACAAGGAGCCTTTTCTGGAAAAAGCAAGGTGAAAATCAATTTCGCCTCCTATCATTCCAAAAATAAGGTTGTCAACTAGAGTTTTCAAAAAAGAATGCATATGTTTCTTTTTCTTTTCTTGGAGTTTTATATCGAAAATATTTACTTGTGGGGTGCTAAGGTGATGAGCACCAAAAATGCTCATTTTATATACACGGTTAAGGAGAATTATCACTGGTTCAATTAGCATATGAGATGTATTTTATATAACTTATGCATATAATTGATAGAAAATCCGGTATTATGCTTGATTGGTGTTTTTAGTGGGAAATGTGTATAAATGCAGGTTTTATTACTAATATGGTGTTTTCCAGTCTACATCCACTTGGACCTGACATACTTCTACTTTCAGAGACTAAGGCATGAGAGCAGGTGCCTTCCTCTTCAAGGAAGGTGCCCAGCAGAAGTATGCACCTTCCTCTTCAAGGAAGGTACCAAGCAGAAGTAGGCGCCTTCCTCTTCAAGGAAGGCGCCCAACAGAAGTAGGCACCTTCCTTATAAGGAAGGCACCCAAAGAAGTAGGCGCCTTCCTTATAAGGAAGGCGCCCAACAAAAGTAGGCGCCTTCCTCATACGGAAGGCGCCTCCATGCCTTCATACTTTGCAAGATTTACCAAGTCAACTTTGATTGGTTGACCAAGGACTATGGAGGAGGTTGCACGTGAAGACAAAGGAGATCTATTTTAATCATGCATTTATTAAATAGAATAAAGTGTTTGTTATTATTATCAACCGATTGGCCGGTTGACCTTGTAAAGCTCTTAAAGCATATTATTATTTTTAGGATGCATTAGTTTAGGATTTGTTGTTACGTACACCTAAGGATGTTTATATTTATCCTTCTGGTGAACGAACATACTTTAAAATAGAAGAATAAAATATGTGTAGAATCAATTGTAACTAAATCACATCACGTGATTAAAATAGACTGATTTGTTATTGTAATGAGATCTGGCTATGCTTTATATAAAGACGCAGGCCAGATGAACCAAGGGAGATGAATGATTAATTTTACACAGAACTTATTTTATTTTATTGTTTAATTAATTAAGAGTGCAACTCCTCTTATTCGAGCAAGCTCTACGTAGCTATCCGGGCGGACTATCTGCGGGAGCTTGGGCCCACTCCCTATAGTAGTCCTCCCCTATTTAATTTGTGCATTTGCTTTTTATAGATTAGTTTACTGCTTTATTTAATTTCAGTTGTGTGTGTTTATTTCCTTGTATTTTATTTCCAACACTTTACTTTTTGTTTATAATTTATTTATTTCATTTCCCGCACTTAGTTTATTTGGTTTGGCTGGAATCCAATTACACAAACCTCCCCACCAAACTAAATAAGGTACAACCAGATTTGTTCCCCAACACTGTAGGCATATACTGTGCGTGACACTCATAAGTTTATGGACTTACCGGATTGATAATTTATGGAAGAGAAATGAATGTTTTTCGGAATGTAATTTCTGCTCACCATTTTGGCACCGTTGTTGGGGAGTGTCTAAACTGTAGTGTTCTAATTTATAGGTCAGATAAAAAGTCTATTTAAAATTACCTGTAGATATTTTACCTGAGAAGTGTGAGTCCACCGTGGGCCTTTTTATAAGGCCAAAAATAGTTGCCGGCACAATCAGAGCTAAATTCCATTGGCAACTGTTTGCATTTTATAGCTTCTCAGGTAAACGTGGGAATGAACCTGATGTACCAAATTAAGTGTAGAAGTAGGAATAAAACGTGTTGTTGAAAAAAATTTAGAAAAATCTGGCATTGAAGGATTTCCATCATATTTTCAATGGTTCCAAGAAATCAAAAGAAAAAGCACAACCCAAGTCTGATTGAAAATTTTTAGGGACGTGTTTTTATACAGAAACCATTGAAAAATTGTGCCTCTAGAAGCTTGGTTTTAAATTAAAAAATTTTACAGGCTTGAAATTTTTGCAACGTATTGGTAAATATTTTTTTATGATGAAATTAATAATGCAGGGAAAATGACAGAGCATAATTTAAAGAGAACGCCTTGTTATGGAGTATGCTCTTCACTTGCGCTTAAGGCGACCTGGTGAATCAGAAACTAGCATGTGTTTTTAATAGACTGCTATGCCATGTTTTCTTTAGGTTGCTAGCTCACGGATAGTCATTGGCTGGCCTGCACACTTTGCCATTACGTTGAAAGAAGTTTGGTTGTGAGGCCATGAAGGAAAATACTCTTCTCATGCTACAACATATCAGACTAGTTGAAAAAAAAAAATATTTCGAGAAGACTAGTTCAGATGTAGGCATGGGGGAGACCCCACCTTCATCAATGCCGCCAACAACACAATGAACGCTATTTATAGTGTTCATGAAAAAAAAAGAAAAAAAAGAGAGAAAAAATAAATCATCTGCTGAAAAGGCTCCAAGTTAATGAGCAAATCAAAAATAGAGTTTTATTTTTCTGCTTGTTGAAAGAGAGTATCCTCTTTCCCGAGGACCGGCTTGGTCCATAAGGGAAATGAGAAATCTCCAACCGGTAGCTAAATAAAATAGGGAAAGAGCTTGGAGGAGATCAGATTTCAAATGTTTGCACAAAGGCCACATGGTGCTTGAGCACAAAAAAAAAAAAATGTGTGAATGGAGCTCAAGGTGGCTAGAAAAATAATAGCACATAAATCTCATCGAGGCATTTTATGAAGGCGTCACACTTGAACACCCGACACATGTTGTAGATTATGGAAAATATTTGTTTTTATCCTCACTTTGAGAAATAGAGGATCGTAGGGCCACTCTAACTCCACCTACGATGTAAATAATTCAAAGTGGGAGATTATTCAGATGCACATGTGTCAGGATTGTGTAAAGATTACTTAATTGAAAAAGTGATGCGTTCAGGGGAACACGATGAGAAAATAGTGCACGAAGATTAATCCCTGCAATGCATACGGAGAGTCCAATACTTTGGATATGCATTAGAGCAGGATTAACATTTTTTTTATGTGCTAATTGAGGAGGAGCTTGGTGTTTCAAAAATGTGAGTTGTTGGTTGTCATAAAATCCTTTCATAATGGTACATGGAATGTAACTTTCACACAGTAGGCTGCGTAGTTACCTGACTCACACAGCCTCCACTTTTGAATGCACAATGCCAACATTACATTTTTTATGGTAGCATTCTCATTCCGTTAAAATATGTGAAAAAAATATACAAAAGAGAGGTAGAGTCTCACTATGGTGGAAGATAACATCAACTTTGAGAGGATCTGAAACCATGGAGAAATATGCTTTTCACAAAAAGTGTGAGGGCAAAGATGTTTCAGTACATGGCACATTTTGCCAAATTCTTAGGATGGATCATTGACAAACCTCCAGATGTGAAAATCACCGGCTCAAATGGTTGAAGTTGACATTCTGTTCTTTGATGCAGATGATGAAAAAAAATGATAATCCAAGATCTGTTCTGGTCAAGGCAGAATAGACCAAAAAAAAAAAAAAAAACAGAGAAAAAAAATTAGTTAGAATTTTATTTTAATGCCTTTAGTTTAGATTTTTCTTTTATGTTTTGCGGGACAACGTGAAGTGCGAAGTAGAAAAATAAGGAGGTGTCTGTGAAGATCTCGTGAATTGAGATTCATACGTGGAGTTCGTAATAGCACTATACGAACTATCTCGTGTACCTGATCGTGTAGCATCCAATCTAGCAGGGTGAAAGCTAGCAGAGTTTTACCTTGGCAACATTAGCACCTGAAGGCAGGCTAAGTAACCCTGATCAAGCGAAAGGCTTCCAGCCCAAGGTGCTTGTGAAACTTTGGGAATGTTTTGTAGCAAGGTGTGTGACTGTTACAACCTGAGTAAATGATGAGCAGAGTCAAAGATGCTACACCACGTACAAAGTAGAGTGCCGAGACAATGTTCAAGTAACGGTCAACGAGCTCTATTAACAATCGCCTCACATTTGCGAGAGTGGATCAGACATCGGCATGGGGGAGACCCCATACCATACCAGTAGCTTGGACGAATGTTCAATCATTCGCTAAAAAAAAATAGAAGAAGAAAAAAAGAGAAAGAAAAGAAAAAAAAAGAGAAAAAAAGGAAAAAAAAAGGAGGATACGTGAAAAAAAAAAAAAAAAAAAAAGAGAAAAAAAAATGATAAAGTGAAAGACGCCTTGATCATCAATAAGGTGCCTTCCGCATGAAGAAGGCACCATACAATGGAGGCACCTTCCGCATCAAGAAGGCACCATACAATGGAGGTGCCTTCCGCATCAGGAAGATGCCATACAATGAAGGCGCCTTCGCATGAGGAAGGTGCCATACATTGGAGGCACCTTCCACATAAGGAAGGCACCATACATTGGAGGCACCTTCCGCATCAGAAAGGTACCATACATTGAAGGTGCCTTTCGCATCAGGAAGGCGCCATACATTGGAGGTGCCTTCCATATCAGGAAGGCACCATACATTGGAGGCGCCTTTCGCATCAAGAAGGCACCATACATTGGAGGCGCCTTCCGCATCAAGAAGGTGCCATACATTGGAGGTGCCTTCCGCATCAGGAAGGCACCATACATTGGAGGTGCCTTTTGCATCAAGAAGGTGCCATACATTGAAGGTGCCTTCCACAGCAAGTAGGCTCCTTCCACAACAAGCAGGCGCCTTCCACAGCAAGCATGTGCCTTGACATCTAGGGTGCCTTGATCCATTTCCCGCACCTAGGTGGTTTGATGGCACAAAGAAAAAAAAAAAAATAAAAAGGAATAAGTGACGAGGCACCTTGATGGCATGCAGTAGAGGTGCCTTGATAAAAAATAAAATAAATAAATAAAATAAAATTATGCAAATCCTCCAAATGAAAAATAAAAGGCATAGAACATGTCCTACTTAGCATAAAAATTTCTTTTTATTTGCTTTGCAGGAAACCATGAACCGAATTGCAAGCTATAGGCATCCTGAGAGCCAGGGCCTAATAGGCACGGAGTCATGACTCCTATTTTACTACTTTCGTGTGTGCAGGTAATCATGCCCGATGAGTGCAATCTGAAGGCATCCTAAGAGCTAGGTCCTCAGGCACAGGCCATGATTCTTGTTTTCTAGTTTTTGTAGGTGTAGTTTCGTAGTACACAACCATGAGCATGATCTGTAGGTGGAGTCGACTTAAACTAGGCCTAACAGATGTGACATTTTGTGCCCTACAATTAGGAGTGCGGCGAAGCGGAAAAGGCACTTACTTCCCACTAGGAAGAGAGTGCCTACAATCAGTCCAATACAATAGTGCCTTTTTCCACTTGGAGGAAGGCACCAATAAGCAATTTTCTTCTCCCTTGGATGGAGGTTCCTATTGCTCAATGTGGGACCTGATGTTCAGAGGGCTGTAGACCTGTTGTACAGAGGGACCTAACACTGGTGACAAGGGCATCACCAATTTAAGTGGGGGAAGATGCGGGTGAACCAGAACCTCCCGTAATAAAAAAATATTCTATTGTTAGACTCCCAATTGAAATGCAAATTAGAAACAAAGCTTGTACGGGAACACCAACAGAAGAAGGCTCAACCTAAAAAAAAAAAAAGGGGAGTTCGAAAGGCTATTGTCATGAGGACGTGACAATTTTTAGACATGGGGGAAAGACGCCTTATTGTCGGCACCTAACTTACTCCTATGAAAAAAAAAAAGGGAGTTCGGAAGGCTGTTGTCACGAGGACGTGACAATTTTTAGACATGGGGGGAAAGACGCCTTATTGTCGGCGCCTAACTTACTCCTATGAAAAAAAAAAAACCCTTTTGTTGAAATAGCTCCACGATGAAATGCAAATCAGAAGCAAAGTTTTATTTTTGCTGCCCGTTGGAAGAGAGTATCCTCTTTCCCGAGGACCAACCTGGTCCCGAAGGGAAATGAGAAACCTCCAACTGGTAGCTAAATAAAATGGGGGAGGAGTTTGAAAAAAAATAGATGTCAAATATATGTTTCCTTTGGAATCAACGCATGGTAAGTAGGCACCTTCCTCTTCAAGGAAGGTGCTAGAAGAAGGTAGGCGCCTTCCTCTTCCAAGAAGGCACCAAGAAAATATAAGTGCCTTCCTCTTCCAGGAAGGCGCCAATAGAAGGCCAGCGCCTTCCTCTTCCAGGAAGGCACCAAGAAAAGATAAGCACCTTCCTCTTCCAAGAAGGCACCAATAGAAGGCCAATGCCTTCCTCTTCCAGGAAGGCACCAAGAAAAGATAAGCGCCTTCCTTTTCCAGGAAGGCGCCAATAGAAGGCCAGCGCCTTCCTCTTCCAGGAAGGCACCAAAAGAATGCAAGCGCCTTCCTCTCATCGGAAGGCACCGACAGGAAGGCACCACAGGAAGGCACCGATAGGAAGGTGCCACAGGAAGGCACCGATAGGAAGGCACCACAGGAAGGCATCGATAGGAAGGTGCCACAGGAAGGCACCACAAGAAGGCACCTTCCTCTCATAGGAAGGTGCCACTAGAAGGCAAGCACCTTCCTCATAGGGAAGGCGCCCCTGTTCTTCGCCCGTTGACTAGACAAGCACGACGTGGGCAACAAAAATTGGTGCAGTTCCAACTCTACGTCATGTAGGTTAATTTGGGGATCGCACCAATGTATGAGAACATCCTACCAATGCCAGCACATACAACACATACATCTCAGCAATGCACCTGACAGATGCCATGAATGATGAAAGAAATATTGTTTTTCCTCACTCCAAAAAACAAAGGAATGCAATGTTGTTCCAATTATGCATGCAAAAGAAATAATTTAGAGGGGAGATCATTTTGGACGCACATGTGTTAGGTATAAATTTTAATATTCATCCTGTAAATGCATTCGGAGAGAGATACGTCAATGCAGGATTAAAATATTTTTTGTGTTGTTGAGAAAAAGCTGGGTATTTCAAAGTTTAGAGTCACCAGCTCAGTTGTTGCGGATTGAATCTATTCTTTGATGTAGAGGATGAAAAAAAAAAAGAGGGAGAGAGTCAAGATCTGTTCTGTTCATGGCAGAACAGATAAAGATACATATAAATAAATAAATAAAATCTCCAGGAGCACCAACGTGAAGACGTCTCACACCACCAGCATCATATATATCAGATTCTACGAAATTCACCTGGGTATGTACTGATTTTCTTGTTAATTATGTGTATAGTTATTTTAAAATCATTTCTATGCTAATACCAGTCGACGCCTCCATAGTTTTTCAAAATCTCCCATTAGAATTCAAACACATGATGTGCCTTGAAAAAAAATATAATTGAAAAAAAAAGGAGAGGCTATGGCATCTACATGAATAAATTTGGCATCATTTTCATTGTCGCCTCCTGACAATGGTAGTCATCTTGAGTGAACACATATAAATGATGCTACTCTCTACCACAAAGGAGGTTCTGGAGATGCCAAATATGTTTTAGATGTGGGTAAAAGTAGTAGCTGGTGATTGCACTTGTTTTAAACAAATTTGGTCTCACCAAATTTGACTAATGTGCAACACTGGAAAATGCCAACATTAGTGCAGTGGTAATTTGCCCTAAATAGTGTGGTCACGATTTAACTATTTATCCACAATGATTAGTCAGGATGTGTTTTTGACTTCTGTTGGTGCCGCATCGCTCTATGGATGAAGAATAGCAACACTCAATGAAAAAAAACACAGTGCTGAATAAAAAAATAGTACTGAGAAAAAAATAGTAGTGTTGAATGGAAAAAAATAGCAGCACTCAGCGACAGAGAAACAGAGATGTTGAAGGCCATTAAAATAAAATAAAAAATAAAAAAAACAAAGAGGAAAAAAATATATATCCCAGGGGTTGTTGTCACGAAGACATGACAAAATTTTTGGCATGGTCAGCCTGCGAGAGGGATAACTTCACCTTTTGGTGCCACGAGGGCGTGGCACATGTTAGGCATGGGGGGATGATGAGCACCAAAAATGCTCATTTTATATACATGGTTAAGGAGAATTATCACCGGTTCAATTAGCATATGAGATGTATTTTATATAACTTATGCATATAATTGATAGAAAATCCGGTATTATGCTTGATTGGTGTTTTTAGTGGGAAATGTGTATAAATGCAGGTTTTATTACTAATATGGTGTTTTCCAGTCTACATCCACTTGGACCTGACATACTTACTGTAGAGACTAAGGCATGAGAGCAGGTGCCTTCCTCTTCAAGGAAGGTGCCCAGTAGAAGTATGCGCCTTCCTCTTCAAGGAAGGTACCAAGCAGAAGTAGGTGCCTTCCTCTTCAAGGAAGATGCCTAGCAAGAGTAGGTGCCTTCCTTATAAGGAAGGCGCCCAACAGAAGTAGGTGCCTTCCTTATAAGGAAGGCACCCAACAAAAGTAGGCGCCTTCCTCATACGGAAGGCGCCTCCATGCCTTCATACTTTGCAAGATTTACCAAGTCAACTTTGATTGGTTGACCAAGGACTATGGAGGAGGTTGCACGTGAAGACAAAGGAGATCTATTTTAATCATGCATTTATTAAATAGAATAAAGTGTTTGTTATTATTATCAACCGATTGGCCGGTTGACCTTGTAAAGATCTTAAAGCATATTATTATTTTTAGGATGCATTAGTTTAGGATTTGTTGTTACGTACACCTAAGGATGTTTATATTTATCCTTCTGGTGAACGAACATACTTTAAAATAGAAGAATAAAATATGTGTAGAATCAATTGTAACTAAATCACATCACGTGATTAAAATAGATTGATTTGTTATTGTAATGAGATCTGGCTGCGCTTTATATAAAGACGCAGGTCAGATGAACCAAGGGAGATGAATGATTAATTTTACACAAAACTTATTTTATTTTATTGTTTAATTAATTAAGAGTGCAACTCCTCTTATTCGAGCAAGCTCTACGTAGCTAGCCGGGCGGACTATCTGCGGGAGCTTGGGCCCACTCCCTGCAGTAGTCCTCCCCTATTTAATTTGTGCATTTGCTTTCTGTAGATTAGTTTACTGCTTTATTTAATTTCAGTTGTGTGTGTTTATTTCCTCGCATTTTATTTCCACATTTTATTTCTAGCACTTTACTTTTTGTTTATAATTTATTTATTTCATTTCCTGCACTTAGTTTATTTGGTTTGGCTGGAATCCAATTACACAAACCTCCCCACCAAACTAAATAAGGTACAACCAGATTTGTTCCCCAACACTATAGGCATATACTATGCATGACACTCATAAGTTTATGGACTTACCGGATTGATAATTTATGGAAGAGAAATGAATGTTTTTCGAAACGTAATTTCTGCTCACCACAAGGGATTTCACCTTGAAATTAAAAAATATGCATGGAGAGGACCTTTTTCGAGTGAAAATATTTTTTACCTTTTTAACTTTTGCCTTTGCTTTTTATTTTTATTATTTTCTTTTAATATTTTATCCTTTTTAGCAAAAATAGGAGCACTCTTTAATGAAAAAGTAAACCGTTGAAGTTGAAGTAGGTCCATGCTACCAAAAATGGCGCTTTCATAACCTCTTCAAAAAAACAACTTGTTCTTGCATTTAACTTTTTTTCCAAAAAATAAGACAAAAAACTCTTAAAAATGTTTTCAGGGTGAAAATGATTTCTGGAAGTGACGAGGTGTTTCTGGAGTGAATCCACCTATCTTGGAGGTGAAAATGATTTTTTGACGAAATCATTTTTTTCGGAGCCAAATTAAATTTTTTTGACTAAAAATAACATAAAAAATATTATGTACATAAATACATACTTGATCGGGATTTTGTCCATAATGATAGGCCTTCAAATGAAGACCATTTATTGGAATTGGAAATACAAGACC
Source organism: Wollemia nobilis (assembly GCA_028583015.1). Lineage (NCBI taxonomy): Eukaryota > Viridiplantae > Streptophyta > Pinopsida > Araucariales > Araucariaceae > Wollemia > Wollemia nobilis. The sequence continues at coordinate 3,532,511 of JAQPPZ010017106.1, forward strand.
ATCCATGTCCTGCAAATAAAATGAGTTGACCTGATTCACACCTGAAATCTAGAATGAGCCCTTCCATATCACTTCAAACTTGTGATGCTTACCAGACTTAGCCTTTTTTTCATTCCATTTTAGTAGTATATCACCCACATCGAACAAGCTCTTGAAATTTTTCTTGCCAAACCATTTATGTGTCATCCAAGAATATTCCATGAAGGTGTTGTATGATCTTTCCCTCTCTTACTCCAACTGTAAAACTTGTGCCAATCTCGTGCTCATGGAATCAGACTCATCATCGTCACCATACAACAAGTACCATGACTGAAGAACCAACAATTCAATATGAATGGGTAACACTTCTTCTTTGTCGTATACCAAGAAATAAGGGGATGTATTGATAGAATTTTTCATAGAGATATGATAGGTCCATAATGCTTGGTTCAGGAGCAAGTGCCAATTCCATTTGTTATCTCCAAGGGTTCTCTTTGGAATTCTCAATAAATTCTTATTTGTGGACTCAACCAAGCCATTACCTTGAGAATAATAGTTAGATGAGATATTAAAATAAATCCCATACTTACCCATAAATTTGTTGATCTTGGAACAGATAAAGGAAATCCCATTATCTATTATGATTGCATCAGGTATGCCAAAATGAGTTATTAATCCCTCAAAAAAAGCAATAACTATTTCTTGATCCACCTTCTTTATTCTTCTGACTCTCAAACACACCTAAGAAGTACTCCATAAATATTTCTATGGGAACAGTCCATTTGGCATCATCACATACCTACGGGCCTAAAGTTTGAATCTCCTCTATGAGGTATTAAGGTGTGGAGGACATATTCTTGAATGGAAATATTTGACAAGGTCCTCCGTATAATCACGATCATGCACATAGTGATTAGAAAAATTGCCTACTAAATATTCGAGTTGGCAAACCATGGATTTAGATGCAACGCTTTTTGCAAGCTCTTGACACAATGCTGAGCCTTGAACTAGCTTGGTTGATCATATTTCAATATTGTACTCCTAGATTTTCGAGACCCAACTAGCTCTCTTGTCTCCTAGATCTCCCTGGATGATGAAAATTTATACATCTAGATGAACAACATAAACTATTGTTTTACTTTGAGAAATAAAATGTTGGAACTTCCTCAAGTATTTCATCATTGCATATACTTGATTTTCAATGAAATTATATTTTCTTCATGTGGTTGGATGACTTGACTCAAGAAAGAAATTGATCGCTCATCTCCGTCATCTTCCTTCTATGTAAGAACCACTACATAGATCCCTTGCTCACCAATGACATACAAGATAACATATTTTGAGTAATTAAGGTTCACTAGAATAAGAACTTGAGCAATAATTTCTTTGATTTCCTTGAATGCTTGCTTCCTCTGTTCAGTCCATTTTAACTCAACATTTTGCTTCAAAAACTCAGTCATCGACTTTACTACTTGGGCAAAATCTGCAAAAAACTTTTGAAAAAGTTTTATCTACCCAAAAATGATTGCAAATGCTTATTTATGGATGGTAACAAAAGCTTTAGGAGAACCTCAGATCTAGTTGGATCAATTGCCAAACCTTCTTTTAAAATAATGTGGCCCAAGAGATTTCCTTATTTTACCATGAAGATGGACTTCTTTAGGTTGATTGATATTTTAAAATCCTAGTACTTTTCAAACACTTGTCTCAAATGTAGACTATGCTCCTCTCTATTGTGAGAAAATATAGTCATGTCATCCAAATAAATCACAATAAAGCGATTTAACAACTCACTGAAAGCTACATCCATCACTCTCTTAAAAGCTGTACCAATGTTTAAGGGACCAAACACCATTTGCTAATAAGCAAAGGTTCCCCATTTTGTGGTGAATGTTTTTTTATAGTGGTCTTCATATTTGACCCAGATTTTGTTATAGCTAGATAATCCATCTAACAAAGATAATATGTAAGAACCAACAACTACATGAAAAATATGATCAATTTACGATAGAGGGTAGTGATCCTTCAAATACGTTTGGTTTAAATTTTGAAATTCCACACATAGGTGGATATCTCCATTCTTATTTCTCCCTGTTACCAAATTTTCTATCCAGGTAGAGTGCTTAATCATATAGATGATTTTAGCTTCTATTATCTTCAGTATTTTTGCTTTCATTAGGGTTTCAATCTTGGGATTAGCCAGTTTTTGCTTTTTCCTGAAGGCTTTCACTCCTTCCTGCAACTCAATGGTATGCCGAATCACACATTTGTTGTAGAATTTCAAATATTGGTAGCACCAAGTGATAATTTTTGGGTATTCATGACATAATTATTTAATCTTCTCTAGCTCTTCCTAAGTACAATCAGTTGCCAAATTTTATCAACTTCTTGGGTCCCAAATGTAGTTCAGTGTACTCCTTTTTGTCCACTTTGATATTGTGGTTTTTTGTTATATAATTTTGATAAAAGAGACTCTCAACTATAATCAATCCCTTTGGGATATGATTACTATACAACTAGATCAACCCCTCAGCTTCTTCCTCATCAAGGGTTCTTTCTTCCACATTTCTAGCTTCTCTTATCAATAAATTTACAATCTACTCATCACTATCAAAAACTTTCCAAAAGATATTTTTTTCAGGGATTGAAGATTTGTAAACTAACCTCACAGTCTTGGGCTTTCTCACCACATGCTCAACTAGGGAACTTAGTGCTAAGGGATGCCACAAGATCTACATGCTTATTTTTCTCATGTGATATTGCTTAGATGTTCAACGATGTATAAGCCTCAAAAAGGTCCCAAACTTTAATATGGTATACCTTCAGGTAATGTTGTTTGGAAACACACTTACTAGTTACTTATGAGGCCAGGAATTGCCTCATCCATGGACACTTTTTGATACATTATAACTATTTGACTCACCCTTTTTACTATGTTTTTTATGTTAATTATGGGTAAAATGCATTATATAATGGTGTTTGCATATTCTGAAATGACAAAGTGCATATACTCTGTTTTACTATTTTTACTACAATTTCACCTGTTTTCAGTTAATTAATCAGTAGTATTATAGTAATTCAGAATCATAATATAGACCTTGTTGAATATCTGGTGCTTAAAAATATTGTGTTCCTCTGTTTAAACTGATTCAAATGGAAAAAGGTGCCAAGAACTTGTCCACTATAGCTGACTGTGCAGGAAAATAGGCTGTGACTATGACAGTTCCAACCAACTGTACATATACAACAGGGCTTGGAATCAGTCACTCCAGCACATGCCACCAATGTAGAAGGGTGTACAAGATAAGGGAAAACAATCCAAACGGTCAACAACTTCCTCCCTATGCGTTTGGAGCATAGATAAGCAATGAATTGTCACTTGCCTGTTATTTCGGAGCAGCATAGGAATAAGCGGCACAGGAATAGGGAATAGCGTAGGAATAACCGAAAATGGTCAAAATGCGCCAAAACCATGGAAAGTATGATTGTAAATTGACCAAGCAGTTAGTCCACCCTATTTGGACTTCGTTCCTTCACCATAGGCGGACCAGCTGGGATAAAGGGATAAAGGTTGACAAATTATAACCCTGCATTCCAGGAAACTATTTTGTAAATAGTTGGAAATCCCTAAAACTTAGCAAACAGATATATCAACTTTGTCTTATAAATAAAGCTCCCAACATGGTTGAGCATAATAGATATATAGATATATATATAGATATATAAGTATATATATATATATATATATATATATAAAAAAAAAAAAATAGAGGAATAGGAGATAGTTATTAGCAGAAGATAAAGTCTTTGTAGCATTATAGTAAATTGCAGATTTTTCCTGCAATACTGTAATGCAGTTTCAGATGGAATAAAAGGTGCATTATTCAGATTTTATTAGCATTTGATGGTTGATAGTGCACATTTAATTTACCTGGTATAATTCTTCACCCTCTTCTGGTTCTGGAAGCAAGGGCCACTTGCAGGATCAGAGGAAGGGCAGCATAGTGACAGAAAATTCTTGTTGATTTCTTGCTACAACAGATCAACAGAATTCTGTCAACATTTATTTGCAGAATTAGTTTCATTTCAAAATTGCACCATAGCATCTAGAATAGGTTCAATCATGTGTTAGAACAATATTTAGCATTTGACCTGTAATGGCATCATTTTCAACATTTTTTGCAATTTCCAGAATTACATCATTTTTAGTATTTTTTGCAATTTTCAGAATTATGTCATTTTCAGTTTTACTGCAATAAACATTAATTTGGTTTCTCATATTCAAATTATGTTCAGACAATTGTGAGTTTTATCATTGGTTCAATTTTTGCAAGTGTATGTGTGAATTTCCATTCTACAGTTTACTTTCCTGCAATTTGCTTTTTGGTCAATTCAACAGCATTTTATTTCTTGTCAATTTCAGATTTTGCAGTTTCATTTTCCTGCAATTTAAATTTAGCTTTAGATTGTGCAATTTGATTTCCTTTGTTAGAAATTAGGAAGTTACAACAACCCCCAGCATTGCTAACAGACCTACCAATAAAAGCCTGTTCTTGGATAAAATTAACCTGCAACTGTGACACCTCCTATCATATACAACCTTTGGACACCGCCCTAGACTGACATATAATTACTAAATGATGAATGATCAACGACCCTCATCATTTTTGGTATCATTGTTGGGGAACACACGGTGTTGTTAGGAAAAGTGAAACAGGTCAAGAATTGTGTTACAATTTTTGAAATATTGCATTTCAGTTTATTTAGTGAATAGGCATGAATGCATAGGCCAAGAGACGAAAGAGGGAGGTTTATCAGAACTAGTTCTGAACCACCAAGGTGTTCTTCATGATCAAATGAATAATTGCCTGTGTATTAAATCCCTGAGAGACTTAAGCAAGACATACCTTCTTCACCAACTGAAGCTTTGGAAAGATTAGAACAAGAGCTTTTTGAAGCACTTGCTGCTAAACATTCCCCTAAGCCTGAACAATCCACATCAGACTCAAGAAAGAAAACAACTATGGCAGCAACACCACCACCACCAGGTGGGTATGTTGATGATCCTCCTAAGACTTTTGAATACCCCATACAGTTGGATCTAGCTCTAGATGCTCCCATGAAAACTATTTCTCCATCCATATTGCCAATTTTTAGGGGAACTGTTTTAGAAGATCCTGATCAATTTTTGTTTGAATTCAAAGTGTTATGTCAGACTTATGACTACATAAATGATAATAAAAAATTGAAATTGTTTCCTTCCACGCTTAAGGATGCTGCTCTCTGATGGTTTATGAGTAATATTGAACCTAATTCAATCCATACTTGGGATGACATGGAGATTGCATTCTTACATAAATATCAAGATTATTGTAGAGTACGAAACATGAAAGATGAGTTGTTTTGGATCAAGCAAGAAGAAGATGAGAGTTTAGAGGATTATCTTGATCGCTTTGCCTTTGTCCAAAAGAGATGTGGTCCTGTAGAACCAGATTTCTTAAAACCTATCTTCTTAAGAGGATTGCAGGATGAATCTAGGGAAGTGTTAGATTTAATGGGAAAAGGAGACATAGATCAACTTGACATTGAAGATATTGTGGAGTTATGCAAAAATTATTCTCGCACTCACCAACGAAGAAAGAAGCAAAATTCTGGCAATAGTGACATAAAGGAGTTGATGGAGGAAATGGCTAATTTAAAAATTGATATCCTTGTTCAACTTAATTCTGCATTAGGTGAGAGAAACACAAAACCCAATTCTACACCACCTTTGGCAATTTATTGCCCGAGATGTAGAAATAAGCATGCCTTGCAGGATTGCCCTTTAAACAAAACTTCTATTTGTGGAATTTGTTCCAAGGAACACTCAACAGATAGATGTCCTTTGTTGCCTCATCTAAAATCTATTTTGGGCACCCAAACAGAAGAACTTAATGCTATTGGGCAGAGATCCGGTGGTGGCTATGCACAATATCCCAATGCTCCTTGGTTTCCAAATTGGGGACAACCTCCTTGGAATATGAATATGCCATGGGGACATGCAGAAGTCTCTGCACAATCTTGGAACCAACCTTGGACAACTCCTCCAGATTGGTCACATTTTGGGTGGATGAACCCACCTTGGCATACAATTCATCCACAATGGACACAACAAGGACAAATATGGGGACAACAATACCCACCATATCAAGGACAACAAAGGTATCAAGGGCAAGCTCAAAACTTGTTGCCCGCTCCTAATCCAAATTTTTAGGGAAGAGCACAACATCAACAAACACAACCAGTGAAACAACCTCCACTCCTAGCTCAGCCTGTGACTAACCCAAATAATACCAGACAAATAGCCCCTATTTATGAGTCTAAGTTTGAAGACTCTATTGCACTTCATGTACTTGACTGTAGTAACATCCAGCTACGTTCAGGGAAGGTTTTACCTGAACTTGTTCCACCCACCATTGAAGAAATTAGTGAGAAACAAGAACCTCCAAATCAAGATACAGTGCAACAAAAACAAAAAGAAGAAATAATAGAAAAAATGTAGGAATATTCTCCAGTAGCATTACCATACCCTGAAATATTTGATCATATTGATATTGCCCCTGAATCAGAATTAGTGACAGAACTTAAAAAGATGTCAATTTCTCTCCCTTTGTTGCAAGCAATAAGGGATGTGCCTTTAATAAAAAAGACTATTCAGGAGTTATGTATCAAGAAACCTGGTAAAAAAAAGGCCTTTCCTAAAACTGTTCAAGTAGAAGGAAAATTAGCTGATTTATTGTCTGGGAAACTAGTTCCTCCCAAGTATAGTGACCCAAGTAGTCCAATAGTTACAATTACTATTGGGTTAATGCAAATTCCTAATGTGCTAATTGATCTTGGAGCTGTAATTAATGTAATGACTAAGGACACAATGCAAAAACTGCAGCTCAAAAATCTCAGTCCTACCACCATAGTTTTAGAAATGGCAGATAGGTCAGTTGCTAAACCATAAGGTATCCTAGAAGATGTAGCCATTGAAGTCTCTTCTTGGGAATATCCTGTAGACTTCTTAGTATTGCAGCCTAGAAATTCAATCAATGGATACCCTATCATTCTAGGACGACCTTGGTTGGCTATTGCAACTACTTTTATAGACTGCAAGTTAGGGGAAATGACCATTTCTAATGGTGTTGACCTGAAGAAAATTTCTTTGTATCCACTAGCTCAACCTTCAACTAAATTTTTTGGACAAATTTGGTATCCTGAATCTGATGAAGAACAAGAAACCATTGCCACTTTGGCTACAGTTGTAGTGAAGGAACATATTGAGGAAATCACTACACCAAAAAGAGAAATATTCGAGAATGAAACTGTCCTAATTGAAACATTACAATCAGAAGGACTAACTGATGATCAAATTCTTGTTCATCGGTTGTTGTGGAAAGAGGAGGAACAAATTTTAGAACCTCTATCATCCATGCCTAGTCAGGAAATATCATTCATACTACCACATGGATGGCATCATCATCTTCTTAACACCTTCAAATGTCCTCTGATTCCATCAGGTATCATCTCTAAGATAGATTCTAGAGTATTTCATACTCTGTAGCCACATCATTGTCCATTAAATGCATTAATCAGTAACTATGAAGCAACTAGTTCTGTCCATCCAGGGATCAAACAAATTGAAATACAACCAGGTAAATTTTTGAACATTAATAGCTGGCTAACTGAGGACCAAGAAACCAAATTGTTTGCAATATTACAAAAACATGTTCAAGCTTTTGCATGGAACTATAAGGACATGAAAAGCATTCATCCTAAGGTATGTACACATAGGATATACACAGAAGATGTAAAACCAGTAAGGCAACCTCAAAGACGCTTGAATCCTGCTCTGAAGGAGATTATGAAAGAGGAAATTGAAAAACTCTTAGATGTTGGATTCATTTATCCAATTTCAGATAGTAAGTGGGTTTCACCACTGGTCATTGTTCCAAAGAAAAATGGTAAAATGAGAGTATGTGTGGACTATAGGGAGTTAAATAAGGTCACACATAAGGATCATTTCCCATTACCATTCATAGACCAAGTATTGGATACCCTTGCTGGAAAGAAATTTTTCTATTTTCTTGATGGTTTCAGCGGGTATAACCAGATACAAGTTGCGCCAGAAGATCAGGAAAATACTACCTTTACATGTCCTTGGGGAACCTTTGCTTACAAGGTTTTACCCTTTGGGTTATGTAATGCTCCAACAACATTTCAGAGAGTTGTTTTAGCAATTTTTTCTGATTTAACAAATGAAAGTGTTGAAATTTATATGGATGACTTCACAGTATTTGGAGATACTTTTGAATATGCATTAGAACAACTTGAAAAAGTGTTGATTCGCTGTGAAACATACCACCTCTCTCTTAATCCTGAGAAATGCTTCTTAATGATGGAGGAAGGAATTGTTCTTGGACATCATATCTCTTCTTATGGAATCAAGGTTGATCCTAAGAAGGTTGAAGTCATCAAAAACCTCCCTCCTCCACAAACTCAGATTGATGTACGTAGTTTCTTAGGGCACATTGGTTTTTATCACAGATTCATTGCTAATTTCAGTACCATAGCGAATCCCATGTTTGCATTACTCATGAAAGATTCTGAATTTGTTTGGTCTTCCGAATGTCAAAAATCCTTTGAAGACTTAAAGGAGAAGTTAACCACTCCACCTGTACTAAGAGGTCCTAATTGGGAGTTACCCTTTCATATTCAAACCGATGCTTCCAATACTGCTATTGAGCTTGTGTTAGGACAGATTGAAAATGGGGAACATTATGCTATTTATTATATCAGTAAAAACTTGACAGGAGCTGAGAAAAACTACACTACCACTGAAAAAGAATTCTTGGCTGTAATCTATGCTATTAACAAATTTTGACACTATATCATAGGGTACCAAGTATTCATCCATACGGATCATGTTGCAATCAAATATTTGATGAATAAACCATTGGTTAGTGCAAGAATTATTCGTTGGTTGATTCTGTTGCAAGAATTTGATGTTACAATAGTGAACAAACCTGGGAAATCTAATGTAGTCACAGATTTCTTGTCAAGAATACCAAATGCAGATATAGGAGAAGTGGTGGAAGATACCTTTCCAGATGAAAAGTTGTTTGCTGTCTCTGTACAATCTCCATGGTTTGCAGACATAGCTAATTACTTAGCTACAGGGAATATTCCTCTTCACTTTACCCCTAAACAAAAGAAACAGTTAATCAAGCAAAGCTCTTCTTTTAAATGGATAGAAGGATTACTGTTTAAATGCAGTCCTGATCATGTTTTACGTAGGTGTATCCGCAAGGATGAAGTATATGATATCCTACGAGCATGCCATGATGAACCATCAGGAGGGCATTATTCAGTCAAAAGCATTATTCACAAAATTTTGGGTACCGAATACTATTGGCCATCTTTGCACAAAGATGTAAAAAGGTACATTAGACATTGTGATGCCTGCCAACGAATGGGAAAACCTACCTTTACTAATGAAATGCCATTACAACCTCAAATAGGAATAGAACCATTTGAAATATGGGGTTTAGATTTCGTAGGACCCATTAATCCTCCTTCCCAAGGCAAAGTGCATATCTTGGTATGTACTGATTATGTTACCAAATGGGTAGAAGCTCATGCCTTTAAGCATGCTAGAGAAGAAAAAGTTGTTGATTTTCTGTATTCATAGATTTTTCTGCATTTTGGAGCCCCACAATCCATCACCACAGATCAAGGACCCCAGTTTACTTCAAAATTTATTGAAGCCTTCACTCAACTCTATCAAGTCAAACATAGAAAGTCCTCACCTTATCATCCACAAGCCAATGGCCAAGTTGAAGTGACTAATAGGGAATTAGAATGAATTCTGACCAAAACCATAGCAGTCCATAGAAGAAATTGGCTGGACAAGTTACCAGAAGCTATTTGGGCTTATAATACCACTTGGAAATCTACCACTAGATTTACGCCATATGAATTAGTTTATGGAAAAAAACCTCTTTTGCCTATTGAGTTTGAATTACTAACTCTTCGAACTACTTTGGAAGTAGGTATTGATCTATCACAGGCACAAGAAGATCGCATTCTGCAACTTGATGCATTGGATGAACTATGCATGGATGCACTACATCAGACAGAGATAATCCAAGCACAACGAAATATGTGGCATGATAGTCACATACAGCAGCAAAAATTTTAGCAAGGTGATTGGGCCTTGTTGTTTGATTCATAATACAAGGATTTCCCTAGAAAGTTGCAGACCAGATGGCTTGGACCATACCAAATTGAGGAAGTGTTTGACAATGGAGTTGTTCGCCTTACACCTATTGATGACTCATGACGCAAGTTATTGGTGAATGGACATCGTCTTCGTATGTACCACAAACCACACAACAAGGAAGAATTTCTCAAGCAAGTGGAAAATTTGGATGTACACATTTGGGAAGAAAACACTTCTTCCATACCAAATTTAGCAGATTGACACAATATATAAAAAAATAAAAAAAAAAATAAAAATTCAGGAAGTGAAAACCTCTTTGAGGCGCTCCTGAGTTGGGTTTACATGAAAACCGGTGTTTCGGCATGTTTACCTAGTTGGTTTCACCATCATTGTTCGGTCTTGTCTCATGACCGTTGTTTCATCTGTTTTCAGATTGCACCTACCTTAGTTCAAAGATTGATTAGCTGGAAATCTTAGCAGGAGCACCCCGAAATGTAGATAAAAATGGTTATAACAGGTATGTGTCTTTTTCATTTTTTGAATAATGTAAATCATTAGTATATAGTGTATATATCCTTGATTAGTATAAAAGCATATAAAAATGGGAATAAAAAAATGGAAAGTTCAGTTGCTCCAGAACATCCAAAAACTGCACCTGCTAAGGAATATCCAGGTTCTACAGGGTTAAGAAGGTCTGCTAGACTTTAGAAAATTAAAACCCTACCAGAAACACCAATAAATATCATAGACCCAATCCATCTATCAAGTGAAGGAGAAGTTAGAATAGAAGATGCATAGGAAAAATACATTGAAATAGAAATTACAGACAAAGGGATACAACCAATGGAACTGGACACAACTATGGAAGAAACTCCAATAAGCCCTATACGTCCACTAGTTGATTATACTGACTCTGATCCTGAGGAGCATTTGAATTCTGATTCTGAACCAACTGAGGTTGATGTGCACACTCCAGTGCATGCTGAGTCTAAGAAATATTATGAGTCTGAGTCCAAAGAAGAAATTGATATCCACACTCAATTGCATGCTGCAAAGAGTGTTATTAAAACCCAGACCCATTGGATTGAACAGGCTGAAGAAGCCATAAAACACAAAGATCAACAAATTTCTCTGCTTCAGCAACAAATTCAAGATCTGTAGAACAAATTGTTTCAACTGGAACATCAATCTACAGAGTTAGCAGAGGCATCACCTGATGAATGGGCACAGATCCTCTTGGATTTAGCTAAACAATCAGAGGCTAACATAGCACCTGCACAAAGATCACCTATTGGAGAAGAAGCAAGAATAGAAATATATGATAGTATGATTCAACATGAAAATCCATCAAGAATTCTGATGAAAAATGACATTGCCCTTCAGCAGGAAACACAAACACTTTCTATGGAGGAACAAGAGGTTGCAGCTCAAGACCAGGTATCCACACTCTCTCCTCTTGTTTCTACTAATCCAATTATTATAGTTACAGTAGAACAAGGAACACAAACAGATTTGCCATTTGTAACACCAACTGTGGAAGTTGGTGTACAAGTAAATATAGTGGCACAAATGCAACCCATTGTAAGGCCCCCAGATATAGTGTCTTTAACTAGGTACAATGAAGACCTAGCATATTGGATGACCCAGTGTCATCAGTTAGAGGGAAAGGTTGCCACTTTGAACTCTGTAATAACCAAATTAACAGAGAAGGAAACATAAATTAATAGGTTAAAAGCACAGGTGTAGGATGTATGCCAGATTGCATAATATGCAATACAATGTAGAAGACCACCTAGGTTTTATAGCCTCCTACTCAAGGAGAGATACCTTCACTGGCAAATCATGAGACTTGCTTCTGAGCTACCTCATCAGTTGAAAACTCCTGGAGAGTTTGTGGAGGCATTTATGCAGAGTCCAGTAGAGCAACAACACCTGTTATGTGAGTTATTTTTGCATAATTTCTTTTTGCCAATAGAAAGTATGTTTATGCCTCATATTTATACAGGTGACTTACAACTGAGAGCCTTCATGTCCACTCTACAAAATCATATCTATTGGGACACAGAAAAGAAATTAACTAAAGAATTGGAATCACAAGTTGTTTTACTTATCGAGCCTGCTCCCTTGAATCACAGGGATTGTACAAGTAATCATTATACCTTCATGCAAAATACCAGAATGAAACAACTCTATCTAGGGAACCTTCAAAGATGTATAACTTAGTTTTAGAGTTTTTGTGTAGACTTCTTTGATGATGCTTTGGCAACCTATAAAAATAGATGGGGTGAGTTATCTATCTCTCTACAAAAATGGGAGCCAATTTCTCCCACTAATTTGTTGTGGTCAAGGAGAAGGGCAGAAGGCATTGTCCAAATTATCTTAGAAATCAAGGAGCTTTGGATAGGTCTAAGATACATGATGCCTATAATTATCACTCCTGTCCCCTACTTCTTTGATAATGACCCACAACCTGATATGCACTTCCAATAGTGGTTTCAGTCCATAAAAGCAATCAAAGGATTCTATGCAGTTGGTGGTGCATGGTTAAAATTTCATGAGAGATATCTAGACCTGGATTTGTGTGCCTCTATAGCTGCACAAAATGCATGAGGGCATGCATTACCATAAGTTGGGGGGAAAATGATGAGGCCAGGAATTGCCTCATCCATGGACACTTTTTGATACATTATAACTATTTGACTCACCCTTTTTACTATGTTTTTTTATGTTAATTATGGGTAAAATGCATTATATAATGGTGTTTGCATATTCTGAAATGACAAAGTGCATATACTCTGTTTTACTATTCTTACTGTAATTTCACCTGTTTTTAGTTAATTAATCAGTAGTATTGTAGTAATTCAGAATCATAATATAGACCTTGTTGAATATCTGGTGCTTAACAATATTGTGTTCCTCTGTTTAAACTGATTCAAATGGAAAAAGGTGCCAAGAACTTGTCCACTGTAGCTGACTGTGTAGGAAAACAGGCTATGACTGTGACAGTTCCAGCCAGTTGTACATATACAACAAGGCTTGGAATCAGCCACTCCAACACATGCCACCAATGCAGAAGGGTGTACAAGATAAGGGAAAATAATCCAAACGGTCAACAACTTCCTCCCTATATGTTTGGAGCGCAGATAAGCAACGAATTGTCACCTGCCTGTTATTCCAGAGCAGCGTAGGAATAAGCGGCGTAGGAATAGGGAATAGCACAAGAATAACCGAAAATGGTCAAAATGTGCCAAAACCATGGAAAGTATGATTGGAAATTGACCAAGCAGTTAGTCCACCCTATTTGGACTCTGTTCCTTCACCATAGGCGGACCAGCTGGGATAAAGGGATAAAGGTTGACAAATTATAACCCTGCATTCCAGGAAACTATTTTGTAAACAATTGGAAATCCCTAAAACTTAGCAAACAGATATATCAACTTTGTCTTATAAATAAAGCTCCCAACACGGTTGAGCATAATATATAGATATATAGATATATAGATATATATAAAAAAAAAGAAAAAAAGGGGATAGAGAAATAGGAGATAGTTATTAGCAGAAGATAAAGTCTTTGTAGCATTACAATAAATTGCAGATTTTTCCTGTAATACTATAATGCAGTTTCAGATGGAATAAAAGTGCATTCTTTAGATTTTATTAGCATTTGATGGTTGATAGTGCACATTTAATTTACCTGGTATAATTCTTCACCCTCTTCTGGTTCTGGAAGCAAGGGCCACTTGCAGGATCAGAGGAAGGGCAGTAGTGACAAAAAATTCTTGTTGATTTCTTGTTGCAGCAGATCAGTAGAATTCTGTCAACATTTATTTGCAGAATTAGTTTCATTTTAGAATTGCACCATAGCATCTAGAACAGGTTCAATCATGTGTTAGAACAATATTTAGCATTTGACCTGTAATGGCATCATTTTTTGCAATTTCTAGAATTACATCATTTTCAGTATTTTTTGCAATTTCCAGAATTATGTCATTTTTAGTTTTACTGCAATAAACATTAATTTGGTTCAACTTATGTTCAGACAATTGTGAGTTTTATCATTGGTTCAATTTCTACAAGTGTGTGTGTGAATTTCCATTCTGCAGTTTACTTTCCTGCAATTTGCTTTTTGGTCAATTTCAGCAACATTCTATTTCTTGTCAATTTCAGATTTTGTAGTTTCATTTTCCTGCAATTTAAATTCAGCTTTAGATTGTGCAATTTGATTTCCTTTGTTATAAATTAGGAAGTTACAACAACCCCTAGCACTGCTAACAGACCTACCAATAAAATCTTGTTCTTGGATAAATTGAACCTACAACTGTGACACCTCCTATCGTATACAACCTTTGGACACCGCCCTGGAATGACATATAATTACTAAATGATGAATGATCAATGACCCTCATCATTTACCTAGTTGATGATTAGCTCAGAATAGGGATATGCATAGTGGAAAATATTCACAAATTGGGCAAATATTAGGATTTCCAAAATTGGAAATTGGCAAATATGAGGACCCTCAATGTCGGCCCATTCGCCTAAAATTTTTGAGACCAATTTTTTCTTAGGGTCAATTCACCACAATATATTTTTACTCGTTGGAAAGCTCTTTTCAAGAATAATCTAATGGTGGTGTTTTTATGAAGTTATAAGGTGATTTAATAGGTCAAAATATGCCCCAAATATGACCTTACTTTTTAGGGCTTAAAATACCTCAAATTTTGGTGTGAATATGATTGATTTGATTTGCTTAGGATTCATATTGATTTATATTAGGATTCACCATTTTTTTACAAGTAAATTTTGAGTCCAACCCCTTATGCATAACCTTGGCTTAGAATATCCAAATATTTGCAATTGTTTGATCCTAAGTTTTTCTACTTTTTTTAGACCCAAATAGAGTGCTTCATACTCAGTGGCATTATTTGTACAACTCCAGGTTAGTCGATAAGAGTACATATTTTGTATGCTAGAGGGAGAAATGAAAATTATCCCTACTCCTACACTATTATTGCACCTAGCACCATCAAAGTACAACTTCCATAATTGATCCATAGTAGTATCTTGATCATCGAACACCTTTGCTTTAGCTTTTTCAAGTTTAGTAATGGTGTAGTAGTCGATTTCGGTCTCCATCATGGTGTTAAAATTGAGCATTGAAAACTCATATTCTGTCTGAAGCTCATCTATAACTTCTTCCATAAAATCTAATTCCTCTAGCTATTTGATCATCAATTTGATAAAATTCTTGGGTTTATCTTCTTCTTCAATTTTCTCTATGTGATAAGTTGAAGGTTTCTCATTATAAATACAGATTCTCCTCCCTTTTACAAGAATATCCAAATGAGAATAGTCCAAAGAAAGGTAGCCTCCCAAATTGGTAGTGAACTCCTATGATAGACGCATGCTAAAGTATAGCTCTATATTAACCACAACTACCTCTTGGATCATAGTGATCTAAGGTAATTTATGTAGCATGATGGGGATATCTTTGATGATCCTCACTATCCTGACAGGGATTCCATCTACTTGTAAAATTCTAGGGCTACTCCTTGTATATTCTATATCCATAATATCATAAACTATATTTGGCATGATAGTCATTATAGTGCAGGAGTTAATAATGTAATTGTGTACAATCCAAACTTCCATCCTGAGAGACAAGTAGAAATGGGATGGTCTATTCTTTCTAGTGGTAGAATTCATCAATATTTGAGCTAACACTATCTGAGTCATATTCTTCCCCTTATATTTCTTAAATTCTAGTGATTCTTGCAACAAGTCCACTTGTCTAGACAATTGCGATGCATCATAGAGATTCACCTTGGTTGGAATCCTCTTTAGTTCTTCAAGGATGTTATATGTAGATGCACCAAACTCTTTTACTTCATTGTTAGTATCATATCTTCACTAATACTATTGTGTAGCATCTACCCTCTTATGTTTGGTCAAGGATGGGTATTTGAGCTTTTCTCTGGCCTGCTCCTCTATTTCAACTTTTGCTTGCAAAGTTGAAGCCTTTTCTTGCAATCTCTCTTTTTCTTGTGAAGGCAAAATATCTTTCAATAGGACAGGTCCATATAGCTTGGGCACTGGAACAACTACTTTTGCTTACACTTTTTTTTATCATTTTGCACATTTTAATTAGTGGGTACCTTTAAGGGCTCCATATTAGCTGGGTTTTATTACAGATATTGAGAGAACTAAAACTTGCTCTTTAGAAGGGACCATAAAATTATGATCGAATTTTGTGATCATGTTGATTTGACCACTAGAAGAACTCTCCACCAATTTTTACACTTAGTTTAGGTTAACCATGCAATTTTCCTTGCCATGCAAATCATTGCATGTAGAGCACCAATATGCTTTGTTTGATGTGCTAGCTTCTTTGTTCATCAACATAGTTAGATTTTTCTTAGGTGCATTACTAGTTGAAGCTATTTTTTCCTTTGTGATCATCGATGATTGAAATATCCTTAGTTGGAAATCTCTTTAAGCATGCTTCCTTTTAATAATTGTGATCATATTACCCATTGCTCTTATGGCTTAATTAATTGACTACAATTATTTTAGCAATTTTTCTTGTGGATCAGGATTTGAGGGTGTTGGAGGAGTTGGTAATGGAACAGGTATAGATGAAGATGATAATTTTGGAACTAAAACTCGAGTGAGTAATTATGGAATGGTTAGTATGGGAAGTTGGGGGACAAAAACTATCATCATTGTTTAAGATGCATTTGGGTTCCATGAAGGAATTGGATACATGGGGGACATGGGCAAGGGCTAAGAAGATGCCTTAGTATATAAATATTATGAAAGATCATGAAAAATAGGTATTGTCATTTTTGGTGAAAGCTTACCAATTACAATCAGGCCAGATTTGGATTTTTTACACTAGAATAAATATCAAGAAATATTTTGACATTGGACTGTCGGATGGCCATACTGATGTCGTAGTTGAAATCTCAGCGGTAATAAAATATCACTTGCTCAAGAGTCAACCAAAGACCATAAGGAAATCTATGCCAAGTTTGGGTGAACCTGACATTGAAGTCCATGATTTCCTCCTATGGATGCCTCTAAATGGTGGTAAACTAATGCAACAATGATAACGGGTTCACTTTTTTTGTTGAAATATTTGATCAATAATTCAGCCAACCAGTCCCAAGTAGTAATGGTGGTAGATTGTAACAATCGATACCAGTAAATCAACAAACCTTTGAGAGAGAGAATGAGCAATATTACCATTATATCCTCATTTGTGATACTATGGATTGTTGCCAAGGTAGACACATCTTGGAGATGCTTATAAGTCATCTTACCTATACCATCATAAGTAGGTACATCCTTCATTACTTCTTGTAGAATCAGGTTTTGAGCTTGCATATTCTAAGGTCCAAAGTGGTTCCATACTGGGAACTACCTTGGTGGCTATGGTGGTTAATTTTATGCCATTTGGACTGGATTTTTTGTTTGGGGATGTAGAAAAATAGTGGCTATGCTATCAAGGCTAGAAGGAATAGAGAACACACCAACTAACTATGAATATGTTACACTTGATGGGTCAACTAGAGTGACTATCCTAAGATGTTCTTCTAACACTTGGGTGTCAAGTTCATAAAACTCAATGAGATTTTCTATATTTTTGATATTTGATCTTGTGATCATGAAGAAAGATTTCTCTCACTTCACGTTCGAAGGCTTCAGGGTAAAAATGAGTCACCAAATGTTCTAACCATACAATACAAAGGTAAGCATTAAAACTCAATATTGTTCAAGGTGTGTCGAAACTATTAGTACTTGTGGTGATTTTTCTAGATAATGGCAAGCCAGAGATCCACCAACTTAGGGTACCTTTAAATATGGAGAGAATTTGTCCCACCAGGCATGCCAAAAAATATTTACTGTGAGTGGGTGAAATCGAATATACTTGTTCAAAGTGGAAATTTTGGGTCCCACCGAACGTGCCAAAAATTGTTGCTCACAAGCCTAATCATAAAATATATGCACCCTAGACCTAGCCAATATTGAAAGGTTCAATAAAATATATGTCCTTCAGGCCAATATCTAGAAATGGCTGGTCCCCTTACTACACTAATTTAGTTTAAATATTAGGGTAACAGGAAAGATATGGTAAATGACAAAAAGAAATGGGAAATATGGCTATGAGCCAGATACAAAATATGGGGATAAACTAACAACTAAAATTCACATCAAGTATCAATTAGCATGAGATAGAAAAAAAGGTATAGGAACCACTCATATTTTATAGAGATGACCTCCAAGAAGCATTTTAGTATTCATTCCCTCACCAACAGTAGTAAAATTCAGATGTAGAATTTAAAATTAACTAATAATGGATATGAACGTAATAAAAAATGATAAGAAAAAAGTAATAAAATACAATACTAGTAAGGAACTAGACGTTGAGTATATTTCTATTGATGCATAAAACTTAAAGTATTTTTCTGTGTGGTGTCTATCCTTCCTTTCATTACATTAAAATACTTAGTATTTATAGAGAATTTTACCTCTGAAATTAAATGCATAGTACAACAAAATATAGGTTGGTAAAAAATAAGTAAGAGCAATTTTCTCCTCGGTAATGAAAAATGCTTGGATTAGATCATTATTCAGGAAGAAGTGATTAGGTTTTTATGGACTACACCTAGAAAATTAGTAGATATGAACGATGGAAAAAATGTTCTAGGTGTCGGTGCACCAAAAATCAGCAACATAGAGCAGCTGCTAGTGATGGCTTGGGATCCTACATTATTGGTACAATTATATGATATGTTGTATGAGATCCACTCCCATGGATATAAGGGTTAGAGTGTATTTTTCTACTACATGTGTGGGGATGGTAGCATATTGTTGTGGATCAACTACGAAGACTGCCTTGGATGACACGAGTGCAACTTGTAGATAGGGATATAGGCTATGAGATTCTATAGTAGTGAGCCAAGGAGATCGATCAGAGCCATCAATTTGCAAGTAAGGTTGAGCACTACACAAAGTCATTTGTATGACTTAGGGTAGAGGATGTGACTTGGAGACCCTAAAATAATTATCTAGTATGGCTTGATGTTAAGGCACAACTTCACCAGGTGAGGCAAGGAAGATGGTTAGTTGGGTGACATGGGACTAAGTGGGAGTTCTTTCCTTAGGCTTGAGTCCTATGGAATTTTGGGCTATTTCAGGGATTATCTATTTGGCCAGTGTTCTAACGATCCCATGGGAATGATAGGGCACTTGGTTGGCCTACAATTGAGATAGTGTTAGAGGAAAATCTACCTTTGGTTACATTTGCACCCAAGACTTTGCCAACATTGAAAGACCAGGTTAGAATAAAGTCTACCTAGTTCAATCACTATAGGAGACTGGTTCCTTTGCTTATTTAGGAAAAGGGAGAAAGAGGGATATGCGTAAAGAGAGGGAAATATAGTTATGGCTAGAGGATTAAAATGGTAAATATTAAGCAACAACAAAGCAACTACCATAGGTTTTTGCAGAGAAGCATAACAAAACCAAAATATAGAAAATAAAACTCCTGGTGAATGTATTATTTAAATGCAGCTTATCCACGAAGTAAATTGCAGATCTAACTGAATGTTAATGCAAAAATTCAAAATAAAAATTAACGCAGGTTACATTCAACTTAGATTTATATAGCAGTATATAACACATACATACTTGATTTGAAACACCAATGATCCAAGAACCAGAATGAATAATCTTTATTAAGATTTCAGAATTTTGTATACATAGCCTTGTAAATGCCTAAGAGCTGACCATTTTTTTAGGTCACTCATTCTATATATAAGAGTTTTACATAAGTAAAAAACTAAAAGTTGTTACAACATCATGCTCGTAGGCTCATTCTGGTTCAAACGCTATTGAGGGAGCATGGAATATTCAATTGGAAGTGGTTGGAGATATTCTTGTTATGATGATATTCCCTAAATTATTTAGACATCATGGTCCACTTGGTCTCTAAAATATCATGGAATCGAGACTTTTTGCCTTAGCTTTCCTTTCGGCCTTCAAAATGTCGTGCCATCATGACTTTTCACCTTAGCTTACTCATTGGCCTTCAAGATGTCATGTTATCGCAAATTTTGATCTCAGATTGCTTCTCAACCTATAAAATATCGTACCATCATGACTTTTCACCTCAGCTTGCTCCTCGATCTCCAAAATGTCGCACCATCATGAATTTTCATCTCAGCTTGCTCTTGGCCCTCTAAAATATTACGAAATAGTGAATTTTGGCCTTAGCTTATTCTTTGGCCTTCAAGATGTTGCGCTATCATGACTTTTGATCTCAGCTTTCTCCTCAACATCCAAGTCACGCCATCATGAATTTTCACCTAAAATTGCTCTTGGCCCTCCAAAATATCATAAAATTATGAATTTTGGCCTTATCTTATTCTCCGGCTTCTGAAATGTCATGCTATCATGAATTTACTCTATACTTAGAAAAAATATTGAGAAGATTATTCCTTATTTTTTTGGATGTGGTAATTTTGACCAACACGTAGTCGGAGAGGATTCAAATCTTGTGGTAGATATTTCTTGTTGAGATGATGTAGGTACTACAACATAGTATGACTCTTGGTGGGTGACTCACCAGTGGTGGGGAGAGGGTCCACTAGGGGGTGATGTAGCTGCGATGCTAGAGGATGCTGACAAGGATGTTGTAGATGAGGGTATCAGTGAGTCTCTAACTAAGGAGGAGTCAGACGCAGGTGAGAAACATGTATGTCACCAAGTTGTAGATGAGTGGATATACCTTCTTGATTAGGGGATCTACGAGATGACTTTGGTGAGGGTAACTTTGATAATCAGGGAGTACATGTACAACTCACAGCATGAGATGCTACTATTAATGAGTTCTAGGGTGATCTAATTAGAGGTAGACAAGAGCATGCAAAGGAGAGAGATCTACTACAAGCATAGGTGCAGAGTGCACAAGCTAATATTGATAGGTATGTAGAAGAGATAGCTACTCTTTGAGCATAGGTTAGAGCACAGAGCCCTATCCATGGGGGATATATTAGTGGTGAGATAGCCAAACTACGGGAGGAGGTGGCATAGATCTAGGCCTTAGTGGGGGACTTCCAAGGTCATTTTATTGAGTAGTGATCATTCACTTAGGTTTTTTAGGATGAGATAGTGCACCTTAGGGGGTGCATACTAGAACATCCTTCTGCTAGTGGTTTGCACCAGAGTCAGAAGAGTGGTACAAGATATTCTTCTACAAGGATGGGGGATCCCAGCACCACACAAAGGTTATACAGGTCAAGGAGTAGAATATCTGGGAGTTCTCACCAGACACTAATTGAGGGTGGGGTGAGAGTCATAATGTCGATACTGCATGACCATGGATTTTGAGACTCTATGGTTCTTTTTGATATTTTGGGATTATGAGGTTTGAGGACCCACTTTATTGTAGCCTACAGGAAATTTATGGATGATGATGTAGCTTTGGTTCCATACATACATATATATATATATATATATATATATTATCATTAGTTTTTTTCTTACTACTATATGAGATGTATACAATGCTTATATTTTCTTTACTAATGCTTTTATGGATGCTTACCATGTATGCATGTATTGTAATATGATGTGATTTTATGATATTTATATATGTGTATGCATAATGAAATGGATGATTTATTAATGTGTATGATGGATTATGAATACTATTTGACATACTAGATGCTAGCACCATAGACTGTACAAAATGTATCTTATCATTTTTATGTTATCATGACACTATGTAATGGCTTTGTGTGACGTAATGCAACAAAATATGTGATATCATGATATGAAATGAAATGAATAATATAATGTTATATTATGTGCTTGGTATTTTCAGGAGACTCAAAAACTCTAGTTACCCAATAAAAAATTGTATAGTAACCATGCAAATTCTTTTTTTGGCAAAGTATGAATCTACTAAGATAACCAAGATATTCAATATCCCTGTGTGTGCATGTGATTTCATTACTATGATAACACATAAAGTTACCCTAGTGCAAAACATGATTGATCCAACCCATATGTACTAGAGATCACTCTACAACTACCATTATCCTGAGTTTTATGTGTAGTTGGATTAGACCACTAGGCAATACAGGCTATCAAAAGCTATCTCATTCGCATGAAAACATTGGTATCTACAAAGCAAGTTTCTTATGTTGCAGACATATCATCATGTGTAAGTATACCGCCATTGCTCGGCGAGATTTATGCCATTCAACCTATAATGAGGATCACTCTATGGTTGTCCAATGCTAAGAATTTCAAGGATTCAAGTGTAGTACTCCCTTATTTTATTTTATCTTTGAATTGTGTTAGGGAGTTTATTATTATTTTTTATGGTGAGCAATGGATTTTAGTACTAGTGAGAACCACTGTTTATTTTACTTTTTTTTTCTAATGGTGAAAACCACTTTTTCTTTTGAATATTGCTAAGTGGTAAAAACCACTGTTTATTTTTCTCTTTTGGATACGTGCTTCGATTTAGTGAGAGGTAAGGGATTTTTATTGCTTTGGGTAAGGATGAACTTGTCCTTTTATCAATTCTCAACATCTTTGAAACATTCACATATGGGGATGAGTGAGGTAAACTTTTTACTTAAGGGAATCTAGACCACTTTGTAGGTTTCATATTTCCTTGTAAAATGTGTTGGGATTTTGACATATACAAGATATAATATAAGAAATATTCTACCTTCTAAAAATCATGATAGCTTTCTACAAATTTTGAAAAGAAAACTAGAGATTACTGAGTGACTAAAAACCCTATATATAGTTTATGAATACTGGATAAGTGAAGGGAAATAAACACACAGTATGGAATGTAGATGTAAAGGATAAATATAATGTAAATATGTGGTAAAAATATCCTTTGACAACATTGATTGTGACAGATGCCTAGTGTATATACTCGGTGCTAGACATGTATGATCAACTCTAAAATACAAAAATTCAATGATAGGTATGCCTAATGCAACTGATGTTATAATGCAATGGTATGAAATTAAATAGAATACAATATTTCTATATTTTTCATGTTTTTGTATTTTTGATATATATATATATATATATGTATATATAGTTTGACCAATGAGCTTAGTGGATGTCATTGTGGATTTTTTAGGTGACCAAAGAGCTTATAGATGCCTTTGGGACATTTTGGGTGACCACATAGCTTATAGATGTCTTTAGGACTTTTTAGGGTGACCAAAGGGTTTATAGATGTCTTTGGGGATTTTTAGGGTGACCAAATAGCTTATAGATACCTTTGGGGATTTTTAAGGTGACCTAGATAGTCGTAGACTATCTAGGAGAATTTTAGGATGACCTAGATGATCGTAGATCATCTATGAGCATTTTAAGGTGACCTAGATGATCGTAGACACCTAAGAGCATTTTAGGGTGACCTAGACACAAGTAGACCACCTATGATAATTTTAGGATGGCCTATATGTTTGTAGACCACATAGGACCATTTTAGGGTGACCTAAATGGTTGTATACCACCTAGGAGCATTTTAGGGTGGCCTAGACGATCGTAGACCACCTACGAGCATTTTAGGGTGACCTAGATGGTCGTAGACCACCTAGGGGTATTTTAGGGTGACCTAGATGATTGTAGACCATCTAGGAGGATTTTAGGGTGACCAAAGGGTTCATAGACACCTTTGTAGGGACCCCCTATACTATGTACACCCTATCTATAGACCCCCCTATCTATGGGTTATTTCTTAGACTCACTAGGGTGGCTAGGATAGAGATGGAATGATCGACGGTGGTTGATGTGGAAGGTGATGAGCTTGCTCTTCAAGTGGTAAAATATATCACCAAATAGGATATTATACTAATAACATGCAAATATATAACTCTTCTCATTGTCTAAAATGACAACTTGATCGTGTTCTTCATCTGAACTTGGGTAATTTATGGGAGCCATGCCATAGTATGATTCATCATTTGTTGTCCATTCATGAGGAGGACATCGATCATATTCCTTACTATCATATTGAAGGGTATAGAACTCTCTCCCACCCCATGAGATTGGATGAAATCACTAGATAACCATTAATCTATCATGTTTATGAGAAAGAAATATCCCAATGAGTGGACATGATTTGGATTGGCATAAGGATCATGTGCAAGATCATCCCTGTAATTCAGACCTAGGTGTTCTAGACTCTTTGTGAGGACATCTAAAGGTACTGGCTTGTTGTGTCCCAACCCATATTTATTATATGGTAACTGATATTATAGCTGGCAAGGAACATGAGTACCTTGTTCATATAACCCTAGACCAAAACCATACCAATTTTAGTGATGTAGACATTGCATGGCATAGTCAAGATTTGAAATGTAATTTATATCCTCAGAGAAAGGTTCATCATCTTCCTCTTGCTAAGGAACTGGAAACGTTCCATACTCGATACCCCCATGTATGAAATTTGTTTTATTGGGTGGTATACCTAGAGGTACAATACTACCTATGGGAAGATGAGGTCTTCCTATATCTTGCACTATCTCGATGGATGAAACTATTGTGATGTTTCTAACTAAGTACTATCCTAACCCTATAATAGCCATCTGGATTGTAACCTGAGATGATGAAGGTGGAGGAGATAGAAGCAAGGCTTGAGATAACTCAATGTGTACCTCTTAATATGGTTTCTTGTCTACTAGACTGAGTCTCTTTTGTAGAAATGGTGGAAATAATGGGATGGATCTCATCGATCGACCTCTTTGACATGTTCCTCTATGGAGGATTAGACTATGACGAAGGTATTTATAATGTTATCAATGTTGATGATGGTATGGATGAAGATGGTATTGGTGTAATGGAAGGTGATGGTGATGGAAGTGGATCCTAAATGGGTGTGTTCAGTTGGAAGTCCACATTAGTCGATGGTAAGGTCAACTCAAGGATTTTTTACACAAGGTTAAAATACTTAAAGGGTTTAAGTTCTGTAGAGGCAATGTGTACCTACCCTTCATAAGTATACTTTAGAAATTGGTGAGCAATGGAAGGGATACAATTCATGTACCTGATCCAAGGTATGCTTAGCAATATGTTGTAGGCCATTGCACCCTCTAAAACATGACATAATTTTGGTATAGTTTTTCATCCCACCTAAATGGGTAGGACTAAAGTGCTGACTATGGAGCATATCATACCATTGAATGCTCAAAGGATGTATATGGATACCACAACATGAGATGCTGGAAGTCCTAGGTGTTTAAGATCACTAGTGGTTATTATGTTTGTCATGACTCGTTACCCTCCTACCTTATTTAAAGGATATTAATTGATTTTGGGGATCAATTAATGTCTAATAAAAAGGGCATAGACCCTAAATAATCCTAAAAAAATTATAATAAAATAATTTTATAAAGGATAGGAAAATATTAATTATATTTTAGAGAAGATAATTAATTAGAAACTAATTATGAGGTCTTGTGAAAGATAAAATTAAGGAATTATCTTTTAAAAATTATGAAAATATAGTAAAATATGCCTATTTAGTGGATCCAAGTAATATGGGACTTAAAAGGACTATAGGATTGTTAATATATATATATATATATATATATATATATATATATATATATATATATATCCTATCCATTGGGGAAATACCCATATGGCTTCTCCATATTGGTGGAAATTATGAGAGGAATCTCTTACCCTATCAATAATAGTCCTAGATTTGTATCCATTCTATGCCTTAATAGTATGGGTTTTGTATTTGTCCCCATAAAAAAAGGACACAAAACAAAAATAAGGTCACTCACCTTATCTCTAGTGGACCCTTTAGTGACATGATAAGTCTTAAGGGACCCAAGGTATCTTTTTAATATTATTATAATGTGGCCACTATTTTGCCCATGAGTGGAGAAATATTCCTATAAATAGAGGACACCTTGTGAATAAAGCCCATATAGGAACTCTTGGAGGATTAGGGAGTATGCTCTTCACCCTTGAGTGAATAAAAAACTAGAAGTCCTTTGAGAGTTTACTATGGGTATTTGGCCATGACTATCGAATGATTATTGTGAATATAGGGAAAATAGGAGATTGAGAAAATGGAGATGAGCTATGAGGGAAGTTTCAAGGACACAAGAAGGAGGATAAAGAGGTAGGTTTACTCTTTCCTCTATATGTTACTATTGGCATATATTAATGTTGTATTGTGGTACAAGTCTTCTTTTGGAAGTTAAAATCTCATGTTGTATCAAGGAAATTGTTCTAGTTACAAAACATATGGCTTATAAAGGTAAATTCATTTTAAGAAGGAAGGTCTTCAGAAGAAGATTATTTAGCTTGAAAAGTAACTTGTTGTAGTAACCGATATCCCTTAGCTTAGTTTTTCTTTTTCAATAAATAAATCCCTATCTCTGCTTGTGATGCTAAAAATAATGCATACAACTAGTCGACGAAAATAACAATAAAATTTTGGGTAAGAGCCCAAGGATCAAGCCCTTATCATCCATCCATAGTAAACCATACCACTATCATTTTTCTTAAGCCTCCATAACTGGCAAAGAACAACATGGATATTCTAAATGACAATCTTAGATCTAGACCTTTATAGCATGATTGAGTTATTATGGACCTCTGCTAGTCAACGACACCTAATTGTTTCGAGCATGTGGACAAAAATTAGGACCCTCGCTACTTTCATAGTGTGAAACTTATAGAGTGTGCTCTTGTGAATGATTGGGTTCCTGTACACCATAGGATCATTATTTAACTATGTATTTTGATCCAAAATTACAACCTCAATGATTGATAGGGTAACATTTGCAGTACAATTACAAAATGGATTACAAAATTTTGTATATCTTTTGGCTCCTAAAGATAACCTCTCAATCAATACTGAAGGCTTATATAAATAGTCTAGGATATTGGAAACAGGTCTTAGTGAAGCTCCTTGGGTAGATTAGATGCCGACAGCTAGAGTATCAATGCCAACTGTGTTGCTACCTCAGAATATTCGGTTTGGAAAAACCTGCAATCGCGATTGAAAACCCTTACAATGAGATTCATCGACTATGTACTTTCTTTGTTCATCATAGCATTTATTTATAAAAAATATATATATTTCACTAATCTATCCAGGTTTAGCATATGACGAATACTGCTCTACGATCGGTTATGGGTTACCATGAGGTAGAAGGATTCAATTAGAGCATAATGATGGCTGATGGGGATAGATCCACGATTGCAAGGGAAAACCAATGAAATGAGTGTCTTGTAGGCTCATAGATTTGTGTACTCCCATTTTGATAATAATTAAGTAAAAGAAAAGGTCCTAGTACATTATTCATATACATGTGTGAAACCTTCGAGACCATATGACTAGGAGTAGACCATGAACCACCGAGTTGTTATATGTATATAATGACTCTTGGGTTAATGTTATACAAAATACCCACAAGGTTATAAACTAGAATCACCAAAGGATTAATGGTGGTAGATATAGAACAAGGACACTACTCACCCTAGTTATTGGGTTGAAGTAGGACTTAGGTATATTAGTGTGAAAGGGGTTTATGTTGCATTCGAATGATTAGGGACATAATAGCAATAAAATAACCATTACACATTAAGTGTGGTTATATAGCATACCCATAACAAGGTCAAGAGAAGGATTTTAGTGTGTATCTTTATTAATTCCTCTAATTAATATGGTTTTATTGAATGTGTATCTTTATTAATTACTCCAATTAAGATGGAATGGTTAAATGTTAAAATCATCCATTGGAGGTGTATTGAAAATGTATATAGGATAATATCATGAGAAGAGCCAGAAACTAACATGAAAATTCTAAAAAAAAAGTTTTGTATTCATTAA
This sequence comes from Wollemia nobilis, assembly GCA_028583015.1. Classification (NCBI taxonomy): domain Eukaryota; kingdom Viridiplantae; phylum Streptophyta; class Pinopsida; order Araucariales; family Araucariaceae; genus Wollemia; species Wollemia nobilis. Next base: position 3,560,638 of record JAQPPZ010017106.1, read on the forward strand.
TTGGAAATTATTTCTAGAGAACAACACTTGGAATATCTAATGGCCTTCGGAGATCGCATTTTGAAACATTAGGATAAGAGTATATATAACCATGAATATCCTTTTTGGTAAAATTGATAAGGTTCTAGTAATTAATTTGGAAGAGGTTAGTACCCATTGGAAGATGGATGGTTGGTGAACCCTTCAGCCATTTGAGAAAACTTTCGTCTTGGGATGCTTTCAACAGGTGACATCATGATAAATTATCTTGATGAATGGTTGTTGATGGATTTAAAGGTATGGGACTTTAAATTCATTACACAAGGGATTGATTGTAAATCAATCATGAAGAATGAATTTGGAATTCATTCTTAAGGGAATTTATAGGGTTCCCTCTAAAGTCGATGAGACTTCTCCAAAATGTGACTCCAATGATTATCATAAACAATATACAAAATATTATAAATTCATATGATGACTTTGAAAAGGAATTTAATAGATTCCTTATTTGCATCATATATTTTAAAGGAACACATGGATTCCTTCTAGTATGATAAATACCTTAATGTTAAATGATGTCTTTTAGAAAGGAATTGGGAATTCCTTAATTGCATCATGAACTTGAAATGGAATAGTTGAATTCCTTGACATGTATTGATTAAAAGGGATTTGTAGTTGCCCTTCTATAATTGTAACCTTGACATTCTTAAGTTTATGAATATGAGGAAAGCACATATTTTGGAGGTTGGGTTTATTCCCCATGAGGGTTCCCAGGATAAATATTTGTGTCACTTTATTTGTGGTTTGTTGTGTTATTTCTTGTGCATCATGCTTTCCATTTCAAAATTATAATGTTATTTGTAAATGAGAGGAATGAATGCTGATATGAAATAGATATGCATGTATTTAGATTATTGCAATAATTATATTGAATAATACTTTTTCAACATTTCATTTATGAGTGCTAAGAATGCATGTTTAATACAAAATAGTGGTGATAATTTAACGTGATGCGATTGTGCCATTTACTTTTGGGCAATTACGAATAACGCAACTAGTTAGTTTTATATCTTATAATAAATGGTTGTGTGGATTTATAAAATCTACTCATGATGGAATGCAACTTATGCTTAAGTAAATTTCTCATGTGTTGATTCAAACTTAAAATTATAATGTAATGGTTCTATCACAACAGAATCCACTATATTCATATAAAAAGCACTCAAGAATATTTAATATAGAATATGAGGTGGAATGAAACTTTCAAGATGGCAAAATAATATTGAATTACAAAATAGACCTTCATCCTGAAAGTATTGAGTATACATGATGATGGAAACACCCTTATTGGGCAAGTAATGTCCTTTAGTAATGAACTCAATGTGTACAACAATAGGGGTGCCTAAACGAAGAGTGAACCAATATGCTTTAAGAGGTTCAAAGTTATATAATCATGTTTAAGATGACATTTCATGGATTCTTATCATGATAGTGATATTGTTTTCTTAGAGATATCTTCTAGAGGAAGTGGATCATATCTAAGATCTATGAATAACCATTTCTAAGGTTAATTCATTATGATGGGTATTCCATATTCAAGGTATTCACCTAGTCTTGGTGGAACATTTGGTGATTTTCCCCTTTTATGTGGGATGAAACCTAACACTTGGCCAGTGTACTCATACCAGCGGGGTATGAGTATTTCGTAGAAGCTGATCACTTCTAGTTAAAGGGACTTTGATAAAGTCTCTAATCTCTCAAAGTTATTTGCCTTGATAAGTTTTAATCCAAATGGAATGAATATGTCTTAGACCATTGTTATATCTCTTACCTTATGTTAGAAGAATGTTATACAAAAAAACAATTGTGGTTAAGAAGAGGTAACAATTGGGGTTGCTACAGTTGGTATCAGATCATAGACTAACTAATAGATTCTAAATAAATCTAGATTAATAAAATATCTAGGGCATGAAACTAAACTTGAGATAAATTCCATAACTTTAGAATGCACACTTGGTAAGTGCTTGGGATGGTGATGTCTGAGTTCATATTCCCCCATGAGTAGATCCACAGTCATTCAAAAGTGGAAGAGCTAAGCGAACCCTTATGTATGGATTTTAAGCGATGTACCTTAGACTCTTTTGGAAAATCACTTGACATCTATGTCTTTTGGATTCCTACTCCTTATCTCCTAGTGTGTCTAACAACTTGAGTTAGTGGAATAATTAAAAGAATGTTTTCTTTAATTAATTTTCATTACAATTTGGCCTTTGGCCAAGAGACTGAACAACTCAACTATGATGAACTCTGGCGGATTACTACTCCAAGTAAAAACAGTTCACCTAGAGGTAGCCACGGACCTGAACCTCTACCACAGTTAGAAATACCACTTTATTTGTTGTAATTTAATGGATGTGCTTCATGATATTTTAGCACTAAAACAAGACACAAAGTTACACATGTGGTATTATCCTCTATATACGAGAACCCGATGGTAAACACCAAAAATATATAAAGCTCTTGTCAAAAATGACTAAAATTTAGTTTGGGAATTATCATCATGTGTCAGTACATGTTAAGAACAAGATATAATCAAAACAATGTGTTATTTGTTTTAATTTTTGATCAATGTTGTAATATACTTTGAGGTATGGAAGTTGTGAAAATATTAGCTAGAGAAACTCCATACTTTTCTTGACATGAAATTATTTGGGAAGAACTCTACCAAACAACTCCTATAATCAGAGTATCTTGACTCTGTAGGAAGGTGTGCCACCCCCACTCAGGTAGTGATTGTATGTATTGAGGTGTACCACATTATTTAAATCTAAAATTACTCATTAAATCATGCATGTGGTATTATTGGACAAACCATAGAAAAATACACAAATGAATATTATTAGACAGTTTGCTTTTTGAATACAAATACTCCAACACTAGAATCTGGACATAATAGCAATGGTAATATGATAGTCTTAGTCAAAATTTGAGCTATCATAATATTTGACTAGAGATAAGCTACAATCAAAATAGATGAATAGAAGAGGAATTACAATATATCTATCAAACACATAATATGTCCAAGGAGTGCCACGACGCCCACACAACACAAGATCCATTTATTTTAGACACTGAGCTTGAGTGAATCTATTATGAATATCTCAGAATAAGTGAGTCTGCACATACCTTTGATACAAAATACTATGATAAAGCTTGCTATAAAAAACAACCTTTCCAGTGGAAACATATTTCTTGATCACATCCAAATAATAGGATGGTAGAAATTGAAATGGAACATTTAGAGGATCACTTATAGGAGGTAACCAAAAATCTCCAAATCAGACGTGGAAATTCCAATTAGGCCAACTGAAGAATCGATCGAACCACTCAAAATGACTTAAAGGACATTCAAAAGCTAAATAATTATGGGAATTATTCCTTAGCCATACATCACAAAGTGAATTCTGGATAAAGGTATTGCAATATATTTATTCCATGGATATAAGGGCATTACAAGCTTTGATAGCCTAACTTCATAAGAAATTTTGCAACTCTTACCTCTATTGAAGCAAAAGTCAAGGAATATAGATAAAGGATTCATAAAACTCATGCTACTCCTCTTCATAGCTAAACATGATAGCTATTTTTGGAAAATTGATTTTCTACCGAAATAAGCTAAGAGAATCTATATTTCCATTAATGGGTTTGATGTCAATAAGTACTTATGACCATATTTGAAAAATAGCACCGAAGATATGATTCACAAATAAGTATGCATGAGATCAACCTTCAAATCCATTGAAGGAACAATGATGTGACTAGGTTGATAAGAGAACATGTGTTACCTCAAAAAATTAAAGAGGAGCAATGAGCCTAACAAGTCAACACAAAAATCATCTATAGGACAATCAAGCCAAAGAAAAGGGTGTATCATGGAAGATGAATGATTCACCTCAAGATTGTCAGGATACGATCAATAAATGTGTGGACAAAATTGATATGGATGGACCTAATGGTCATTTGAGTATTAGAGAAGTTTTATGCCCATGATGTCCAATGCGATCATATTTATGGTGGGATTCACCTGGATGATATTGGTTTTAAGTGGAATGAACCCCATTATATGCTTTATGATTCTTTTGCTTCTGATTACTGGTCTATTTTTGCACATACCCTAAATAGTAGAAGTTGATATGAAGCAGTACTAGATTTAGCAGGTAAAATAATCATGGTAAGAATTAGAAAACCTATCAATGCAACAAAGAGGAAATCTCTAGTGTAAAATGCTCAGGAAGATTCTTTGGCACATGAAATATTAAGATTAATAACAGAGAGAGATGTTGCCATAGTGGATCAGGATCAACTTAGATCTAAAAAATTGCAAAGAAATAATTGGAGAGTAGCAGCAATGGTAGCCATGCTCATAGAAAATCCACAATTTCATCAACTAAGGGAGGAATTTAATGCTGCATTCTTGGAATCTTGTTTGGTTGCCTTGTTAAATCATGGTATGCTTCTTCCATCACAACCAGATGTTAATACACATCATGGGAGAAGGGGAGATAGTGATAAAGTAGCTGCTAGAATAGTAGCTCCACATCCATCTCCAGTCATAAATACCAGCACAGTACGAGGAGGAAAATGGACCCAGGAGCATCAACCTTAAGGTCCTTTAGACCACCACTTTGTAGGCTACCACTTGTAGTAGATTATTCATGCCAAGGATGAGGCATAAACATTAGAAAATTTTTGAATTTTATATTTTTGTTTGAATACTATTGTTTATAAGGAATTTAATTAGTTAGTATGGAATTCAAAGGAATGCATGAACACTGATTTTTGGTCATATAAACACTAAATGAATTTGAAGATTGGATTGGTGTCCATTCTTAGAGAGGTATGGGACTTCTCCATGATTTTATAATGATATGAACCAGGAGACATCTGGATGGATGCTATGGTGTTGGATAAAGCATTTCCAAACTACATATTAGGATATATGTGAATATCCTAAACTAAGATTCTAAAATTATGATGTGTCTTTGTTAACACTAGATTTTATCAGGTTAATTCATGTCAAAAGATAACCAAATTTTACCGTGACACTCCTTGGTGGGATTTTTGATAAAATTAACAAGAATTTTTATGTCTAATAAGGTAAAAATACATAATTTCATGATATCTTGTAACATCATTTTGCAAATTCTACTATTACAGTTCTCTAGATCAATAGTTGGTGCAATTTGAGATGAATTGAAACTATAGTTTTGTGATGATATTGTGTATTGATGATGCTTTCAATACTTTTTGTTATGCAAAATGGATGTTATAGTGTGAAAAAGAACATGCAACTATTGAAATTTTATATTTTTGCAGGTCCAGGTACTCTCATGGATGGAAGGTGAAGCTTTCCATCAAGATTGAAGTGCTAGACAAAAGAAGAATTTGATGATTCAGATTGTGGAAGAGTAGGATAAATACTAGTTTTTTCTAGACAAATATGTTTTTGTAAGGTGGATGTTCAAACATAGAGGACTGTGTTTAATTCAAGGGGGGGTGTATGTTATGACTCGTTACCCTTCTACCTCATTTAAAGGATATTAATTGATTTGGGGATCAATTAATATCTAATTAAAATGGCATAGACCCTAATAATCCTACAAAAATTATAATTTAAGAATTTTATGAAGGATAGGAAAATATTAATTATCTTTTAGATAAGATAATTAATTAGAAACTAATTATGAGGTCTTGTGAAAGATAAAATTAAGGAATTATCTTTTACAAATTATGACAATATATTAAAATCTACCTATTTAGTGGACCCGAGTAAGATGGGACTTAAAAGGACTATATGATTTCCCCATATTGATGGAAATTATGAGAGGAATATCTTACCCTATCAATAATAGTCCTAGCGTTGTATCCATTCCATGGCTTAATAGTATGGGTTTTGTATTTGTCCCCATAAAAAAAAAAGGACAAAAAAAAAATAAGGTCACTCACCTTATCTCTAGTGGACCCTTTAGTGACATGATAAGTCTTAAGGGGCCCAAGGTATCTTTTTAATATTATTATAATGTGGCCACTATTTGGCCCATGAGTGGAGAAATATTCCTATAAATAGAAGACACCTTGTGAATAAAGCCCATCTAGGAACTCTTGGAGGACTAGGGAGTATGCTCTTCACCCTTGAGTGAATAAAAAACTAGAAGTCCTTTGAGATTTTACTATGGGTATTTGGCCATGACTATTGAATGATTATTGTGAATATAGGGAAAATAGGAGATTGAGAAAATGGAGATGAGCTATGAGGGAAGTTTTAAGGACCCAAGAAGGAGGAGAAAGAGGTAGGTTTACTCTTTCCTCTATATGCTAGTATTGGCATATATTAATGTTGTATTGTGGTGCAAGTCTTCTTTTGGAAGTTAAAATCTCATGTTGTATCAAGAAAATTGTTCTAGGTACAAAATGTATGGCTTATAAAGGTAAATTTATTTTATGAAGGAGGGTCTTCAGAAGAAGATTATTTAGCTTGAAAAGTAACTTGCTATAGTAACCAATATCCCTTAGCTTATTTAAAAATAAATAAATAAATGCCTATCTCTGCTTGTGATGCTAAAAATAATGCATACAACTAGTCGACGAAAATAACAATGAAATTTTGGGTAAGAGCCCAAGGATCAAGACCTTATCATTCATAAATAGTAAACCATACCACTGTCACTTTTATTAAGCCTTCATAACTAGCGAAGACCAGCATGGCTATTCTAAATGGTAATCTTATATCTATACCTTTATAGCATGATTGAGTTATTATGGACCTCTGCTAGTCAACGACACCTCATTATTTTGATCGTGTGGACAAAAATTAGGATCCTCGCTACTCTCGTAGCGTGATCCTTATAGGGTGTGCTCCTGTGAATGATTGGGTGCATGTACACCATGGGATCATTATTTAACCGTGCATTTTGATCCAAAATTACAACCTTAACAATTGATAGGGGAACATTTGAAGTACAATTACAAAATAGATTGCAAAATTTTGTATATATTTTGGCTCCTAAAGATAACCTCTCAAGCGAGACTGAAGGCTTATGTAAATAGTATAGGAGTTTAGGAACAGTTTTTGATGAAGCCCCTTGGGTAGATTAGATGCCGACGACTAGAATGTCAATGCCAACTGTGTTGCTACCTCAAAATTTTTGGTTTGGAAAAACCTACAATTACGATTGAAAATCCTTATGATGATATTTTTTGACTATGTACTTTATCTATTTATAGTAGCAGTGCTCTATCAAAAATATATATATATATTTCACTAATATGTACGGGTTTAGCATATGACCAAGATTGATCTATGATTGGCTATGGGATTTCGTGAGGTAGGAGGATTTGATTAGAGAAAAATGATGGTTCATGGGGATAGATCCATGACTACAAGGGAACACCGATGAAATGAGTGGCTTGTAGGCTCATCGATTTGTGTACCATTTTGGAAATCATTAAGTCAAAGAAAAATCCCTAGTTCATTATTCATACGCAGTTACAAAACCTTCGATACCATATGACCAAGAGTAAACCATGAACCACCAGGTTGTTGTCTATAGATAACGACTCTCGGGTTAATGTTATACAAACTACCCATAAGGTTATAAACTAGAATCACCAAAAGATTAATGGTGATAGAGACAGAACATGGACACTAATCACCCTAGTCACTGGGTTGAAGTAGGACTTAGGTATATTAGTGTGAAAGGGGTTTATGTTGCACTCGAAGGATGAAGGCCACATTAGCAACAAAATAACCATTACACATTAAGTGTGGTTATGTAGCACACCCGTAACAAGGTCAAGAGAAGGATGTTAGTGTGTATCTTTATTAATTACTCCAATTAAGATAAAATGGTTAAAGGTTAAAATTATCCATTGGAGGTGTATTGAAAATGTGTATAAGATAATATCATGAGAAGAGCCATAAACTAACATGAACCTTCTAGAAAAAAAAAAGAAGTTTTGTAGTCGTTAACTGGAAATGATTTCTAGAGAACAACACTTGGAATATATAATGGCCTTCGGAGATCAAATTTTGAAAAATTAGGATAAGAGTATATTATCTTGGTTTGGAAATTTGTCAAAATAAAAATGACATCACAATAACATAAACAAAGAATGCAAAATCATTACTTGTAAAGTACAAAATGGAAAATTGTAAATCTAAAGATACACTTATAGAACAAGGGTTACAATTTTTTAGATATGATGACACATATCTAGTTTTAGCTACTATCTATTGTCAATTAATTGGAATTCTACTATATCTAACAAATATTAGACCAAGCATATTTGTTGTAAATTGTCTTTTGAGATTTATGCAAGAACCCAGAGAAAGTTATTGGAAGGACACAAAAAGAATGCTATAATATACCAAAAAAACTATAGAATATAGACTAAAATACCAAAAAAATGATGACAACTTTTATCTATAGCGATATTTAAATTTTGATTATACTGGATCTATAGATGATAAAAGATCTACATTAGAATATGTTTTCTATATTATATCAAGATCTATTTCTTCATACAAAAAATATCATGTAGTATCACTTTCATCAAAAAATATTGGATATTGATGATGAGTATGAAAAAGACAAAACCAAAACTTCTCCCACAAATTTGAAGAAACCCAAAAGTTTCTATAGGCCTTGAAGAGTCACTATGACTATTGGACTTCCAAAATGTGAAATGAAGGGTTGTAACATAATTTTATCTCTTGTAAATGTACAATAGTGTAAAATAGCTAGAGGAAAGTGTGGAAAAAGGTTTGTAATAATTTTAAGTTCATTTGGAATACAAAATATTATATTCCATTCATTTTGTGAAATACATACTTGTTATCTCTTTTTTAAACCTACAGTCAACTTTCAAAGCTCACAACTTTTATTTTAAATATTTGTTTTGCATATGTCATACACCATTGAAAATTTATTTCTATGTAGAATTCACTATCAAAATTTCATAAAATTCTAAGTAGTTTTGGTCCATCAAATTTAGACTGTCTCGCACTATTGCAAATATTGTTGTATTTTTTTGCTACTCCAATTGTTTTCTTGCTATGCTTTTTGTTGCATTTTTTTATCTATGTTTTTTAGATCAAAAACTTCAACAAAAGTAAATTATTGTGTAGAAAAATATGCAATATATGAATCACTTTGGTTACAATACATATTTCATAAATTGTTATAATCAAGGAGTTCTTAAATTAATAAAAAATTCAATGATTCATGAAAGAACAAAATACATCAAAGCTCAATATCACTTTGTTAGAGACCATGTTTAGGATCATCATATTTAGTTAAAACATGTATCTACTAAAAATTATATTGTAGATATTTTTACAAAATATCTTGGTCAGAACAAATATCAAATATTTCATAATTAGCTATGTACGTCAAGAGTTATTCATACCAAATAATGTAATACAAGGAGAATGTTAGAGAATATTATATTATTTGGTACAAATTTTATAGTTCTCTCTTATGTAAGTATATATGTGTAGAATGTGCATAAGTGTCATGTATTAGAGTATGTAAAGAGTCATATATGCAAGTGGCAAGATAAGCAGCCAAAGGACATGTGAGTATTTATCTTATGTATGTAATAGGAAAAGTTGCAACTCTTGGATATGTGAGGAGTGCAATAGACAAAGTCTAATATTTATATTTGTATGGATGTACTATGGATACAAAGCTCTATGTAATGGAAGTGAATAAGATCATATTCAATCATTGATAATTCTTGAAGCTTGTATGCATATTTTGAGCAATTCTACTATAATTTTCTTCATGTTATTACATGAATAATTTTGGCAATTTTATATTCATATTTGTTATTTTCATGGACTGGTTGTTTCTTTTAGGCTTATGACCTTATTGGTATTATAAGGGATTGAAATCCTTTCTAATTGTTGAAGGATTTTTCCTTTCATGGTGGTTTTTCACCCTAAAATTTTTGAACCCATTATGAAATTTTACTTGACAATGATAATTGCCTCTCATTTTTTAGGTTTTATTTAAACAATTGTGTACCAAGTAATTTTTACCCATTGAAACTTTTTTTTTAAACTTAAATTTCTTTTCTCAAATATAGTGCTCTTTTGGCTTCTCTATAATGAAGCTAGAGGATGATCAAAAGGATAATTATTTATTTATTTTGATTTTTTTTATACCACATGTTAGAATTCAGTGCTTTGATTATTATACTATGAGAGTAATCAGTATTTATATACATAGATTTCCTATTTAAGGGATAACAACCTCTCAACTAAACTTGTAAATACCTATTTTATATACTACATGCATATAACTTGGGAGAGATGGCTATACAACTTAATTTTTCACATGGGATATGATGTAATAACACCTAATATATTCTATCCTCAAAATGAAAATAATTTAATTGGTTTAAAATATTTTTCAAAAACCTTATAAAACATCTTTTTGGGTTCCTCAATATTGACATTCCTTTAGCCACCAACATTATCATATGTTTAATTATATTAAAAATGATATAATTGGTAGAGCTTACATGTTGCTTATTCAAGTTGCATTCTAAATATTTACATCACTCAATATTAAATCTATATTAGGTTTACTCAATGTTATAGGGTAAATAAACTTTGTTAGTGGACAATAGGATGCATTTTTTCATTATCAAGTCAATAAGACATGTTGTGATTGTGTTGAGATAATGAGGTGTGCAGTGACATTATCTATGTAATAGTGAGCAATGACTAGAAAATAGGATACATCCCAACCCCAATAATTTACTATAAGTACATGTGTTTAGATGAAAGAATGCAAGCAATTCTATATGTTGTATCTCATATCCTTACTCTATCATCTTTGTTTCTTATGTGCATTTGGATATACACCAACATGTGATATTAGATTAGGGAGAGAATGGTCATGGGTTTGTGTGATATTTGACTATGTACTTGTGCCATGTCAAGTTAGAGGGATCATAACCATCATTCATAGAGGAAATAATTTTTTAGATTCTTATTTATGGTTTTTGTAGTGATGACAAACCTTTTATATGTGATTTATGCTCTATTAATACCTCTTATTTATACTTTGTGAAGAAGCCTCATATTTATATGATCAATGATGTCTATAATGGTGTTAAGACATGGGTGTTTTATGTGTAAGTGTAACCTATTTATTTATGAGGAGGGAATTCTATGTAGTAGAAAATAATAGAGCTAGAGGAAGAAAGACCCTCTAAAGTTGTTGCACCCAATGTTGTCATATTTTAAGGAAACACTAATAGAGAATCCAATGGAGGAAGTAAATAAACTGGTAGAAGTAGTAAAAGAAACATCCACTAAAGAAGAATAAAAATTCTATGAATTGTTAAGTTTCAGTGGTAGTATTTGGGAATCAAGCCAATATTATTTAAGATCTAAGATTCCACCTTCTTGGTTTGGTAAAATACAATAATTTAATTGTGAAAAATTATGGTTATGACGATTATGGGGTGTTGGCCATGTCTACTTGTTCAAAAATAGAGGAGAATGAAGGGCATATATCCCTCTTAAAATAGTGATATTTGAGTTTTTTTTTTGCTAGAGAAAAAGGGGTTACACTTGGGTCCTCAACCCTTGAAAAAGTACAACTATCTCATTTAGAGCATGAGAATTTATAAATAAATTTAATTCTCATCTCAATTGAGTTGCTATAGCTAGATACCTACACATTATTTTGTAAAAAGTCTATTTTTTTTATATATTTTTGGATATTCTTCAATTTTCTTTGTAATTTCAAATATTCTAAAATGTAGCATCCTTCTTCTTGAAATTTTCTTATAGAAACCTTCACAATAAAATATTCTACCTTTACTATCTACATGTTACATCTTAGTATAGTAATATTTCAAAAAATTTGTGTTATCAAAGTCTACTTTATCAAATTTGGACTATTAGTTTCCTTCTTGAAGCATAAATGAAACCACAAGAATTGTAATAAATAGTTTAGTATTCTCAAAAAGTTGAAAGTTTAAATCCATACTTTGTCCTATAATCTATTCAATAACCAATAACTAAATTAAGTCATTCATTCATGAAGTCCATACAATGTCATCATTTTCTTCAACATATAAAATTTGTACTTATTTCTCAAAATCATAGTCCATTTTATGAAATATGGTTTGTTAGTTTCATCAAATGCAATGATCTATAAATGGTTCCCCTTAAATATTTTGTAGTCCTCTAGAACATTATTTTAAATTTGCTTCTTTCAAAATTTTCTTGTCAGCTTCAACTATACTTACTACTTCCTCTAACCATGGAGAAGAGAGATCAGGGTTATGCATAGCGGCTATTTATAGCCAATTGGCTAAAATTAGGATTTTTAAAATTTGGAATTGACTAATATTTGGGACCCTTGACCAAGGTCCATTAGCCAAAAATTTCTAGGTGCAATTTTTTTTGGGGGTCGATTCACCTCAATTTTATAATAATTTGACCATTTTAAGTTTAAATTTCCAACATTACCCCTAATAATAGTTAACCTTCTACATGCGTATGGACACTATTCACCTAGATTTTGAAACTGATTCACCAAATTTTTATAAATACATTTTTGGGCTGACCCCTTACGCATAACCCTAACAGAGATATTTGAGTTAAAAAAAAATTCTAGAAATAACAATATTTCAAATATATAGGGGTACCTAGAATATTAGATCATGGTTAGTTTGATTATTAAAAAAAATATGAGTTATGAAAAGTAAAGAAATTAAAACGAAAAAATAAGTGGGGATGTGTCTCAAAATTTATGTGGGTCATGTTTGTTAAAGGTCATAATGTTGAATGTGTTTATGTCAAAAACTAAGATAAAAATGTATAACTCAAGTCAAATAACTAAGAGTATTCCAATAATGGATTTGTGATGTGTCAAAAGAATGAGTGTTATGTTCAAAATAAATACATAAATAAATTGCAAAGGGGGTCTATGAATGCAAAATGTGTGAGATCATGAAATATTTTTGTAGTCTTGTGTTTGAATGATATGGACGGTGAAAATAATATTAGAAAGTAAACTTCTTAGATTCATGTTGTAAAAGTATTATATTTTTGTATTTATAGTGTCCATATGTGAAGGGAAAACTATATTAATAAGAAAAAAATGGATTATGTGAATTGTGATTATGGTGTCATGAAATGAGATCTTATTTCTTGGATGGAGTATTAAGTATTGCAAGGTAATCATAATTAAAAGTCTATCTTGATGATGTAATATTTTGTGTAAAAGGTGTATGATTGGTGTTACCTAATACCCTTAAACTCATGTTAAGAAAGTCAAGATTTTAATAAAGAGGGAATTTGTTTCACCTAATAAAAATATGAAAAATTAAGAGGAAGCAAAATTACACTGACAATAAAGAGGCATCAAATCAAAGATTTAATATTAAAGAAGGAAGTGAAGATCATTTTTTTTTTTTTAAAATGAAGTTGAAGATGTTTCTAAAAGGATCTAATATTGATGAAAATGACTTCATGTATTTTATCCCTATAATGATGATGATATACAATGTGTTATCCAAGTTTGTCATGCTCAAGGAGGAAAGCATAAATTGAAGGACCAGTAGGATGCATGGTTAAAAGAAAATTACTTATTTTTGTATAGTTTTTATGATACAAATAAAATTGTTTCAAAAGGTAGAATTTATTTGTGGCACTAATGAGTTGTCTAGTGTCAATGATATAATTGTAGGTCAAATTTATACCCTCATTTACAAGCCCTTTTTTGTTGATATATCATCTAAACTTAACAAAAGGAAGATATCCCAAGTTTGGATTGAACACCAAAGCAACATAGATAACAAACACTCCAATGGTTGAACCAAAGACAAGCTTCAATATGGTTAGTCATTTATTTAGAAAATCAACTAATTCCCAAAATAAATTTAAAAAAATGTATAGATCCAAAATTGAACAATCCTAAACCCGTTTAAGCGATGATGTCAACACAAATGTTCCAAAATTTCAAAAATGTGCTAACGTGCATAAGATGAAGCAAAGCCATATTTCCAAAAGATAAAGCAACACGTGCAACGTTTATGTATATAATACAAGGTCAAAGAGCATTTTGAAGATAGATTTTTTATTTGTTTTGCCTTCAAGATATATGAGTGAGCAATAAGAGTGGAGCACAGAGACCCTAAAATCGGATTCAAATCGAAGGAGCAGGTCCAATGGACCGCGGTATGGTGAGTGGCTGGTTTTGGTGATTCCTATGAATGTGAGTTTGCATCCGATGGAAAATTAAGTGCAGGAGATATATCATGTCTGTAGGAGTTGAAGAAATGTTCAAGAGTGTAAAGAGTCATGAGCAAACTGTGTATTGCGTCCTTCAACCGTCCCTCATGACAAAGTTGTGAGAGAGTGAAATTGATATCGATGTGGAGATTGTTATTTTGGTGGCAATGAATGACATTGTATGATTGAAAACGTCAACAACTATGATCGATGCTATCATTTATCGCAGTAAGAATGTTTGAAGAAAGCTACCAGATACTCGTTAAAGAAAGGTTTTTTGCGTGAGATACATCCACTGTGAATGCGCCAGTGAATAAAGTACCCCCAAACATAGAGATCGAGCAAGTATGTCCCCGCATCATATATATCTATAGAGTATAACTTTACGATATATAAGTTTATAGAAAATAATGATGATACAATTAAATCATGTAGTTCCAAATCAAATGACACTTATTTGATAATAATAAGCTTGTTGGTCATGCCTCTGTGGAAGTTTCAGGTATACATGAGTCTTTCTTTGATTTCCATTTAAATTATTGAATGTAAATGCCTTGAATATTTGTTCTTTGATGGGAACTTAGCATATAAATCTTCATCCACAAAGTCAGAGGGTCGATCCTCAAGTCTTGGTACACTAAATAAGGAACGCGAACGAACCATAGGGAGGAGCTGATAATCACATCAAAATAGATGTCTTGATACAGGAGACAGAGTGCATTATTGTAATGTGAGGCAGTGAGTGCTTGTGCTATGATCAAGAGAGCTTTCAAAAGATATCCAATTGCACAACTTGGGTGTAAAATGAAGAGGGAGGTATCATTGAAGCACTCCATCATGAGCAAGGTGGAAACGTAATCTACTTCCTGCTATAAAACCGTGATGTAGGCGGTGGCAAAAGTGTTATTGGGAATTGGAAGGAGGAGTTTTTTAGGTATTCTACTACGGAGACTCAGCACCATCATACAACAGTTCTCAGTGCTCTTTTCATGCCTCAATATGATGAATCGTCTCAGGGAATTTGACGAACATAGTTGAAGTCCAAAATCTGCACTAATAGCAAAGCGAGAGGAATTTTCTTGTATATATTATCTTGTGTTGAGAAAGTACAACATTTTTATAGGTGGCTCTATAATAGGAAGCCAAAGTAGCTATACCTTCACACAGTTCTTGTGGATGTGTTTTGGGGTGGCTGAGGAAGTCCCTACGAAGAGCAAAAGACCACATTGCAGTAGATGTTGAAAAATGATTTATGTTAGATAGCTTTGCTTCCCATCGCTCAGTCTACACTCTGAAGAAAGTATTTTGGTCCTGCACAAACTAGGAAGGATCCGTCAAGGCAAGGACTCTATCCGTGAATCGTGACATCATGTTGAATATCGGAGAAAGGAATTGTAGTGGTGAAGTGATTTATTGTAGTTTCAGGATTACCTTTGATCGGAATCAAATTTGTTTGTTGATGGAGACATAAATAATGAATTTGAAATACAAGAGCATTTAGAGCTACAAAAGAAGTTGGAATTAAGATATGTTGTTGTCCTACCGTTTGGTGTCTGAGAGCTATGAGTGCAAACATCTACGTGGGAAGTCGTGGTAGGGTGTAGCAGAAACATAATAAAATAAAGTTGTTAATCAATTTTGTGAGAAGAAGGTTGGTGCCTTCAGACATGAGATTGGTGTCTCAAGGGTATTGGTGTCTCCTACAGTTTGGTGTTTGTGCTATTGTAAAAGGAGATTGGTGTCTCATGTGGGTTGGTGCCCACGAACTTGTTGGTGTCTCCCATGGGTTGGTGGCCACAAACTTGTACAAGGGGATTGGTGTCTCCTATGGAATGGTGCCCACGAACTTGTAAAAGGAGATTGGTGTCTCCTGTGGGTTGGTGCCCATAAAATTGTAAAAGAAGATTGGTGTCTCTTGTGGGTTGGTGGTCACAAACTTGTACAAGGGGATTGGTGTCTCCTGTGGGTTGGTGTCCACGAATTTTATTGAAGAAATATAAGCAATATTTTATCCTATTTTCTCCTAAAAGGGTGTTTCCACATAAAAAATTTGCCTCTTATGTATGTAGTTTTTTGTGCATTGATTATTGCATTAATATTACTGTAGATATTATTTTGAAAGGAAAATTTTTATCTTATATTTTTCACCCCCCATCTCAATATAAGCCTGTGTTTCTTCATAAAGTTATCTTAATTTTTGAAGGTAGGTTCTTGCTTTGATAAAACCTTGCATATCTCAAAATTCCAAACACAAAATCGTATATTAAAATCCAAGTTTGAACAAGGAAGGACAAAGATACAAAGTAGTCCTTACCCATTAAGTGAAAGGTATCCCTTGATCATCCTATTATGTGCACAATCTACGATGATGAGAATTGACAAAAGGACAAGCTCCCCCTACCCAAAGCAATAAAATTCCTTGTGCTGCACAAAAGCAAGAAAGAATCCCCCAAAAAAATATAGAAGGAAGAAAACAATGGTTTTAATCACTATACAAATCAATCCCCTTACTCCTAAAAAAATAAAAAATGAGCAAGTCTCCAAAAGAAATCAAAATAAAACAAGGGGGTAATGAGTTTAAATTCCTAGAATCCTTAGTTATTCAAAAACCATGGGATGATCTCCATTACGACAATGGGTTGAATGAAACCCTCCTGGAAATGGGGTAGTCTTATGCATGGTGTTATATCTCTTACATTAAAAACCTTCTTTTATATAGACCAATGTCGGCTTGCAGATGAGATAGCTTTTGGTTATTGTATTGCCTAGTCGTCAAGTCCAACTACGTCCAATATTAGGATAATAATGACCATAGGGTGATCCTCATTACAAAAATGAATTGAATAAAACCCTCTTGGAAATTGGACATGAACATCATATGCACACATAGGGATATTGAATATATTTGTCTTCCTAGTAGAATTTTATCCTTCAAAGTCTTGTATAGTCATTATGTATCTTTTGACTGGTTAACTAGGCTGCTTGAGTCTCTTGAAAACCATGTTGTTTCCCTATAGCATCTTACTAGTCATCCATCCATCATCTACATGTTTATCATCTTACCTATGGTTGGATTTCAAATGTATGACTTTGGTGAAAAGGTTAACATTTTGATTGATGACTTTTGTACATTTGTGGTGCTTACATTTATATTTTTTTGCATCTTAGATTCATTATGTTAAAAAAACAAAAAACAAGAAAAACAAAATAATCATCACAAAAATCCCCAAAGGCACTTAAGCCCTTTGGTCAAATCATCACAAAAGGCTCCAAAGGTACCCAATTTCCTTTGGTCACAATCAAAAGGTTCCAAAGGTACCCACATTCCTTTGGTCAAAATTCATCCAAAATCCCCAAAGGCACTTAATACCTTTGGTCAAATCATCACAAAAGGCTCCAAAGGTACCCAATTTCCTTTGGTCATAATCAAAAGGCTCCAAAGGTGCCCACATTCCTTTGGTCACAATCAAAAGGCTCCAAAGGTACCCATATTCCTTTGGTTAAAATTCATCCAAAAGCCCCAAAGGCCCTTAAGCCCTTTGGTCAACATCAAAAGGCTCCAAAGATACCCAAATTCCTTTGGTCATAATAAAAAAGGCTCAAAATACACCTAACCCATTTGGTCACATAAAAATCTAAAAAATTCGAGTGAATATCGTATCTAGTGATTTACTCTATAAATCTGGTGATTGCAGCAATTGGTTATCCATGCAATTCGGTAGGATGCATAAATTACCATAAGATCACTAACCAAAAATAAGTAATAATTATTTTGAATCAAGGTTGCAATGGGATATGAGCCCTCTAAACTTTCATAATGGTCATAGAAAACCCAAATCAACTCATATTGGTCAAACAACTCATCACTTTCATAATTTTTTTATTTTCCCATTAACTCGTCGCTTGAGGGGGTAGTCATTACATCACAAAATTCATAATCAAATCAATAACTAAAAACTCAATAATGCAAGTTGTATTCATTCAATAATCATGGCCAAAGACAATCATGTCCTTCTTTGGGGTAGAAAACAAGCAACAATTTCAAATAATACAAATGACTTAGCTTTTGTGTAGCATGGAGGCTCATAGACCCCTAGCGTCTCCCCATGACTGAAAAGTTTGCCAAGATCAACTATACCTCAAAGTCATAAATTATGGTTGAAATTTTTACTAAAATCAAGTTCCTCAACTTGTAAAAAGCAATGGTTTGAAGTGCATGCCCTTTTCATGATTGGGGCATCCAACATTGATCATATCAATGGACATAAACCCTAATTTTAACTATAGGTCATATATTTTTGCTCTACATTATGTTTTCACACAACACATCCCAAAAAGGGGTATTTGTAGACACCTAAAACATGTTATATTATGGAAAATACATGGACTCCTTGAAGACCATATGACCCACTTTGGGTAGAAGAAAAAAAGATAATCCACGTATGGGCTTGCACCACAAATTCTACACACACTCAAGCCCAGAATAGCTTGCACACTCAAGCCTAGATTAGCATGCATACTTGAGCCTAGAATAGTGTGCACGTTTGAGACTAGAATAGTATGCACACTCAAGCCCATATTAGCATGCACACTTGACCCAGAATAGTGCACATGCTTGAGCCTAGAATAGCATGCACACTCAAGCCCAAATTAACATGAACACTTGAGCCTAGAATAGTGGTGCATAGACCAGGTTATCCAAATGGTATTGCATGGGATTATTAATAGGAGCATGCAAGCCACCTCTCCCATGCGAAGGGTTTTTCCAATAATAGGTTCCTTTAGAGGGATCTATAAATTGATGATGCAAGAGCATCCAACAGCACCGACTGCAGAGGCATCCAGTTGAGGGATAACCAGTTCTAAAAAATTGCCTAAGGAAGAAGAAGTGTGTTTTTTGGTCCCCTGTCAGTGGTATCAAAGCTAATGTTCTTGAGTGCGTAAACAGATCACCGGTCGTGAGGCAGTTTGTGCCAGGATCTGTGGGAGGGTTCTGAGAGAGGAGAGAGAGTTTAGGATCCCCAAGTGTGTAACAGATCGCTAGACATGAGGCAGTTACATCGAGATCAGTGTGAAAAATGATGACAATGAGAGAGTTCAAGGTATTGAAGAGGCAAGTGCAGGCCTTACAGGAGGAACTGCTCAACAGAGATTTGTAGAGGCAAGTGAAGGCCCTGCAAAGGGATCTGCACAGACAGCATGAGGAAAAACAAAGAAAGAGAGATGCGAGAGTGCATCGGAAGCTGAAGAAGGCTGCAGATGAAGAAGCATGCAGCAGTGAAAGAATCTATCTGGAGGTGTTGCAGGAGGCAACAACCAGACCATGCAGAAGTGAATATCACTTCTCCACTAACCTCGGGTGTCTGATGCAGGAGCATCCAGCAGCACCAGCTACAAAGGCATCTAGTTGTGGGAGAACCAGTTTTGAAAAATTGGCTAAGGAAGAAGAAGTGTGTTTTTCGGTCCCCCGTCAATTGACATCTACCTTCATTCAAAAAGGAACAAAGTTTTAGTATTTTAAAGTGATGAAGTGCTACTGGAATTCAACCATAGACTCTTGAGTTGTTTGCATTCTTCATAATATTAGCATAATTGCATTTTATTTTACATGTTTACTTATTATATTTTAGTTATTTATTGTTTTTTCTTATCATTTCACCCACAAATGCTAAAAACGTTTTTTGTGTTCCTTGTGTGTAGATTATAGGTTTTTTTGCAAGGAAGGAGGAACACAAGAGTTTGACATCACCACCCCTTATGAAGGTCATGAAGAAACCCTTTATATTATGGTTTGTGGATGTGATGGAACCCCAAAAGTGTACCAGATCTATTCTAAGAAGAAAATCAAATCTTCTCAGTTATTTATTGTATCGATTGTATCAAAATGATGAACTCCCTCGAGGGGATGAAGTTGTAACCATATTTTGAGAAAACAAGCTATCATTAATAAAATGGATCCACCCCATATATTTTCTTGTTTTATCATGATGTTATGGTTATATATCTCGTAGTTTTGCAATCATACATTTTAAAGTTATTGTGCACTGATTTTTGAGCATTTCACATTCCTCTCTTTTCAAATCCCCCACAAACGTGTGGGAGGCTTAGATTCCAAAAGGTTTTTCATATTTTTGTAAAAAATAGATATGACCATTGTTCAAAGAGGTCCACCATAGAATTTTGGAAGACCCAATGTATCCCAATTAGCCTTAGAAAAATGTAAAAAAAAAATCATAAGAGAAACCACAATATATAAAGACATTTTGAGTACTTTCCTCCTATTGCCTATATAAATAACATCTATTGGTAAGAATAAGACCTCTTTTTTGAGATTATTGATTGTAATAATTCTATTATCCACTAATTTTCACAACCTAAATCAATAAATCTTCATGATCAACACTTTGAATACTTTGTAAATTTAGCATAGAAGAAATCTTCTAAAGATTTTCTTTTTGATCTTCCAAAAATTCCTTCTATTTGCTTCTTCAATAAAATCTACTACCTTTGATCTTGAAATGGTTTTAACATAGCAATTTTGAGAGGGGAGAGTCTAAAATCCAAGAGTCATTCCAAAAATCTATCTTTCAACCATTTCCTAGTTTCCATATTAATATTTTTCGAAACGTGTCTTAAGATAAAACTATATTGTTCCAATTAGCCAAGCCAAAGATAAAATCTTGCTCCTCTAAAAAGGATAATCCTTTGAATAAATATTTATCTTGAATAATACCAGGCCATCCTAATCCTCTAGAAGTAATAAATTTATAACTCTTTTTCGCCATTAGGGCAAGATTCATTAAGATCATTTTTCAAACCTAGGCTACCTTTTATTTTGGTAGAGAAAACTTGATCCTAAGAGACCAAGTGAAATATTTTATTATTTTTAGAACCTGACCATACAAAATTATTTTGAATTTGCTCAATATTATGAGAAATTTTGAAGGAATATTAAAAACCAACATAAAGTACATTAGAAGGTTTTGAAGATTTGACATAACTAATAGAGCCTTGCTAGCCTGACTTAATAGATCACCCTTCCATCTAGCTAGTTTTTTAGTAGTCTCTCAAGGACACAAAACCAAAGCTCATCCTTAGCATGACCAAATAAGTTACCATTAGGATAGCAATCGAGTAGCCAAGATAATGGGTAATAGCTCTCTATATCCTCAATGAGGTAATGAAAAAATCTTACTTTTCCTAACGTAAATTTGTTTCTCCATAGCAACCTCATATAATAACAAAAAAAACTTAATCACTCTATCTTGGGTAATAGAAGTATCAGTCATTAACGAAGTATCATCCACAAATTACTGGAAAGAAATGATATCAATATGAGAAGCATTTTTAATACCTTACACAATATTAATATCAGAAGTAGCAGTTAGAGCTCTTATTAGAGTCTCAACCAGTATAATGAATAGATAAGGAAAGAGACGATATCATTATCTCATCCCTCTAGAAATTTTAAAGTAGCCAACAAGAGAGCCATTTTACATATTTCAAGTGAAAGCACTTGGATTTTACAAAGTACTTCAAATATTTTATACATTTCCAAATTGGAGAATCCTCTAGTCCATATCTTCTTTACCACTAGTAGTTTTCTATCATTTATACCCTTAGCATATATATGTTTCTATATTTTGGAATTAATATATGTAATGATAAAATTATAAATCCTTGTCCATACTGATGAGAAATTTCTTGTTCTTATTTTGCAAATTTAGGGTCATCACATAAAGGGATATTTTTTATCCATACCTCTTTAATTTTTTTTCATTCCCAAACTACCATATTAACCCCTCTTTAAGAAGAGGTTTAGTTTTTTGAAGATTATTTTATAATAAATATCATTTTATTACATTATCTTCTACCATTTATTTTATTTCTTATATACTTTACTTTCAAGATCTTAATAGACTCTACTATTTCATCTATAACTATTTTATACCCCTACTTTCCCATGAGAGCATTTTCGTTTGTTTCAATTTACTTAAACCTAGGCCTCCCACCTTCTTTCTAGAACAAACCTTATCCCAAGCACCAAGAGTTGTTATTTTCTTCTCATCCATTCCAATCCATAGGAAGTTAATTTTAATTTGTTCAATTATTTCCTAAATTTTCCTAGTCATTTTAAAAAGGGAGATAAAGTATGTCAAAATATTTTGAAGAGTATATTTGACCAAGTGAGCCTTACCTACTTGGCTAAGAAGTGTACCCTTCCAACCTATAATTTTTTTAGTAAGTCTTTCAAATTTTAGATTCCACATTTTCTCTTTTAGTATTCCAATGAAAAAAGGTATTCTAAGGTAGGTAGCAGGAAAATTTCCAATATCACAACCAAAGATCCTTACAATATTGTTATGTATTAAAATTGGAGTATTGATAAATAAAAACTTACTTTTGAGAAAATTCAGCCTTTGTCCAACAATATTCTTATAAATACCCAATAGGTTCCTTATTATCTTTGCTTAGGAAAAAAAATATTTTTTGGCAATGATTATATCATCTATAAACCGGTGATGTGAAACTAGATGTAAAATTGAAGCTAGATTAATTCCATCCAATATACCTTCTCTAGTGTTGAGTGGTTATTTTTCCCAATTGCAAAACCACACTCACAGTTAGGATTTTGATTATAAAACCCTCTTGCAAAGAAATAGAATTTTCTCCAAGGTTCCTTTTACTTAATGTGTGCATGTATGCTTATGAAAATGTATCAAATAAGTGCTAGAATACCTTAGTTATTTGCAAGTAACTATTAACAAGGGGCCTGTGTTGGTATTACTTTATTATGATATGCTATTGATTGATCGTGAAACTTAAAATAAAAGAATATGTGATGTGATTGGTCCTCATATGACCACGATTAAAATGCTTTAGTTCATTTTATCTTGAAGTATTTTTTTTGTTATGTAGATATTAAACAAGTTTTATCTTCTTTAAACTTTGCTTTAAGCATGAACCAAAAGACTAAAATATATCTTTAAATGTGAATCTAAAATGATGAGTGGATTCATTTTATGTTTCTTTGAGCATGAAAATAAAATAATATACATGACTAACTTTGTAAATGTAGTAGCCTTTGATATGCCATATAAATTACCTCCTTTTGATGAAATTGTAATTTTCATAAAGGGAAGTTAATTTATTGCTTTGAAAACAAAAGTGCAAAGCTTGAAATTTGTCCTTTCTTTAAAATGTGAAATCATGTTAAACTTGAAATTACAAAATTCCTTTTAAAAACTAAACTTTAAATAATTTTTAGGAATTTCAAATTTGCTTCAAAATAAAATCAAAATTGCTCTAAATGAAACTTTAAAGCTTATTCTTGGAATCCATGCAAAAGTTAAAAAAAAATTAAAAAGGATAGGGTTAGAGAAAAAAAATAAAAAAATAAAACTTAAAATTGTAGAATATGGACCAGAATATGAAAAAGACAAAATAAAAAATACTACAAACAAATTCGACCTATGTTGCAGAAAACATTAGTTTTTGAACACAAAACACAACCAAGTTAGACCTGCATCCACACAATCTAAAATATGGTTATGGCAAGAGTCTAAGGGGTAAAAACATGCAATAAAAATATTGAAATGGTGCAACCATATCCATGCATAAACACCATTAAATAAACTTAGTGCATGTGAGAAAATATATGCAATAAACACAAATTTGTATTCAAAATCCTATTTTTTGCATACAAAATGAGGGAAAACCAATTCCATAGTAGCTTGGACAACCTTCCAATATTTTCCTACACTCCTACTCCAAAATGTTCTAGCCTCTGAATCTCTATTTGCCATGGTTGTTTAAAATATTTGAAAACCTTCACCTCCCCTTCTTCCACCTTTCCCTTCTTAATGTTTCTGATATTTGTCATGGCCATATGCATATCGGCAATTTTACTTCTCTTGTAACTTTTGTCTATGCATTATTCTTTAGGTAACATTCCAACCGTTGGAACTCTCTTTTCCCTCTCAATAAAATATTTGAGCAGCCCATTATGTTAAAAATATTCATGACGTGAATAACCATGTCAAGGTGGTTCCCATACTGCATATTATTTTTAGTACTCATGTACATGATCTTGAAAATACATTTACCGCAAACCACAATGACCAAAGTTATTTCATTTCAAGCCAATAAAATATCAAAGAGTAATGGATAAAACTATCCCTCGAACTATAAACTATCCTTAGGGATCAAAACTCTTGTATTATCTTTATTGGGACATTCATCTCTCTTTGTAGGGTCCGCAAAGGTGACCAACATTGTGTACACCAATACCAGAACTACGTGTACCATATTACTCTTTCACAACTTGAGATACCACCAAAATTCAAGATATTTGTACAGATGTGTGAGTTGGGATTAACATATTCTTTAGACATTTGATATTATATTTATTACCTGTATCTTACGATTTCTCTGTGTACATAGTAACACTCTGCTTTCATTGTTCACCCACCCTTAATAGCCATAAAATATTCAAAAATAATGAGATGGTTCTCCCTTTCTGTACCAATTTGTGTGAGGTTTTTTTACACTTATTGGTTGTAACAAACATCCATTCATTTGACCAGCATAACTATCTCTGATATCGAATGTCCACCAATATATGATACATGATAGATCCTAGCTCTACTAATTATCTCTAGATGATTTCCCATAAGTGAAATGAATTACAAAAAACAACCTCAAAAGCATATCTTAACATATGATAAATAGGGTGATTGATGTATATCACACTATCTACATGTTACTTCTCAAAAATAAAAAATAGGAGAGAGATTTGGACATCCGAAGTAAAATCTTCTAGGTAAAAACCATAATGTATTTACTGCTTTCTCCTCATAGATTGAACTAAGACCCAATATTTGATTTTGTTGTTTACGTAGATTGCTTCTACTGAGTCCCCGTGTATACATCATCTTGGAGTATTTTCCCTACTCATGTCAGGCCATTTGTGATTATGTATCTATCCAAGTTATGGAGTTCATCGTTTGTATCACAATGTTCCAAGCTAACTTTCAACCACCTCTGGCCAAAACGTAAACATTTTAATAATTATTATATTTCTTCATTTGCGCGTACTCCCTTGGGAGAATGAATTTTCTATATGAGTTTGGATGATCTATGAAAGCCATAGAATCCTCCCACAAAAATTATGACAATAACCGATCTATATAGTGTGAAATATTTTAATGATCTCTCCACAGGTTTTACCATCTAAGTCTACATCTTCGTCGTCTAGTCTAAGATGCAGGTCTATTCATCTAGATCTGATTCTAAATCCATGTCATAATTTATTTCAACTTATTAGAGTGTGTTATTTCCTAGTCTTATCATGTTTGCTATGTACACCTCCCATTTGGTAAGATTCATCGTCACCCTATACACCCATTACTCGTCTATGTATCACTGCCCAAGTCATCATATCCACCTCATAAATCATCTACGTACATCTCACCGTCCACTCTCATTGTCATCACTATAAACAGGACAAAATATTAGTAATCAACTTTACAGATGTAATTCATTCAATATCCTTTATTAAAACTTAAAGCAAAACTATTAACATGAAGACTCTCAGACAACACCATTTTAAAACTATAAAGTAAACTATTTCAATACAAAGGAAAAGCGTAATATCGATGCAAATATGTATATATATATATATATATATATATATATATATATATATTTATATTTTATTACCTTTTTATTTTATTTTTTAATTAATTATTTATTATTATTTTTTAAATGTCTTAATTATTTTTCCTTTGTTTCTTTATTTAAAATTTATTTAATTAACTTCCAATATTTTAATTGATTTAGTTCAAAATATTAAAAATTAATCAAAATAATAAAACCTTGATCAACACACTAGACACTTTAAAAAATAAAACAAAAGGAGATTCTTACCCACAAACAAACCTATCAAAATTAGCACTCAAAGAAGACCAAAAATTTCCAAAACTCAAAATTAAAGGTAGGTCCCCAAATTTGGGGCTAGTTGTGAAATGACCATAACTTATGGTGACTCTGCTAGGAAATGCTCTTGAGTATTTTAGATGAAGAATACAGTTCTGAAAAGAAATGAACCAAAGATCATAAAACAAACCATCTAGAAAATTTCCAAAAGGTGGGGTAGATAATTTCAAATTAAAACACATGAGACCTTTACTTTAGCCTAGTGTATGTATAAGTGATTTTATTTTGTATTCTTGAAAACCATCTAGATTCCATCAATCATTTTGCATTAGGCTGTAAATATATTACTCATTAAAATGTGCCTTTGCATTGCTCCACTACCAACCAGGCATCTATAGCCTCGATGGAGATGACCTTGGTCTCTTCTAGACCTTTCTCTACTGCCATCTAAGCATCTATAGCCTTGGCATAGATTTTTTAAATCACCCAAGTTTCTAATTGATACTTTACATTCATTTACTTCTTTTACTTTATCTATACATATCCCTACTACCAGTCATGCATCCATAGCCCCAGTAGATATTATCTAGATCTTGAGAATGACTTGGTATGTTTTCTTGTTTATTTTTATATTTTTATTTTTTATTTTTTAGGCATCATATTATCCTACAAAGTTTGTATGCCACTTGGGTTAGAGACCACTTAA
The DNA here is from genome assembly GCA_028583015.1 of Wollemia nobilis. NCBI lineage: Eukaryota > Viridiplantae > Streptophyta > Pinopsida > Araucariales > Araucariaceae > Wollemia > Wollemia nobilis. Next base: position 3,587,580 of record JAQPPZ010017106.1, read on the forward strand.
GGTTAAATATGGAGTCTATAATAATGTTTTCCTTAATTTGCAAACCAAAATAACTTCATCCTTAAATATTTCAAAGCATGCCCCTTAATATGATGTGTTCATGTGTATCTTTAGCAAAATGATTCATTGTTCCAAAATTCACTATCTTAGTCCACAATGTAAGAATGATTACTAAAAAATTTCATCCCCTTTTCCTTGATCCACATGATAGGTAATTCGTCCTTCATTTAAAATGAACACACAAAAAATATCAAGAGGCCATCAATTAGTATCTACCATAAAATATCACCTCAAATAGAGGGACCAACCCCAAAACGTAATACTCTAAAACAAACCCAATCCTAACCTAATGAAAACTGACAAGAAAACAAACATCAAAACTTGCCAAACAAGAAAATAAGGACAAAGCCAAAAAAATAAAACTAAATCCAAAAGGCATATACACTAATATACAACATATGTACCATATTATGCAAAATTTAGGCTATCACTTCCCTAGATCCCAAACACAATTAACACATTTTAAAATACGTATATTATGATATGGATGTCAAGATTTATAGAAATCCAACCAAAAAAATATTAGGCCACATAACACAAAAAATCTCATCTTGCCTCTCTCACCTCACCAATTTGATTCAATGATATTAGCAATACCATGTTGAAACTTTATTTCATTAAAATTGCAAGTGAATACATGATTTTCAATTATATTTCACTTATTCAATGAGCTGTAAATTTTAAAACCTAATTCATCACACTGAATTAAATTCTCATTTCACAAGCAGATAGGATTTCCTTGAAATAGGAGGCTATTTATGAAAATTTTAAAACAAAGTTATCATCTATGCCTTTAGTCCAATCATACTCATGCAACAATTTGCAAGCATCTAGGATATCTACTAAATGAGGATAATTATATGTTTGCATATTAGATTAAATTGTTAATTGTGGATGATTTGATTCAAAAATTCAAGCACATCTGCTTCTATTTCATTCAACAAAGAAATCTTAGTAGTGGTGTGAGTAGAAATAAAATCTAGTTCTTTATTAACCTCCAATGACATTTTATCATTAATAACATTCGACTCCAGCAGATAATTATGTAAACTTTTACCTAGAGTTTTGATGATGGGACACAAAGGATTAAATTATACTTTTTGCACATTTTCATTTACCCAAAATCGATGAGGATTTATAATCATTTATTTTTCTTTATGGGTTTCATCATCATCATCATCTTGTAGTTCTTCATCTTCATCGATTTCCTCTTCATCATCCAAAATATATTAATCATAAAAAACATTTAGCATTTCATCCTTTTCCATTTCACCAAGGTGTTCCATAAACTCATATTCAAAATGATTGGATTTTGGTTGTATAGGAATTGCAAGATCTTCATGTGATATGATGATTTCAACATCCTGCATATCAAGTGAGATAGAAATTTCATTAGTAAGAGTCCAAGAAATGAATAATTCCTCATATCTTCCCCAACCATTATAATAATCATTTTTTAAAATCAAAGGATGAGATTCTATCGTATCTTTGGCATAATTTTTAGATTCATCTATTGATTCCTCCTTAAATTCACTTTCAACCATTTTTGGTGGCTCAAGGGTTTCTATGATGGGATCAATTCTTGTATTTAGATTTCTATAATTGTCCCAATACTCCCTTGTAAATAATGACTCTAAGACTTTTATTTCTACTAGTCATTATTTGGAACATGTTGGATTTCTTGATCATCCACTTTACCCACTTTATTGAATTCTATAGAAGGTCATGACGTATCACATATTTCAATGCTAGTTAGATTTAGGACTCCTCCATTATTTGAATACTCATGCTTTTCTAAAAATTAAACAATCTCTACATTTTTATAGGCATGTTTACCACAATATTTAGTGGTGGATAGTGGCTTTGAAACTTGCAACTCCTCTTGGATGATACCTAAGGTGGTTGTAACATTTGGACATTTAACTTTATCCCATTGATTGCTCACATTAGACATTGTTAGATTCAAGGGTACCATATTGAATGGTTGGTATTGGTTGGAATCTATAATTCCTGAATAAAAATTCATCATGGGATAAGGTAGTACCTCAACCTGACCCATTAGTGGTATTTTATTATGAGCCTTAGGGTTAAGCAATGATAATTGATCCACATCCATACCTTTTGAAATCCACCAATGTTTTACTATTATTGCCTCACTATATGATCTAGAAAAGGATGGTTCTTTAAGATTTTTCTTTAGAAATGTAGAGGTAAGGGGGTCTAAGGCTTCCAGGTATATTTGGGTGACTTATTATTTTGAAATGATATAATGTGAAGAACACAAGCTTATACTGTGGGGTGAACTATATAAGATCAACTTTTACTTTTCTTTCTCAAACAATATTATCCAATGTTATCAATTGCAATATATTTCCATAGCATTGTTAATCAATATCATCAATAGCAGTAGCAAATCAATGCATAAATCATCACACACATGAGAGACACAAATTTAATGTGGTTCACACAATGTGGGTTACATCCACATTCTTCTAAATTTTCTCAACAAATATCTTGGGAATCAATTCCCTATTACAATGTTTGTGGACCTCTATCAAAAGGATATATCAATATCCAATACTCTAGTTTGTGGATCTCTCTCCACAGGAAAATTCTATCCTCTTTTCTCTAGTTTGTGGATCTCTCTCCACATGAGAACTCTATCCCCTTTGCTCTAGTTTGTGGATCTCTCTCCATAGGAGAACCCTATCCTCTTTTTTATGGTTTGCGGATCTCTATCCATAGGAGAACTCTATCCCATTGATTCTTGTTTATGGATCTCTCTTCGTAGGAGAACTCTATCTCCTCTACTCTATTTTGTGGATCTCTCTCCATAGGAGAACTCTATTCCATTTTATTTGGTTTGTGAATCTCTATCCATAGGATAACTCTATCCCCTTTTCTCTAGTCTACTCAAAATATACCTTTCAACTTTATCTCAAAACTACACTAAACCTCATCACAAGACTAGTACAAATGTGCTCCAAATATGCTTACAGCCTATACCTCAAATCTACACCAAATATGCACTAAACCTCGTTACAAGGCTAGAAAAAATATGCTCCAACTCTGCTCACAAAATTTACCTCAAATATGCACCAAACCTCATTACAAGGCTAGCACAAATATGCTCCAAATTTGCTCATAAATCTATCCAAATATGTACACATTACATGCATAAATCTGCCTCAAACCTACTCATAAATATGTCCAAATATGCACACATTACATGCATAAATTACCTCAAACTTGCTCTCTATATCTACCCAAATTTGCACCAAATCTCATTACAAGGTTAGCACAAATCTATTTTAAACCTGCTCTCTATATCTACTCAAATATGCTTCAAGTATTCTCACAAATGTGTTCTCAAATCTATCCCAAGTCTTCTCATAAGACTTACTCAATTCTACCTCAAACCTGCTTCAAGTCTTCTCACAAGACTTGCTCAAATGCATGCTCAAATATTCTCTATAACATGCTCAAATCTACTCTAACACATTCTCCATAGGAAAAATCTATCCCCTTTGCTCTAGTTTGTGGATCTCTCTCCATAGAATAACTCTATCCTCTTTTCTATGGTTTTTGGATCTCTCTCCATAGGAGAACTCTATCCCTTTTATTCTGGTTTGTGGATATCTCTCCATAGGAGAACTCTATCTCCTCTACTTTGGTTTATGGATATCTCTCCATAGGATAACTCTATTCCATTTGATCTGGTTTGTGTATATCTCTCCATAGGAGAACTCTATCCCTTTGCTCTAGTCTACTCCAAATATACCTTTCAACTTTATCTCAAAACTACACTAAACCTCGTCACAAGACTAGCACAAATCTGCTCCAAATCTTCTCACAATCTATACCTCAATTCTACACCAAATATGCACCAAACCTTGTTACAAGGATAGCAAAAATATACTCCAAATCTGCTCCCAAAAGTTACCTCAAATATACACCAAACTTTGTTACAAGGCTAGCACAAATCTGCTCCAACTCTACTCACAAATATGTCCAAATATGTACACATTACATGCATAAATCTGCCTCAAACCTACTAATAAATTTTTACAAATATGCACACATTACATGCACAAATTTACCTCAAACCTACTCTCTATCTCTACCCAAATTTACACCAAACATCATTACAACGTTAGCACGAATCTATTTTAAAATTGCTCTCTATCTCTGCTCAAATATTCTTCAAGTCTTCTCACAATATATTCTCAAATCTATCCCAAGTCTTCTCATAAGACTTGCTCAATTCTACCTCAAACCTACTTCAAGTCTTCTCACAAGACTTCCTCAAAAATATTCTCAAATCTACTCTAAAAAATGCTATAAATAGCTAATAGAATATGCTCAACCAATCCCAAATCTTGCGCACAAATGATGTTCCAATAATTTGCTTGTATCTCTTTCAAAAAATGCTTTCTTCAAGTAGGCAGTTTAGACATATTCTACCTAGAATTCATTTAACCACTTGAAAATATAGAGAATGATATTATCAAATACCCAATATGTTCTTCACATTCACAAATCTTGCATTCATCCAATCCAATCTCTACCTCTTCCAAGTCCCTTTCAAATAAAATCAAACTAGTGTATAACTTTGCTTCACAAAACTGATCTCTAACACTTGCCCATTCACATTTAGTGTCACTCACATAAATGCACAAATTCTTCAAGAATGCATAATTTGTTCTCAAAATCCCTAACTCAAGTGTTTCCAATTTCACTGATCAATGATGTACAATTTATTCTCAAATTCTAATGCAATTGTTTTGACTTCCTTTCAAAAATGAAGCACATGTAGGTCTCAAACCCTAACTCAAATAATTCTAATAATACGCACCAATCAACTCTTTTTTCTCCACATTAAAAATTACTTTCTCAAAACATAACCTCCTAGAGAAATAATTATGTCACCATACCTCTTAGTTTGCTTTGATGAAGAAGTATCCTCAAAGACCTGTCTCACAAACAACTTATCTTTCTTGTGCCACTTCAAGGGTTAGATAGCAAAATATTTTCTCAAAACATCCACATGAACTTTCTCAAAAGGATATGCATAATGAAATCTGAAAATGATGTTCTATGACTCTTCTTTAGTTCTCAAATATGAAGCATTAACACTAAAAAAACCCCTCATATTTTCCTTTCACCATGCAAGATTTACAATAAAACATCAAGTCACTATAACACCTTATTACTCGTATTCTTGCAAAATAATATTCAGCACAACAAGGCACAAATTACACAATCATATATCCTTTGTCACACCTTATTACTTCTACTAATTTTGAATTTCAAAAATTAAATATTCTACCTCCCTTTGACTTCACATGTACAACAACCTTACACATACACTTTTAAACAAAATGTGTAATTTACTTTTGAGTGCACAAAAACCTCCTTTGTTCTGTCTTGTAAAAGTTCCCCCACGGGAATCACACCAGTAACTACTTTTGCCATAGTGCCTTAGCACTGCCCCTGTGACTAGCTCTACTAGATGCTAGTTATATCTAGAATATGTGGTAAAACCCCTTTTTATCCTTGCTAATCGACGTGCAAAACATGCTCCTTTTATTGCCTTGCAAAAATCTCCCTCCAATGGATTCAAACCAACAACCTATTCTGCACTAGCACCTTAGTGCTGCCACTGCAACCAACTGCACTAACCTTCTAGTTGTGTCTTCTTGACCAACACCTTGCCTTTGACCTTTTTGTCCTTTTCACCTAAAATTGCACCCTTTATATTCTTCTATTCATCGAATGAAATGCATGAGCAAATATTGATTTTTCACACACCACACATTTACCAAGGTTTTTAACCTAATTTATATGCAAATAGTATCCTCCCTTTGTCATGACATTGATGCCTCCCATTGAAATGATTCTTTAATATTTTCAAATGCCTTCCTTTGGATTTTTACATCTAAACTTTTTCTTTATGAAATATTTAAATCTTAAGAAGATTTAAATATTATAACCTTAGAATTCTATGCCCATGGTGGTGTTATCAATCTTTTTACACAAAATTTTAATCATTTTCCCTTATAATATTTAAATTTCACATTTAAATATTATTTCCACCATATCTTGCTTTGTTATCCATGGAATATATTATTTTTTCCATGTCACCTTGCTTTGCCTTGATATTAATTTTTGCCTCATGTATCCTTTGAAGATGCTTGCCTTGCACTATAATATTTTAACCTTTTCACTTTTGACATCAAGGACAACCAATGTACTCAAAATTTCCAACAATCTACCCCTTTGTCATTGATGGCAACCCTTTCTAAAAATTCCTTTTGTAACCAGTGGATTCTAAATCTTCTCCCCCTAACTGAATTCTCTCCCCCTTACACAAATATCTCCCATTTGACATCCATGAATCCTACAATGCATAGATTTGTGACCAAAATGATTACATAAGAAACAATGCCCTTTGAAAAAATATTCATCTTACCTCTTAGTCCTTTATTTTCCTTCTCTGTGATCATCCCTATTTCTTGTTTGTGCATTTTTTTATTTCTTAGTGAAGCCTCCATTCTTCAACTTATTTGCATAGGTATTATTTTATTCTTCAGCCTCTTCCTCTGAAACTTCCTTTTATTTTGAGCCTGATCTTGACTGTTCTTCTTTTTTTCCTTGTCCTTTCTCAAAACCAAGTCCTATTTTGATAAATGAAGATATTTGTGAATTGATAATCTTATCCAAAGCTTTTGAACTTTTCCAAACCTATGCAACTTATCCTTAGAATATTTCACTTCAATCCTTAGATTAACCACTTCATGTTCTAATATTTCACATTCTAACTCTTTTACCTCTAAATTTTCAACCATGACTTATTTAAATCTCCTTGTCTTAGGTTTTGAGTTTGTGAGGTCTTGTAGAAGCTTTTGTTTTATTTCCTCATGTTATTGAACTTAAGCCTTCAGTATTGAATTCTACTTTCTAACTCTTTTCAACTCTTTGATGGCAACAATAAGTTCTTCTTCTAGATTAACTGTATCTTATTCTTATTTTTTTTAATATTTCTCTTCTTCTTGGTCTTCAAGAGCATCTTCATACTCTTCTACTTTATCTTCAATAGGAGCATTTTCTTCCTCTTCTATTACCAAAAATATAATCTCTTCTTCTTCACTATCTGAGAGGTTTTCATCACTGTCACTTGAAGCATTGCTTGCCTTTTTAACATAGAAAATCTTCTTGTGCCTTTTAAAGAACTTCTTTCCATGCTTACCTTGACCATACCTGTTTTTATATCATGCCTGAATTTTCTTTCTTCATTTTTCTTATAATCCTATTTCTCTTCAGTGCTACTGCTTCCACCTTGTGGACAATTAGATGCATAGTTACCAAAGTCACCACAATAAAAATATTTCACAATATTTATATCTTTGTGTTTTCTTGAGTCCTTATTTCTTCACATAATTAGCTTATTTATTACTGCTTGACTCATCACTTGATTCTAGTTTCTTATATTTTTTCTTCTTTGAAGCTTTGAAAGTTACCTCTTTCTTAGAATTGTGATCTTTTTCTATTCTCATATCATAAGTTGTGAGAATTCCATGTAACTCATCCATAGTTAACTTATCAATATCCTTCATCTCTTCTATAGTTGAAACCTTTGCATCATACCTTATAGGAGTGATCTTAATACCTTCTCAGCAACACTGGAGTCCTCAATTTCAAATTCAATTCCATGCATGGTATTTAGCAAGTATTTATAAATATCTTCCATATTCAACTCTTCAAACCTTCTTCTATGATTTTGTAGTTTTTCCAACTTGACCTTGTTATCTCCTTCATATGTTTGCTTCAATTTGTCCCACATATATTTTGATGATTTTTATTATATAAATTTCACATATTATAATTCATGTAATCCACTTAATATTCTATTTATAGCCTTGGCATTACTCACATGTAATTGGTTACCATACTTGTCTGTTGGAGGAGTAGCTATAGGTCTGAACCCATCCTCAATAGATTGTCATGTTTCATATCCTTCTACCATAAAATAAGTCTTCATCCTCATACTCTAGAAGGCATAATTATTCCCATCAAACAATGGAGCCTTATTTGTTGAAGATCCATTCTGATATGCCATTTATGTTCCTATAATATATTCCTTCAAGTTTTTAGACTTTTCAATGCAACTTGTTCTGATACCAATTTTAGAACATAAGCTTATACTGAGAGGGAGGGTGAACAGTATAAGATCAACTTTTACTTTTCTTTCTCAAACAATATTATCCAATATTATAAATTGCAATATATTTCCATAGTAGTGTTAATAAATATCATCAATAGTAGTAGTAAAGCAATGCACAAATCATCACACACATGAGAGACAAAAATTTAACGTGGTTCACCCAATGTGGGTTATGTCCATGGAGAAAATATTTCTTCTAAATTTTCTCAACAAATCTCTTGGGAATCAATTCCCTATTACAATGTTAGTGGACCTCTGGCCAATGAAGATCTGAATCCCCAATACTTTGGTTTGTGGATCTCTCTCCACGAGAGAACTCTATCTCCTTTGCTCTAGTTTTTGGATCTCTCTCCACGAGATAACTCTATCTCCTTTGCTCTAGTTTGTGGATATATCTCCATAGGAGAACTTTATCCCCTTTTATTTGGTTTATGGATCTCTCTCCATAGGAGAACTCTATCCCCTTTATTTTGGTTTATGTATCTCTTTCTAGAGGATAACTCTATCCCCTCTACTCTAGTTTATGGATCTCTCTCTATAGGATAAACCTATCCCTTTTTCTTTGGTTTGTGTATCTCTCTCAATAGGAGAACTCTATCCCATTTTCTATGATTCAATCCAAATCTAGCTTTCAACTTTATGTTAAATCTACACTAAACCTTGTCACAAGACTAGCATAAATCTGCTCCAAATCTACTCACAAACTTTACCTCAAATATGCACCAAACATCGTTACAAAGCTAGCACAAATATGCTCCAACTCTACTCACAACCTCTGCTTCAAATCTAAACCAATTATGCACCAAACCTCGTTACAAGTCTAGCACAAATTTACACCAACTCTACTCATAAATTTATCCAAATATGCACATTACATGCAAAAATATGCCTTAAACCTACTCATAAATCTATCCAAATCTGCACACATTACATGAGTACCTCAAACCTACTCTCTATATCTACCTAAATTTATACCAAACATCGTTACAAGGTTAGAACAAATCTATTTCAAACCTGCTCTCTATCTGTGCTCAAATCTACTTGAAGTCTTCTCGTAAATCTATTCTCAAATCTAATTGAAGTCTTCTCGTAAATCTATTCTCAAATTTATCCCAAGTCTTCTCATAAGACTTGCTCAATTTTACCCTAAACTTGCTTCAAGTCTTCTCACAAGACTTGCTCAAACACATGCTCAAATATACTCTAACACATGCTCAAATCTACTCTAACACATTCTAAAAATAGCTCATAGAATATGCTCAACCAATACCAAATATTGCACATAAATGATGTTCCAACAATGCTTGTATCTCTTTCAAAAAATACTTTCTTCAAATAGGCAGTTCAGACATATTCTACCTAGAATTTGTTTAAACTCTTGAATATATAGAAAATTATATTATCAAATACCCAATATGTTCTTCACATTCACAAATATTGCATTCATCCAATCTAATATCTACCTCTTGCAAATCCCTTTCAAATCAAATCAAACTAGTGTATAACTTTTCTTCACAAAACTAGTCTCTAACACTTGCCCATTCACATTCAGTGTCACTCACATCAATGCACAAATTCTTCACAAATTATTTCAATAAGAATGCATAATTTTTTCTCAAAAATCCTAACTCAAGTGTTTCTAATTTTAGTAATCAATGATGGACAATTTGTTCTCAAATCCTAATGCAATTGTTTTCACTTCCTTTCAACAATGAAGCACATGTAGGTCTCAAACCCTAACTCAAATATTTCCAACAATGCACACCAATCAACCCTTTTATCTCCACCTTAAAAATTACTTTCTCAAAACATAACCTCCTAGAGAAATAATGATGTCACCATACCTCTTATTTTTCTTTGATGAAGAAATGTCCTCAAAGACCTATATCACAAACAACTTATATTTCTTGTGCCACTTCAAGGGTTAGATAGCAAAATATTTTCTCAAAACATCCACATGAACTTTCTTCTCAAAAGGATGTGCATAATAAAATCTAAAAATTATGCTCTATGACCCTTCTTTAGTTCTCAAATATGAAGCATCAACACTCAACAAAAACCTTCAAATTTTCCTTTCACCATGCAAGAATTACAATAAAATATCAAAGTTCTATAACACCTTATTACTCCTATTATTGAAATAATATATTCAGCACAACAAGACACAAATTGCACAACCATATATCCTTTGTCACACCTTATTACTCCTACTAATTTTGAATTTCAAAAATTAAATATTTTGCCTTCGTTTTACTTCACATGCACATAAACCTTAGACATACACTTTTAAACAAAATTTGTACCTTAATTTTGAGTGCACGAAAACCTCATTTGTTCTACCTTGTAAAAGTTATCTCCATAGTAATCAAACTAGTAACTATTACTGCCACAATGACTTAGTGTTGTCTCTCCAACCAACTAAACTAGCTAACCAGATGTGTCTAGAATATACGGTAAAACCCCTTTGTCTCCTTGTCAATCGACGTACAAAACATGCTCCTTTTACTACCTTGAAAAAACTCCCTCCAAGTGAATCGAACCAATGACCTATTTTGCACCAGTGTCTTAGTGTTGCTCCTACGACCAACTACACTAGATTGCCATATGTGTCTTCTTGACTAGCACCTCACTTTTGACCTTTCTATAATTTTTGCCTAAAACTATGCCCTTCGTATTCTTCTATTCGTCAAACGAAATGCACAAGAGGATATTTGATTTTTCATACACCACACCTTTGTCAAGGTTTTGAACCTTGATTTATATGCAAATCATGTCCTCCCTTCGTCATGACATCGACGCCTCCCATTGAAATGATTTTTTAATATTTTCAAGTACCTTCCTTTGAATTTTGGCACCCAAAATTTTTCTTTATGAAATATTTAAATCTGAAGAAGATTTAAATATTTTAACCTTAGAATTATATGCCCATGGTGGTGTTATCAATATTTTTCCACAAACTTTTAATCCTTTTCCCTTATAATATTTAAATTTCACATTTAAATATTATTTCCACCATATCTTACTTTGGTATACATGGAATATATTATTTTTGTCATGTCACCTTGTTTTGCCTTGACATTAATTTTTCTGCATCATGTATCCTTTGAAGATGCTTGCCTTGCACTATAATATTTCAAATTTTTCACTTTTGACATCTATGACAACCAATGTACTCAAAATTTCTAACATAATGTATCCCCATATTGGTATACAACCTATGGAAACTATCATTAAATTATCTCATGGATTCATTAGGTTATTTGTAGATAGAGATAAAGTGATTTTATATCCTATCCGGGTCAACCAATTTTCCAAAATTTTAGAGAAATGTTGCTTTTAGTTGAACCCAAGAAGTGATAGAGCCTGTAGGTAAACTGATATACCAATTATAAGAAAATTTATCTAATGTATATGGAAACATCCTATAAACAATATTTTCATGCATAATTTACAAATGAATTAACATGTTCTTGTATGCCTGAATATGATCCTCATCCAATTACATTCTATCATGCCTAAATTGAGGTAGAGAACACATAATATCTATAGTCACATGATGTGAATGCCTAGGTATATTTAAAGGACTGTCTGTCATAATTAGAGTAAACATTTCCATTAAAGGACCTTAAAGAATATAACTTTAGTACCAATTTTGTTAGTAAAAGAAATATATCTTGCATAAAAGCATGAAATGACTAAAAAATTTCAAATAGTTAAATAAATAAATTTTCATGTTCATCCATTATAATGCATGAATTAAACCATAACAATAAAGAAAATTCTCCAACTTGCAAAAGGTTGGCATCAATGCATCATCACTTAAAGAAGTTCTCAATCAATTAATGCGATCAACAAAATCTCATTACTTAATACCAATGCCTTCAAATAACCTTTCAAATAAAAATGAACAATTTAGCATCTACAACATCAATAAAATAACCAAACCAGGCCCTCATTATAGCCCCAAAATTTTGAGTGGTAATTTTTTCAATTACAAAACCACACTCACAGTTAAGATTTTGATTAGAAAAACCTATCTTGAAAAGAAGTAGAAATTTCTCCAAGGTTCCTTTCACTTAATCTATGTGTGTATGCTTATTAAAATGTGTCAAATAAGTTCTAGAATACCTTAGTGATTTGCAAGCAACTGTTAACAAGGGGCTTGTGTTGGTATTACTTTATTATGTTATGCAATTGATTGTTCATGAAACTTAAAAGAAAATAAAATGTGATGTGATTGACCCTCATATGACCATGATAAAAATGTTTTAGTTCATTTTATATTGAAGTATTTTAGTTAGATTTTATCTCTATATGTGAATCTGAAATGACGTGTGGATTCATTTTATGTTGCTTTGAGCATGAAAATAAAATAATATACATGCCTATCTTGTAAATGTAGTAGCCTTCGATATGCCATATAAATTAACCCCATTTTTTGAAATTGTAATTTTCATAAAGGGGAGTTAATTTATTGCTTTGAAAAAAAAAGTGCAAAGCTTGAAATTTGACCTTTCTTTAAAATATGAAATCATGCTAAACTTGAAATTACAAAATTCCTTTTAAAAACTGAACTTTAAATAATTTTTAGGAATTTCAAATTTTCTTCAAAATGAAATCAAAATTGCTCTAAATGAAACTTTAAAGCTTATTCTTGGAATCCTTGCATCTCTTTTTGGATTTAATTTTTTATATGTCTTTATTTTATTTGCAAAAGTAAAAAAAAATGAAAAAGGATAGGGTTAGAGAAAAAAAAATAAAAAATAAAACCTAGAATTCTAGAATATGGACTAGAATATGGAAAAGACCAAAGAAAAACTACTGTAAACAAATCCGACCTATGCTACAGAAAACATTAGTTCCTAAAAACAAAACACTTAGACCTGCATTTACACAATATAAAATATGGTTATGGCGAGAGTCTAAAGGGAAAACATGCAATAAGAATATTAAAATGGTGTAATAATATCCATACAAAATGAAGGAAAACTGGCTCCACAACAGCTTGAATAACCTTCCAATATTTTCTTGCACTCCTGCTCCAAAAATTTCCAACCCTCAAATATTTATTTTCCATGGCTATTTAAAATGTTTGAAAGCATTTGTATCGCTTTCTTCTACCTTTCACTTCTTAACGTTTGCAATACTTGTCATGGACATATGCATAATGACAATTTTACCCCTCTCGTAACTACTATCTGTGCATTGTTCTTTGGGTAACATTCCAGCCATTGGAAGTCTCTTTCCCCTCTCAATCAAGTATTTGAGTAGTCCATTATGTTAAAAATCTTCATGACACGTGCCCTCTTTTTTCATAGCATGAATAACCACGTCAAGGTGGTTCCCATTCCGCATATTGTATTTAGTACTCACGCACATGACCTTGAAGATACATTTACCACAAAGCACAATGACCAAAGTTATTTCATTCCAAGTAAATCAAATATCAAAGCAACGGTAATGGACAAAACTATCCCCCAAACTATAAACTATCCTTAGGGATCAAAAATCTTGTATTATCTTTATTAGGACATTCATCTTCCTTTTTGGGGTCCACAGAGGTGACCAGCACCGTGTACATCAATGCCACAACTACGTGTCCCATATTACTCTTTCACCACTCGAGATACCACCATACTTTGAAATCATCGTATGGATGTGCTAGTTGGGATTAAATTATTATTTAGATATTCGGTGCCATATTTGTCACCAATGCCTTACGATTGCTCTATTTACATGATAACACTCTACTTTCATTATTCGCCCATCCTTAATAGCCATAAAATATTTGAAAATAATGAGAGGGTTCTTACTTTATGTATCGATTTGTGTGAGGTCTGTTTACACTCGTTGGCTGTAACAAACATCTATTCATTTGACCTACACAACTATCTCTGCTATCGGATGTCCACCAATATATGATACACGATAGACCCTGGCTCTACTACATTATGTCTGGACAATTTTCCACAAGTGAAATGAATTACAATAGCCAACCTCAAAAGTATATCTTAACATATTATAAACGGGGTGACTGATGTATATCACATTGTCTACATGTTACTTCCTGAAAATCAAAAATAGGAGAGAAATATGGACATCCAATATGAAACCTTGTGGGTAAAAAACATTATAATGTATTTGTCACCTTATCCTCGTGGATCAAACTAAGACCCAATATTTGACTATGTTGTTTACGCATATTGCTTCTACTAAGTCCCCGTGTATACATCATATAAAAGTCTTCTACCTACTCATCTCAGATCATTTGCAACTATGTATCCATCCAAGCTCTGGAGTCCATCATTTGTATCACAATATTCTAAGCTGAATTTCAACCACCTTTAGCCAAAATATATATAATTCCATGATTTCTACCTTTCTTTATCTACGTGTACTACCTTGGAAGAACGAATTCTCTATACAAGTTTGGGCGATCTATGAAGGCCACAAAATACTCCCATAAACATGATGAAAATGCTCGATCTATATGGTGCGAAATAATTCAATGATTTCTCCTTGAGTTTCACCATCTAAGTCAGTGTCTCCATTGTCTGGTCCAAGATGCAGGTCTACACGTCCATATATGATTCTAAATCCATGTCAATGGTTGTGTCAACTTCTTAGCGTGTATCATTTCTCGATCGTGTCATATTCGCTATGTACACCTCCCATTCGGTAAGATCTTTTGTCTCCCTGTACACCCATTTCCAGGGGGTCTGGGTCTATGTATCACCTTCCAATTTATCATATCCACCTTGTAAATCATCTACGCACACGTCACCATCCACTCCCACTGTCATCACTGTAAACAGGTCAAAATATTAGTAATCAACTTAATAGATGTAAATTCATTCAATACCCTTTATTAAAACTTAAAACAAAACTATTAACATGAAGAATCTCAAATAACTCCATTTGAAAACTAAAAAGTAAACTATTTCAAGACAAGGGAAAAGCGTAATATCAATGCGTATAAATATTTTATTTTTTATTATTTTTTAAATTTCTTAATTAATTTTATTTTCTTTCTTCATTTAAACTTGATCTAATTAACTTACCATATTTGAATTGATTTAATTCAAAATATCAAAAAATCAATGAAAATAATAAAACCTTGATCAAAACACTAGATAATTTAAAAAATAAAACAAAGGGAGATGCTTACAAAAAAACAAACCTATCAAAATTAGTACTCAAAGAAGACAAAAAAATCTCACAACTCAACATTAAAGGTGGGTCCCCAAATTTGGGGCTAGCTGTGAAATTGTCACAACATCTAGTAGCAACTAAAATTGCTCTTCCCAAGGCTTCAACCATAATTACAAAAAAATAAGGAGATAGTGGATCTCCTTGTATCAACCCCCTCATACTCTTAAAATAACTAGTTGCAGCCCTATTAATCATTACTGAGAATATTGTTGTTGTGATATACTCCTTGATTAAAATAATCCAATCAACATGAAAACAAAAATTTTCAAAAACTTTGACTAAAATAATCCAAGACACTCTATCATATATTTTATTTATATCTAGCTTCAAAAACATCCTTGCTTCTTTACTCCTTTTAATAGAATGAATCACTTCATGAATGGTTATAATACCATCCAAGATCTATCTACCCATCACAAAACCCCCTCATTGCATATCGATTATAAAGGGAAGCACATACTTGAGTCTATTAGAAATTACTATCATGTATAATGTATTACAAAGGCTTATAAGTCTATAATATTTGAAAGCTTTAGAACCTACAATTTGTGTAAATACGAAAATTAAATTTGACATCCCTTGGTATAAAAATTGGATCTTTGAACCTCCATAACTGCTCTTATTATATCAGACCAAACAATCCTCCAAAATCTCTAAAAAAATATAGCTTGAAAACCATCTGGACCTAGAACCTTCTCTCCATATATATCAAAAACTATTATTTTAATATCTTCTTTTTTAAATGGAATAGTCAAGTAATTATTGTGCTGACCTATAACAAGAGATGTAATATTCTAGAGTAGTAAATTCATTGCTTCTTCATCTATCATATCCTCTCTTCCAATTAGAACTATGAAGAATTTAACTGCCTCATCTCTAAATTCAAGGATATTATCAATAATTTTTATGTATCTAATAATTTACTTAATATTATTACAAATTCTATGCTTAAGATCTAAAATTTGAAGAAACGTCATGTTATGGTCACCTTATTTAAGCTATAGAACTCTAATTTTTTTTTCCAAACAAACCTTTCACTAGCTAGTATGTTCTGATAATCTAATAGCAATTGTTTTTTATTTTCCTCACATATCAACTAGTAGATTTCCATTGTTAAGATATACATTAATATCCATCAATTATTTTCCTATTTCATTCTTATTAACAAATAACTTTCAAAAAACATTCCTATTCTAAATTTTGAGATTTTGTTTTGTGCACCTTAGTTTCTTTGCAATCTGTGATATTATGGAACCCAACAAGTCTTTTTTCCACTATTTTTTATTCTCTTTTATATATCATCATGTCTTAGCCACATCAATCCAAACCTAAATGGACTTTTAAAAATTCCTCTTCTTCTTTTTATTTCCCAAACTAAAGGATTATGATCATATCCAATCATTGGTAGAGCTAAAATTATAGAATACCCAAATTTAAGGAACCCTTTCTTTGAAATAAAAAAAAATGATCCAACCTTATTTGCATAAGTTTATCACCAATTATTTTGTGTTTCCATGTAAATTTTATACCCCTTAATTCCATATCCATTAATTCATTGATATTAACAAATATTTCAAAATCTATCATGCCATCAGAAATTGAAGAATTGCTTCTCATTTTATCAGAAGGAAAAAATGGGTAATTAAAGTCCCCAGCTAAAACCCAAGGAGTATTTTAAAATAATTTCTTAACATAAGTTAACTCTTTTCATAATTATCTTCTTCCTACAACTATATTTGGTGCATAAAATGTAGTTAAAATCCAGCTCTATTTCGTATCAATAATATAGCAAAAAATGAGATAAATATTTATATTATGTTTTTTTTTATTATTTGTGGAAAACATCCCAAAAGGGATGCCACTTTCGGGTAAGACCCAAGGAGGCAGGGGTATCCATTCCGCAAAAAATGCCCAGGACTCGGACCTGGCCTACCACATTTGACATACTCAAGGAGCAAACAAACACACAAAACCAAATTAAAAAAATAAAATAACAACAAAAATAATAAAATAAAATAAAATAAAAACTCCTTGAGTGTGTCAAAACCAAAAGCACAACCAAACACGCACAATAAGATAAAATAAACCACAACACAAACCACATAGAAAAACACAAGAACCACATAACAAAACACAAACAAGACAAAAACAACAGAACGCTACAAAGACATAACCCAAAAAAACATGAAAAATAAACACAACCAAAACCTAAAAAATAAAATAAAAATAAAAACAACCAACAACAGACAATAAACAAAAAAAAAAAACATAGAAAACACTCACACAAAAAAATGAAATAACACAAACAAAGAGAAACCCAAGAACAAGAACGAAAAAAACACAAGAACAATAACAATAAACATAAAACAAAAAACAAAACAACAAAAACACAAGAACAACAAAAAAATAACACAAAGAACACAAATACAAAACAAAACAAAAGAACCCACCCACCTTAAAAAACTAAACAAAAAAACAAAGAGACAAAAGAAAAAATATGAACAAAACAATGACCTATCTAGACCAGAAGACTATTAATGCAAGAATCAACAGAGGAAACAAAATAAAGAATAGAATGAGCTAGGGAACTAAAAAAACTGAATGAACCAAAGAGAAACAAAAAAAAACAAGAAGAGACTAGGTACCTTCAGAACTGGAGCCATCCAAAGAAATGATAGAAAGAAGAGCTTCCCTAATTTGAGAAGCCCACCATATAGGAGGGTGGCCATAACAAGTAAGATCACCTTTGTCCAAAGCCCCATTAGCTAAAGCATCAGCACTCTTGTTTTGATCTCTGACAACACGATTGTAATCAACTTTTAAAAATCCCATTTGGATTAACTGAATCTTCTCAATAATTATTTTTATTCTCCAATCCACCTTATGATTCTTAGAAGGAGTCTTCAAGAGATTAATCATAAGTTGAGAGTCAGACTCAACTAACACCTTTTCCCATACAACCTTAGTAGCCTCCCGAAGGCCTCTAAGGATACCATACCCCTCAGCAAGGTTATTGGAAAGAATACCCAAATTCTCAGCAAAAGTAAAAACCAGGGAGCCATCTGAAAGTCTACCAATTCCTCCCACACTGGCTTTTCTAGGGTTCCCTCTAAAGGCTCCATCAGTATTGAATTTTCCAAAATCCTTAGGAGGAGGTTGCAAATTTTTGGTCCTATCCATCTTACTAATACTCACATTCCCTTTAATTTGGTTGCCCTTAGAAGGTTTAAACTTCAATCTTTGCATCACTTGATCCCATCTTTGGTGGGAGTTTTGGGGGTGATTAAGGATATGATGGACTGATTCAACTAAGTTGGCTATGGTCTTTTGCCACATATAGTGAATATCCTTCCTATCTTGATTAAAAATTTGGTTGTTCCTTTCATTCCAAATATTCCAAAGAAGAATGCTAGAACCCATCCAAACTAACTGCCTAATAAAATGATCAACACCCTCTTGATTAGGCCAATCCCTCCAAAGCTGTTCAAAAGTGAAAAAATTGGACCACTATAAGCCAAGTAAAGTTGACATTCTCCTCCATAGCTCAGAGGCTAAAGTACACTCAATAAAAATATGGTTGATATTTTCTACATTCTCTTCACACATTTCACAAAAAGGGCCATGAAAACCACGCTTCATAAGTTGCTCATTAGTAAGCACCCTACGATGCAATAAAAGCCAATTAAAGAACCTCACCTTAGGCCAGAGCTTTTGAGCCCATAATTGAGAAAATATGTCAAAAGAATGGTTGGGATTATTATGGCATAAGGTCAAATAACCTTGAGCAACTGAATACTCACCCTTAGTAGTGTCGTTCCATCCAAAACAATCTTTTTCATGGGACCAAGAGAGGGATATCATATGAAGGATGCCTTGGATATCTTGTTTTTGCCTTTCTGGGATTTGAATAGACCAGTCCTCAATATGGATCCAATATCTACCAACCTTTGAATTACCAGTATGGTACCAATAGTAATTAGCCACCTTTATCCAATTATCTCGGTGAAGCTCCTCCATCCAAGGCCTCCAATCGAGAAACTGAGTTATCAAAGGCTTGTGACCATCCCAAGAATCTGTCCAAAAATTTGCATGTTGACCATTATGAATGATCCAAAATAATTTTTTCTTTATCAAATCCTCACCAGTCTTAAGAACTGCTAAAATGGGAGAACCTTTGGTAGGAAGTTGATAGTGAACAAGGTCTTCAGGACTTTTGTTCTCAGCATATTTAGCACGGAGATTATTGGCCCAAAGAGCATTGGGGTTATGCAACATCCTCCAATATAATTTAGCAGCTAAAGATTTGTTGTTATTAATTAAAGACCGAAATCCTAACCCCCTTCACTCTTAGGAAGACATAAAGTATCCCATTTCACCAAGGCCCATTTTCTTTTCTCCTTAGTACCACTCCAAAGGAAACGATGACTAATTTGATCCAATTCTCGAAGAATAGCCTTTGGGATATTCAAAATGAAAGAAACATAAATAGGAATAGCTTGAAGGACTGATTTTACCAAGGTGATTCTACCCCAGAAGAAAGCCACTTGTTGGTCCACTTTCCAATTTTCTTCTTGACTTTGTCCAACAACCAATTCCAATATTTATTTTTCTGCCTTTGAATATTATTGGGAATACCTAAATAAGTTATTGCAAGAGAGGTCTTCTTATATCTTAATTTATCCAAGACTATGGCTTCCTGTCTAGCATAATAGTGAAAGAAAACAACTTTAGATTTGTCTTCATTGATCAAGTGCCCAGTAGCCTTAGAAAAACAACTAATGATTTGCTTAAAATTAGAATCTTCCTTAACTGTAGCTTTACCTAAAAGGGTAGAGTCATCCACAAATTGAAGATGAGAGATAGGTCTAGCTCCATGAGCAATGGTAACTCCCTCAAGGGTTTTGTTTTCCCTCCTTTTGGTTATAGTCCTACCCAAACATTCAACAAGAATGATGAATAAATAAGGGGATAGCGGGTCACCTTGCTTGATACCTCTGGAAGCTGGGAAAGACTAATAAGGCCTGCCATTGATAAGAACTAAGTAGGAAACTAAAGAGATACATCCCATAATCCAATCCATCCAATCCTTAGAGAAACCAAATTGCCTCAAAACTTTGATAAGGAAGTGCAAATCCACTCTTTCATAAGCTTTGGATAAGTCTAACTGGATGAACATAGAAGGAGAATTTTGCATATCCATGGAATGGATGGCTTCCTAAGCAAAAACTATCTCATATACTATTTGACGTCCTTCCACATATCCCCCTTGCTCTGGGGAAATACTCTTATGTAAAATAGGCTTCAACCTTTCTGCCATGATTTTAGTAATAATTTTGAGAAGAACATTACATAAAGCAATAGGTCTAAAAGTTGATATATGATCAACCTCTTGAGATTTTGGAACAAGAGTAATATAATTTTTATTGATAACCTTCAAAATTTCTTTGGATTTCCTAGCTTCTTCCACCACCTCTAATAAATCAACATGAAGGATATCCCGAACTCTTGGTAGAACTCAATAGGAAAACCATCAGGACTGGGGTTTTCCCTTTTTCCATTTTAAAAACTACTTGTTGAAGCTCATTGATAGTAACAGGAGCAATCAAAATAGAGTTCTCCTCAGAAGTGATAAGAGAAGGGATTGCTTGAAGAAATTTTTTTTGAGAAGCTGAGTCAAGAGGAGTAGAAGCAAAAATATTAGAAAATTAATCAACAACAATAGAGTTCATGCCATCCCAAGTATAAACAACATCTCCAGAATCTGATTTTAAGGAAGAAATAAAGTTGTGAGATCTTCGAGCTAGAAGAATATTTATATTATGTTTATAATTGTTCCTTCCACTTTATTTGGATCCCATAAACATATTAGACCTACTAAATACCTATTAGCATGAATGGATGCACATTCTACTTCTTTCAAAATCCTTTATTTTTTACTTTAACAATTGTCTTTTGTGATATTAATTTCCTGTAGAGCTAAAATGAATGGTTTTGTATATTTTCTCAATAAAAACATCAATTAATGTTTTCAAGGGGCATTGAGAGACCTCACATTCCAATAAATAACCTTCATTTCTTACATCTAGCGGGTTGTCTTTTTCCACTTAGCTTAAGAATTGTTTTGGTTTTGTTAGCCACATCAATTATTTTTTCTCTTTGTATTATTTTTACTTTGAAGGTGTTCTTGGATTTGAATCCATTCCAACATCAATCCCGTATTTTCTTCTATTCCTTTTTATTTTGTTTGGAGTAGGGTTTTTACTTCCTTTTGTTTAAGTATTATTTTGGTCAATTCTCATATTATCTAGTTCCAATTTCTTCTTTCCTTCCAGTTCACCTAGTATATCGCGTTCTTTTTTTTTTTTTATCTCTTTTCCAAGTTTCTCTACATTATCTTCCTCAATATTTAAAATTTTGAAAGACTCAAAATAAAATTTAGTTAAAATTTCATTCCTAGTATTAATGAAATTAGAATTATGTTGGCTTACTTTCTCTAGGTCTTCAACAATGTCACCTTCTTCATATGTGGAATTTCCAAAACATATTTTATTTTAATCTCCTAAAATAAAAAATCCTTTGTTACTTTTAATCATAATCTTCATCCTTCCTTTCCTTACCTTTTTTTCTTGTAAATCTTCTGAAAATGTTTTCTCCCAAGTTGATTAGGGCAAAATATTCTAAGATATCCAAATTTTCTACAAATGTTACACTTGGTTGATACATTTTCATATTCTATTATTTTTAGTCATTTATCTAATTTTGATATAAGCTCACACAAATTTGCAAGAGCCCTTTCCAAATTATTATTAACACAAAATCTAGCATAAATCAACCTCGATCTTGCCATTGTTTCTAGATCTACCACAATGAGCTAGCTAAAATATCTTATAATTCCTTCAAAAGCCTCCTCTTACAAACATTTCTAGTAAATTATGATTTGGATAGTATAGGAAATTTCTACTTGATGTTTGATGTTAATACAAACCAATAATTATAGAGTTTGTGATAACTACAAGACATATTATGTAACTTAAATGACTTGGTTGGAATCTATATTCCTATGATTGATATTAAAATAGAACTATTACAAGAAGTTTAATCATATATAATGATGTTTAATTTTTCAATTTACGTTTATAATAATTTCAATGAATTATGATCTATATGGATAATGATATCATTGTCAAATGTGTAGTGATTTTACTTGCTATATACTTGGACAATAGCATAAAGTTATCTGAAATATGCAAAGTGCTTATGGACTATATACAATTGAGAGTCTCACTTTGGTATGTGATTGAATGCTTACACTAAAGTAGAACATCATCAAGCGTATGTATACTCTAAGGCATAAGTATTGATATCTCAACTAGTTATTATAGATGTGACAATACAAGGAGTAAATATAAGTATAGGAATTACATTAATTTATAAAATCTCCTATTGTGAATGTTTTCATATGCTTTTATATTTAAAACCTTCTATGTCATGATGTTATTTATTAAAAGGAATGGTGGAAAATCCTAATAGAAACTGATAGCAAAAATTGGCAATTTCTAAAGCCATGAGGTTTTTAGCAATTGATAGGTAATGAAGAGTTTCATAACCAACATTCAAATATCATGGGTGAACATTAATATATTTTCACGAGGTTATAGGTAAGTAATGGGGAACAAATAGTTTCACACCATGGACCAAGGCTAAAATTCTATAGGTAAACCTAAACATTTTAATCAATTGGAAATAGATCAATTGGTTAATACATTGACTTTAAAGTAGATACCATGTTTTAAATTTTTTAAACTATATATGAAAATTTTATAAATTATTGTTGTAATGTCATTATTTGGTCATAATATAATATAGGTGAGGCATATTTCAATCCATATAACAAATTTAAAAAATTGCAATGTTAAAGAAGATATAAACATCCATGAGGATATTTAAAAAAGGTTAATATCAAGTGATATTGATACTTTTTGAGTCAAGAGTGGAACCATATTCATTGATAATTAATACTAAGTATTGAATTTTTTAAACACCAAATGACCACTTATCTTAATTGATATAGATCATGGAATAGCATATGGTGTGTAACTCTTGGAAAATATGCTATAACTATTTTTATATATCCTATTGAATATAATAATGTTATCAATGTGTATTATAACAAAGTATTTATGGATTTCAAGAAGCACCATGTTGATGAGGTGGAACACTTCTAACAATATGGGACATTAATAGTTGCTTCTTAAGATTAAATCCACTTTAGGAATGTTCATTCACTCAAGCATTTTTCCATGTAAAGCAAAGATAGTGTAGAACACACTTGTTAGTTTCCACCATTATAAACCTAATACATAGAGAGGCATACAATCCACCATATGTAATCCCATAATATCATATTAGAACATCAACATAGATAAATACAATCATTTCAATGTCATATAAACATGAAGTTTAAACATGTGTTCTCTCTAATATATCCAAATATTAATAAAATTTAACTAATCATCTCTAGTCATTTTCAATTTTAAACATTTATATGGATTTCTCATAGAATCAAGGCATACCTTCCGTAAGTACTAATTCCAAACATCCTACAAATGTAGGGCATATAGATAACTTAAATTTATTATTGTAAATATCTATTTAGATCGCTATATATATTCTTGATATGATTCCTATTAATATATGGGTCAAATAGAGCAAAGTAATTCTATATCTATATAGATATAACTAAAAAATCATATTGATAGTTGTATAAATTGTAGAATGACCTATATGGAGATATGTAAAATAATTACCACAATATACATGAAAATATATTTCATATATATGCTATCATGAAATACTCATCAAATATAATGTAGAATCTTGTAATGCATATTGACATAGAAAGAAGAAATTTATAGAGATAACATTGAAAGATAAAGTGGTTTACATTAATTAATTACAATTAAGAAATAATATATATATTTTTAAAAATTTCATGTCCCTTTGGCATTTACATGTTGTTCTTATTATATCCCTTAAAGGAAAGTATTGATGGGGATAGTGCTAGTATCAATTAGTAGTAGTGTCACTATCATTGATACCGATTAGTATTGTTAGTAATGTGGTGATGCTAGATATAGTACTTGGCTAGATAGTGTTGCAAGAAATTATTATAATTAGCAAAATCCTATAGTGGTTGGTGCTAAGATTACTAAAATTTTAATCCTTATCTATGAATAAATTAATTTTATTACTTATAACTTCAAAACCAAGTAAACAAATATTCTTTGTCTATTTGAGTTTGATCCATCTACTTAGTGGGTAAGTTGATGTAACTTGATGAATTAAAAGAGGATATATCTTGTATCCTTATAAATTTTATTTGACTACTTGTTACTTGATATAACTATACTATATTAATATAATGAAGATTAAATTATGACATTGAAGAATCTCCACTAGATTTGATAGGTTAACAAATATAGAAAATATGGATCAAGACATTCCATTTTGAATAGTGTAAGGCATTATAAGTATAGAGGATGACATAGCTCAAATGTGATATCTTCTAGCTACTTGGTAATAGTATACAATAGATAATATTTTAAGCAACATTATAGATTTTTCATAACCATGAAGTTAGTTTTTAAAAAATTCAAACTTGATCTTCAATATAGTATTAACATGGAACTTAATTATTTTTATAATTTTATTGTACTTGGTATTGTTTTTATATAATATCATGGAATTTAGACTGTATTTATTGAATTTTTTCAACTATACTACTTTCTCTATCAATACCTTTCTCAAAATAATGTGTACTTCCTAAAATTGTTGAATGAAAATTTAGGTAGATTGGTGTTAATGGTTAGAATGTAAAGTATGATTTGAATATTATGTGGTCTATATATTTTTGAAGAGCACTATTATTTCTATGTTGGAAATAAAATATGTTCTTGTCCTAGATGTATAAATGCTTGGAACCATATATCCTATGGAAATGCATTTAATCATGTGGTTTACCATTTCATATTATTTATCTATTTATCAAGATAATGAAATTGATTAGTTTACCTTGACATAAATTATGGACTAAATCTTGGAGTAAGAAATGATTGTAAATCTAGTATATTTATCCAACATGATAATATGCATTGAATTTAATTGAAATCAAACATGCTTGGAGACTATCAATATCTTCTTTTGATATGATATTTTTACAAGATATAAGGATAACCATATTAGAATTTTTTTTCACCATTACATACATGAAATACCATGGGGGTTATCTAAATCCTTGATATGAGATCCATGGAAAATGATTGTAAAACTTTTCTAGGTATAAATAATGGTGTGTACAATTGCCACTTCTTATTGAACATTTTTTCATTAAAAAATTGTGCATGATAAGAAATATGTAAATGCTGATATGAGGAGGGGGGTTGGGTAGCGTGATTAGACGTTTTTCGCAGGACTGCCCAAACTACCGAACTCGTTTCGGCCATATCTCACTCATCCGGACTCGGATTGAGCTGAAATTTTGAGGGTAGATGCCTGAAAAACCCTAGAACGTCTCCACCAATTTTCATATCATTTGGAGCAACACAGATCCTAGCGCATCCCTATGTGTGAACGAGATATTTGGCAAGCGGCTATGCGAGGGTTTCATCTGGGTTGAGTGCAAGCAGCTCCAGAGGTTGGTTTTTAGGGCCTTCGGGCCCTAGCGGCCAATATTTTTGTGGTTTATGCTCAATATTTTAGCAAGAAATGTTGCAGGGGATCCAATATGGGTTAGAAATTTGTCTTTCAATAGATCATACTATGAACTTGAGTGACAACGACTTCCAATTTGTTGCACAAAAGAAAAGTGAAAACCATACCTTTCCACGACGTCTAGGGCAAGGATTAAAGAGATCACGAAACAAGTTTCAAGTAGTTGATCAAAAAATGGCTCATATCTCAAGTGAATCTGGTGCTAAGGTGCACCCACAAAATAATTCTACTATGAAAACCCCTGTCAAGGGTAAGAATTTCGAAGACTCAGTCCCAAAAATGAATTTTAGGGATGCCCTTCATGGTGGACAGACCTCAGCCCAATGCTAATATCAATCTTAGGGCTTCCCATAAACCTCTAAGAATGCCTAAGATTGATCCCAGGAAAATGGAGTCGGGATGTCTTAAAGCAGCTGATGGAACTCCTATTGTTAAGCTTGATATGGGTAACATTCAGACTGGCATTGAAGATTTGGAAAAAAGAGGACTAATTTGTCGGTTCATGGGTTTTCGTTCGAGTCTATCTGCTTTCAAAGTCTGGGCTGCAAAAAGCTGGAAAACTAAAGGTGAGTTACAAATCTCTATTTATCCAAATGGTTATTTTCTTGTTTTATTTGCTAATAATGAAGATAGAGAGAAAACTTTTCAAGGGGGTCCTTGGTTTTTTGGAAGGGGAGGGCTTTTCATGAAGCCCTGGCATACTAAATTTAAAGTCGAAGAAGAGATGCCTTCTATAGCTCCCGTGTGGGTTAGACTCTTTGGCCTCCCTATTGAATTTTGGAATCCTACTATTTTTTCTTCAATTGGAAACTCTTTAGGAACTTTTATGATGATTGCTGATTGTACTCAAAATTTTGAACATATTATTTATGCTCGGATTTGTGTTTTAATGGATTTTGACAAACCCCTACCTAAAAATATCACATTACAATTTGGGGAAGACACTTGGGAGCAAGTAGTGGACTATGAGAACATTCCTTTTCATTGTAGAATTTGCCATGAATATGGTCATTTGGCCAGTGCTTGCCCAAATAAAATTCCTGATCAAAAGAAAGAAGATATAAACTCAACGAGTTTCCAAATACCTAAGAAGAAGAACACTCAAAAAAAACCAGTTATGAAGGATCAATCAAAGTCATCTGCTAATATGTTTGAAATCCTTTCCACAAATGATGTCCCAAGTGAGGAAGAGGAAATAATGGAAACTAAAATCTTAGAAACACAATTTAAATATGAAGGGAAGAACTCGAGAGACAAACCAACAAATCAAAGGTTTTCAACTAGAAAAAAAGGAGAAAATTTACACAAGAAAAACAATCTTTCAAATGTCAAAACTTCAAATAATGCAGGTCCCAATATAGACTCCGTTGAACCATCTAGTAAAATTTTGGCTGTGTACGAGCATTCTTCAAGGTTAGAAGCCATCTCAGATTCAATTGGAATAAGTCAAGAAACAGGGAAAAAAAATTGAAGATGGATTCTAATCAAAAAGTAGGTCGCAAGACCAATCAATATCATATGGTAAAAGAAGGTGAAAAGCTTGTAGAGGAAGGTAAGATTAATGCCCTTCCCAAATTTTTTAGCCCTGGTATTAATGAAGATCATCACTTGGAATATTAGAGGACTCAAAGGGAGTCTTTCAAAACAAAATGAAATTAGAAGAATGATTCAGATAAATCATCCACATCTTGTTTTCCTTCAAGAAACAAAGATGTCAATGGAGGATATGGACTCAATTGCCAGTAAAATTTGGCCAGCTGGAAAAGTGGTTTCCCTCGGTTCCCAAGGGACTTCGGGTGGCATTGCTTGTCTTTGGGACCCAAAAGAGGTAGTTATTCACCATATGGTTGGCAGTTGGGGTTTGTTGGCTATAGCTATTCAAAGTAGACATTCCAACCAGATTATGCTCTGCATTACTGTTTATGCTCCGACTTCTTTGGAGGAAAAAAGAAGACAGTGGAAGGATATTACTCATATTATCTCTCATTTTCCTAAAGCTTGGATCTTGATCGGAGGAGATTTCAATACCATCCTCTCTCTGGATGAGAAAAGGGGGGGAAATAGAAATTTGGACAAAAGCACCGACCTCATGAGCGAATATATTGCAAACCTCCATCTTGTGGATATCCAACCGGATAATGGCCTTATGACTTGGTCTAACAGAAGGCAAGGCTTAGCTTGTATAATGGAGAGATTGGATAGGTTTTTGCTCTCTAAAAATTTCTTAATCCATGGTCACATTCCTAAAGTGAAGACTCTTAATAATGTTGGTTCGGATCATTGGCCGATCATGGTGGAAATGTGGAAAACCAATGTGAGTTTCTCTCCTTTTCATTTTCAATTAATGTGGCTTAGAGACATTTCCTTCAGACCTCGTGTGCAACAATGGTGGAAGGAAGGTAAACCTAGGCATGGGACTAAGATGTTCTATTTTGCCAAAAGATTGCAATACATTAAATCCAAAATCAAGACTTGGAGCTGGAAAGAGTTTGGGGATGTTCATAAAAAAAACATGAAGTTATTGCTCATCTTGAAAATTTGAATAAGAAAATCCATTTAGATGGCCTCACAGAGAAGAGAAGTGCAGATGAAATTAAACTCACAACTCGGTTAGAGGAATGGGAAAAAAGAGAAGAAATCTTATGGAAGCAAAAATCTAGAATTCAATGGCTCAAAGAAGGAGATCGAAACACAAATTTCTTCCACAAATATCTTCTAGCTCGAAGATCTCACAACTTTATTTCTTCCTTAAAATCAGATTCTGGAGATGTTGTTTATACTTGGGATGGCATGAACTCTATTGTTGTTGATTACTTTTCCAATATTTTTGTTGCTACTCCTCTTGACTCGGCTTCACAACAAAATGTTCTTCAAGCAATCCCTTCTCTTATCACTTCTGAGGAGAACTCTATTTTGACTGCTCCTGTTACTATCAATGAGCTTCAACAAGTAGTTTTTAAAATGCAAAAAGGGAAAACCCCAGGTCTTGATGGTTTTCCCATTGAGTTCTACCAAGAGTTCTGGGATATCCTTCATGTTGATTTATTAGAGGTGGTGGAAGAAGCCGGGAAAGCCAAAGAAATTTTGAAGGTTATCAATAAAACTTATATTACTCTTGTTCCAAAAGCTCAAGAGGTTGATCATATCTCAGCTTTTAGACCTATTGCTTTATGTAATGTTCTTCTCAAAATCATTACTAAAATCATGGCGAGAAAGGTTGAAGCCTCTTTTGCATAAGATTATTTCCCCAGAGCAAGGGGGTTATGTGGAAGGACGTCAAATAGTAGATGAGATAGTTCTTGCTCAGGAAGCCATCCATTCCATGGATATGCAAAATTCTCCTTCCATGTTCATTCGGTTAGACTTATCCAAAGCTTATGACAGAGTGGATTGGCACTTCCTTATCAAAGTTTTGAGGCAATTTGGTTTCTCTAAGGATTGGATGGATTGGATTATGGGATGTATCTCTTCAGTTTCCTACTTAGTTCTTATCAATGGCAGGCCTTCTCGGTCATTCCCAGACTTCCAGAGGTATTAGGCAAGGTGACCCGCTATCCCCTTATTTATTCATCATTCTTGTTGAATGCTTGGGTAGGACTATAACCAAAAAGAGGGAAAACAAAACCCTTGAGGGAGTTACCATTGCTCATGGAGCTAGACCTATCTCTCATCTTCAATTTGTGGATGACTCTACTCTTTTAGGTAAAGCTACAGTTAAGGAAGCTTCTAATATTAAGCAAATCATTAGCTATTTTTCTAAGGCTACTTGGGCAGTTGATCAATGAAGACAAATCTAAAGTTATTTTCTTTCACTGCTCTGCTAGACAGGAATCCATGGTCTTGGATAAATTAAGATATAAGAAGACCTCTCTTCCAATCACTTATTTAGGTATTCCCATAAATATTCAAAGGCAGAAAAATAAATATTGGAATTGGTTGTTGGACAAAGTCAAGAAGAAAATTGGAAAGTGGACCAACAAGTGGCTTTCTTCTGGGGGTAGAATCACCTTGGTAAAATCAGTCCTTCAAGCTATTCCTATTTATGTTTCTTCCATTTTGAATATCCCAAAGGTTGTTCTTCGAGAATTGGATCAAATCAGTCATCGTTTCCTTTGGAGTGGTACTAAGGAGAAAAGAAAATGGGCCTTGGTGAAATGGGATACTTTATGTCTTCCTAAGAGTGAAGGGGGGTTAGGATTTCGGTCTTCTATTAATAACAACAAAGCTTTAGCTGCTAAATTATATTGGAGGATGTTGCATAACCCCAATGCTCTTTGGGCCAATAATCTCCGTGCTAAATATGTTGAGAACAAAAGTCCTGAAGACCTTGTTCGCTATCAACTTCCTACCAAAGGTTCTCCCATTTTAGCGAGTTCTTAAGACTGGTGAGGATTTGATAAAGAAAAAATTATTTTGGATCATTCATAATGGTCAACAGGCAAATTTTTGGATAGATTCTTGGGATGGTCACAAGCCTTTGATAACTCGGTTTCCCGATTGGAGGCCTTGGATGGAGGAGCTTCACCGAGCTAATTGGATAAAGGTGGCTAATTACTATCGGTACCATACTTGGTAATTCAAAGGTTGGTAGATATTGGATCCCTATTGAGGACTGGCCTATTCAAATCCCAGAAAGGCAAAGACAAGATATCCAAGGCATCCTTCATATGAGATCCCTCTCTTGGTCCCATGAAAAAGATTGTTTTGGATGGAACAACACTACTAAGGGTGAGTATTCAGTTGCTCAAGGTTATTTGACCTTATGCCATAATAATCCCAACCATTCTTCTGACATATTTTCTCGATTGTGGGCTCAAAAGCTCTGGCCTAAGGTGAGGTTCTTTAATTGGCTTTTATTGCATCGTAGGGTGCTTACTGGTGAGCAACTTATGAAGCGTGGTTTTCATGGCCCTTTTAGATGTGAAATGTGTGAAGAGAATGTAGAAAATCTCAACCATATTTTTATTGAGTGTACTTTAGCCTCTGAGCTATGGAGGAGAATGGCCACTTTACTTGGCTTACAGTGGTCCAATTTTTTTACTTTTGAACAACTTTGGAGGGATTGGCCTAATCAAGAGGGTGTTGATCATTTTATTAGGCGAGTAGTTTGGATGGGTTCTACCATTCTTCTTTGGAATATTTGGAATGAAAGGAACAACCAAATTTTTAATCAAGATAGGAAGGATATTCACTATATTTGGCAAAAGACCATAGCCAACTTAGTTGAATCAGTCCATCAACTCCTTAATCACCCCCAAAACTCCCACCAAATATGGGATCAAGTGATGCAAATATTGAAGATTAAATCTTCTAAGGGCAACCAACTTAAAGGGAATGTGAGTATTAGTAAGATGGATAGGACTAGAAATTGGCAACCTCCTCCTAAGGATTTTGGAAAAGTCAATACTGATGGAGCCTCTAGAGGGAACCCTGGAAAAGCCAGTGTGGGAGGAATTGGTAGACTTTCAGATGGCTCCCTGGTTTTTACTTTTGCTGAGAATTTGGGTATTCTTTCCAATAACCTTGCTGAGGGGTATGGTATCCTCAGAGGCCTTCAGGAGGCTACTAAGGTTGGATGGGAAAAGGTGTTAGTTGAGTCTGACTCTCAACTTATGATTAATCTCTTGAAGACTCCTTCTAAGAATCATAAGGTGGATTGGAGAATAAAAAGAATTATTGAGAAGATTCAATTAATCCAGATGGGATTTTTGAAAGTTGATTACAATCATGTGGTCAGAGATCAAAACAAGAGTGTTGATGCTTTAGCTAATTGGGCTTTGGACAAAGGTGATCTTACTTGTTATGGCCACCCTCCTATATGGTGGGCTTCTCAAATTAGGGAAGCTCTTCTTTCTATCATTTCTTTGGATGGCTCCAGTTCTGAAGGTACCTAGTTTCTTCTTGCTTTTTTTTTTGCTTCTCTTTGGTTCATTCAATTTTTTTAGTTCCCTAGCTCATTCTATTCTTTATTTTGTTTCCTCTGTTGATTCTTGCCTTAATAGTCTTCTGGTCTAGATAGGTCATTGTTATGTTCAATTTTTTTTTTTTTTTTTTTTTTTTGTTTAGTTTTTTAAGGTGGGTGGGTTCTTTTGTTTTGTTTTGTTTTTGTGTTCTTTGTGTTGTTTTTTGTTGTTCATGTGTTTTTGTTGTTTTTTTTTTTTATGTTTTTTGTTATTGTTCTTGTGTTTTTTTCGTTCTTGTTCTTGGGTTTCTCTTTGTTTGTGTTATTTCATGTTTTTATGTGTGAGTGTTTTCTATGTTTTTTGTTTTTGTTTATTGTCTGTTGTTGGTTGTTTTTATTTTTATTTTTATTTTATTTTTTTATTTTTTAGGTTTTGGTTGTGTTTATTTTTCATGTTTTTTTGGGTTATGTCTTTGTAGTGTTCTATTGTTTTTGTCTTGTTTGTGTTTTGTTATGTGGTTCTTGTGTTTTTCTATGTGGTTTGTGTTGTGGTTTCTTTTATCTTATTGTGCGTGTTTGGTTGTGCTTTTGTTTTTGACACACTCAAGGAGCATGTTTTTTATTTTATTTTATTATTTTTGTTGTTATTTACTTATTTTTAAATTGGTTTTGTGTGTTTGTTTGCTCCTTGAGTATGTCAAAGGTGGTAGGCCAGGTCCGAGTCCTGGGCATTTTTGGTGGAATGGATACCCCTGCCTCCTTGGGTCTTACCCGAAAGTGGCATCCCTTTTGATATTATAGATAAATTATTGCAAATTATGAAGTATGATATTGTTCAACTTTATTATTCTCCTTGTAGCATCTTTATATTTCACTTGTAGGATCACAAATGTGTCCTAAGAGATACAAAAGGTATTTTATATATAATAGTTATGGATGTCTTTACTTAGAACTAAATCTTGATAGATTCTAGTAAAATAAAATGAGACCAATTTGATATATTTATGTCCATTAAAGTCCATAATTATGGGCATTATGTTCATTGAAATCTCTCTTAGGTAGTCTACAACTTTGTTGACATTTATATGCTATGACTGATATTTGAATGGAAATATGGAAAGCAGGTGGATAATTTATAGTTGATATAATTTTGTATTTTTTCTTTATATTTGTAATAATTTGTGTGGTTACAATGTCTATGGATAATATTATAATTTATAAATGTGTAGTATTTTTACTTCTTAAATCATTAGACAATAGAATATAGTTGTCTATCATATGCAGAGTAATTTGGGACTATATATCATTGAACTTGTATCATTATGGTATACAATGAAATTATTCCATTGGGTCATAATATCACTAGCTATACATGTACTCTAGTGGATCAATATCTATCTCAACTTGTATATTTTATGTATAATAACATACCGATTGAATTTGAACAAAATGATAATTTAATTTTCTTACATATATGTTACTGCACATGTGTTTGCATGAATCAATTTTTTAAACCTCCTATGGCCAAAAATTTTATTGATAAAAGTAATGATTTATTATCCCAATAGAAACTGATGGAAAAAAATGACAAGTTTTAAGAAGTTATAAAGAGCTTTATGAGTGTATTTGGAGTAGTTCAATACCAAATATCTTTACCTTCTATGGATAAAAATGAACTCCATGCTCATTATCAATTAATCTAAAATACTAAATGTTGTTAGCATCAAATAAGCACTTCCCTAAATTAATGTGGGTCATGTACTAGAAAATGTTCTTCAAGTGTTTTTCATATACTTTATTGAATATAAGAATATCATCAATGTATATGAAAACAAAAGAATATGCAAATTGTTATAAAATTTATGTTATCAATTATGGAAACCTTATAGTTGTGTTAATTATATAAAGGGTATGCTTAACATAAACTCCTTTAAAATGAAGTTGTATTTTATATATAAGGAGTATCCCTTAGAAGTTAATAGATTTTTTATTAAAATTAAATATTGATGAAATATTTGGGAATATTTAAATTGAGGAATACAATATTCATGTATTTACTATGATCTTATTGAACTTATAGTGAATTATCATTGCATGAGTAACCTGATGATGGGATCCCACTCAAATTAGAATGGTGTAGGAAATATAGTACATAAGCAAAACTACATAGTGATGAATGAATGCTTGGAAGGGTAGTTTTGCCAAGAAATGCCACCCAAATTTAGTAATAAAACCCCTAAAGTATTGGAAGAAGTTGAAGGAAGCAAAATTAGATGATTGATGGTGCTTCAAGCACTACATCAGGTATAAGGATTTGGGTATCAAAAGCCTAATATAGGATCAAGTAGGAAAAGCATTTACTAGATTTGGTAAGAAGAACAATATGACACAAACCCAAGAACCAAGTATATGCAAAGGTGGCACCCACATAACCTAATATATATTTAGTATTGGTAAAGGGGATTTCTTAGTAGATGAATTACAAGTGTTAACAAGACATGAATTCCCAAAATAAGTGAGTTTTATTTATGATATAATTATAGGAAGCCATGCTAGCCTACATGAAATTTATTATTACTAGAACCAAATTGGATTTGGATATACTAGGAATTGAATGCCACATGACACCTCGATATTGGAAAACAAGGGAAGAAAATATTTCCACTCATGCTAATTTAGGAAGAAATTTTAAATTTTAAATTTTGATGAAGGATATATATGATAAATTTTGAAAATAAAGGAGGAAGAACGATATTTTTTATGCCTTGTATCTAACACAAAATAGATTTTTTCTCTCATTTTCTATCATGTATTGATCTAGACTCAATCTCTAAGTCAATCTATGTATAGACTTTCTAAGCCCTTTCATTTTTGCATATGTGTTTGTATGTTATAAAATATATATACATAATAGTTAATATTTATTTTCTATCATGTTCTTTGTGTGTGTAAATTTATAGGCAGAAGTTGTGACTAATATCTACCCCAATCCCAATGCAAGTTTTATAAAAAAACTAGTATGCTATATTGGAACAATGTTTATTTTTCCTGACTTGGTTGATGATTGCATTCATTAATCCTATCAATGCATAGATAAGCAATTTGTTCTTGGTGTATTACCCCCATAGGCTAAGCTAGTTAGTTTTACTACTTTGTACTATTGGTTTTATCTCATCCATTTCCCTAGATAATAACCCAGTAGACAAGGCTAGACTAAGAAAAGTACACAAAGATCACATTCAAACAAGGATCCATCCTTGGTAAAATGGCCTTGAAGTTTGTTTGACAAAATCATGTCCCATGCTTCCTAGACATCCTAAACTATACACTCCATGTGAGGCATAGGCACTGGGTACACTCAACAACCATAGTGGTTGGTCATTGTGCTCAAAGTGTGAACTAGATATAATTTGATTCCCAATAGTTTAATTTGCATGCTTGATCACAACAATCACGTAACATTCATCTCATGACTATAATATTATATTGAGGCTTTGGTAAAATCCTCCATTATCTGCTTCTTAAAGCATGTTTAAAGTTCACCTCATGACACCACTATTTGAGGGACTCAATAAAGTGGTAAATATACTATTTGTAGGTGGACCCAATGATTTATGAGCTTTGGACCTATCACAAGGTCCAAGTCAAGGGTAAAATTGTAATTTCTATTTACACTACTAAATCATAATATTTTAAGGAGAGCTTGATAATATAATATGGTTACAAAATAGGATAAGGTTACTAGAATAAAATGATAGAGGACCACTACAACCATTGAACACACCTACTACACCGGATGATATTTTGGTCCTAAAAATCCTTATCATTCTTCACTAAGGGCTATGTAATAACCCTAATAAATAACCTCTAGAATATGATTAGTCTATGCATACTATAAAACATCTATAAACAAAATATAACATTGATATTATTGATATATTGTTTCAAGGGGAAGGAATGAAAGTGGTACATTTTACTCACTCCATATTCCATTTACAATTGGAACTCACATGCCAATTTATTTGCAAATAGATTCAAATAAAAGGCAGATAAAGTATCCCTCTTAGGGTATTTATCAACTATCAAAATGGATCCTATGGAGCCATGAATGATTTTAATTATTGATTTCATAATATATGGCATATAATTCATAAAGAGTTATGACCCCCACTAGGTATATCCTTTATCTTTTAACTTAAGGCATTTTATTCAAATATAGCTATGATGATAAAGTCAAGAGGAGGGAATACATTATCAAAGGCTTATGGGATTTCCATTCAAGCCAAAATATATCTTATCCACATAGGGATAATAGCCCGCATACCCCCATGGCTATATTTCCTAATATACAATTTTATTATCAACCACCTCCATCTATGTATCCCACTACTTTCTAGAAAACCCTAGTTTTAAACCAATGTTTAGCACAAGAAAATATCCCTACAATGAGTTAGTCTCCCATGTATTCCCAACCATAAAAAATTTATAGTTTGAAAGACACCATGAAGACCTTAACTAATAAAATGATAGTTTGCAAGTGATAATAGAATTTCTAAAGGTTTAATTATTAGAACTACCCTAAACCTCCTTTCCAACTAGGTAACCAGGGGTATTGGCATCCTACAAATGGCTATTATAGGTATCTACTCCAATATATTGAAGAATACAACTAGAATTTAGCTTCTAGATAATAAATAGTATCCATACCAATCCCTACGTAACAAATTCCCCCAAACCTTGTAAGGGATGTGGTTCTAGATCAAAAAAACTACATAGAGGATCCATATGCATGGATAGATTAATATCCTACCCCATTATTTCCCTATACATGATGAATTTCAATAGACCACATGCATCATGCCTTAGAATACATATTATGAACTAATGATGCAAGCTATGGTATCAACTACTCAAAGCTTGACCCTCGAGGTTATATCAAGTATTAAAACTAGACCACCAAAGAAACAATTGGTAACATGGAATGAAGGAAAATTTTGTGTCACCTCTAGAAGGATGAATTCCTTACTAGACAACTATTTCCAAACATAAAATAGCATCATAACCATAGGCAATAGGAGAGTTATAGAGAAAAACTTGGAAGTATATCAAGTGACTACAAGTACCACACCAAATTTCAATTGTTGAATCAATACAAAACTAGAGAGCCAATTCAATGGAACCAAGAGGACCTATACCATATTTGATTAGAGCACTCAATCCTATTGTTGATAAGCCAAGACCCTAGTGAATCATAGGAAACACACAAAGAGCTCAACCATTGGAATTTTCTAATGTTTTAAGCATCTAAAGAAATAAACCATAACTATGCCACTCTAGGATGCTCTCACTCTACTAAAATATTTTTTATAGCTAGAGGAAGTGCTAGAAAATTAAAAAAATACTAGGAATCAAGTTTGTGTACTAAAAATATTTGATCTCAATCCTAGTAGACTAAATCTCCTATCCATATATCTAATACATATGTAGGGATAAGTTGATCTACAAATACTTTGTGGATTCTAGGTCAAGCACTCTAGTAATGCCTAAATGAGTGGTCAATTAATTTGGACTCTTCTACGAGCTATCTAGACAAAGATTCATGTAGCTATATGGGACCCTAATACCAATCCTTAGTCTTATAAAGGATATCTCACTTATGGTCCATGTATTTTCCACTATGATAGTTATCCAGAATATAGCGGAATTAAATTGCCAACTTCTTTTGGTGTTTGCCTCTCCCATGACTTCACAATCAATATTGGGGTCTATCTATCCATATACTAGACATGTTATTGAAAATTTTCTACAAGACTAAGGTGAATATTCCATCCAAACCACCTCACATACACCATGTGGAACATGTACTAGCAATAAAAACAAGGGTGGGATAGTCATTCCTATTAGAGGATGGTTGGTCTAATCTTGAGCTATAGATATATGAGGTTCATACTCTAGTCCCTTGTGACTAGATAGATGAACGGGCCTCTAAAATAAGGGAATCTAAACAATATGATAATTTTGAGATAGTTGAAGCATGTACATATATGGTCTAAGAAGATGGACCTTTCATCCTGAAATATGTTAAAACCTTGGAAGAATAGGTCGGGGATCCATTAAAATATTTTGGAGTGGTATATATATCTATAGTTCCCTATATTTGTATGTCAAATGCTAACTCTATGGGGACTAGAAATTATTTAAGGAAAAACTTATATGCCCCTCTAATATCACTACAATATCTCTCACTGAATTGACTAGGAATGAGTACAACACCAAGAAAGAGTGAAGCCCAACTCAACCCATTCAAGGGATTATTAAGGAGAAGTCAACATAATAATAATATCACTAGACCAATCATACTAGACATCAACACTACATTGTATGTTTTCAATGACAACAAGCATGCTACTCATTTCCTCAATAATGAGTAGAGGTTGCAAATAAACTAGTTTTACATATATGAGAAACTTATGGAGATCAAATTATTTGGTATGAATATTGTGCCCCTCCAATGGGCCTATCATTCTAAAATCCTTATTTAAACTAAAATCATTATTTAAACTGAATAATCGATCCTTAGGAAAAAAAATATCATAAGAGACAAAAGATACTATCCATGGATCAAAATTAATAGTAGATAGACCTTATGAATGGAAAATCAACCATTCTAGAATAAGGCCAAAGCATACTTGATTTATGCATAATGTACCCCATGATGATAGCATGAAACTTTAAGGATTTGATAGAATATAGTGGGGAAAGCAAAAAAATGTATGGAGTCATCATGCATGTGAAGTAAGAGCAGATAACATGGTCAACATACTTATGCTATATGAGCAACTATGTTTGGTTCTCCAATGGGACCTTCAAGGAAATTCATCCCCTTATCTTAACCTTATAGAAATATATAGAAGTAGAAGGGTTTGGTCTCACTCAAGTCACACCTAAGGACTATAAATTTATTTGGTTGTAAATCCTTCTAGTAACACATATAAAATAGAAGAGCAACACATACTAAGGTGAGTAAATATATCAACTAAATATAATTCCCATGCACCTCCTTGTTGAAAATAATATCACAAGTCTCTAATTGGTCAAAAATAGGTAGCTGAAACAACCTCAACCTCATGTTGCACAAAATTATAGGTTGGAGGAAGATCTCTAAATATTCACATCACACAAGTACCACCATAAGTGGCATTATAAAAAAAATTGGCACCCCACACTATCATATCAAATATACATTGTCATATCAAGACTCAAACAACCTTGATTGCAAAATTTCCTCACTCAGTGGCTGTCCATTAAAGACCAATCATTTTCTTGTCATAAATTTTCAAAACCATCCAATCACAAACCAATGAACTCTTGGATACCTAGGGAGTGGCTCTGATTGATCCAGTCAACTATATTTAATGGAAATAAAACACATCTAGAGTGGTAATGATTGGAAGAATAGGCTATTGTAGCTAACACTTATTTCTTAATGCTTCCTTTATGCCACTAAAATTATTGCTATACTAAAGGTTTATATTTAGTTAATGGGAAAATTGTAGCGTAATTCATAAGGAGACAACTAAGGATGCCAGGAATAATAATTTATTTGCTCAAGTAACACACTTAAAAGTAAAATAATTTTGAGATAGTTGAAGCATGTACATATATGGTCTAAGAAGATGGACCTTTCATCCTGAAATATGTTAAAACCTTGGAAGAATAGGTCGGGGATCCATTAAAATATTTTGGAGTGGTATATATATCTATAGTTCCCTATATTTGTATGTCAAATGCTAACTATATGGGGACTAGAAATTATTTAAGGAAAAACTTATATGCCCCTCTAATATCACTACAATATCTCTCACTGAATTGACTAAGAATGAGTACAACACCAAGAAAGAGTGAAGCCCAACTCAACCCATTCAAGGTATTATTAAGGAGAAGTCAACATAATAATAATATCACTAGACCAATCATACTAGACATCAACACTACATTATATGTTTTCAATGACAACAAGCATGCTACTCATTTCCTCAATAAGGAGTAGAGGTTGCAAATAAACTAGTTTTACATATATGAGAAACTTATGGAGATCAAATTATTTGGTATGAATATTGTGCCCCTCCAATGGGCCTATCATTCTAAAATCCTTATTTAAACTAAAATCCTTATTTAAAATGAATAATCTATCCTTAGGAAAAAAAATATCATAAGAGACAAAAGATACTATCCATGGATCAAAATTAATAGTAGATAGACCTTATGAATGGAAAATCAACCATTCTAGAATAAGGCCAAAGCTTACTTGATTTATGCATAATGTACCCCATGATGATAGCATGAAACTTTAAGGATTTGATAGAATATAGTGGGGAAAGAAAACAAATGTATGGAGTCATCATGCATGTGAAGTAAGAGCAGATAACATGGTCAACATACTTATGCTATATGAGCAACTATGTTTGGTTCTCCAATGGGACCTTCAAGGAAATTCATCCCCTTATCTTAACCTTATAGAAATATATTGAAGTAGGAGGGTTTGGTCTCACTCAAGTCACACCTAAGGACTATAAATTTATTTGGTTGTAAATCCTTCTAGTAACACATATAAAATAGAAGAGCAACACATACTAAGGTGAGTAAATATATCAACTAAATATAATTCCCATGCACCTCCTTGTTGAAAATAATATCACAAGTCTCTAATTGGTCAAAAATAGGTAGCTGACACAACCTCAACCTCATGTTGCACAAAATTATAGGTTGGAGGAAGATCTCTAAATATTCACATCACACAAGTACCACCATAAGTGGCATTATAAAAAAAATTGGCACCCCACACTATCATATCAAATATACATTGTCATATCAAGACTCAAACAACCTTGATTGCAAAATTTTCTCACTCAGTGGCTATCCATTAAAGACCAATCATTTTCTTGTCATAAATTTTCAAAACCATCCAATCACAAACCAATGAACTCTTGGATACCTAGGGAGTAGCTCTGATTGATCCAGTCAACTACATTTAAGGGAAATAAAACACATCTAGAGTGGTAATGATTGGAAGAATAGGCTATTGTAGCTAACACTTATTCCTTAATGCTTCCTTTATGCCACTAAAATTATTGCTATACTAAAGGTTTATATTTAGTTAAGGGGAAAATTGTAGCGTAATTCATAAGGAGACAACTAAGGATGCCAGGAATAATAATTAATTTGCTCAACACACTCAAAAGTAAAATAATTTTGAGATAGTTGAAGCATGTACATATATGGTCTAAGAAGATGGACCTTTCATCCTAAAATATGTTAAAACCTTGGAAGAATAGGTCGGGGATCCATTAAAATATTTTGGAGTGGTATATATATCTATAGTTCCCTATATTTGTATGTCAAATGCTAACTATATGGGGACCAGAAATTATTTAAGGAAAAACTTATATGCCCCTCTAATATCACTACAATATCTCTCACTGAATTGACTAGGAATTAGTACAACACCAAGAAAGAGTGAAGCCCAACTCAACCCATTCAAGGGATTATTAAGGAGAAGTCAACATAATAATAATATCACTAGACCAATCATACTAGACATCAACACTACATTGTATGTTTTCAATGACAACAAGCATGCTACTCATTTCCTCAATAAGGAGTAGAGGTTGCAAATAAACTAGTTTTACATATATGAGAAACTTATGGAGATCAAATTATTTGGTATGAATATTGTGCCCCTCCAATGGGCCTATCATTCTAAAATCCTTATTTAAACTAAAATCCTTATTTAAACTGAATAATCGATCCTTAGAAAAAAAATATCATAAGAGACAAAAGATACTATCCATGGATCAAAATTAATAGTAGATAGACCTTATGAATGGAAAATCAACCATTCTAGAATAAGGCCAAAGAATACTTGATTTATGCATAATGTACCCCATGATGATAGCATGAAACTTTAAGGATTTGATAGAATATAGTGGGGAAAGCAAACAAATGTATGGAGTCATCATGCATGTGAAGTAAGAGCAGATAACATGGTCAACATACTTATGCTATATGAGCAACTATATTTGGTTCTCCAATGGGACCTTCAAGGAAATTCATCCCCTTATCTTAACCTTATAGAAATATATAGAAGTAGAATGGTTTGGTATCACTCAAGTCACACCTAAGGACTATAAATTTATTTGGTTGTAAATCCTTCTAGTAACACATATAAAATATAAGAGCAACACATACTAAGGTGAGTAAATATATCAACTAAATATAATTCCCATGCACCTCCTTGTTGAAAATAATATCACAAGTCTCTAATTGGTCAAAAATAGGTAGCTGACACAACCTCAACCTCAGGTTGCACAAAATTATAGGTTGAAGGAAGATCTCTAAATATTCACATCACACAAGTACCACCATAAGTGGCATTATAAAAAAAATTGGCACCCCACACTATCATATCAAATATACATTGTCATATCAAGACTCAAACAACCTTGATTGCAAAATTTCCTCACTCAGTGGCTGTCCATTAAAGACCAATCATTTTCTTGTCATAAATTTTCAAAACCATCCAATCACAAACCAATGAACTCTTGGATACCTAGGGAGTGGCTCTGATTGATCCAGTCAACTATATTTAAGGGAAATAAAACACATCTAGAGTGGTAATGATTGGAAGAATAGGCTATTGTAGCTAACACTTATTTCTTAATGCTTCCTTTATGCCACTAAAATTATTGCTATACTAAAGGTTTATATTTAGTTAAGGGGAAAATTGTAGCGTAATTCATAAGGAGACAACTAAGGATGCCAGGAATAATAATTAATTTGCTCAAGTAACACACTCCAAATTAAAATAATTTTGAGATAGTTGAAGCATGTACATATATGGTCTAAGAAGATGGACCTTTCATCCTGAAATATGTTAAAAACTTGGAAGAATAGGTCGGGGATCCATTAAAATATTTTGGAGTGGTATATATATCTATAGTTCCCTATATTTGTATGTCAAATGCTAACTATATGGGGACTAGAAATTATTTAAGGAAAAACTTATATGCCCCTCTAATATCACTACAATATCTCTCACTGAATTGACTAGGAATGAGTACAACACCAAGAAAGAGTGAAGCCCAACTCTACCCATTCAAGGGATTATTAAGGAGAAGTCAAAATAATAATAATATCACTAGACCAATCATACTAGACATCAACACTACATTGTATGTTTTCAATGACAACAAGCATGCTACTCATTTCCTCAATAAGGAGTAGAGGTTGCAAATAAACTAGTTTTACATATATGAGAAACTTATGGAGATCAAATTATTTGGTATGAATATTGTGCCCCTCCAATGGGCCTATCATTCTAAAATCCTTATTTAAACTAAAATCCTTATTTAAACTGAATAATCGATCCTTAGAAAAAAAATATCATAAGAGACAAAAGATACTATCCATGGACCAAAATTAATAGTAGATAGACCTTATGAATGGAAAATCAACCATTCTAGAATAAGGCCAAAGCATACTTGATTTATGCATAATGTACCCCATGATGATAGCATGAAACTTTAAGGATTTGATAGAATATAGTGGGGAAAGCAAACAAATGTATGGAGTCATCATGCATGTGAAGTAAGAGCAGATAACATGGTCAACATACTTATGCTATATGAGCAACTATGTTTGGTTCTCCAATGGGACCTTCAAGGAAATTCATCCCCTTATCTTAACCTTATAGAAATATATAGAAGTAGAAGGGTTTGGTCTCACTCAAGTCACACCTAAGGACTATAAATTTATTTGGTTGTAAATCCTTCTAGTAACACATATAAAATAGAAGAGCAACACATACTAAGGTGAGTAAATATATCAACTAAATATAATTCCCATGCACCTACTTGTTGAAAATAATATCACAAGTCTCTAATTGGTCAAAAATAGGTAGCTGACACAACCTCAACCTCATGTTGCACAAAATTATAGGTTGGAGTAAGATCTCTAAATATTCACATCACACAAGTACCACCATAAGTGGCATTATAAAAAAAATTGGCACCCCACACTATCATATCAAATATACATTGTCATATCAAGACTCAAACAACCTTGATTGCAAAATTTCCTCACTCAGTGGCTATCCATTAAAGACCAATCATTTTCTTGTCATAAATTTTCAAAACCATCCAATCACAAACCAATGAACTCTTGGATACCTAGGGAGTGGCTCTGATTGATCCAGTCAACTATATTTAAGGGAAATAAAACACATCTAGAGTGGTAATGATTGGAAGAATAGGCTATTGTAGCTAACACTTATTTCTTAATGCTTCCTTTATGCCACTAAAATTATTGCTATACTAAAGGTTTATATTTAGTTAAGGGGAAAATTGTAGCGTAATTCATAAGGAGACAACTAAGGATGCCAGGAATACTAATTAATTTTCTCAAGTAACACACTCAAAAGTAAAATAATTTTGAGATAGTTGAAGCATGTACATATATGGTCTAAGAAGATGGACCTTTCATCCTGAAATATGTTAAAACCTTGGAAGAATAGGTCGGGGATCCATTAAAATATTTTGGAGTGGTATATATATCTATAGTTACCTATATTTGTATGTCAAATGCTAACTATATGGGGACTAGAAATTATTTAAGGAAAAACTTATATGCCCCTCTAATATCACTACAATATCTCTCACTGAATTGACTAGGAATGAGTACAACACCAAGAAAGAGTGAAGCCCAACTCAACCCATTCAAGGGATTATTAAGGAGAAGTCAACATAATAATAATATCACTAGACCA
This sequence comes from Wollemia nobilis, assembly GCA_028583015.1. Classification (NCBI taxonomy): domain Eukaryota; kingdom Viridiplantae; phylum Streptophyta; class Pinopsida; order Araucariales; family Araucariaceae; genus Wollemia; species Wollemia nobilis. Next base: position 3,632,571 of record JAQPPZ010017106.1, read on the forward strand.
ATCATAATAGACATCAACACTACATTGTATGTTTTCAATGACAACAAGCATGCTACTCATTTCCTCAATAAGGAGTAGAGGTTGCAAATAAACTAGTTTTACATATATGAGAAACTTATGGAGATCAAATTATTTGGTATGAATATTGTGCCCCTCCAATGGGCCTATCATTCTAAAATCCTTATTTAAACTGAATAATCGATCCTTAGGAAAAAAAATATCATAAGAGACAAAAGATACTATCCATGGATCAAAATTAATAGTAGATAGACCTTATGAATGGAAAATCAACCATTCTAGAATAAGGCCAAAGCATACTTGATTTATGCATAATGTACCCCATGATGATAGCATGAAACTTTAAGGATTTGATAGAATATAGTGGGGAAAGCAAACAAATGTATGGAGTCATCATGCATGTGAAGTAAGAGCAGATAACATGGTCAACATACTTATGCTATATGAGCAACTATGTTTGGTTCTCCAATGGGACCTTCAAGGAAATTCATCCCCTTATCTTAACCTTATAGAAATATATTGAAGTAGAAGGTTTTGGTCTCACTCAAGTCACACCTAAGGACTATAAATTTATTTGGTTGTAAATCCTTCTAGTAACACATATAAAATAGAAGAGCAAAACATACTAAGGTGAGTAAATATATCAACTAAATATAATTCACATGCACCTACTTGTTGAAAATAATATCACAAGTCTCTAATTGGTCAAAAATAGGTAGCTGACACAACCTCAACCTCATGTTGCACAAAATTATAGGTTGGAGGAAGATCTCTAAATATTCACATCACACAAGTACCACCATAAGTGGCATTATAAAAAAAATTGGCACCCCACACTATCATATCAAATATACATTGTCATATCAAGACTCAAACAACCTTGATTGCAAAATTTCCTCACTCAGTGGCTGTCCATTAAAGACCAATCATTTTCTTGTCATAAATTTTCAAAACCATCCAATCACAAACAAATGAACTCTTGGATACCTAGGGAGTGGCTCTGATTGATCCAGTCAACTATATTTAAGGGAAATAAAACACATCTAGAGTGGTAATGATTGGAAGAATAGGCTATTGTAGCTAACACTTATTTCTTAATGCTTCCTTTATGCCACTAAAATTATTGCTATACTAAAGGTTTATATTTAGTTAAGGGGAAAATTGTAGCGTAATTCATAAGGAGACAACTAAGGATGCCAGGAATAATAATTAATTTTCTCAAGTAACACACTCAAAAGTAAAATAATTTTGAGATAGTTGAAGCATGTACATATATGGTCTAAGAAGATGGACCTTTCATCCTGAAATATGTTAAAACCTTGGAAGAATAGGTCGAGGATCCATTAAAATATTTTTGAGTGGTATATATATCTATAGTTCCCTATATTTTAATGTCAAATGCTAACTATATGGGGACCAGAAATTATTTAAGGAAAAACTTATATGCCCCTCTAATATCACTACAATATCTCTCACTGAATTGACTAGGAATGAGTACAACACCAAGAAAGAGTGAAGCCCAACTCAACCCATTCAAGGGATTATTAAGGAGAATTCAACATAATAATAATATCACTAGACCAATCATACTAGACATCAACACTACATTGTATGTTTTCAATGACAACAAGCATGCTACTCATTTCCTCAATAAGGAGTAGAGGTTGCAAATAAACTAGTTTTACATATATGAGAAACTTATGGAGATCAAATTATTTGGTATGAATATTGTGCCCCTCCAATGGGCCTATCATTCTAAAATCCTTATTTAAACTAAAATCCTTATTTAAACTGAATAATCGATCCTTAGAAAAAAAATATCATAAGAGACAAAAGATACTATCCATGGATCAAAATTAATAGTAGATAGACCTTATGAATGGAAAATCAACCATTCTAGAATAAGTCCAAAGCATACTTGATTTATGCATAATGTACCCCATGATGATAGCATGAAACTTTAAGGATTTGATAGAATATAGTGGGGAAAGCAAACAAATGTATGGAGTCATCATGCATGTGAAGTAAGAGCAGATAACATGGTCAACATACTTATGCTATATGAGCAACTATGTTTGGTTCTCCAATGGGACCTTCAAGGAAATTCATCCCCTTATCTTAACCTTATAGAAATATATTGAAGTAGAAGGGTTTGGTCTCACTCAAGTCACACCTAAGGACTATAAATTTATTTGGTTGTAAATCCTTCTAGTAACACATATAAAATAGAAGAGCAACACATACTAAGGTGAGTAAATATATCAACTAAATATAATTCCCATGCACCTACTTGTTGAAAATAATATCACAAGTCTCTAATTGGTCAAAAATAGGTAGCTGACACAACCTCAACCTCATGTTGCACAAAATTATAGGTTGGAGGAAGATCTCTAAATATTCACATCACACAAGTACCACCATAAGTGGAATTATAAAAAAAATTGGCACCCCACACTATCATATCAAATATACATTGTCATATCAAGACTCAAACAACCTTGATTGCAAAATTTCCTCACTCAATGGCTGTCCATTAAAGACCAATCATTTTCTTGTCATAAATTTTCAAAACCATCCAATCACAAACCAATGAACTCTTGGATACCTAGGGAGTGGCTCTGATTGATCCAGTCAACTATATTTAAGGGAAATAAAACACATCTAGAGTGGTAATGATTGGAAGAATAGGCTATTGTAGCTAACACTTATTTCTTAATGCTTCCTTTATGCCACTAAAATTATTGCTATACTAAAGGTTTATATTTAGTTAAGGGGAAAATTGTAGCGTAATTCATAAGGAGACAACTAAGGATGCCAGGAATAATAATTAATTTTCTCAAGTAACACACTCAAAAGTAAAATAATTTTGAGATAGTTGAAGCATGTACATATATGGTCTAAGAAGATGGACCTTTCATCCTGAAATATGTTAAAACCTTGGAAGAATAGGTCGAGGATCCATTAAAATATTTTTGAGTGGTATATATATCTATAGTTCCCTATATTTGTATGTCAAATGCTAACTATATGGGGACCATAAATTATTTAAGGAAAAACTTATATGCCCCTCTAATATCACTACAATATCTCTCACTGAATTGACTAGGAATGAGTACAACACCAAGAAAGAGTGAAGCCCAACTCAACCCATTCAAGGGATTATTAAGGAGAAGTCAACATAATAATAATATCACTAGACCAATCATACTAGACATCAACACTACATTGTATGTTTTCAATGACAACAAGCATGCTACTCATTTCCTCAATAAGGAGTAGAGGTTGCAAATAAACTAGTTTTACATATATGAGAAACTTATGGAGATCAAATTATTTGGTATGAATATTGTGCCCCTCCAATGGGCCTATCATTCTAAAATCCTTATTTAAACTAAAATCCTTATTTAAACTGAATAATCGATCCTTAGAAAAAAAATATCATAAGAGACAAAAGATACTATCCATGGATCAAAATTAATAGTAGATAGACCTTATGAATGGAAAATCAACCATTCTAGAATAAGTCCAAAGCATACTTGATTTATGCATAATGTACCCCATGATGATAGCATGAAACTTTAAGGATTTGATAGAATATAGTGGGGAAAGCAAACAAATGTATGGAGTCATCATGCATGTGAAGTAAGAGCAGATAACATGGTCAACATACTTATGCTATATGAGCAAATATGTTTGGTTCTCCAATGGGACCTTCAAGGAAATTCATCCCCTTATCTTAACCTTATAGAAATATATTGAAGTAGAAGGGTTTGGTCTCACTCAAGTCACACCTAAGGACTATAAATTTATTTGGTTGTAAATCCTTCTAGTAACACATATAAAATAGAAGAGCAACACATACTAAGGTGAGTAAATATATCAACTAAATATAATTCCCATGCACCTACTTGTTGAAAATAATATCACAAGTCTCTAATTGGTCAAAAATAGGTAGCTGACACAACCTCAACCTCATGTTGCACAAAATTATAGGTTGGAGGAAGATCTCTAAATATTCACATCACACAAGTACCACCATAAGTGGCATTATAAAAAAAATTGGCACCCCACACTATCATATCAAATATACATTGTCATATCAAGACTCAAACAACCTTGATTGCAAAATTTCCTCACTCAATGGCTGTCCATTAAAGACCAATCATTTTCTTGTCATAAATTTTCAAAACCATCCAATCACAAACCAATGAACTCTTGGATACCTAGGGAGTGGCTCTGATTGATCCAGTCAACTATATTTAAGGGAAATAAAACACATCTAGAGTGGTAATGATTGGAAGAATAGGCTATTGTAGCTAACACTTATTTCTTAATGCTTCCTTTATGCCAATAAAATTATTTCTATACTAAAGGTTTATATTTAGTTAAGGGGAAAATTGTAGCGTAATTCATAAGGAGACAACTAAGGATGCCAGGAATAATAATTAATTTTCTCAAGTAACACACTCAAAAGTAAAATAATTTTGAGATAGTTGAAGCATGTACATATATGGTCTAAGAAGATGGACCTTTCATCCTGAAATATGTTAAAACCTTGGAAGAATAGGTCGTGGATCCATTAAAATATTTTGGAGTGGTATATATATCTATAGTTCCCGATATTTGTATGTCAAATGCTAACTATATGGGGACCAAAAATTATTTAAGGAAAAACTTATATGCCCCTCTAATATCACTACAATATCTCTCACTGAATTGACTAGGAATGAGTACAACACCAAGAAAGAGTGAAGCCCAACTCAACCCATTCAAGGGATTATTAAGGAGAAGTCAACATAATAATAATATCACTAGACCAATCATACTAGACATCAACACTACATTGTATGTTTTCAATGACAACAAGCATGCTACTCATTTCCTCAATAAGGAGTAGAGGTTGCAAATAAACTAGTTTTACATATATGAGAAACTTATGGAGATCAAATTATTTGGTATGAATATTGTGCCCCTCCAATGGGCCTATCATTCTAAAATCCTTATTTAAACTAAAATCCTTATTTAAACTGAATAATCGATCCTTAGGAAAAAAAATATCATAAGAGACAAAAGATACCATCCATGGATCAAAATTAATAGTAGATAGACCTTATGAATGGAAAATCAACCATTCTAGAATAAGTCCAAAGAATACTTGATTTATGCATAATGTACCCCATGATGATAGCATGAAACTTTAAGGATTTGATAGAATATAGTGGGGAAAGCAAACAAATGTATGGAGTCATCATGCATGTGAAGTAAGAGCAGATAACATGGTCAACATACTTATGCTATATGAGCAAATATGTTTGGTTCTCCAATGGGACCTTCAAGGAAATTCATCCCCTTATCTTAACCTTATAGAAATATATAGAAGTAGAAGGGTTTGGTCTCACTCAAGTCACACCTAAGGAGTATAAATTTATTTGGTTGTAAATCCTTCTAGTAACACATATAAAATAGAAGAGCAACACATACTAAGGTGAGTAAATATATCAACTAAATATAATTCCCATGTACCTCCTTGTTGAAAATAATATCACAAGTCTCTAATTGGTCAAAAATAGGTAGCTGACACAACCTCAACCTCATGTTGCACAAAATTATAGGTTGGAGGAAGATCTCTAAATATTCACATCACACAAGTACCACCATAAGTGGCATTATAAAAAAAATTGGCACCCCACACTATCATATCAAATATACATTGTCATATCAAGACTCAAACAACCTTGATTGCAAAATTTCCTCACTCAGTGGCTGTCCATTAAAGACCAATCATTTTCTTGTCATAAATTTTCAAAACCATCCAATCACAAACCAATGAACTCTTGGATACCTAGGGAGTGGCTCTGATTGATCCAGTCAACTATATTTAAGGGAAATAAAACACATCTAGAGTGGTAATGATTGGAAGAATAGGCTATTGTAGCTAACACTTATTTCTTAATGCTTCCTTTATGCCACTAAAATTATTGCTATACTAAAGGTTTATATTTAGTTAATGGGAAAATTGTAGCGTAATTCATAAGGAGACAACTAAGGATGCCAGGAATAATAATTAATTTGCTCAAGTAACACACTCAAAAGTAAAATAATCCCTATGCCAAACATGATAAAGGTAAAGTTGTATGCCTAATAATATATGTAATTTATAGGGTAGTAGACCCTAAACTATAGAAGAGTACTAAGGGGTTGAAGGACATTGCATACCATAGCACTATCATTAAAGAACCTAGGTATATGGCTATGAGGACATGGTAAATCTACTTGTTATACTATATAGTGATCCAAGTACACAATAGCTATGAATTAGTGGTAACATATGTTGCCCACTATAATTTCTAATGTAAGGATATTATGGGGTTTGATGATTTTTTCAAAATAGTAATATTGACCCAGGACATGGGAGATATGTTGATGGTCCTATAGGAACTCAAAATTAACTCAAATATGATCAATGACTTCTACCCACATCTCTTGGATTCCATAAAGTGTTTACATTTTGATCTCTTAGATGACAACAAGATGGCCACCATGCAAAATTTATTTTAAGATTATCTCTTTTCAAAATAAATGCCTATAATTTACTGAGCATGACAACTTTCCTCTTTGGTACAAATAATGATAAATCCATAACTCGAGAGGAGGTAGTGGTGCTACACATCTTGAGTGTGTTCCTAATGACAAACCCCTAATTTTTTATTTTTGTAACTTTATCATAGATATAATCCATAGATGGTTGTAAGGTTTTAGAACCATCCTTGCATTCTAGTATGACTCTTTCCTAGCACATTTAGCATTGAAACAAAACCCATAGCTATATAGAAACCTAAACTTCAAGATAAAGGACAAGGAGGGTAATTGGCATTTCATATTTGAATGGATATAAGTCCTCTATCAAACCTTCTCTTACTATTATTTCATGGATAACTTCTTAATTCGAATACCTAATGTATCCTTGATAAAAGTATCATGTTCCTATTTTGCAAGTATTAGGGAGACTAGTTCTTCCTTGACATAATTACCATCATTTGCATGCATGAATTCTTCAAACCAGTCTACCTACTACTAAAATATGCAATTGAAATATTTATATCCATTGATCTATTGAGGTAGCTAGACTTAATGGATGCTATATTTAGGAGCACACAAGGCAAAGAAAGTTATTACAAGTCACCAATATACTTATCAAAGGTGTGTCAACTTAATAGAAGAGTATATCCCCTCCTAGAAGAAAAATTGGAAGGTTTGGACATCAATAAATTTGAAGACTCATGGCCATAGAATCCATAGGGCATGTTCAAAGAATATTTGCCCAATATTTATAGTGCCAAGAAGTTTTATCACCCTCCCAAGTTATAAATAAAGGCCTACAAAAGTGTTGTAGAGGAAGCCACCCCACTACTTTAGGAAGAATATTTCCTAGTAGCCAAGCAACATTAGGAACACTACTTACCTTCTATATGCCCACTAGCATGGTTGGCCCCAATTGCAAGATCACCAAGAATAAGGACATGATGCTAGAGATAGAATGGAGTGATGAGAAAATCAAATCCTAGTATGTTTTCTACCAATATATTTTTAATATGACATCAATACCTAAGGAAAATAATCACAACGATAATTTTTAAAATATTACAATGAAGTGCATGCATCAATACTTAATAGAGAGTGGGAGGAGGACCGAGGAAAGTCCATGAGTGAACAATAATATTGGATGAAGAATATTTTCCAAGAAAAAGTTCAAATTCTCCTTGAAAGTCCACTACTACCAGAAATATCTACCATGGAAGCCCATGCCATAGATACCTTGATCTTGGATATTTAAGTGTATCCCATGACCTCTCCAAAGAATTATTCAAAAGAATAAAGGATCCATAGTAAAGCCTCCAATAAAAATTAGATATAATCCCTAGATTTAGAGATATATATCAAGAAGAAGAGAAGCAAAACTCTATCCAAAGAACTACCAGCACCATCTCTAGAGGGTTTCCCAAAAAAGGCTCCACTAAAACCAAAAAAGAGTTATCCAAATATTGAAGAAGAACCTAACCTATACCCTCTCACTTCCCTTTTAGATATCTTCCCATAGGGTGCTTACTTAATCATTTTACCTCTCTCCATAGTCTCAAACAACCCTTTCCATGTACAACCTTTGAACCCACACAAGTCATAACAATCATTGCTCCATTCCCTAGTGTTGGATATGACTCAACCACCTTTGGATCCTCAAACCAATTAGGCTTTATAACTTTCATAAAACCTCCACCTTTGTCTCTAGATATCTAAATGCAAGTATCTATCCTCAAATAATCACTTTAATTTTGGAATTAATACCTTACCATTAGTAATCCTTGGAGTATGGTTGTCAATAGGTGTAGTAAGATATGGAATTATAGGTAAACCAATTTACCACTTCAAAAACTAGGGTCACTTTTATTCATTAGAATGATATAATATGAATGTTCCACTTCAACCCCATGGGTCTTGAATTAAAAGGAGAAATATGGGCCTTGGACTACAAAATATCAATCATTTAACTTATCTTCAAGGACACACCACTTTAAAGGAGGATTGAAATATATAATAAGGTAACTAAAGTGGTGGTGCACAGCTAAAAATTCATCATGAGTAAGTTGGATAGGAATAAGGAAGAATTATACGAGGTCAAAAGTATGCTCAAAATATCTTAAGCCAAAAATAAGGCAACAAAGGCCTAGATAGCCTCTCTCATGTCCCAATTGGAAGAATTAGATGTGACATTAGAGAAGCAAAAAAAGAGGATATTAGATCTAGAAAAAGGAGCAAATAACATTGGATGAGTTATAGATATTAACTAAGTGCTCTTGAAAGGGGTTGTCCAAGAAATTAAAGTGGTTTTTAGGTGCTCTAGTACATTTATGAGTTTTCTTTCCTAAAGGATAGGATTATCAAGGAGCTCGACTAAATTAAAAGTGTGGGTAGAGTCTAATTACAAGATGTATATTATATATTTCCATGGTCCACCGTGATCCACAACATCTATATTACCATAGGTATTAATAAAAAATTCTATGACCCATAGAATCATGGAAGTCCTAACAAGCCAACAAATTGCACATTGGTGTGACAAGTAGGTCAAGTGCATTGCTTGGAGGGTATAGTATTTGAAGGAATGTATCTATCAACTAGTGCTAGCTATCATCCCTAATACATGGGGTCTTGGTGGCAAAAAATCCCTAAATATGAGTATTAACAATGGATAACTCAATTGTTAAATATCCTAGTACCATTAGACTCATCCTTTAATGATAGGGTAGATCAAGTTGTAAGGTCTATAGTCAATATTGAAATTCTCCTAAAGAATATGGATAATGAGTTTAGCTCCTTTTTGGTGGAATATTTAGATGAGCTAGAATAATATTATTTGTAATTCACTTAGGTAAAACTACCCTTTGAACCATATGGGTGGAGGTTATTAAGGGCATGAACAAAATCCAATGATGACTTCATACCAAAAATATAAGGCTACCAATTCTAGGTCCTTCATCTTGAGCAAGATAAAGGTCCCCTAAGGACCACCATAATTGTAGTGGATTATCACTACATGAATAACCTAATGATGGGCTCCCACTCAAAATAGAATGGCATAGGAAAGCTAGCACATAGGAAACACTACACTATAGTGAATAACTAATTGGAAGGGGCCTTATGCCAAGAACTACCACCCAAACCTAGTACCTAGACCCATAAAGTGTTAGAAGAATCTGAATAAAGTAGAACTAGAAGACAAGTAGTGCTCTAAACACCACACCATGTATAAGGTTCTAGTTTTCAAAATACTGAGATAAGACCAAGCAATTCAAGCACTAACTAGTTTCAACATATACCTATGAACCAAGCATATATATAGAGCTGGTATCCACATGACCTAATCTAGCTTTGGGACTAGTGGAGGAGCTTCCTCGAAAAATAAATTATAACCATTACCAGACATGAATTCCTAGAATACTCATTAATGATATGGTTGATCATAGGAAATAATTCCTACTTGTGTGATATTTATGATGACTAGACCTAGATTGGCTCTAGGTCTACTAATAATTGAATGCCACACACCACCTCAAGATCAAACACCAAGAGAGGAAAATATTCCCACTCATGCTAGTATGGGAAAAACTTTTATTTTTAATTTTGATGAAGGTTGTATCAATAACCAAATTTTCCACTAAAGGAGGAAGAATGATATTTTTCTCTTCTTAGTATTTGGCCTGAAATAGCTTTTTTCTCTCATTTTCTCTTGTATATTTATTTATACTTGAACTTTGAGTCAATATATGTACATGCCCTCTGAGCATTTTCATTTCTACATATGCATTTGGATGTTATAGCATAAATATAAAAGAGTTTTGACTATTTATTTTGTGTCATGTTCTTTTTGTATGTGTAAAATTATAGGTAAAAGTTGTGAGTAATATTTATCTAATTCTTAGTGTAATTTTCATAAGAAATAGGTATGTCATTTTAAAACTATGTTCACCTTTCCTAACATGGTTGATAATTGTGTTAATTCATCCCATAAATACATAAAGAACCTTTAGTTCTAGGTGCATCAACCCTATAGGCTAGGCTAGTTAGTTTTACTACTTTATTTATTGCCTTTGTCTCATCCCTTTTTCCATAAAAAAGCCTAGAAGACTAGGATTAAGTAGAAAAAGTGTGCCAAGATCACATCCAAAAAAGGATTCAACCATGGTAAAAACCTTAGAGGTTTCCAAAAAATACACATTCCATGCTTCTCAAAATTATCGAACAATGTGCTTCATGCAAGGCACAAGCATTAAATACACCCAAAAAAAACAATAGGTTGTTATTATGCCCAAAACATGAATTGGACACAATCAAGTTCTCAACAAAACCTTTATAGTTGATATAAATATTTCATATAATATATTTCTTGGGATATAATAAGATTGAGTAATTATAGTATGAAATATTACGTTAGATATGTTGTATTTATATTAGAATAATAATTTAGTGCTTGATATTTTTATTATACAGAATAAAAACATTGGTAGACTAATTCATTATGAAGGACTTTGGGAACAAATGCAATTAAAAGCTTGACTATAAAATAGTGTGATATCAACGAACATGATGTAAACATATATCTAATATTTTAACATAACCAAGACCATATACTACTATCATTAGTGTTATGGTGGTATGAATTATCTAAATTAGGTTTAAAAATATAATTATTATAGTTTGATTATCAAAAACATGAACATGCTAGTTTGATTGATATTCTTCTCTAATTGATAGAAATTGATGATGAAACCTTTAGTATATGGAACCACCTTTGTATTATTGTAGTTTTGAGTATTTCAAAGTGTGATTATCTAATGGTTCTAGATATTATATCATAGACATTATTTTGTTTGCACATGTATATTTCCTAAGAAGGATATCATACATGTTGAGTGGGACTACATGATAAAGTAGGTACCATATTGAAAAGTATTGATTGAAAAGGGGGCATGAAACTATTTTTGATATGGATGGATTGAGGATGAGGAATTTTATTAGCTTATTCTTTTATTGCTTTCAAAAAAATAAATTTTATTTGGATATTGTTACCCACATCCATATATAAGTTAAGTATTTTTTTGTCTAAAACATTGGCTAACAATTGTGTTTTGGAAATGAAAAATCTAGATATAATTTCATGATCCATTTCATATTTTTTCTTTGTTGATAATGAACATGGAATTTACATAGATAATGATATAGATACTAGTACTTTAATCAATAATAAATGAGTGATTTAATACTAATCCTATTTATGGATTATTACACCACTTATCATTTTTTTATAGTGAGTTACGTAATGTTTTTCTTATATTAGTTCATCATGATTGACCTTTATTCTAATATTTACCTTTATGTTTGAGATTACCTTTTCCTTGAATTTTTAATTCTAAATAAATCCACTTGCCTTACAAACATTTTTCCCTATGAATTTCTCTTTCATCTTTGTTTCATATTGATATATATCTTATAATGTGGTGATGTTGAGGAAGTTCATTTCTATAATTATGTGTTTATAAAACCTATTTGAGTACAAGATAATCTTATATTTTGTATCTTTCACACTTTTATGGAAAAATATTAGTATAAATTTTGTGATCTAAGAAAGTTAGGCTTGCATAGGTCCCCTTTCACACTAGTGTTGACTTTAATTATGGTACAAATATAATTTTTGTACCAAAATGACATGCATGTAGTGTGTGAGGTAGTATTCCCATGAGGGACAATGTGATGATATATTTTGGACTAATTCTTAAAATTTTGTAAGCAAAACAGGACAATCGTATAGTTTTATGATCAAAACTGTACAAATTTTCAAAATGTATAATAGGTAACTATAAGATTACTATTGCAAAAATTTATCATCGTAAACATAAATCATTCACCAATATGCAAAAATATCAAATCATTCATCTACAATACATTATCCATAATAACAATCCACAAATGAGAGAGAGATAGATAATACCCTTAAGGTAGGGAAACACCAATAATAATCCTTAAGGAATGAATCACTCTACAAGATCTCCCAAGATGAGAGGTGCCACTTGAGGAGGGCAAAGTCCCATAAGGCACTTCGTGGGTAACGATGATTACATAAGATTCTTCTCCAATGATGATTACAATAACAAATATCTCTTCTTTATATATCCATATTCTTATTCTACTTTGGGGAGCCTACTACTAATATAATATGATATAATATAATATTATAATACAATTAACCTTGGGTTATGTGTGGCCCATGCCAACCCTTATACAATATAATAATATATCCCCAAATATCTATTCCTAGGTACCCTACCATGTCACCCTCACAAATGTTTCATCCTCAAAATATATGAAGAAACATGATAATATGATTTCCTAAGCAATGTTAGAAACTGGTACCAATCTTGATCATCCATCCATCCAAGTGAAATACATTGATACTGGTATACCATTTTGTTACTTGAGTATCCAAATATGCTTTGTTGGCTCCATGCTTCTGTTGTTGTATTTTGATAACTTGAATGTTGGGTCCACTTTTTCCTTGATGTTGATGATCCACTCTAAAAACCAGGATCACTATGCTTTCTTTGCCAAACACTACCATAGTTGGTGCCCTTTTGATTCCATGTAGAACCATAATATTGTTTCCTTGAACCATACCTCCTAGTGTTTTACCGCTCATGGTGGTATGGATGGTGATATGGTGCAACCTTAACTTGATGTTCTACCTTCTATGACTTCTCAATATTTGGCTCCATTGTTTTAGATTATTATACACATTTGTTTGGTCTATCCTTGTGCTCTTCTATCAAATATTCCTTGGACTCTATTACTATTGTTTCCATGGACTCAATTGTTGCTACTTCTTCCATGGACTCTGTTGTTGCTACTGCCTTCTTGGATTCTATTTCAGGTTCTTCAATTTGTTTCTCTACAACCACTTCTTGATGTTTATTTGATCCTTGCTCATTAAACTAAGAAATATACTGCAATGTTATCTTCTTTTTCATGTACCATAACTTCATAAACTTATTTTACACATTAATGTTAACATTACCCAAAGAATATAACCAAGGATAACCAAGAACAATATCCTCATCATCCATATGAATAGCATGAAAATCTGAATGTAAAACATATTTATCCATGGTGATCTTCAAATATTCAAAAATTTGAACATTCTTACCCTCAAGATGTGTGTCCTTAATTTTTGTTGCTTGAACCTGCAACATCTTAGCCAAAGCAATATTAATAAAATTATATCTACTGCTAGGGTCAATGGAAATAATAACCTATTCCTTTTTAATGCTTCCATGAACCTGCAAAATAGAGCTTTTAGATGAATTTAAACCCTTTTGATCCTTATCTTGCTTTTGGAAATTCAAATATGTGGCTTCATTCTTCTCACTATTTTCATTAACATTTTCCTCTTTCTCCTTGAGTAATTTTATTTCATTTTCATAGTCTTCATTTTTTTTCTTGAAAACTTCCCATTCTCCTTTTATTTTATTCTACTCATTTTGAAATCCCTGTAGTTTCTCTTTAAGGTCTGCATCAAGCTATCTATATTTTTATCCCTTTCCTCAATATATTTTTCTAGTTCTTCTTGAAGCATGTTTATTTTATCTTCATCATCCTTGAGGATGTCCTTCAAACTAGCTATCTTTTTATATGGGTCCCATTTACTCAAGAATGCATGCTCCATTTCATCCCAAGTGACGACACTATTAAAACTATAAAACCAAGAGAGAGCTTCTCCTCCAAGATAGCAAGGAAGCACAATTTTCCAAATATAATGATGATGATACCATGATTTAAAAATTTTCCACCAATCCCTAACATCAATATCATCTTCTCCAAAAAATATTTCTAGCTCCATAAGTTCACACCTCCAGATAATGCAAATCTAGGGTTTCATGAAAATATATATCATACCCCAATGCAAACTAGGGTTTTATAAAAATAAATATATTTCCACTGAATTGAAGCTAAAATTCCACATAAACAACTAGATCTACAATTTTTCTTCCAAAAAAATAAATTGCAACTGATTTGCTTACCCAAACTAAACAAATTTTGTCTTTCGAAAAAAAATGTGAATTGAAAATTTGTCACTGCCCTTGTTCCATACGACTAACTTCAAAAGGTCATATCTCCCTCAATACTACTCATATTCATTTATATGACCACTCATTTTAAATATCTTCAAATTATGCACAAACTGATCCAAGAATAATCTAAATCATATAAACATTCACAGAGATATGGCTCCTAAAATATGAGACATTTTTTCGTAAAAATATACAAAATTTGTTAGTATCCTTGTTCCTGATGACTAACTTCAAAATATTGTATCTTTATCAATATTCCTTAGATTATTTCATATGACCACTCATTTTAAACCTCTTCAAATTCTACACAATATGATCTAAGAATCTCTTAAATCGAATAAACATTTGCAGAGATATGGCTTCTGAAAGACAATACATTTTTCTAGAAACAATATACGAAATTTGTCACTATCCTTTTTTCGGATGACTAACTTCAAAATATCATATCTCTCTTAATACTTCTTGGATTCCTTCATATGACCACTAATTTTAAAGATCTTCAAATTCTGCACAATCTAATCCAAGAATCACCTAAATTAGATAAACTTGCGTAGAGATATGGCTCCTAAAATATGAGATGTTTTTCCAAAAAAAAATTGCCCTAATTTTGTAATTTCACACAAAAATCCCCACTTTGCCAAAATCGTTGCTCTGATACCACTTGCTACAAAAATTTACCATCATAAACATAAATCATTCACCAATATGCAGAAATATCAAATCATTCATCCAAAATAAATTATCCACAATAGCAAACCACAAATGAGAGAGAGATAGATAATACACTTAAGGTAGGGAAACACCAATAATAATCCTTAAGGAAGGAATCACTCCATAAAATCTCCCAAGATGAGAGATGCCACTTGAGGAGGGCAAAGTCCCATAAGCCACTTTGTGGGCAATGATGATTACATAATATTCTTCTCCAATGATGATTACAATGACAAATATCTCTGCTTTATATATCCATATTCTTATTCTACTTTGGGGAGCCTACTACTAATATAATATTATATTATAATATAATATAATATAATATTATAATACAATTAACCTTGAGTTATGTGTGGCCCATGCCAACCCTTATACAATATAATAATATATCCCCAAACATTTATTCCTACGTACCCTACCAATTACAAAATATACATTATATGATTGTATGATCACAAATGTACAATAACTTGAGACTATATGATTTTCCAAATGTACACTCTATCAAAAATGTTCAATCAACAATCACTTAGTCTTATTGGTCAAATCTGGAAATCGTTCACTTAGCAATTCATCAATCTTGCTCCAAAATATACAATGATGAATTTCTACTTTAATTAGGGAGTAATTGATCAATTGTATGATTTTATTAAACTAATTGGATGATTTGGTAACCCTCGTTATATCAATAGCTAATTTTGATGACTTCCAATTGCCTACCATTTGTAGAATTACTATGGCTAATAATCATAATAACTAGTGGACTTATTATATCCTTACTGTATATTTCTTACAACATCACTCATAGGACTGTATAATTTTAGAAAATGCATATTTGCTAATAGGGTTATCAATACTTACAATAGTCAAATATTCCATAGATAGCATCCTTATTGCACATATGTTTTATCCTCATTGCATTCACATATAGATCTAATATACATGGGCTAAAATGCTTCATGGATATCCCAAACAACAATTATACAATTACACAAAGTACATAACTTGTATCATAGGATCCTTGTTGTTCTTTATTAATGTCGCTACACCATATCTAGAATGAATGAACAACATTCTACCATAGTGAACACATAGAACAATAGAAGTGAACAATCAATCCTCTAACATGCATGAACAACAATCGATGAACCATCATCAACCACCTACAAAATGTGCAGGGGTTTCTTATAATGCTTGCCCAGGCTATTCCAAAGTGATTCCTCAGATAGTACATTATTCATAACTACCACCTTTAACTTATTAGATTAAAATTTTTATTAAAGTGTGCTAAGGTTCTAATTTGATATTTATCAAATTACATTTCATTTCATTTATTTTCCTACATTGTATATTTAGCCAAACCCTACATTGTACGTTTACTCAAAACTATGCAAATCCTTTAAATTATACATTTTCACTTCTTTTTCTTCTGGGATATGGATTCGTTGCCTACATCTTCCCTCCCCTTTAAATTAGTCAATATCCCTACTAACTTCTTCTACTTACCCTTGCCTATATAGTCTTGCTTTTGGAGATCATGAACTTGTACTTGAATGATGGATTGCTCATCCAACAATTTGGCAACATAGTTGCTTAAATTTAAGGCCTTCAAGCCATATATATTTTCCTTCTCTTATACTATAGCCAAAATCTATAACAACTCATTATCTTGATATGATATACCTTTGCATAGTTTTTAGATAGATTTGGCTCTATTCTATCAACAATTGTGAGGTCATTATTTTTTATAATCACTTGATCTTATTGCTATAATTATGACTAATGAGTTTGCTACAATTCTTCCCTAATATGAAGTATATACTTATATTCTAGGATCATATTATTGTAATGGTCAATGTATTTTTCCATCTCTATCATATTTTGGTCCTTCAAATGCAACTATCCATCACATATTTTTAACTAATCTTCTTGTTTTATCAACTGCTTCTGCCTTGCTATCAGTTGTTACTCTTGTTTCTTGAAATACTAACTATTCAAATTCAATAGTATTCTTGTTGTTTTATCTATGCAATATATGTATGTAAAATCCCTTATTTCTTATATATTTGCTTCTATTCTTTCACTTTTTGTATCAAAATTTGACTTTGTCCTTATTAGAATCTTAGCTTATCTTCGAAGGTCTACTTCATGTTGTTTAGTTCTATCTCAGTATCATGATTAACTTCTACCTATTTCTTACTGTGTTCTAGCTCATCTTCCATTGCAACCATTTGTTTTCATACCACTTATGTTTCTTCCTACTAAGGTTTCTTAACTTGCTAAATCTACTTTAGCACTATGGTAAGCCATTTTTTCAAGTGTGTTAGGAAATTATATTTTTAGAATAGAAAAACTAATGTGCTCTTTGATATTACATCTCAGGTGTATCTTGTGGACATATTTGTGATCTATCCAATTCAAGATCTATCCATGGAGGTACTCTATAATTAGTCTTTGTATCCTTCAATAAGGTATCAATTTCTACCATGCTTGTTACCCCTTCTACAAGTAACTACCATGTATGTACACATATATCTTGGCTATTCTTCTTATCCTATTTTCATGATTCACCCACTCTAATAGTTTCTCCATTTCATTGAATGTTCATTTCTTCCAATGATTTAGCTATTCCACATATCCCATGCAAAACTATAATTGAGTGCTCAAAAA
Organism: Wollemia nobilis; assembly: GCA_028583015.1. NCBI lineage: Eukaryota > Viridiplantae > Streptophyta > Pinopsida > Araucariales > Araucariaceae > Wollemia > Wollemia nobilis. The sequence goes on from JAQPPZ010017106.1 coordinate 3,650,651, forward strand.
CATCTTAGATACTAGTTTTAATAAATGATCCACTTGTTCATCCATTTCTTCTTCTTCTCCATCTAATATCCCAAGTGTAGGTACTTCAATTTAAAAATGAGTTTGAAGTTACCTATCCATATACTATTTTTGGTTCTCCTCCATTTCTTCCCATGGAAGGGATATTTTTCCAATTTCCTTGATTGGTATAATCCCAATCTCTCCCTATGGCAAAATGTGTGCTATAGTTAACTCTTGTTTCTCCTCTTTTTATGATCTGCTCTCCTCGACCTCAATGACTTCAATAGCTAATGTTTTATCTTTACCTTATACATGGACTTATTCCTATGGATTTTGTGACTCGTCTACCTATTTCTAAGGTACAAGTATCATATTGTGTCATTCTTCTACTTATACCATACTTTTCTCAACAAGGCTGCTATTGTCACCTCTCATGATGATTTAAAAGTATGGATTTTTTGTGTCCTTATATTTAATTAGCACCACCATTACCTCTTTTCATTTTTATCGTGGTGGTATTTCCACTTTGTCTAGCCATATTTTGGCTTACTCCAGTAGTTCAAAGTTGTTAACATCAATCAATGTGGGGTATCCCATTGTTTCTCATTGTTGATTTGATTCCACTAGTAGATTGATGTCCATCAATTCTAAATCATCAAGTCCTAACTAAATTTTATATTTTGGGTCTGTGAGTGTCATATTTTGCATATGTTTTTCTTTGTTCTTGTTCCATTTGTTGCATTATCCACACAAGATTTTGTACAAATTTTGATGAATCTTCCTTCCATTGAGACTATGGATGCTCTTTTAGTAACTATTCATATGCATTCCCTTCCTAATCTAATTCCAACTACAACTTCCTTTGTTGTTTCCTCCTAGGGTGAACTTCTTCCTCTAAAGTATCATTCTCAACCACCAAAATTGGTTTTCGCTTCCATGTGTTCTTTTATTTAGGATTTTTTGGAGTGGTCTTTGTAATTGAAATTGTCTTTACCCACATTAATATTGAAGGCTGATATTTTGGTAGATCTCTAGATGTTCTCAATCCATAAAATAACATGCCTAACTAGGATACCACATCAAGCATCACCACAATTGCATAAATGTCATGGAGAAATTTTTCTTTGATATTTGCAATAGTTGTTGGATCTGTTGAGCTAGATATGTACCCTAATAATATTTTACACTCTTTGTAGTACCTTCTACGTATTATGTTATCTACATTGGAATTTTTTATAATCGTGCTTCTCTTTATAATCAATACATTACCAAATTCATGGTGCACTAGAGTTATTTAATCTTCAAAAAGCTCTACTTAATCCCTCACCCTTTAGGATCGAAGGACTTAGTGGATGTCAGTGACTTGATTGTTGTTAGATCATTAAGAAATCTGTCTTTATTTGGTATATTAAGAAATTTGTCTTTATTTAGTCAACATACCATTTCTTGACCAGTTGTCCTTCCTTTGGCAATCTAAATGTTCATAAAAAATGTGTAGCCAAGAACTCCACCTTGAGGTGTCAATTCCCTATATGAAAAAAGGTGCAATTCTTCTTGGCATTGTATGATTGTACAATCTACAAGTACTCATTAAAGAAAGTTTTGTCAAAGTGAGTTACTTGTGCTTAAATACTTACACCCACGTTTCTAGGGCCAACTTCAACTTGTAGTTCTCTATATGGTCCATCCACTATTTTTGATAAAATTTTCATACCAATTAGGTAAAAGCGATGTCATTCAATGCTACTTGCCCACCTTCCTCCTCACTTTGCAAGTCACTTTGATTTTTTGGTGTATCTTCTTGATGAAGTTCACTATAAAGTTCCCTTTGATGTGATCTTAGGGGTTCCATTAGAGGTTATCTTATGAAATTGAGTTACCCCTCTTATATATTATCCTACCAATAGCTACATCCCTCTATGATTGATAACCTCTACTTCTATAAGGATGATAATCACACCCACGTCTTATCTAAAACTCTTACTCTTGTTTGGTCCATGAATTCCTCTAATGTAAAGGACCTGGTGAGTGGTTTATTTGGCTTCCTATAATTCTCCTTATATATGGTCAAAAATATTGGTCATCAGTCATCCTTCAAAGATATTCATGATTTTGACTTCTACTATACAATTCTACTTCTACCAATGTACAATTTACCCTTAATCAAATGATTTACCTTTGATTTGTATGATTTCCTTAGCAACCCTTTACTTTGTACAATTTTATCCCAAATTTGTATTATTTACCTCCTATTCCATACAATTTACTCAAAATCCATTCATCTAACACAAAATTCATAAAATCTATCCTAAAATTATATAGTCTACCCTTAATTTGTACAATTAAAAAAAAAAAACATACAAATTGGCTCTAATTCTTACAATTTACTTCAAATATGTAAAATTAAAACTAAAATCATAACATTTGGTTTGAAATCATATAATTTCTCCTTCAATTCATACAATCTATGTCTAAATGGTACAATTGCATGATTTGTGCCTTAGGGTTTTGCTAGTAATTTTCAATTATTCTAACATACAATTTTTCCCTTTACTTTGTTAATTCTATTGTCAATATTTCCATGGATACTTTTTTTGGATACATAATTCCTCTTCCCCAAATTTTATAACTTCTACAATTTGCATAAATTGTACAATACATTCATATAGTGGCCATGTTTTCACCTTTTTTGGTTGTCATTGCTAAAAAAATTTGTATTGGTGGCAACCCTTCTCATATGTATACCTAGAGTTTCAATTTTCACCCTTTCTTTTCTTTGCTTCATAATCTACCTTTACTTCAACCCTGGTGCTCCCATGCTTCTGACTAATTTATAATTTCCTCCTTATGCCTCTTTTTGTAATTGTAATGTTCCTTGTCACATTTGAGGGTGTATTTTGCCTAGTCCATATTGGAGTAGGAGGTCATTTTTTTCCATCATTAGACTAGCCAAGGGGTTTGAGTGATTTCTACCTTCATTCACTCATCACAATCCTCCTCTATGACCTTGCTATTTTCCAATAGTACTTGGAATTCCTTGTAACTAATCATGTTGTCAATTCAATTCCCCTCTTCCCAAAGTGCTAGGAGTCACTTCCATAAATTCTCTATTGGCAAGGTATCCTCATTACATTGAGCTCCTAGTGACAATTGTTATAGTATCATTAGTCTATGATCTACATGTCTTAGTTTCCTTATCCATATCCATTCTTCAAAATAATTTTGCAAGGAGAAACATATTGAGGCTTCCTTGTACTCATATAAGAAATCAAATTCCATACATGAGTCATTATAGCTATCATCTCATCGTTAAGACCATTTTGGCTGTATATCCATTAATTTTTGTAGTCTCTTCACTTAGCTTCTTTACCTCCTTAGTTATCAATATGCTATGACAAGGTGTCTCGTTTAGGATGAGTATGAGGTTCTTATATTCTTGATAAAAAATTGTTGCTAGAACTACTCTAATTACAATTTTCTTTCAATAAATGAAGTCCTTCATCACTAGAATATTATTTCATATTCCTTTATTGTTCAAGTGATGTGAATTTTTCTTCAATATCTCACAATAATATCTCCACCACCTCATATATTATTAGTGGATCTTGCATTGAGTCCCTTGGTTCTACTTGTGATCTTTCATCCTCACTAGAAATTTGTCTTGGTCCTTCTTATTGTCTCCCTTGTACTTGGGGAACCTCTTCATTTTTATCATTTTGTAATTTGAGCTCCCATTGCCTTGCACCTTGTTGCTCATCAATTCATTGCATCACATTATCCAATTTTTGAATGATTTATCCTAAAAGTCTTGCATTATGTTCTTGCAATATATCATAATCCTCTTGCAATTATTGCACATGATGGTACATCTAGTATTGTATCATACCTATTTGGGCTAATGAGGTAAGTCCCACTAATTCTTCATTTATAATACCTCCATATAAATTTGGTATTTCCATATCAAAATTACTTGTTCTATATAAAATTTGAAATACTAGTCATATCCTTCAATATCATACTACTTCCTAAGGCAACTCTCATTACTCTAAATGATGATATATAATTGCTTCCATTGATTGGTAGGTTTATTGTATCTCCAATTTCATTATTTCAAGTACTTTTCTTGATTCATCGTTTCATTCAAAGGAATCAATTCATCCTCTTCTTCAATTATTTTTATCCTATCCATGAACGTCACATGCACTTGCATTCATATTATTTCTCTAGGACAAGTTATCAATTTTGGTCATTCTACAACTGATTGCATTCCCTCCCCTTCTATAAATAAAAGTGCAATACCAATATTGTCATCCTCCTACAAAGTATTATGACTATTCTATATTGCTTGTTGTTTTTCATAGGACTCTTTCTCTTGTATTTGTTTTCATTCTATTTTATTTAAAGTGATGAACAAGCATTGTGCTTTATATGGTTTTAACTTTGAATCATTCACCATTTTGAGTACCATCATCCCATCCATATTTTATAATTTTAATGCATCATTATTCATCACCTCTACTAATTTAAAGGGACCAATCCACAATGTATTCAATTTCCCTATATTTATTTCTCACTTACCATTAGATTTCAGAACTAAATCACCTTGATTAAGTTCTAGATTTTTAATATACTTATTATGCCATAATTTTATTTACTTTTAAGCTACTTTAATTACCCACAATGCCATGACTCATTACCTAAATAATGCTCCATGACCACCCACAAATAGGTACAAAAAACCCCATAGGCACTACTGCCTCCTAATCATACATTAGCAAAAATGGTGTATGGTCTATTATAGGTTTAAAGGTTATCCTATATACCCATAAAACATATGGCAACCTCTCCTCCTAATATACTCCTCTTTCACAAGTTTTATATAGTGTAGAGACTGATATTTTGTTAGTTTCCTTTACATACCCATTTTATCTAGGGTAATATAAACTTGACAATGAATACCAAATCTAAAAGTTGGTTGTTAGCTTTTTGATAACTTTGTTAACAAATTAACCACCCTTATCACTTGTTATTTGTAGCAAAAATCTGAATCTTGTGATTATTTTCTCATATAATAAATGGATTGTACTCTTTGTTGTATTATCTGATAATGCTCTTGCCTCTACCCATTTAGTTAGTTATTATGTGGCGACCATGATATATCGATATTTTCACCTATGGACTATTTTAAGGGGTCCTACAAAATACAAACCCCATATTTTAAAAAATTATTTAGATTGTGATGGGTGTAAGGGCTTAAAATCATGACATAATGCTTTCCCCACTCTTTGGTATGTATCACATGCTTTCACATATTCCTTTGCATCATGCTATAACATAGGCCACCACAATATTACCAAGAGTATTTTTCTAGCAATAGCATCTAGCCCCATATGTCCTCCTATAAAACCTTCATGATATTCTTTCAATGCTATTTTAACTTCCATTTCCATTATGCATCTTCATAAAATACCATCTACACCCATTTTATACAACAATATAGTTATTAACTAAAAAGGTGTTGACTTCATTATTCCTTTCTTTTGCTCTATCGCTATCAACTTTGGGGGTATTTCTCTTGTGGATAGATAGTCCCAAATTAACTTGTACCATGATGGTATCACATTGACTATAAATAATTTAGTATCAAGAAACTCATCTGATACTCCTCTTCCCATAGGTTCTCTTGAGCGAGTTCTTGACAATTGATCTGATATCACATTATTTTTATTGATTCTAACCACTACCTAAAATATAAATTCTTGCAAGGTGACAAGCCACATACTAAATCACCCTTGTATTACTAGTTTGTTAATCAAGTACAACAGAGGTTGGTGATCCACATAAAATGAAATTGGGTTTACTAATAGGTAATACTTAAAATTGTATACCACATAAACCATTCCCAAAGCCTTTTTTTCTATTGTGTTATAGTTCCTTTCTACCCTTGATAGTAATTGGTATGTAAATAAGTAGGTTGGTCCAACTTGAATTGCCCCTCCTAGGCCAACACATAGCCTATTATAAAATTATATGCATCAATATAGATATGGAAATCCTTATCCCAATATAGAAATACCAGAATGGAACTGCATATGAGATTTGCTTTCAACTCCTCAAAAGCTCCTTGATGCTTATCTATCCAAATAAATAAAATATTACTCTTCATAAAAAAATCCAATGGGTAGGACACATTTGTATAATTCTTTATAAACCTTCAGTAATAATCTATGGAACCCAAGACGTTTTTAATGAGATCACATAATATGGATCTTCCATATTTATAATAACTTGAATATTATCAAGATCTAACTTCAACCCTTCACTACACACTATGTTTCCAACAACTTGCCATATGGCATCATCAAAAAATATTTACCTAGATTCAAGTCTATTTATGCATTTCTACAATGACTCATACATTCACTTAGAGCCAATAAATGATCCTTAATTTTACCATATATAGACCAAACATCTAGGAATGCTTTAAATTTTCTCATTACCAATTAATCAAATATGTATAAAATAATTTGTTGAAATATGAAAAGTGCATTTCATAGGCCAAATAAAATTCTATTATAAGCATAAAAAAAAAATTTATGATAAATGATGTCATCAACTTATCTTCTTCTACTATGCTAATTTGATTGTAACCAAAAAACCCATCCAAAAATGAATAAATTTCATGTCTTGCAACTTCCTCCAAGATAGAACATGCAAATGGAATGGGAAAGGGATCCTTGATCACTACTACTTTAAGACTACAAAAGTCTACACATAAAAATATTGTCTACTTTCTTCTTCAAGGTTACCATAATAGGTGAAATTCATTACCTTGTGGTAACTTTAAAAATAATATCAACATCTAGCATCTTTTTTATTTTTACATTTACCAAAGCTACATACATTGGATTCATTCTAAAAATGTCTCCTTATAATTGGTTGTGCTCCTAGAAATAATGAAATATTATCCACACATAACTCTAGTGGTGTACCTTTAAAATCCTTCTATGTCCATGCAAAAACATCCTTATATTCCATGAATATTTTAAAAACTACTACTTTCAACAATGGGTCATAGTCATCTCTCCATTAGATCAATCTTGGATCATTATCAGTACCCAAAGTTACTTTAACAATTTGAGGTTATTCATATTTGATACTTTTTGGATCTATTTTGGTCTTTTCCACATTCTCTAGATGTGTTGTTTTTGCATCTATCTATGCATCATCAATTGTATACTCAAATATTTTGATAAATGTCCATTTCATTTGTTCCTCTTTCTTTGGTTTTCTATTGACCTCTTTCTCATCCCAAATTTCTATATTCTCCTCTATATTGATAGAGGCATTTAGGATGAAACACCTCATACTCCTCCATTTTCCAATGGAGGAGTCCACTATTAGAACGAGTTTCACCCTTACTACATTCCTCTAGGTACAACATTTCTTCTCCATTTGGCTTGTATTGTTCTTCCTCCCTCTAATAACTCCTTGATTTATCTATTGTGAAAACATCTTCAATGATTGCTTGATTTTTTAGGTTAATAATATATTTAATTTACTCTTTCTTGAATGTAATTTGATCATTTTTCCATTTATGATTAAATTTGGCTAGTCTTAACCACCCTCTTCCTAGCAGTAATCATATGCTGGCTTTTGCATTGTAATCACAAAAAAATCCAAGATGAATTCTTGGTCAGCTATTATTACTTTATAAGCTATCAACACTCCCTTAGTTTCAATACCATAGTAATAAGCACCATACAAATTAAAACTATGTGCCCATAAGAATGGAACTCCAATATCCTTCCAAGTTTTCTAGAGTAGCACATTAACACTAAATGCTCTATCCATAATGATTTTTAACAACTTGTGCTCTAGTATATTCACATGAATCAATGCTGGCATTTTTCTAACATTGATCATAAATATCATTGGATACATAAAATAATCCTAGTGTTGTACTTCCATTACTTTTTGGGGTTGTAGTTCTTCCCCTATTTTCTTATACAAGGTAGGTATGGCTTCTAACAAACTAGCCACTTTAACTTCTATTGTTGTATTTAAAACTTGTGCTTCTAGTATCTACATTGATGCTTTATCCTATAAGCCACTTGGATTCTTTAATTATTTTTGTTCTACTAGCCTTATATGCTTAGCCTTTTGTGGTTCTTCCTCAATTACCTTTTTTACCTTTTTTCCCTCCTACCATATCTCTTTCTCCTTGGTAGGTTTTGGATAATTATTGTTCTTGGATTGACTTTGTGTCACAACTAATATGTCTTTCTCTTTGTTTTACGTCCCTATTGGAGGTACTTGAATGCAAATAAAATTAATATTTGTATGAGTTACTCATACTCACCTTTGTTGGATAGTTAACTTCATTGTGGTTGAAAGGACCACACCATCGACACATATGTGTGGCATTATTCTATGCTCTCTCATTTGTCTAAGGAGTACAATATTGTTTTGTAAAATACCCCCACTCTTGGAAGTTATGACACTATATTATTAGGATACCTTTTGAATCATACTACAAATAACTCTGATATCCTTATTGATTACCTTGATATGGCCTACCTCCTCTATGATTATTTCTATAACCATTGTTGATTACACCTTATCCATTCCATTAGACATTTGGTTTTTCCTAGCTCCCTTGGATCGTCAAGTTCTGATGCCTTACCCTTTTTATATTGAATGGAAAATTTACCAGTTCATGTCCCAACACATCACATATATTACAATATACATTCCTAGGACAATTCGCATTTGTATATCCTTTGGTTTTGCAATCAATAGACCACATGTTCTTTTGATATTTCCTTGTTTCTCCCTTTACTTATTTCAACATTTTGTCAAATTTCTTATGAAATGATTGGATAACATGGTGCATTTTATCATCTGTGTCACTATCCAATTTCTTATGCATAAAGTGTCCAACAATTCCTCTTATCATCTATTTTGACTCACTCTTAAAGTTCTTAACTTTTTCTACTGCCTCTTCATATGTTGATGATGGGACTACCTCCATATTCTTTCTATATTTGGGTAGTAATCCATTAGTGAACCATATTCTAATGATTCCATCTATTGGCAACATTTGTATTTTATCGGTCAGCTACTTTAGTCTTTGATTATATGCTTTGACGTCCTCATCCTTTCCTTGTTTTTGGTATATATTTTAGTTATAATTTCAATATAGTATCTCAAGGGATGAAATTACTTAATGAATTATTCTTTCATTGTATTCCATAATAAAAAATTTGATGTATTATCTAACTTTAAATACTAACATATCGTGAGTCCTCGTAATGTGGTTATAAATAGTTACACCCACTCATCTTGTTGGTTTATACCATTTGCTTACCAAATGATAGTACATGTATCAATATGTCATACTGGGACTTCCCTCCCTTCTCCTATGAAAGTGTGCATCTTTATTTTTTGACTCACATGGCTATGCTAGCCATTGGTAGGGTTTCTCCTTCATCATCACTTGATGAATATTCCCTTGGAATTTTGGTTTAATTTCTTCATATAGTGGGTGACTAATTATGTTATTCTTCATCAAATGTTTCTATCCTTGGTGCTTTGTATTCCCTAACTATTCATCTACCTATTTTTTGTGTATTCTTACTTTGTGACATCCTTTTATGGTATATTAGTTGTGGTGTTGGTCTTTTTTCTTGTGTCTCACACATTGTTGCTCTGATGCTTGACTCGCATTATCTACACCCGTTAAACTTTCTACCGCTTGTCTAGTTGTCATATCCACTTGTTGTATCCTCACATACTTTCTACGTCTATGTCTTCCCTTATGCTAACTTCTTAATTGACTCTTGGTGGACCTTGTACTCATTTTGTATTTAATAAAAATGTTTCCCATCCTTCAATATCTTCTTCATATGAAGTCCATCCTTGTTTGACCATAGGTTCATTTATTTCCAATTATTTGTTGTGCACATTGTTGGAAATTTTGAGTAATTATGTTGTCATTGATGTCAAGTGTTAGATGTAAGCAAAGTTCATCTCAGTGCAAGGGAATTGATAAAAATAGGGTTAAAATATTTATATTTTAAGCCCAAGAGATTTGGGACAAATCTCCACATGGTTGGTTAAAATGTTGAAGGCCCTAGTCTAAAAATCCCAAAGGAAGAAAATGTTTAGGCTCAAAAAGGAAATAATATTATAATATTTTAATATTATAATATTAAAGTTATAAATTTAAGCCTAAGGTTCAATTATAAAATAATTATAATATTTATATTATAATATTTATTTAACCAACTTTGGAAAAGAACGTTTAAAAACTCCTAAGCACCGCTAACGTCCTTAGCATGATAGTAAAACCATATTTATATGGTAAGGTTTGGTGTCCTAATGTGTGGTTCGATGTGTGAGTTTCAAGTGATAAATGAAATTTTTTGGTTTGCACAATCGTGAGTGGAAGAGGACAAATTTTTGTTTAAAAAGAGAAAAGGGCTTTTGATGGGTATAAGGATAAGATCGTGAAATCTTATCACCAACCAGGCAATTGGCCTAGCGGTAGACTAGGTAATATTAATATGCAAGGCAAAAAATAGGTCATGAGGTCGAATCCAGGTGATGATAATTTTGTTTAGACTTTTTTTAGCAAGAAATTTAAGTGGAGGTGAAAGTACGAATCGTGCACTAGTGTTCTCATATGGCCAGTTGGCCTAGTGGTAGCCCAAAGGGTACTAGCATGCTAGCATGTGTTAGGTACTATGTTTAAAGCTCATCCAATACATTTTTGGTAAGCATTGATTAAATTTTTTATTACCTAAGGTTGAGGGTTAGGCCCATGAGGTGTGTTTTATTATTTAAGCACCTTTGACTTAGGGGGGTATAAGGAAAATAATTTTTAATTGTTTCTTGCCATATTCTTTTGGAGAAAAATGTTATAAAATTGTATTTTTGCTAAAAAGTGATTATTGTGGAGTAATAAGGTTTTGTGATAATTATTTTTGAATATTTCGAAATTGAGAAGGAGTTAAAAGGTGTATGAAGTATTTTTTTTGCTTGTTTGTTTACTTCATTTTTAAGGGTTTTTTTTTATGATATAAATCTCAAGTTTGAGAATCCAAGAGAGTTGGTTTAGAATTTAATTGTGCATAGTTGTTGAGAGAGGTTTCCCAATATATGAAAATATGTTGTGCTAATATTTGAAGTTGCAAAATATATCCTTTTGTGAGACAGGTTTTGAAGACATATCTTCATAAGAGCAAATTAAGAGGTATGGGCACATATTTCCTTATTTAAGGTGTTTTTTTGAATGAATGTTTCTGAACATAAGGTGGAGTGAAAAGGATTGTTTGATAAGCATTGTTGGAAATATTTGAGTTAGGATTTATGCTTCATGGTTGAATGATTTTGGAATAATTTGAGATAGAGTTTGAGAATAAGATTGTGCTTGCATTGTTGAAATAATTTGAGATATTTGTACTAGATATTGTGAACTACTTGTGCTAGGGTTGAAGATAAGTTTTGCATATTTGAGAAATATTTTTGAGCATGTTTTATAAACTATTATGAGCATGTTTTAGAGCAGAATTGAGTAGAGATTGTGAGTATGTTAGAAATAGATTTTGATCAGTTTTGAGGTAGATTTTGAGTAGGTTTGAGATATATTATGAGCATTTTTTATACAGATTATGAGTAAGTTTGAGATAGATTATGAGTAGGTTAGAGGCAGACTTGTGAGAAATTTTGAGGTAGATTTTGATTAGGTTTGAGATAGACTCATGATAAAGTTAGATGTAGACTTATGAGCAGAGTTGATTAGAGTAGAGGAGATAGAGTTCTCCATTGGAGAGATATCCAAAAATCAGATCAAAGGGGATAGAGTTCTCTTGTGGAGAGGAATCCAAATATTATATCAATGGAGATAAAGGTCTCCTATGGAGAGAGATCCATAAACTAGAGCATAAGGGTATTCGTATCTCCTTTGGACAGAGATCCATAAACATTGTAATCAAGATTGGATTCCCAAAAGATTCATTGAGAAAATTTATAAGAAATATTTTCTCCGTGGAGTAGCCCACATTGGGTGAACTACATTAAATCATGTCTCTCATGTGTGTGATGATGTGTGCACTATTTAATTCTTTTATATTATTGTTGTTATCATTTATATTGAAAAGTACAAAGTTTTATCTTATACTATTCACCCCCCTCTCGATATATGCTTATATTATTCAATTGGTATCAGAGCAACTTCCTTCATGAAAATCCTAATAGCTTGAAGGAAGATCCACAAGAATATACATGACATCAAAAAATATAGAAGAAGCCATGATCGACATAAAATAGGTATTCATTGCTACTTTTAGAAACTTGGAAAAGGTTAGAAGGAATAATTCAAGTTTGAAGGATCAAATCCAAGAGGATGAGTAAGCAAAGATGAAACTTCTACAAAATCTCATAGATCTCAAGGTAAGAGTTGAAGAGAGAAGTAAAATTGAATAGGATATGATAGAACATTTCAAGGCAAAAGAGTTAAAATGTGAAATATTGGAATCTAAAATTGTCTCTCTAAGAAAGGAAGTTGAAAAGACTAAGGATAAGTTTCAACAAGATATAAAGTTAGGGAAATAGAAATGAAGAACACAAGCTTATAATGAGAGGGGGGGTGAACAAGTATAAGACCTCTTTTTACTTTTTTCCTTTATACTTCAAAATAGTAAAGCAATATACCCAAAGCAATATCAAAACAATGCACAATATCATCCACAAAGTGACACCAATTTTAACGTCGTTCACACAAAATGGTTGGGCTACGTCCACAAAAATTTTATCTAAAAGTTATCTCAAAGTTCTTTGGGAATCCTTACCAATTACAATGTTTATGAGCCTCGGCCCAAAGGAGATACCTTCCCCAATATGAATTTATGAGCCTCTGCTCAAAGGAGATACCTTCCCCTCTGCTCTGGAAATGATCCCTCAGAAGATCAACTGCCTCTACCTCTTGCCAACACATGGAACTCATTTCCATTGAAGACCTCCTATCCTTAATGCTTAGCCTAAGATACCTCTGCCTTCTATGATCACGTCCATAGCAGCTCAACAACCTGTACCAAACACAGTCAGTCAGTCTAGTACAAGTCTTCTTCTGTCTGTCAGATCTGTCCAACACTTGAACAAATCAATCCTCTACACATAAGCCTTCTCAAAGACTTGCAAAATTTGTCCTAAGGTTCTTCTCAAAGAACCAGTGCACCTCTGTCCTCATACAGTAGAACTCCACGTTCGTCTTTGCCCTATGTGCTCTATTCGCCCTCTGCTCTCTCTACGCAATCATAGCCACATTTGATCGAACTTCAACCTTTGCACTGTCTGCGCAATCACAGTGGCACTTAGAACAATTCACCATGACTCTTCGATCACTCTACACACTTCGATCGAATTTTGCACTTTGCTCTCGATGATCAAACTTCTCACTCTACGCTCTATCTGCAAACGTCACAAAAAATGATACCCCCAACTCTTCAAGACTGCCTGCCTTTTATAATAACACTTTCAAGATCAAAACCTTAATCATGGTCGGTTGTAACCCTGATCTTTAGTCGGCTACACAACCCTAAAATTCATTGGCTACAAACCCTAATCTTCATCGTCTCACATTTAACTTTGTCGGCTTCAACTGCCTCTGTAACTCTTTTGTATTTTTTGTCGTGAAACTACATGTCGCGATATTGCGACACCTTTGCAACCATACACTTTCTTTTGGCTTTTGTCATGATATCGCAACACTTTAGCCTTTGTCGACTTCAACTAAGCTCTTATCGTGATATTGTGACACTTCTATCTTTGTTAGCATCAACTTTGCTTTTGTCATGATATCATGACACTTCTCCCTTCGTCGACCTCCTTTCTACTTTTGTCATGAAATCGCAACACTTCTGCCTCTGCAGACTTCGTCTTCACTTCTATCGCGATATCACGACACTTCTGTCTTCATAGCCTTCCTCTCTGCTTTTGTCACAAAATCACGACACTTCTCCTATAGAAGACCTACTTTCAGTTTTTGTCGTGAAATCACGACATTTCTGCTTCCATCTGCTTTCTTTTCTGCCTGTCGCAAAATCATGACACTTTTCTAACTTACTTTCTCTCTCCTGCTTAAGTCGCAAAAATGCGACATGTTGCAATATCGTGACACTTTTCTAACTTGCTTTCTCTCTCCTTCTTAAGTTGCAAAATGTGACATGTCACGATATCATGACACTTTTTCTATCGAACTCTCTCTCCTGCATTATGTCGCGAAATCGTGACACTTTTTCTCTCGGACTCTCTCTTCTACAACATGTCACGAAATTGTGACACTTTTTCTTCCATACAACCTTTCTTGCAATATGTCATGAAATCATGACACTTTTCCTTCTTTGCCTTCCTGCACTTTTCGAGTCGCAAAAATGCGACATGTCGCAAAATCGTGACACTTTTCCAACTTGTTCTCTTTCTTCAAACTTGTCGGCTTGGGGTTTGCAAAAGACCTTTGAAACTGTTATGTCGTAACCTTCATCAAAATAAATTATTTGACATCAAATCAAATTCCTTCAAAAGCTTCTTGACATCAATGACAACTTATATACTTGAGCAAAGGTAATGTACCCAAAGTACCCAAAATTTCCAACAATCTCCCCCTTTGTCATTGATGGCAAACCTTTACTGAAAACACTTCTCAAGAGCCAAAACTGAAACCAACTATGCTAACAACTGACCAACGTCCTTTGAAGTTTTGCTCCCCCTAACTTGAAGCTTTCCTCTTCACTTTGAAGCTCTCCCCCTTACTCATATCTCTCCCCCTTTGTCATCAATGGTAAAGGGTCACCTTTGGGGCTCGGGACTAAGAAGGAGCCTCTTAGCTTAGTCCCTCCCCCACCTCCTGATGAGGTGATTAATTTTGGGGTGGGATTAAAACTCCCATTAGGCATTGATCATCATCAACATCTATAACTTCCTTGTCGGGCCTTCTCTTGAACTCTTTGTCCATATTCCTATTCTTGTCACTATTCTTGTTCTTGTTCTCATCCTTGTTCTTGTCCATGCCTTGATCCTTGGACCTGATCATGCCACTGTTCCTATTCTTGTATTCTAGAATTTCATCTCTACACTGTCTGATTATGTGACCTTCATTGTTGCACTTGAAACACTTGAAAATGTTGTTTCTCTGAGGTAAACTTGATCTTTGAACCCTCCAGTTCTGACCAAACCTATTCTGACCAAACCTATTTTGGCCAAACCTATTTTGATCAAACCTGTTCCTGTTATTTACCTTGCAATAGACTACCTTGTGCCCAAATTGTTTACAAGAGTAGCAATACCCTTGAAAGAAACTAGCACTTTTGAAACTGTCATTTACCTTCTTCACTTGAGCCATGCAAAGTGAAGCCATGTGATCAAACCTGTGACAAGCAAAACATCTGCCTTGAAACTTTCCTTTATTTGACCTCTTGGGTCCTGAAAACTTCTTCTTCTCATTCTAAATTTGGTATTCTGTTTCTGTGCATCTATCATTCAAGGACTACTTTTCTGAATTACTTTCCTCATCAGAACTCTCTTCCTTTTGGAGTCTCTTACTAGACTCTCCAACTTGTTCCTTGTGTGGCTTAACAAAACCAAGGCCTATTTTATCTATTGTCTTTCTTTGACCTTTGATGAGTGGCTTAAACTTTTTGGAGCTATCTTGAAACCTGTAAAGCTTATCCCTGTACTCTCTAGTTTTCTCTTTAAAAGAAGCCATTTTCTATTCTAACTCACTATACTCAAGAACCTTAGACTCTAACTCATCCTTGAGTTCTTGTGTCTTAGCTATAGAGAAATCAAGATTTTCTATAAGATCATATCTCTCCATACAACATTCATCTAACTTATCCTTAAGTCTAGCATTCTTCTTTCTTTCCTTTTTCAAAGCACTAAGAGCACTAATAAGTTCACTTTCAAGATCCTTTATTTGATTGCTTTTTGAATCATCAAAGCCTTTTTCAGATTTCTTATCACTAGAGGTTCTACCTTTTTCAAAAACCATACATGCATCTTCCTTATAGTTTTCTGAAGCATCCGCATACATACTGGAAACCAAATAATTATTTGTACAATCATCCTCAAGGTGACCAAAATTTCCACATCTAAGACATTTTATGATAATGAATCTATGTTTCGGTTCTTCCTCTTTTTCTGATATGAACAACATCTCATTTTCATTAAAACTTGAAGAACTTTCACTATCACTACTAGAACACTTACTTGCTTTGTCTAGATAGAAAATCTTATTGTGCTTGTGAGAATACCTCTTTCCTTGATTGTTGTGCTCATATTTGTTCTTTCTGTGATGCTTATGCTTTTCATAAACCTTGCTCATAGAATCATGTTTATCTTCATCACTTTCATTCTTGGGAACAAGACAATCAAGTAGCATAATGACCAAACTTTCCACAATTGAAACATCTTATATTTTTCATGCTTTTGTGCTTTCTAGAGAACTTGCCTTTCTTGTTGTAATATGCCTCTTCATCACTAGAATACTCATCACTATCTTGAAGCTATTTACCCTTGGATTTCTTGGTAGCCTTGAAAGTTGCCTCTTTCTTGACATCAACCTTCACTTGAGTTCTCAACTCAAATGCTGCAAGTATACTATGGAGCTCATCCTTTTTCAACTTATCCAAATCTTTAGCTTCCTCAATAGTAGAAATATTTTCACTAAATCTATTAGGAAGAGATCTTAAAATCTTATCACAAACATCATTTTCAGTAATCTCAAGACCTAAGTCTTTTATGGAGTTAACAACCTCATCCATACGAAGCATGTAGTCACTAATATTTTCATCATCATTCATCTTGAGTTGTTCAAACATACCTTTGAAGTGTCTCAAATTGGCCTTTTTGACATTTGTATCACTTGTATGAACCACCTTCAATTTGCTTTCACATTTCACTAGTTGTATTGCAAAGTGCATCACTTTGGTGATATCTCGCTTTCTATAAGCCTTTCGAGATTGCATTCATTGCTTTTGAATTGCTATGATGTAGGAGCCTTTCTTCTTTAGTATTAGGACCATGTACAGGAATAGTGTACTCATCTTCAATCAATTCCCATACCTCATTACCAAGTTCCATTAGATGAATCTTCATCCTTGCACTCCAAAGACCAAAATTTGACCCATCAAAAATAGGTGTTGCATTGCTACTTGAATGATCCATTGTGTTCTTTACTAGCTTTTCCTTTAAGCTGTTAAACTTTTCAAAGGCACCTTCTCTTATACCAATTGAAGAACACAAGCTTATACTAAGAGGGGGATGAACAAGATAAGACCTCTTTTTACTTTTTTCTTTATACTTCAAAATAGTAAAGCAATATACCCAAAGCAATATCAAAACAATGCACAATATCATCCACAAAGTGACACCAATTTTAATGTGGTTCACCCAAAATGGTTGGGCTACGTCCACAAAACTTTTCTCTAAAAGTTATCTTAAATTTCTTTGGAAATCCTTCCCAATTACAATGTTTATGAGCCTCAACCCAAAAACCCATATGAGCTTTGGAAAGGGAGACCAAATACTATAAAATATTTTAAAATTTCTAGAAGCAAATGCTACACAATACGAGAAGATAAAAATTTGGGTAAGTTTGATTCAATAGAAATCAAGATTTTCTATAAGATCATATCTCTTCATACAACATTCATCTAACTTATCCTTAAGTCTAGCATTCTTCTTTCTTTCCTTTTTCAAAGCACTAAGAGCACTAATAAGTTCACTTTCAAGATCCTTTATTTGATTGCTTTTTGAATCATCAAAGCCTTTTTCAGATTTCTTATCACTAGAGGTTCTACCTTTTTCAAAAACCATACATGCATCTTCCTTATAGTTTTCTGAAGCATCCGCATACATACTGGAAACCAAATAATTATTTGTACAATCATCCTCAAGGTGACCAAAATTTCCACATCTAAGACATTTTATGATAATGAATCTATGTTTCGGTTCTTCCTCTTTTTCTCGATATGAACAACATCTCATTTTCATTAAAACTTGAAGAACTTTCACTATCACTACTAGAACACTTACTTGCTTTGTCTAGATAGAAAATCTTATTGTGCTTGTGAGAATACCTCTTTCCTTGATTGTTGTGCTCATATTTGTTCTTTCTGTGATGCTTATGCTTTTCAGAAACCTTGCTCATAGAATCATGTTTATCTTCATCACTTTCATTCTTGGGAACAATACAGTCAAGTAGCATAATGACCAAACTTTCCACAATTGAAACATCTTATATTTTTCATGCTTTTGTGCTTTCTAGAGAACTTGCCTTTCTTGTTGTAATATGCCTCTTCATCACTAGAATACTCATCACTATCTTGAAGTCGTTTACCCTTGGATTTCTTGGTAGCCTTGAAAGTCGCCTCTTTCTTGACATCAACCTTCACTTGAGTTCTCAACTCAAATGCCGCAAGTATACTATGGAGCTCATCCTTTTTCAACTTATCCAAATCTTTAGCTTCCTCAATAGTAGAAATATTTTCACTAAATCTATTAGGAAGAGATCTTAAAATCTTATCACAAACATCATTTTCAGTAATCTCAAGACCTAAGTCTTTTATGGAGTTAACAACCTCATCCATACGAAGCATGTAGTCACTAATATTTTCATCATCATTCATCTTGAGTTGTTCAAACATACCTTTGAAGTGTCTCAAATTGGCCTTTTTGACATTTGTATCACTTGTATGAACCACCTTCAACTGTTTTCACATTTCACTAGTTGTATTGCAGTGCATCACTTTGGTGATATCTGCTTTCTATAAGCCTTTCAGGATTGCATTCATTGCTTTTGAATTGCTATGATGTAGGAGCCTTTCTTCTTTAGTATTAGGACCATGTACAGGAATAGTGTACTCATCTTCAATCAATTCCCATACCTCATTACCAAGTTCCATTAGATGAATCTTCATCCTTGCACTCCAAAGACCAAAATTTGACCCATCAAAAATAGGTGTTGCATTGCTACTTGAATGATCCATTGTGTTCTTTACTAGCTTTTCCTTTAAGCTGTTAAACTTTTCAAAGGCACCTTCTCTTATACCAATTGAAGAACACAAGCTTATACTAAGAGGGGGGATGAACAATATAAGACCTCTTTTTACTTTTTTTCTTTATACTTCAAAATAGTAAAGCAATATACCCAAAGCAATATCAAAACAATGCACAATATCATCCACAAAGTGACACCAATTTTAATGTGGTTCACCCAAAATGGTTGGGCTACGTCCACAAAAATTTTCTCTAAAAGTTATCTTAAATTTCTTTGGAAATCCTTCCCAATTACAATGTTTATGAGCCTCAACCCAAAAACCCATATGAGCTTTGGAAAGGGAGACCAAATACTATAAAATATTTTAAAATTTCTAGAAGCAAATGCTACACAATACGAGAAGATAAAAATTTGGGTAAGTTTGATTCAATATGTGATGAGGGTATTTTCCTTGGCTATTCCATTAAAATCAAAGCCTATAGGTGCTATAATAAGAGGAAACATACAATTGTGGAAAGCATAAATGTGATAGTTGATGAACAGACAGGGTCAAAAGAACCAGCTCAAGAAATTGAAGAAGGAAATTGCCAAGAAGAATTAGGTGAAGAATCATAGGAAGAAGAAACACAAAGAACACTACCTAAGACTCCATCCAGGTATGTGTAGAAAATTAATCCAAGAGATCTAAATATTGGAAATCCAGATGAAATACAGATAAGGAGAAATATAATAGGAATAAGTGAGCATGCAAATGTTTCCTTATTATCTAAAATTGAGACCAAGGATTTCAATGAGGCAAGAGAATATAAGTTTTGGGTCAAGGCAATGGATGAGGACTTGGATCAAATAGAAAAAAGTGAGACTTGGGAACTTATTTCCCAACAAAAATATAAGAATGTAATTGGAACTAAATGGGTTTTAAAAAATAAATTTAATGAATATGGTCAGGTAGTTAGAAAGAATGCAAGATTGGTATGCAAAGGTTATGCACAGGTTGAAGGGATTGATTTTGATGAAACATTTGCTCCTGTTGCATGACTTGATGCCATAAGGATATTTTTAGCTTTCTCAAATTTCAAAAACTTCAAAGTATACCAAATGGATGTTAAATTAACTTTTATTAATGGTGTCTTCGAAGAAGAGGTCTATATTGAGCAACCTAAGGTATTCAACCTAAATAATAATCCATATTATGTATGAAGATTAAATAAGGTACTTTATGGAATAATGTAATCTCCTAGAACTTGGTATTCAAGGTTGGATAAGTATCTTCAAGAACAGGTTTATAAGAAAGGAATAGTGGATAGTAACTTATACATCAAAAATTAAGGAAATAACTTACTAATTGTGGTTGTTTATGTGGATGATATCATTTTTGGAGGTAATAATGATAAGATGTGTCAAACATTTTCAAAGAGCATGCAAAATAAATTTAAAATGTCAATGCTTGGTGATTTGTCCTTCTTTCTTGAACTATAGACTTCACAATTAGAGAAGGATGTATTTTTATCACAAACCAAGTATATAAAAGAGATGATGAAGAAATTCAAGTTAGAATACTGCAAACCGGTAAGTACCCCCATGGTTACAAGATGCAAATTGATTAAATATGATGAATCCCCTAAGGCAAATTAGACATTGTATAGATATATGATTGACATCTTACTATATGTCACCACTAAAATACTAGATATAATGCAGGCAGTGGGACTGGTGGTAATATTACAAGTAGCACCAAAAGAAACACATGTAATGGCAATAAAGAGGATTCTTAGGTATTTAAAAGGGACTATGGATTTTAGAATTTGGTATCCCATAAGTGATAATTTCACTCTCATATCATATACAAATGTAGATTGGGTAGGTAGTATTGAGGACAAAAAAATATCAAGTGGAGGAGCATTCTTTCTTGGAGATTGTTTAGTCTCTTGGCTATGTAAGAAACAAGCATCAATATCCTTATCCACAATAGAGGTAGAGTACATTGAAGTGGTTGCTTGTTGTGCATAGGTGTTATGGATGAAGCAAACTTTAAAGGACTTCAATATAGAGAATGATCATTCTATTTCCATACTATGTGATAATACAAGTGCTATAAAAAATTCAAATAATCTAGTGATGCACTCCAAGACTAAGCACTTTCTAATAAAATACCATTTTCTGAGAAACAATGAAGAACATAAGCTTATACTGAGAGGGGGGTGAAAAGTATAAGATCAATTTTTACTTTTCTTTCCCAGTAAATATTATGCAATGTATGGATAACAATATCAACAGTAGTAATCAAAGCAATGCATAAATCACCACACACACAATAGAGACACCAATTTAATATGGTTCACCCAATGTGGGCTACTCCATGGAGAAAATATTTCACTAAAATTTTCTCAATCAATATCTTGGGAATCCTTTCCCTATTATAATGTTTATGGACCTCTATCCAAAGGAGACACCAATCCCCTAATAAATTTCATGGATCTCTATCCATAGAAGAACTCCTTTCTCCTTAGCTCTAACTAGTGATATTTTAGAAAAACTACTACCTCCACTACATTAGCTAATGGATATCTATCCACTGAAGACTCCTATATTCACTGCCCTGGCTAATGGATCTCTATCCACTGGACACTACCATCCTCTATACTTTATCACATCCAAAAATTAATGTTTTATCTATCTCAAATTTGCACTAAACATAGTCCTTCAGTTTAGCACAAATTTGCTCAATATATGTCTTTGGTCTGGCATAAACCTGTCCTCAAATTACACCAAACTCTGTCCTCAAATATGCACTAAAAATAGTCCTTCGATCTAGTACAAATCTATCCTCAATAGCTGTCCTCAAGCCTTAACACAAAGCTTGACTCAATCACAAATCAAATCTATTGGATCTACCCAAAATCTTAACTCAAGGCTTGAAAAAATCAATCAATCAACTCTGCTCACATCTTCTCAAAGACTTGTCTCAAATATACCTTGTAAGCTTCCATAAAATCTCACACTGTTCTATCCACAAGTCCTCTATAGAAATTATCCAATATGATCAACATGTCCTCACTAGAACTTGTCCAATATACTCAACAAGTCCTCACTAGAACTTGTCTAATTTGCTCAACAATCTTTGTCCTCAAATTTTGTATTGTAAGATTCTACAAAAGCTCACACAAATATGTTCATATGTCTTCTCAAATACTTACCTCAAATCTGATCAACAAGTCCTCACTAGAACTTGTCCAATCTCATAAAAATATATAGAGAATTGTTATATACTCAATATGCTTCACATTCACCACAATGCTCAATTAATTTCAATTTTTATTTTTACCATAGGAACATATACAGAATTTTTAGAGACTCAATATGCTTCACACTCAAAAACTCTCAATCACTTTCAATATTTCTTTTATCACATAAACATATAGGTAATTGTTAGAGACTCAATATGTTTCACATTCATCAACACTCAACCTCTTTCTCAAATCAATTCATAATATATAACAATTTGTTTCATAGAACTTGAACTATCACATCAACACATCCTCTTGACTAGACTCAACCAACTCTACTCAACCAATCACTCAATAAAATAATCCTTGCTCACAAACTGATACAGGAGCATCCAGCAGAACCTGATGCAGAAGCATCTAGTGGCAAGAGGGCCACTTCAAAAAAGTTGCCTAAGGAGGAAAAACATCGTGATTTCGAAATGTGTCATGAAATTGCGATAGAAAAAGGCAAAGAGGGCGAGGAGAAAAACCTGTAGCAATATCATGACAGGAAAAGTGTCACGATATCGTGACATGAAGAGGAGAGAGGAGCAGATGGAGAAAGCTATCACGATATCGAGAAAGAAAATGTGTCACGATATCGCGACACAAATGGAGAATGGAGCCAGCAGGAAGAAGATGTCGTGATTTTGCGGCATGTCATGATTTCGTGACCCAAGCAGGAAGGAGAAGGCTACAAGCAAAGATGTCATGATTTCATGACCCAGGAGCAGAAGGAGAGTATGGAAGGAGCAGATGTCACAATTTTGTGACATGTCACGGTTTCGTGACCTGAGGGCGAAGAAGGAGCCAAAGGAGAAGGAGACGTCACAATTTCGTGACAGGTCATAGTTTCACGACCAGAAGGCGAAGAAGGAGCCAAGGAAGAAAGATGTCATGATTTCATGACATGTCACATTTTCGTGATGAAGGGGCGAGCGAAGGAGCCAAAGGAGGAGGATGTCGTGATTTTGCAACATGTCACGATTTCACGACATGTTGTGATTTCACGACTTGATGGAGAAAAGAAGGTAAGGGATCTAAAGTCACGATTTCATGACAGGTCGCAGTTTCGTGACCCGAAGGAGAAGAAAGGAGGTGAAAAAGAAATATGTTATGATTTCATGACATGTCACGATTTCGCAACGTGAAGGAGAGAGAGAAGGTGGAGTGGAAAGATGTCACGATTTCGTGACATGTCATGAAATTGTGACCCGAAGGAGCGAGAGGAGGCAAGAAGAAAAGATGTCATGAAATTGCGACATGTCGTAATTTCATGACCTAAAGTGGAAAAGAGGAGCGAGGAAGAGAAACGGCGTGATAGCGCAACATGTCACGATATCATGATCGAAAAAGAAAAAGAAGGGTAGGATAAGGAAGATGTCACGATATCCTGACATGTTGGGTAGGGTAGGATAAGAAAAAGAGGCCTCTATAAAAACCTAGTTTCTGTAATAGAGGGGGTGGTGGATTTGGAAGATCGCACGTAGAGTGTGGTAGAGAAAACCAAGTCGAGCGCTAGTTATTGTAAAGCCTGCGGGCTATTTATGTAAAGGATATTTCCAGTTAATGAATGAATTTTTTTTGATTTTTGGAGTTGCATCTTCCCGTCCCCCATCAGTGGTATCAGAGCCAAAAGTTCCTGAGTGTGCAAATAGATTGCCGACCGTGAGGCAGTTTGTGCCAGGATCTGTGGTAGGGTTCTGAGAGAGAATAGAGAGTTTAGGATCCCTGAGCATGTTAGTAGAGCGCTGAAAGTGAGGCAGCTACACCAGGATCGGTTGAGCTTTGTGAGTAAAATGAAGAAAAATGCCTCCACAAAGAAGCCATGGCGGTGAGAGAGATATGATGACAATGGAAGAGTTCGAGGCATTGCAGAGGCAATTTAAAGCCCTACAAGAGGAGTGGCTTAGAATAAAATTGCAGAGGCAAGAGGAGCGACAAAGAAATCATGAGGATAAACTGAGAAGTAGAGGCCAGCAGAAGGGGCTGGAACAGGTTGCAGAGGCAGATGAATGTCTGGAGGTGCTGCAGAAGGCAATAACCAGACAGTGTAGAAGTGAAGATCACTTTTCCACAAACCCTAGGTGTCTGATGCAGGAGCATCTAGTAGCACCTGATGCAGAAGCATCCAGTGGCAGGATGGCCACTTCAAAAAAGTTGCCTAAGAAGGTAAAACATTGTGATTTCATGACGTGTCATGAAATCGTGACAGAAAAATGCAAAGAGGGCGAGGAGAAAAATCTGTCATGATATCACGACAGGAAAAGTGTCGCGATATCATGACACGAAGAGGGGAGAGGAGTAGATAGAGAAAGTTGTCATGATATCGCAATGAAAAATATGTCGCGATATCACGACACAAACGAAGAACGAAGCCAACAGGAAGAAGATGTCATGATTTCACAACATGTCACAATTTCGTGACCTAAGCAAGAAGGAGAAGGCTACAAGCAAATATGTCATGATTTCGTGACCCAGGAGCAGAAGGAGAGTATGGAAGGAGTAGATGTCATGATTTCATGACATGTCATGGTTTCACGACCTGAGGGCGAAGAAGGAGCCGAAGGAGAAGGAGACATCGTGATTTCATGATAGGTCACAGTTTCACGGCCAGAAGGTGAAGAAGGAGCCAAGGAAGAAAGATGTCACGATTTTGTGACATGTCGCATTTTTACAACGAAGGGGTGAGCGAAGGAGCCAAACGAGGAGGATGTCACGATTTCATGACATGTCACGATTTCGTGACATGTCATGATTTCATGACCTAATGGAGAAAAGAAGGCAAGGGAGCCTGATACCACTGATGGGGAATGGCAAACGCACACTCACACAATTCCAAATTTTTCTTTCATTAATCTGGAATAACACTTACAGTAATAGCCCACAGGCTTTACAACAACTAGCACTCAGCCTGGTTTTCTCTAACCCTCTCTCTCAGTGCGTTCTCCAATCCACTTGATGGGGGACGGGAAGACGCAACTCTAGAAATCCAAAAAATTTCATTCATTAACTAGAAATATCCTTTACATAAATAGCCCACAGGCTTTACAATAACCAGCGCTCGGCTTGGTTTTCTCTACCACACTCTACATGCGATCTTCCAAATCCACCACCCCTCTATTACAAAAATTAGGTTTTTATAGAGGCCCCGACCCTTTGAAACTTCCTTCACGAAAATTGGTCCACCAACCCAATTTATGGCTCCACTCTGCATGGCCCCTATCACCATCGTCTGACCGTCGCTTCCTGTCAGATTACTCTACACGACCCTTCCTTTTCTTTTCCCGTGCTTCTTGGTACTCGTCCACTTTAACTGCACCTTGGTGCCACGTGTCGTCCTTGCTCTGCAACCGTCGCCTGACCTCTGTCATCTTCTTCCTCCAACTACACTGTAGCAGGGGTCGTGATATCGTGACATCTTCCTCATCCTACCCTTCTTTTTCTTTTCCAGTCGTGATATTGCGACATGTCACGCTATCACGACATTTCTCTTCCTCGCTCCTCTTTTCCACTTCAGGTCATGAAATCGTGACATGACATCTTTTCTTCTTGCCTCCTCTCACTCCTTTGAGTCGCGATTTCATGACATGTCATGAAATTGCGACATCTTTCTGCTCCACCTTCTCTCTCTCCTTCACGTTGCGAAATCGTGACATCTTCCTTTTTTGCCTCCTTTCTTCTCCTTCGAGTCGCGAAACTATGACCTATCGTGAAATCACGACGTGAAGGAGAGAGAGAAGGTGGAGTGGAAAGATGTCACGATTTTGTGACATGTCGCAAAATCATGACCCGAAGGAGCGAGAGGAGGCAAGAAGAAAAGATGTTGCGAAATCATGACATGTCACGATTTCGCGACCCGAAGTGGAAAAGAGGAGCGAGGAAGAGAAATGTCGCGATAGCGCGACATGTCACGATATCGTGACCAAAAAAGAAAAATAAGGGCAGGATGAGGAAGATGTCGCGATATCGCGACCCCTGCTACAGTGCAGCTGGAGGAAGAAGATGACAAAGGTCAGGCGGCAGTTGCAGAGCAAGGACGACACGTGGCACCAAGGTGCAGTTAAAGTGGACGAGTACCAAGAAGCACAGGAAATGAAAAGGATGGGTCACACAGAGTAATCTGACAGGAAGCGACGGTCAGACAATGGTGACAAGGGCCGTGCGGAGTGGAGCCATAAATCGGGTTGGTGGACCGATTTTCATGAAGGATGTTTCAGAGGGTCGGGGCCTCTATAAAAATACAGTTTTTGTAATATAGGGGGTGGTGGATTTGGAAGATCACACGCAGAGTGTGGTAGAGAAAACCAAGCCGAGCGCTGGTTATTGTAAAGCCTGGTGGGCTATTTATGTAAAGGAGATTTCCAGTTAATGAATGAAATTTTTTGAATTTCTAGAGTTGCGTCTTCCCGTCCCCCATCACAAACCCTAGTCCAAAATTATGAACATTCACTCAAATATTTCCAAAAATGCTTATCAACCAATCTCACATAACAATGATACTCATGATATTTGCAAACCCTAGTTCAATTTCCTCACTCAACTAATTTCTTCAACAACAATGCTTATCAAACAAGATTTTATCAACAACTCTTATTCTAGAAAAACCCTTTAACAATCAACTCAACAATGCTCACCAAACAAGGTTTTATCAACAAATCTTTATTCCATAAAAACCCTTTTCACTCCAACTTAGCATTCACAACATTCAACAATCATTCACTAGGAAGATGTGCCCATACCTTTTATTTTATGCAAAAGTGCCCTTCAAAACCTGTGTAATTCATAATTTTCTTCTTTACCAATTTCAATGGTTAGATGACAAAATATCACACTAACACTCTCTCACAATATTCCTTAATAAAATAATCAAACTCAAATACACCTTATTACTCCTTGAAACTAGAAATCATCAAATCACACATAAAAAATTACTCACTCAAACTGCCCCTTATTATTTTCAATTTTAATAAATCAATCTCCAAAACTCTATCTCTCAAAATAATATTTACCTAAACCTTATAACTCCCCTTAAAATCTTATAAACTAAATAAGTTAGGCAAAAATTAAACTCAAGGCTTAAATTAATTCCTCAAAAAAATCCAGCATCAAACTCAGTGCATACCTTGTCCTTTACCCCAAAAGGGGGTTCGGAGGATTTTTGAACCACTATCTCCAAAGTGCCAAGCGCCTTAGCACTTTGGTTCCCACCAAGTGGGTTATAGGTACCCACGAGAAGGAAGGGAATCTTCCTTCCTCTTGTACCTTCATCCTCCGTTGACTTCACACAAAAAAAAAAATACTCCCATAGATTCAAACCTTCGCCACTCACTGCCCCTAACGCTTTGCTTCCGCTGTAGTTGCTAACTGCACTACCTGCGCTTGGTGACCAAGGCACCTTCCTTGGTGGGTAAAGTACCTTTGCCTCCTCTTGGAACTTTAAAAAAAATGAAATCCTCTTGATTGCACAAAACAATTTGCACAAGCTTGCATAACACAAGGATTAATTCGAATGCATATATTATCTTGGGCTAAGGTGGAGGAGTCCCTTTTTATACACATTTTTATATTTGACTCCCATGTTGGCGCTCGATGGTTGAATTTGAAATTCGAATTTTAAATTTAATAGCCCACCTTAGGGTTATTTAAAATAACCATAAATTAATATATAATTAATATCAAAATTAATTAATAATTAATTTAAATAACTTATAGGTTAAGTAAATTAATTAGTAAATTGATTTATAATAAAATTATATTAATTAATTTATAATTAATTTTAAGCTTCCCTTTATAATATTATAATATTATTCATTTGGGCTTCTTATTTGCACTTTGGACCACATTTGACTACCTGGAACCGGGTTTTGACCAACTCGAACTGGACTCTCCCTTCTACACTGATTGTGAAACTACTTCTCCTTGCACTGCTCACTGAAACTGACTATCGACATTAATGACCATTCACTCTTGACATCAATGACAACTCATTTACTCAAAATTTCCAACAAACAGGTGATGGATAAGAAAGTCAAATTGGAATATGTTACTACAAAGGAACATAAAGCCACTTCCAAAGGAAACTTTTGAGTATCTTAGAGACAAATTGGGAGTAGTTTTAATCCCACCCCAAAATTAATCCCCTCAAGGAGAGGATGTGGGGAGGAGGCTGAGATAATAGTCTTATATTTAGCCCAAAATGAGTCCCTTTGCCATTGATTAAGGGGGAGAGCATTCAGTTAGGTGGAGCAGTTTCTTAGGGGGAACAGATTTGGAATCAGCTGATTTGGAAAAGAAACTTTTAGAAAAGGGTTACCATAAATGACAAAGGGGGAGGTTGTTGGAAATTTTGAGTAATTATGTTGTCATTGATGTCAAGTGTTAGATGCAAGTAAAGTTCATCTCAGTGCAAGGGAATTGATAAAAAGAGGGTTAAAATATTTATATTTTAAGCCCAAGAGATTTGGGACAAAGCTCCACATGGTTGGTTAAAAGGTTGAAGGCCCTGGTCTAAAAATCCCAAAGGAAGAAAATGTTTAGGCTCAAAAAGGAAATAATATTATAATATTAAAGTTATAAAGTTAAGCCTAAGGTTCAATTATAAAATAATTATAATATATATTTTATAACCCTAAGAGGGTTTGGTTCCAACTTTGAAAAATAATATTTAAAAACTCCTAAGCATCACCAACGTCCTTAGCCTAATGGTAAAACCATATTTATATGGTAATGTTTAGTGCCCCAATGTGTGGTTGGATGTCCAATTTTCATGTGATAAATGCAATTTTTTGGTGTGCGCAATCGTGAGTGGAAAAGGATGAATTTGTTTTTATAAAGAGAAAAGGGCTTTTGATGGATATAAGGATAAGATCGTGGAATCTTATCACCAATCAGGCAGTTGGTCTAGCGGTAAACTGGGTAGTGTTAAGATGCGGGTCAAACAATAGGTCATGAGATCAAATCTATGTGGTGATAGTTTTGTTTAGACTTTTGTTGACAAGAAAGTTGAGTGGAGGTCAAAGTGTGAATCGTGCACTAGTGTTCTCATGTGGGCAATTGGCCTAGCGGTGATCCAAAGGGTACTAGCACACTGGTAGGTGGTAGATTCTGTGTTTGAAGTTCATCCATGAAAATTTAGGTAAACATTGATTAAAGTTTTGATTACCTGAGGTTGAGGGTTAGGTGCAAGAGGTGTGTTTTATTATTTGAGCACCGTTGACTTAGGGAGTTATAAGGAAAAAAAAAATTAATTGTTTCTTTCAATATTCTTTTGGAGAAAAAGGTTATGAAATTGTATTTTTGTTGAAAAGTGATTATTGTGGAGTAATAAGGTTTTGTGATAATTATTTTTTAATATTTTGAAATTAGGAAGTTAAAATGTGTATGAAGTATTTTGGTTTATTGTATGTTTCCTTCATTTTGAAGGGTTTGATTTTATGATTTAAAGCTCTAATTTGAGAAACCAAGAGAGTTGATTTAGAATTTAATTATGCACTGTTGTTGAGAGAGATTTCCCAATATATGAAAAGGAGTTGCGTAATATTTGAAGTTGCAAAAGATATCCTTTTGTGAGACAGGTTTTGAAGACATATCTTCATAAGAATAAATTAAGAGGTATGGGCACATCTTTCCTTATTTAAGGTGTTTTGTTGAATGAATATTTCTGAACATAAGGTGGAGTGAAAAGGATTGTTTGGTAAGCATTTTTGGAAATATTTGAGTTAGTATTTATGCTTCATGGTTGAATTATTTAGGAATCATTTGAGATAGATTTTTAGAATAAGATTGTGCTTGCATTATTGAAAAAAATTGAGATAATTGTACTAGAGATTGTGAACTATTGGTGCTAGGGTTGAAGATAAGTTTTGCATATTTGAGAAATATTTTTAAGCATGTTTTATAAACTGTTATGAGCATGTTTTAGAGAAAAATTGAGCAGTGAACAATTTTGAGGTAGATTTTGAGTGGGTTTAAGACAGATTGTGAGCAATTTAAAGATTTATTATGAGTAGGTTAGAGGCAGACTTGTGAGGAGGTTTGAGGTATATTTTGAGTAGGTTTGAGATAAACTCGTGAGAAGGTTAGAGGTAGTCTTATGGTTAGAGTTGATCAGAGTTGAGCAGAGTAGAGGGGATAGAGTTCTCCTGTGGAGAGAGATCCACAAAACAAAGCAAAGGGGATAGAGTTCCCCTGTGGAGAGGAATCCACAAATTAGAGTAGTAGGAATAGAGATCTCCTGTGGAGAGAGATCCACAAACTAGAGCATAAGGGGATTGGTATTTCCTTTGGACAAAGATCCATAAATATTGAAATCAAGATAGAATTCCAAAAGATTCATTGAGAAAATTTATAAGAAATATTTTCTCTGTGGAGTAGCCCACATTGGGTGAACCACGTTAAATCATGTCTCTCATGTGTGTGATGATGTGTGCACTATTTACTACTTTGATATTATTTTTGTTATCATTTTTATTGAAAAGTAAAAAGTTTTATCTTATATTGTTCAACCCCCCTTTCAATATAATCTTATGTTCTTCACACATTCTCCCTTTGAGCGATTTGTATAATTATTTTTATTGGGATTTGCTCTTCTCTATGATATCATCTCTCATATGTTTGTAGATTTATATTTTTCATCCACACTAATTTCCTCCATTCTACCTACTTTACAATAACTTGTCATTATCAACAATGGCAATACAAATTCTTCTAAACACTAGCAATTATGCCAAGTGTAGCACATTTGCATACTACTTACTATTCTAGATCCTAGGTGTTCTCCACAATAGAAACAAGCACCAAATATAGCACATGTGGTAGTATTCCCATGAGGTAGGGTTTTATGATAGATTTTAGAATGATTCTTAAAGTTTTGTATGCAAAATAGGGTAATTATACATTTGTATGATCACAATTATACAACTCCTCAAAACATATAATAAAAAACTATACGATTAAAAAATGTACATTGTACACTTGTATGATCAAAAACGTATAATAACTTGAGGTTGTATGATTTTATAAAATGTACACTCTATTGGAAACATTTAATCATCAATCACTTAATCTTATTGGTCAAATATGATAATCGTTCACTTAGCAATTCATTGATCTTACTCTAAAATGTATAATGATTATTTCTTACTTTAATTAGGGGGTAACTAATCAATTGTATGGTTTGAGTAAACTAACTAGATGATATAGTAACCCTCAATATGTCAATAGCTTATTATAGTAATTCCCAATTGCCTATTGTTCATAAAATTACTCTAGCTAATATTTATAATCACTAGTGAACTTATTATATCCTTATTATACATTTTCTTTGGGAATACATATCTACCAATAGGGTTATCAGTACTTATAATAATCATCACTTCCATAGATAACATCCTTATTGCACATATGTTTTATCCCCATCGCATGCATACATATATCTAAGATACATGGACTAATATTCTTCTTGGTTATCCCACACAATAATTGTACAATCACACATAGTACACAACTTGCATCATAGGATCATCATTATTCTTCATTAATGTCTTTCCACCGTATACAATATGATGAACAACATTCTACCATAGTGAAAAAATTGAAAAATAGTGATGAAAAATCAATCCTCTAACATGCATGAACCATTATCAGCCACCTGCATAATGTACATGGGGTGCTTATAATACCTTTCTAGGCCATTCCAAAGAAGCTCCTAAGATAGTGCATTATTCACAACTACCACTTTCAACTTCTCATATTATTAAATTTTACTAAGGTTCTAGTTTGATATTTAACAAATTACATTTCAAACACATGTCATCACATTTAATTTCATTTCATTTATTTTCCTACATTGTGCATTTAGCAAAACCCTACATTGTACATTTACTCAAAACTATGCAAATTCTTTAAATTATATATTTTTAACTATTTTTCTTCTGGGAGGTGGATTTTGCTACCTTCAACCCAATAAATCAATAATAAACATTGGAACTAAGAACTATTAATGCTTATATCTCTATCATTGGTAGAATATTATAGTCATAACCCAACCTCATGTACCAACAATAGTTATTGAGGCTAGTGTCACCCTTATCCAAGGTTGTAATTCCCTATAAATTAGTAGAAACATTTAGATAATTGTCAATGTAAATGCCTAATTTTAGTTTTGTATTACCATGTTCTATTAAAAGCATCTCCATACATTTAATACCAAAGCACAAGCATAAAATACTAAATCAAAATATTAGCCCACACTTCCACCAAGTTCCATAGGAATAATATTAAAACACATATTACAAATGTTATCATTGGTTTGTATTTGACCCTAAAAATAATACACAAAAAATATTATGCTTTCCAGATATACTTCTACCTAGTTGAACATTAATCATATACTTTTCCAAATATTTACTTTTTAACTTTCTATTTAATGGGGATGCACTTAGATGTATTTTGATGCATTATTTGCTAATGCCTTGAATTATCAAGACATAGTCTTGTAATATAAATAAATTTATCTCCTTTCATAGTTCAATAGTAATCATCGACACAAATGTTATAATAACTCCACCTCATTCTTGTAGAATTCTAAATAAAAAATTCAAACTACCATGTATGTGTTTCAACTTAGTGACAATGAAATTATCTTATTTATATTAAGGGATATGAAATACTTGAGTCAATTTCAGATAATTATAAGTAGATTAATCACTAATAGATAAGAAAAAACTTATGATTTTATTTTATTATAAACATTGGCCTCTTGGACATGGGGAATTGGGTACTTATTTAATTTAAATCCAATAATTGGTAATGAAGTAATTATCCCTTCCAAGAATATTCTAAGTTATAAACATGTCATCTATTACTAATCATGTATATATTTTTTATATTGGTTTCCCTCTAAATAAATATAGATTCAATCTAATTTAAATAGCAAGGGATATTATGTGGACTAAATGGGATAGAACTAAAAACATACCTATCATTTCTTGGAAGTATTCTATAAAAGGGTTCTCAATATTTCCTACAAAAACATATTTATAGAAACTACTAGTTGCCTTCATGTCAAGGAAGTGAGTAGTGTTGGTGCTTGAAAGAAAGTGGAATTGGATGATAACATACCACATATAAAATAGATTAATATAAAGGACTCCATTTCAATATATAAGAATTGGTAGTCGAAGTAAGATATAACTGAGAATCTTCATTGGAAATGTGACTTTACTAGATATGGACTAAGCTTCACTACCTATAATATATGGTTGAACTAACAATTTAGGTAATATGGATCTCTCTTGGTTTGAATTCAAGTTGTATACATTAAAAAGAACACCATTGCACTAAAAATAAAGCATTGCATTATATTTTATAAAATGAGTTTGTGATACAATAAGCCCCTTTGTAGGGTGCTTCACAATAAAGATGCCCAAAGGGGGTGATCCCCTTTTACAATAAAAAAATGGTGTTTTCGTCTCTTCATTCTACAACAATGTGGGAGGTGGGTTTGTCATGACCACTGTGATGACCTTGAGCTTGTTGAATCCTGAACCTAAACCTGCACACATGCAAACGAACAAGAGTTTAGTAGCACCTGTCAAAATGAATATGATAAATATAATGAAAATGACTAAATGTAAAATGAATCTGAATAGAAGAAGGTTAATAATGAATATGGCTTACATAACACAATTAGGGCATCATAACATTAGCATTCCCTCTTCTCTCTTCTCTTGGTCATGTGATGGTGCCTTTATAGGTCTTTGAGGATTTTAGAGGGAAGGACATGTGGCAATCCAAGTCTACCAAGTGGAAGGGACTAGATAGCCACCTATCCTGGGTAGTTGCAGTGAGTCACTAGAAGTATCTCAATTAACTAGAGAGATGTGGCAAGTGGGTAGGTGCAAGTGGAGTGAAGTGTGGGGTGAGGTGTGAGATGTGGCAAGTGAGTAGGTGCAAGTGGAGTGAATTATGGAGGGTTACCCCATTTGAAGGGACAAAGGGGACAAAGATGTATGAGAGGTGGAAAAGGAGTGATGGTGATGTGGCCAGGACACATGTCAAGTGAAGAGAGAGGGTATCCTAGGAGGATATTTTCCAGATTTAATAAAATCTAGAAAATATAATTATGTGCAGGATTTTATGCCTAAGTCAAAATTAGGCACATAATGTTATTAAGAGCTAAAATGTGCAATGTGAATGAATGATGTGTGGGAATTATAAGCCTAAGTTTATACTTAGGCAAATTTTATTATGCAAAATTGTGATGTGCAATTTGGGTGAAATATGCAGTAATTTATATGCCTATGTTTAGACCTAGGCATATAATTTAATATGCAAAATAATATGATGAAATACAAATGCCTAGATTTTTGTGTCTACAGATGCCCCTTTTTGTACCGTGTTGTGTGAAACACAATATGGTGCAAAAACAAAAGATACCTGGTTTTATTTTATGGAGGAATGGACTCAAATCTTCTCGATGCAAAGAATGAATAACTTTTTTTAAAAAAAATTGATTTGTTTGCTTACCCCCTCAATTGGCGAATGGGTAAAGGATGAAACCCATGAGCCAATTGATAAAATATGGATGATAAAAGGAGGTGGTTGATTGAATGATGTGGATGTGATGCAAATGTATGTCATTTTGATCAACTTGATGCCCAAGTTTGGGATTATTTGTGTTGTTACAAATTTACCTTTAGTTTCGTTAATGTGCAAAATGTGTGGTAAAATCTTCGACCACGTTTAGAGTTCTTGCTCCACTGTGACTTTAGAAATTTCTTCCAAATTATGGGTTCAAGGAACCAGTCGTTCGAGAATTTGATACTCGAGTGAGTTCTGATTATTACCAAATTATTTTTGGTTGTTTATCGCTTTTTACCTAATGGAAGGGGTTGAAGGGTAACCTTGTGCAAATATGTTTTAAACACATCTAAGATCAAATATTTAGGGACCTAACCAATTTAATGTCATATCGATTTGAAATATTTGTTTAAATGAGTGTCCTTATGGTGAGCTACCTATCCTACCAGATTGCATGGATTGCTAGTCGCTACAACCGCTAGGTGTATAGGGTAATCCACTAGATACAAGATTCACTAAATAATAAAATTTATATACATTAAAAAGAACACCATTGCACTAAAAATGAAGCATTGCATTATATTTCGTAAAATGACTTTGTGATACAAGAATCCCTTTTGTAGGGTGCTTCATAATAAATATGCCCAAAGGGGGTGATCCCATTTTACTATAAAAAATGGTGTTTTCGTCTCTTCATGCTACAAAAATATGGGAGGTGGGTTTATCGTGACCACCGTGATGACCTTGAGTTTGTTGAATCCTGAACCTGAAACCTGTACACATGCAAACGAACAAGGGTTTAGTAGCACTTGTCACAATGAATATGATAAATGTAATGAAAATGACTAATGTAAAATGAATCTGAATAGAAGAAGGTAAACAATAAATATGGCTTACATAACATAATTCAGGAAACATAACATTAGCATTCCCTCTTCTCTCTTCTCTTGGTCATGTGATGGTGCCTTTATAGGTCTTTGAGGGTTTTTGAGGGAAGGATAGGTGGCAAGCCAAGGCTGCCAAGTGGCAGGGATTGGGTAGCCACCTATCCTGGGTAGTTGCAATGAGTCACTAGAAGTGTCTCACTTAACTAGGGAGATGTGGCAAGTGGGTAGGTGGAAGTGGAGTGAAGTGTGGAGTGAGGTGTGAGATGTGGCAAGTGAGTAGGTGCAAGTGGAGTGAATTATGGAGGGTTGCCCCATGTGAAGGGACAAAGGGGACAAGGGTGTATGAGAGGTGGCAAAGGAGTGATGGTGATGTGGCCAGGACACATGTCAAGTGAAGAGAGAGGGTATCCTAGGAGGATATTTTCCAGATTTAATAAAATCTAGAAAATATAATTATGTGCAATATTTTATGCCTAAGTCAAACTTAGGCACATAATGTTATGTAGATCTAAAATGTGCAATGTGAATGAATTATGTGTGGGAATTATAAGCCTAAATTTAGACTTAGGCATATATTATTATGCAAAATTATGATGTGCAATGTGGGTGAAATATGCAGTAATTTATATGCCTAAGTTTAGACCTAGGCATATAATTTAATATGCAAAATTATGTGATGAAATGCAAATGCCTAGATTTTAGTGTCTACAGATGCCCCTTTTTGTACCGTGTTGTGTGAAACACAATATGGTGCAAAAACAAAAGACACCTGGTTTTATTTGATGGAGGAATGGACTCAAATCTTCTCGATGCAAAGAATGAATGACTTTTTTTGAAATTTTTGATTTGTTTGCTTACCCTCATAATTGGCGAATGGGTAAAGGATGAAACCCATGATACAATTGATGAAATATGGATGATGAAAGGAGGTGGTTTATTAAATTTTGTGGATGTGATACAAATGTATGTCATTTTGATCAACATGATGCCCAAGTTTAGGATTGTTTGTGTTGTTACAAATTTACCTTTGGTTTCGTTAATGTGCAAAATGTGTGGTAAAATCTTTGACCACGTTTAGAGTTCTTGTTCCACTATGACTTTAGAAATTTCTTCCAAATGATGGGTTCAAGGAACCAGTTGTTCGATAATTTGATACTCAAGTGATTTTTTATTATTACCAAATTGTGTTTGGTTGTTTGCCGCTTTTGACCCAATGGAAGGGGTTGAATGATAACCTTGTGCAAATCTATTTTGAACACATCTAAGCTCAAATATTTAGGGACCTAACTAATTTAATGTCATAGAGATTTGAAATATTTTTTTAAATGAGTATCCTCATGGTGAGCTACCTATCCTACCAGATTGCATGGATTGCTAGTCACTACAACTGCTAAGTGTATAGGGTAATCCACTAGATACAAGGTTTACTAAATGATGTGATGATGTTTATAAAAATGCATGATGTAATTGATGTAAATGTTGGAAATCAGTATCAAGTTGGATGCCCCAAGTTGGGGTGGATGTATGTTATCATAAATTTTCCTATTGGTTTGATTGACATGCAATATGATGAAGTAAAGA
Organism: Wollemia nobilis; assembly: GCA_028583015.1. Lineage (NCBI taxonomy): Eukaryota > Viridiplantae > Streptophyta > Pinopsida > Araucariales > Araucariaceae > Wollemia > Wollemia nobilis. Next base: position 3,688,030 of record JAQPPZ010017106.1, read on the forward strand.
AACCAATCATCCTAGGAGCTTGTTGTCCTAGTGACTGTTAGCAATTCCTTAATACAAAATGATGAAGTATAAGTTTTCCATGTTTTGTAACCCCACGGGGTAGGCATAAATGACAACCTTGGACAAATCTTCTTGAACGCAAGTCACTCAAAAATTGAAGGACCAACTTGGTTTTATTTCAAACATGATGATGAGAAATGATTTTGAATACTTGTCCTTATGGTAATTTACACATCCTACCGGATTGAATGGACAACCAATCATTGTAACCACCAAATGTCTAGAGTAAATCACTAGATACAAGGTTCACTCGATATGATGGTGATGTGAGATGATTATTTGGAGGGTTTTACAATATTTTTGTAGCCATTTTCATTTGAAGGGGAGTTGTGTAAGATGGTCACAAATAAAAGTCAACTTGTGTTACCCCAATCATGGAAGAGATGTTCATTTTAATGAGCGTAATTTGGACGATTGAGAGTTTTGAATTTTGATTTTGATTATGAAACTGAATTTGTTGATTTTATCTCCCCCTTCAAGCAATGAAATAGATGATAATGGTTGGGATGAAATGGATGTTTTTTTTTTAACTATGATTTTGACCATTGTTGATAATTGTGCACTTCTATCCCTTAGAGTAGTCTAGTTGTATGGCTTTCTTAGGGAATTGAGATGATAACAATTCATTTTTTTGCATGAGGTGAATCACTTTTCAAGGGCCTTATGGTAACCTATCCATCCTACCATATTTCATGGATTTCCAGTCACTGCAACCACTAGGTATATAGGATAAATTATTGTATACAAGGATTACCTGAGGCTAAGTGGAAGAAGGAAATGTACACCTCTATTCCTTGGAGAAATCCAACCATATGGCCTTCTTAGGGAGTTGATATGAGAACACTTCTATTCTTTCAAGAGCCTGTTGAATTTTTTTTTGACCAAAGGAATTGAGATATCTTTGGATTTTTTTTATTTTGGAGAATGCATGATTGTTTTTTGTTTTTGTTTTGTTTTTGTATGATAAAATATGCATGGAAATATTTTTGGTGTTTTATGTTTTATATGACAAAATATTCATGACAATATTTTTGTTTTTTTATGATTTTATAAGACAAAATATGTATGGAAATATTTTTGTTTTTAATTTTTTTGAAATGGAAAGAAAGCACAAGATTTTTTTTTGTGTTTTTATGTTTTGATGATTGACTTTTTTTTTGTTTTTGACCAAAGGAATTTAAGTATCTTTAGAGCATTTTATTTGATTTTACCAAAGGGGTTTATGCCTTTAGGATTTTTAAATTGTGTTAATGATAATTGTCCTTATGGTAATCTACTCCTCCTACCGGATTGTATGGATAGCCAATCACTACAACCGCTAGGGTGCTAGAGTAAATCACTAGATACAAGGATCACTTAAGGCTGAGTGAAAGAAGAAAATGCGCATCTCTATCCCATGGAGTAGTCTGGTTGCATGGATTTCATAGGGAGTTGATATTATAGCATTTTGATTTTAGAAAGCCTTGTTGAGATTGAATTTGACCAGAGAAATTGTGTTACCTTTGGAGCTTTTTTTATTATCCCAAGTTGTTTTGTGATTGTTTATGTATATCTGTAATGATTGATTGTTCAAATTGATTTTTTTTTGTACATGTTATGAAATGAATATGTTATGAATGAATGCAAATGAATGAAGGATGTTTCTTTATTAATCATTGTTCAAAGATATTTTGAACCATTTGAATGAATGGTGTTGCTTTATTGATTGTTGTTCAAAGAGATTTTAAATTATTTGAATGAATGGTGTTGCTTTATTGATCATTGTTCAAAGAGATTTTGAACCATTTTAATGAATGATGTTGCTTTATTGATCATTGTTCAAAGATATTTTGAACCATTTGAATGAATGATGTTTCTTTATTGATCATTGTTCAAAAATATTTTGAACCATTGAAATGAATGGTGTTGCTTTATTGATTGTTGTTCAAATAGATTTTAAACCATTTGAATGAATGGTGTTTCTTTATTGATCATTGCTCAAAGAGATTTTGAACCATTTGAATTAATGGTGTTGCTTTATTGATCATTATTCAAATAGATTTTGAACCATTTGAATGAATGGTGTTGCTATATTGATCGTTGTTCAAAAATATTTTGAACCGTTTAAATGAATGGTGTTGCTTTGTTGATCGTTGTTCAAATAGATTTTAAACCATTTGAATGAATGGTGTTGCTCTATTGATCATTTCTCAAAGATATTTTGAACCATTTGAATGAATTTTGTTTCTTTATTGATCGTTGTTCAAATTGTTTAAACCATTATTTAGAAAACTTTGTCTTTATTTCTTAATCATGGGTACCAATATGATACTACTTGTATGACTATATGGATGAAATGAATTATGAAATTTATGACTATGTGATGGTGGTATGGAATGGAGGCTTGCTTAATATTTTCTTTTCCTTAGGTATAAAGGATCTAGAGTTGTTTTGCAAAGACTCAAACATCCTAGTTATCTCAAACAAACTCACTAAAACTGCCTAATTCTTCTAGGACCAAATATGTGTGTAGTTTATTCATTTACCGAATCAAGAGCATGGTAATAACCTGAGAAAATCAAGAACCATTGTGTGTGCAATTGAGTTCATTAACTCATCTTGAGTAAATTGGGTAAACCTGTTATGGATGAAAACCAAGAAGCTATCTTGTCTGTATGTGCGGTCAGAGATTTCTTTAAAAGACACGTGTCACCACGCATGAGTGTACTCCACTACCAGTCAAGAGCCTATAGCTCTGGTGGAGACTAACCCCATAGTCCATGATTTTTTCTTTTGATTTCTTGTATTTTGGGGATGACTACTTAACTATTTGACTAGAAATGTAGTACGATCCTTACAAAACATTTAATTAGTGGTGTTTGATGTAAAATTTTTAGATCTTTGGGGAATCACATTATCAACCTAAGTGTGAAGAGAAATGTACCCTATCCTTACTACTTTATATTTTGAATTTGAAGTAACTATGATAGTAGTGAAAACCATTGTTGTCATGGACTATGTTGCATAATGGGACAAGCAAGGATGACCCTTTTCACTTCAAGGTTCCTACCAAGTATGGTGTTATCCCTATTTGACACAAGATGCTTTTAAGATGTGAAATTATGTTTGGTTCGAGAATATTTTGGATATCAATTCCCAATACTCAAGTTTTTCTTAGTGTATATACGTGCAATGGTCCTAAAAGAATTTGACATATTTTTCAAAGGTTGCTTAAGACACTAGCAGTGGCTGAGTGATTGAAAGCATTAGTATTATGTTTATGAAGCAATGGATTATTATGTTGATGGTTTTGGTGATGTTTGATGTGAGGTACCCCTGATTAAGGCAACAAGACATAGTGCACTATCAATTATTCTTGACTTTAATGAATACGAATGGTATGAATGTGCAAATGCTATGAAAGTTGGAATGTGTGAATGCAATGGAATATAGATTGTGAAAGTGATTTATTAAAAATGTAATGTGTATGAAAATGTTTTTGTTTTTTATATTTATTATTGTTTTTTTTTTTGTCTTTTGATGTTTTGAGATGAAATGTGACCAAAGGGGTTTGGTTCCTTTGGAGCTTTTTGAATTTCATGTGACCAAAGGAGTGTTGGTTCCCTTGGAGCCTTTTGAATGGAAATTGACCAAAGGAGTGCTTCCCTTGGAGCATTTTGAAATGATATTTGACCAAAGGGGTTAGGTTCCTTTGGAGCATTTTGAATTGATTTGACCAAAGGGATGTCCCCTTTGGAGTATTTTTGATTGATTTAACCAAAGGGGTGTCCCCTTTGGAGCATTTTTGATTGATTTGACCAAAGGGGTGTCCCCCTTGGAGCATTTTGAAATAAAATTTGACCAAAGGGGTTAATTTCTTTGGGGCTTGTATGATTGATTTGACCAAAGGGGTGTTCCCTTTAGAGTGTTTTGAATTGAATTGACCAAAGGGTTGTTTCCCTTGAGCATTTTGAAATGAAATTTTACCAAAGGGGTTAGGTTCCTTTGGAGCCTTTTGATTTGATTTGACCAAAGGGGTTTGGTTCCTTTGGAGCCTTTTGATTTAATTTAACCAAAGGGGTTTTGTTCCTTTGGAGCATTTTGATTTGATTTGACCAAAGGGCTTTTGTTCCTTTGGAGCATTTTTATTTGATTTGACCAAAGGGGTTTGGTTTCTTTGGAGCCTTTTGATTTGAATTAACCAAAGGGGTTTTATTCCTTTGGAGCATTTTTATATGATTTATTTTTTTCCATTTTGAAATTGATATGAATGTGGGAGGTTGTTTAGGTGAAATGAGGTGGTGAATGTGAAGGTATGTGTGTGAAAATGTGATGGAAATACAAATGAATAACACACAAATAAAATAAACAAACAATATTTTCTAAGTTTTTTCAAATTTTGTTTTTGATGTTTGATTTTTTTATTGTTTTTGGATTTTTGAAGTTTTTGATTTTTTTGTAATTTTGAGGTTTTTGTTTTATTTTTTTGTTTTGAGTTTCAGTGTGTTTTGATGTTGTTGGAATTTTGAAGAAGTTATTTTTTTTTTTTGATTAGAATAAAGGAGCTCGTTTAAGATGGTGATTAAGAACACTAGTGTCAAGAATGATCTCTCAAAAAAATTTAGGGTACACCACTTAAATCCCAGTGGGGAGTTCGCCTAGCTCTTCCAATTTGATTCAACAACCATTCCAACAGTGGGAGATAGCTTGAACACAAGTGACCTATATAAACTTAAGGAGTTCCCTATTCTCTCTAAGGATATCTAGTGGGTAAGCCGATGGAAGGAGATGAATTCCAATGTCACCGGTCTGAATTGGAGGTTGGTGATTACATTCAACCTACAAATGTTATTATGAAACGTGCAAGTGTGTGAAGATTTTTTGTTTTCTATTATTTTTGTAAAGCAAGATACTATGCACTCTAGTATGCAATTCAATTTTGGATGCCTAAAAATACAATAAAACGCACATTAAACATAAAAAAACATACAAAAATGCAAAGTTGACTTAGTTTTTGATAAATTTGTTTTGATAAAAAAAAATTTGACATGTTTTTATTTTATTTTTATTTTGTTTTTAATGTCTGGTATATGCAAATGCTTTTGTAAAATGCTTAATGGAAGCTAAGGTGTAAAATGTAATGCAAATAAATAGTTTACCTAAAATACTTTTATTAAGAAAATGCAATGTGGTTGAAGTTGTTGTTCAATTTTTTGTGTTTTGTTGTTGTGCATGTTTTTTTTTTTTTTTTAATGTTTTAGTTTGATTTTTATTTTATTTTTGGAATTTAATTTTTGATAATTTTTTTTTTGAACAATTTTTAAGTAACAATTTTTATTTTTTTATTTTATTTATTTTTTTTGAATATTTTGTAAGTTATTTTTTTTGTTTGTTGAACTTTTTAATTTTATTTTATTTATTTATTTATTTTTAATTATTTTTTTTAGTTCGATTTTTTCATTTTTAAGTTTGTAATTTTTAATTTTTAATTTTTTAATTTTTTTAATGTAGGCCTGTGCAAGACTTTACGTAGGACAGTCATTGCACATCCCTGTGCAAATCCCTATGTAGACCTGATGTCAGCCCTGCACAAGGCTCTATGCAAGCCTAATGTCAACCCTGCACAAGTCGTCGTGAGGCCTACGCAAGGCTAACGTCAACCCTGCATGAGCTGTTGTGAGGCATGTGCAGGGCCAATATGAGACCTACGTAGGCCATCATAGGGCTGACATCATCCCTACGCGGGTCATCATGAGGCCTGCATAAGGTTGATGTGAGGCCTATGCAAGCTATTGTGAGGCCTGTGTAGGGCTGACTTCAGCCCTACACAAGTCATCATTAGGCCTATGCAGGGCTGACATCAGCCCTACATAGGCTGTCGTGAGGCCTGCGCAGGTCGTCATTAGACCTGTGCAGCCCCAAAGGGGAGGTCAGCCCTACGCAGGCTATCGCAAGGCCTGCGCAGGTCGTTGTTAGGCCTGTGTTGCCCCAAAGGGGAGGGTTGCGTAGGTTGAACAGGGGAATAGTACCCTTACATTTTTTTTTAATTTTTAAATTTTAATTAAGTGTTTTGTTTTTTAATTATAAGAATTTTTATTTATATATATATATATATATAAATGTTATTATTATATATATTTTTAGAAAAATAAAATAAAATGAGAGTTAATTTATTTTTTAGAAAGATAACAAAAGTGTGGTTGAAAGAAAACCTACTTGGATTTCCTACTTTTGAGAAGGTTGCTAGTATGTAATTCAGACCTTGTATTGCTCTTTATGAAGATGTGTTATGGATTGGCAAACCTTGCAATTACACAAAGAGATACAAAGTTAGTATTCTAAAAATAAGAAATAATAAAAAAATGGAAAAGGGGTAAGAAGACAATGATTGCCAATTTGTATACATTAAAAAGAACACCATTGCACTAAAAATGAAGCATTACATTATATTTCGTAAAATGAGTTTGTGATACAATAAGCCCCTTTGTAGGGTGCTTCACAATAAAGATGCCCAAAGGGGGTGATCCCCTTTTACAATAAAAAATGATGTTTTCTTCTCTTCATGCTACAACAATGTGGGATGTGCATCTGTCGTGACCACCGTGATGACCTTGAGCTTGTTGAATCTTGAACCTGAAACTTGCACATATGCAAACGGATAAGGGTTTAGTAGCACCTATCATAATGAATATGATAAATGTAATGAAAATGACTAATGTAAAATGAATCTGAATAGAAGAAGGTAAACAATAAATATGGCTTACATAATATAATTTGGGCAGCATAACATTAGCATTCCCTCTTCTTTCTTCTCTTGGTCATGTTATGGTGCCTTTATAGGTCTTTGAGGGTTTTGGAGGGAATGACAGGTGTCAAGTCAGGGCTGCCAAGTGGCAGGGACTAGGTAGCCATCTATCTTGGGTAGTTGTAGTGAGTCACTACAAGTGTCTCACTTAACTAGGGAGATGTTGCAAGTGGGTAGGTGCAAGTGGAGTGAAGTGTGGAGTGAGGTGTGAGATGTGGCAAGTGAGTAGATGCAAGTGGAGTGAAATATGGAGGTTTGTCCCATGTGAAGGGACAAAGGAGAAAAGGGTGTATGAGAGGTGGCAAAGGAGTGATGGTGATGTGGCCAGGACACATGTCAAGTGAAGAGAAAGGGTATCCTAGGAGGATATTTTCTAGATTTAATAAAATATAGAAAATATAATTATGTGCAGGATTTCATATCTAAGTCAAACTTAGACACATAATGTTATGTAGAGCTAAAATATGCAATGTGAATGAATTATGTGTGGGAATTATAAGCCTAAGTTTAGACTTAGGCATATATTATTATGTAGAATTATGATGTGCAATGTGGGTGAAATATGTTGTAATTTATATGCCTAAGTCTAGACCTAGGCAGATAATTTAATATGCAAAATAATATGATGAAATGCAAATGCCTAGATTTTAGTGTCTACACAAGACTTAGATAAGATATATTCAAGATAAAGTTATCAAGAACTTCATAGATATTTTGGAATCCCAAATATCTATAGGTAAAAGGACATATATTTCTATCATTAATGATCTAACCACTCATACAACTTATTCAATATTAGGTCCTTGATAATTTCTTAATGAATCATTCACTTATCTAGAATATATCCCTTAAAAAAATTAGACATGGTTGCATGGATAGCATATTAATAATGTTTATCTTTCTAACATCTATTATATACATGCCTCTATCTTAAAATCTTAGTATTGTTTTGGAGTACCATTTGATTTACCACAACTAGAATATATAAAAATGCACATTAATTCTTCATCAATATTTCTTGCATGGAATTATTATCAATCATGTTCTAAAGACCATCATATATATACCTTTAGAAAATATTCCAAAGCAAGAAAATTATGTTACAAATTCATAGCCTGTAGTACAAAATATTTTTTAACGTGGTCCATACCTATAAATATCTTTCTTAGATTGAGTATAACATTTATACATATTAGAACCTTATCAAACTTTGCATGCTCATGCATATCTAAAAAGTCAAGTGTATAATAATTTTTATTAAGGACCTTAATTTTATACAATTTTATATCCATTGCTTATAGTATGACTTGTGGTTACAATATTATATAGAAATATATTCCTCATATAAAACACAAAGTAGTGAATATTTAGAGTATTCAATTATAGAGGTCATGGCATGAAGGAATAACTGGTCTAGAAAAATAAGAACAATATTAGTGCTGAAATTATAATCTGATTTGTAGCCAAGAGTTAACATTGCGCAATGTGTTGAATAGGCCTAATGGCATTTCATTGTAGAATGTATTAATTATTTTTTTAGTACTTATTATGTAATCCCTATGGATTATGTTTATATTTGTTATGGTTAAACCTTGTATATAATTTTTAATTAGCCTAAAGATCTCTTATTATGTCAACATAGGTTAAAATTTGTGATATAATTACGGTTCTGGTATTGCTATAAATACCCCTTCAAACTTATCATTTAAATTATCAAAGTGTTGTGACATATTATTTATGGTGTCTACATATTTTATCCTTTTCCTTTCTATATAAGATTTGAGTAAATATATTATTTTTATTCGATTCTAGTAAGTAGTATGAATTCCAATGTGGAATTAGAGTGGGTGTGGAGATATATTGCTTTGTCACATAGAAATGCAGTTTAGTGCCTTATATTTTCTTTTGAAGATTGGGATAATTTTATGCAAATATCGTTTTTGAGATTCTATCTTTAGAATCCTCTACTCAAAGAAATGTTAGTAAAATCTATTTTTTTCCTCCAAAATTGTCCTTCAAAGAATAATTATGTTAGCTACCATTAGATCAAAAGCTTCTCATTGGAATTTGAATATTAAAATGTTTTGTTTCCCTCCTTATGAATTTGTCGTTGTTAGATTTTTAATCCTTAATACCATAAAAATATCACACATAATCTTACAATATCACACAGGCACAAAATATAAAATAACCACAATAATAAAGGTCAATGTAATGATAATATGAGTAGAATAATATATGGGAAAATTATTATGTATATCAAGGCATTAAATAAATAAAATAACATTCATTTACATATTATAATATGATTGTAAATATCCCGAATTATTCATGAACTATGCATGAAGAACATTTACAATATTAATTACTCAAAATATTTACAAGCTTTATTGCTCCTCTTCCTATTACAACTCTAGATCATATTCTAGATATGATACTATTCCATTTGATACATTATAAGGAAATTTGTATCCATAATATATCCATAGTGATGTGACCCTTCAAGTACTTGACTATTGCTCTCCATATGCCAAATTTCATGAATTTTGTCTTATCAACTTTCAACTAGTATACTTTATGGACACTTTACAACACTTGCACACATATACATGACTCCTAGACTCCTACATGCACTCCTAATCTAGAAAAATTGTGCACATTATTATATTACATATTTGCACTCTCACATACAAGACACTTGTGCATATTCTTTCTTACATGACACGAGCATTTCCTACACATTGACATTTACATGGCACTTGTGCATTTCCTACATGTTCACACTTACATGAAAGGAGATATATAACTTAAACTCTAAACTATAGACTCAACCCTAATATATTACATATTATAAATGTACCATGAAAGTGCCATGGGGGTACATTAACATGTACTAAATAATGTAATATATCTCAACACCCCCTTGTATAAAATTATTTGGTTATTAAAGACTTTAGTCTTCAATATTTGTCTTCATATTCAATGTTCATATTTTTCATTTCATCTAGCTTTTCAACATGTGATCCATCATTCTCTTGTTCAAGTGTTTCCTTTTTATATGTGTCTTTTTTTTGCTTTCTTCTTTTGTGCTTTCCTAATCTTATTCTTCTACTTCTTTATCTTGTTCTTTTCTATCATGGACTTGGTCTTGCCATATCGTATTTCTAAAATCTCCCTTCCTATATCCTAATGTTCTAAAAAAAATTATAACATTATTATATTTAATTTTTTTTTGAAAAATATACATGTTCATTAATCGTAAGTTTTGTTGAAAGAGCTTTAAATTTATTTTCTTTAGATGTTTATTTTAATTCTTGAATTTAATGAATTTCTTGAGCTAAATTTCCTTTTTGATTTCCTTCTCTATACTATAGTTGAGGTTGTTGCTAATGACCATATTGATACTGAGGATGATATTGACATTGTGGATATTGAGACTAAAATTTTTATTGTTGTTGAGGATTGTATTGATATTACCTTTGTTGAATTGATTTGTTTACTTTATCACCTTGATTCATATTCATCTGATTTCCTTAATACTAATTTCTTTGATTATATCTACAAAAATTTGTGCTATGACCCTTTTATTACATATTTGATAATATCTTGAATTCCATTTAGATTTGTATCTTGAAGTTGAAGCAATATTACCTTGTGTATTATCTTTAGATACCAAGGCATTATTAGTCATTTTATCTTTGACTAAGTTTTCTACTTTGTATTCTTGTAGAATATTGACTAAGTCATCAAATGTAGTTTCCTTACTTAATACTTGCAAATATGTGACTAGATATCCGTAGTTTTTTGGATGTTATCTTAATGTTACTAGAACAAGAAATTTATCTTCAACTTTTTCTCTGAGAGTTTATAATTTTGCTTTTATATCTGCTACTTTACAAATAAGGAGTCCTATACATTCTCCACTATTGAATTTTAAGAAATACAATTGGGATTATATATTGAGAATAGTAGCTTTATTTTTCCCTTCAAATATTTTGCATAAAGTATTCCATGCTTCTATAGAAGTTTCTACTCCACTTAAATATGGTTGAATTTCATCAATTATTCCAAATGTTATCAACATAAATGCTTTTGCATCACTTTGTTTAAATATTTGTATTTCTCTTGTATCATCGTTAGGTTTTTTATTTGTTCCAAAAACTATATCCCAAAGTTTTTCTACAACTATGATTGATTTCATTTTTTTCTTACTTGATGCAAAATTTGGTCCTTTCAAAAGTAATATTCAAAAATTAAAAATTTTATGTTTGACATAATGGAACTCATTTAATCCTTTGAATTAATAATCCTTATAACTCTTTAATTAGAAAATAACTCAAACATGAAATTTTACAAATTATATTTTTCTAAGCCTTTGATGTTGAAAACCTTTTAGCTCCCAAATAGTTTAAATTTGCAAAAATTTAAAAAATTCTAATTTTCTCAAAATTTAAGAAAATGATTATGAATTACAATACTCTAAACATCTTCAAAAAAAATTACAACTTTTAAATAATCAAATTAAATAATTAATAGTTGAAATCCACTTCAAAATTTAAACAATATTTTTTTCAAACTACACGTTATTACTCCAGTAATTAAATTAAATATCACATTTAACCATAGACCTCCTTTTAGGGAAAAATTAAAGATGTTAATTTTGACTAACCTTAGTCACTTTTGCTCTTTAATTTTTAGTTGATGCTCGAATGTCTAGCACTTCAGTAGTTACACATCAAACATAGGCTTCAACACCTTAAATTCCTTAATGCTTTAACACTTGAATACTCTAATCATCTTTAACATGTTGTGTAATTCTACATGCATAGTTAATAACATAAAATTTGAAATGTAACAATGCTAGCTTTAAGTAACATATGCAATAGTTCTACTCTATGAGATTAATCCATTATGACTTTGTAGGTCTTCCTTCCATTCTATCCTTTGTTGCTTGCCTACTCTTCATTGGTTGACCATACTTTATTGCTTTCCTTATATTAGCTCTAGAATCTTGAATATTTTCATTCCTTGAATGTTTCACACTCCTCTTTGCATTCTTCTTTGCTTGATTTTAGGTCATTTACCTTTCCTCTAATCCTTCCCTAGAGAATGTTGTACTCTTGCTCCTAGAAAGAGATACTAATGGTTAATATTGCCTTGGTGCTCATAGAAAGATACATTGATCATTAATGTTACCCTAGTGCTCATAGAAGGATGCATTGGTGATTTCCATGAGGCTCACAAAATAATGAGTTGGTGATTTCCTTAAGGATTATATAAGAATGTGTTGATGATTTTCATAGGGATCACAAAGGAATGTGCTTCTAGTACATACATCCAGAAGACTTTATATTGTCTCGATGATGCTTCTTCTATGCTCTTGTTTGGATGATTCTATCTTCTAGTTTCTCTACACTGCACTAACCCAATTTCTACTGAATTTATTGATTACTTCTTACTTTATTTAGCTACAAATACTCTATAGATAACTTAGCCTTTTTTCGTAGATAAGTATTCTTCTTCTTTAAGCTATCTGATAGTGATTTCTCATATTGAAGATCTTCTTGGACATGTTGGCAGTTTTGTCACCTTGCCACATTAAAATTTTGATTAAAATTTTGTTGATGGTTTTTATTGTAAAAAGGCGAAGTATAATGAATAATGTAGCACTTCAAATTTTTGCCAATATATTTTGTTGCATTTATTTTTGTTTCAATCCTCTCCTTTGAATTTTCATTGACACTACGTCGAGAAATAATGGAGTTTTACAAATAGAATTAATATCATGTATAAAAGGAATAAAAAAATGAGGTTAGATGTTTGCAGAGAGCAAAGAGCATTGGCAGCACTGATAGAAAAATAAAGAGAAGTGATTTTGTCCTAAGAGATAGGTGAAAGTCATTTTCGCCCTTCTTGGGGATAAAAAATAGTAGCAAAAGTGATTGCACCCAAAAGAATCAAAATAACTCAAAAAATATCCAAGGGAAGAAAATAAGTACAAAAGATGAGTTTTTACATCAAATTAGCATAAAAGGTAGTTTCATCCCTCCTTGGGGTGAACGTCAGTTTAAAATAAAAATGGATAAAAAATTGTGGTGCCATGGAATTGAAAGGCGCCATACAGTTGTGAAGCTAAACAAGCCCATGAAACGTCATTTTTTTTAATAACTGCAAGAAAATACATGATATGGTCAAAGAAAAGGTCAAAGCTAAGTTTACCCAAAATGAGGGACGAAAGCCCTTGTTGCCTCTTTCTAGGAAGAAATTCAATTTAAAATGACTAGACGGTTGTGGGCCCACCATTGGTAAGACAAAAATAAAATTTTAAAGTCCGTTCACCCCAAAGGAGGGGCGAAAATCCTTGTCACCCCTCTTTAGGGTAAACATTGTTTTGAAGAGCAAATGGCTACATCAACAATAAGAGTTGACAAGTTAAATTCAAAAGGGGTTTTTTCCCCAAGTGGGGGGTGAAACTCCCCTTCACCCCTCCTTGAGATGGAACATAGCATGAACAATATTTTAAAAGGTTGTGCATCATGGGCCTAGCATTGACAAATCAAAGAAGGTTTTAAAAAGGGCTTTCACCCCAAAAGAGGGGAAAAAATTCTTTCCACCCCTCTTTGGGACAAACATAAATATTAAAATCATGAGACTATGATAATTAAAAGTTTGAAAAGTCAAAAAGTATTTTTTTCCCAAGTGAGGGGTGAAACTCCCTTTCATCCCTCCTTGGGGTAAAACCATATTAAAAGGGTAGGGGTGCCAATTGCAATTGAGAGGCATGGGTCCCTCTTTCAACTTGTCTTGGAATTTTTGCTCATGCTAGGGGTGAAACTAATAAACATCTTGGCTTTTCAAGTTCAAAGTATTTTTTTGCCTTACTAATGATGGAATTAAAATATGGAAGTGCTATTTCGAATGCAAACATGGATGAGGGAGGTGCTTCAATAAAGAGAAAGGCAGAAAGTTATGGATGGATAATAATGACGAAGGAATATCATTTTGGGTAAATTAATGTTAGAGGAAAATATGAAGAGGGTATTTTTGCCCATCCTTGTTCCAAAAATATTCTCTCAAAAAGAACCAAGGAACAAAAAAATTTAAATTTTTAAGCAAAGTAAGTTGTGCTCCATGGATTACTATAGGATTAAATACCAAAGGGTGAGTTTTGGTCATTTTCAAGGTGCCATCCACCGAATTCTCACCCATTCTCAAAGAAACATTAATATTTAGTGGACCTTCTTGGCAAGTGAAAATTTACAAAGCACATGGGTAACACAGGTTCAATGACCAAGCTCCCGATTTTCAGGTAACTTCGTTGCATCCCAATGCACCAATGCTCGAGGCTATTTTCCATTATTTAATCATGTCAATTTATCATGTGATTCTCCCACCAAAGCATAATCGTTGTTTCCATAAAGAATGTTTTTATTAGAATATCACTGATGCTGAGGAGGATATTATTCACATTGGTTTTTGATCTACCTGTATTTTGTTTGCATGTGCATTAAATGAAATATGTACAATCCTCTATAAATACTAAGCATTTTCATGTAATAAAAAAGGGATGGACAATCTACAAAAAATACATCAAGTTTTTTGCCTCAATATAAAGATATTCGGCTTATGTTTCTCTGAATGGTTGGATTTGATGATTTTTTGTATATCATTTTTGAATATATTCATCTCCATTATTTGCTACATTTAAATTCTGCATTTGAATTTAATATCTGTTGGTGAGGGAGTGAATACTAAGATGATTTTTGGAGGTTTTCTTTGTAAAACTATAAGTAGTTCATGTGATTTCAATTCTATTGTATGCAAATCACTGCTCGATCTGAATTTCAGTTGTTATTCTATTGCAACCCTACACTTCTGACTGATATCCATATTTCTCCATTTATTTCCTATTACTATAAGCTTTAAACTAGAGTATATTAGAAAGGAGCCAACCCTCTCTGGATATTGGCCCAAAGGACATTTCTCTCCTTTGACTTTTCAATGTTGCATGGGTCTAGGGTACACAAAATGTAGATTTTGTACTAGGCATATTCATGACCAATAATTTTTGGCACACTAAGTGGGACTCTCAAAAGGTTACACTTTCAATAGTATTGAGGTTTGATGTTCTCCTTTGTACTATATGATTAGAACATCTGGTGACTTAGTTATGCCCATAGGCCTCCGAACATGAAGTGAGTGAAAGATTTCTTCATGATCACAAGATCAAAGACCAAAAATCTAGAATATCCCATTGAGTTTTATGATATTGACACCCAAGTTCTAGGAGAAAACCCTAGGTTAATCACTCCAGCTATCCCATCAAGTGTAACATCTTCATAGTTAGTTGGTGTGTTTTTTATTCCTTTGAGTTTGGCTAGCACAACCACTAGTTGTCCACCTCCCCAACCACATACACCAGTCCACATGGCTCAAAATACACCATTGTAGCCACCAAGGTAGTTTCCATAATGGAATAACTTTGGACATCTAAATATACAAGCTTAGAATACGATCTCATAAGTTATGATGAAGACTTTGCCAACTTATGACGGTATAGGGAAGACAACATATGAGCATGTTCAAGATATAGCTACTTTATCAATAATTCATGTCATCACTAATGATGATATAATGGTGCGATTACTTTTTCTTTATATTTGAGAAAAAATTATTTACTAGTACCGATCGTTACAACCTACCACCATTACCACCTGGGACTAGTTGGCTGAATTGCTAATCAAAGGGTTCAATGAACAAGCAAATCCATTCTCACTGCTTCATAAGTTCACTACTACTCAGAGGCATCCATAGGAGAAAATTGCGGACTTCAATATTAGGTTCTCATAAACTTGGCATAGGGTTCTTGATGGTATCCAAATGACTCTTAAATAAGCATCCTTTTATTACCTTTGAGATTTTAACTCTAACATCAGTATGGTCATCCAATAGTGCAATGCTAATACATTCCCTGATTTGTATTCTATGATACAAAAGGTTGAAATTGATTTGATTGCTATCGGTAAGCTTCCACCAAAAATGGCCATACCTATTTTCCTCAAACTTCCATAGTATTTGTATGCTAATGCATCTTCTAATCCTTTACCCATGTCACCCATGTATACAATTCCATCATGGAATTCAAGTATATAGCAAACCACGATGATAGTTTCTATCCCTTAACTCCCTACTCCAACTATTCCATAATTACTAGCCCCACTCCTATTTTTGGAACTACCATCTCCACCTATTCCATTACAATTACCAGCTCCCCCAACACCCTCAAACCTTGATCCACAAGACAAGGTTCTTAAGGAGTTATAGTCCATGAATTTAGCCATATGAGTGATGGGTAATGAAATTACAATGATTAAAAGAAAGTAGGCTAAAACTTATTTCAAACCAAGGAGATTTCAATCACCATCAATTACCAGAGAACAAGAATATGCTCCTAGTAAAGCTCCTGAAAGGGGTACTACTATCTTTGCAAATGAGAAAGTTGGCCCGTTAGAGATAACATTCTAGTGTTCTACCTATAATGACCCACATCGCGAAGACACCAGCATGGTTCATTTGAACTATGTGTAGATACTGACAGATAACTTTTTTGGTGGTCAAGTCAACACGATCATAAAACTTGATCATAAATTCATGGCCCCATTTGTTGAACAAGTTTTAGTTATCACAATATATGGGAAAAATCCTATTACTGTAGATCCAGTTGAAATAGAGCCATTTAAGGTACCCACTAAGCAGAAGATGTAGAATAAAAAGAGACAATCTCAAGTGAAAGTGCCTATGTCGACACCTCAGGAAGATGAACCCATCTTGTTGAAATATCTTTTACCTACACCAATGAAGAATAGATTACAATCAAAATCATTAACTTCACAACCTTCGGCTACACAAGCGTAGAAAAAAATGAAAGTACAAATGAAAGAGAGGCTCAAATACCTATCCTTGACCAAGAATCAGAGGGTATAAACTACACAACAGTATCAAGGCAAGTACAAATATTATAGTGAAGGAAGGTAGCCCAATGCATAGTCATATAAATTTTTTGAATAACTGAAGAGAATTCCCACTAAGGTGAGCCTCTATGATGCACTGCAACTACCTGGACAAGTGGACCTATTACAAGAATTGTTGAAATTTGTGAAGTATAAGAGGAAAAACTCTACACAAATAGTTCTGGCTCAAATGCTTCCCACTTCTCCCATGGGAAAAAATAGACCTCCCCCATTCTATCTATCTCTAAGGATATAGGGTTGGATCATGCACAACTATATTATTAACATTGGTGCAACAACAAATATCATACAAAAGGCAGTTTACGAAATCATGGGTATAGAATATACAAGAATCAGCCGAAGCATATTGCATATGGATAGCACTCCTATTAAAATGGTTGGGGTGATCAAATATATGTCATTTGTCTTACACAACATACCCCAGATAATAGTTATTCAAGAAGTTGTTGTGGTAGATTTGGAGCCATACTTTAGCATGTGCCTATCAAGGGAGTTTACAACCAAGTTAGTATTCTATTTATATTTGGACTATTCTCACTTGGATATTCCATTTAAAGGGAGGAGAATATAAATTTACAATGAGAATACCTCCATGTATCATATTAAAAACATTGAAGAAGAAGAAAAGGTTGTAGATTCGGTCAATATGGTGATTGAAGAACTAGAGGAGATGGATATGATGGATAAAGCTCTAGATGAACTTCGGTTAGAGGATGAATTTTCAATGCTAAATTTCAACATAATGGTGGAGACCAAAATTAACTGTTACATCATTACTAAGCCTGATAAGGTCGAAGCGAAGGTGTTTGATGATCTAGATTTTGCCCTTGATCAATTGTGTAAATTGTACTTTGATGGTGCTAGATGAAAGAATGGTGCCAAAGTTGGAATAGTCATTATCTCTCCTTTTGGAGTTCATAAGACATTCATATCGGTTGACCTAGAGCTGTACAAACAATGCTATTGAGTATGAAGCACTATGCCTAGGCTTGAAGAAAGAAAAAAAGCTCAGCATAAAAAAACTACAGATTTTTAGAGATTCTGAGTTAATTGTCAACTAGGTGACCAACAAGTGTGTTTCGAAACAACACTACCTGAAAGTATACCACAACAAGGTATGTGACTTGTTTGAGTCATTTATAACAATGAATATTCAAGCAATTTCATGAGAACAAAATAAACATGCAGACATTTCCCTTGGTGCAAAATTCTCTCTGATTGAGCATGTTGTAAGAAATACCAATAATATAAGGTTAATCTATAGATCTTCAGTCCCAACAAAAATATCTACTATCAAGGTTTTGATAATGATGAGCACATTGTTATTTTGTTGATTAAAAAAATTGGTATTGTGGAAGGAAGGACATTGGACAATGATGAAGTTGAGGGCTTAATCCAATGAAAAAATAATTACATCCCAAAATATTGATTACTCTTGAGAACTGATCAGAATCACAAAGCAAAAAAACATAGGATCAAAGTGGACGAGAAAGAGTATTCTGAGCTGAAGTTGGAACCTAACAAGATAATCAAAGTCAAACAAATTAAGAAGTTATGTTTTGAGTTCCTAGATATTGTTTCCTGAAACTATCATAATCTTAAAGGCTATAACAAAGATGTAATCCAACATACCATCAAGTTTTAGGAAGGGGTAAAACCCCTTAGACAGAAACAATGACTTGTTAATTGAAATATTAAGGTACTAATGAAGGTGGAGTTACTAAAGATACTAGAGTAAAATATCATATATCCTATCAAACATTCAACCTGGATGGCAAATCTAGTCCCAGTGTAGAAGAAGAACAAAGACATTCACTTGTGCGTGGATTTTTGTAACTTGAATTAGGTATCACTAAAAGACAATTATCCCTTGCCATAGATTGACCAAATCCTTTATGTAGTTGCCAGAGCACAAATATTTTTGTTGCTAGATGGTTTCTCTTACTACAACCAAATTTGGGTGAAGGATGAAGACCAGTACAAAATGTTGTTCACTACCAATTGGGGCACCTTCGCCTACCAATGAATGCATTTTGGTCTGTCAAATTCTAGCGGTACCTTCTAGATAGTAATGGACATATATTTTGGTGAGTTGTTGAATCATGTTATTGTAATATATCTAGATGATATGACTACTTTTTCACATGACAAGAAAGAGCATGGTTCTCACCTAAGACATGTTTTTGAGAAATATCGTGAGTTTGGAATTTCTATCAACCCTAAGAAATTGATTTTTGCTGTTAAAAATGTAAAACCCCTAGGTTCTATGATTTCAAAGGAAGGGTAGCAATTGATCCTTACAGGGTTGAAGCTCTCTTGAATTTTGGTATTACCATCCAATAAGAAAGAACTAGAGTCATTTTTTAAATTAATTAATTTTATCCAAAAGTTCATTGCAGACTTCGCTCAAGTCGTGAAGCCGATGACCTAGATTCTTAAGAAGAATGCAGATTTTAAGTGGACAGAGTAGAGAAAGTAATATTTTAAGGAAATCAAAGAAAGAATTATCCAAACCCATGTCCTACTCAATCTATATTATTCAAAGGATTTTATCCTTTATGTTTATGGTGAGCAAGAAATATATGCATATGTGCTCACACAAAGAGAGATGACGGAGAAGAACAACCAATTTATTTTTTGAGCCAAGTCATCCAACCACATGAGGAGAAGTATAATTTTATTTAGAAGTAAGTCTACGTAGTTATGAAATCTCTGAAGAAATTCTAAAAATTGTTTCGCAGAGCAAGACAATTGTTTATGTCATTCATCCAGATGTTAGAATTTTCATTATTGAAGGTGAACTTGGTGATAAGAGAGCTGACTAGGTTTCCAAAATCTAGTATTTTGATGTAGAGAATCAGCCAACTATGTTGGTTCATGGTCGAGCACTTTACCAAGAGATTGCAAAGAGTATCACTTATCAATTAGTTGATCTCAAGTCTGATAATACACCAAGTGAGAGTAATCTTGTTATTCAATATCTAGTTGGTTATGATTGGATAGAGGACATTGTCGAATATTTTAACTTGGGGATATGTCCATCACACCTCAACTCATCATAGATAAGGAGATTTATATTACAAGCCCTCAAGTATGTATTGTTTCCAATTGGATTGTTCCACAAAAAAATCGATGGAGTCCTTCTCATATGTGTTAAGGAGATAGAGAAACAAAAGATTCTAGAGGAATTTCACTTCAGTCTATTAGACGACTACTATGCAGGAAGTCCCATGGCACTTAAGATCATCAAAGCAGGCTATTTTTGGCCTACTCTTTTTTAAATTCATTAAAATTTAGTCAAAACTATGACAACTATTAGAGATATATTGGTAGAAGTAGGAAGGCATCTTTACCCCTTCATCCCATACAAGTCAAAGCACCATTTCAATAATGGATTTTAGACTTCATCAGAGTTATTGATCCAAATTATTCTACCCAAAACAAGTACATTCTAACTGCAATAGACTATTTCACCCAATGGATAGAGGCCATTCCAACTATGAAATTAGATCATGCCATATTTAACTCCTTTATAGAGGGTATAATCACCCACTTTGGCATCCCAGATGCAATTACGACAGAAAATGGGACTCCCTTAATTGGTGCTAAAGTTAGTGAATTTGCAAGTAAGAATATAATTTATCTAAAAATATATTTTAACTACTATCAATAAGGGAATAGTTTGGTCAAATCTACAAATAAGAACTTGTTGAGAATTTTAAGGAGGATCCTTGGAGACAACAAGAGGAGTTGGCATATGTTGTTGAACCAAGCCTTGTGGGAAGATCACATCTCAATCAAGAAATCAATCAAGGCTTCTCCTTATTCTCTGTTGTATGGTAAGGAGGTAGTTTTGCCTATACACATTGAGTTACCTGTCCTTCGAACCTGGTAGATGCTTACTGATGAGAATGATGAATTTTATCCTATGAGGCCAAACTAGCACAACTCCTGGAACTAGAAGAATAAATATAGAAGGCATACAATGCTTTCATGGAACATGCCAGGACATCACAAAAATGGTTCAGTAAGAAGACATCTAAAAGGGTATTTAAAGTTGGTGATCTGGTGCTAAAATGGAATGTGGATAAAGCAAATCCTGGCAACCCTCATAAGTTTGAAGCTATATGGGAAGGTTCATTTCATATTTCAGGGATGAACTCATTTTATGCCTATTATCTTTAGGATATGAGTGGTTGAGAATTATTGATTCCAATGTATGGTCTTCATTTGAAGGCCTATTATAGTTGAAATTTTCAAGAACAAGTATGTATATATGTACAAATGTTATTTTATTTTTCAATTATTTTATGCTTATAAGAAAAAGGAAAAAAAATGATTTTATTCTATCCCTAATAAGTGATTTCGCCCAAAAAGCACATCCTCAGAGGTGAAAATTAATCTCACCCCGAAAAGGGTTTTCAAGACCTCATTTTTCATTTAAGAGCAAAAATAATTAAAATAGCTCTTTGGAAAAGTGATTTTGGGAGAAAAGCGAGATTATTTTATTAATGGATTAAAAAGTGGAGGAATATCCAAAAAAAAAAGAGGAAAATAGTTTTAAGTTTACCCAAATTTTAATTTTGCCATGTATTTTAGTTTTTGGGGGTGAAATTCCATTTTGGAGCGAACTCCCAGAATGGAAAAGCAAAAAGGGAAAAAAATCACATGCTTTTTAAAGAATCCCAGTTAAAAATATATTTTTGGTAAAAGAGGGGCAAAATTAATTTTTAATTGCTTTTCGGATTAAAGTTATGGTAGTTAAAAGCTTGTTTTCTTAGCAAGGTGATTTTGTGGGGCAAAATCAGAGAAGAATAATTAATTTAAAAGGGCATCCAAGCTTATGAATTCACCAAGAAAATATGAAGGATGATTTTTGAACACTGGTTGAATAAAGAAGCAAGTTGTAGAGTTTTTTTTACCCTATGAATATTTTTGGCAAAATAAGTATGCCCATTGAATGCTTTTTGTTGGTACAAGACGATTTTGAAGCGCTCAAGTAACGTTTTCAATGGAAGGATGCACCCAAGGCATATTAATTTTACCCATTCAACCTAGATTGATGATTTGATATCTTCGAGTGGCATAATTGATTGATATTCATTATTAAGGACATCCATCATTGACACAACATTTATCATTCCTGGTATTAGTCGTTGACATCCAGTTTGTACTTTTCAAGATTAAAGGCAGCCAAACACATGGTTTGGGGAAGATTTCAAATGAAAAGGAAGTTAATGATAGTTAAAAAATTATTAAAAATCATGTCTAGTGAGAGGATCAAGGTGCAAGTTTACCCAAATTCTTCAAAAAATAACACATGCATTAAATCCAGTAGTTGAAGGTGTAGTTTATAAAGTTGGTGTATTCGTGACTTGGAGGTTATTCTTTTATATATTTTTTGGAGCATTGCCACATCGGGTTGCTTGATTGTAGGAATTACAAGATGCCCAATCCCTCTTACTATCACATATCATGCTCATATTTTATGGTATTTGTACACACCGGTACATTTTTTTCGAAATTTGGTGGAGGTAATTTCAATATTTTATAATCCCAACACTAGAGTTATCCAAAACGTAAAAGGAGAAATATTATTTACTATTTCATCCGATTATTTCTAAGAAGTGTTTTCTTGTGGGATTAAACCTTCTTCTAATTTTATTTTTAAGAGGTTACATCTTGGTGAACAACTGGAGAAATATCAGTCAACAATAATGCTACACCAGTTTATAGAGACCCAGCTGATAAAGATACCCTAGCATGGTGAATTGTTTACTTTACCAAAGCCATTAACAGATTTCAAGAATCCAAATTTATTTTCCATTTTGACTTGGATTGTGGGTCTCCTAACTAATTTGATAGTACACAAGTGGTAGGTGGTATTTGTGTAGTGCATTTCTCAAGTTGAATTCTACACCCCTACTACAACGACAGCAAGGAAAAACCTGATTTTCTTTGATTGGGATGACTATATTACCATAAGGATGCATACCCAGCTGGAGAAAATATAAAGTGAAGAAACCATGGTGTTTAGGCACAAATAATTCTTAATATGGTATTTCTTCTTTCACATGTATCAAAAAAATTTCTTTGTAGTAGTTAAGTAGGTTGACAGAGAAAAGAGGAGATTGCCAGTATAATTGTAGACCTCTAGATTGTCAAGAAAAGAATTGTTTTATAATTTTAATAGTATGTTTATGGGCCCTACCCTGGAGCTAATTTTTGGTAAATGTGAGAGGGTACCAAGGGTGGTGAGAGAATAAATCATCCCAAAATAGAAGGGTGACATATTTTTGCTAATGCAAGGCACCATTCTATTCATTTTTAGATATACTAGAAAGCCATTTCTTCTTCCATATTTTGCCATGGGACACCTTTTTACGTTGGAAGTTGTTCGCCAGCATGAATTTATCAACGATGTTTATGGGGTAGGACAAGGAAAAAGAACCACATGCACTATGTATTTTCTCTTCGGATGCATTCAGGTGAACCAGGTGAGCTAGAATAAGTTCATTACCAAAGCCCTCTATTAAATTGGTATGGTGGAGTTATCATAATCATGGAAGTACAATCCTTTGGGTCATTTCATGGTGCTAATTTAGGCTAAGAATTTTTATTGTTGTCCTATGCCAAACATTGAGTGATATCAAAATAATTTGGATGGGTATAATTTGGAATGGCATGTGGAAAATATGATGTTGCTCCCACAATGACACAAATTTTATGAGATGGAGGCTGATTACAATCCTGCAGCACATAAGAATCATATTCCTCCTCTAGGTTTATTCAATCAGATGAAGGAGTAACTTACCAATTGGTCTAAAGAGAATATTACTAATTGGTGGATTATGAGGGCCCATCAAGAGAAAATAGGATCTCCATATGACCTATTGATGGATGAAATGTTTTTGGATATTTAAAATGAGTTTTACACCAGTTATCAATCGATCACTTTCATTGGTATTACAACTTGAAGTTTTCAAAAATACAGCAATGAGGAGAGTGTGGCTGAAAAAGAACAACTTGTGATGCAAGCGGTACCACTTGTAGAATAAAAAGGTCAATTTCTATAGGATCCACTGTAGAATTAGGTTAGAAGTAAGTGGGAAAAACTACCCATTATAACGATCTCCAAAAAGATAAGGATTGGCGTAGTTTCATCAAACCCTCCTCCTACAATTTTAGTTGTTCAGATAGAAGTGTTAGAGGGTATCCTCTTGGTCTAGATAGAGCCATTGGGCCAAAGTGCTAATATTAGCCATCTTGAGGAGGACTTTGCGATGGAGCCAAAGGACCCAGTGTAAAAGGAGCCAGTGTCATTACCACTTTCACCATCATTGGCTCAAACAACATCGGAGCTTGAATGTTCATTTTCTCTATCTTCTTTTGTTCTTGAGTAGTTGGTGACTATCATTTCTTATCCTCTAGTTTCTACTTTTGTTTCACCTTCATTTGGTATGCCTTCCACTTAAATTTCACTTCCTATCTCTCAACCACCAGTCACCAATGCTCCCTCTTCTTCTATTCCCATTTCTTCTACTTCCATTTATTTCAGTTCTTTTGCATCTGCCCCAAACCCATTTTTACTTGCTGGATCTTCCATTCCAGTAACCTCAGCTATGGTTGTAAGCACACAATATCATCCTCGAGTGAGTGTGACCATAGCCAAACCTCTTACTTTCATTCCCACAACCACCTGCATCTCATCAACCATTCCCACTATGCTAGTTTCCACTTCCCTTGAGCTGAATCCACAATAGATTTGTTTCTGTTTTACCTCATTTTTGGAGTTGTAGGTGTTGTATGAATCAAATATGGTGGTTGTACCATAACAACTTATTGTAGCAAAGATCAACCAAACTTGCCTGAGTTTGTCATAGTTGTTAAAGAGTCATAAAATAAAGGAGGCTTTGGAACTAGCAAATCCATTGAAGAGAGTTTCTTTTGATCCTAACACTATAGAGGCCCACACCATGAAAATATTTTCTTGGATCCAAAATCCTCAAGGAGAGGTGTCTCCGAATGACTAAACTTATGAGCTCATCATTGAGAACCTTAAAAATATCGACACTACGAAGATGGGGAATATTCAAATAGATACGATATTCATGTACCTGCATGGTGAGTATTATAAGAAGATATTTTTTGAGGTTGAGGTGAAGATCATAGAATTGGAGGAGACTTTGGCTAAAACTCAAGTGCAGTTTGAATCTACAAAGTCCAATGTGACTCTTTGGTAGAAAAACGTGAAATATTTGGATGATATAGTTCAAAAGTACTAGAAGACCAAGAAAGGAGTAGAATAGTAGGTTCAAGCTTTGGAAGGCCAACCCTAGAGTTTGTAGGATCAACTGGCCATGAAATCAACACAGGTGATTGTTTAAACCAAATAAAAGGTTAAGGAGGTATGCAACCTGTTACTTATTGACTGTAAAACCATGGTAGTGAATGTGACACAGGTCCTCATGTACCTTTAGGAGATACATATAGTCATCTCGTATGGTTGACATGTAGTGGAGTATGAGGAGGAGCACCTAGAGCCCATATTGGTAACGATGATGCAAATTCAGGTATTGGCTAGACTGGATATCATATTATGTCCCATGAGCAACATGGTTCGAGCTTGGAAAAATGCTAAAGTTATACTATGCAAGTATTTTTCTAAGCTAGATCAAGTTAAGGAGGCTCGTAAGCTACTCGATGTGTTTGAGTAGGAGAAAAGAGTTTCAACACTCTACTTTAATGCAGTGGTTGATAATGGTTTACCTAGTTTCATTGATGATAAGAGGAACATTCTATAAAAGGAGGACCTAGAAGTAGTATGAGCAATTTATGTTGATGATACATCATAAATCGATGATTGGAACGAGCCTCTCATTGAAGACCATGTGCTACCCCTAATGAGGAAACTTACAAGCATTGAATATGGTTTGTTGGAGCTCAGCCAATGGGTAAATTATATTGATATGGAGCAAGTGGATACTTTTAGGTATCTTGTATATTCACTTAACGACCCAAAGTTGATAAGTGGATACTCTTGGTCCAAGGTCATTGTATTATTTGAGGCTACAGTCATGCATCTTTCAAAGCAGGAAGAGGCTATATCAAAGGAATCCGATGAGCAAAATACTGAAGTGAGAAGTAAGTAGTCTGATGCAATAATCAAAACTAACACCTAAGCCCAATGGATGAAGGGTTGGTATCGGTTGTATCCATGTGAGCTGGATACCTTGAGAGCCACCAAAAATATTCACAGTTTTGTCACTTTGCCACATTAAAATTTTGATAAAAATTTTGTTGATGGTTTTTATTGTAAAAAGGTAAAGTATAATGAATAATGTAGCATTTCATATTTTTTCCAATATATTTTATTGTAATTTTTAATTTGTTTCAATCCTCTCCTTTAAATTTGTATTAACACTGCATCAGGAAATAATGGATTTTTAGAAATAGAATTAATGTCATGGATAAAAGGAATAGAGAAATGAGGCTAGATTTTTGTAGAGATCAAAGACCATTAGCAGCATTGACACAAAAAGAAAGAGAAGAAATTTCACCCTGATAGAGAGGCGAAAGTCATTTTTGCTCTCCATGGGGGCGAAAAATAGTAGTAGAAGTGATTGTGCCCAAAAGAAACAAAATTGCTCAAAAAATATGCAAGGGAATAAAATGAGTGCAAAATATGTGTTTTCGCCTAAAATTAGCATAAAAGGTAGTTTCACCCTTCCTCGAGGTGAATTTCAGTTTAAAATAAAAATGGATGAAAAATTGTGGTGCCATGGAGTTAAAATACGGTGGATAGTTACAAAGGTAAACAAGCCCATGAAACGTCATTTTTTAATAAATGCAAGAAAAGGCACAAACTGGTCAAAGAAAAGGTCAAAGGTAAGTTTACCCCAAAGGAGGGGCAAAAATCCTTGTCGCCTCTTTCTAGGGCAAAACTCAATTTAAAATGACTAGATGATTGTGGGTCCACCATTGGTAATACAAGAACAAAAGGTTAATGTTCGTTCACCTTGAAGGAGGGGTGAAAATCTTTTTTGCCCCTCTTTGGGGCAACTATTATTTTTAAGAGCAAGTGGCTAAATCATCAAGAAGAGCTAGCAAGTTAAAGTCAAAAGGGTCTTTCACCCCAAGTGGGGGGTGAAAATCCCTTTTGCCCCTCCTTGAGGCAAAACATAGCATGAGGAAGAGTTTAAAAGATAGTGCATCGTGGGTCCAGCATTGACGAATCTAAGCAGGTTTTAAAGAGGGCTCTCACCCCAAAAGAGGGGTGAATCCTTTATGCCCCTCTTTGGGGTGAACGTAAATATTAAAAGTACAAGCCTACGGTAATTGATAGGCTAAGAGGTCAAAAAGGATTTTCACCCCAAGTGTGGGGTGAAACTCCCTTTCGTCACTCCTTGGGGTGAAACCATATTAAAATGGCAGGGGCACCAATTGCGATTGAGAGGCATGGGTCCCTCTTTCAACTCGTCCTAGAATTTTTACGCATGCTAGGGGTGAAACTAATAAACATCTTGGATTTTTGAGTTCAAAGTATTTTTCTACCTTACTAATGATGGAATTAAAATATGGGCACACTGTTTCGAATGCAAACATGGATGAGGGAGGTGCTTCAACAAAGATAAAAGCAGGAAGTTATGGATGAATAAGAATAAAAAAGGAATAGTATTTCGAGTAAATTTATGTCAGTGTAAAATATGAAGAGGGCATTTTTACCCATAGTTGTTCCAAAAATATTCTCTCGGAAAGAACCAAGGAACAACATAATTTAAATTTCAAAGCAAAGTAAGTTATTCTCCCTAGATAGTTGATGCCACTATTGTATTTTTCAGCCTTACTACCACAAAATATCATAGGTAATCTCATAATATCACATAGGTCCCAAATATAAAATAGCCACAATAATAAAAGTCAATGTAATTATAATGAGTGTAATAATATATATTAATATGTATATCAATGTTTAAAATAAATCAAATAACATTCATTTATATACTGGAATATGATTGTAAATAGTATGACTCATTCATGAACTATGCATGAAAACACTTACAATATTAATTGCTCAAAATGTATACAAGCTTTATTGCTTCTCTTTCTATTGCAATTCTAGACCAAATTCTAGATATGACCCTATTCCATTTGAAACATTCTATGGAGCATTATGTCCATAATATATCTATAGTGATGTGACTTTTCAAGTACTGAACTATTGTTCTCCATATGCCAAGTCTCATTACTCTTGTCTTATCAACTTACCACTTGCATACATGATGGAAACTTGAATCTACAACACTTGCACACATCTACATGCACTCCTAATCTAGGAAACTTGTGCACATCCTTACATAATATATATGCACTCTTACATACATGACACTTGTGCATTTCTTACACATTGATACTTACATGACACGCATGAATTTCTTGCACATTGACACTTACATGAAACTTGTGTATTTATTGTACATTGACACTTACATGACATTTGTGGATTTATTGTACATTCACACTAACATGAAATGGAAAATATAACTCACATTCTAAACTATAGACTCAACCCTAATCTATTGCATATTTACAAATGTATCATGAATGTACCATGCGGGTACATTAACATGTACCAGATAATGTAACATATCTCAACAATCTTAGCACCCTTTGACCTTGAGATGTGTTATTCCTTTATTCACAAAAATGGGACATGACTCAACCTATATTGCAAGGTGACTATTTTAGCCAAGGGGATGAGGCCAATGAAAAAAAATTTCTAGGTCAAGTTTTATTTGTGTGGGTTTTGTTAGCCATGACAACACATGGAAGATAAATTGTTCTTTTGTTTTTCTATGCTTGTACTTGATATTTGGGTGGCATTGTGGTTCAATTTGTGCATTGGATAAGGACAAGCATGTGATTAAATAAAGTTTATCCTCTATGTGGGCATTCAAGTATTTAGTCATCTATGTGATTCTAATGCCCCTTAACATGGTTGTACATTGTAGATGGATAACTAGTGGAATGTTTTTTGGGATGTTCCATCTCCAATTCAAATTGTAGGTTTCATTTTTTATTACAACAAATGAAAAGGAGAATCCCTCTACATGGCAAACAACTTCTTCTCTCATGTGTGACAACAAATTTTTGGCTAGGGTGTTGTATTTTTTTTCAAAAAGACCTTAGTTAAAATCCATTTGATGTATTCAAATTCCTTTTTCAAGTAGGTTAGAGGTTCTTTCCTACATGGTAGTTGATGCCTACTTTTATGTCATGTCTACCTAATTTTGCATACTTAAACTAACTCAACCATTCAAAATATGAAAATTGTTAATGGCTAAGTAGATCAAAGGAGCTAAAGTGGTAATAAGTGATTGTATCATTTTATTGATTATATTTCACCAAGTGGTAGGTCAATATTGGTGCCTACAACCCTAAGGTTAGAGCCTTTAATATTTATATTTTGGGGTCCGTAAGGGTAAATCTTTTGAAAGACATAACTTTTGCATATGGAAGCATTTTGAGTTATTTTTTCAAATCACATTATTTTTATCTCTACACATGATTTTTTTATTAGTTGAAGTTCTAGTATAGTGGTTTCAAACTGTATAAGATAGATCATAAAGTCCTAGTTACTCACCTTGATAGATGAAATTATAGTACTTGATCAAATTAAAATATTTGGTCTAATTTTTTGGGAGATATAGATGGATTTGTGATGGTTGTAGTAGATTTTAATATTTTTGGAAATGTGCAAGAAAAGAATTGAGGATGTGCTTTGACCAATGCCTCTTCTTTGGGTTATTGATTTATCTTATTCCTGAAGATCTAATCCTTCTTTATCTATTTATTCTTCTTCTTTCCAAGTATTTTTAAAAGTCTATTACAACTCTTTTTAAACAATTCTATCCAAGGTCAATTTTGATGACTTAAATTAGGTGTCCCATGGGCAAGAAGAAATCTTCAAATAGGGTGATGTATGCCATGACTAGTAAAGTTATGCCTTCAAGTCATGCCTTATGTGACAATGAAATTTTGAAAGAACTTATCTTTAAAGGAGGTGGTTATTCTAACTTTTCTTCATTTGATATCCTAGGAAAAGTGCTTTGTGGTTGTATGCTAAAGTGTCTTATAATGACAATGGTGACTATAGTCTAGCCTAAGAAGACTTTTGTGTAGGAATCATTTTGTAACAATAGATTGTAGATCATGGCTGGGGGGGTTCCAGATAAATCTACCTTAAAATGTGGAGACCCACTACAACATCCACTATGAAGGGATGATAATAACATTACTAATGTCTCCTCCTCTTGGACCCTCAATTTATATTATGGGGGGTGTTTAAATTATACTCTAATTTATGGTCAAGAGTCGACACTATGCAGTGTATAAGATAGTCTAAGGATATTTCATTATACAATGCATTAATTATTTTGTAATATTTTATTAAGTAAGCCCTATAGGCTATAATTAATCTTGTTATGGTTAAACCCTATTTATGACTTGTAATTAACCTAAATCCCTCTTGTTTTGTTAGATTAGGTAAAATTTTGTGATGTAATTAAGGTTTTGATATTGCTATAAATAACCCTTCCACACATTTAAATTATCGAAGTATTGTGCAATATTATCAATGAATAGTGATTATTTATGGTGCTCACAAGTGTCCCATATATCTTTTGTTGCTATTTTTATTTCTGTATAATATTTGATTAAATGTATTGATTTCATTTTTTTAAGGGAAAATATCATGAATTCCAATAATTAGAAGTTCAAATAAATTAAAAATCAATTTAAAAATCTATAGGTGGTAGTTGCTAATTTAAATAGGTAAAGATTCATGCACAACAATAATTACACCTATTGTTTCAATTCTTCATTTGTGTGATATCCATAAAAGATAGCATAGTGGTAAGTCCTTGGGTTTTCATTTAGAAGATCAATGTTCAAACCCCACTAAGAGGGGATTATAAGACCCCTTATAAAACTTATGTAAACTTAATTTTTTTTTTTATCACACGGCATTAGCTCAACATTCAAGAAGGGGATCAAAGTTCTAATCTTGCCAAATAATACATGGATAATATCCAAGCTTTATTGTAATACCGCTATGTAACGATGATCCATTTTAATCTCTTATAACCAATTTAAAAAACAAAACTGAAAAATAATTACTAAAGAACACATGGAGGATGTTTGTCGACTTGATGAAAAGATGCTTTAAAAATGAATAATCAGATTCCTACAATTTATAATTGTTTTTTTTTTTTAATAAAAATATCTGCAGTAACGCCTCTTCAACATATTAATTATTGAGTAATGTTTTGGACTTCAAAAAAAACCCTTGTCTCTAATGACGTCTAGAAGGAGATTTCCAAGCGAGAGGAAACTTTCATGTAATTGTGTACCGTGGGCTTGCAATGTGATCGGCGGCTTTGACTCGACTTATGTAAATGTCTTATAATTATAGACTAGAAGGGTATGATAACGAGTACAATTTTCTTAGTTGGGATCGAACACGGTTGTTTGGGGCTCTGGTGCCCGCCGCGTGTTGACTAGTGCAAGGATCTCGGATGTTTAGGTAATTCATACAACTTGACCTCGGCTATAATAGTACGCCGCTGCAGGACTTCGTCGTAGTAGTAAGGGATAGAGATTTCCTTGCACGTTATAATGAGACGAGAAAGCAAGGGATCACCAGGAACCGGTTTCGTCTTCCCATGGTTGATGCTATTTCTTTGTTGTTCCGATGCACAATCAGGCGCGGACTCGGATCCAGACGGAACCTTAAGGATCAACACGACATGGTCCATCTCAGACCCGCGGACGCTGGTGTCTTCCCTGACTCTCGAGAACGAAAACAATGCCAGGGCGGTGCTTATTACTCACATCCTCTACCAGAGCTTTAATACCAACATTAACGCCTGGTCCTTCCTCTGCTTCGTGGAAGCCAGCCCAGACGAGTACTTCTTGTCGGTGGTGGTGTCCGGAACAATCATGCAGGCGAAGGGGCAGGTCGTGTGGACCGCCAACAACGCCGAGTCCGTGTCACAGAACGCCGTGCTGCGGCTGCAACCCGACGGGAACATGGTTCTCTCGGACTCGAACCCGGGCGGATCGGGCAGCAGAACCGTGTGGTCTACTGACACCGCTGGAGAAGGCATACAAAAGGGGAGAATTCTGGGCGGGGGCGTGTTGGAGGTGCTCGACAGCGGCAGCGACCCCCTTTGGCGCAGCAGCGACCATCCCACCGATACTCTTCTGCTGGGCCAATTCCTCCGCGTGGGCGACAGGCTCTGGAGCAGAGCGTCTCCTTATGATCTCACCTTGGGAACATATTCTCTCAAAGTGGAGTCCGGAGGCCTGGGACTTTATGTCAGCGACACGAATCTCGAACCAGAGATTTACTGGCTGTGGAACGTGTACAACAACAGTGCCCGCACCCTGGATTATCTAGGCCCATCGTGCTCTAACAGTTCCTTTAACGTGTCCATACAGTGGCCGGACTCGAAGATGGGGTTGAATTTCGAGAACACATCCGCTCTTTGCAATGGATCGTCGCTTAGCCCGTATTATTACCTCCAGTCCATAAAAAAAGAGACGAATTCGAATTCGTCCACGAATTTTGTGTTCGTGAGGCTGGATTACGACGGGAATTTGAGAGGCTATGCGTCTGGAGTGTCGCGGCCGCTGTACCAAGCCATGAGCAAGTGCCAGTTGCCAAGCTCATGTGGAAAATATGGAGTCTGTACAGAAGCTGAAACGTGCGCATGCCCCATGAACGGCACTCATCATCTGAGCACGGACTCGAGCAGGGATTGTGGACTATTACAATGTCCGAAGTGTTCAAATATAGTTGGAAGTTGGCAGATGTTTGCTCTTGCAGGGCTCGCGTATCACCGCAATCGGTACGCTGTTCCTATGAATATGTGTTCCAAGGAAGAATGTTCGGATTTCTGCTTGAAGAATTGTTCGTGCAGGGCTTCCTTCTATTTGGCCGAATCCAATTCTTGCTTTGCGGTCTCTTCTCCGGTGGGAACACTCGCGCAGACCGGGAATTTAAACCACTTTGCATTTATAAAAGTGCAAGGCACCGATTTAGTCAAGAATTCACAGCTTTCCCGTAATTCCCACAAGAAAACGTTAATTGTGGTTGCAGTCTTGGTGATTATAATTGTTCTGGTTATAGCTTGCCTTTATCCTTTCAAAGCCTGCAGAAATACAAAGCGAGAAAGCGCTGACCCCGCAACCGACGACCACCGAGTGATGTCCAACATTTCAGATTTAACAGCAAGGAAATTCTCGTTCAAAGAAATCCAGAAAATAACTCGCAGTTTCAGTAGAGTTCTAGGATCCGGTGGGTTCGGAACAGTGTACGAGGGCCTTCTGTGGAACGGCACAAAGGTGGCGGTAAAGAGGCTGGAGATCGCAAAGCAAGGAGAAAAGGAATTTTATTCAGAGGTTGCAATACTGGGCATCATCCACCACATGAATCTGGTCCAGTTGCTCGGGTTCTGTGCTCAGAAATCTCACAGAATCCTGGTCTATGAACACATGGCCAACGGGTCTCTGGACCAATGGCTCTTCGACGAGAACAAGAAAAAGTCCTTAACATGGCCTATCCGATTCAACATAGTGCTGGGCACGGCGAGGGGCCTGGCGTACCTGCACCAGGAATGCAGATACAAGATCATTCACTTGGACGTGAAGCCGCAAAACATTCTTCTGGACGACAATTTCGTGGCCAAAGTCTCTGACTTCGGGATGGCGACGCTGATGACCAGGAAAGAGAGCCGTGTGGTGACCGACATGAGAGGCACACCGGGGTACCTTGCTCCGGAGTGGCTGCTAGACTGCGCAATCACTGAAAAGAGTGATGTCTACAGTTTTGGGAAGGTGTTGTTCGAGATTATAGGAGGGCGCAAGAATTACAGTCTGCATGTGGTGGATTCTGAAAAGTATTACTTTCCTGGATGGGCGCTCTCTATGGCATGCAGTGGCAGGGAAGTGGAAGTAATTGACCCGACAATTGAGGACGAGCTTGACAGGAGCCAAGCTATCAGGGTGTTGAAGATAGGGTTTCTGTGCATTCAAGAAGATGCCCACAGCAGGCCTTCCATGCGAACGGTAGTTCAGATGTTGGAGGGAGAAAAGGAGGTTCCAGAGCCCCCTCTGCAACAGAGCTTTCAGTTTGCCCTTGCAGATAAAATCAACCTACCAGCTCTCTCTATCACCTCTGCCGACCATACATCTTCTAAGTTTCGTCCCGTTTCTTTGGGTTATCAAAATATCTTTTAACTCTTATGTAAGGAGATCATGCATAGCGTGTTCCCTGGGAATGTTTAGTGGAGGGTATTTTCCAGTAAATTAAAAGTGGCACTAGACTCTTGTTTATAAGTTTTAAAATATTTGCATCAACCCATCACAGGGTTTGGATTTTTAATACATGTATACAAAGAACTACGACTTATTCAAAGATGGACACTCCACTGAGTTTTTTTTTTCTGATTTATTAATATGATATTTGAATACTAGTAAAACCAAATTAGCTGAAGCGCCTTCCATAGCAGAGACCACACCTCACTATATAGCTGATGAGCAATATTTCTAGCGTGAAATGGGTCCTTCATACTGAACATGGTCTTCCCCAACTTACATAAAAATGGTCTTGTACTATTTTCTAAGAACAATCATGCTCTGAACATCATTGAACAAGACAAAAGATTATATTCAATTTACCCAACAACTTTGCTTGAACGCATTAAAAATTAAGTTATTTTATATCATAACAGAATTGATGATTGATTTGCTTTGTCTTCTAAGTTACACAAGACGACAGGTTGAGACATAATTTGAGTAGGCATTAAGAATTAAGTTATTTCAAATCATAACAAATTTGGTAATTGATTTGGTTGTCTTCGAAATGACACAAAACGGCAGGTTGAGGCATAACTTAAAGTTTGGAAGATCATAATCATCGTTTCTTCGCTAAAGCTAATAAATCAGACTTCTTTGTCGATACCCAGTATGGTCGGCGTGAAAGTCATGAAAGACGCACTGGGTTTGAATTTGAGTCGAGGGGTTGATGTTTAATTTATAAATTTCCTGTAATTAATTATTTTTTTATTTATCTTTATTAAAAATTGATGTATTAGTAATTTACATTTTATATGATATATTATTAATTGGAGTAACTAATAACTCAAAAAGGATTTTAATGGTTTTCTAATTCATAGTTTTATTTTTTTATCCTTACCTAAATAAGTATAGTGTCTTCCATCTTGCTTGTATATCATCTTGTATATTCTTCAATTGAATTTGCATTGAAAATCTTTAGAGAATTTTTTTCAAATAGAATATATAATTGTTTTTGCTTTCTCCAAAGAGAGAAGATGATAATGTTGGTTTTGGTAGTGTTTACTTGCATTACAACTTCTTTACAAAAGTACTCTAAAGGTGTTTTTTTAAGTGTCTTGCCAATCAAGATGAGGTCATTCACATATAGAAGTTTCACTACATAATTAACCAATTGTATTTCCTCTCCTCTCATCCTTTCTATCCATTCCTCCAATTTGTCAATGTAAAGGTCAAATAAAATAAGTGACAATGGACAAGCTTGTTTCACCCAAATATTACCCTTATAACACTCTCACAGTCCTTTTGGAGATTTAATTTTTGTCACCACATGCTCATATAGTTTGTGTACAACTACTCTTTGGTACACGAATTTCTTCCATTTTTTTCCATATTTTACCTCTAGGTAATGTATTATTATTCTTTTTGGTAAAATTTGTAAAACATAAAAAAAAATCTAACTATTAAATGTTATTTATTATATTATTTTAAAATAAAATCAATTACACTTTATTAAGATCATTTTTCTTTTAATCACCTACAAAATTTTAAAATATTATATATAATAACCAAATTATCATGGTGTTTGAACAAATCATTTAATTGCAAACCACATTATCATGATTTTTTTATAGTTTTTATAAATTTTAAATAATGTTGTTACAATATTTTAAAACAAAATTATTTAATGACAAATCGTTTATCTACCTTTCCATCACAAACCACATTTGTGGTCATAATTACTTTAATTAGATATATCACTCCATGTCACTTTATCATGAAATTGTCCATCACATTTCATGTCAATATTATTATCTTTGAGATGTTATCAAATATAAATAAATTAAATAAACGTAATTAGATTGGATAGAAATTCAAATCATATGAAAATATAATTATTAATTAAGTATAGTTTTTTATTTTTTATAAGGTTGGAAGAAGGTAATTTGAAAGGGCCCCAACCCTTTTACATTGTCACACATACATATATACCTCATTTTTAATGCAAAATGAGATAATACATAGGTCCTCCTATTCAAGGATACAACCCATATTAAACTACATGAACTATCCCATATATCCTTAACTATATAAGATAATCTATTATAGACTTAGACACAAATATAACACCAACACCACTAAACAAAATGAGACCAAGACTGTAGTACAACATTGATACAAGAAACTAAAAACCATTAATAAAACTAAATAGACTAAACATCATTAACGAAACCAAAGAGACTAAACACTATATTGACCAACCTAATATGGCATAAAATATTCATTTCAAATATTTTAATTTTAGCATGCATGCATAGCTATGCGTTCTTCCTTCTTGGCCAAGGTGATCAACTTGATTTTGGTATCCATTACAAACTCCTAAATTTGATTAATGAGTCTGTTGAAGTATTTGGATTAAGGAGACCATATCATCCAAGAACATCACATAAATTAAGTGTAATTATTTACAAAATATATTTTAATTAAATTCTAAGAACCATAGACATAGATAAACGTACTTTTATATTTAAAAATCAACAAAATAAGATTAATTCACCATTAAATTTTTAAATTTTAATTTATATGTTTACAATTCAATAGTGTATTTTTTATTTATAAATCAATAAGTGTTGAGAGTGTGAGCAAGAAACATGTGTGAGCCAAGAGTGAATTTTACATTTTCTTGTTCTAAATCCATAGTATATGAGCTTTAAAAGAAGATGTAGAAGTTCTATTTATCTATTTTTTGTTGGTTTTTAAGCCTTACTATCTCAAAATATTATAGGTCCCAATACAAAGAAGACATAATATTATCAATAATCAAGAATATAATTATATATGTGAGCAATAAAATATATATCCCAACCAACATAATAATGAAATAACATTCACTTATAATATCAAATACGAATGTAAATCATCATGCATGAAGAATACTTCCAATATAGATTGTTCAAAAATCTATATAGACAATTTTTCCTTACATTGTATTGAGCTTTATCTCCATAATATAGCCATAGTAATATGACTCTTCAATATATGTCTATTGCACTCCTCACATATCTGGAAGATGCAACAATTTATATTCTTGATGTTTCGCTTCTCCTCTTGCCACTTGTGTACTAGACTCTTCACTCTCTTCTTATATGTATAGTTGACTCTATGACCCTTGCACACTTCTACATGACTCTTACTCTCCTACATGCACTCTTGATACAAGACACGTGCACATCCTTAAATTATATATTTGCACACTTACATACATGATACTTGTACACATTCTCTCAATACACACTTGCACTCTAACTTACATGACACATGTGCATTTCCTACAAATTGCACTCTTACATGATATATGTGCATTTCTTACACATTAACACATAAAAGAGAAATATAAATCACTCATCTAAATCAATGCATACCCTCTCTTTATCTATTTTAGCCTGTAACCCTGTTCACCTGAAGCAAAACCAGCCAAAATAAATAAATACAATAGAACAAACAAAAATAGAAGAAGCACTTAGAGAAGATCTAAATTTTTTTTATTCCATTTGTAAAAAACTACCAGGACAAACATCCCACACAATATATAAAACCCTCAAAAATTTAAACCCTAACTTAATCCTATTTTTACTACCACTAAAACCAAAAATAACTACACTCAATAAATGAAAATTTATTACAAAAAGCAGAGTTATTACAAAAGCAGAGCTAAAAATAGAAATAGTCCTAATAAATACAGAGTGCATAAAGTGGACGAAGAATTTTCCACATCATCCTCTCCAACTTTTAAAATTTTGAACTTCTTAGTTCAAAGCCCTGATTTTAGAAATTATACCATCACATTCTAAATGCCACTATTTCTATGCCTAACTATCAAACTGCCTTGCCGAAAAAGCCATAGAGCTCTCCTTTTTTCCTTATCAAGATAATGGTCCAGTTCTAAAAGGAAAATGTTAACGACACATAAAGATTCAGGTAACTAAGTATGCCATATATTAAAAAAGGATAGTTGAAGAGAATTTATTTGTGTCAAAGCTTGCTCCACAGATAGTTTCAAATCTTCCAAGGAAAAACCTTCAGCATTTTTCTTTGTTCCTTCATACATCTTTGCCTTTTCATTTTTTTTAAGCCTTCAACCTTTTCTAGAATAGAAGCAAATGTAGCCATGATATTTTATGCTTCCTTATCTAATATTTATTATGTCCTTCTCTTCAGTTCAAAAATAGTAGAATCATAGGGGGCATGGGAATAATCTAGTGAAACCGTCTCTATTGATCCTATTTTCCCATACCAATTTCTTAAACCACTTTCACTTCCCTTTTCACATGGCTCCCAACTAGAATTATTATTTACCCCTAAAATACTCATACCATATTCATATTTTCTAAATACATCATCACTATCCTTATTCTTTTACATACTGCCTGATTGATCCTGTAGGAAAAATATCCTCTCCCACAAATCATTTATCTTACGTCGCATAACATCCAATGCTTGATCCCTCAAATGGTCTCCAACAATGTCTTGCTCCTAATATAGGTACTTGTATGCAACATCTTCATCGGTACACAAATCTCTTATTTGTGATAAAGCCATTTTGAATATTTATGATATTTTCTTAATTTTCTCACCAATTCTAGTGCATTCTTCACTTGGAATACCAGCGGATGATCGGTCTCCATATTCACCTTTAGGAAAACTATCCTTGACTTGGTCTCCATATTCACCTTTAGGAAAACTATCCTTGACTTCATTACTCTGTTGATTGGATTTCTTTGCCCCTCTAGAATATAAAAGATAGTAGGTTTCTCCCTTTGACTCTTTGAGAAACATTTTTTAGTCCATTGTAAATAAAGATAGGGCTGCTATTTCACTTGAGTCTTCACCTTTAAGAGGCTTCAAAATATGGCATCTATTCCCATGTTGAATTTCATATGTATTTTCTCTACCATGGTGAATTACATTCCTGTCATAGTGCCAAGGCCTACCTAATAACAAATGACATGCATCCATAGGTACTACATCACAAAGCACTTTGTCTTCATAAGGACCAATTTTGAAAGCAACAAGACTAGACATATTCACTAGCACACTATGATATTTTTTTAACCAAGAGATATTGTAAGAATTATATTTTGGAATACAAGTAATTTGTAGTTTTTCTACCATTTATTTACTTATTAGATTATCAGTAGACCCACCATATACAATCACTTTGTGCACCTTCTCTCTACACTTACATTTTATTTAAAAACTGCTCTTCCTTTTTCAATCAGGTTCTAGGGCCTTTTTATCCCCTTATATTAGAGTTCTTCACAACATCAAATTCTCTCCTATTGTTGCTTTCACTCCTTCAGTTGGAGGTTCTTCTCCTTCCTCTTCTTGGGCTACAATAGTCCTCTTCGGATTATGTGGACAGTCCACGACCTTGTGGGTTTCATCACATATAAAACATATTAAGGGTTTTCATTCTCTAGAATATTATCATCCCCTTCCCTTACCTATAAAACCTCCTCTTCTTCTAAATTTAGGTTTCGTACTCCCCTTAGGCTCTTATTCTTTGATAGATTTGGAGGAACTCACCCTTCCTCTATTCTGGCTAACATCACCCTTTTTACTCATTTTGCTCTTTTGATTTATTTTCTCTTCCACCTTTAAATCATATTCATATACCTCATCCATAGTAGGTAACTTAACTAAGATAATCTCACATTAGAGTTGAAACCTTAACCTATTAACATATATATTTGTTGCTTGTTCTTCTTCTTCTTATATATCAATCTAGATTTGGAGCCTCTTAAACTACTCGGTATATGACTATATGGATTGATCCCTTTGCATTAAGTTTTAAAATTCCCTAAATAACTTTTGTTAATAATTAGAAGGTAAAAATTTATTTTGCAAATGTTTCAACATCTTGGGCCATAATATAATTTTTTCCTTTCCTTACCTTATTTTGGAACTCTGTAAGTTCTCCCACCATAGGCCAGCATGATACTTCAACTTGGAGGCTACAATATTCACCTTTTTTGGATCATCCTCATCCATATATTCTATTTAAAATTACCTTTACAACTACTGAATCTAATCCAAGAATAAGTCTGGATTAAGTTATCCTTTAAAATCGGAAATATCAACCTTCACTTTGGAACTTTGTTTGGACACAACTCCAATAAACCTCTCCATAGGGTCTACTACCCTAGATACATTCCCCTGGTCTTCTTGTTCATATTTAGAATCCTCCAAATGTAATCTTACCTCAATGAATTCTAACATCCTAATCCATTCATCTACATTGATCCTCCTTGGACCTGCATTCCTCCTACCTTTTCCTGCCCAATTCGGATGTATTCCTCTCTAGGCCATCTTGAGATTCTCTAATACCAAACTAATGTAGACCTTCTCTTTATGTCTTACAACCTACAACTCTGTTCACCGAAAGTAAAACCAACTAAAACAAATGAATAGCAAAGAACAAATAAAAAGAGCAAAAGCACTTAGAGAAGATCCAATTTTTTTTTATTCTATTCATAAAAAAAATTCCAGGATAGACATGCCACACAGTATATAAAACCCTAAAAAATTTAAACCCTAATTGACTCATATTTTTACTACCACTAAAACCAAAACTAACTACGCCCAATAAATGAAGAGTTGTTACAAAAGCAAAGATAAAAATAA
Source organism: Wollemia nobilis (assembly GCA_028583015.1). NCBI lineage: Eukaryota > Viridiplantae > Streptophyta > Pinopsida > Araucariales > Araucariaceae > Wollemia > Wollemia nobilis. Next base: position 3,728,947 of record JAQPPZ010017106.1, read on the forward strand.
AAATAGCCCCAATAAATGCAGAGTGGATAGAGTGGATGGAGAATATTCCACATCATAAACTATAGACTCAACCCTAATATAATACATATTTAAATTTGTACCATTAAGGTACCATGGGTACATTATCATGTATCAAATAAAGCAATATTCTTCAACACCCCCTTGTATTACATTACTTGGTTATTGAAGACTTTAGTCTTCAATATTTGTTTTCATCTTCAATATAAAATCCTCACATGACCTTGCATTGTTCATTAACATATGTTTGAGATTATTCTTCACCTTGATCTTTATTCTTTGATTCTTTTGACTTTATATTTTCATTGTCTAGTTCACAAACAACTTCAGCTTCTTCTTTGTCTTTGGTGTCTAGTTCATGTACAACTTTCCTAATTTTTTTGTAATATAAATATGGACCATACTTGATCCATTTTACTTTTTCTATACAATCAAAAAATTCATCATTAATAAGATAAAATATATTTTTCTTTGATTTGTTCTTTATCCTACATCTCTGAAATAGAACATTGTTTTGTATTTTTCATGATATTAGAAGTTACTTTAAAAATATATTTTTGAATAAAGTTATCTAATTTGAATATTGGAATTCTTTCAAATATCTCATAATATTTTTATTTATTTAATTTTAATAATAGAATTTTTTCAAATCTATCATAATATTTTCTTTTGTACCACCAAAATATTGGAGAATAAGTTTTTATTCCACAAAATTGGTATGGATAAAGATTCTAGCAACTGGCTTCTTCATACCAATTCTATTGCAATAAAAACACTTCAACTGAATGCAATATCATTTATTTTATCTATGCTTCCATGCTAATGCTTTATCTTCATTTATCTTCTTAATAAAATAGTGTACCCATTGATTTACTATTAAGGTAATTTTCCCTTTATTTTCTTTATAAATAAGTCACATGTTTTCAGAATCCATGGCACTTTGAGTAGTTGTAGATTCTATTATAGAATTTATTCTTGTTAAACTACCAGTTTGTGATTTTGTAGTAATAAGATCTATATTTGAGTCCTCAAGTGTAAATCTAAGACATTTTGGTATTTTATTATTAATATTAAAATGATCTATCAAGTTTTGATAATAAAACTTGAATTTATTTACTATTTCTTCACTATATTCACTAAATGCATTCTTAATAATTTCTTCCATGATTTGTAATTCAATTATTCCATTCATTTGAAGTAAAAATCCTTATATCTCCACAAATAAATAATAATTTAAATAATAAATTTGTAAATTTTTTATTTTTTTTAACTTTTAATGTAGCAATCCTTTTGTCTCCCTACTACATTAAATTTGCAAATCTAAAATAAAATATCTTTTAAGTTTTAAATCTTCAATATCTTCAAATTTCCTTCAACCAAAATATCTTCTAATTTTAAAAAACTTTAAAAACTAAAAACTTCAAACCTTTAAACCTTATAACTCCTCAAAAATTTTAAATCCTCAAAAAAATCAAAAACTTAAATTCTAAACAATTCCTAAAACTTAATAAAAATCCTTTTCACTCCATAAACTCAAATATATTTAAATATTTCAAATTAACTAAATAAAATTTAAAAATGTGGAAAACCTTATAACTCCACATTTAATAAATCTTAATATATATATATATATATATATATATATATATATATATATATATATATATATATATATAATTTGCTTACTTTCCCTCCAAATATTTCAAAAGGTGATTAACGTACATTTCTAATGAAGTGTTAAAATAGAATAATGCTTCCTTTGAAATATTAACACATGGATGTTACCTATATTGTCTTCTCCTTCTATTGTGCTCAATATTGACTACTACTTGTTGAATAACATTCAAGATTTTATAATTATCGTGCTTAGGATTTTGGATTATATCTTCGGTTGGGATGTAAGTTAAGATGATGTCTATTGTAAAATATGCTATAGGATCTTCTTATTGGAATTTCCTTCTGCTTAGACTCTTCTACTAATGGATAATACTCAAATAGCATTCTCAAGTCTATGTAGATGTTGCCCTGAATAGCATTACCTTCTCTACCTACTTATATTTGTTGTCCACCAAGTCTTAAATAGTGGATGCTAAGTTATATTTTTCTCTCTTCCATTGGCCACTCGATCACTTCATTCTCTCCTACACTAGCCACTTAGTTATTTGTTTTTCTTCTATGCTATATACTTGTTCACTTCATTATCTTGGTTACACTAGTTTCTTGTTCACTTTATTCTCCTAGTATTTCTAACTACTTGGTCACTATATTATCTTGGTTATGTTGTCTACGTGGTCAATATATTCTTCTAGTTACACTAGTCACTTCATCACTCTATTCTCTTGGTTACACTAGTCATTTGGTCATTATATTCTCCTAGTTACAATGGTCACTTGGTCACTCTATTCTCTTGGATATGATGGATGCTTGGTCACTCTATTATGCTAGCTGCTTGGTCATTCTATTATGTTGACTACTTAGTCACTCTATTATGTTGGTTGGTTTTTGCATGTAATATGTTAAGATATTGATAGCGCTGCTTTTACATGCCTACTTGTTGTTGTCTTCTTAAATTGTTGAGTCTTAATAGCACTTTTCTATAATACATTTTTGTTTTTTTCTATTGTAGATAATGTTTATAATGGTTCTTTATTGCTATATCTTCTATGAGATACTATATTTTGCCCTAGTAGCACTTATATTTCTTGTTTGCTCCTAATTATTGTTATCTTCTATATTCATTTCTTTTTTTTTATTTTTGTAGGATTGAAATCCTCTTGATGGTACATACAACTCTACCTTCTACTACATTGAAAATAGGTCCTCAATGAACTAATCTAAGTCCAATATTGAAATGATTTGAATATTTTTCTAGTCATCCATATCTTTTTTCTTATTTGATTAACCAAATATTTAAAATCTTATCTATGACCGTATATTCCTAACCTTTGGAGGTCTCTTATCTGTATTTCTTAGTACTAATCTCTTCTTAGGAAGCTTATACTACTTCTTTATCCTTGGAAGCTTTGATGCTTCTCAATATTTAGAAGCTTTGGTGCTTCTCAATGTCTAGAAGCTTAGATGCTTCTCAATATCTAGAAGTTTTTATACTTCTTAATATCTAGAATATTTTATGCTTCTCAATATCTAAAATCTATCTCTAATGTCTTATGTTGCACCTGAAAATGAAAATCAATAATGTCTTATGTTTCTTAAAATAGAATAATGCTTCGTTTGAAATAGTGACATATGGATGTTACCTATATTGTCTTCTTCTTTTGTTGTGCTTATTTTTTATTAGTACCTATTGAATAACATTCAAGATTTTAGAATTATGTTGCTTAGGGTTTTAGCTTGTCTCCTCAGTTGGGAAGTAAGTTAGGACGATGTCTATTGGAAAGGATGTTATAGGCTCTTCTTGCTGGAATTCCCTTCTGCTTAGACTCTTCTACTAATGGATAATGCTCAAGTAGCATTCTCAAGCCTCTTTATATTTTGCCCTAAATAACATTACCTTCTCTACCTAATATTTTTTGGCCACTAAGACTTCAATGTTGGTTGCTAAGTTATATGTTTGTCTTCCATTGGCCACTCGATCACTTCATTATCTGCTACAATAGCCACTAAGTCACTTTGTTTTTCTTCTACGCTATCTACTTGATCACTTGATTATCTCGGTTACACTATTTTCTTGGTCATTCTATTCTCTTGGTATTGCTAGCTACTTAGTCATTATATTATCTTGGTTATATTGGCTACTTTATCACTCTATTATCCTAGTTACACTAGTCACTTCATAACTCTATTCTCTTGGTTACACTAATCATTTGGTTATTCTATTCTCCTAGTTACAATGGTCACTTGGTCACTCTATTCTCTTGGTTATGATGGATGCTTGGTCACTCTATTATGTTGACTGCTTAGTCACTCTATTATGGTGGTTGTTTTTTGCATGTAATGTGCTAATATATTGATAACATTGCTTTTACTTACCTACTTGTTTTTTTCTTAAATTTTTGATTCTTTATAGTATTTTTCTATAATATTTTGTTGTTGTATTCTAATGTAGATAGCTCTTATCATAATACTTTGTTGCTATCTCTTCTATGATACACTATATTGTGCCCTAGTAGAAATATAAATCATTCATCTAAGCTATAGAGTCAAACCCTAATCGAATACATATTTACATTTGTACTATTAAGGTACCATGGGGGTACATTACCATGTATAAAATAAAGTAATATTCTTCAACACCCCCTTGTATTACATTATTTGGTTATTGAGGACTTTAGTCTTCAGTCTTTTTTTTCATCTTCAATCTTAAATCAACACATGACCTTGCATAGTTCATGAACATATGTTTGAGATTCATTTTTACCTTCATATTTGAGTTCTTCTTTGAGTTCTCCTTCATATTTATTCTTTTATTCTTTTGAATTTATATCTTCATTGTCTAGTTCACAAACAAATTGAGCTTCTTCTTAGTCTTTGTTTTGTAGTTCATGTACAACTTTCTTAACTTTTTTACAATATAAATTTGGACCATACATGATCTAGTTTCCTTTTTCTATACAATCAAACACTTCATCTTTAATAAGATAAAATACTTTTTTCTTTGATTTTTTCTTTGTCCTAAATCTCTAAAATAGAATATTTTGCTCTATTTTTCATGATATTATAAGTTACTTTAAAAATATATTTTTGAAGAAACTTATCTAATTAGAATATTGGCATTCTTTCAAATCTCTCATAATATTTTCTTTTATCTAGTTTGAATAATAGCATTGTTTCAAATTTCTCATAATATTTTCTTTTGTACCAACAAAATGTTGGAGAATGAGTTTTTCTTCCATAAAATTTACATGGATAAAGATTCTAGCAATTAGCTTCTTCATGCCCAATTCTATTGTAATAATTACACTTCAAATGAATGCAATATCCTTTCTTTGATCTATGCTTCCATGCCAATGCTTTGTATTAATTTGTCTTCTTAAGAAAAGAATGTACCCATTGATTTACTATTAAGGCTATTTTGCCTTTATTTTCTTTGTAAATAAGTCACATGTTTTTAGAATCCAAGGCACTTTGAGTAGTTGTAGATTCTATTATAGAATTTATTCTTGTTAAACTACCAATTTGTGATTTTGTAGTAATAAGATCTAGATTTGAGTCCTCAAGTGTATCTCTAAGCCATTTTGGTATTTTATTCTTATTATCAAAATCATCTATCAAGTTTTGAAAATAAAACTTGAATTTGTTTACTATTTCTTCACTATATTCACTAAATGCATTCTTAATAATTTCTTCCATGATTTGCAATTCAATTATTCAATTCATTTGAAGTAGAAATCCTTATATCTCCGCAAATAAATAATAACTCGAACAATAAATTTGTAAATTTAATTTTTTTTTAACTTTTAATGTAGCAATCCTTTTATCTCCCTACTACATTAAATTTACAAATCTAAAATAAAATATCTTTAAATTTTAAATCTTCAATATCTTCAAATTTCCTTAAACCAAAAAATCTTCTAATTAAAAAACTTTAAAAACTAGAAGCTTCAAACCTTTATACCTTATAACTCCGCAAAATATTTAAATCCTCAAAATACTCAAAAAATTAAGTTCTAAATAATTCAAAAAACTTTGAGAAAATCCTTTTCACACCATAAACTCAAATATATTTAATTCTTTCAATATAACTAAATAAACTTCAAAAATGTGGAAAACCTTATAACTCCTTAATAAATCTTAATAAAAAAATAAATATAATTTGCTTACTTTCCATCCAAATATTTCAAACGGTTATTAGCGTACCTTTCTACTGAAGTGCTTAAAATAGAATAATGATTCCTTTGAAATAGTAACACATGGATGTTACCTATATTATCTTCTCCTTCTATTGTGCTCATTTTTTATTGGTACATGTTGAATAACATTCAAGATATTATAATTATGGTGCGTAGATTTTTGGCTTGTATTCTCAGTTGGGAAGTAAGTTAGATGATGTCTATTGGAAAAGATGCTATAGGCTCTTCTTTTTAGAATTCCCTCTGCTTAGACTCTTCTACTAATGGATAATTCTCAAGTTGCATTATCAAGCATCTCTAGATGTTGTACTAAATATCATTACCTTCTCTACCTACTTATATTTTTTGGCCAGTAAGACTTCAATGTTTGTTGCTAAGTTATATTTTTCTCTTCCATTGGCAACTCGATCACTTTATTCTCTATTACACTTGCCATTGATTCACTTTGTTTTTATTCTATGCTATCTACTTGATAACTTCATTCTCTTGGTTACGATAGTTGCTTGGTCATTCTTTTCTCTTGGTATTGCTAGCTACTTATTCATTATATTATCTTTGTTATATTGGCTACTTTGTCACTCTATTCTCCTAGTTACACTAGTCACTTCATAACTCTGTTCTCTTGGTTACACTAATCGTTTGGTTATTCTATTATCCTAGTTACAATGGTCACTTGGTCACTCTATTCTCTTGGTTATGATGGATGCTTCGTCACTCTATTATGCTAGCTGGTTGGTCACTCTATTATGTTGAATGCTTAGTCACTCTATTATGTTGGTTGGTTGTTACATGTAATGTGCTAAGATATTGATAGGGTTGCTTTTACTTGCCTACTTGTTGTTGTCTTCTTGATTTTATGATTATTTATAGCACTTTTCTATAATATTTTTTGTCTTCTAATGTACATAGAACTTATCATGATAATTTATTGCTATCTCTTCTATGATACACTATATTATGCCCTAGTAGAAATATAATTCACTCATCTAAGCTATATACTCAACCCTAATCAAGTATATATTTCAATTTATACTATTACGGTACCTTGGGGGTACATTACAATGTATCAAATAAAGTAATATTCTTAAACACCCCCTTGTATTACATTATTTGGTTATTGAGGACTTTAGTCTTCAGTCTTTATTTTCATCTTCAATCTTAAATCGTCATATGACCTTGTATAGTTCATGAACATATGTTTGAGATTCATTTTCACCTTCACATTTGAGTTATTCTTTGAGTTCTCCTTAATATTTATTCTTTGATTCTTTTGACTTTATATCTTTGTTGTCTAGTTCACAAACAACTTGAGCTTCTTATTAGTCTTTGGGCTGTAGTTCATGTACAACTTTCCTAATTTTTTTACAAGATAAATTTGGACCATACTTGATCCATTTTATATTTTCTATACAATCAAACACTTCACCATTAATAATATTAAATATGTTTTTCTTTGATTTGTTCCTTTTCCTATATCTCTGAAATAAAACATTTTGCTCTATTTTTCATGATATTAGAAGTTACTTCAAAATTATGTTTTTGAAAATACTTATCTAATCTGAATAATAGCATTCTTTCAAATATCTCATAATATTTTATTTTATCTAGTTTTAATAATAGCATTGTTTCAAATCTGTCATAATATTTTCTTTTGTACCAAGAAAATGTTGGAGAATGATTTTTTCTTCCATAAAATTGGCATGGATAAATATTCTAGCAATTAGCTTCTTCATACCCAATTTTATTGCAATAATTACACTTCAACTGAATGCAATACCCTTTCTTTGATCTATGCTTCCATGCTAATACTTTGTGTTCATTTGTCTTCTTCTTATTCTTCTTCTTCTTCTTCTTTTTTAACATGGTGGAATCGGTAGCCACCACGAATCCGGGCAGGTTGTCCGACTTTTATGGCCGCCACAGTATTCTGCGTTGTCCACCTTGAAATCCACCACACATATCTTCATGTAGTCCGCCCTATAACCACCATGCCACAATAATTTTAAACCTTTTATGCCGCTGAAATCACCAGGAAAGGGACAAGCATTCAGTCCGATGAGGCCTAAGATTTGAACCTTGGACCTCTCGCCCCCTTATAGGGTTTGGATGAACCAATTTTTCTACACCTCGGACCTTCATTTGTCTTCTTAATAAAAGAATGTACCCATTGATTTACTGTTAAGGTAAATTTTTCTTTATTTTCTTTATAAATAAGTCACATGTTTTCAGAATCCATGGCACTTTGAGTAGTTGTAGATTCTATTATAGAATTTGTTCTTGTTAAACTACTAGTTTGTGATTTTGTAGTAATAAGATCTAGCTTTGAGTCCTCAAGTGTATTTCTAAGCCATTTTGGTATTTTCTTCTTATTATCAAAATTATCTATCAAGTTTTGAGAATAAAACTTGAATTTATTTACTATTTCTTCACTACATTCACTAAATGTATTCTTAACAATTTCTTCCATGATTTGAAATTCAATTATTCAATTAATTTGAAGTAGAATTCCTTATATCTCCCAAAATAAATAATAACTCACATAAGAAATTTGTAAATTTAAAAAATTTTAAACTTTTAATGTAGCAATCCAAGGTCCGAAGTGTAGACCAATTGGTTCATCCAAACCCCATAAGGGGGGCAGAGGTCCAAGGTTCAAATCTTGGGCCTCGCCAAACTGAATGCTTGTCCCTTTCCTAGTGCTTTCAGCAGTGTAAAAGGTTTAAAATGATTGTGGCATGGTGGTTATAGGGGCGGACTGCATGAAGATCTATGTGGCGGCTTCTGGGGCGGACAACGTAGAATTTTGTGACAGCCATAAAATCTGGACAACCTATCGAGATTCGTGGTGGCTATCGATTCCACCATGTAAATTAAAAAAAAAAATGTAGCAGTATTTTTGTCTCCCTACTACATTAAATTTACAAATCTAAAAAACTATCTTTAAAATTTTAAATCTTCAATATGTTCAAATTTCCTTAAACCAAAAAATATTCTAATTTAAAAAAACTTTAAAAACTAGAAGCTTCAAACCTTTATACCTTATAACTCTGCAAAATAGTTAAATCCTCAAGATACTCAAAAACTTAAATTCTAAAAAATTCAAAAAACTTTATGAAAATCCTTTTCACTCCAAGAAATCAAATATATTTAATTCTTTCATAATAACTAAATAAACTTCAAAAATGTGGAAAACCTTATAACTCCCCCTTAATAAATCTTACTAAAAAATAAATATAATTTGCTTACTTTCCCTCCAAATATTTCAAAAGGTGATTAATGTACCTTTCTATTGAAGTGCTTAGAATAGAAGAATTCTTCCTTTGAAATAGTAACACATGGATGCTACCTATATTATCTTCTCCTTCTGTTGTGCTCAATTTTAATAGCTACATGTTGAATAATATTCAAGATTTTAGAATTATGGTGCTTAGGGTTTTGGCTTGTATCTTCAGTTGGGAAGTAAGTTAGGATGATGTCTATTGTAAAATATGTTATAGGCTCTTCTTGTTGGAATTCTCTTCTACCTAGACTCTTCTACTAATGGATAATTCTCAGGTAGCATTCTCAAGCCTCTCTAGATGTTGCCCTGAATAGTATTACCTTCTCTACCTACTTATATTTGTTGGCCACTATGTCTTCAACGTTGGCAGCTAAGTTATATTTTTTCTTTTCTATTGGCCATTCTGTCACTTCATTCTCTCCTACACTAGCCACTGAGTCACTTTGTTTTTCTTCTATGCTATATAATTGGTCACTTCATTCTCTTGATTACACTAGTTGCTTGGTCACTCTATTCTCTTGGTATTTATAGCTACTTGGTCACTATATTATCTTGGTTCTGTTGGCTACTTGGTCACTCTATTCTCCTAATTACACTAGTCACTTCATCACTCTGTTCTCTTGGCTACACTAGTTTTTTGGTCATTCTATTATCCTAGTTACAATGGTCACTTGGTCACTCTATTATCTTTGTTATGATGGATGTTTGGTCACTCTATTATGATAGCTTCTTGGTCACTCTATTATGTTAACTTCTTAGTCACTCTATTATGTTAGTTAGTTGTTGCATGTAATGTGCTAAGATATTGATAGTGTTGCTTTTACTTGTCTATTTGTTGTTATCTTCTTATATTTTTATATCTTGATAAAACTTTTTTATTAAATTTTTTTATTGTCTTCTAATGTAGATAGCGCTTATCATGATACTTTGTTGCTATCTCTTCTATGAGATGCTCTATTGTGCCCGAGTAGAAATATAAATCACTCATTTAAACAATAGACTCAACTCTAATCTAATACATATTTACATTTGTACCATTAAGGTACCATGGGGGTACAGTACCATGTACCAAATAAAATAATTTTCTTCAACACACCCTTGTATTACGTTATTTGGTTATTGAAGACTTTAGTCTTCAATATTTGTTTTCATCTTCAATCTTAAATCCTCACATGACCCTGCATTTTTCCTGAACATATATTTGAGATTTATCTTCACCTTCATCTTTGAGTTCTTCTCTGAGTTCTCCTTCATATATATTCTTTTATTATTTTGACTTTATATCTTCATTGTCTAGTTAAAAAACAACTTGAGCTTCTTCTTTTTGTTTGGTCTCTAGTTCATGTACAACATTCTAATTTTTTGCAAGATAAAGTTGGACCATACTTGATCCATTTTAATTTTTCTATACAATCAAACACTTCATGATTAATAATATCAAATATGTTTTTCTTTGATTTGTTCTTTGTCCTACATCTCTAATAGAACATTTTTCTCTATTTTTCATGATATTAGAAGTTACTTTAAAAATGCTTTTCGAAGAAAGTTATCTAATTTGAATAATAGGATTCTTTCAAATATCTCATAATATTTTATTTTATATAATTTGAATAATAGCATTGTTTCAAATATGTAATAATATTTTCCTTTATACGAATAAAATATTAGATAATGAGTTTTTATTCCACAAAATTTGCATGGATAAATATTCTAGCAATTAGCTTCTTCATACCCAATTCTATTGCAATAATTACACTTCAATTGAATGCAACACCCTCTATTTGATATACGCTTCCATGTGAATGCTTTGTGTTCATTTATTTTCTTAAGAAAATAATGTACCCATTGATTTACTATTAAGGCAATTTTCCCTTTATTTTCTTTGTAAATAAGTCATACATTTTCAGAATCCATGTCACTTTGAGTAGTTGTAGATTCTGTTATAGAATTTATTCTTGTTAAACTACCAATTTGTGATTTTGTAGTAATAAGATCTAACTTTGAGTCCTCAAGTGTATCTCTAAGCCATTTTGGTATTTTCTTCTTCTTATCAAAATCATCTATCAAGTTTTGAGAATAAAACTTGAATTTGTTCACTATTTCTTCACTACATTCACTAAATGAATTCTTAATAATTTCTTCCATGATTTACAATTCAATTATTCAATTCATTTGAAGTATAAATCCTTATATCTCCAAAAAGAAATAGTAACTTAAATGAGAAATTTTAAAATTTAAAATTTTTAAAACTTTTGATGTAGTAATCCTTTTGTCTCCCTACTACATTAAATTTGCAAATCTAAAATAAAATATCTTTAAATTTTTAAATCTTCAATATCTTCAAATTTCCTTAAACCAAAAAATATTCTATATTAAAAAAAATTAGGAACTAGAAACTTCAAACCTTTAAACCTTATAACTCCTCAAAATATTTAAAGTCTCAAAACACTCAGAAACTTAAATTCTAAACAATTCAAAAAACTTAATGAAAATGCTTTCACTCCATAAACTCAAATATATTTAAATCTTTCAAAAAAACTAAACAAACATAAAAAATATGGAAAACCTTATAACTCCCCCTTAATAAAGCTTAATAAAAAAATTAATATAATTTGCTTACTTTCCCTCCAAATATTTCAAAAGGTGATTAACGTACCTTGCTACTGAAGTGCTTAAATAAAATAATGCTTCCTTTGAAATAGTAACACATGGATGTTACCTATATTGTCTTCTCCTTCTATTGTGCTCAATATTGACTACTACTTGTTGAATAACATTCAAGATTTTAGAATTATGGTGCTTAGGATTTTGGCTTATATCTTTGGTTGGGATGTAAGTTAAGATGATGTCTATTGTAAAATATGCTATAGGATCTTCTTATTGGAATTTCCTTCTGCTTAGACTCTTCTACTAATGGATAATACTCAAATAGCATTCTCAAGCCTATGTAGATGTTGCCTTGAATAGCATTACCTTCTCTACCTACTTATATTTGTTGGCCACTAAGTCTTAAATATTGGATGCTAAGTTATATTTGTTTCTCTTCCATTGGCTACTCGATCACTTCATTCTCTCCTACACTAGCCACTCAGTTCTTTGTTTTTCTTCTATGCTATATACTTGTTCACTTCATTCTCTTGGTTACACTAGTTGCTTGTTCACTTTATTCTCCTAGTATTTTTAACTACTTGGTCACTATATTATCTTGGTTATGTTGTCTACGTGGTCAATATATTCTCCTAGTTACACTAGTCACTTCATCACTCTGTTCTCCTGGTTACACTAGTTGTTTGGTCATTATATTCTCGTAATTACAATGGTCACTTGGTCACTCTATTCTCTTGGTTATGATGGATGCTTGGTCACTCTATTATGTTAGCTGCTTGGTCATTCTATTATATTGAATACTTAGTCACTCTATTATGTTGGTTGGTTTTTGCATGTAATATGCTAAGATATTGATAGCGTTTCTTTTACATGCCTACTTGTTGTTGTCTTCTTAAAGTTTTGAGTCTTAATAGCACTTTTCTATAATACATTTTTGTTTTTTTCTATTGTAGATAATGTTTATAATGGTTCTTTATTGCTATATATTCTATGAGATACTATATTGTGCCCTAGTAGCACTTATATTTCTTGTTTGCTCCTAATTATAGTTATATTCTATATTCCTTTCTTGTTTTTTATTTTTATAGGATTGAAATCCTCTTGATGGCACATACAACTTTTCCTTCTACTACATTGAAAATAGGTCCTCAATGAACTAATCTATGTCCAAGATTGAAATTATATGAATATTTTTCTAGTCATCCATATCTTTTTTCTTATTTTATTAACCAAATATTTAAACTCTTATCTATGACCCTATATTCCTAATCTTTGGAAGTCTCTTATCTGTATTTCTTAGTACTAATATCTTCTTAGGAAGCTTATACTACTTCTTTATCCTTGGAAGCTTTGATGCTTCTCAATATTTAGAAGCTTTGGTGCTTCTCAATGTCTAGAAGCTTAGATGCTTCTCAATCTCTAGAAGTTTTTATACTTCTTAATATTTGGAATCTTTGATGCTTCTCGATATCTAAAATATATCTCTAATGTCTTATGTTTTACCTAAAAATAAAAATCAATATCAGGATGACTTTGAATGTCCCTACACATCCAAATTTCTTCTAAGATGACTCTCTCAATCAATTCAATTGAGTCCTAGTATTCACAAATTTTCCTCGAATGAAGTGGAAATATTCTAGCATCCAAATTAGGGTGAATTTACCTTGTACCCTCAATATCTACTCAATTAGACCTTCAAAAATAGAGTCTAATTCTTCACTACTATCAAAGTGGAGAGACTCTACTGTAATGGTGTCTAAAATATAACTCTATAAAAAATGGATAAAGTTAAGTGGTGGATTTGATACCAATGTTTGCTTTTAATCCTTACTATCTCAAAATATCTCATGTCCCAATATAAATAAGCCACAATAGTATATGTTAGAATATCAATAATCAAGAATAGGATAATAAATGTGAGTAATCAACTATATATCTTGGCCAATATAATAATGAAATAACATTCACTTATAATATCGAATATGAATGGCAATGGCCAAAATCATTGATGTACATGCATGCATAATACTTACAATATAAATTGCTCAAAAATATGTATCAAATGTTTATTGCCAATACTTGCTATGCGATGATAAATAAAAATTTTATCACCGCATAAAATTTTTTAACTTACCCAAAAAAAATACTTGTTATGCGGTGATCGCTATAGACCATTTTTTTATTACATTATATGGAGCTTAGTCTCTATAATATAGTCATAGTAATGTGAATCTTCAATACTTATATATTCCACTCCTCACATATCTAGGAGATGTGATATTTCCTATTCTTGATCTTTGGCTTCTCATCTTGCCACTTGTATACTAGACTATTCACTCTCTTCTTACATGCATACTTGACTTTATGACACTTGCACACTTCTACATGAATCTTACTCTCCTACATGCACTATGAATACAAGATACTTGTGCACATCCTCACATTACATATTTGCACACTTACATACATGACATATGTACCTTATCCTAATACACACTTGCACTTTAACTTACATGATACTTGTGTATTTTCTACACATTGCACTCTTACATGACACTCATGCATTTCCTACACATTGACACTTACACAAAAGAAAAATATAAATAACTCATCTAAAATATAAATGCAATCTTAATCTATTACATAATTGCATTTGTATCATGAGGATAAATTAGCATGTACCAAATAATGTAATAATATTCAAAAAAATTATGTTAAAGGATAAGTTGGTTTGAAATATATAAAAACATGATTGATTTGTCAAAGTGAACTATAAGGATATAAACCAATTAGAATTTTCTTCTTCGATTGATTTTACTTAGAAGGATATTTATTCATAGGAGGCCCTCCCCAAGATCTTAATATTCCTTTGGTTAGTAGTTAGAAGTAAGACTCTTACATAAGAGATCCTAGAAAGGGTATGATATCATGGACCTTTTAGTGTGAAATATATAGAAACATAAAATCCTTTAATTTTTTATTGTCCCTTTCTTATACTATTTAAGACTATTTTTGTATATTTGAGAGTATAATAGAAAGCTCCATCAATATTGGAAGAGTTGATGAAACAATGGATTAATTTTTAATATATAAAGCAAGGTTATGCATAGTGATGAATATTCACCAATTGGGTGAATATTAGGATTTTTAAAATTGAAAATTGGTGAATATGAGGACCCTCGACATCGGCCCATTCACCTAAAATTTTCAGGACCAATTTTTTCTTAGGGTCAATTCACCACAATATATATCCAAACATAGGCATATTTGTACTTGTTGGAAAGCTCTTTTCGAGCCTGATATAATGGTGGTGGTTAGATGAAGTTATAAGGTGATTTAATAGGTCAAAAGTTATAGCAAACATGACCTTACTTTTTAGGGCTTCAAATGCCCCACATTTTGGTGTGAAGATGATTGATTTGATTTGATTTGGATTCGCCATGATTCACCTTGATTTTGATTAGGATTCACCATTTTTTTACAAGTACATTTTGAGTCCAACCCCTTATGCATAACCTTGATATAAAGTATTATGTATTTTGTGGAGGATTGGTCTTGCCATGATTTATTGGAAATTATGGCTTGAAATAAATAAGCGAATTTAAAAAAATAAGTGTCAAAATCATGGTTAAGTTTGGAATTGTACTATTATCTCTCCCAAAAAATATTTAGAGGTATGCTTCTCATCATGGGAAGTATCAAGGGAAGAAGAATAGGTGCCAACCTCTTGGTTATAATATTGGAATATACATAAAAAATTAATTTACAATAATGGAGTAAACATGATAGAAATGTCTAGAAACTAAGTTTATCAAAATTAATTTTGATGGTGCTTCTAAAGGAAATCCAAGAAACACTATGGAGTTGATATCTTTTGATACAATAAAGAAAAATTTCTTCACTCCAAATCATATAAAACTTTTAACAACCCAACATAATCTATATTTCGACAAGGGGGTTTTTCTTAAGTAAATACAACAAAATAAATTCCAACAGGCCAAAGATTCAACCAACTAAAATCATCTAAACAGGTGGATCAAACAAACATACATAATCAATACACCATAGGCAAGTCTATAAATCACAAGTCACAGGCAGGTTGACAAATCATAAGTCATAGGCAGGCCGATGAATCACAAGTCACAAGCTCAACCAACTGGCCATTGTTAAGTGTGCCTAGCCTACATGCTTGGATACTAAATACAGGGTATGCTAGCCCCTTTAAATATATCTCATACCCTTTTTCCTATGAATGTGGGATTTAACCTACAAACTTCAAATAAAAGTTCACATGTAGGTAAAATAATCTTCAAAAATATTAACCATTTTAAATTTCAAGGCCAACGGGCGTACGGTTCACAAGTTATGGTTCTGACAAGGTGCATCACTAACAATGGATTTTATAAGACTAAGACAATAAGAAGAATCTTTAGTATGGTTAAAGAACATAGTTAGTAGACAATTTATAACTAAGGAAGGATACCATAGACACCTAAAATTCACACATAACTACCTATAGTCATTTGTGGGTTCGCATATATACATAGAGACATGTGAGATACATGTAGGTACGCATAGACAAATGTAGACATCTATAGACACCTTTAGACAAGCATAGGAAAGCATAGGAAATCATAGTCAATCATAGTCAATCATAGTCCCAAAACCTACAAAAATACACTAATCACTCCCAAAACACATCCTATTCATGTAAGGGCCATCTACAATCCCCTTTAGGCCACCTAAGCCATTTCCTACACCTAATTAGGGCCCCCATGTGACCATTTTCTCCAAAAACCCTAATTAGGGTAATTCCAATTCTATTTTGAAAGTCACTTTTCACTTAAGTGCACTTTATTGCCTAAACATGTTTAATTAGGGTTAAGTCAAGATTAGCCCTAATTCCCTCCTCACACATGTGTGCACCCACTTAGTTAGGATATTTCTAAGAGATACCTAACCTAACCTCCAACTAACCTAGGGATTGTCTTATCGGGGTTAACCCTAACCCTTGCTCACACATGTGTGCACCTAGGATATTTCCTTCAGGGCACATGAAGGAATGACTCAACACTCCACTTCATCACCCTAACCTCACCATGGTAGAGCCTAACCCAGAGTCTAGGCCATCTTACAAATGACACCTTACTCTCCTCCCTACCCTTGGCCCACTCTATAAATAGAGGACCATTTGTACAAAAAAGAATGCTCTCACATTTTGGTTAACATACCAAAACTTTGCTAAAATTACTCTAGAATATTCTTTGTCATTTCTATACTTGTTCAAAATCCTATAACCTTACCTGGAGCACATATAGATAGAATGTTATATCAACCATTCAATAGTAGCAATATTCACACATTGTCGTGTGAACTTGAGCGAAGGTTTGTACACTGCCATGTGAACCTGGTATACAACAACCTTGCAACTCCAAATCAGGTAAGTATACTTTGCTTATGGTTTTTACAACATTTCCTCCATTTTTTAGTATGTTTTATCACATATTAGGTCATTTTTGTCTATACAAATATGGAATATGATCCATGATAGGTCCAAAAAAACACTAACATATTTTTGCAGGTTTATATAGGTATTACAAACATCTCCAAGCATCCAATCGATGGCACACATACAAAGAAGCCCACCTACATTGAGGGCACCATAAAACATCAACAAGTGCATCTGCATTTACATTGAAAAAGAGAGGGAAATCTATCTCAAGAGAGACTATTATGTAACCCCCATTTTGAAATCAATAATAAAAGACACTTTGCATATTTTCATTAGTTTTGGAATTGATGTTCTACTTTTCATGTGTTACATTTTGGCACGCCCGGTGGGACCCCCACAAAACTATTTTAGACTAGCCTTCTTGCTATCTAATTCATCATATGGCTTTATTTTTGGTGTTACAGGTACTTTGAACCCGAAACAAAGTCTATTAAATCCTTGAAACACATCCTAGGCTTTCTGCTAAGAAGTTACAGGCTTCTAAACCTAGTTTGCACACCACCATGTGAACCACCAGTCAGGTTCGCACACCACCATGCGAACCCTACCAAACAGTTACAGAATAGTCTAGAACTATCAGCCCCTATAACAAAAAGATCATCCAACACTCCAGGAGGTAGGTATTCCTCTTAGAACATTGTTTTTCATTATTCTTTTGCAAATAATGTTCTCTTTCAAAAGTATCAACTCACTTTTCAATTTCATTCAAAAGGCACATAAATTAGGGTTTGTTATTTTTAGGTCTTTCAAAATACCTAGGTTAGAAAATTTCAAATCTCTTTCATGTCATTTAGATTAAAATTTCAATCTCTTTTCAAAGCATTAGAGTAGATTTTTAGTCCTTTTCAAAAACATCAACTCACTTTTCAAATTTCTTTTAGAACACTAGATTAAGCTTTTAATCTCTTTCAAAATCACATTTAGGTCATATTTTTTAGATTTTCTTTTCAAATCGTTTAGAGTAGAAATTTTTAAATATCTTTCACAAATCCCCTGGGTAACTTGCATATTTCTTTTCAAGTCATTAAATTAGGGTTTCAATTTCTTTCATATCATTTAGGTTAAATTTCCCATTTCTTTCACAAATCCTCTAGGTAACTTGCATATTTCTTTTCAAGTCATTAGATTAGATTTCACATTTCTTTCCAATGCACATAGATAGATTTCAAATTTATTTTTTTGTACACCTCCTATTTGATTTCCTCTCAAGCTTCCTGGAGTAGATCTCTGGTTGTTTCCAAAACATGTCTAGGTTCAAAAATATTTTCAAAAATCATATAAGTTTAGTTACTCTTTTAAAAAATCATCTAGGTTTAGTTTTTATTTTCAAAAAGCATCTAGGTTTAGTTTCCTTTTGAAAATGCATTTAGCTAGTTTTTGCTTTCATATCATCGATAGCAAACTCACTACCACACACTCACATTTCATACACAATGGTAAGATTGGACTTCATCACCAATCCCCACTCGATACTGGTGACATTGGAATTCATCTCCTTCCACCATATCACCCCCTAGACACCATAGTAGCCCCCAGGAGTGGTTTTTCGGACTTCATCACCGAAAGATCCCCTACTCTTGAGACTGGTTTTTTAGAATTCATCATCGAAAGGGACATTTGAAGTGGGATAGGATTAGATACCTTTGTTCAAAAGGCTCATATAATTCATGAATAGGTAACTATCATTCTTGACTAAGCTCACCCGAGAGTGAAACGACCGCTTGGTTGGGCCAATAGTAGGTCTTAGATAGTGCCACCTCTTCTCGTGAGAGGATTTTGGACTCATTAGCGCATTTTGAGTTCCTCCCCTTTGGATATATTTTTACTATACCTTCCATTTAGTTACCACTCACTTATTGAGATATTGTTCTATTTTATGCACCCTTGGGTGTTGTAGGAGGTTCCATGTCAATGACATTCCCTTTTAGAGTCTCACTTCATTTCTAGTGTCATGTCATAGAGTAGGTACTATCATTAAAACACACAAAACAACCAAACATTTATTTTTCTTTATTTAGCATTGATTCCAGTTGCGCTTTGTATTGCACTCTCACAAAAATTGGTTTCAACACATTCACTTGCTAGCAGCCCACTTGCTGGCTATTCATAGTCTATCACTATCATTTTTCTATCAGATTCACTATCTGGAGTAGGTTCACATAGCATTGTGTGAACCAGATTTCTGTAGTACAGGTTTGCACAATAGTGTGTGAACTTTGTTCTAGTGCATAAAAACACACCAAAACTCATAGATTTGCATAAAATATTGCATAGAACACACTCACAGGTTTAGATTTACATTTTTGAATAGTTTTGAGCACCTAATTGCACTATACATCACCATGCCTATTGTTACTCATAGTTGAGTGCACAAGCAAGTGCATATTGAGGAGGAGGCTTCTTATGCCACCTCTAGTCAATCTAGTAATTCCCCTCCATTCATGAGAGAAACATCCACTCTCACACATAATCTCCTTACTAGTTTTGAGCCATCTTGCATGCACACCATATCCCATGGTGAGACCTCTATTTCTAGTAATATGCTCACCACATCTTCTGGTGAAGATCATCCTCTTCTTCCTCATTCACCCCCACCTAATCCACCATCCACATTTTATGATCATGTCATCTATACCACTCTAAGAGACCCATATCCCTTCTTCACTATTAATGAGGAGACTCCACCTACCTCACCTACTTCTACTCATCATTTTCTTTAGGATCCATCTCATTCCCTTCTTGGGGATGACCCTTCTTTGCTTAATCATCCTCACCCTAAGGCTACATCATCTACTCCCATAGTAGGGATGATTTTAGATCCCTAATCCTCCACTCCTAAGCACTCAAGTGCCTTTATCACAATCACCCTTACAATAGTCCTCATTGCAACAATAGTATACTCCACTCACATCATCCTACCAATATGCTTCTCAAGCACCACAACAACCACCTTCCCAACAATCATATTTTCCATCTTATGATTCCACATCACAACCACCATCCCAATCACAATAATTCATTCCTCAACAACATCAACAAATCCCATCTTCACAAATCTTTATGGATACGTTCACCATACCCTCTTCTTAGGCTTCCACATTTGATACCTACACTCCTTCCTCATCACTTCCTCCACCTACATTCCCCTCTTCTAGGATGTATGATATACCATATTCCACTCCACTTCCAACTTCATCTAACTCCACCTTTCAACTTCCTCCACCTCACCCATTTCAGGCTCCCCTTCCATTCCTCTCTCTACCTATAATCCACTCTATCCATCTTATCTTACCAATCCCCCATGCTATTCTACCCAACCTAAGTTCTCCATTCATCACTCATTTGATCCAATGCAGTTACCATATTTTGGCACATCATATCACCATCCACCTTCATCCTCTATCCAAACACCACTTCCCCCACCACACTATATTGAACCTACATTCTTCATGACACCTCCTTCCTAGTCATCCTCTCCAACCATGCAACCATCATAAAATATTCCTATGCAACAAGTACAGGCTCCTACAACCACAATATTACCATTCTAAGTAGATATCTACTCCACAACAGATTCTCCCATCAGCCTGTATGTTTCATATTGTTCAGCAACCACATATTCAGAAACAATTTAAGTATATTCCTCTTTCACAATGGGAGGAATAGTAGCTCCAATACCCTCCCCATTCTCAGTATTCTACTACCTCAGCATAGTTCATCGCACCCCCATCACCCAAACTCCAACTCTTACAAGAACAAGTTAAGATGTTGGATCTCTACACAACTGGTTACGGGCCCTAGAAACCCACATATAATGAGTTGTGCAATGAACCTATTCATCCTTTAATTCCCATTCCTCCTTACCCATACCATTTTAATATTCTAAAGTTTGAAAAATACAAAGGTAAAGAGGACCCTCGAGAACACATCAATAACTATCGCTTCGCATGCTACCAACTTCACAGCAGTGATCCCCTCATGTTGTATACATTTTCTCTCTCACTTGGGGGACAAGCCCTCGATTGGTACAACATGCTCCCATACCATAGCCTATTCACATTCGAACAATTGGCTAATTCATTTCTAGAACATTTCTCCATCAACATCAAGAAGAAGATAAACTTTTTTGATGTCTACACCTTGCGATAGGCTGATGATGAACCTATCATGGACTTTATATCTCGATGGAGATCGGTCATCCATGACCTAGCTCATAGCCTCCCATACTTCGAGCTCATCACATTATTTGCCAAAATCTATCACAAACACATCTCTACACCTTTGCAACTTCATCAAAGCCACACATTTGATGAAGCCATTGCTCAAGAAAAGGTCATTGAGGATATCAAAGTCCAATATGGCAAAATCAAACTTTGATAGAAGCCATATTACAATTCAAATTTTTACTTCAATCAGAATGCATCGAATCAACCCTTCTCTAAACCACCACAAACCAATCAAGTGGTAGCAACTTCTCTAGCCTCTTCATCGATCTCACGACCTCCTCCTCCACAACAATAGATGTTTCAGACTAATGTACCTCCTCCATCTAATCCACAACAAGCTCATGGTCTTCATCCTCAACCTCCAAGGTGAAATTTGACTCCACTTTTTGAGCCACTACTAGCTCTATTCCAGAGGTTGTATGATGTTGGTCATATCACCTTACCTGAAGTTAGACCTATTGACCCAAATCAACCCAAACCTCATGGGTTCAACGAATAGGCATTCTATGCATACCATCGATAGCATGGCCATGATGTAGGGTCTTGTCGCTCCTTCCATGGCCTAGTACAGGATCTCATCGATCGAGGTACCATTCAAGTTTCAAACCCCCTCGCACCACAAAACCAAAATCTAGGTATCTATCAAAACCCACTACTAGAACACAAGGGGACCAATCCCCAAGGAGCCCAATCCAATCCACAAGCCCAATCTAGGCAAGTTAATAATGTCCACCATGATCCTCCCTCACATAGAGTGGTTGGCATGATTAACCTCACTACTCATACCCAATATTATCCACCATGCCAGGATGCACCCATCACTTCACCTCCCATACCATTCACTTCTCCTCACTCACCTACAGCATCGAATGTTTCACCACCCCTACCATAAAATATCATCACTATTCATGGTAGTCTCACTCATCAGTTATGTAATACCCCAGCTAGACTATCCATTTTTGATTTATTACAACAATCTCAACCTCATCGTGAGGCATTAAATGATATTCTTCACTCAATCAACCTCGAAACCCATGACACAAATGCATTTGTGAATTTTTTTGGGAACATCCCTCACTGCATGCAACCTTCTATCAGCTTCCATGACCATGAGATTACCAAACTTGTGGGTGAGGGAGTTGATCCTCCCCTCCATATTCAAGCAACCATCAATGACATCACCTACAAGCATGTCCTCATTGATACTGGTTCTTCCATTAGCATCATCTCTACTACTACCCTTCATCACCTACACATTCCACCTACTCATTTTGCTACACCATCACTCGACCTTCATACTTTTGATGGTTCTATGTGCCCCATAGTAGGTTCCATCATCCTACCCATCCATGTAGGCATAAGGACCATGTCTACCTTATTCCACATCATTCAAGGTGAAATGCAATACAATATTTTGCTTGGACATCCATGGATCCATGACATGCAATGCATTCCATCAACCTTGCATCATTACCTCAAATATGTGCATGATGGACTAGTCCATTGTATTCCCATCGATGGTGACCCATTCAAATTTTGCAACATCATAGACCTCCCACTAGGACCTTCATCATCTTCTACCCAAGTCTTTCCTATTCCTTCACATCATCAGGTAGAGACATCTACATCCTCTCCACCACCTACCTCATCCTCACATCACTCACCTAGAACACACACACATTCCCTTGCATCTACTTCCAACATACATCCATCTTCTTCCATGGATCCCAATCCTACATCCATACCATTTTTACCACCTTCATCATGGCCTCCTCCTCCTTCTCAACCATATTCTTCCATAAATCCCATCCTATATCCATACCTTTTACAATCATCATGGCCCCTCTAAACCTTCAAATCCCACTCCTGCATCCATATAATTTTCACCACCATATTCATGGCCTCCCTCTCTCTCGCATCCATATTCTTCCACAGATCCTCCTATCCTTCCTACTCCTCATACACCTCCACTTCCATTTCATCCTTAACCTTGATCTTTCACTTCATCTCATAACATGACTTTGCTACACCCCACATCACAGTTTCCACATGTGGCTCATCCCATCCCTTCCACCATAATTGAATGTCATGATTGGGAACAATGAGCCTCTCACCTGGATGCCCAACTATTCCATTCTTCTACTACTACTATCCATGATTCCCAAATTTCATCTTCTTCCTCTAACTTAGACTCACCACCTCGTTCACCACCACATACGTCACCACAAGTATCCATTTTCATGACCAATTCTAGTCCTAGGTGAATATAATGTGCATGATGCTCACATGCATCCTTCGATGATCCAATATACCCATGACTTTGGTCACCCTTCTACCTCAGTGCTAACCATTGGTACCATCATACCACTTGGTCCACCAAACAATTGTACAAACTTCATCTATGTAGGCCTTGATTCATCGCTCCCAACAACTATACCCCCACCACCACAATCTAGCTTCTATGGCACCTTAGACCATATGTCCAATCCACACTTCACCTTACGCTACCTTCAACATTTCCATTAGCATGGATTTGGGCTAGGATGTTATGAATAAGGCTTATGAATGCCCATCAACCCTTACATTCAATTACCCATAGATAAATCTGGTCTGGGTTATCACCCTATAACCATTCACTCACTCGAAGATGAGCTTCAAGATCTCACCCTTTACCATCCTCCAGTAAATCCTATACATTCATTAGAAGAGGAATTCAACACCGACATCCTCGATGAGTGTCCATCCCTCCATTCTACCATCAACATTCCATGCACCTTCTTTCAGGAAGCACCACCCTATGATACCATATCTACTTACTTCATTGATGATCTCATTGATAGATTTGCTACCCTTTCTCTCACATCTCCCTACATAGATCACACTCCTTCACCTTCCCCTCCATTGCCTATTCATTCATTCATACCATTGCATAATCACCGATAGGTCCTCCATTCTATGACTCAACCCCACTCTCCACCCATGGTTCTACATCCCCCATTGAATCTAACACATCATTTACATCCTTATGAGTCTTCATCTCTAGAATCCCCATATTTCACTATCTCAACCACCTCCATTAACATGGTTGATGTCAACTTATTCACTCCACTTCACTACACATCTCATTCGGATCACACCAACGCACCCAACCCAAACTTAATCGACTTCACTCACATATCCCCTACACCTTCATCACAAGACTTCTTGCTATCACCACCCATACTATGTGCTACAAATGCTCCTTCACCATCTACTCCACCTCACATTCCATGGGTTAATCATATGGATGTATATCTAGATGATGAATTCAATTTACCTGAGGCTATCGATGACCTCCATCTCATTCCCATTCCTACTCAACTCCAATATGGGTCCCACATGCTTGTGGAGGATACTATCGACATTGACATTGGTGATGACCCCACCAATCCCCACATCGTTAAACTTATTACCAGCCTCTCCTTAGAGGAACATGCCTCGTTTACCTCTTTTCTTAAAGAGTACATCAAATTTTTCGCTTGGTCCTACATGGACATGCCTAGACTCGACCCATCACTAGTCATCCACAACCTCACACTTGATGGGGATGCCAAGCCCATCAAGAAAAAATTATGATGCATGCATCCCATGATTGCCTTAATGGTAAAATATGAACTCCAAAATCTTCTCGATGTGGGGTTCATACAACCAATTGATTACCCAGAATGGGTATCCAACATGGTCCCAGTACCAAAGCCCATCGAGAGAGGTTCATGTATGCACTGATTTTAGGGATTTGAACAAAGCTTATCCCAAGGACAACTTCCCCCTCCCCAACATTGATTCATTGGTTGATTCCATCGTAGGCCATGAAATGATATCTCTCATGGATGGATTTTTTTAATTATAATCAGATCAATATCAACCCTACTGATCAACACAAGATATCCTTTACAACCCCTTAGGGGACTTTATATTATAAGGTCATGCCCTTTGGCCTTAAGAACACTAGGGCAACTTACCAGCATGCTATGACTTACATCTTCCATGACTACATGCACAAGATCATGGAAGACTACGTTGATGACCTCATCACCAAATCGAAAGAATGCTCACAACATCTCGTAGATCTTCGTAAGATCTTTGATCACCTTCTTGAACATAATGTGCGACTAAACCCAAAGAAGTGTGTCTTTGGTGTCACTTTAGGTAAGATCTTGGGGTTCATTATCTCTCAGTGAGGCATTGAAGTCGACCCCAACAAAGTCAAAGCCATCGTCGAGATGCCTCCTCCCATGAATCTCAAGCAACTACATAGTCTACAGGGAAAAATCCAAGCCATTCATCACTTTATCACCCAATTATCTGACAAGTGTAAACCATTTAACCACCTCTTACAAAAAGGGGTCACCTTCAAATGGGATACTAACTACCAACAAGCCTTTGACTCAATCAAAGCTTATCTTATGTCACCACCAGTTCTATCTCCACCACATCAACAATTACCATTCTTCTTATACATTTTTGCTATAGATTTTGCAATAGAAATGTTATTGGCTTAGAAGAATATGCTCAACCATGAGCAAGCCATATACTATATCAGTCATACTTTGGTCAGCTACGAAATGTGATATACCTACATGGAGAAGCTATGCCTAGATGTAGTCTTTGCTACATAAAAGCTACACCACTACATGCTTAACCACATAAATTTTATTATTGCTCATGATAACCCATTATGATACATGATGAATAAGAGTTATCATAACTCTCATACTACTAAATGGATCATGCTTCTTACTGAATTTGACCTCGAATTCATTTCTCAAAAGTCCATAAAGGGATAGGTCATCATCGACCAACTCACTAAGGCTCCATTGCCTGATAACCAACCACTCCTTATTCAACTTCTCGATGATTCCATCTTCCACATCACAGAAGTGGAAGAATATGTGGAACCCAAAATGCCAACCGATATGACACTATTTTTTGATGGCTCCCATTGCACCCACGCTAGGGGTGCTAGAATTGTATTTTTCACACCTGATGGGGAACCTCTCCCCTTCTCCTTTAAATTAGGTTTTCCCTACATAAATAACAATTTCAAATATGAAGCTCTCATTCTTGGCTTGAAGTAGGTACTCTCTATGCACATTAAATACCTTCAAATATTTGGTGATTATCTTCTTATCATAAATCAAGTCAAAGAAATTTGGTAATATCATTGCTCGATACTCCAATAATACAAACAAATTGCTCAACAACTACTCGCTCAACTTGAGTGGTATGATATCGAGGCCACTCCCCACTCTTCAAACCATTTCATAGACACCATGGCTTCCCTGGGCTCTTTAATACCACAAAACCCACTCTCTGACATGACACATGTGTCCATCCATACTTTAACACAATCTACTATTTCACCTTCATCCCCCATCGATGATGATGGCATCCATGTCATCCACATTGAACCACATGATCCTTGGTTTTCTCAGATTAAGGATTACATCAAATTAGGCTTTCTCCCTTATAACTTACCACATGCTCACCATCAAGCATTCAAACAAAGGGTGATTCATTACACACTATTAGGGGACATCCTCTACCATCGTAGTCATGATGGCATCCTTCTACGTTACCTCAAGCCACAAGAAGCTCAATGAGTGGTTCAAGAAACCCATGATGAAACTTGTGGTGGCCACTTCAGTGGCATGGCCATTACTAAGCGTATTTTATGCATGGGCTACTATTGGCCCAAAATGGAACATGATTATTGTGAGTATGTTAAATGATGCATCAAGTGTCAACAACATGCCAACCTCATACACTTACCTTCACAAGCACTACAGCCCATCCAATCCATGTGGCCCTTCTCGCAATGGGGCCTAGATCTTATTGGGTAAATCTCGCTTACTTCATCTAGCAACCATAAATTTATCATCACTACCATTGAGTATTTCACAAAGTGGGTCGAAGCTATCCCACTTATCTAGACTACGAGAGCTAAAATCATGATATTCATCACTGATCATATCATCTATCACTTTGGAATTCCCTCATAAATCATCTATGACAATGGTACATTATTCAAAAATAAAATTATCCATGCCCTATGCACCAAGTTCAACATTCATCATAGCTTCTCTACCCCATACTACCCCTAGGGTAACGACCAAGTAGAAGCTACTAACAAAACCATTTGCGCTATCCTTCATAAAACTATCGTAGAATCTCATCATGATTGGCATAATCAAATGCCATTGGCCTTGTGGGCCTATCGAATGAGTATTCATACTCCCACTGGGGCAACACCCTTTTCTTTAGTCTATGGTGTTGAAGCCATTATGCCTCTCGAGCTCGAGATACCCTCCTTACGCATCTCCATGCAAGACTTCATCGATGATGATACTGCTCATCAAGCTAGACTTGACCAACTAACTCTCTTAGATGAGCATCGCATCCATGCTATAGAGCACACACATGTTTACCAAGACCATATTCATCATGCCTACAATAGTAAGGTACACCAACATGAATTCTAGATCGATGACTTGGTTCTCAAAGAGAACCAATAGATCACTAGCCAACCCTATCACCTACAAGATAAATTTATACCCAATTGGCTAGGTCCTTACATTATCACACACAAATTTAGTTTTAGAGCCTATCAATTGGCTAATCTCGAAGGACTCATAGAACCTAAACCAATTAACATCATTCATCTATGCACATTCAATGCCTAGTTGTCTTAGGTACAAATCACTAATCATTGTACATACTATCATCATCATGTTGTATATATCACCTCACTAATACACTCATGATCCACATTGCACCAAACACACACCTTGCACTTTATGTTACACAATAGAAACACCTTTACTTTATATATCATTTTTATGTTGTTTATATATTTTGTCTTGTAGGTTCACTATCGCCAGCCACACCACATTCATTGGGACACCTCACACCAGATCTACATCATAGGCATACCCTTAGTCCATCATGTAGGACTTTTTAACACTCCTCCCTACACCAATCACCCTAATCGAACATACAGAACCCCCTAATATTGTTCATGTTCACCATTCATCCTTCTCATCCCATTTAGACCATGATACTTCACTCCAACCTCATTCACCCGATCGTAGAGATTCATCCATTTATCCTCACTCCAATGATAGTCAAGACTCCCTATCCTCCTTTGTAGATATGGGGGAACATTCCCACTCCTCGTACCCTCACGCAAGGGGCCCATCTCCTCCCACCTTAGTCGATGAAAGAGACCCCTACCTATCGACTTCTTTAGCTCGATGACCTTCATTTGTCTCCTTTCCTCCTAACAAGGGGAATTCACCTACTCACCCACACTCCTCAGGGTTACCTCCACCCCTACCTAATGGGATATCACCCTATGATCAGTCCCTTCATCAACACCTTTCCCAATCCATCCCTTCATGTACACACCCATCTTAACCATGCCACTCCCTACAACCATCACAAGCCCCACCTATTCTCTAGATACCTCCATCCCCTTTCATGGTACTCATCTTCAGCCTCTACCACCACCACATCACCAATATCCATCTCCACCTCCTTCACCTCATCCATTCTCATATCTGCACCCATATCCCAATGCCACCATTCCATTGGGCTCCCATTCTCCTCCTACCTTGATACCATCTCCTCCACCTATCAATATCCAACACATCCTCACTCAACTTGACAACCTTGAGCTACACATGAGCCATTATCGATGTCATTCACCCATACACCATTCTGGTATAACTCATACCTCCTTATCCTCTTCCATACCCATCCCTCATCCCCACACATAACCTCCACTAGAACCAAGGTCAACAATCCACCCACCCATGCCTATCCCACCTCCCTTATGCTCATCACCATCCATACCTTACGTTTACCCCATGCCTATCCTTTCAGAGCCTCTCTCCCACACATTCCACCAACTACTTCATATAAGGCTCCTCATTTTACCTAAAATCTATCCAATCAATCCACTTCACCCCAAATCAAGGGGCTACAATGAGCACCAATTTATATCTACCATCACCAATCAGGGCATGACATCAACAAGTGTCGCATCTTTGAATACCTCATCAATGACATGGTGGATGGAAAAACTCCTCCATAATTCGAGCATGCCACCTCTTCTACTAGAGTTTAGAGCACTTCACCTCATCCCATACCTCACCCCATACCATCACATGCATCATTCACATCCACACCCCACTACTTCCAATAGCTATCTAGCCACACAAACTATCAGAATACTAGTCACATTCTCACTCCACCTAGTCATTCACAATCTGAGCTTCACCACTCCCACATCCTTAGTTTATCCCACTATCTCTTTCTTTCCCCTACTCTCTCCTTCTTATTATTTTGCATTGTTGTATGGTCATACTTTAAGTAACTACATACCTATGCTAGATTTCCCTTCTCTCTCTTCTTCTTCTTGTTATTTTACATTGTTGTATGGTCATGTTGAGTAGCTACATACCTATGCTATATTTCCATTTTCTCTCTCTCCTTATTATTTTGCATTGTTGTATGGTCACACTTCGAGCAGCTACATACCTATGCTAAAATTTCTCTTCTTCTTCCTCCTTCTTGTTATTCTACATTGTTGTATGGTCATGCTTTGAGTGGCTACATACCTATGTTGAATCTCTCATCTCTTCTTCTTCTTTTCTTCTTCCTCCCTTCTTTGTCTTCCTTCACCCCTCTTCATCTACTTTCTTCAATTTTACTTTCTTCACCATATATTTTACCTATCACTCTTCTCGCTATAGGCAATCATCACATATTCTCCTTCTTACATTCATCTCTTCCACTTTCTACACTTTCCCACATGCTAGGGCAACCGCATCTAATGCTCATTCTTCTCATCATCTTCTTTTCATCTATTCACCTCTTTCTTGACATTTCCCAATCTCATCTCATTTAGTTCCACAAATTCCTCTTGTACATATTTTCATACATACTATATCTTTCATACTACTTCCATTGCATATACACATCTCACCTTTGCATCCATATCCATACTTGTACATTCTCCTTATAGAAATGTACTCATGATGGATTAAAACATGCACTTGTTAGCATCACCACTTGGATGTCCACTCCCCTTTTTAAGATTATGGATTGTGTAGCATTTTGTGTGATTTTGACCATTCGCAAGTTGAGCCAATCAAACATCACCTCTAGTTGACAAGTTCTTATGCTTCTCACAACTTTCCTTGGTTGGTTTGATTTCTTTCAGGGACCACTCACATATCTCACATCTTAAGCAAATTTTGAGTCTAGGGAAGACAACACCTTGCGTAGACATTGCCATTTAGTGAATGGTTTCCCCTACTCATCCTATCATTTGCATGATCAAAATATAACTTGAGGATAAACAAAGGGACAAGCATAAGCAAAAAAAAAAAATGGGTAGAAAACAAAAGCCAATGCCCACAAAAAAAAAAAAGCACAAAAAAGAATCAAAAGGAAGAGGGGCAGAAAACAAAAGGAAAAGCCTCCAAGAGTACTACCACTATGCTTGACTCCCTTTGGTCCTTCAGTTTAACATAACATCATGGGATGATTTCCATCACTAGAAATAGGCTCCAAGAGCCTACCTACTAGTGGAATAGTCTTACAAGTGGTGACACATCTATCACATTAGCGACCTTATTTTGTATAGATCACTATGTGCTTATGGATGAGCTAGCTATTTTGGCTAAGTTTACAATGGGTTAGTCCTACCTCCCTCAAAATGGATAAATGAACATCACTCATCACACACACTGGTCCCTGATAGACTTTGATCCAGTCAGGTTAGTTAGGGGTTGTGGTTGAACCTTGCTCAGTTTCTCATGAGGTTTGATTGCTACAACTATGATAGTCAAATTTACTATAAAAATCTCCTTTGCCATCCCACATATTTGAGATAATGGAATGGATCACATTACCACTAGTTTTGCAATGATACAAGTGCTTCCTCTACGCATTTCCTCATACACATACATGCATTGCATCTGTATTATGCATATTAGTCATTTCAATTGATCCCATGCATTTCCTACTCTACATCCTATCAGATTCATCCATCTACATCACATCATTTTCAATTACTCCTATTCTACATTAATATCATACTACCACATGCATACATATTCTTCCATCATACATTCACCTACTATATCTTACATTATACATACACATAATCCTAAGCTATGCATTCATCCACACAAAATCATAACACATGTAAATAACATCACAAACAAGAAACATATATGTATATATATCATGATCAAAATTCCCTCAAGCTACAAAAATAGAGTACATATATCATACATCTATGGTTGGCCTCCATAGCCACCACCTCACTATGCAGCACTACACAAGCCCTCTCATCCCTATAATCCACTAGGAGTCTCTCCACTCTCCTCCTACACCATCATCGCCACCTCTACCCTCCGCTCCTCGGTCACCCTACTCAACTCTAGAGTAGGTCCCACCACCTATGATACTACTAGCACTACCATCCTACTCAACTCTGGGAATCCCCCACCACTTGTGACTACGTACCCCATCCTCACCTCTATCTACACTACAAAAGGGGTACTCCATCAACTCTACTATGCATGTGTATGTGATCACAATCATGATCTCGATCATGACCCTACATACTCTAGGATCCCATGCCCATATAATGTCAACTACACCTCACACTGCACCTTCTTTGATGCCTCCTCTATATACATCCTCAATAAATCATCATTTTCTCATCATAAATGATCCACCTCCACCCTCAAACCTACCATCTCAACCATGGCCTACTCTACTGCTATCCTAGCATGATCAACCTCCTCCTACACCTGCTACTATCTCTCTATCTCCTTACATAGGTGCACTACCTCTACCTCATGTGCAACCCACACCACATCAGTGTCAACCTATGCACATTGCACACTCTCCTATAGTACTACAATCTTAGATCTCACTCTCTCCTCTAAGACCATGGTCTCCTATACCTAGCACCATAGATCTCCCACACTCTCTATGGCTCACCTACTCCACTATAAGCTATCCTCTCAACTCCTCACACTACCTCTACAACTCATCCCTCTCTACATAGCTCACCTACTCAATTATTTCTAGCCTCTCCTCTACTCTCTATCACTCCTCTAACAACCTCCCCTATCCAAAGCCTAATCTATCTCTGTCTCACTCAATCTCCCCTCCAAATCTTGCACTCTCTCCCATAGTATCACCAACTCATCATGGGCATCCATCATATCCTAAATATCAAATGGTACATCTAGCATACCTCCATCATCATCCTCCTCCATCACCACTACCCCATCCAATGGCTAGCTCTCACCACCCTCCTACTACCCTAGTGACCCACCCTAAGGAGACCCTACTATATCATCTACCACTATACCACCTACCTCCTCCTCCATAGGCACAACCTCATCTAATGGTTGGCCTCCATCACTAACCTATCACTCTAGAAATCCCATAATAGGAACTCTCATCCCATCATCCTGATGTCACCTCTATCATTAGAGAGGCTCCTCTATCTCCTCCTCTGACTCTACATCATGTATAAGTATAACTCTACCTATCCACCCACTACAAGTAAACCTACCACTAGATCCACCTAATCATCTATCACCCTGACTCTTGGCTACCACCTCTATATTACCCACCATATATCATACTCAGGAGTCATCCCTGCATCATCCATATCTAGGATTACCATCGATGGATCCCTTATCACATCTAAGGGAGGCACTATAGGTCATACTCCTAGCTCACCATCCCTCTACCATATCATGATAGGTGGATCTGGTCATCCCTATCATAACCTAAACTATTGCATGACCCTACTGAATGGGAAGAACTCTACCTATCACTCATACCACCCCACTACCCATCACCCTTGGTGGATCTTCCCCAAATACTCCTCATCCTCATCCCAAACAACCCTACCCTTCTAAGGCCTCCACTAGATATGCTTTAGCTCTAAATTTCCTAGCATCCCTCTCCAAAATAGGCCATCCCCCTCATGTCCCCTCTTCATCCTCTTCTCCATATCAATATACCATCTCAAGGCGTAGGGTACAAAGTCTCCCATAAACTCATGCACCTAGTAAGGCAATAATGATGGTCACTCCATCGTGATATGCTCCCATACCCACACCTACAATAATGGGCTCACACTCAAGCAAGACCACCCTACCCTCACCACCTCGTACAACTCTCTATACACCTATGCTAATAATATGGATGCCCATGCAAACACCACATCATGCTCCACCATATCACATACTATACCCATCATATTCCAAGGGAATTTCACCCCTAAACTATCTAGTAAAGCATAAGTCACTATCATGAGCATGGCCATACAATGGCGATTAGACAACATCTCATTCTTCCAATAATACTCATAGTCTACTCCCTTCTCATGCTGCACCTCTCCCCACCTATCACCAAATATCCACTATAGTATATCATTTCATGTACCATCTAATTCCACTCTCACTATAATGCCCTCTATCGACAACTTGTATATCTTGTATATATCCTCCAATATAATCATCATCTCCCCTATTGGAAGATGGAAGGTGTTCCTATCTCGAGTCCCACCTCTCACATAACATTGATATATATGCCTTATTGGCATGAATACTTTGCATCTCCCATAGGCCCTTAATCCACACTTTGCCCATCCATTCCCCATCTTCTTTTATCCATTTATCCCCCAAGGTATCTCTCAAAGTCTGCACATGATGTCATGGCTCAATCTTCTTCACCTATTTTCATTCCAACACATCACACAAATTGTTCATCAGTTTCACATGTATATAAATTCATTATCATTATTACATACAAATATTCATCACATCCAAACATCATTCATCATATCTCATGCATCACATACAAAAAAAAATGGTTTGCATGTGCAAACCTAGTTTGTACACTGCCATGCAAACCAAGGTTTGCACACTACCATGCAAACCTTGCAAAGAGGATATTTTTGGATACCCATTATGCCCTTTCATGGTAAATTTTTCATCAACATCCAAAAATAGCACATTCATTGCATACAAAACACTCAGTCAAACCTCACAAGCACACACTTCAAGGCATGCATTCACATGACTAGCCAAAACATCACAAAATAGAAAATAAATAACTTTTATAGATACCCATTTT
Organism: Wollemia nobilis; assembly: GCA_028583015.1. Classification (NCBI taxonomy): domain Eukaryota; kingdom Viridiplantae; phylum Streptophyta; class Pinopsida; order Araucariales; family Araucariaceae; genus Wollemia; species Wollemia nobilis. The sequence continues at coordinate 3,763,618 of JAQPPZ010017106.1, forward strand.
GGCCTTTCATAATGAAAATTCATTCAAATTTCACAAACAACATACCACTCATGCATCAAAACCAAGTCAAACCTCACAAACACACACTTTGAGGCACACATTCACATGACTTGCCAAAACATCATAAAATAGAAAACAAAAAACTTTTTTGGATACCCATTTTGGCCTTTCATAGTGAAAATTCATTCAGATTTCACAAACAACACACCATTCACGCAACAAAACAAAGTCAACCCTCAAATACACATGCCACACCACACCAATCAAACATTACAATCCAACAATCAAAATAGAAAACAAACAACATTTTTGGATACCCATTTGGCCATTTTCACACTTTGTGCACACATTTCAATCAAACACAACATGCACTCATTCATTCACACTCAAACATACATTTTTATACTTTTTACAAATTTACGCAATTCAAAAAGTTTAAGTTTCATGCACTTACTGGTGGTGTACCCCGCTCGTCACTCATGCTCATACGTCCTCCTACCATCTCAAATCTGGCTCAAAATTTTGATAATGCTTCACTTCATAAACTCTCTCTCACTCCTCTCCTCCCAAATTTACACAACACAAATGATGCTCGCATGCACGAAAAGGGGTTTTATTCTTCCAAATTTGTAAGTTTGCACACTGTCATGCGAACCTAGTTTGTACCCTACCATGCGAACCAACCCTCACCACATCATCTTCATATTTTTTTTCAAATTTTTAGTTTCCTCTTCAATTTCCATCATTATTTTCCCTATTTTTACACTTTTTGTTACCATCATCTTCTATCAATCAACTCATCACCACTTTTCATCCATTCCATTATCAATTCCTCGCTTGAGGGGGTATTCATACAAACATCCACTTTGCACGTGATAAAACAATCACACATCCAATCATGGGTATTACATATGTCTAAGAAATTTTTTGTTGAAGATTATCTCAACATAAATCCAATCCCAATCAAACATTTGCTAAATCATGAGAGCCATGCACCAAATGAACATGTCTTGATTCCATTATTTATAGTGGCCCTGACCACATTCTAAATGCTACACCTGATATGTCCTCACCACTCAACTCAAATGGTTTGACAAATGTCATCATGCACTCATCAATCAATCAGAAGCAAAAATTTGAAAAGGCATTTGTTCTATTCACAATTGGACCATCTTGCATTGATCATAAGAACAAAGCAGTCTTAAGTTTCTCCCAAAAGCACCTAGTACGATATTGTAAAATATTGTACTAAATTGGAAAATCACCTATTTCATCATCGTATTTCTTTTGTAATCATCCACATTCATTCATCCATAGATTCTTCATCCTTCCAATCACCTCATCACCTTCTTCTATCATATTTTTGTACTAAACTATGTTTTACACAACATAGTACAAAAAGGGTAAATGTAAACACCTAAAAGTTGCACATAATCACCCGTAGTCACTTGTAGGTACACATAGGCACTTATAGGTATACATAGGTACCTGTAGGTATGCATAGGTACATGTAGGCATGCATAGACACTTGTAGGTAAGCATAGGTAATCGTAGTCAATCATAGTTGCAAAACCTACAAAACTACACTAATCACACCCAAAACACCTCCTATTCATGAAAGGGCCATCTACAAGCCCCTTTAGGCCACCTAAGCCCTTTCCTACACCTAATTAGGGTCCCCATGTGACCATTTCCTCCAAAAACCCTAATTAGGGTAATTCAAATTCTATTTTGAAAGTCACTTTTCACTTAAGTGTACTTTATTGCCTAAATAGGTTTAATTAGGGTTAAATCAAGATTAGCCTTAATTCTATCCTCACACATGTGTGCACCCACTTAGTTAGGATATTTCTAAAGATACCTAACCTAACCTCCAACTAACCTAGGGATTGTCTAATCAGGGTTAACCCTAACCCTTGCTCACACATGTGTGCACCTAGGATATTTCCTTTAGGGCACATGAAGGGATGACTCAACACTCCTCTTCATAACCCTAACCTCACCATGGTAGAACCTAACCAGAGTCTAGGACACCTCACTCCCCCTAGCCTTGGCCCACTCTATAAATAGAGGACCATTTGCACCATAAATATCTCTCTCACCCTTTTGGCTAACATACCAAAACTCTACTAAAATTACTCTAGAATATTCTCTATCATTTCTACATCCATCAAACATCAGATAACATTACCTGGAGCACATCTAGATAGAAAGTTACAACAACCAGTCAACAATAGCAAGGTTGATACCACTATGTCAACCCGAACAGAGGTTCACACACCACCATGCAAACCTGGTCTACAACAACCCTACAGCTACAAATCAGGTAGGTATACTTTTTTTATGGTTTTTATAGCATTTCCTCCAGTTTTTAGTATGTTTTATCACATTTTCATGTCATTTTTGTCTGTATAAACATGGGATCTGATCCATGACAGGTCCCCAAACACATTAACATATTTTTGTAGGTTTAGACAGGTATTAAAGACATCTCCAAGCATCCAACCAGTGGCACACATACAAAGAAGCCCACCTACATTGAGGGCACCAGAAAGCATCAGCAAGTGCATCTACATTCACATTGAAAAAGAGAGGGAAATCTATCTCAAGAGAGACTATTTTGTAACCCCCTTTTGAAATCAATAATAAAAGATACTTTGCATATTTTCATTAGTTTTGGAATTGATGTTCTACTTTTTGTGTGTTACAGATACAAGGTAATGTTTGATTAAGATACTAATGAGGAGGTCCTTTGGAATTTTCTTGGTTAGATTTAACTAAGAAGGCATTAACATGATATTTTTCATAAAATAGGTTTTGGAAAGGTCCAATTCAATGTTTTTTGTGTCAAGGAGAAGAAGAAACAATGAATTTCATATTAGTTTGCTATGATTTCTTGAGAGAAGCATGGAGGGATATTCTACCCATGACTCTATTGAAAAAGTGGCCACCAATGAATCTATTGGACAATATGTGACAATGGTTAAAAGATAAATTCTTAAAAGGAATTTTGGTGCAATCCATTAATAGTGTCATGTGGTCTATGGTTGCCAAGAAATTCTATGTTGTTTGAGAGCAAGGAAATTCTACTTATACAAGATCAAGCAAAGATACAATATACTTATGAAGGCATAAAAAATCCCCAAAATTTAATATTTTAAGATAATTTGATATTTAATAGTGGATATTACAAAGCCTTGGGATTTTTTTCAATGGATCTTGTTAAGGAAATCTAAATAGATGTGGGGTGGGAGTTTTATATCAGGATGAAAAACACATATTCACTTTCAAAGTAGTTCTTGGTGAAGGTACCAATAATTTGGTGAAGTGGAAGAATTTGATCTTCTTGTTAGGAATGGTAGTGAAATAGGGAATAATAAAACTTCAAGTTTTTGGTGACTCAAAATTGGTGGTGGATTGGGATTTAGGTTTAATAGAGATGCAAAATTTGATGCTTAGGCCTTATTATGAACAAATGAAATTTATAGAAGCATCATTTGCAAAGATATCTTATAAACATATCTACAGAGAACTCAATGAGGAAGTAGATGGTCTCTAAAAAGTTGCCTTAGATATTCTATTTGGTGCTTGGTTAAATGATGTATTGTGTGGTATTGTGATTCCAGCACAATCTACACCCTTTTGATAGAAGTCATGGTTTAGGATATCTTTTGTGTTCTATTTTATATTTTAATAATTAAGGTCATATCTACAATATGACTGATGGCTACATGGTTGAAGTAACAAAATGACACTCTATAAGATGATTGAAGGCTTGCAACATGTTGTTATTATTGGAATAGGTCTGATAGACTTTTCAGAGAAATTTGAATCATTGTTAGGATATCCTAGAATAGCTCTAAATGGGGATGTTTTAGTAAGTATTATATGAGGGTATAAAATATTCATCTCACTCTAATTTTTTTTCAAAATTTGAAAATGAAAGATAAGGATTTTTTTTAGGAAAAAATATATACTTATTATTTTATGTATGTACTTATATGGTTACAATATATTATCATCAAATGAATCCATTTCTAGAGAGTGGAACCCATATAATGCTTATTGCTAATGCATTACATATTCATAGCAAGGAATTTCACTCTATATTAGTATTTTGTAGCTATACTTTTATGTTTGTATATGTTTAGACTTACTTATTGGAAGAGGCTAACTTTTAACTTTTCTTAAAAGAAATATCTTCCTGACTATCATAACTATATACATTAACATTAATCATTTCTAAATAAATATTAATTTCAATTTTATTATGGTAATTACTACTAAGGGTTATTTACAATCATGTATGAAATGAGTAACTTTAATATATTTTATAATGCATGTATTTTATTAATTTAAATTTTATCTAAAAATATTTTTAAAAATTAATTTATAATTAAATATATATATTTTTAATTTATATTAGATAAATAAAAGTTTATGATACAATTTTTTTTTCCTATTTTCATGGGTAAAATGAGAAGATATGATATAGCATTGTTTATCTAGCTCAAGCTCTCTTGATTTCCAATATATGTATTACTACTAAAAAAATTAAACCTCCTCCACATATAACACTAATTACAATTATATTACCATTAACACTTTTCTCTATAATTATTTATATAACATCATTGACTTATATAACTTATAAGGGTTGGGAGATGTGTAACAACTATGATTTGTATTATCGACAATATTGCTTGCAACATCTTTGCTTTGTAACAACAATTAATTTGTTACTTTACCTATATAATTAAATATTTATCCACTAAAACTTTTATACACTAATAGGAATTAATTTGTAACTATGTATTTATTCAGTTCAAAATTTATCCACTAAAATTTTGGAAGTAAGCTTTCTCGTGTTTTTAGTATATTGTCCTTATTCGGCTGAGTGCATGCCAACCAACACATTCCTTAGGTTGGGTCGGTAAAAAGGAGATGAAATAGGGGTAATAGAAGTAGCACCATAGATATGAACCAAATCTAATAGTAGGAAATAAAAAAGGTTACTGATTATCCTATGAGAAAAACAAAACAATGTATCTATTCACTTCCATAATTGTTTACTTTATTAGACCGTATACAAGAGAATTTATATAGTTCGAATTTTTTAAGTCCTTTGTATTTCATAAATACATATCAATTGCAGCCCGCGATCGGCGTGTCCATCGTACTTAACAAAATCGTTTTTTTAAAGGTCGCTTGATGCAAGAGCTTTGTAAGCCTCAGTTCACGTCATCGTGTCCATAGCTTAATTCTTAGAGAATAATTTCCTATCTCTAATCTGCAAGATTAAACCTATTTTATCCTTTTCTGTTTTCCTTAATTTTCGGGCGACATGAAAAACGTTGAAGAACAAACATTCCTGACGATGCATAAATTCTCAATGTCTGCTTTCGTGTGGGGCGGTGCTTTATGCGGCCAAATTGCAGGTGACATCTATACAAGTCAGTCTGTAAATAAATGAAATGGGGGGCTCAGCGAACCTTGTGGACTGTTTTAAATGTCGTGATTGAACTCGTCAATATTTCGTATTACGGACGACGTGGCGTCCAAAGGTCTCCGATATGCACGTATTGCACATATGCCTCACGCAAAGTCACTGAAACTGAGACCGCGACTTTCAGTCTTCACTTTGAAAGTACCGACGATCAGGCGGAAACATAGATCTGACCTTACACCTTCCCGTGATGCAAATCTCCGTAGATCATGTGGAAACAAATGTCACGAGGACAGATTGCAAGCCTACTAAACTTGAAACCTTAAGGGTCAGGTTCATGTTTTCATGTTCTTTTCCCTTTAAATCTTGACAATAGGTATGATCGTAGGGTTAAAATTTTGAGATGTATATATGCGCACTGATCGTTCACTACGTGATATAAAGCAAAATTTTTGGAGTTTAGGTGGTGCTTGCACTACACAAATTGGATACGGATTTAATATTAGCTTTAATATATGAACTAAGGTCTTGGATACAGTAGGATTAATGTTTTGTTCATATAGATCAACCAATCCTACTTATTTAAATGTTGTAACTATATTTGTTATTTTTCAAATGATGTTAGTAGAGGTGGTATTTGGAGCTAACAAATGATTTTTGGTTGGTCAAATATTTTTCTAAGGTTTATAATTTATTTATTTATTTGTTTTTTTTGTTAAGTTTTAATATGGATAAACATTCAATGATAATTCCTTTTTTCATATAGAAGTAATTTGAGCCCATTTTCTATATTGTATAGTTTTTACAGCCCTATAGATCGGTGACATCAATTCAAGGATTTATTAGTATCTTATATCAGATTTCATTTATGCAAAATAGAACCATATTGTATTCTTATCTCTTGTTTGATATTAATTCTAGTAGTTCATTAGCATGATTGTCAACAAATTTTCTTGCATCCAACTCATGTGTGATTTGAAACCCTTGTTCTACAAGTACATAGGTTCAAAAATCATTTCCTCTCATTTATTTATCAGAATAGTTTTGATGTCTTCATGGAGCACCAAATATCTAACTTCAAATAAGATTATTGGTGTAACAGTTGGTTATCTATACTATATCTAGAATATTTCATTTTTTTTGTTTATCCTTATCTTTTGTCAATGTGGATGTTTGCTCCAACTCCAAAACATCAATTGGTGTGGTGATTGGATATTTTTAGGTTGCAATAGAAGTAGGTTTTAAATGATCAATGTAAGATATACCTTTTTCCTAGGGGCCCTCTCTATCCATTGGCTACTTATTCAAAGATTTACCAACTAGTTGATGATTTAGCTATATTTTCTTGATATTGGAGGATAGATTATGGTCACCATAGTGCATGCTAAAGATATTCTCATAGGAAGCTAAAAATCTTAATCTAAAAAATAGAGATAAAGCTTCATGTTTAGGGATAGATCGATCCAATTCATATACCTTTGTCAAGAGAATATAGTAGGTTCCATTGGCCCATGGGAGTATTCATTATGGGGTGGGTGGTGTGTAATATATAAGATATTTTCTCTTTGGTCCTTGAACTTAGATTATGGGGGTGTTAAAATACTTGTAATTTTATCTTATTAGGTCAAGGATGACAGTGATAATGTACCTATGGGTTCTCTTGATGTAGCCTCTAGGAAAATGCTATGTAAGTCTTAAGATATTATCTTGGTAAATTTATAATTATTCTATATGTAAGCCTATGAGCATCTTTCTATGTAATATTATGGGTATTATTTTATGTATGCCTATGACATCTTGATGTAAGCATACATACACTTTTAATGTATTCACATTTAGTGATATTAGTTAGTCCACCTTGATGCATAACCATGACTTAAATGTGTAATATGTTTATTATATTATAATTTAACCTTCAAGTGAAGCTATGTTGGATTGAGGTTAATGTTTCATTAGGAATTTAGTATCACTATTAATTCATAATATGTGATAATATGGGAGTGACTATGAGCACCCATTCCTTATTATTTCTATCTATTTATAATGTTTATATCTCTCTCTATTTTCTTCTATACATTATTTTATTTTTGCTCTTCATCCTTTTTCTACATATTATTATCATCAATGTATATTTTAGTGTATTTCTACAAATTATTGTGGATTCTTTCAATTTAAGTATCTTCCAATATTATGGGTATGGGTTTGTATTTAGCACTCAACAATCTACTTTCTTATATTCAAACAAAAATTCACACCTTGCACTCCATATCTTATAAATTTCCTTATAGGATATGACTTGTAGAGATGCAATACCCAATATGCATTGAGTTAATCTAAGTTGCGATGTCATTTTATCCCTCATATCTCATAGTAATTCTTTCACAAGGGTGATACCTTATGTAAAGGTAATATTTTATTATCAAATTTCGTTGTCTCATCTATTGTTTAAATTTCTTTTATGTCCCACATTTCCATGCCAATCATCCTTAATTTTTATTGGGCATGTTTCTTGGAGTTGTTATCCTTAATATTATATCATATTTAATATCCATATGCCCCATATGTACCATTAATTAACCATATTTTATACTCTTATAAATAGTGTTTAAACCTTTCATAGTTTATTTTTATACTTACTTCCATAGAATTTTATCATTTATTGTTCAAACTTTCTTTCTTTTCTATAGCTCCATGTCAGTCATCCTCTATAACTATCAAGCATTTTCCTTAGAGTTATTACCCTCACCATCATGTTATCATTAATATCCTACAATCCTCATGTGTATCTTTGATTAACCATGTCTTAAACTCTCATAAAATAGTGTTTAACCCTTTCATAAGGTATTTTTATACTTACCTCCATAGGGTATACTTATGTATTAAAATATTTAAGGTGTTTGGTTGTCACTCTCATCATTGTAATCTTTTATCACTTTAGTAGTTCATGTTTACTTTAACTCTCATTATCCCACCAATAGGGCTAATGTTTCCTTCTTACTAGGTAACAACTTGAAGCTTTAAATCCTTTACATATTTATTTTATTTTTTGTTTATACCTCCTTCTTCTATATTTTTCATTCTTATTTTTATTCTATCTATTTTAAAACCACTTTATGGCATTTAAAATATACATGTATTGTAAATAATTTGTACAAAGTTTAATGGAATGTTTTTTGCAACACTTATTTTAAAAATTTCTTTCTAGATTTCCATATTGAAAAAGGATAGAGTCTCCTTGGCACTTCTTTACAAAGTGTCAATAATTGTTCCATGTTCCTCATATCGTTTAGCCAAAGCCTATGTGATATTTTTTAAAATGTTATGTGAGCTCATGGTTGTGGCCTTATACTTTATAATTTACATTTTTCTTTAGTGTAAATAAAGTTCACAATCCTCATCTAAATACACATATTCCTATATTTATAGGGCATGGACCATGAACATATATTTACACCTTCTCATTTCCTATTAACGTTGTAAAAAGTATTATCTATAAGTCAAATTATTCTATGTTTATGTGGAATTATTAGTTGCAAGTTTATCACATTTCTCATGTCAATGTGCTCAGTTTAAATTGATTTTATTTATACTCATATGCCATGTCATATGAACGACCTCTTCTAGAATTTATTCTTTTACTAAAATTTCAAGTATTCAATATTAGGTGTTCCATAAAAAATATCACATGAAATTTGCCTCATATAGTAGCAAAATATATCTAAATTTATCTCATTCAATGTTAATCTACCATTCTTAGTTTGGTTTCTATGAGACAAAAAGTTTTTGTTAAAGATTGCTATATCCAATTTTATAAATATTTTACAGGTTATTTAAAAAACTAAGCACGCACTTTAAAATATTTAAAAACTACATCTTTATAAAATGGAATAAAATATAAGTGTGTTCTAAAGGAGACAACCAAAGTGTATTTTAAAATTTCTAAAATAACAAATATATTGATGGTATTGGGATATTATGAGGTGATTGTAAAATAAATCTCATTAGAAAAGTATATAAAAAAACTTAAAACTATCCACCTCTAGAGACTTATTTGTATATATAGATTTAGTACTAGAATTTTATAGGAGATTAGATTAAAAATTGGGGAATATTTTTCTTGCTAATGGAAAGATGTTTTGCCAATGTTTGACTAGCTATGATCTTTTCAGATTTTAAAATTCATATTTACTTGAAAGTACTATAGCCATGAGAAAAATACAAATAATAAAATTTTGAGTCGTAGGTATGAAGATGTATTTAAATAAATTAGAAAGAATTGTATTTTTAATTCTAAAGGAAGAAATTATCAAATCAATATCAAATTCACAAAGGTGGATTTTAAACAAGAGATTATAGAGTCTATAGTCATCCTTAAGATCAATGGATAGAAGGAGCATAGACACTTTAAGTTATGGATATCACTTTTTTTAGAATTCATATTTATAGAGAAGAATAAAAATATTTGGGCTCACCTAATTTATGAGAAATTATTAACTCAACTTTCTGAAGCTCAAACTACTAGGATAATTTATGTGCTCTCATATATTGTATACATCCTTTTGAGGTTTCATCTAAATTCTAAGAGTCTTGGAATGAAAATAAGACATTCAATAAGAAATTTCTACCCATGAATATTATCCTAGATTTTATGCGTAAAAAATGGTGTCAATATGAGGTATTCATTCATGATAGTTTTTAAGACCAACCCTTCAAGACTTGATAGTGGATCACAACATAGTGATGTCAAATGTGGCAATAAAGCCCATAAAACTATATGAATATTTGTTTGTATAAGATGATAAATTTTCACATATTTAGGTTTTTAATATGTAAGAAAATTAGTGCCACTTTAAACCAAGATAACGATGATCTATTTATTATCAATCTCTATTGACTGGTAGAACGTTATTACTAAATATACATTACTAAGAACTTTAATTCACGTAAGTATATTCCTTTTACCATTGCTAAATATTAATATAGATATTCCATGGACATCAACATCCTTAACATTAAATTTTAGGTATTCTCATTTGGGACAATCAAAGAGAGAATTCACTATGATAGAAGTGAGAAATCAAAGTTGCATATCATTGATAGATGGTTACCTACTTTTACCAAAACCAAATTATGAATTTTGTTGGGATTTATTGAGGAGTTTAAGGAGTTAATAAGTGGAAATTATGGAAACCAAGATTGCAAAGATAGATCTGAATCATCAATGAGTAAGAAGAGATATATCAAGAAGAGGAAGAAAATAAGTACATATTATAAACCTTGAAAGATAGTTCTAATGAATCACAATTAGAATGATCAACATAATTTTTTGAATATATTACATTATTTGGTATATGCTAATGTACCACCTTGGGTATATTTCTATATCAGGAGTGTGTCTTATATTATAGTGTGAGTATTTAATTTATAAAATGTATTAAATGCATAAGTATTATTAGAATGTGCAATATTTTTTATAATATAAATGTGCATAATAGTCTATGTGCACATGAGTCCATAGAGTAGGAAATTGAAGAGTCTTACGAATAGTGAAGGCCAAGAGTAATCCATATGAAGAGTCACATTCCATTATATATGTGTCTTCATGTGTATATGTGAGGAGAGAATATGTAGTGAGAGTATGTGGAAGTATGGTGTATTTGAAATATTTATTATGTATCAAATACAATTTTATGAGAATTTGTTAATGGTATTTTTATGATTTGTTGAAAAAGTTATTTATGAATTTTATATGTTTATAATATTTCCATTATATTATATTTCATATTACAACTTTATTTTAGATCTTATGGTCATTTTATATTAAGTATTTAACTTCAAAAGCTAGCAATGGTATTAGAACTACAACAAGGTTTTTTCTTACACAATTTTTTTTAATTTGAAAATTATATTTCCACTGGTTAAGGAGAAAATAGTGAAGTTGAATAAATTACCTTTAGAAAAAGAAAACCAAGGAAGATAGTTTTTCCACTATGTTGAAGGAAAACTAGTGAAGGAATAGGAGATTTATAGGTCTTGAAGATAGACCTTGACATTGATAATATTAAGAGACCCAAGAAGGAGGTCCTATTGAAAATTTTGATAGATAGAAGAAGATTCTAAATTACTATTTATCTATAGTCTTTCCATAGGGTTGAAGGAAAACTCATGAAGACTAAGATTCAACATAGATTTATTTCCACTAGTTTTGAGAATAACAAGTGAAGTTTATTTATTTTAGAATTCTAGAAATTTGATTGTATTTGATTGCCATTGTCTAATTTTTTGTTGCAAAAAAATAGTTCTCAAAATTTGAGAAGCTTCCTACACAAAATAGAGAAGTATTTCACCCTTAATTACCTAAAAGTCTATGTTATTTCCTCATGCAAGGATTAGTTTTTGAGTTGCAGTAAAAGAGTAGACATTGAAGATTAAGGAGGTCCAAGAAAGAGGTCCTAATGAAGATTAAAGAGGTCCAAGAAAGATGTCCCATTGAATATTGAAGATTGAAGGATACCCAAATAAGAGGTCCCTATTGAAGACTTGAGAAAGAAGATAGAGGACTAAGAAAATGTTCAATTGAAGAGTTGTAAAATTTAAAGATACAAGAGAAATGGTCTCAAGAAAATTTGGAAGGAGAAGAAGAAGGCTAGAGAAGCCCTATTAAAGAAGTTGAAGAAGTGACCATTGGAGAATATTTGAAGAAAGAAGATTGCAAGTAGGAGGACCTCCTAAAAATAAGAATTTGGGGCAATTGTTGCCATCCGACAACAAGCCCAAAAAGAAGAAGGATTTGGTAAGAAGTTTTCCAAATTTTGAGAAGGTATATTTTGAAGACCTCAAGATATTTAGATTCTTGAGGAAGAGGCCAACAAAAGAGTTCATATTTGAAGACATAATTTAGTGAGAGCTAAGGATAATAAATAGGATTGAAGAGGTCACCGATTTGATAAATTTGAAGACAACCATTAAGAATTTGAAGGATGATTTATGGAGGAGAATATTTCTAGTTTTCATGACATAAGTTGAAGGATCATAGGATAGAAATTTGAAGGTGACATAGAGTTGCAAATGAAAGAAAATTTGAGAATATTTTTGAACTGCATTTGAACAGCCAATTGAAGGAAGGCTTGACAATAAACTAAGGTAAGGGATTGGATAAGTTAGATACTATTTTTAGATAGCAATATATAGGAGAAGAAAACAAAATTTGTGAGCAACAATTTAAGAGATTTGGGCTGAAAAATTAGGTAATATTTGAGGGAGATAGTAGAGCTATGATTTGAAGAATTTTGGGGTATATTTGAGATATCTTTGATAAAAAAAATGTATGAATATCTATTAAAGTTAAAAATTTTAGAGATTTTGGATAGCAAGAATGCGGCATTTGGAGCTATAAAAATCAGAGAAGTTAAAAATTAAGAAGGCTAATTTCAAACAAATTTTTTAGAGGAACAAAGACTAAAAATTTCAACATTTTGTAATAGCATTTTTACAAGGAGAAAGAGAAGATTTGAACAACATACTTTGAAGAAGGTAGAAGTTGATTTTGGGGAAGAAAAGTAAAAGGAAGTGGAGCTACAAAATTTGTACATTTGAGACAACAAAAAGATGAATCAAATCACCAAGGATATTAGCTTTAGAAGGAGGCCAAAGAGGTTTGTAATATTGGTGCTATAAAAGTTCATTATTCAAGCATTTAAATTAGCTTATTATAAATTTTTTTGAAAGCACCATATTAGAGTTATTAAATCCAACAAGAGATAGTCCACACTAAGTGTCTCCAATCCAAGGAAGGAGGAATCATTATCATCCTATAATATGCAAAAAAAAAAAACAACAAATGTGAAGTTAAATATTGTTTGAAAGGGAGTAATAAGGATAAGGACAAGTAAATCTATATGCTATTTTTTATAATCCAAGAAAAAAATTGCAAATAAGTGTTTATAGTTGCAACATTAAATGAGAATATTTATGATAAGCATTATAAGAACCATTACCATTATCAATAATATCAAAATAGTAAGCTAAAGTTCTATTCAATAAGATAATAATAAACTATTTACTATCTTGAAAATAAATCAAGATAGCATAAGAGGAAGCAAATTGCAATATTGAATGGCAAAGAGAAGATAAGAAGAAATAATCAAGTTTGTGGAGGAATATCCAAGTTTGAAGATAGAGAGCAAGGAGGAGGACAAGTAGGATAGAAGTCAAAGAACAATAACATTATGGAGTAGACCCAAAATAAGATAATCATGATAGAGTTGCAATCATAGCATAGGGGTAAGCATCCAAGAGCTATTGAGTTTGATAGTGGACCACCTTGCAAGAAAGGAGGAGCCACCATGTTGAGGAGGAGAATCAAGTGTAACAACCACCATTAGCTCCATTCCAAGGAGCACAAGCGTAGTCTACGAACGTTGGAAGAATGAGCACTTGAAAGGACAATCAATGGATGTTAAAAATCCAAGTATGAAGGAGTCAAAGAATTGTTACGGGAATTTGAAGGATCAAAAGGAAAATAAAACATTAAATATCCAACTACCAATAAGGAATAATAATACCATAAGAACATAAATCAAGGAAGAGTAATGCTAGGAAGCAATAATATCATCGAGCAAGATAGAATAATGTTCCAAATTCATCACTACCAAGGGTTACGTAGGGAGAAGATTATAAAAATTATTTTGAGCATCAAAAGTTATTGTATGCCATTTGGCATTGTTCATAGAGAGCACCAATAGGTATTGAATGAAGATAAGGCATTTCACAGTAGCCATTAAATGCATGGGTAAATCAAATAGTATAAATAGATAATAACTACAAGCCTTAATTGAATCTTAGATCTGAGAGAGGTAGAGTGGATACAATTGTTGTACGTTCAACAAAGAGGAGTGATTTCATCAAGCAATACCATTTTAGGGTAGGTCAAATGGCTTTGATTGGTCATATTCATGCCTCAAGTGGGAGGTAAAATAATTCATTTACATTTTGATTATTTGCTAAACACTTAGGAGTTATAAGGTTGGATAATGTTATTATTTTTCTAATGTTGAAGATAAATTAATCCATTTGCTTGATTATTGGAGAGATAAGATCTAAAAGTGAAATTTAAAACCTTAGAAAAATTATTAGTCTTTTTGGAAAATCTTGAGAAGCTTTAAAACATCTTTTGAAAAATTATTGAGAATTCAATTTAAAGTTTTGAAAAGTTTATAAATTGATTTTTTGAATTTCATGAAGCATTTTTTAATATTTGGAAATATTTTTAATTGTGGAGAAATAAGGTTTCCTAAATCAAATTAGGAATATAAAATTTGCAAATATCTTTTTACTAGATTTCTAAATTTTTGAATTTGGAGTTATAAGGAATTCGACATCAACATAGGTTTGTGAAATCTAGAATCTTGAAAATTATATTTTTTTGAAATTTGGGATTAGAGTTTTGAAGAATTGAAACTTTTATCAAAAGTTAGTGATTGATCATTTATACCTAGGAAAAATATAAGGTATTCATCCTAAAGAAGTAGAATTTGAAGGTTACATTGAAATTGACATTAGTCTTTCATTAAAACATTAGGGAGATATAAGGTAGTCTACAAGTGTCATCATGACAACAAATAAATTATTTCTTTTAGAATCTCAAATTCTTAAAGGTCCTAATTACACTTCATGGAAAAACAAAGTGAGGTCAATTTTGATAGTGGAAAATCTTTGGGATATTGTTAAAGGAGTGAAAACTAAACCTACTAAATATGCTAGAGAAATTCAAAAGTATGAAGAAGATGAAACAAAAGCAACTCATATTAATAATATTTGTAATTACAAATGATATACAACCATAATTAGTTCAGAAAAAACTTATATAAAAGTTTGGAATACTTTAGCTAATAACTTTGAAGGAAAGAATAAAGCCACTATCTTGAATCTTCAAACCCAATTGCATTCTCTAAAAGTTAATAGTGGTGAAAGTATAGAATTGTTTCTAAGAAAAGTGGTAGATATAAAAGGAAAACTATTAACCTTAGGAGAGAAGGTAGAAGACAAGTTTCTTGTTCAAGTGATTCTAAGAGCACTTCTATAAAGCTACAAGAATCTAGTCACATATTTACAAATTCTAAGTAAAGATACATCATTTGATGAGTTAGTCAATATTCTACAAGAATATGAGGTAGAGAATTCAGTTAAAGATGAAATGACTAACAATACCTTAGTCTCAAAATATAATCCACAAGGAAATATTACTTCATTCTCAAGGAATATATCAAAATGGAATAATAGATATTGTCAAGTATGCAAAAAAAGAGGACATAGTACAAATTATTGTAGATTCAATCCAAGAAATTAGTATCAAGGGAATCAAACAAATTTTGGAAGCCAATCAAATAGGTCATTTCAACCAAGAAAATATCAAAATAAATATAGACCACATGAGCAACAATTTCAGCATATATATACTTATTAGAATCAATATAGTCAACCTCAACTACAATATAGAGAGGAAAATCAAAAGGGGCACTTAGCTCAAGAGATTCAGGAAATTCAAGAACTAGAAGAACCTATAGAAGAACATGAAGTTAAATCTCTTTCAACAAATATATTATTTTATGAAGATACTAATTATTTACTTGATCAAGATACAAACAGGAATAAGAATGAAGAAAATAGAAAAGAAGAATAAAAGTTCTAGAACCAAGATGAAGACCACATTTAAGACTAAAGTCTTTAATAACCAAATAATGTAATACAAGGGGGTGTTGGAATATATTACATTATTTGGTACATGCTAATGTACCAATTTGGATACATTTATAGTTTAGGAGTGTGTCTTAGATTAGAGTGTGAGTATTTAATTTATGCAATGTAATAAATTCACAAGTATTATTAGAATGTGCAAAGTATTTAACAATGTAAATGTGCATAATAGTCCATGTGCACATGAGTCCATAGAGTCGGAAAGTGAAGAGTATCAAGAAGAGTGAAGGCTAAGAGTACTCCAAATTAAGAGTCACATTCCATTATATATGTGTCTTTGTGTGTGTATGTGAGGAGAGAATATGTAGTGAGAGTGTGTGGAAGTATGGTGTATTTGATATCTTTATTTTGTATCAAATACAATTTTTGTGAGCATTTGTTAATGGAATTTTTATGAGTTGTTGCAAAAGTTATTTATGAGTTTTATAAATTTATATAAATTTAGAATATTACCATTATCTTATATTTCATATGGCAACTTTATTTTAGACATTTTGGTTATTTTACCTTAAGTATTTAGCTTCAAAATATAACAATAATCCCTTAAAACCATCTTTTCAAATTATCACTTACTATAGAAAATATTTCAAAAGGAGAATATTCTCTTGGTGAAGAGACCCAATATAAAAACTATGCCCAAATAGTTGATGAAAGTGTTTCCCAACCATGGGTTTCATATTTTCAACAAGATCAATATGATATGAAAGAAACTATTAGATGTCTAACAAAATTTCCCAAGTAGGGGTGTTTTATGTATTAACTCTCTTCAATACGAGATTTCTAAAATACATCCCAAATTTTAATATCACTAAAATAAAATAAATATTTGAGTTTAGGTGGGTTTATTATTATAGGTGGTGATAATGATGGTGATAATTATAGCAACGACTCTAGTAAAAAGAAGAAGAGGTCATTTCCTCTTCACAACCCAATGAAAAATAAATAGAAGAAGAATATAGATAAGAATAAAAAACCAAATTATACTTTAAAACCAATTTAGAACGAAAATAAAATATCAAAGAATGATAACTAATAGGAGAAAACATTGTCAATTATAGAAGTGACCCAAGGTGACCATGATGATTTCTATATAATGTCTCTAGAAGTTGAATGAAAAATTATTCAAATCAAGAATAGTAATAATTTGGCCATCATGTATGATGATATTTTTAATTGAATAATATATAATGAAACTAACATCAAGTAGAATAAGAATATATGAAGGATGGTGGTAAATCAGGCAACATCAAAACTAGATTTTCCTATGGGAAGAGCTAACTAGGGGGGACTATGACATCAAAAATAATAAATTTTATAATATTTATATTTAAGATATTATGGTGATTATCAAATGCACTTATAAACTTAGACATGAAGACTTAGTGGACAAGAATTTAAAGCTCAAAATAAAATAAAAATAAACTTTAACAGAAACTTGTGATCAAATTTGGCATGTCAAATGGGATGAAAGTGGAAGTTAAAAATGTCAAGGACATATCAATGAAGACCTTGATAGTATTACAAAAAAAATATCAAAACCCATCTAAAAATATAAACAAGGTATTGTAGACAACCATGAATATTTTAATGAAAAGGTTGTCAAATAACAAGCTAACTTTTCTACAATGCATACAATTGCTATAATTTGGAGTACTTTTATAGACATGGTTAATTTTTTTTAAAATATGAAAATATTATCATTTATAATGTTTGGACAACCTATGAAAGACATCTATAATTAATGATCAACTTACAATAAATAAATATGTTAGAAAATCACTTTATTATTAGAGGATAATTCCATAGGATCTAAAAATATCTCACATAAACTGAAATACAAATGTCACACACGAACAATAAAAATCTTGTTGAAATGTTATTAATAAATCTACTTTAAGTAATTCATAAATGCACTACTTATTTTATTATATATTACAACGTTTTATCTTCGATATATACATACATGAGAGTCTTCATATTCTCAAGACTCTTAACCTTTACACTTAAATAAACTCTTCCTCTCCTCATACTCATGGGGGTCTAACTCTTCATATATCCATATTACATAATAAATTATCTCACAAATTTACATAAATACAAAGTATATCATGATTACTCACAAATCCTCACTTATAAATATGACACTTTGCTCATATAACTCACACTTAATAACATGACACCTCACCTAAATACCTCTATACTTATTTACATGAAACATAACTCACACTTAATAACATGACACTTTCAATAGACTGAAATATTAAACACACTTGAGAATAAACAATTTACCAGGTCATTTCATTAATATTGCAGGGTACCAAATAATGTACTACCTCCAACACCCCCTTCTATTACATTATTGGTATAAAGGCATGTTTCCTTAATGTTCTTCCAATCCTTGATTCTTCTCTTGGTCTTCTTGTTTTGACTTTTGTACTACTTTAAGTTTTGGCATTGTATTTGTTCCACTAAGTTATTACATGCATCATTATTTTTTTGTACAATTTAGATCTATGCATGTCTAACTTGTTTCCTTCTTGTAAAAATATTTTTTGCATTTTCATAATTATGTTCCACTCTATCCTATTTACCCATCCATAATGTATTTCAATTTTCTATTCTTGACAAGACTTGTGTTTGTTCTTTTCAAAAAATTTATAGTTCTGGAGCATCCATCAATTATATTTTAGTTCATGTTTTTTGTTATTTTTCCTTTTTTCCTTTTCAATAATTTATATTTTTTTGTTAATACTAATAATGCCATTACTATTGAGAATTTTTAATCACTATCTTTGTCACACTATTTCTTATTTTGATCTATACACTCATTTTATGACACTATACTATCAAGGATGGAGATATTTATAATTTTTCCCATGAGAAATCTGTGAATTATTTTATTTTCTTCTTCATTTATGTTCTTTGTTTTCTATACTTCCTTGGTCATATTTCCATTTTGATTTTCCCATTTTAGATGTCATTGTTTTGTTGTTGTGTATAATTATTGATTAGGCTGATATTGTCTTTGTTGGTATATTTAGGAAGGTTCTATAAATATGAATCCATTGATTTATAGAATTACATCTACACTAACTAGTGTTATGATATTCCTTATTACATATGTGACAATATTTTTTCTTCTATTGAGGTTGATGTTGTGATGATCAAGCGGTATTATTTATTTCCTTTTTTGTTGAGATAAAAGTATTGTTTGCAATATTCTAGTTTAGTTTGATATTTCATATTCCTAAAATATATTGACTAATTAATCAAATTATATGATTATTTTTAGTACTTGAAGATAGGTGACTAATGTTTTAAGTGTTTATAGAAATGATCTTAGTGTAAGTTGAACAAGTAATTTTTGTTCCACTTTATCTCCCATAATTTTTAGATTTGATTTCAAATATACTACCTTTCAAACAAAATTCTCTATTTTATCCATCATGAACTTCTATGGAATATAACTATGGTTTCAAGTGTAAAATAGACACTCCAATATTTCCTTTAAATATTGTGCATAATTTATCCTAGACATTTTTTGAAGTTTCAAACTCACTTTTGTATGCCTAAATTCCTTTTGATATACCAAATGTGATTAACATAAGAGCATTTGCATTATCATATTTAAATTTTTATCTTCATATTGTATCTTCTCCAATGTCTTTTTATCAATTTACAACTTCACAAAATTTCTTAACAATAAGTATTGATCTCATATTATTTTTCTGTAGGGTAAAGTTAGGTTCTTTTAGTAGTTGAGATGTAGAAATAAATTATTTGTATTTACCATTACTAATTCCTTTCAGTTTCAAAATCCTTTTATCTCCAAATTTAACAATTTCCTTCTTCAATTTTATTTAGTATTCAATTTTCTTCTTCTTTTTTCTATTTTATTTCAAATATTTCTTCAATTCAATCCATCTTAAATTTTTTGCAATCTTCAATCATCAATTTTAATATTATTTTATTGCTTGTTTCTATTATTCTCTTTCTTCAATTTTAAAATTTTTGCTCTATTTTTTTTAATGAATAAAATTATTATTCTTTAATTAAGTATCTTCCTATAACTCGCTTCAATCATTTTTCTTCATTTTTTATTATTTTTTTTTTCACATTTCAATAGTCATTTTTCTTCTTTAATCGTTTTAAATTCTCCTTATAACTCTTTAGTAAATAATTTTCTTCTTCACCTTTATGTTCTTATAAATCCCTTATATAATAAATATATTCCTCAATATTTAACTTTAATAATATAATCCTCCAATATTCAATTTAACCGTCCACCAAATAAACTAGGAATTAAAATAAATCTAACTTCCAATGTTCTCTTTGTTGTTTGTGTCCTTCTAGCTGCAATCTGTAGGCATTACTCTTCTTAATTTTCTCTATTTTTTTCTCTTCTACACACTCAAGTTTTCTAATGACCATCTCTTTAATATTGTATTTAAATGATTTTAGTGATGTCACAACTTTGTGTGCTCCTTCAAGCACCCTCCTAAAAAAATAGAATAGTTAATTTTACATCTTCTTTATGTGTATTTAAAATGATCTAAAATTAAATATGCTCTCTCACATTTTTACCTTCCTCCATTCCTTCTATGTAAGATTAATTATTGTTGTCCTTTTTATGTTATATAATATTATATTCACTATGTTGAAAGTGTTCCATAATTTTTTGGACACATCTAGATCTACAAATTTCTCTATTTGCTTCTCTATTCATGGCTTCTAGTTCCACTCATACACTTTTCCTTCTCCTCCTAGGCTCCCAATCTAACTCCTATCACGTCTCTTTCTCATTCTTATAGCCTTTCTTCTC
Source organism: Wollemia nobilis (assembly GCA_028583015.1). Classification (NCBI taxonomy): domain Eukaryota; kingdom Viridiplantae; phylum Streptophyta; class Pinopsida; order Araucariales; family Araucariaceae; genus Wollemia; species Wollemia nobilis. Next base: position 3,784,641 of record JAQPPZ010017106.1, read on the forward strand.
AAACATGGCTCTCCACTAAGAACTAATATGGATATGATACCACTATTATTCTTATAGGATAATTCCACAAGACCTCACAATATCTCAAATGCAAAACTCCTATGAAAATCTCATTGAAATATCATTAATAAATATACTTTAAGTAATGCATAAATATAGTGCTTATTCAATTATGTATTACAAATATTTGTCTTTAATATATACATACATGACACTCATAATATTTTCAAGACTCTTGATCTTTACACTTACATAAATTCTTCATATCCTCGTACTCATGAAGATCTAACTTTTCATAATTTTCTCTTACATAATAATAAATCTCACATATTTACATAAAGATAAATTCTGTCATGATTGCTCATAATTCATAATTCTTCACTTATAAACATGATACTTAGATCACATAATTTAAAATTTCTAACATAACACCTCATATACATAACTCCACACTTATTTACTTGATATATAACTCACACTTAATTAGATAACACCTACTATATAATAGAATATTTAACAAACCCTAGACTAAATTATCCTTGCATTAATATTGCAAATTACCAATTAATGTAATACCTCCAATAAAATATGCATCTCTAAATTAAATTAACTAAAAATCATATTAGCATCTATGTGTGATCTATCGACAAGAACACCAATTGCATTATTGGTGTTAAGACTCAGGTTAAAACCCCAAAATGGATGTGTATAATAAGTATTGATAAAAAAAATTATATTAGCATTCATTGTTTGCTCTTTATAAAGCACTAGTAGGGAACTGGAACAAACTTGATCTACATCGTCTTAGTACCAAAGGAAACCTTATTATATGGTGAGATCAAGTTGATATAGGAATGGGTATTTTTTTACAAGTCTAATGAAAATAAATACTATAAGTAGTTCAATAAAAGAAATGGCTAGATTCTCAATATAGACTCCCCACTTAAGAGCATTTGTGTTAAGGCTAACAAGGACAATGAGCAATTGATGAAAACTGTAGAGGATGTATTGCTCAAGGATATGGAAGAGCATTGATAACCTATACTTCTTAGATTTAAAATAATAATGAAGACGTCCTCATCAAGATTGTAGATTTGATATCAACTAAGTGTAATATTCCTAGTTCAACCTATAGTATGTTCAAGGATGTCAATAGAATTAAAGATGTCATCATCCTAGTTGATGTAGAGCTGTCAAACATTGATAAAATTAACCTAATAGATATTGAAGACTAGATACAAAATGGATAAGCTACTAGAAAAATATGGAACATTGAAAAGGTGGAGGTTCTTAATAATATCATTGCCTAATATCCTCCATTAATGGGAACAAAAAAATATTAAATATTGTCATGTTGTTAGAATAAGTAATTCTTCTCTTAAGTTCTACTAGGATAGACATACTTGAGTTTCCACTCCTCCATGAGTCAGGTGAACTCTCAGTATAGTCTAGATCAGATTTGATGAGTTGTTGTAATCCAACAGCTCTCAATGATCAACTTTGCTATTTATGCAAAGTTGATCCATGAAATAAATCAATCAGTTCTATTTTATTTCTTCAAATATTGTAATGCTTTGTAGTTCTACTTTTGGGAAATTCTAACACGGTATTAGAGAAGGATAGATTCTGCTAGGCATTCTATCTTGAAGGAAGTTTCACAAAATGGTTCTTATATTTTATCTTTTTTTTTTTAAAAGGAGTTTTTTTTCATATCTATTGTAGACTGCTCATATTTTATCTACAATTTGTTTTTTTGTGAAAAAAAAAAATTGTTTATGGTTCTATCTAATATTGTTTTACAAGTTTGTTTTACCATAAAAGAGATTCTCCTTATTTTTCAAAATATATTGAAATTTAATTAGGAACAAGTATTAGAATTTTTTTTTTCCTAACTGCAATTACAATATAGGCATATCATTTTTTCCTTTGTTCCTGCCCTTTTTTTCTTGTTCTCCACAAATCTTAGTTAAAGAAATGTAAATCCACCTCTATTGATATCTCTCTTTGCCTTGGATCCCCTTCACTGCATCGTCTTCATGGGTGTTCCTTTTCTTTCATGGAGAACATAGAGTTTTGTGGCATCTATTTATCTCTCAAATCTTTGTATTTAAATTAAAATCCAAAGTGTATTTTGGTGAGATCTAAAAAGTATTTAAAAAGCATATATTTCACGTCTCATTTCAAGAGACGTTTGGTCATTAATATTAGAGACCATAGTGCTTTAAATATAATATTAGACATGGCATATTGTCTCCATATTTGCCAACGTCCTTTCCTTGGTGTGTTGAGATTTCTTCTTGTCTTCCCTCAACGAGAATTTTGAATGGATCCTAGAGCTTTCAACTTGGTGGAAACAAGATCGATTTCGATCTTCCTTCTTCACATTTATCAAATATCCACCTATTTAACCATTCTATGTAGGTTCAAGCGAGCATATTCAACTTACATTTTACATATCTGATGTCTATATTTGCATATGCTCTGCCATCGTAGCCTTACAGGTTTTAATATTATTTTTATGAGTGTGTTTGGCTTTGTTTTGTTGTGTGGTGCTTACCTTCTCTGATGCAGTAAGTTAAATATCTTCATACAATCGTAGCCTTCTCTGCACCTTCCCTTATTTAGTTGATAGAGAATCAACTCGAGACAAGCTACTTTACCTTCATTTTCTTCTCTGACATCTTTTGAAATACATCACCTTTCTGACGTCTTTCGCATCGCTTTACAGAGAAAAATCAAAGGTAAATTTTTAAATTATTTTGGCTTATTTAATATCTTATAGGAAGTGCAATGTATTCCTAGGTTTATTTGATGTTTTTTGAGCTTCCTACAAAGTACAGTGAAATACTGTAGTAATCAACGTAAAAAAATTCATGTCTTTTGAAGTGCGTCCTTGGAAGTGTAGTGGAATGTTGGTTATCATGCTCTTTTGAGCATTTCGAAGACTTCTATCTTGCTGCTCGTAGACGTCTTCTCAGGAGTTCAGGTCCTGTTTTCAAACCTAATATTCAGTGGGCTCAATCAAAGGCATCGAAGTGCTCTATCGAGCCTTTAATCCATTAAAGGGTTGATCTTTAATTAAAATCAGATCTTTAGTTTCAAACTAGTTTTTAATATATAAAAAAACCAGTCCTTTATAAATATCTGCCCCTTCTATTTAATTGTATCACCCTCTCTAAGTCTCCTGTCCATTTTTTTCTTTAGTGCCTTTTTTTGGCCATTACAAATAAAAATGACACTTAAATTGTAACCTCATAAATAAAATATTTTTTGGGGGGTTTCTTTAAAGGGTGCCATATTCTTACACCTATTCAAAAGGATTCAAGGGGGGGTTGTTATTATTGTTGGTCATTGCCTCTTTCCTTTTTTTTTTATCATTGCCTTTGCTCTAATCATTTTTTAAAGTTCCTTACTTTAACAAACTATAGGAGAAATATTTTTGGTGAACCCTAATGTGTGCCATTTACTTTTAGCCACTTGGTTTATTGCTTTCATCACATTTCAACACTTTCAAATAAGAAGAAATATTATTCATACATTATAAAATTCCTTTTCATAATAGAGCAAGAAGAAAATTAAAATAAGGGGAAATTAAAAATTTATAATCACCTATGTTCCACATATTGGACTTCTCATTGACTTATAGTTTCCCTCAAGTAAGGGCAGGTTATTAAGAAATACAATATATCGGTCTAGATAATTGTCCTTACATCAAAAGCCTATATTCAAAGTATCAATTCTACTCATTACTTATAGTTTCCCTCACGTAAGGGAGGGTAATTAAGAGAATAGGTATAGAGGCTTGGCCAATAACTCTTGCTTTAAAATACTAATTCATTATATCAAATCACCTCATTTACTTATAGTTTCCCTCATGTTAGGGTGCGTAATTTGAGGAAATTGGTATTACTATCAGCCTTTTGTTTCCTTCTTTAAAACTCTTTGTATTCTCTAATAAAAAAAATTAAGTTAAAGGGGGGACAAATTGGTTCACTTCAATTTTCTTTGGCAAAATGAATACAGTATATCCACTCACCCCTCATAACTATCACATATGGAAACCTAAAATATTAAATCTCATGTCTCAAAAAGGGCTCACACACTTACTAGAAGAGAAGCAAACGGAATTTGAAAAGGAATATGAAATATTTGTTCATAAAGGGAAGATGTATGAAACAATGGGTATTATAAGCACAAATGTAAATGAAAGTTTATGGTTTCACATTTTTGAATGTAAAACCCCATTTTAAAGTTGGGAAAAACTAAATAACTTGTTTGGTGAAGTGGATAAAATAAGGTCAATGCAGCTAGATGCGGAATTGACAACATTATCTCCTGAAGACTTTAGCAATATTGTTGACTTTTTCACCAAATTTAAAGAAGTCCTCACGCAACTAAAAGGTAGTGGCAAGGATAAAATAGAAGAAGAATGCATCTATCTTATACTTTCTAAGTTAAATGGAGTGTTTCAAATTTTTGCTACCACCTTTATGTCTACAAAATATGCTCTTGGTGCAAGTTTTAAAATTCCCTCCTTAGAGGAATTTTGTGATAGGATAACTAGAGAAGAAATAAAACTTGCTAAGTATGAGAAATCTTCCTCAAAAGCCTTAATAGCATCCACCTCTACTAAAGAAAAATTCAAGAATAAAGAAAGAAGTCTCATAACTTGTACTCACTGCAAAAAGAATGGTCATTCTATGCACAAATGTTGGAAAGGAATGGTGATTCCAATTAATTTATTTATGTGCATTACATTCATTTACGAGAGAAACTTGGCGTAAAGCAACTGCTTTAAAACAACCATATTTCACCTCTCCTTTCTTCTTATTGTTGTATTCTTTGAAGAATTTTTTTTTCCCATGTGTTTTTTTTATCATCTCTCCTAAAGTGTAAATTGTACATGAGTACCTCATTAGACCAAGTTGTCGAGACTCAGAAGACATAACTCTATCTTTATTTTTGTGACAGATGGTTTTTTCCAAGAGGTTTTTTCACCATTTGTATATTGTAAATGAGTACCTCATTAGGCCCTGTTGTTGAGACTCATCCTTTTTTTATCAATGAGGACAATCTTTGCAAATCAAAGACATGCCTCTTATTTTTTCTTGTTTTTGATAGATGGTTTTTTCCCATGTGGTTTTTACCATCACATCAAAGAAGATCATTGTACATGAGTACCTGATCAAGCCCTAGTTATCGGGGCTCATTTGTATCATACACCCCTAGTATCACTTAAGGGGGGGTGTTAGAATAAGTAGTTATTCTCTTAAGTTCTACTAGGATAGATATACTTTAGTTTCCACTCATCCATGAGTCAAATGAACTCTCAGTTTAGTCTAGATTAGATTTAATGAGTTGTTTTAATCCAACGGCTCTCAATGATCAACTTTGCTATTTATACAAAGTTGATCCATGGAATAAATCAATTAGTTCTATTTTATTTCTTCAAATATTTTAATGCTTTGTAGTTCTACTCTTGGGAAATTCTAACACTTGTAGCCTTTGGGTTTTCTAAATTCAATTTTGATTAGTGCAAAAAATATAATTAATTAGTCAAAGTAAACCAATAATTAGAAGAATTACGAGAAATAATTAGTTATCCTTTATAAACAATTACATTTCATACCTAAGTAATAGTATTTAGGAAAAAATGGTTCATCTTTTTGTTTTTGTGTCAAATACATTCCATTACAATTTATAAAACATTGAATACAAGTATTCATCAAATTGTCTATGATATTTGAACAATGTTTAAGTTTATTATTTCTTGAATGTGTCATTACTATAGCCTTGTATATTTTGGAGTTAAGGCTAAGTTATAAGATGATGTATTTCATCATAAGGGAGTAGTATCATTATTGGTCTTTTATATTATGAGATATTTTAACACTATTACAAGCTTAGAAGAAACGAAAGGTGATATCTACATGGAATACGAGTAGGATAATAAATTTTCATATTATAGAAAAGATTGGATAATTTTCAATGATAAGTAATTGGCCAGACTGTAAAGAAACATTATTTTCTAAAATCCTAAATGGAATAAACTCTAAACATCAGCTAGAGGAACTCTAACTAACTACAAGGATAATAATAAGAAATAACCCATTTATATTTGATCTAATATGCCTAAGAGATGGTACATATCTCATTTTAGAAGCTAAGATTTATTAAGGAGAATTTAAAAACATATAATAAAACAAAATTTTGATCTATACTTCTTCCATATACTATTTATAGGTATGTTATTCATCATGAAAATATCATCAATAAAAAATATGCTATCCACTTGGTAAGAATATTATAGATACAAATAAGGGTGATCTATCAAAATAAATTTAATGCAAATTCTCTACACATGATTATGGTAAATTTGGAAATGTCCAAAATTTGGGTTTATTAAACTTAACTTTGATGGCACTCACTTACAAAGGAACCCATATAAAATCTAGTGAAGATGATGATTTTAAAAATTATTAAGGCAAAATTATCCTTAGTTGTGCATAGATATATGGAACTTTACAAGTAACTACACATATTCTAGGGTAGTTTTCATAGGGACCAATATTACCATGGGAAAATAATTGATATATATTTTAATTTATGGAGATTGACATATTATTAATAATGATATAGGAAATGGTTCTTGGTATTGAATCAATTATAATATTATTCTACATGCCCAAAAATTATTGATGAAGACAATATACTCGAAATGCCAACATGTCTATAGATAAGGAAATAGAGTAGCATATAATTTATCCAAATGTAGAGTTGATTTTAATCTTGGTAAAACTCAAATTTTAAAAGGAAATTGGTCATGGAAAATTATATATCTTAATGAAAATTATGTCAAGAATTTAATAAACAAAAATTAATGATTTGAAATAAATAAAAAATAATTTTAATAGAAAATCAAGGTCGATATAGTCTAATTGAATTAATACCATAAGCAATATTTTGATATTTTAATGATAGTGTATACAATATAATCCGTGTATAACTTATTAAAAAATTATAGAAAGAAGCAAGTAATCTAATCCTAATTTAACAAGAGGTTATTGTTGTTTTTTATGTAGAAACTATAATATTTCATAAATAAACCTCAAGGAGATAACCACCACTTAAATTGATCAAAATTTAAAGAATATTATGAAATTACTAAATTAAATATAAATGTTATAATAGTTCAATATGTATAAAGGGTACACGTATAACATATTTGTTTCTCTAAAAATAAACTCTTCCTATTTAGTTTTTATTAATATCATTTGGATTTAGCTAGACAATAGTCAAATCAATCCAAACAATCCAAATTCATATTTATCTCATCTTAAAACATTAGTCAACAAAATATTTATAACATCCTAACTAGTCCAATTATATGGATATGTTACTAACTATTCCATTTTAAGATTAAGGAAATGAATTATCATTCAATAATAGGGCCTCATCATAATAACCTAAGATGCAACATGTATTCTTCATAGTCTAAGAATTTATTTCAATTAAGTTACACAAAAATATGGGATACAAAATAAAATATTATATGTATAGATATATGTTAACTATCTACATATTTTATGATGGATTTTGACTTTTAGATTTTATAAAATACTTACTAATATGTCTATAATACTAACTTACTTGACTTACACAATTTAAATACCATATATGTTATCAATTATTTTTATAATGTATGCGAGAACCAAAGTTATGCCTAGGGAAAAGGGAAGTGGAAGATGAGGTAAGTCCATAGTACTATATAATAGTACAAGAAGAATAATCAATTCTATTTTGACTAGTTACATAGAGATGGACTATATAAAGTCTATTGATGATAGGAGATCCATGTCTATATTTTAGAATCCAATCTAATCCCGTGCAGAAGTATGAAGAACATATAGTTGTATGTCCTTTTAATAAGATGAAGTATTGTGCAATAGTATGAGTTATGGATAAAATATTATGACTACATGACATACTAGTAGGAACAAGTATACTAAACAACTAACAAGAAGTATGAACAAATATATAGTTGTATGTCCTTTTAATAGGATTAAGTACTATGGAATATGATGAGTTATGGATAAAATATTATGACTACATGACAAACTAGTAGGAACAAGTGTACTAAATAGCTAACAATTCTATACTGCGATAGAAAGGTATTATAAAACTTATTTCAATCTAATATTCCATCATAATATAAAGTAAAGTAATGTTCAATACCACTTTATATGTGAGCATGTTTGATACCACAATATTCATATTTAGTTTTACTTAAGTTCAATGTAAGGCTACCCTCATCAAATCACTTGCATGTATAAAATTTGATGTATTTATAGTTTTTTTCTCTTACACTCTTAGGAGAACAATGTGATAAATATTACAATATAGGGAAGTATATTTATTCTATATAAAAATTATTGAGATAATCTTTCCATGTTATGTTTATAATCAATTATCAACCTAACTTTGTAAAGTATAAATTTCAATATCATTCATAATAAAAAGCATAAAACAATTATATTAGTAATAATTTATTTAACATATTTATTTCTATATTTGAATTCTTCATATATTTTTTTAATCTCCCTTATATTTAATTTTTGCCATGTCAACACCCATATTTTTAAAGTCTAATAAAGTACTCTCTCTAAAGTTATCATTTGTTTACAAATACGGGATAATCAATCTACTAATGGTTTTATCTATGCTTGAACTACAAAAAAATAGAACTATGAGAAACTAGGTGTAGATTTGTGAGACCATTTTAACATATTTTTCATTCTTTTCAAAGAAAATATGATCTTTAATTCATCATTTATATCATAATTAATTATAAGTGATTTTAATTTATTTAAAAAAAATCTAAATATAAGATAATCTATCTTGCTATAATGTTATACCTTCTTTTGTATTTTTTTATTTTTATTTTTAGATTTTCTTTTCACTAATTGATACCTTTGCTTGTTTTTAATTTTTTGTTTGTTTAATCCATTTATGTCTTAGTCTCTTCTAATCTATTTTATTTTTTGATATTTTTTAATGGTTTTTTATAATTTACTCTTTTTTCTCTTATAGCATAATTTAATTATTTATTTAAAAAATTAATTGTTAATTAGGAAAAATGACTAAGAGTCACGTAAATAACCAATATTGATAAGGATAAAAAATTATATTTATGCACATATAAAATAAATAAATATTTAAAAATTTATTAAATATTTAAAAATTTAAATTAGTGTAATGTAGTTGGTGAAAGTCTTGGGTGCTAGTAGAGGCCGACCTAGGTTCCATTTCCTCTATGTCCACCTTGCAGATACAAGGTACAACTAGGAATAGCCTATGTGCTGGTAAATGCCGAAAAGGCTCCATTCCCTCTCTACCCACCCTATTGATACCCAAATGGTTGTGTGTTATTCCCTTATTGACAAGTGTAGCTATCAGCCTTACGAGGGATCATCATTGGGAAGGGACTGCTCAAACCTATGCATCGATCATAGGGATTTATCACACTAACCATAAAAATTAAATTTGAGGGGGTGAGTGTGTGGTGGTTGTGTGTTAAATTCCCTATTGATAAGAATAGCTCTTAGCTTTATGAGGGGTCATGGTTGGGAGGAGACTGCTCAACTCTGTATGTTGGTCGTAGGGGTTTCTCACACTAACAAAATAAAAAATAAATATATATTTAAATGTTTATTATCATTATAATTACCATGTTTTCCTAACTTAGCCATATGAAAAAAATAAAAAATTTCATATAAAACTTGTAATAAAAATAATAAATCTTAAATTTAGATTAAACTTTATATAAATATGACATAATAGAGATAGTCCAAGTAAACAATAATATCTATTTTTAATTAATTTTAACTTTTTAAATTGATTATATGGGATTGAAATAACCCACCCTTACATACTCAAAGAACTAACATGATTAAAATATGTCATTTCATAACTTATTATATATATATATATATATATATATATATATATATATATATATATATATATATATATATATTAATTATGAGCTAGGGTTATAGTGGAGAATGAAGTAATGAAAACATGGTAGCATGAGCTACAATATTAACGAGCTATGGTTGCAATAGAGAAAATAAGCTTTGAAAATATATTGGCATAGACTATGACTCATCTTTATGTTATATCATAAAATATATATATATATATATATATATATATATATATATATATATTCATTATGAGCTAGGGTTATAGTGGAGAACGAAGTAATGAAAACATGGTAGCATGAGCTACAATATTAACGAGCTATGGTTGCAATAGAGAAAATAAGCTTTGAAAATATATTGGCATAGACTATGACTCATATTTATGTTATATCATAGAATATATATGAATTGTAGGATCTATAAGATAGGGTTTCAATGGATAATAGAAGCTTTAAAAACATGACAACATGGTGATATATAAAAGATAAGATTGTAGTTGAAAACAAAAGCTTCAAAATCATGGTAATACATGTTGCGGAATTTGTGAGCTAGGGTTGTGTTGGAGAATAGAAGATCTAGAAACACAATGGCACATGTTGTGGCTCATGTTTATATTATATCATAGAACAAGCATGGGTTACAACATCTATAATCTAGGATTGCAATGAAGAATAAAATATCTAAAATTATGACAACATGGATTGTGGCTTATCTTTGTGTTATATCATAGAACATGTACAAGTGACATATGCAAGCTAGGATTTTAGTGGAGAAAAAATCTCTAAAAATATAATGGTATAGGTTTTAACATCTATGATCTAGGGTTATAGTAGAGAATAGAAGCTCTAAAAACATGGCAACAAAAATTGTGGATCATATTTGCGTTATGTCATAGATCATGTATGGGCTACGATATCTATGAGCTAGGGTTATAGTGGATAATAGGATATCTAAAATATGATGACATAGGTTACGATATCTATGATCTAGAATTGTAGTGGACATCATAATCATAGAAGCATAGTAGAGGAAGACTAGTAGAATCTAAAAAAAACATCCATTGCTTGCACTCAAGTAAATAAGACTCTCATCATTATGATTTGGTAAATAAATCCAAGAAGGAGATGAGATGATGAAAATTTTCTAAAATCTATTTAGTAGAAAAAATTGACTAGTGCAAACTTGGTCCGTTGATCACTAACAGTGGTAGGATGGGTGAGTCAACAATGAATGAATAAGATGTAGTGGACTATAGTGAGGAGCCTGAGGAATATACAAAGACCTCATTTTACCCAAGGAAGAAGTTTTTACTTGTGGTATAAGTGGTACAAGGTGCATGGAGGATGTGACTCAAACCTATGCTTGAAGGTCTATTCAGTTTCAAGACTTAAACCTAGGGTATACAAGGAGGTAATAAAGAAAGGGAAGTCCTACCAAATAAACTAGAAGAAATATTTAAGGTAGTCTAGCCAAATTGGAAGATAAAAAAACTAAGCAAAAAAATGGGGAAAGAAAAAAATGTTGTTAAAGTCACAAAAGGAACTAGTTTGAATGGTTTATAGGTGAGGATCTAATGCTAGAGCAATTTTTATCACTAAAGGATAAGGTTTTGGTAGGAATATAGGTCACTTCATGAAACCAAAAACTCTCTGAGAATGGATCAATGTTATCTAGTTGTATATTTTTAGCTATACTCATACACTTCATGTGTTGACAAAGGATTGGACGATTTTTGTCTTCCAAATGGAATAATATGTTAGAATCATAAAAAATAGAAAATGGAGTTAGGGACTCAATGTTTTAAATATAAAATTATGGAATCTTGGGTTTGATCCATGCTCTAATAAAACTAATACCTAGCCTATATAGGTTAAGCTACTCTCTTTACCCCTTGAATTTTAGAATGAAAGAATGCTACATGATATTTAAAACTCCTTAGAAGTTTTCCTTTGAGTAGACATGGAAAATTTAAATTCTATACATAAAATAGTAGCTTGCATCTTAGTGGATATTGATCTTAGTTTAGGGTTTCCAGAGACCATGGAGTTCATATAAAGAAATTGGACATTTTTATAGAATCTTAACAACATTGGGATGCCTTTTGGTGTAGTAATTAGCATTATATGGTCATCGTAATGCAAATTATGAAATGAAAGAGATAATATGGTAAGAGACTATACATAAGGAAGTTGAAGGTTATTTTGCTCTAAAAATTTAGAGGTAACAATGGCAAAAGCTTAGATAAAGGAGGACCTAGTGAAGATTCCTAAATCACTTAAAGAAAGATTTACTATTAGAAATTCCTATTCAAAGGAGAAAGAGTTGGTTCCCAAAAACTATAATAGGGAATATTTTAATGAGGGAAGGGAGACCACACCTACAAACAAAAAGCTTATGGAGGCATTTATTAGGTAACCATAAAAGTCTAAATCTAATTTTACCCTTTTCTAGGGATGGGGTATTAAATTTTAATAATGATAAAATTTATTTATCATCATCTCCTAGGTCAAGCTCCTATATGAAGGTTTTGATAGGCCATAATTTAGATAGGATATTTAAAGAGTATGGTGCTATCAAGGGCTTAAAACAAGTAGAGGAGAAATATATAAGATTTTCTAAGTTCTTACCCTTTTTAAATAGATATGCTTTAAGCCAAGGAAGCAATCATGACTTAAATAACCCTAGTAGGACCACTTCCCCACAAAGTCCTCCACATAATAATAATACAAGTACATATTTATGTAGATATACTTTAATATACCTAAAAGGTAAAATAGATATTTTCTATGGTCAGGTATTAGGGGATTTTGACCTTGAGAGAAGTCAATCTTAAGATATTACAAGAGAAAGGAAAGCCTAATTTAAGATTATGTAAAAAAAGTTGAGTAGGAAATTTTATTTGGTAATAAAAAATCCATAGATGGGGTTCTTAAAGTAGGAAAAACCCTAGGGAAAGGTTATCAATGATCATCCTCTCTTTAAATGTTAGAGGATGTGGAGACTCTAAAAAATATCCTTAAAGCATTTTTTTAAACTTCATAATCCAAATTTAATTATAATACATAAGACTATGTTGGATGTAAAAAACATAATAGCCATACTTGTCTCTCTCCTACCAAATTGGAACATTGTAGGGCTAGACTAAAAAAGAATATCATGGGTGGAGTGTAACACGATGAAAATCCTCCTTCTAGATAGTTGGTAAGGTTTATAATGATGTAGGTGTGGTTATAGAATTACATTCTATGGAGCTAGGTAAGCTTATTTTTGTAGTCAATTTGTATTGTCCTTATGATAGTAGAATGTAATTTTCAAGATATTTATTTATATAAGAATTAAAGAAAAGGAAATGTAGTTGTGGGAGGGGAGTATAACCAAAAGAGAAAAAATGTGGGGAGAGCAAACTATAATGGATCCCCTTGCTACATTTTTCCTATAAAAAAATGAAAATGTAGGGTTGTGTGATTTAGAACCTACTTATTAGTGCCCACTTGGAGGAATCAAATAATTGGAAGACAAGGTATTTCTAAAAGGTTGGTAAATTTTTAGTGTTTGGAAACCTCATTGTTGAAGCAAAAATACTGAGGTCTTGGATAGATTAAGGTGGGTGCTGTGATCATTCATTGATTTTCTTATAGTTAAAAAATATGAAGTTAAACTAGCAAGACCTTTTAAGTTCAATGCTATCTAGTTGAAATATGATGAAATTATAAATATAGTAAAATATGAGTGGTAACATTGACCTAACAATAGAAGAGACAACTATGTTTCAGTTTTCTAAAAATATTAGGATAATCAAATTTGCTACAATCGCATGGGCAAAAGGTAAATATTGGAAATCAAAGGAAATAGTGGACATATAATATTAGATTAAATCATTTATATAGTTAGAAAGGCAGTGAGATATTTTTAGGCAAGGAGAATTAGTAGTTCAAAGAATTATAAAGAAGAAGAGGGAATTGTTAGAATGGGAAAATGCAAAGTGGAAAATGAAAAGTAGAACACTCTGGATGGAATAAAAGGATGAGAATACACAATTCTTTCAAAAGTATGCAAAACAAAGAAAAATGATAAATATAGTCTAGGAGATGAAATGCGAGGATGGAGGAAAAATGAGAGGGCTTCAATAAATATGAGATGGTTATCACGAGGAGGCTGCTTAACACTTAAAATTAGTTTTGGATATCACTCTAGTATATTGGAACTCCATGTCTTATATTCCTATTAAAACAATGGTAAAAATAAATAAGAAATGGTTTCATTTCCTTAAGGTATAAAGAAGGGACAATGATGCAATATCTTTGGTTAAATGGAGTAAAACAACCAGACCTAAATCAACAAGAGGATGGGAGCTTAATAATATACATAACTTTGGAAAAGCACTAACTACCAAGAGTCTTTGGAGATTGATAACTAGTAAAGGATTATGGCATGAGGTTATCAAGGAGAAATATTTGGATTCTATGTCCTTTCAAGAGTGGATTAGACTTCCTATCAAGCTAGTGACCAATGCAACTATCATTTGGAAATCAATAGTGAAGGCTTTCCCATTAGTGGGCAATTTTTTGCTTTGGAAAATAGAAAATAAGAAGAAAATAAGGCTAGGAATAGACCCCTAGCTAGGGAATGGAGGAAATTACCAACTATATCAAAATTTAATAGAACATATAAATAGGGCCTTAGGATATTGGTAGATATAGCCTCTATAGATATTATAAATTTATGGAACCAATAGTGGCTTTCAATAGAAGAATTATTTTTGAAATGAAATGAAATTGAGCATTGGAGCAAGTATACAAGGGACCTAACAAGGGATTTTGTAATACTAAGACAAGAAGAAGAATCATTAGTATGGTCAAAGAATGCAGCTAGTTGACAATTTATAGCTAAGTAATGATACAAGGCAATATTTGAATATACTAATAAGGATGTCCTTTGGTGGTGGAACATGGTTTGGAAGGTAAAATTACCCTTGAAAATAATTTTTTTTCTTGGTTAGATTGAACTAAGAAGGAAATGACATGGGATTTTCCACAAAAGAGGTCCTATCAAGGTCCAAGTCCATGTTTCTGTGTCAAGTAGAATAAGAAACAATGGATCACATATTAGTTCGCTATAATTTCCTGAGAGAAACATGGAGGTCTATTCTACCCATGATTAAGAGAAAGGGATAGTGGCCACTGAAGAATCTACTGGAAAATATGCGGTAATGGTTAAAAGAAAAAGTTTTAAAGGAATATAGGTGCATTTAATTAATAGTGGCACATGGTCTATGGTTGGTAAGAAATTATATGATGTTTGAAAGCAAAGAAATTCTACTTATACAAGTTTTAGAAAATATCCAATGTACTTATGAAGGCATAAAAAATACCCCAAATAAATATTTTAAAGATAATTTGGTAGTTTAATAGTGGATGTTCGAAATCCTTGGGTATTTTTGAATGGATATTGTCAAGACAATCTATATAGATGTGTGGTGGGAGTGTTATATCAGGATGAAAATCACATATTCACTTTCAAAGCAGTTCTTAGTGAAGGTACCAATAATTTGGTAGAGTTGAAGAATTTGATCTTTTTGTTAAGAATAGTAATGGAATAGGGAATAAAAAAAATTCAAGTGTTTGGTGACTCAAAATTGGTGGTGCAATAGGATGAAAGTCTAATAGAGATGCAAATTTTAATGCTTAGGCCTTATTATGACCAAATCAAATTGCTAGAAGCTGTAGACACCAAAACAGCACCAATCCGATTATGTGACTGCAAACACTGATCGCTTTGACAAACACAGCCCCAGGGGCAGCCCTTAGAGGTTAAACAGTGGTCTTAACCACTTTCATAGCAATTTTGTAAGGTCAAGAAGCAATTTGGCACACTTGGAAACTTTGCCCAGTACTCGTCTCACCTCGGGACGAATTCAAAATAGAATCCGTCCCACCCCAGGATGAATTCTAAATCCGTCCCTGGGTGGGACGAATTCTAAGCTTAACGGGCAAAAAGGCAAATGGTGCCAAGTGGCAGCCCGAAACAGTCAGTTAAGGGCTCCTGCCTTGCACGCATGTGTAAGTGGACAGAGGGGCCGTTAGAGGACTGTTACAAAAAACATTTATCAAAGTTCAAGTCAATGGAGGACTCCCCTCCCTCATGGGAAGACAAGACTGCCACATGGCGCCTATGGCCAACACTTGGCATTTGTGCTTCCCTCCCAAAAGAGACCCCTTGGGTCTATAAAAGGTGGGACTTTTCTCACCCAAATAATACAGATTGAAGGAGTGTTCAAGCAACGAAGTGTTGCCGAATTGAAGACTCACTTGCATCCCCCTTGGTTCACCTTCCCACATCCACCAATCTCTTTCGCAAGGGAGGTTGTTGGGTGGCCTTTGGAAGCTCGAACCTTACCCAAATCCAACGCATGGACACCTGAACCTACCAATTCGCCGACCCCCAATCCTAAAAGGTTTTGGGCCCATCCCCGGTGGATTGGCTCCAAAATCGAGGGCCAACGGTGGGAGGCCCACTTGGGCACCCCCGCACCTCCCAAGTCCTAATTTTAGTTTTTGAGCACTTTAGATTATTTTTAGATTGCATTCTGTGTTACTAGGTCTGATTAGTCCATAATTGCAATTTTGTAACTTTTGGTCAGATTTTAGGATGTTTTGTATTGCTTTGTCGTTTCGCTAACTTGCAGGTGTCAAGGTCAAATTCCCGAGGGTGGAGGCCAAATTGGGAAAATCCGACCATCTGGGTCATCCCAAAATGGCCCCAATTACATAACCCCCATATTTGCAGGCGTTTTGCAGGTCTCGGGATCCGACATTGGAGTAGCGACGAGTCGGTTTCTTCAACTCGGAAGAATTCGTCCCACCCGGGGACGAATTACGATCGAGTCGTCCTGCCCAGGGACGAATTCCAGTTGAAGGTGGATTTGCCAGCTGCCTCAGTGGCAGTGGCCTTCTGGTAACTTTTCTTACCTTCTATCAAGTTTTGAAGCAATTTGCTTTCATTGTATTCACTGTTTCAGGCAAATATTCATATGCATATTTCGTTGGTTTTAGAGAGAGAATGCTTTTCATTTGCAACAGGTGCTACTGATGTCTTGGTCATTTATTTGTTTGCAGGAGAAGCAGCAGAGGCGAAGAACTCATTGACATCAGCGGCGACATCATCTTGGCCCGCCCATTGCAATCGTGGGCACGCGAAAAGAGGAATCATTCAGTTATTGTAATCAAACTATATTTGCGCTCCTAGCCCCTGAAAAAGGAGGAGACGTCATTGTAACAGATATCAAGGGAAATTAATGAAATGGCTGTATTTTCTCTATCTGATTGTGTCTCTTCCAATTTGTTTCTTTTTTGTTTCATGCAATTTACATTTCTAGGACTTAAGCGTACTTAATTTTGAATGCAATCACACTTGGTGTTTCCTTTGACCGGAATCTCGTGCTTTCAGTGGCGATCACGGTGGGACAGATTTTGACAATTTAATCCCAAAATGGTGTCATAACAAAACAACAAAAATGCAACACAAAACAAGCAATAAACATTAAGCACGAGATTCCGGGCAAAGGAAACACCAAGTGCGATTGCATTCAAAATTAAGTACGCTTAAGTCCTAGAAATGTAAATTGCATGAAATGGAAAAGAAACACATTGGAAGAGACACAATCAAATAGAGAAAACACAGCCCTTTCATTAATTTCCCTTGATCTCTCGTTACAATGACGTCTCCTCCCTTTTCAGGGGCTAGGAGCGCAAATAGAGTTTGATTACAATCGCTGAATGATTCCTCTTTTCGCGTGCCCACGATTGCAATGGGCGGGCCAAGATGATGCCGCCGCTGATGTCGATGAGTTCTTCGCCTCTGCTGCTTCTCCTACGAACAAAGAAATGACCAAGACGTCAGTAGCACCTGCTGCAAATGAAAAGCGTTCTCTCTCTAAAACTAACGAAATATGCATGTAAATATTTGCCTGAAACAGTGAATACAATGAATCCAAATTGCTTCAAAACTTGACAGAAGGTAAGAAAAGTTACCAGAAGGCCACTGCCACTGAGGCAGCTGGCCAATCCACCTTAAACTGGAATTCATCCCTGGGCGGGACGAATTCTGACTGTAATTCGTCCCTGGGTGGGACGAATTCTTCGTGTTGAAGAAACCGACCTGCTGCTGCTCCAATGTCGGATCCCGAGACCTGCAAAACGCCTGCAAATAGGGGGGTTATGTAATTGGGGCCATTTTGGGACGACCCAGATGGTCGGATTTTCCCAATTTGGCCTCCACCCTCGGGAATTTGACCTTGACACCTGCAAGTTAGCGAAACGACAAAGCAATACAAAACATCCTAGAATCTGACCAAAAGTTACAAAATTGCAACTATGGACTAATCAGACCTAGTAACACAAAATGCAATCTAAAAAATAATCTAAAATGCTCAAAAACTAAAATTAGGACTTGGGAGGTGCGGGGGTGCCCAAGTGGGCCTCCCACCGTTGGCCCTCGATTTTGGAGCCAATCCACCAGGGATGGGCCCAAAACCTTTTAGGATTGGGGGGTCGGCGAATTGGTAGGTTCAGGTGTCCATGCGTTGGATTTGGGTAAGGTTCGAGCTTCCAAAGGCCACCCAACAACCTCCCTTGCAAAAGAGATTGGTGGATGTGGGAAGGTGAACCAAGGGGGATGCAAGTGAGTCTTCAATTCGGCAGCACTTCGTTGCTTGAAAACTCCTTCAACCTGTATGTTTTGGGTGAGAAAAGTCCCACCTTTTATAGACCCAAGGGGTCTCTTTTGGGAGGGAAGCACAAATGCCATGTGTTGGCCATAGGCGCCATGTGGCAGTCTTGTCTTCCCATGAGGGAGGGGAGTCCTCCATTGACTTGAGCTTTGATAAATGCTTTTTGTAACAGTCCTCTAACGGCCCCTCTGTCCACTTACACATGCGTGCAAGGCAGGAGCCCTTAACTGACTGTTCTGGGCTGCCACTTGGCACCATTTGCCTTTTTGCCCGTTAAGCTTAGAATTCGTCCCACCCAGGGACGGATTTAGAATTCGTCCTGGGGTGGGACGGATTCTATTTTGAATTCGTCCCGGGGTGAGACGAGTACTGGGCAAAGTGTCCAAGTGTGCCAAATTGCTTCTTGACCTTACAAAATTGCTATGAAAGTGGTTAAGACCACTGTTTAACCTCTGAGGGCTGCCCTGGGGGCTGTGTTTGTCAAAGCGATCAGTGTTTGCAGTCACATAATCGGATTGGTGCTGTTTTGGTGTCTACAGATGCCCCTTTTTGGGAAGCGCTGCGGGTGACGCAGTGCTGAGCAAAAATAGATAACCAAAGCACTAATGATTAGGGTTTCTTGGTAACCTAACCAACTTTTGATGCCCCAAGTATGGAAAGGGCATGCATTCTTGAATCCTTGCTTCTGACGAGCTAAGGAATTTGATTTCAAGTATTAACCTATTTTGGTGAGGTGTGACTTGAACTTAGACATTGATCGAGTCATGAACAAGTGAAGGGCGTTTTTATCCTCGGGGGGAACCTTGTGTTCATGATTCACGAAATGCCAAGTGTTTGATTGATTTGATTGTTGCTTGTTTATCGCCCCGAGCGGGGGCGTGATTGTCTTTGTCAATGATTCTTTGAAGCATGATCGCGTTCCCCTTAATTGGGGGTGATTGTGGGGGGGGGGCACGAGATTCCGGGCAAAGGAAACACCAAGTGCGATTGCATTCAAAATTAAGTACGCTTAAGTCCTAGAAATGTAAATTGCATGAAATGGAAAAGAGACACATTGGAAGAGACACAATCAAATAGAGAAAACACAGCCCTTTCATTAATTTCCCTTGATCTCTCGTTACAATGATGTCTCCTCCCTTTTCAGGGGCTAGGAGCGCAAATAGAGTTTGATTACAATCACTGAATGATTCCTCTTTCCGCGTGCCCACGATTGCAATGGGCGGGCCAAGATGATGCCGTCGCTGATGTCGATGAGTTCTTCGCCTCTGCTGCTTCTCCTGTGAACAAAGAAATGACCAAGACGTCAGTAGCACCTGCTGCAAATGAAAAGCGTTCTCTCTCTAAAACTAACGAAATATGCATGTAAATATTTGCCTGAAACAGTGAATACAATGAATCCAAATTGCTTCAAAACTTGACAGAAGGTAAGAAAAGTTACCAGAAGGCCATTGCCACTGAGGCAGCTGGCCAATCCACCTTCAACTGGAATTCGTCCCTGGGCAGGACGAATTCTGATTGTAATTCGTCCCTGGGTGGGACGAATTCTTCTGTGTTGAAGAAACCGACCTGTCGCTGCTCCAATGTCGGATCCCGAGACCTGCAAAACGCCTGCAAATAGGGGGGGTTATGTAATTGGGGCCATTTTGGGACGACCCAGATGGTCGGATTTTCCCAATTTGGCCTCCACCCTCGGGAATTTGACCTTGACACCTGCAAGTTAGCGAAACGACAAAGCAATACAAAACATCCTAGAATCTGACCAAAAGTTACAAAATTGCAATTATGGACTAATCAGACCTAGTAACACAGAATGCAATCTAAAAAATAATCTAAAATGCTCAAAAACTAAAAATAGGACTTGGGAGGTGCGGGGGTGCCCAAGTGGGCCTCCCACCGTTGGCCCTCGATTTTGGAGCCAATCCACCAGGGATGGGCCCAAAACCTTTTAGGATTGGGGGGTCGGCGAATTGGTAGGTTCAGGTGTCCATGCGTTGGATTTGGGTAAGGTTCGAGCTTCCAAAGGCCACCCAACAACCTCCCTTGCAAAAGAGATTGGTGGATGTGGGAAGGTGAACCAAGGGGGATGCAAGTGGGTCTTCAATTCGGCAACACTTCGTTGCTTGAAAACTCCTTCAACCTGTATGTTTTGGGTGAGAAAAGTCCCACCTTTTATAGACCCAAGGGGTCTCTTTTGGGAGGGAAGCACAAATGCCATGTGTTGGCCATAGGCGCCATGTGGCAGTCTTGTCTTCCCATGAGGGAGGGGAGTCCTCCATTGACTTGAGCTTTGATAAATGCTTTTTGTAACGGTCCTCTAACGGCCCCTCTGTCCACTTACACATGCGTGCAAGGCAGGAGCCCTTAACTGACTGTTCTGGGCTGCCACTTGGCACCATTTGCCTTTTTGCCCGTTAAGCTTGGAATTCGTCCCACCCAGGGACGGATTTAGAATTCGTCCTGGGGTGGGACGGATTCTATTTTGAATTCGTCCCAGGGTGAGACGAGTACTGGGCAAAGTGTCCAAGTGTGCCAAATTGCTTCTTGACCTTACAAAATTGCTATGAAAGTGGTTAAGACCACTGGTTTAACCTTTGAGGGCTGCCCCGGGGGCTGTGTTTGTCAAAGCGATCGGTGTTTGCAGATCACATAATCGGATTGGTGCTCGTTTTGGTGTCTATAGATGCCCCTTTTTGGGAAGCGCTGCGGGTGACGCAGATGCTTGAGCAAAAATAGATAACCAAAGCACTAATGATTAGGGTTTCTTGGTAACCTAACCAACTTTTGATGCCCCAAGTATGGAAAGGGCATGCATTCTTGAATCCTTGCTTCTGACGAGCTAAGGAATTTGATTTCAAGTATTAACCTATTTTGGTGAGGTGTGACTTGAACTTAGACATTGATCAGTCATGAACAAGTGAAGGGCGTTTTTATCCTCAGGGGAACCTTGTGTTCATGATTCACGAAATGCCAAGTGTTTGATTGATTTGATTGTTGCTTGTTTACCGCCCCAAGCGAGAGCGTGATTGTCTTTGTCAATGATTCTTTGAATGCATGTCGTTTTCCTTAATTGGGTGTGTGATTGTTGATTGGTGACTAAGTGTGACTACCCCCTCAAGCGACGAATCGATGAGGGAATGACCTTCGTGAGAGAAGCGACGAGTCGCTTGACCCAAGATGACTTGTGCAAGGTTGCCTTTAGAGGGTTTACCGTTAAGCGTGTGCAATTTTTCCAACATATGGACCTATTTTTGGTGGGTGTTAACCCTTTTGGTGATGTCATAATGAGGTGAAATCGTCGAAAACCTATTTCCCGTGGAGCGGTCCGGCTATGATAGCCTTCTTGGGGAATTAGGAGAGCGATAATTTGGACCTCGACATCGATTTTCTTTGCCTAGAGGTTAAGTGCATGAGCACTTATGTCTGGCAATGTTTTTGCTTGTTTGTTTTTGTTGAATTTTGTCTTGTTTTTGTTGTTTTTGTGACACCATTTGGTGATTGAATTGTCGGCAATCCGTCCTCCCGTGGAGCGGTCCGGCTATGGTAGCCTTCTTCGGGAGTAGGATAGTGACAATGCAAACCCCGACATCAATTTTGCTATGCCAAGAGGTTAAGTGCAAGAGCACTTGTGTCTGGCAATGTTTATTGCTTGTTTTGTGTTGCATTTTTTTGTTGTTTTGTTGTTTTTTTGTGACACCATTTTGGGATTAAATTGTCAAAATCTGTCTTCCCGTGGAGCGGTCCGGCTATGGTAGCCTTCTTAGGGAGTAGGATAGTGATAATTTGTGACCCCGATGTCGATTTTGTATGCCCATGTTGTCAGTTGCATTTGCAATCCCGTCGAGCAGTTTTATTGTCTCTGCTTTTAGTGCATTTTTAGTCATTTTTCTTGATTTTTTTTGTGCTGGCCTGAATTCGTCCCCGGGTGGGACGAATTCCAGCTGGAGAATTCGTCCCTGGGTGGGACGAGCGCTGATCAGAGTGCTCATCCCAGTCAAGGACGAATTCCAGTGCAAAGGGCCTATTTAAGGGCCAAAACTTGATTTTGGGCTCATTTGTGTCATTTTTTTTCTTGCGATTTTGGAGCTCGGGAGGAGGAGGTAATTCTGCGAGGCGAAGCGCTCGCTGGAATTCTCTCTCGCCATCATGAGTGCACAAATGGGTTCGAGCGGCGGAGCCGAGGCGAGACCTGTAAGTGACCCTAGGGTTTATTTTGCTTTAACTTAATGCATGTTTTTGTGTTGACGCTTTTCAAAACTTTAAGATTTTTTTTGTGATGTTTTTGTTTAACAACTAAGGTTAGAAACCCTAGAACTGAAAATTTTATCTTTTTCATTTATTTATTTATTTTTATTTTTTTTTTGTTTGCTTGCAGGTTGTTAGGAGCCGCTACCGTGTACCCGCTGCCTTTACTGAGGCGCGGTTGGCCTTGACTGATGATGACTGGGAATGGCTTGATGCCCTTGGGCTCAAGCAGGTGGCTCGACTGGAGCCTGTGGTTTTGGATCAGGCCTATCTGATGGCCCTGATCAAGCTTTGGGATCCGCGGACCAATACTTTCCATCTCCCGATAGGGGAGATGACTGTGACTCTTGAGGACGTCTATCGGTTGCTTCGGATTCCGATAGATGGTCTGCTTATTAGGACATCTCCGTTTGATCAGCGGACTGCTATACTTACGAGATGTTTTGGGCATGGGGGGGAGCTGGGTGTAGCAGACCCAGTGGAGACAGCCGAGGCAGATTGCCAGGTTGGCGGGATTTTGGTTGGCTGGTGGAAGGAGAGGGGGGTGTTAGGAGTGAGGCACGCATTCCTGATGGGCCTCATTTCTAACATTCTTCTCCCTGATTCGTCAGGCGTGAGGTTCCCGTGGAACCCGCTCGGATTTGGTGTGGCGCTTGGCGAGTGCCCGATAGAGGCACCGTTGATCCCGAGATGGGGACAGACTTTGTTGGCGCAGCCTTACGGGGAGCCATACGGGGTCCGCCTGTCGACAACGGAAGGGTGTCGGCTAGTAGCTTTTTGTTGCAATGCTGGGGTTGGCAGCACATAGCTATTGAGAGGCCTACCGGGTTACCGTGGATGACTCGGGCGGCGATGGAGGATGAGGAGATTGGTTATGCAGCTTTGTGGCGACGGTCTGTGGAGCAGGGGCAGAGTCGGCGATGGGCAGGTGCCGTTGAGCACTACATTGATGCCTTTTCACGGCTCACTCCAGGGGAGGTGTTTTGGCATCCCTATCGGGACTGTCCAGCCTGGCCTGAGGCTGGAGAGTGGCTCCGACGGGTACGGAGGGAGCGATGGTTGACTGGGGCGACACGGGACGGAGCATGAGTTCTTTTCAGTACCACCGGGTTACACGACAGTTTGGGGTGCGCCAGGGGTTGCTTGGTGAACCCGTAGGCTATCGACGTCGGGGAGATGAGAGGGATCTGGAGCCACCGGTCCTCGTGCCATTGGGCGAGGAATCGGATGCGGTGATTGAGGTGTTGGATGTGGATGACGTCGGTACTACCACTGAGTATGACTCGTGGTGGGTATTGCGGTCATCGGAGAGGAGAGGGTCCACCGGGAGGCACAGAGGCGGCAGTGGAGGATGCTGAGGCGGTAGGGGGTGATTGGGGAGGGCCGTTGGATGATGCAGACATGGTGGATGTGGGAGATGAGGATGTGGACTTGGGTGTTCCGGAGCAATCGGACATGCAGGATGTGGAGGAGCAGTTGGAGCCTGAGCAGGCTACTGTCCCCGCGAGTCCTATGCATCCGGCAGATACGGAGGGGGTGGGGTCGGATGTAGGCGATGAGGTTGCGCGACTTACAGAGCTGCTACGGATGCGGGATCTGGAGAGGGATCTTCTACGGGCTCAGTTGGCAGAGCGGGATAGAGTTTTGGCATAGCACGATGATGCATTGTCTATCTATCATCGACGGGAGGCAGAGTGGTGTCTATACCGGATAGACTTGGAGAGGGAGGTCATCCGCCTTGGCGGGCGGCTCCCTGAGCCTTCGATCAGCAGATCTTCTCGACGGACGAGGGATAGTCTGACTGAGCAGTCAACATCATCTCGTCGCAGGCGGTTAGATGAGGGGGGTGGTAGTAGGCATGATGCGGGGGCTAGCAGTAGCCGCCCTGCAGGGTCCCGTAGGACCCACACCACGGGGGGTAGTTCCCGTCGCACCGATCCTGCGTGATCATGGTGGCCGACGCCTTAGGTTGGGTTTTGGATATGATTGCGGGGTCTGAGGACCTGTTTTGTAGCCTACGGGCATCTTTTTGACGATATATATATATATATACCGGTTTTATTTTTGGATTTGTACATGTGATGATGTGATTGATTTTTGTTATGCATGTTTATTTATTTTGATGAATGCAGATGTTTTGATGAATGCAAATGTTTTAGATGTCTATGTGATATGCAAATTAAAATGGATGAATGATATTTGTGATGATTGCTTTGTAGGCTGTTTAAGAAGCTCTTTATTTATCCTGTTTTTTGCTTTTTTGTATTTTCTGATGGTATCATAAGGATGATAAGTAGCGGAGATGGTTTTGGGATGAATGTATGATTTTCCGAGATTCAAACAGTTTTATCTCACTATCCATGACTCGTACTTTATCTTACAAGACTTTTGAACAAGGTATGAATCGGACCTGTTTTTGACCGAGTTATTTAACATCCCTGTGTGTGCAATTGAGTTCATTTAGTGGTATTTGTTAGGATACCGCTAGTGCCAGATGGGCTTTCAACCGAACCTGTACTGAGGATCACCTAATTAGCTCCACGAATTCCTTTGTTGTATGTACTAAGATTAATCTGCGTTGTAATCCAGGATGCCATAAGCTAGCTCATCCACATGCAAACATTGATCTGTACGCAAGTTAATGTGACAGATATATCGTCATGCGGGAGGCTTACTTCTGTTACCGATAGGCTATCAACCAAATTGGTACAAAAGCTTGCCTTATGACCTACAGAATGCTGAGAGTTCCAGGGATTCAAGGTCAACTCCCTTCTTTTTTTTCAATTGTATTGGGATACTTGCTCTTTTGTAGTGATAAGATCACTGTTTATTTTGATTTTTTTTTTTTTTTTTTTTTTTGAGCAAGGGATTGGGGATATGGAGTGATGAAAATCACTGTTGTTTGTGCCTTTTGATGTGTGCACTATAGTTTGTCAAATTTGGAGTTTTGACATTTTGCAAATTTTTGTGTTTTGCAACTGTTGAGAACTTTAGGGATTCTTAGGGAATTGGGTAGGGAGGATGCTTGTCCTTTTGCCAACTCTCAGCATTCTAGGGGTCATTCGCACAGGGGGATGAGCAAGATAACCGTTTCGCTTGTGGTGACCTAGATTATTTTGCAGGTTTCGTCTTTCGTTCACACAATTTTGGGAATTTTAGTGTTTTGATTTGTGTTGGGATGTTACGTAACAAGGTGTATTTCAAGTATGACTCTACCTTCGTAAAATCTGTTCGACTTGGTACACTACATGGCTAAAGAGGAAAATGATGACCGAATCACCGAAACTCTTGGTACATTCCCATACCACTGACTGTAGTGTGGTAAAAGTTATGCATGGTGTTTTTGTTGATTTTGATGAATTCGAGTATGCCTAGAATTGAGATGCAAATCTTTGTTGTTTTTGATGATTTTTGTTGTTTTGTTTTTGTTGAATTTCTTGATTTGTTTGACCAAGAGATTGCGATAATCCTTGGAGCTTTTTGGGTTGACCAAGAGATTGCGATAATCCTTGGAGCTTTTTGGTTGACCAAGAGATTGCGATAATCCTTGGAGCTTTTTGGGTTGACCAAGAGATTGCGATAATCCTTGGAGCTTTTTGGTTGACCAAGAGATTGCGATAATCCTTGGAGCTTTTTGGGTTGACCAAGAGATTGCGATAATCCTTGGAGCTTTTTGGGTGACCAAGAGATTGCGATAATCCTTGGAGCTTTTTGGGTTGACCAAGAGATTGCGATAATCCTTGGAGCTTTTTGGGTTGACCAAGAGATTGCGATAATCCTTGGAGCTTTTTGGGTTGACCAAGAGATTGCGATAATCCTTGGAGCTTTTTGGGTTGACCAAGAGATTGCGATAATCCTTGGAGCTTTTTGTTTGTTTGTTTTTGTTGATTTTTTTTTTTTTTTTGGTACATGGCTTTCTTAGATATGAAATGGTCGCAAATGACTGATATTCAAGGGTTCTGTTTCCTTGATACCGTCAAGAGAAGCTAGCCTGTACGTTCCTGGTCCTATTTTGCTATCAATGACATAAGGACCTAGCCAATTTGCCGTGAATTTGTCTCTCATATGGGACGGCAAATTAGAGTTTTGTTGGTTTTCCTTCAGAACCAGATCACCAACCCGAAAGTCTCTTAGGTGAACTTTCATGTTGTAAGCTCTCTTAAGCCGCTCTTGATAGATACGTAAGTGCTCGAGAGCATTAACGCGTCTTTCGTCAAGCAACGTAAGTTGGTCTAACCGGGCCTGCCGTGCAGTGTCATCATCGATGAATTCCTGCATTGATATGCGGAGGGAAGGAATTTCCAACTCGAGAGGCATTATTGCCTCTGAGCCATACACTAGTGAAAACGGAGTTGCCCCGGTGGGCGTCCGAATGCTAGTGCGATAATCCCAAAGGGCAAGTGGGATTTGTATGTGCTAATCCTTATGATTGTCTGCGACGGTATTTTTAAGGATGGCGACTAGCATTTTGTTTGACGCCTCTGCTTGCCCATTTGCTTGCGGATAATAGGGTGTTGAAAAGCTGTGCTGAATTTTGTACTTTGTGGTTAAAGCACGCACGTCTTTGTTCTTGAATGATGGCCCATTATCCGAGATTATTTTGGATGGAATACCAAAACGACATATGATGTAATGCAAAATGAACTCCGCAATGCGGGGTCCTATCGTAGAGGTTAACGGAATTGCTTCCACCCATTTGGTAAAATATTCTGTGGCCGTTATGATAAACGTGTGACGGCCTGACGATGCAGGGGAGATCTTTCCGATTAGATCGAGGCCCCACTGCAAAAATGGCCAAGCAGACTGGACTGTCTGTAGGGCCTGGGAAGGTGCGTGCATTAAATTGGCATGATGTTGACATTTTACACACCTCTTGACATACGCACAGCAATCTCGCTCTAAAGATGGCCAATAATAGCCCATGCGAAGAATGCGCTTTGCAATGGCCATACCACTGAAGTGGCCGCCACATGTACCGTCATGCGCTTGGGTGACTGCCCAAGTGGACTCTTGCTGGTCCAAGCAACGAAGAAGAATTCCGTCGTAGGCTGCGACGATACAAAATGTCTCCTATCAAGACATATTTTGCCGCTTTCTGTTTGAATGTTCGTTTTGCGGCTTGCGTCAATCCAAAGGGTAGATTACCTAACTTGAGGTAGTCTCTTATGGGTAAATACCAGTCTTGTTGATCGGATACCTCGACAGTTTGAACGACTCAATCCCTTTTGGAGTTCTTCCCTAACAAATGCTGATTGGGATAGAACTTGTAAGAATAGCGTTGTGTTGCTATTAATGGGAGTGGGGGAGAACAAAGACCCCAGTTGGCATGTTTCAAATAGTCTCGGATTCGAAAGAACTTATCCGAAGATGGTTCGATCTCGGATCATGTGGATTCCCCGGCGTCAAGTCTGAGCTTGCGCGCTCCATCGCGGGTTGCGATAAGGTTTTGACCTGAATGGTTGTTATATCACCGGAAAGGTCTTGCGGGATTAGTGACCCTAAGGAGGCCATTGTGTCCGCAAAATGATTCGATGATCGAGGGAGTGCCTCGATGTCATACCACTCAAGTTTTGCCAAGAATTTATCCACGAGGGCTTTATAGGCCTTCAGAACTGGGCATTTGCATTGATATACCCCTTTGACTTGATTGACGATTAACAACGAATCACCAAAGATGTTCAATCTTTTGATGTTCATGGCGATTGCTGTCTGAAGACCTAGGAGCAAGGCTTCATATTCTGCATTGTTGTTCGTGCACTGGAAGTTTAATTTAAATGACAAGGGCATTGGAGTGCCCTGCGGTGTGAAGAATACAATTCCAGCACCACCCCCTTGCTCGCATTTAGAACCATCAAAAAATAAGGTTATGTCGGCCTGAGACTCGAGGCTCTTCGAATCCGGCGATTCTGAGACATGGAAGACCTCATCATCGGGTAGTTCTATGACTAGAGGCTGATCGTCTTCAAGAGGAGCCTCTGCTAGTTGATCGGCTATGACTTGTCCTTTTATAGATTTTTGCCCAATAAACTCAATGTCAAATTCCGTCAACAACATAATCCATTTCGTCGTGCGACTACTATGATAAGTACGACTCATCATGTATCGCAATGGATTCTCCTTAGACACAACATACGTCGTGTTGCTCAGCATGTAGTGGCGTAGCCTCTTGGTAGCAAACACCACTGCCAAGCGGAGTTTCTCAACGTATGCATAGTTAAGTTCGTAACTGACCAGGGTGCGGCTAAGATAGTAAGTAGCCTGTTCTTTGTGAAGTTCATTCTTCTGGGCTAGCATTGCGCCCAGTGCCACCTCAGTAGCTGAGATGTATAAGTAGAACGGCACACCTGGTCTAGGCGGTGCCAATACTGGCGGCGAAGCCAAGTATTGTTTGATTTCGTCAAAGGCTGACTGGCACTCGTCATCCCAATGAAATGTGACCCCTTTGTGCAATAATTTGTTCATTGGTCGGCATTTGTCGGATAATTGCGCTATGAAGCGTTTAATCGACGCGACCTTTCCTTGCGGACTTCGAGCCGCTTGATAGTGGTTGGGGGAGCCATTTCAAGGATTGCCTTGACTTTGTTTGGGTCCACTTCGATGCCTCTCTTGGAGACTATAAAACCCAAGAGTTTTCCGGATGTGACGCCGAACACGCACTTCTTGGGATTCGATCCGACCTTATGCTCTATGAGGCGATCGAGAATCTTGCTTAAGTCACCGAGATGATCTGAGCGCAATATAGACTTGGCTAACAAATCATCCATGTAATCTTCCAAAGTTTTGTGCATGTAATCGTGGAAGATATAAGTCATAGCACGTTGGTATGTAGCGCCAGCATTTTTAAGGCCAAAAGGCATGACCTTATAACAAAATGTCCCCCAAGGCGTTGTGAATGCCGTTTTGAGTTGGTCTTCAGGATTGATACGAATTTGATTGTATCCTGAGAAACCGTCCATTAGGGAGAGCATTTCGTGACCT
Organism: Wollemia nobilis; assembly: GCA_028583015.1. Lineage (NCBI taxonomy): Eukaryota > Viridiplantae > Streptophyta > Pinopsida > Araucariales > Araucariaceae > Wollemia > Wollemia nobilis. The sequence continues at coordinate 3,814,572 of JAQPPZ010017106.1, forward strand.
CTTGTAGCATCTACCAATGCGTCGATGCTTGGCAAGGGGAAATCATCCTTAGGACTCGCTTTGTTTAGGTCTCGAAAGTCGGTGCATATGCGAATCCTCCCGTCGGGCTTCTTGACGGGAACCATGTTGGACAACCATGGCGGATAATCCACGCAGATGACAAATTGTGCATCCAACAGCTTTTGCAATTCGTCTTTGACCATCAAGGCCACTGTTGGGTGCATTTTTCTTAGTTTTTGCTTTATCGGCTTGATTTTCGGATCAAGCGTTAGGTTGTGCATGACTAGCCACGGGTCTAGTCCTGGCATATCTTTGTACGACCATGCAAAAACCTCCTTCTTTTCTTTAAGAAGGGCAATGTATTCGGCTTGCTCTTCGGGGGAAAGGCTTACCCCCAGCTTGAGAATCCGTGGATTCATTGGATCTGTGTCGATGTCTACGTCAGTCGTCTCTTCGACTGACATGTGAGATCCGTCCTCCAACTGATGTGGAGTTGGGATTAAATGGATATCATCAACTGAGTTAAGATCTACGTTTGGGACCTCGGGTCCCTCTTCAGCTTGAAAAATATCTTGAGTTGTCCTTGGGGTAAAATGAAGCATTTCACCGAAAGGCCAATACTCTGATGGTGACAATGGTGAATTGACGTGATCCCAGTCAATGGCATCCATGTTTAGATGCAATGACCGTGATGGATCGGTCGGATTGCGGATGGGTGTGGTCAAATCAATGGAGATCATGTGGATGGAATGAATTTGGTCTCCAGAACCACGGGTGTGATGACTTGATTCTTTCAGATGTTCCCTATACTCTGGATCTGGCTCTACGGGAATAGGCACGAATGGATCCTCTCTAGGTGCAAATTCATCTCTATGTGTGAAAAGGAAGGCGGGGTCTTCCCTCGGTACTGTTGTCCTGATGGGATCTCGAGGTGGACGATGCTCATCTTGAATTTGGAGCCATAGGCCTAACACTTGGTCCCACCTCGTTGGGTCTACGTGCCATTCATGTCCTAACCGTATACCCATTTGTCCCATTAGATCTTCATGAGTTAGAGTGCGGTGATGTCGTCACGCATGTCTGAGATAGTCCATTTCAGTTTCGTCTTCTGAATCACTTTCATAGATCCAAAATTGTTCATCCTCTTCAGCATCCGTTGCTTGCGACATTGAGGACTCTTCCTGTTCCATTGAATTAATCTGGTCCCATTGCGGTTGTTCCACTCTTAGTGGAGGGACCTGATTCTTTTGAGACTGTGTTATTTCGTCTGGAACCTCTAAGGGGAACGGTTTCGAGAAAAATGTCCGGAAGCCGTTGTTGTTCTCTTTGAGGATTGCTCTTTGAACTTCCACCTCTCTCTAGCAAAGGAGAGGGATTATTGTTGTTTCCAGGGGTGTTTGTAGACCATGGGAGATAATCCCCCAATGTGTATTCTGTGTTTGGATTGGCGTATGGGTCTTGTGCCAATCCCCCCTTGTTGCCTATTTCTAGGCCTTGCATATTTTCAACCAAGATGTCTAATGGCAGGGGATGGTTGAACCCTACCCCTGACTTGTCATATGGCATCTGATATCTTGGTTGGCAAAGGATCCGCATCCCTTGCTCATATCTGCCTAGCCCATACCCATGCCAATTGCATTGTTCAAGATATTTTAGGGCAAATTCTGGGTTCGACAGATAATTGATGTTTTCGACAAAAGGTTCTTCATCTGTTTCCTTTTGTTCGCATGGTTCAGAACCATGATCAAGGCCCCCATACACAAAATTCGTTTGGTTCGGTGGGTAGCCTAGAGGGACGATTGTTCCAATGGGAAGGCGAGGTCTTCCCATGTCTTGTACTGACTCCAATGTGGGGGTTGCCACAACATTTTGCACTATGTATTCTCCCAGGCCTATACTGGCCATCTCAACAGTGATTGTTGATGATTGGGTAGGAGGAAACGGTAGTCCTTCCTGAGTCCATTCCATGTTTGGTGGTTCAAGAATCTTGGTTTCCGTTGCGTTGGGCGCTTCCTCCGTTGATATCATTGAAATCGTGGGCAACCCCTCTTCTAGAGGCTTAACCTCCTCCATGATTTGCTTTCCCTTGTCCTTCTGTTGGGCCACGATAGGTGGCGTTGATGATGAAGGAGCCAATGATGAAGTCTCACCTGGTTGGGATTTTGCCTTGTTGGCCACCAGTGGTACTTGCGGTATCGGACCTTGTTTAGATGGATTTAATTGAAAATCCAAATGCGTTGATGGGAGGGTCGATTGAGGTATGAATTGTACCGCATTGCAATACTTGAAGGGCTCTAAGTCCATTGGGACTACATGTATTTGCCCTTCATAGGCATAATTCAAGCACAGGTGTGCGATCGAGGGGACACACTTCATGTCCCCGATCCAAGGCCGCCCTAACAAGTATATTATAAGCCATTTCACCTTCCAAAGACATGGCACAGTGTGGGTATTGACTTTTGTCCTACCTGTATAGGCAGAACAACCGTGCCGACTGTCGAGCAAATTGCATCGTTAAAAGCTCGCAGTGTGTACGTGGAAGCGGTGATGTGAGAGGCTGGCAGTTTTAAATGCTTTAACGCTGCAGTGGTTATGATGTTACTGGACGAGCCAGTATCTATCAGCACTCTCTTGTACGGGATCCCGTTGACCCGCGCGATAACGTGCAGGGGTGGATCCGGCATGTCATTTGATATTGTTTTGACCTCATTTTCTTTGAATGTGATGACAGGCTCCGTACATTGTTTCACATGTCCCACGAAGGCGTTGAAAGAATTTGCTTCGTGGGGTTGTACTTCAATGGCTTTTAAAATGTCCATAAGAGCTTCTCTATGGGGAGCTGATTGTTGAATAAGCTCGTAGATGGACAGCCTAGCCGACGTGGTCCGCAAACTCTGCGTGAGTTTGGTTCGTATCGTGACCTCAGGTCTAGGCGGAGGTAACTGCGTTGGGCATTGTTGAGGCTGCGATGTCGACGGAACTTCCCTCGCAGGTACCTCGGGGGCAACTGCTGGGTATTTTTTGTTCCTTGTTACAATGCTAATCATTCCCACAAATCCTTGCGCGGGAAGATCTTGTCGCACCTCGTTAATTTGGAGCGGTTTTGTCTGCGCCTCGTGGGCAGGCAAGGGGTCCTTGAATACCCCCATTTGTTGGTTGTTAGGTGCGATGGGGTTGTCCACGACCAATGTTCGGTTGTCGATCAAATCCTGGACTAGTTCTTTGAATTTCAAGCACCCATTTAGGTCATGTCCTCTGGCGTCTATGGAATCCGCAATACAATTCCTCCCTATACCCCCTAGGCTTGGGAACGTTAGGGTCAAAAATTTGGATTTCTGGTAGAGTAACTAAATTTTCCGCTGACAAGCGGTCAAATAAGGAGTCCCTAGACTCCGCATACGGGGTGAATTGTCGCCTAGGGCGACGCTGTTGATACTGCTCCTGTCTCCTGTTATCTCTTTCGTAAGCAGGAGGCACTGCCTGGTAGTTAGCCTTTTGAGGCTGCGTTTCTTGCACAGGCGCGGGGACATTTATCGCAACTTGGTTGACTGCAGCGTGTTGTGGTTGCGTTGTCCCATTTTTAGTGGTTTTATTCCACTCTTTCTTCTTAGGCTTGGCAATTGCGCCTTCGCCTATCTTAATCTCTTCTATGACTCTGGCTTGCGCCAAAGCTTCTTCTAAGCTGTCGTATTGTCGCAGCAACAATAGACCAGAGATTGATTTTAAACAACTTTTCGCGAACATTTGCGTGAGGTCCGACATGGGAGGACGGTAGGGTAACTTAGAAAGCAAAGCTCTCCATCGGTTCCCGTACGCTGCCATTGTTTCCTCCTCAAATTGTTTAAGGCTAGCAAGATCACTAAGTGATGCCTTCTTCCTTGTGTTGAAGGCGAAACGTTCAAGAAACGCATCTACTAGCTGATCTAAGCTGCTTATGCTGTGTTTGGGCAGCTGTGTGAACCAATCCGAGGCGGGGCCTGCGAATGTGGTTATGAATGTTCTAAGCAATAATGCGTCATTATCTTGAATGCCGAAGCATTGGCTTAGAAATCATGTAACATGTTCCTGTGCGTCCTCTTCACCTTTAAAAACTGCCAATTGAGGCAACTTGAAGTGTTCGGGGTAAAGAGGTGTAGGCACTGAGGGATGCACCGGATTATTGCGGAGTAGACGTAATGTGGGTTTTTGATGCCCAACAACTTTTGTCTCCACCGACTCCAAACGCTCCAATAGCGCTTGGTATGCATCGGAAGATTTTATTTCTTCCTCTCTTGTTCGCTCTTGTTGCAAGTTACGATAAACTGGAGGCCTATGGAGGGGTGGCCGAATGGCATCCTTCCTACCTTGATGGGGAGTTTCAATATATTCCTCTTCTGGTTCATACTCCTCGTAAAATTCTTGAGGAGTCTCGAGGCGAAACCTATGACCCTGATCAAGCTCTTGCTGAAGGTACCCATCATTGTTTCGGGGAGTTGCCTCCCTCTCGAATCTATGGGGTCTTGGAGGCAGAGCTTGACGAGGTCGTGGAGACCTGTCCTGCACCAACGGATTACGCCTCTCATACTTTTCAGCTCTTTGGATGCGAGGGGTTGGCCCCCTCTCAGGTATTTCATAGCGTAACTCATCCGCTTCGCGTTGCATGCGTTCTTTATCCAAGCGGTATTGATACTCTATCTCTTGCTGACTTTGTTTAAGCCGCATGATTTGGGCTTGACGGGTGGTATATCTGGCGACAGCCGGGTCAATTTGATCTACCCTATTTTGTTTAGAAGGTTCAAATGTTCCTCCTATGGGTTTACCTTGGTTTTGATGCTCTAAAATCTCAAGGGGTCGCTTCCCTCTGTCGAGGTAGGCGGTATGTGCTCGAGGTTCTGGCCTCAAGGGGTGATCATGATATCCTGCTGGTGCAGAAATGCAAGGTTCCCGCATTGTTTTTTTCTCTCGAAGAATGCGATGGTTTTCCTCATACTCCCTTTCACGGGTGTAAATGGGATGGGCGGAGTTAGGTCACCCTATGTAAGGAGCCCTACGCTCCGGATTTGGTCTCTCTGTTCTGATGATAGGTAAAGAAGGGACGCCATATCCACGTTGCCCCTCCAAATGGATAGTGTGCCTGTTTAGCGCTTCATCGCGCGGTGGCCACTCATGCCTAGCTTCAAGAGGTGATTCTCTATTTATGTCAAGGTCTACATGTAAGGCATCTTCCCGAAAGGGGCTGCTTTGAATAGGCATACCCCACCGAGGATTCTGAATTGGATTCTTTTGTAGGTTTGACCTATAAGGCGGTATGACCAAATCCTCAGGACTGAAGTGAAGGCGACTTGCGCTTGCTTTTTGTGTACCTTTCGGAGCTTCTGCCCTTGATTGGGCTTGACTACGGGTGTACACCATTGCGGTGCTTCTATGCTATCTAAATAAGTTTTTATCTCGTTTTTATGATTTTTTTTTTTTTTTGTCTACACTAAGCAGAATTAAACACACACATTCACAAAACCGTGATTATCTCTTTTAAGGATTCTTGGTGTGTCCTAAACTGGTTTAGTGCATTTTGATGTTTTTTTTTGTTTTTGTAGATTTTGTAGAACGTTTAAATGCATCATGTAGGCTCTTATAACTCCAAAAAGGTCGCCCCTTCAATATACCAGCCAGGCCGATATACCAACCTCTCTATATACCCGCCCTTACGAGAGGGAGACTATAGGTACGTGAGAGCAGAAGGTACGTGGTACGTAGGCGGTACGGAAGGGGGATTGTCCTGTTAATGGCACCTACCATAGAAAACTTATCCTCGCGCGCATGGGAATCACCCCGCCTACGCTCGGTCTGTCTTCGTCGGATTTACGCCTAACAACAGTTGACAATCGGGAAATGGATGCAAATCAAGCCAAGGTGGTGATTAAATCCACCAATGGTCTTGATCAAGGGGCGGGGTCTTACGACCAGCTCCTTGGTTTAAAATTGTTTCGTGATGTGTGTGGGATTCGTTTTATCCAAAAAAAATGAAACTAGCATACATGACTTTTCCTAATGCAATGCAAGATTAAATGAAAACAATTAAAGAAATAGAAACAAAAACAAAAAAATTTAACAGAGATGATAAAAATCCCTACCTCTTCTCTGCCTGCTCCTGTTGTCTCTGAATTTCTACTCTGAAAATTCGCAGACAGGAATTCGTCCCTCTGGGAGACGAATTGCAGAACAGAATTCGTCCCTCCCAGAGATGAATTTGAATTCGTCCCAGGGTCAGACGAATTGCAGAAAAGGATTCGTCCCTGTCAGAGACGAATAGCAGTCTGCAACAAAAAAAGATGTACCTGTCAAGCACAAACACAAAAATTTGATCAGTTTCTGTGATTTTAAAAACTAGGGAACAGAGTCCCACCGTGATCGCAAAGGAAACACCAAGTGCGATTGCATTCAAAATTAAGTACGCTTAAGTCCTAGAAATGTAAATTGCATGAAATGGAAAAGAAACACATTGGAAGAGACACAATCAAATAGAGAAAACATAGCCCTTTCATTAATTTCCCTTGATCTCTATTACAATGATGTCTCCTCCCTATTCAGGGGCTAGGAGCGCAAATATAGTTTGATTACAATCACTGAATGATTCCTCTTTCCGCGTGCCCACGATTGCAATGGGCGGGCCAAGATGATGCCGCCACTGATGTCGATGAGTTCTTCGCCTCTGCTGCTTCTCCTGCGAACAAAGAAATGACCAAGACGTCAGTAGCACCTGCTGCAAATGAAAAGCATTTTCTCTCTAAAACTAACGAAATATGCATGTAAATATTTGCCTGAAACAGTGAATACAGTGAATCCAAATTGCTTCAAAACTTGACAGAAGGTAAGAAAAGTTACCAAAATGCCACTGCCACTGAGGCAGCTGGCCAATCCACCTTCAACTGGAATTCGTCCCTGGGCAGGACGAATTCTGACTGCAATCGTCCCTGGGTGGGACGAATTCTTCTGTGTTGAAGAAACCGACCTGTCGCTGCTCCAATGTCGGATCCCGAGACCTGCAAAATGCCTGCAAACAGGGGGGGTTATGTAATTGGGGCCATTTTGGGACGACCCAGATGGTCGGATTTTCCCAATTTGGCCTCCACCCTCGGGAATTTGACCTTGACACCCGCAAGTTAGCGAAACGACAAAGCAATACAAAACATCCTAAAATCTGACCAAAAGTTACAAAATTGCAATTATGGACTAATCAGACCTAGTAACATAGAATGCAATCTAAAAAATAATCTAAAATGCTCAAAAACTAAAATTAGGACTTGGGAGGTGCGGGGGTGCCCAAGTGGGCCTCCCACCGTTGGCCCTCGATTTTGGAGCCAATCCACCAGGGATGGGCCCAAAACCTTTTAGGATTGGGGGGTCGGAAAATTGGTAGGTTCAGGTGTCCATGCGTTGGATTTGGGTAAGGTTCGATCTTCCAAATGCCACCCAACAACCTCCCTTGCAAAAGAGATTGGTGGATGTGGGAAGGTGAACCAAGGGGGATGTAAGTGAGTCTTCAATTCGGCAGCACTTCGTTGCTTGAACACTCCTTCAACCTGTATTCTTTGGGTGATAAAAGTCCCACCTTTTATAGACCCAAGGGGTCTCTTTTGGGAGGGAAGCACAAATGCCATGTGTTGGCCATAGGCGCCATGTGGCAGTCTTGTCTTCCCATGAGGGAGGGGAGTCCTCCATTGACTTGAACTTTGATAAATGCTTTTTGTAACAGTCCTCTAATGGCCCCTCTGTCCACTTACACATGCGTGCAAGGCAGGAGCCCTTAACTGACTGTTCTGGGCTGCCACTTGGCACCATTTGCCTTTTTGCCCGTTAAGCTTGGAATTCGTCCCACCCAGGGACGGATTTAGAATTCATCCTGGGGTGGGACGGATTCTATTTTGAATTCGTCCCGGGGTGAGACGAGTACTGGGAAAAGTTTCCAAGTGTGCCAAATTGCTTCTTGACCTTACAAAATTGCTATGAAAGTGGTTAAGACCACTGTTTAACCTCTAAGGGCTGCCCTGGGGGCTGTGTTTGTCAAAGCGATCAGTGTTTGCAGTCACATAATCGGATTGGTGCTATTTTGGTGTCTACAGATGCCCCTTTTTGGGAAGCGTTGTGGGTGACGCAGTGCTGAGAAAAAATAGATAACCAAAGCACTAATGATTAGGGTTTCTTGGTAACCTAACCAACTTTTGATGCCCCAAGTATGGAAAGGGCATGCATTCTTGAATCCTTGCTTCTGACGAGCTAAGGAATTTGATTTCAAGTATTAACCTGTTTTGGTGAGGTGTGACTTGAACTTAGACATTGATCAGTCATGAAAAAGTGAAGGGCATTTTTATCCTCAGGGGGAACCTTGTGTTCATGATTCACTAAATGCCAAGTGTTTTCTCTATCTGATTGTGTCTCTTCCAATGTGTTTCTTTTTCGTTTCGTGCAATTTACATTTCTAGGACTTAAGCGTACTTAATTTTGAATGCAATCGCACTTGGTGTTTCCTTTGACCGGAATCTCGTGCTTTCGAAGCATCATTTGTAAAGATATCTTATAAACATATCTATAGAGAACTAAATGAGGAAGTAGATGGTCTATCAAAAGTTACCTTAAATATTCTATTTGCTACTTGGTTAAATGAAGTAGTGTGTGGGATTGCAAGTCCACCATGATCTATACCATTTTGATACTTTTTCCCTTTTGATAGTGTAGAGCAGAAAAAATGGTGCACCTAGCAAAGGAAACTGAAATGCATCTATTGTTCTACTTAAGCATTCAAAAGCTACATTAAAGTAAGCATAAAGATGAAAACATATGAAATAAATGGGGGGTTATATTTATATTATTGCATTTTTCAAATACATGGTTACAAAAAATCCCCTTGAGGGCTCTTAATTGATACAATCCATTACAATGTCAAAGGATCCAATCCTTTCAAAAATTTAAGGTGTGCTTTCAGTGTCTTCCTCGCACTCACGATTGAAGAGTGGGATTTTTCTATCACTGAAATGATATATCCATATTCAAACTTGTAACTCCTTACTTGTGCACTGGAATACCTAGATCTACACACAAGAAACTGAAATTGATTAATAGCATGTGCGGATTAAGATGAAATCAATGCAATGCATGCAAAATTGAATACAAAAGGTGTAATATATGATGCAAAACTACTCCAAAATGTACCAAAACTTAGTATGATCTATATTATCTCCTTTAGGAATGATTTATGTAGAAATTTAAGTAAAATTCCAAGCATAACCCATGGTTGTACCTAGGTTTTCCAATTAGGATTGTCATCACAAAAACCCTAATTAAAGGTCCAAAACTCCTCCAAGTATCACCAAATGCTAGTATGATGTATGGAAACTATGTTAGAAATAATCTATACTAAAATTGACTCAAAATTGTATGCCAATTTATGGTCATCCTTGGCTGTGCCAATTGGAACTGTTAACCATCCCAGGTGGGGATGGCCACCAAACAAGGTGGTTTTTACCATCAATTCCTCCAGGATATGGTCTAGAATACTCCTAGGGGTGTTTTCGTAAAATTTGGTAATATAGCTGATAGAAATGGGAGGGTTTTGGAATATATGTGCGTATTTGGGGATTTCTTGTAAACTTCTTCGATCGATGAAGAATCCAAGGGCAAATATGTAGGTAAAATGGGAAAGTGAATCTCAGCAGCACTTTGTGGTGAATTCTTGCAAAGACCTCCCTCTAAAATTTATTGGAAAAATTCTAATTTATAGCTAAAGAGGGCCACCAAATAAGAGTGGAAAGTTGGGTCATGCAAGACAGGTGCCACCACTTGTCAAAACCCTTGCCATGTATTGCATGGAAGAGGCCTCTAATTTTGGCTGCCAATTTGTAGGTTTTGATGGCTTTGGTAGGCCTCCAATCTATCATAAGTTATTGGGTGGGATAAATGGTAGAATTTGATTGTCAATTATCCCACCCTTCTATTTTTGAGGGGCCTAGGCCATGGCTATCCCATCCAGGGATGGTTTCTGGTCACCATACCTAGGTTGGATGACCATGAATTGTGGTCATCCTGGGGTGGTATGGTTGTTGGTGGCCATCATTGGATGTGATGAGCATGAACTGTGGTCATCCTAGGTGGGACGACCATGGTTGCATGGCCTAAAAATTCCAAAAGGTGGGTTAAACCTTCCCAAAAGTGGTTAGGACCCCTATTTAACCCTTTAGGATTGCCCAATGGGGCCATATGTTGTTTATATTAGTGCATCATTGTAGTCTAATCTCATTGATGTGATTTTAGTGTCTACAAATATACCTTTTCGAGATGCACTGTGTGCAAAAAAGCATTGAGAAAAAATATATGACTAAAATATCAAATGATTAAGGTTATTTAGTAACCTAACCAAATTTATATGCCTCCATCATGGAAAGAGCATACATTCTTGGAATCCTTACTTTTGACATCATTGAAGGATTCATTTTGGTATACCTTTCAGCCACATTGTGATGGCAGTATCAGGGGCTTAGGGTATATTTGGTCTTGGTTCCTTATGTGGATTATAAGCCTATTTTGGGATACATGTACTGGGGCTTCCAAGGATACAAATACTTTGTTTTTTTGAATTGGTGCTGAATTATTTGCCCCAGCATAGGCTTGAAATTTATCTTTGATAACTATTCTTTTGAATGTATGCAAGTTACACTTTTGAGTGTTTGAGTGTTGATTTTGATTATGAATTTATTATTATGACTACCCCCTCAAGCAACGAGTCAATTAGGTCATGACTAGTGATGAAATAAATGATTCACTTGACCGATATGACTTGATTGGGATTCCTTCAACTTTACCCATTGTAAAATTTATCAATTTTGCTAGGATTTTGATAGTTTTGTTGATATTTCATGGAAGAAAATGATTTAATACCTTACTATTGTGGAGAAGTCTGACCACAAGCATTTTTGGGGAGTTAAGTACAGACTTTTCAATTCGTAAATTAACAATTTGGGTTCAATATTCATCCTTTGTGAGTTTTAACAATTTTGACCTATTTTTTGGTGGTTTTTAGGCCATTTTATTTGATTTTTCATTTGTTTTTGTGGGTTTTTTTGGTGGTTGTACTAGGGTGGTATGGCTGCATATTTTATGGCCATCCTAGGGTGGGATGGTCAGCCAATTTTCCAGCCATACCACCCTAGGATGACCATGCTCATTCTAGGCCTTTTTAAGCTCAAATTTGGAAAATTGAGTTCATTTGCACACTTCTAATTTAGTAGACTAAGAGGTGAGGAGTAGGATATTGATTTTTAAAAATGGATTGCTTCCAAGACCGTAACACAATCACCATGAGCTATCCTCAATATTCGATGAGCGATGGAGTTGATGCGAGATGGGTAAGGGCTGAATTTGCTCCTATACTTTATTGAATTTGGATATGTAATTGTTTTTGTATTTTCTAATAAAACACACTACATATTGGTAAATGAACCTCATTAGTGATAGTATGTAGGAATTTGTGCCTTATTTTTGGATTTTGTGCAATTTTATTCTATTTTTGTATTTTTATTAGTTTTTATGCCTATTTTTTGGGGCTAAGAAGGCTCTTTTTAGCATTTTTGGGGGCCATCCTTGGGTGCTACGACCATTGGTGGCCATCCCTGGGTGGGATAGCTTCAAATTTTGGAACCGTCCTTGGGTGGTATGGCCATGAATTTGAGGAAAAAAAGTCCATTTTTTGAGCTATTTTTACTATTTTTCGGAAATTTTATTGTATTTTTGCTGCATTTTTTTTTAACTTGCCTATTTCTGCCAGGTGATCAAGAGTCGATATTTATTATTTGACTCTCTTTCAGGCTACTAGATACTTAATTATAGAGGATGACTATAAATGGATTGACACTATTGGTCTTAAGCAAGTGACATGATTATATCCAATGCTAGAAGACAGTCTACCTGATAACTTTGATAGAACTGTGGGACCCTCACATAAACACCTTCCACTTACCAACTGGGGAGATGATAGTGATGTTAGAGGATATATATATATTATGTATTTTTATAGAAGGAATTTTGATTATATCTACTTGATTGAGATCTTAGAGATATGATTTTGTAGAGATACTTTAGAGAGGACTAGCATGAGGCAGTATGAGAATTGCCTAGCAGAGGGATCCTAGTGGAGCTATGGCATGAGGTAGAAGTTTTGACCATGATACACACCTTACTGATGACACTTATCTCCAACATATTGCTACCAAAATTTTTAGGAGCCAGGTTTTCTTAGAACCTTTTGGAGTTTGTGTTTTTACTTTTTGAGTGCACCATAGAGAGATCATTAGGGATGGATTGGGGCACAATGTTGTTGGCACAATTTTATGATGAGCTATACAAGATTCGTTGTTGTGAGAAAAAAGGTTTGGCATACAAATTTCTACTATAGGTGTGGGGATGGTAAAACATTACTATGGATCGACTATGGGGACTACCTTGGATAATGCAAGCACAACTTGTGGATGTGGAGATAGGCTATGGTATCCTATGGTAGTGATACCAAGAGAGGTGTCAGAGCCATCCCTATGCAGGTATGATTTATCATTATGTATAGTCATTTGCACAACTCAAGGTATAGGAGGTTACTTGGAGATCCTACAGGGATTGTATAGCATGGCCTGAGGCTGAGGTGTAGCTTCATTAGGTACAAAAATAGAGATGGTTAGTTTATCGACATGGGGCTAATCAAGAGTATTTCCCATATGCTTGAGTGATGCTATAGTTTGGGCTACGCTAGGGTTTCCTAGAGAGCTAGTGATCTAACGATGTCATGGGGATGATAGGAAACTTACTTGGCCTACAATTGAGGTAGTTGGAGAGGAGGCAGATCCTACGAAGGATGTCTTTGAGATAGATAATGTAGGGACTACATTAGAGTATGACTCTTGGTGTGTGATGCACTAGTAGCGAGTGGAGATGCCGCTAGGAGGTGGTACAACTAAAGTGACATGATACTCACAAGGATACTATATATGAGGGATATGATGAGGCTCTAGACATGAAGGAGCTAGACTTAGGTGAGTGATATGTATATCATTAGGTAGATGATGAGTGGATGAAAAACCTAGATATGGAGGATCTACAAGATGACTATGATGAGGATGACTTTGATGAGCAGGGAGTGTAGGTATAGTTGGCAACATAGGATGCTACTATTGCTGAGATATGAGGTAAGTTTATCGGAGGTAGATAGGAGTGGAGGGAGTATGTAGAGGAGAGGGATCTTCTATAGGAATAGACATAGACTACACAGATGGATATTAATAGGCAGGGAACAGAGTTAGCTACTCTTTAGTCACAAGTTAGAGCAAGGAGTTTAAGTCATGGGGCACCTAGCAGTGGTGAGATGGGTAGGCTATAGTATGAGGTGACATAACTCCAAACCTTAATAAGTGACTACCAGGCTCATTACCAATATGACACAGCCTACACACAAGATTTAGAGGATGAGATAGCATACCTTAGAAGATGCTTACCAACTTGCTCTTCTACTAGTGGGTCCCAAAAGAATAGAAGTGGGATAGGGTAATCATTAGTGAGTATGAGGGAACCTAGATCCATGAGGAGAGCATATAGAGCCAAGGAGAGCATATATGGGAGCTCTCAATGAGCACCGACTAAGGGTGGGGGTGAGATTTATGGTGTCAGTCCTACGTGACCATGGATTTTGAGACTCTATGGTTATTTTTGGATTTTGGTAGCGTGAGTTCTAAGGACCCACTTGATTGTAGCCTACGAGAATTTTTTTTATTATGATGTATCTTTTTACCCCATATATATATATATATATATATATATATATATATATGACTTTTTCTATTATCATAATGTATTTCATTACTGCTTTGTTAGATGTATGCAATGCTTATGTTTTATTTATTGATGCTTTTGTGGATACTTATAATGGATGCATATATTGTAATATGATCTGATTTTATGATATGTGTATGAGTGTACGTATAATGAAATGGATTATTTTTAAATTTGTATTATGAATTATAAATACTATTTGACCCACTAGATGCTAGCACCATAGACTGTACAAAATTCTTCTATTCATTGTAATGTTATCATCATACTATGTAATGGATTGTGAAAATGTAAACTAATTAACATGTGATAAAATGTTATGGAATGATATGCATTTATGGAATGTTTTTTTAGATTTTCATGAGACTCAAATTCTCTAGTGACTTAGTCAAAAGTTATATAGTAACCATACAAATTGTTTTGGCAAGGTATAAATATGCTAGGACAACCAAGATATTAAATATCCCTGTGTATACATGTGAGTCCATTTTTATGATAACACATAAAGTTACCCTAGTGCCAAACAAGATTTATACAACTCATATGTACTGAATGTCATCCTATGAGTATCATTATCCTAAGTTTTGTACATAGTTGGATTAGACCACTAGGAAATGCATGTTACAAAAATCTAGCTCATTCACATGCAAACATTGGTCTATATAAAAGAAGGTCGCTAATGTGATACACATATCATAATATGTAAGGATATTTCCATTACCAGGCAGGCTTGATTCCACCAACCTATAATGAGGATCACATTATGGTTATCAAATGCTGATAATTCCAGGGATTCAAGTTAAATGCTCCTTTATTTTATTTTATTTTTGACTTGCTCTAGGTATTTTCTCATTTTTGTTTGGTGAGAAAGGTATTTTGGTAGTGGTGAGAGCCATTGTTTATTTTACTTTTTGCTTTTGATAGTGGTGAGAACCACTTTTTATTTTGCTTTTTTCTCTTTGGATACTTACCTAGATTTGGTGGGGGTAAGGGATTTTTATTGCTTTGGGTAGGGAAGAGCTTCTCCTTTTGTCAATTCATACATCTTTACACCATTCACACAAGAGGATGAGCAAGGTAAAATTTTTTCTTAAAGTAACAAGGACAACTTTGTAGGTTTCATATTTCCTTGTGCAAAACTTGGATTTATTAATATGAAAATGTGTTGGGATTATGACGTATACAAGGTAAAATAAAAGGACTCTACCTTCTAAAAATCAAGATAGCTTTCTACAAAATCTGAAAGAAAAACTAGAGACAATTGAGTGATCAAAAAATCCTAAAGACACCTTACAACAAATTACTAGGTGAAGGGAAACATATGCACATACAAAAGAAATGGAATATAAATGGAAATGATAATTATAATGTAGATGGATGTGAATAATGACTTTTGATAAATTTTATTTTGAAGGATGGCTAGTGTACAAACCTGGTGCTATGTATGTATGATCACCTCTAGAATGTAAAATGCAATGATGGGTATTCTTAATGCAAGTGATTGTATAATGCAGTGATATGAAATGTAATGCAATGCAATATTTTTGTGTTTTTGTTATTTTAATGATGTTTTTGATTTTGATAAATATATACACATTTAACCAATGCGCTTAATGGATGCCATTGGGGCATTTTGGGTGACCAAAGGATTTATAGATACCTTTGGAGATTTTTGAGGACCAAAGGGTTTATGGGTACCTTTGGTGCTTTTTGGGTGACCAAAGGTTTTATAGATACCTTTAGAGATTTTTGGATGACCAAAGGGTTTATAGGTACCTTTGGGGCTTTTTGGGGTGACCAAAGGGTTTATAGGTACCTTTGGGACATTTTATGGTGACCATAGGGTTTATAGGTATCTTTGGATCTTTTTGGGTGACCAAAGAATTTATAGATACCTTTGGGGCTTTTTAGGGTGACCAAAGGGTTTATAGGTACCTTTGGAGTTTTTTGGGTGACCAAAATATTTATAGATATCTTTGGGGATTTTTGGGTGACCAAAGAATTTATGGATACCTTTGGGGATTTTTGGGGTGACCAAAGGATTTATAGGTATCCTTGGGTCATTTTAAGGTGACTAGAGGGTTTATAGGTACCTTTGAAGCTTTTTGGATGACAAAAGGGTTTACAGATATATTTGGATCTTTTTGGGTGACCAAAGAGTTTATAGATATCTTTGGGGCTTTTTGGATGACCAAAGGGTTGATAGATACCTTTGGGAATTTTTGGGTGACAAAAGGGTTTTATGGACCCAACCAATTTACTATAAATTTATCCCATAGATTGGATGGTAAGTTAGAATTTTATTGGTTGTATTTTAGAACAAGGTCACCAACCTTAAGGTATCAAGGATAAAATTCCATGTTATATGCTCTCTTAAGCTACTCTTGATAAACACGTAGGTGCTCAAGAGAATTAACACATCATTCAAAAAACAAAGTTAATTGGTCTAGGTGATCCTACCATGCAATGTCATCATCGATGAACTCTAGCATGGATATGTGTAGTGACAGAATTTCTAGCTCTAAATGCATGATGACATTCGCACCATACACTAGTGAAAATGAAGTTTCCCCAATGAGTGTTTGAATACTAGTGTGATAGGCCTAAAGGAAAAGAGGCAATTGGTTATGCCAATATTTGTGATTATCCTTTATGGTTTTATTTAAGATTGCAATTACTTGTTTTGTTTGATGCCTTAGCTTATCCATTTTCTTGAGGATAATAGGGCATAAAAAATCTATACTGGATGTTATATTTAGTTGTTAAAGCATGCACATATTTATTCTTGATATGTGGCCCATTATCTAAAAATTATTTTGGATGGAATACCAAAATGACAAAAGATATTATGTAGTATGAACTCTACAATGCGAGGCCTAGTCATAGTGGTAAGGGGAATCGCTTTATGATGGCCATATCGCTAAAATGGCCACCATATGTACCATCGTGTGCTTGGGCGATTTCCTAAACTGAATCTTGAGGTTCTAAGCAATGAAGGAGGATACCCTCGTAACTTCAACAATACAATATGTCTCCAAGTAAGACATACTTTACCACTTTTTGATTGAATGTGTGTTTGGCAATATGTGACAATCTAGAGGGGATAATACCAAGCTTTAGATAATATTTTAGCTAGATGGACCAATATTGCTTTAAAGAATCCTTAACTTCATGAATTGCTTGATCCTTTTCAAGTTCATCTCTCACAAATGCTGATTGGGAGAGAACTTGTATATATAGCATTATGCTGCTATCAAAAGGGGTTTTAGGAAATAAAGTACCTCAAGTAGCATTATTTAAGCAATTATGAATTTGAGAGAATCATTCATGAGAAGGTTCAATTTGAATCATGTGGAATTATAGCATGGAGTGAAGCTCCTCATGTTTAGTTGTAGATTGTGATAGTATTTTGACTTGAATGGTTGTGATATCATCATATGGGTTATGTAGGGTTAAAGACCCTAAGGAGGCCATTATATCTGCAAATTAGTTAGATGAATGAGGTAGTACATCAATATCATACCATTAGAATTTTCAAAAAAATCATCCACAAGGGCTTTGTAGGCTTGCAAGATTCGGTATATACATTGAAATATTCCTTGGAATTGATTCACTATGAGCAAGGAATCATAAAAAATGTTGAGCTTAGTTATTTTCATGGCTATCATGACCCTCCCTAGCTGACTTTATGGTACAAGAAAATAATGTATTAATCTATGATGTGGTGATACCTAGTTTGAACAATTGAACCAACTATATGATGTTTAGTTGATTTATAAGGGCATGTTATTGCTAACATATTTCCAAGTGTGTAGGATCAGGTACACTCGTAGGTGGAACATGCAGAGTCATCCACCAATATCGAGGGTACCAAATATCAATGGAAATGATGATTAAGGTACTCTGGGGTAACATGGATAGATACCTTCATATAGATATGCATTGACGAAATGAATAATCATCGATGAATGATCACCTTAAGCTTTAGTTGATAGCCTAGTAGCTATCGTAAAATATTTGGCTAAGATAGGTGATTGGGTTGATGGAAATATTCCCTTTTTGTTGTTGTATAAATGTGTTTGCTTTCTACTGCATCATGGTTTTAGTAGTTTAATGTTGGGTTTTCTATATGAGGAAAACTACAAAATATAGATAGATGCATAAGGTAAACTGTCGTGTTGAAGTGAAATTAGAGCATCATCCTTATGAAATAAAGCAAATTAAATTTACATGCTGAATGAATATTCCTTTAAATTAATTAATGAAGTTCAATTAAATAATGTTTGGCTTAGTGGAGCTCATTAGTAAACTTCTTTACAATTAATAATAAATGATTTTTCATTTAAATTAATTAAAAGTGTTCATTTTAATGATAACAAAGAATTGTAGGTCCGAGGTGTAGACCAATTGATTCATCCAAACCCCATAAGGGGGCGGAGGTCCAAGGTTCAAATCTCGGGCCTCACCGGACTGAATGGTTGTCCCTTTCCTAGTGCTTTCAATGACGTAAAGGTTTAAAATGATTGTGGCATGGTGGTTATAGGGCAGACTGCACAAAGATCTATGGCGACTTCTAGGGTGGACAACGCAAAATACTGTGGATGCCATAAAATCTAGATAGCCTACCCGGATTCGTGGCGGCTACCGATTCCACCATGTAAATTCAAAAAAAAAATGATAATAGAGAATTCATTAAAAGACTTTAATTAATTGAAATAAATGAAAAAGAATTCATTTAAAAAAAAGTATATATATAATAATAGATATATTTTGTTAAAAACTAATAATGAAATTGTGTAAATAAAAGAAATATATTTTATGGTTTATAAATATATTGAGAATGATATTTTAATTAAAATATCCATTATTAAAAAAAATAAAACGTAATGATCCCTTTCCTAAATAGTGAAACCTATGAAATAGTCTATGAGGCTAGTAAATTTCCAATGGTGGAAATTATGGGAAGAAAGAATAAAGAATAGGGGACGGTGCATTGAAGAAAGGAGGCTCAATATGGGGGCTCAGGGCTCGAGAAGATGGTGGACAAGCCACCTGGGTGGACATGCACCTAAGGAGGAAGGAAAGGAAAATAGAGGGAGGGAAACAGAAGGAAAAAAATGTAGGAGCAGAACAAACATAGGGGAGACATGGAGAAAGGGAAGAACACACCAGAAGTGAAGAGGAGAGGTAGCTAGACATTGCAAGATTTCCATATCTACAAAGTTTGAAGGTTGGGTTGCTTCAAACCTTTAATACGGTTTTAAATGAAACCACCATATGCTTGTTGAGCGCTATGTTTTTAAATGAAACCACCATATTCTTGTTGAGTGTTGTGCTTTTAATGCTTGTTGAATGTTGTGTTTTTAAATGAAACCACCATATGCTTTGTGGAGTGTTGTGCACTATGTTTAAGAAAAAAAACCTCATGTTTGGATAAGCGTTGTGTGCCATGAACCAGAGTGAACGTTTTAGTGAGCGCAGGTTTTAGAGGAAACCAACGAGTGTTTTTGTGAGGTCAAGATTTAGAGGAAGCCAGTGAGCATTTTTGTGAGCCCAAGTTTTAGAGGAAACTAGTGAGCGTTTTAGTGAGTGTACCTTAGAGGAAACTAGTGAGCATTTTTGTGAGCGTAGGCTTTAGAGGAAGCTAGTGAGAGTTTTTGTGAGCGTAGGACTTAGAGGAAGCCAGTGAGTATTTTTGTGAGCATTTTAGTGAGCACTGGCTTTAGAGGAAGCTAGTGAGAATTAAAAGTGAGCGTTGGGCATGTTCGAAGGCCACATAATGTTGAAGGGTGTGTTGTGAGTGTTCGAGGGCTATATGTTCGAAGAGCATTGCGGAGTTGGAAGTGCCAAGTAATTGTGAGTGTCATGTTCAAAGAGTGGGAACTCTGTTAAGACTGATGTGAGAGCATTTCTTGGTTCTAGTTGCTTAGATGCTAGGTTTTGTCATGGTTTCTAAGCATTTGCCTTAGAATGCATTGGCCTCTAGTTGTACATCCTGCATTAGGTAAGATGTTGTGTAACTTGTTTTAAATTAAATGAGACATTTTTTTATGAGAAATAATGAAGGAGTTTAATTGAAGAAACCCTTGTTTTATGAAAAATATAATGAAGGATTTTAATTAAAAAGAAACTTTGATTTTTATGAAATTTTTTGAAAACCTTAGTTTTATATAAAATATAACGAAGGCTTTTAATTAAAAAGAACATTTGTTTCATGTGGGATTATTGAAGGCTTTTAATTAAATATAAACTTTGAATTATATGAGATTTATTTAAGGTTTTTAATTAGAAATAACCTTTGATTTTTATGAAATTTATTGAAGGATTTTAATTAGAAAGGACTTTAGTTTTATATAAATATAATGAAGGATTTTAATTAAAAATAACATTTGTTTCTTGTGGGATCATTGAAGGCTTTTAATTAAAGAGAACCTTTGATTTATATGAGATTTATTTAAGGTTTTTAATTAGAAATAACCTTTGATTTTTATGAAATTTATTGAAGGCTTTTAATTAGAAAGAACCTTAGTTTTATATAAAATATAATGAAGGCTTTTAATTAAAAAGAACCTTTGTTTCATATGGGATTATTGAAGGATTTTAATTAAAGAGAACCTTTGATTTATATGAGATTTATTTAAGGTTTTTAATTAGAAAGAACCTTTGATTTATATGAAATGTATTGAAGGTTTTTAATTTAATTTAAAAGAGAACCCCTTTGATTAATGTTGATTATCTTAGGAGTTTTAAATTAAAAGGGAAGTGGATTTATTCGTGAATTGAAGTTATGGGGCTTCAATTTAGGGAATGAATGAATGATTGTTTTAAAGGTTAAAGGTATGGGACTTTAATGCTTTAAAAGGTAATTGATTGATTGGAAATTGTGAATTAAAAAGGATGTAAATTTATTCTTTAAATTGAAGTTATGGGGCTTTGATTTAGGGAATGAAAAGAAAGGGATTGTTTTAAAGGTTAAGGGTATGAGACTTTAATGCTTTAAGACATGAATGAATTTGATTAAAGTTAGACCTTGATCTAAGTGGTACATGTTGGATGACTCTCTAAGGGAACTTGAGAGGTGAAAATAAAAGTAAAGGTTCTTTTATAATATCCATTATGCATTAGATGGTTAGAAACTTAATTGAATTTTGTATAGTTGCAATTTGGCAAAGTAAATGAATAGATGCATTTAGAAGGGATGCCTATCCTAAACCATGAGTATCCTGATCCCCTAATACCCTCAAAGATCCAATGGGAGGCAAGGAGAAGCAAGGAGTTCAATGGAAACAAAGTATAGGTAATTGTATCTTACGTTGATTTACTTATGATCAAATAGACTAAAATTGTGGGGAGATATCCCTAATGCAGATAATGTGATACTCTTTAAAGTAAGAAGGATTTATCATGTAATATTTAATGAGATAGTTGTTTATTTATTTATTTTTAAAATCCCAAATCACCACACACCGAATTTATTGTTTAGTGAAGGTTCTTTTACTTTATTTATGTATCTGGTTATATTATGTAGTTGATTCTCCTTTAGTGTTAAGCTTGCTTTATTTTCTCTATCATTGTTTGATTGCTTTCTGATGTTATAGTAACTAGATGTATTATTGTTGGTTGCTCGATGATAGAAATATAAGTGTAGAGTTCTAGGGTGAACTCAGAGGTGACCTAAGGGAATTAAGAACCCCTTAGGGTGAACATAGGTAACCTAAGGGAATTGAGAACCCCTTAGGGTGAACATAGGAGACCTAAGGGAATTGAGACCCCCTTAGGGAGATAAAGGACTAAGTTGTGAAGAGATTACATCTCAGTTAAGATAGCTCATCATGGACATGAGATAGATAGCTTAAATCGTAATACTTATAGCATACCTACACATAATGATTTGTGTATGGTATGGAGATGCATGTATACCTTCGATGGACTGAGGGTGATAGGTCTAGCTCATCAAGAATGATGGGATATATGGACTTATCTGCAGTAACACATGTTACACCTACACAGATGGACTTGTGATAGGGTACTTCGTGAGATGTAACTTCCAGGAAAACTTAGGTGATTGAAAATTTAGGTTAATACTAGTTGGGTTAGGGGTTCATGAAGGGTTCATGTATCCCTCTCCTTAGTAAAAAAAAAACTTTTCTATTTTTGTATTTTTTTGTTTGTGTATTTTTGGGTCATTACATTTGGTATCAGAGCTCTAGGTACGAGGGTATAGAGCTTCTATGTGTGCTAAAGGGAAATTAGATGTATCCAATGAAGGCTTGCTTAAGGTAAATGCTAAAGTTGGGATGATCTAGGATACCCTATTTGCTAGAATCTAATGGGAATTAACCCCAAGAGAGTGTGGATGTTAGGATGCCTTAGTATGGGCTTTGGTATCAGTGATACATCCTAGCCTGGGATATTACCCTAGTTAGGTTGTTAACGCATATAGCAAGAGAACTCTGTATTATGGCTTGATTGGAGATACAACTTAAGATGAAACTGTAATCTAATATTTTTTCTTGGATGGAATCAGGTTAAGATGCCACCTAAGACCAAAAGAGGGAGGCCTACACCTAGAAAAACTTAAAAAAATAATATCGAAGAATAAAACCAGGATGGGGAACCAACAAGCCCCAATAGGGAGGTAGAAGACCTCACCACTATGGTTGCTACTATACAGGATCAAATAAGACAATTGCTAGAAACGGCTACAAATCAAAATTTGCAAGTTCGAGGCTCATATATTGGTCTAGATAGTGGATTAACTGTAGAATAAGTACAAGCCAGAGCCTTAGTGAAAAAGGAAACAACTAGGGACATGAAAAACATCAGTATCTCCAAGTTTGATGGAGAGGGTGATGGGGATGCAACGAAAGCATGGTTGAGAGAAGCAGAGGTTCACTTTATGGTAAAAGGCTACTCATAAGGAACCCAAACACTTTGGGCTATGATTAACCTAGAAGGGGCTGCTCTGGAGTGGTGGAAAACCCACTATGAGGAAACTAAGATTGAACCCATTGATACTCCATGGGAGGAATTTATAAATATATTTAAGAAGAGATTCCTAACAGAGCATTTATATGCCTTAAATTTTGAAGAATTTGCTAGTCTGAGACAAGGAACCAACATAGTAGAGGTGTACTATAAGAAGTTGGTAAGACTATTTAAATATGTACCTGTTTATAATGAGAAAATATGGGTTCACAAGTTCACTCTTGGATTGGAACCTAGGTTAAAGCATGATGTAGACATGCAGGAGCCTAAATCACTGCAAAAGGCATATGACCTAGCAAATAAAGTAGAGTCACACTTCTATTATAAATACGACACTCTACCCAAGCAAGCTCGACAAGAGCTAAAGAAGAGGAATAGTAATGGGTTTGTAAAATGGGAGGCTGAACAAGAGCGAAAGGCTAAGAATCCTCAAAATATTGAGAAGAAACCTTATGGAAATTAGAAGAAGTTCAAGAAGAATTTTTGTAAGAGGGATAACAAACCCAAAAATATGAAACCTCAACCACAGAAGTCACAAGCTCCAACTCCAACAGTTAAGAGTGGGAATGAGAAACCTAAAAAACAACAAGGACCCAAGGAAGGGTGCTACAATTTTCGAGGACCATGAGAAAGTAGAAATACTAAGACAACATCCAATTTTATAGGATTTTTAGGACCTATTTTCGAGGACCTACCTGGACTACCTCCTCTATGAGAATTTGACTTCACAATTGAACTTATGATGGGATTCAAACCTATTCATAGATCCTCGTATAGGATGAATCCTACTGAAATGCGAGAACTGAAGGTTCAATTGCAAGGATTATTGGAAAAGGGTTTGATAAAACCAAGTGTGTCACCGTGGGGTGCACCAGTTTTATTCATGAAAAATAAGGATGGTTCACTAAGATTGTGTATTGATTATAGGATGCTAAATAAGGCTACAATCAAGAACCGATATCCTTTACCTAGGATTGAGGATTTATTTGACCAACTAAAGGATGCCAAGGTGTTTACTAAGATTGATCTGAGGTCAGGGTATCACCAGTTAAGGATTCATGAGGAAGACACTCACAAAATGATATTTAAGACTAGGTATGGGCATTATGAGTTTACGGTTCTACCCTTTGGACTGACTAATGCCCCGATCGCTTTCATGAACTTAATGAACAGTGTGTTCCAAAGACACTTGGACCAGTTTGTCCTGGTATTCCTAGATGATATCCTTATATACTCTAGAGATAAATAAGAACATGATAAACATCTTAGGATAGTGTTGGAATTGTTAAGGAAGAATCAACTTTATGGGAATTTGGCTAAGAGTGAATTCTATGTTCTAGAGGTACAATATCTTGGACACATTATATCAACAAAGGGGATTGTTGTGGATCTAGAAAAGATAGAGGCTATTCTGAATTGGCCACCCCCTACTAATGTGACTGAAGTGCGAAGTTTCATGGGGTTAACGGGCTATTATAGACGTTATATAAAGGACTACTCCAAGATTTTTGGACCCATAAAAAACCTTCAGAAGAAGGGGAAAGAATTCAAGTGGTCAGAGAAGTGTGAGGCTACCTTCGTACTACTAAAGCATAAGCTTACTACTACATCGATACTAAAGGTTCTCGATCCTCAAGGGGACTTTTTAGTGTGCACTGATGCATCAATAGACGGGTTGGGTGGGGTACTCTCACAAGAGGAGTCAGTGGTGGCATATACTTCAAGGAAGCTCAAAAATCATGAAGTTAATTATGCTACGCATGATTTGGAGCTAGCTGCAGTGGTGCATGCTTTAAATGTTTGGTGCCACTACTTGGTGGGAAGGCCCTTTGAATTAAAAATAGACCATCAAAGTCTATGGTATATATTCACCCAACCAATACTCAATGCGAGACAAAGAAGATGGGTGGAATTTCTTGTTGAGTATGATTTTGAGATTGAGTACATAAAGGGAAAAGAGAATAAAGTAGTTGATGCTTTGAGTAGAAGGAAATATATAGCAGCCATAACCAGAATTCACATGGACCTGATGGATTGAGTGAGACAGGAGCAATCTTAGGATGAGTATTGCCAAGGAATTCAAGTCAATATGGATAGATATCCTGAAGGAAATAAGGAATTTAGTGTGAAATATGACTTTCTGTGTTATAAGGGAAGGGTCATCATACCAAATATGGGTGATTTGAGGAACTTGATAATGCAAGAAGCTCATAGATCTCCTTATTCTTCTCATCCGAGAGGAGCCAAAATGTGAGAAAATATGAAAAGAGCCTTCTTTTGGGTAGGAATGAAGAAGGATATCACAAATTTTATCACTCGATGCCTCGAATGTCAGAAAGTTAAGGTGGAATGCCAACATCCTGTAGGAAAACTTCATCTGCATGATATACCTATGCAAAAATGGTAGGTTATATCTATGGATTTTATTGTGGGTTTACCCAAGACTTGGTACCAACATGATGCCATATTTGTAGTGGTCGAAAAATTGACTAAGGTTGCCCACTTCATACCGAGAAATACCAAGGATGATGCTCAGGTAGTGGCTAGTAGATTCGTCAAAGAGGTATTCCGATTGCATGGGTTTCCTAAGGTAATTATCTTAGATAGAGACTCCAAATTCACTTTTGAATTTTGGAAATCCCTTCATAGTGCAGTTGGTACGAAATTGAATATGAGTTCAGCATACCACCCTGAAACCGATGGTCAAACAGAGCGAGTAAACCAAGTTTTGGAAGACATGCTCCGCATGTACTGCATGGATCACAAATATCAATGGGAAGATTGTCTACCTTTGGTAGATTTTTCCTACAATAATGGACATCACTCCTCGCTAGGAATGGCACCTTTCGATGCCTTGTATGGGCAAAAGTGTAGAACACCATTATCTTGGGACAACCTAGAGGATCGAGTTGTGATTGGGCCAGAAATGGTCAGGGTAATGGAAGAGCAGCTAAAAGAAATTAGGCAAAGGCTTAAGGAAGCTACGGATAGGCAGAAGAGTTATGCAGATCTAAAAAGGACTCCAAGAGAGTATTCTGTTGGAGATAAGGTGTTCTTAAGGGTTAAGCCAAAGAAAAGTGCTATCAAATCCACGAAGTTGGATCCACATTTTATGGGGCCCTTTGAGATCATGGAAAATATCAGTTTGGTTGCATACCGACTTGCATTACCACCTAATCTATCCAAAATCCATGACACCTTCCACATATCCTTGCTTAGGAAATATGTTGCTGACCCTAAACATGTGTGGGATGTTTCTAAATTGTAGATGGCAAATCCGGAGGCCATTGAAGTACTACCGATGAAGATTCTTGAGTTTCATTCTAAATATCTATGGAATTGGACTCTCAAATAGTGTAAGGTCTAGTGGGACCAATTATTTGAGAAGAATGCCACTTGGGAGAAAGTGGAGGTTATGCAAAAACATTTTCCCTTTTTGTTTGAAGCTATATGATGTAATAATTTTACTTTCTTTTAAAAACAAAAGGAAAACTGGAAACATCGAGGATGATGTTTAATCCTAGTGGGGGAGGATGTCATGACCCTCCCTAGCTGACTTTATGGCACAAGAAAACAATGTATTAACCTATGATGTGGTGATACCTAGTTTGAACAATTGAACCAACTATATGATGTTTAGTTGATTTATAAGGGCGTGTTATCGCTAACATATTGCCAAGTGTGCAGGATCAGGTACACTCATAGGTGGAACAGGCAAAGTCACCCACCAACAATGAGGGTACCAAAGATCAAGGGAAATGATGATTAAGGTACTCGAAGGTAACATGGATAGATACCTTCATATAGGCATGCATTGACGAAAGGGATAATCATCGATGGTTGATCACCTTGAGCTTTAGTTGATAGCCTAGTAGCTATCGTAAAATATCTGGCTAAGATAGGTGATTGGGTTGATGGAAATATTCCCTCTTTGTTTTTGTATAAATGTGTTTGCTCTCTACTACATCATGGCTTGAGTAGTTTAATGTTGGGTTTTCTATATGAGAACAACTGCAAAATGTAGATAGATGCATAAGGTAAACTGTCATGTCGAAGTGAAAGTAGAGCATCATCCTTATGAAAGAAAGCAAATTAAATTTACATGTTGAATGAATATTCCTTTAAATTAATTAATGAAGTTCAAGTAAATAATGTTTGGCTCATTGGAGCTCATTAGTAAACTTCATTGCAATTAATAATAAATGAGTTTTCATTTAAATTAATTAAAAGTGTTCATTTTAATGATAATAGAGAATTCATTAAAATACTTTAATTAATTGAAATAAATGAAAAAAATTCATTTAAAAAAATATATATAATAATAGATATATTTTATTAAAAAGCAATAATGAAATTGTGTAAATAAAAGAAATATATTTTATGGTTTATAAATATCTTGAGAATGATATTTTAATTAAAAGAGCCATTCTTCAAAAAAATAAAACATAATGATCCCTTTCCTATATAGTGAAACCTATGAAATAGCCTATGAGGCTACTAAATTTCCAAAGGTGGAAATTATGGGAAGAATGCATAAAGGATAGGGGACGATGCATTGAAGAAAGGAGGCTCAATATGGGGGCTCGGGGTTCGAGAAGATGGTGGACGGGCCACCTGGATGGACAGGCACGTAAGGAGGAAGGAAAGGAAAAGAGAGGGAGGGGAATGAAAGGAAAAAAGATGGGAGCAGAGCAGATGCAGGGGAGGCATGGAGAAAGGGAAGAACACACCAGAAGCGAAGAGGAGAGGTAGCTAGACATTGCTAGCTTTCCATCTTCGTAGAAGTTGAAGGTTGGGTTGCTTCAAACCTTTAATCCGATTTTAAATGAAACCACCATATGCTTGTTGAGCATTGTGTTTTTAAATGAAACCACCATATGCTTGTTGAGCGTTGTGTTTTTAAATGAAACCACCATATGCTTGTTGAGCGTTGTGTTTTTAAATGAAACCACCATATGCTTGTTGAGCATTGTGCACTATTTTTAAATGAAACCACCATATGCTTGGTGAGCGTTGTGTTTCCATGAAACCACCATATGTGAGTGTTTTAGTGAAGCACCAAGTAGGTTTTAAAGGAAACCACCATGAGTACTTTTTGTGAGTGTGCATTAGAGGAAACCAATGAGCATTTTTGTGAGCATAATATTTAGAGGAATTCAGTGAGCATTTTAGTGAGCGCAGGTTTTAGAGGAAACTAGTGAGTGTTTTAGTGAGTGTGCCTTAGAGGAAACCAATGAGCATTTTAGTGAGTGTGCTTTAGAGGAAACCAGTGAGTATTTTTGTGAGCGTAGGCTTTAGAGGAAGCCAGTGAGCATTTTTGTGAGCATTTTAGTGAGCGTTGGCTTTAGAGGAAGCCAATGAGCATTAACAGTGAGCGTTGTGCATGTTCGAAGGCCACATCATGTTGAAGGGAGTATTGTGAGGGTTCGAGGGCTATGTGTCCAAAGAGCATTGTGGAGTTGAAAGAACCGAGTAATTTTGAGTGCCATTTTCCAAGAGTGGGAACTCTGTTAAGACTGAAGTGAGAGCATTTCCTAGTTCTAGTTGCTTAGATGCTAGGTTTTGCCATGGTTGCTTAGCATCTGCCTTGGAAGGCATTGGCCTCTAGTTGTAGACCCTGCATTAGGTAAGGTGTTGCGTAACTTGTTTTAAATAAAAGGAAACCTTCGTTTTATGAGAAATAATGAAGGAGTTTAATTGAAGAAACCCTTGTTTTATGAAAAATATAATGAAGGCTTTTAATTAAAAATAACCTTTGATTTTTATGAAATTTATTGAAGTCTTTTAATTAAAAAGAACCTTTGTTTCATGTGGGATTATTGAAGGCTTTTAATTAAAGAGAACCTTTGATTTATATGAGATTTATTTAAGGTTTTTAATTAGAAAGAACCTTTGATTTTTATGAAATTTATTGAAGGCTTTTAATTAGAAAGAACCTTAGTTTTATATAAAATATAATGAAGGCTTTTAATTAAAAAGAACCTTTGTTTCATGTGGGATTATTGAAGGCTTTTAATTAAAGAGAACCTTTGATTTATATAAGATTTATTTAAGGTTTTTAATTAGAAAGAACCTTTGATTTTTATGAAATTTATTGAAGGCTTTTAATTAGAAAGAACCTTAGTTTTATATAAAATATAATGAAGGCTTTTAATTAAAAAGAACCTTTGTTTCATATGGGATTATTGAAGGCTTTTAATTAAAGAGAACCTTTTATTTATATGAGATTTATTTAAGGTTTTTAATTAGAAAGAACCTTTGATTTATATGAAATGTATTGAAGGTTTTTAATTTAATTTAAAAGAGAACCCCTTTGATTAATGTTGATTATCTTAGGAGTTTTAAATTAAAAGGGAAGTGGATTTATTCGTGAATTGAAGTTATGGGGCTTCAATTTAGGGAATGAATGAATGATTGTTTTAAAGGTTAAAGGTATGGGACTTTAATGCTTTAAAAGGTAATTGATTGATTGGAAATTATGAATTAAAAAGGATGTAGATTTATTCTTTAAATTGAAGTTATGGGGCTTTGATTTAGGGAATGAAAAGAAAGGGATTGTTTTAAAGGTTAAGGGTATGAGACTTTAATGCTTTAAGACATGAATGAATTTGATTAAAGTTAGACCTTGATCTAAGTGGTACATGTTGGATGACTCTCTAAGGGAACTTGAGAGGTGAAAATAAAAGTAAATGTTCTTTTATAATATCCATTATGCATTAGATGGTTAGAAACATAATTGAATTTTGTATAGTTACAATTTGGCAAAGTAAATGAATAGATGCATTTAGAAGGTATGCCTATCCTGAACCATGAGTATCCTGATCCCCTACTACCCTCAAAGATCCAATGAGAGGCAAGGAGAAGCAAGGAGTTCAATGGAAATAAAGTATAGGTAATTGTATCTTACGTTGATTTACTTATGATCAAATAGACTAAAATTATGGGGAGATATCCCCAATGCAGATAATGTGATACTCTTTAAAGTAAGAAGGATTTATCATGTAATATTTAATGAGATAGTTGTTTATTGGTTTAGTGAAGGTTCTTTTACTTTATTTCTGTATCTAGTTATATTATGTAGTTGATTCTCCTTTAGTGTTAAGCTTGCTTTATTTTCTCTATCATTGTTTGATTGCTTTTTGATGTTATAGTAACTAGATGTATTATTGTTTGGTTTCTTGATGATAGAAATATAAGTGTAGAGTTCTAGGGTGAACTTAGAGGTGACCTAAGGGAATTAAGAACCCCTTAGGGTGAACATAGGTAACCTAAGGGAATTGAGAACCCCTTAGGGTGAACATAGGAGACCTAAGGGAATTGAGACCCTCTTAGGGAGATAAAGGACTAAGTTGTGAAGAGATTACATCTGAGTTAAGATAGCTCATCATGGAGATGAGATAGATAGCTTAACTCGCAATACTCATAGTATACCTACACATAATGATTTGTGTATGGTATGGAGATGTGTGTATACCTTCGATGGACTGAGGATGATAGGTCTAGCTCATCAAGAATGATGGGATAGATGGACTTATCTGTAGTAACACATGTTATGCCTACACAGACGAACTTGTGATAGGGTACTTCATGAGATGTAACTTCCAGGAAAACTTAGGTGATTGAAACTTTAGGTTAATACTAGTTGGGTTAGGGGTTCATGAAGGGTTCATGTATCCCTCTCCTTAGTAAAAAAAAAAACTTTTCCATTTTTGTATTTTTTTATTTGTGTGTTTTTGGGTCGTTACAATGACGATTACTATTTTAAGGCCTATGATAAGAGCTTCATACTCAAAATTATTTTTAGTGCATGGGAAATTGAGTTTGAATTACAAGGGATTGGAACCCCTTATTGTGTGAAAAACATAATTCTCATGCCATCCTCTTTATTGTACTTAGATCCATCAAAAAATAGAGTCATATCATCCTATGACTTAGGCTCTTCAAGGTCAGGTGATTATCACACTTGAAATATTTCATCATCGGGACGATCTACAATAAGAGGTTGGTTATCCTAAAGGGGAGTCTCTACGAGTTGATCGGCAATGACCTGACCTTTAATTGATTTTTTTTTGATGAATTCAAGGTCAAATTCTGTCAATAACATAATCCATTTTGCCATGCAATTGTTATGGTAAGTACAACTCATCATATATCACAATGGATTCTCTTTCGATACTACATACATGGTATGATTGAGCATATAATGGCATAGAATTTTAGTGGTGAAATACACTGTTAAGCATAACTTCTCAATGTATGCGTAATTTGTTTTGTAACTGACCAGAGTGCAACTAATATAGTATGTATCCTGCTCTTTGTGCAATTTGTTCTTTTGGACCAACATGGTGTCCAACATAAGCTTAGTAGCTGAGATGTATAGATAGAATGACACTTCTAGTCGGGGAGGAGCCAATATTGACAGTAAAGCTAGATATTGTTTAATCTCGTCAAAGGAGGCTTGACACTCGTCATCCCACTTAAATGTGATCACCTTGTGTAACAACTTATTCATAGATCAACACTTATACAACAATTGTGCTATGAAGTACTTGATGGATGTGACCTTTCCTTACAGACTATGCAACAACTTGATAGTATTGGGGGGAGGTATTTATAGGATTACCTTGAATTTATTTGTATCAAATTCAATGCTTCATTTATAGACTATGAATTCCAAGAGTTTTCTATATGTGATGTTGAAGACACACTTCTTGGAATTTAGTCTAACATTGTGTTCAATGAGGTGATCTAGAACTTTGCGCAATACATCAATGTGCTCATGGCATAGTAAAGACTTAGACAATAAGTCATCTATGTAATATTCCAAAATTTTATGCATGTAGTCATGGAATATGTAAGTAATAGCTCACTAGTATGTAGCACCAACATTTCTAAGGATGAAATACATGACCTTATAACAAAATGTCCCCCAAGGTATTGTGAACACCATTTTGAGTTGGTCCTCTAGATTAATCCAAATTTGATTATATCCAGATAAATTGTCCATTCGAAATAACATCTCATGGCCTACTATGACATCTACTATTGCATCAATGTTTGGCAAAGGAAATTCATTGTTAGGACCCGCTTGATTTAGATCTCAAAAATTGGTTCAAATGTGAATCCTACCATCAGGTTTCTTGATAGGTACCATATTGGAAACCCATGGTGGATAATCAACTGATATAATGAAATTGACATCTAACAATTTTTGCAATTCATATTTCACCATTAAGGCTATTGTTGGATGCATTTTGTGTAGATTTTACTTGATTGGTTTTACATTTGGGTCAATCGTAATATTATGCATGACTAAATTTGGATCTAGTCCTGGCATATCTTTATAGGACCATGCAAAATATTTATTCTTCTTATTTAAAAGTTTTGTATAATCAACTTGCTTAGTAGGGGATAATCCTTCCCCTAACTTGATGAATTGGGGAATTCTCAGGATCTATGTCGATATCCCTATCAATTGCTGGCTCAATTGACATATGAGATCCCTCTTACAACTGGTGTGGAGTAGGGATCAAATGAATGTCATTAGTTTGGTTTATGTCCTCAATTGGAGACTCATGCTCAACCTCAGTGTGAAAGACATTTTGAGTAGATATTAGACAAAAACGAAATAGTTGTAACATTTCATTGCAAGGCTAGTACTCTAATGGATACGGGGAAGAATCTCCTTGTTCAAAGTCAATTGCCCAAGGTCAAGGTGTAATGGCTTTAATGGGTTATTCAAATTGTACAATGGTGCAGTAAGATCTATGGAAATCATATAAATGGATGGATGATCTCTATTGGATGGGTGATCGGGTCTAGTATCAAAAGGTTATCGCAAGACTTGCAGGGGTGGTTGTGTTGGAGGTGGAATGACCAAATATGGTCTATGTGAAAGGTGACAAGCTTGCTCTTCGATCACCAAATGTGATGTTGCACTGGGAACATATGCATATAGAATTATTCTTCATCATCCAATGGGATGACCTACTCGTATTCCTCATCTGAACTAGGGTAGTTAATAGGTGCTACACTATAATACGATTCATTTTCAGTTGTCCATTCCTTAGGGGAACCTTGATCCTCCTCATATTAGATGGAATGGTATGTGAACCTTCACCTTTTTCAAAGGATTGGTTGAAATCATGATATATCCCTTGATCTATCATATTTGTAAGAAAATAATCCCTTAAAGAGTGGACATGATTATGCTTAGTGTAGGGATCGAATGAAAACTCATCCCTATAGTTCAAATATAGGTGCTCTAAACTCTCTATGAGGACATCACAAGGTACATACATGTTTTCTCCTAAGCCAAATTTATCATATATAAATTTATATTGTGGTTGGCAAGGAACACAAGTACCTTTTTTGTACAACCCCAAACCATAACCATGTGAATGGTAACAATGGAGATATCACAAGGTATAGTTAGGATTGGACATATAATCGATGTCCTGAGAGAAGTGTTCTTCATCCTCTTCTTGTTGATTATATGGTTATGTTCCATAATCAATACCCCCATATATGAAGTTCATTTTATTGGGAGGTATACCTAGAGGTACGATGGTACCTATAGGAATATGAGGTTGTCTCATATTCTATATTGTCTTAATGGATAGAATTGTTATGATGTTCGTCACTAGGAATTATCATAAACCTGTAGTAGCCAAATGGAATATGACTTGGGATAGCAAAGATGGAGGACATGAAAGCGAGGCTTGATATGAATCAATGCTTAACTCATGATATGGTTCCTCATCTTCTAGACTAGATTCTCTTATGAGAAAATGGTGGAGATGATGGGAGGGATCTCATCAATAGGCCTTTTTGACATGTTCCTCTATGGAGTATTGGATAATGATGAAGGTGTTTCTAAAGGTGTCAATGATGATGGTATGGAAAAATATGGTAATGGATTAATGGAAGGTGATGGTGAAGGAGTCAGACCTTGAATGGATGTATTCAATTGAAATTCCACATGATTTGATGACAAGGTCAACTCGAGGATGTGCTACATCAAGTTACAGTATTTGATGGGATCAAGGTTTACGAAGACATGTACTTGCCCTTCATGAGTATACTTCAAAAATTGGTGAGCTATGGATGGTACACACTTCATGTCATTAATCCAAGGTCTGCCCAAAAATATATTGTAGACCATTGCACCCTCCAAGATATGATACAACATTGATATAGTTTTACATTCCACCTAGATAGGTAGGACTATAGTACCATCCATTGATCATGTAGTATCATTTAATGATTAGAGGGTATATGTGGATGCAACAATATGGGATGATGAAAGTATTAGATGTTTGAGAGCATTGGTGGTGATGATGTTACTTGATGAACCAATATCAACTAGAACTCTCTTATAGGGTGTTTTATTTACACATGCAATGATGTGTAGAGGAGGATAAAACACGTTATTTACTATCAGTTTAAATTTGTGTTCATGACACATGATCACTGGTTCTTTAAACTACTGAATGTACCACCAAAAATTGATAAAGGATTTAGACTATTGGGGCTACAGTTCAATTGACTTAAGGATTTCCATAATAGGTTCTCGATGAGGTGGATACTGATGAATAAGCTCATATATAGAAAGTCTAGTTGATGTTTTTTGTAATATTTGAGCAATCTTACTTTTTATTGTAACCACTAGATGAGGTGGAAGGCTTTACACTAGAGGTGGTGGAGGTTGTGACATTAAGGGAATATCATTTGAAGTTGTAGGTGGTGCAACTTGATTTGGATAACGTCTATTACTTCTCACAATGCTAACCATCCTTATGAACCCTTGTTGAGGCAATGTCGTATGGATCTCATTTATCTATTTGGACTGATTTACCTGTACTTCTTGAGTAAGCAATCGATCTTTAAAAACACCTATTTATTGATTTATTATTGCGAGAGGGTTATCCACTTGCAGGTCATTCTTTTCGATCATATATTGTACTAGGTTTTTGAAACCATAGCACATTGGCAAGTAATGTCCAATATGCCTATGGTGTCTATAATATAGGTCTTCATGATGTCCCATAGGCTTTGTTTTATCCATACTCGGATCTATAAACCAGATATCAGGTAGAGTAATAAATTTGTTGCACACATACAATCAAATAAGGAGTCCATAAACTCAATGAAGGGCATAAATTATCACTTAGGGTGATGTTTTTTATTTTTCCCTTATTCGCTTAAGTGTTGTTGTAACTTGTAGTAGGAGATTGGGCCTAATATTTTACCTTCTGAGATGGCATTGGTTGTACAAGCCCTGAAATACTAATGACAACTTTATTAACTATTTTCAACTTTGATTATGCCGGATTGCCCTTTGGATTCTTATTCCAATCCTTTTTTTAAGGTTTTGCAATTTTCCACTCTTGAATTTTAATTTCTTCTATTTTTCTAGCCTACGCTAGAGCATCTTCAAGAGTTTGGTATTGTTGGAGTTGTAGTAATAATGAAATTAGATTTAAAAAACTCTTAGAAAACATTTGAGTCAATTCAAACACTAGAAATAGGTATGGTATCTTAGCAAGAAGTGTTCACCACCTATTACCATAGTCTATGATTGACTCATCTTCATAAAACTTCAACCTCGTGAGGTTTGTTAATGTTATATTTCACTTAGTGTTAAAGGTGAAGCATTCCAGGAATGAATATACAAATTGCTCAAATATATGGATATTGTGCCTTGGAAGTTGATTGTATCACTCTACAATTGGGCCAGAGAGGGTAATAAAAAATGTTCTCAAGAGTAAGGCATCATTATCATAGATACTAAAGCATTGGTTCATAAACCTAGTGATGTGCTCTTGTGCATCTTCCTCTCCTTTAAATTTATCCAACTTAGGTATTTTGAAATGCTATGGGTATGGAGGGGAAGGTATATATGGGTGAAGTGGTTGAATGCGGAGCTAGCACAAAGTGGGATTTTGAAGTCCAGAGTCAACTATCTTGCTCTCTATGGTTTCCATATGTTCAAGCAATGCTTTGTACCCATTAGAGAATTTAATCTCCTCATTTTTACTTTGGCCCCATGGGGAAGGACAAAAAATTTCAATCATATGGTGTGGTGGTTGATTGTCATCAACCATACCTTCATAAGGTGCTTCTAGGTATTCCTCTTCTGGTTCCAAATCATCATACGTCCCATAAGATGTTTCTTAAATTGGTCTACAAGGAGGAACAAACATTGAAGGTGATCTATGTTTGGCCTAGGAGGTAACTCCTAATTAGGCCTAGGAGATAAATTTTTATTAAAAGTGGGTTACCTCTAATGAACTCCCTATCTGTATATACTTGGGGTGGGGACCCCGTTACATAAGATATCTTGAATTTGTTGTTCAATACTTTATTTTTATAATTGATATTGGAGATCCAAGCATTGTTTATATAGTCAAAGCTAATTAAATTGAGCTTGGTGGTTAGCATATATTTTGACAACTTGGTTTATCTACTCAGATTTATGAGGTCTATGAAACCTAGCACTATTGCCATGATACCTATCTTGTTTAGGAGGATCTACTAGATCCACTACAAGCTTCCATCGATTGAAAGAGGTCATGTTTACTTGAGAATAACTCCCAAAATAATGTTATGTATACTTTGCTAGCGTAAAAGCACATCATTCTTGCATGGAATAATTCAACGAAGGATAATAAAGACTTTCCTCATGTCTTCCTTCATCAATGAGGAAGGAAAGGGCGGATTTGGCTCACCCAAGGCAATGAGTATCATACTCATATTGGTACTTATATTTCTTAGACCTATCAAGGTGATTTAATGGTGTATTGTGATTATTTGGCCCTACCCATGGTGAATAGTCTTGATCCTAAACATAGATGTGTGAGGTAGATACAACAAGTACGTGTATGCATGGTATTGCTCTATGTGGTGGCACCTCAATGTGTAATTGTCGTTCACAAAAGAAGGCCTATGAAGTGTCTATATTTGGGAAGTAATATTCCTGATTAGGACCACAACCTGTAGGGGTATCCAATGTAGGGGTCCGCTATAGGCTAGGTCCCTGATTTGACATTCTAGGACTTGGGCAAGTAGGAGACCACCAAGGAGGTATAATTATATCCTTGGGGTCAAATAGGATATGGTATACGTCTCCTTGCCTACTCTCCATAGCATCAACCCTTAATTGGTCCTGGCTGCAGGTGCATACGATAACTACTTCCTTCTAAACCCTATGTGATTATCTCCTTTACAAACTTTAATGATTCAACACATAAAAATAGAAACACACAAAAATACAAGTGTTTATCTCTTTTAAATATTTATATGTGTTTCCTTAAATT
Organism: Wollemia nobilis; assembly: GCA_028583015.1. Lineage (NCBI taxonomy): Eukaryota > Viridiplantae > Streptophyta > Pinopsida > Araucariales > Araucariaceae > Wollemia > Wollemia nobilis. Next base: position 3,851,720 of record JAQPPZ010017106.1, read on the forward strand.
ATTTGGCGTCATTTTAATTTATTGTTTTGTAAAGAGATATCTTTTCATTTGTTTGAATATTGTTGATGTAATTCTCAAATTTTTTAAGGGATTTCACCTGTATACTCGTAGCTTAAAAACTGATAATTAAAGTTCGATCACGTAAACCAACCAAAGTATGGATATGAATCCCATGCCTAATCAGGGAGCACAAGTCCTACCAATCCTCACCCATATTGACCATGGATAGGGATAGGGATACACCCTTCGAAGAGGAGTGCATGGTATTTTCCACGACTAAGATGATTCTTGGAGTCGACTTTGGCCAAAAATATGGTTTGTATAATGTGAGCCAATGGGTGGATATGAAGCCCATCATTTTTGGTATGTATTAGTGGTTGGGGATGAAATTCCAACCCACTAATATTCAAATTTGACGTGTGGTGTGTGGTTCATTTTATACTTAAGGATAGTAAAACAAGAGAGCACTCAATGATAATTCACTAAATGCACATAGAACGTTTCACTTTCAAAAAATATTCCATGAATAATAAACCTACAAAAATGCTTATCATATATGGCCACCTAACCATTAGGTAGGTTGCAAATAATCAAACCATTCAAATGCATGCTTAAATTATTCTTTTCCCTATTTTTCTTCTTTTTGTCGTTTTGAAATTTAGGAAAAGCAAAATCTATCTTTCAATAAATAAGGAAAAGACATGAAAAGCTAAATTTAACATTTTCTAAATAATATTAATGAAAAATGAAGGTTTGGATGCATACCTTGAAATCCTAGAATGCTGCTATTTTTGGAAATTTGAGTTGCAAACCCCCTATTTTGTGGTCATACCAGGGTGGGATGACTACAAATTTAGGGGACATCCCTAGGTGGGACAATTGCTATGGCCATGTTGTACTTAGTATGGCACTGAGAGGGGGGGTGAATCAGTGTAGCATTCCAAGACATGAATTAATAGCTCTAAAAATTGCAACAGATAAAATTTATAAATAGATATAATAAGTACCGCAAGAGAACATCACACAACATAGATTTTTAACGAGGTTCACCAAAATGGCTACTCCTCAAAAAGAACGGCTGCTTGGACTCCCATCCAAATCCAGCCTCTTGCAAAGCACCAAATTTACAATTTGTTTACCAGCACCAACTGGAAGGAGCACCCACCCCTTATTTATCTGCATCAACAGAAAGGAGCACCAACCCCTAATTTGCCAGCACCAACTGGACTTCAATTTTGAATAAAAATGTTTGACATATACCTTTGTTATTGCAAGACTCTAATTGGTCTACATCACCTTTGCAATCTCTGCGCACTTCGCTCTCTCTTGTGCAATCACATCACACAGTCTACTGCACCGCTATAGCCAAACTTTGCAATCAACTTTTCCCTTCACGCTCTCTGCACACTCTGCTTTCTCTGCGCACATGCTTTGCACACTCTGTGTCATTTCACATTCTGCTCTCTATGTGTATTCACAATCAAACTTCGAACAACTCGACATGACCAGCTCACATTACACACTTCGCTATCATTTTTCTAGCTTTGCGCTATCTGCACTTTTACAGCCGCATATCGCACACGATACTCACATACATCGCTCTTTCTCAAACTCGAAGTAGCCCTCCTTTTATAGAAGAAATTTTAGGAACAAACCCTAAAGAACGTCGGCTAAGAAACCCTAGAAATTTTCGGTTGCCAAACCCTAAAATCCGTCAATTGTAACCCTAAGAATGTCGACTGCAAAACCCTAGAAATTGTTTGCTGCAAAACCCTAAAATCCGTCGGCCCCGATTCAACTTTGTCGGCCTCAACCACTACTGCCTCCTCTGACACCTTTCTGTAATTGTTGCCATGAAATAATAACATGTCATGAAATCATGACCATTTTGGCCTTTGATAGCTTTACCACCGTTCTTGTCATGAAATCGTGACGCTTTCGGCTTCCAGAGGCTTTTCTTGCAGCCTGTCGTGAAATCGCGACACTTTCAATTTTGCTGACGTCATCCTCATCTTTGTCATGAAATCACGATGCTTTCGGCTTCTAGAGGCTTTTCTTGCAGCCTGTCATGAAATCGTGACACTTTCAATTTTGCTGACGTCATCCTCATCTTTGTCATGAAATCATGACGCTTTCGGCTTTCGTACATTTCTTGCTTCATGCAGTAGCGAAATCGCTACAACTTTGTGCCTTGTGCTTTTGACTTGTAGCATAATCGCTACACCTTTGAGTTCTGTGCTTTTGACTTGTAGCAAAATCGCTACACCTTTGTTTTGTGCACTTTTGACTCGTAGCAAAATCGCTACACTTTTGAGTTCTACATTTTTGACTTGTAGCGAAATCGCTACACCTATGTGTCTTGCAGTTTCGACTTGTAGTGAAATCGCTACAACTTTTCACTTAACACTTTCTCCCTGCTTCGGCCAGCGAAAATTCAACATGTAGCGAAATCGCTACAACTTTTCAACTTAACGCTTTCTTCTTGCTTTGGCCAGCGAAATTTCAACATGTAGCGAAATCGCTACAGTTTCTCGACTTAGCTTCTTGGCCTCCAACATGTCATGAAATCATGACAGTTTGCCTTGCGCCTTCTCTCTCCTCATTTTTGTCGTGAAATCGTGACATTTTTAGCTATGCCTTCTCTCTCCTCATTTTTGTCGTGAAATCATGACATTTTTGGCTGCACCTTCTCTCTCCTCATTTTTGTCATGAAATCATGACATTTTCAGCTGTGCCTTCTCTCTCCTCATTTTTGTCATGAAATCATGACATTTCCTACTGCGCCTTCTCTCTCCTCCGACTTGTCGCGAAATCATGACAGAAAACATGTCGCGATATCGCGACAGTTTTCTTACTTGTCTTTTTCTTCGAATGTTTGAAACTAGGCCACTTCTTTCTTCCCGAAAACTTGTTGTACATGATCTGACTAACTTTTGAACTTCTATCCTCTGCATCTGAATGACTTCTGAACTGCTTGTCCATTGCATCATTAGATCTAACTGACTGTATTGACAACAATGACAATACTCCTGCAACACCTTGCTCAACACTGAACTCCTATCCATTGTACTTTGGCTGCACCTTACTGTTCAATAAACTCTTGTCCATTGCATCAATAAATCTGTCTGACTGTGTTGACAACAATGACAATACTGTTTGCTGCTCCTTGCTCAACAATCTCCCCCTTTGGAATTGTTGGCAACACATGTGCAATTTTCTTGTAAATCTTCTCCCCCTTTGACAATAATACCAAAGGGGTGCTGCAGACTCCCCCTGAGTCTATGCACAACATTCTTAGACACAAATTATTACAATTAGCAAATATTCCAAGCATGAACAAGAAGAAAAAACAAGTACACAAATGCTCCCCCTGAGAATGTGATCCCAAGCTAGTCACTTCTTGGGAATTTTAACCACTCAACCAATCTGCCTTCTCGATAAAATGCACCTCCACTGGTAAAATTTCGGTTATCTACACATCCTGCCTAATCTGCATCTTTAGGATACCATAACCCATACTCCATAGTACCCTTGTAATGTTATAGAAGACTCTGTCTCTTTGCTGCACTGACTGGTGGACCTCTTCTTCACTTGAAGAATCCTCACTCCGATCTAACTTCAGCTGTGTTGGATGCCAAAATTTCTATCCATTGAAACTTTGTATTCTGTACTCTGTCACCTTCAATGCTCAATCAATAGGCTCACTAAGAACCTGCTCAATAGGCTCACACAGAACCTGCTTAACAAGCTCTCCAAGAAACTTGCCCAAATCTGCTCTTGCCAAGCTCTCTAAAAACTTGTCCAAAACTTGTCTAGCAATTTGTCCCAGCATTGTCCTCAAAATATTTCCCAAAGACCTTCTTCAAAGGCTCAATCAAACATGCTCAAGTGGTACTCAAGATAAGCTCAACAAAGAATGATAGTCTGAAATTAAATCCACTTCATAGAAGCATACAGAAGATTGTTAGAGACTTAATATCTTCTATTCTCAAATCTCAATCTCAACTCAAATCAAGAAAAGTTTATTTTATGGGACTTGAACAACCACATGCAATCAATCACTTGACTATGCTCAATTATCTTTACTCAACCAATCATCTCTCACACAACCCTAGTCCAAGAATGTATCAACCAACTCTTGTTCAGTACTGTACCAACACTGCAGTATTACTGTCAACTCTGTGCATGCATAAAATACTATACCTCAACACAAATCAGATCCATTTTTACATTTGTAGCTTTGTCTAAGTTTTCTACAGTCAACGCTGGTCACCCCTTACTTTCAACTATGCAAATCTGGAGAAGACATTCTGTCAAACACTTCACGACCAACCTTTCATCTCTTTACTCAGCTTTATACTTCTTAACCTCGGATTGGCATTTTATTAACAGATAAAACGAAACTGTCTAAGAATTAAATAATTTCACCAAGGCACCATGAAAGTTCTAACAATCTTTACATCAATGAATGAAACAGATACACGCTTCTTTTATCGAAACATAAATACGTAGCTAGAGAAAAAATTCTTCCACTAATCAAATTATCTAAACTATTACATTTCATGGCTTCGAACAGTTATAGTAAGAACCATCAACAGTACAACAATGACATGCAACAATACTAGAAATGGTGGCGACTCTCCATTTAATCTCCAACCTTCATGGCACTTCCACAAACAACTATATGAACTGAAATAAATTTAAACAACTATAGTGCAACTCCTCCTTACTGCTTGCCTTTCATCCTCAAGTTAACCCAACAAACATATAAGAGCAATAAAATAAAACCTTTTTCAAAATGCTCCCCCTGAGGATGTGTTACCTAGAGTTGCTTAGTGCAAGAGAAGAGCGAGTCTCCTTTAGTTCAAGGAGACATGATTTCCTCTCTTCTTTCTTTCTCCGGACTTTCTTGACCTCGGGCTTGGATTTTTCACCTGTGTCCCTATTTTGCATCATTGCGTGAACTCGAATATTTCTCTGGTGTGGTTGTCTCTTATGCATCCATGATGAATGATTATTTTCCTTTCTTCTATGAACCTCGATTTATTCCCTGTCTGTGTTGTGTTCTTTGCGTCTTATGAAATCTACTGTTTTGCCTTAGATTTGATACGAAGCGCTTGGACAAAACCTTGCTATGTGCCCATGACCATTGCATTGAAAACATTGTACAAAGTGTTCACTCAGATATGCAGATGTATTTCGACCAGCATAACTCTTTGATTTATTATTTAATCCATAATAAGTTGCCTTGTGACCATACTAGTTACATCTAAAACAATAACCATTAAAAGTGTTAGTATGGAAAAAGTGAGAGTGGTAGAACCTCTTTTGTTGTGGCTACTTTGCTGTAAATCTCCTTTGATATTTTCTTTCTTTTGAAGATACAACTTTAACCTTTTCTTGCTCGGACCCTTCAACAGTGAACTTCTTCTTCTCTGCAGAATTGGAAGATACAGGTTGTTCAGCTTCATATCCAAGACCATGCTTAACCGTGGAGCTTCTCTGATGACTTATCATTTTATCTAGCAATTTTGTGCTCTTCTCAAATTTAAGATTTGTATTGGCCTCTTCTAGTTGTTTCTTCAATGAAACAATCTCTTCTTCTTGTTTACGGCAAATAATCTCTTTCTCATTGATCTGCGACCTGAGAGTTTCCTCAATCCTTTTAGACTCTTCTACTTGTAGCTTTAGATTACTAACTACTTTGTTAGAATCCTCTTCATGTTTGTTACACACATTGACTTTATCATTCAGCTGTGACTTCAAGTCTTCTTCTATTTTCTTGGCTTGTTGGAATTGTAAGAACAGATTTTCAATCTCATCCCCATATTCTTCCAATTTCTTGGATAGTCTTTTGTTCTTTTTCTTTTCTATACTCAACTCTTCAAGAGTAGAGATCAACTCACCTTCCCAGTCTACTTCAGCATTGAGGTTTTTATTATCTACTTCAGTGTTCACTCCTTCTGCCTTTTCTGGTTCAATTTCCTCTACCACAGAAACTAAAATTGGTTGAGATGTCCTTTTGAAGGAGGTTCTATTCTTCTTACTTGGAGCTGTAATTTGATCTTCATTCCAATTTGCTTCTGCATTCATTTCTTCTTTATTACATTCCTGTTCTGATTCTATTTCTTCTTCATCTTCACTGCTACTAAACCCATAACACTGACGTTCATTATGCCCGAGTTGATCAAAATATTATGAACCTTGAGAACCTGCATTATGACCAAGTTGACTCTTGGCCTTTTCTCCATTGTTTGATTCATCTCTTGAATCTACAACAATAATGAATTTATCTTTATTTTCTTTTATGACCCTGTGTGATCTTTTCTTCTTGTGTCTCATGGTTCCATTCTTGCCTTTCTTTGCCATTAGAGTATTAATCCAAGATCAACCCTAGCTGATTTAGCCTTTAAAGGGAACTTGGCTCTGATACCAATTGTTGTACTTAGTATGGCACTGAGAGGGGGGGTGAATCAGTGTAGCATTCCAAGACATGAATTAACAGCTCTAAAAATTATAGTAGATAAAATTTATAAACAGATATAATAAGTACCACAAGAGAACATCACACAACATAGATTTTTAACGAGGTTCACCAAAATGGCTACTCCTCAAAAAGAATGGCTGCTTGGACTCCCATCCAAATCCAGCCTCTTGCAAAGCACCAAATTTACAATTTGTTTACCAGCACCAACTGGAAGGAGCACCCACCCCTTATTTATCCGCATCAATAGAAAGGTGCACCAACCCCTAATTTGCCAACACCAACTGGACTTCAATTTTGAATAAAAATGTTTGACATATACCTTTGTTATTGCAAGACTCTAACTGGTCTACATCACCTTTGCAATCTCTACGCACTCTGCTCTCTCTTGCGTAATCACATCACACAGTCTACTGCACCGCTACAGCCAAACTTTGCAATCAACTTTTCCCTTCGCGCTCTCTACACACTCTGATTTCTCTGTGCACACGCTTCGCACACTCTGTGTCGTTTCACATTCTGCTCTCTATGCGTATTCACAATCGAACTTCGAACAACTCGACATGACCAGCTCACATTACACACTTCGCTATCATTTTGCCAGCTCTATGCTATCTACACTTTTACAGCCGCATATCGCACACGATACTCACATACACCGCTCTTTCTCAAACTCGAAGTAGCCCTCCTTTTATAGAAGAAATTTCAGGAACAAACCCTAAAGAACGTCGGCTAAGAAACCCTAGAAATTGTCGGCTGCCAAACCCTAAAATTCATCGGCTGTAACCCTAAGAATGTCGGCTACAAAACCCTAGAAATTGTTTGCTACAAAACCCTAAAATCTATCGGCCCCGATTCAACTTTGTCGGCCTCAACCACTACTGCCTCCTCTGACACCTTTCTATAACTGTTGCCGCGAAATAATAACATGTCACGAAATCATGACCATTTTGGCCTTTGATAGCTTTACCATCGTTCTTGTCGTGAAATCATGACACTTTCGGCTTCTAGAGGCTTTTCTTGTAGCCTGTCACGAAATCGTGACACTTTCAATTTTGCTGACGTCATCCTCAGCTTTGTCGTGAAATCACGACGCTTTCGACTTCCAGAGGCTTTTCTTGCAGCCTGTCGTGAAATCGTGACACTTTCAATTTTGCTGACGTCATCCTCATCTTTGTCATGAAATCGTGACGCTTTTGGCTTCCGTACATTTCTTGCTTCATGCAGTAGCGAAATCGCTACAACTTTGTGCCTTGTGCTTTTGACTTGTAGCATAATCGCTACACCTTTGAGTTCTACGCTTTTGACTTGTAGCGAAATCGCTACACCTTTGTTTTGCGCACTTTTGACTCGTAGCGAAATCGCTACACTTTTGAGTTCTGCATTTTTGACTTGTAGCGAAATCGCTACACCTATGCGTCTTGCAGTTTTGACTTGTAGCGAAATCGCTACAACTTTTCACTTAACACTTTCTCCTTGCTTCGGCCAACGAAAATTCAACATGTAGCGAAATCGCTACAACTTTTCAACTTAACGCTTTCTTCTTGCTTTGGCCAGTGAAATTTCAACATGTAGCGAAATCGCTACAGTTTCTCGACTTAGCTTCTTGGCCTCCAACATGTCACGAAATCGCGACAGTTTGCCTTGCGCCTTCTCTCTCCTCATTTTTGTCATGAAATCGTGACATTTTCAGCTGTGCCTTCTCTCTCCTCATTTTTGTCGTGAAATCGTGACATTTTCGGCTGCACCTTCTCTCTCCTCATTTTTGTCATGAAATCGTGACATTTTCAGCTGCGCCTTCTCTCTCCTCATTTTTGTCGCGAAATCATGACATTTCCTGCTGCGCCTTCTCTCTCCTTTGACTTGTCGTGAAATCATGATAGAAAACATGTCGCGATATCGCGACAGTTTTCTTACTTGTCTTTTTCTTCGAATGTTTGAAACTAGGCCACTTCTTTCTTCTTGAAAACTTGTTGTACATGATCTGACTAAATTTTGAACTTCTATCCTCTCGCATCTGAATGACTTTTGAACTGCCTGTCCATTGCATCATTAGATCTAATTGACTGTATTGACAACAATGACAATACTCCTGCAACACCTTGCTCAACACTGAACTCTTATCCATTGTACTTTGGTTGCACCTTGTTGTTCAATAAACTCTTGTCCATTGCATCAATAAATCTGTCTGACTATGTTGACAACAATGACAATACTGTTTGCTGCTCCTTGATCAACAATCCCTAGGTGTTCCAATTAGGAATTTAGGGGTCTTTTCAGTACAAAACGACCACAACCTGCAACATTCAAAAGACAAAAATAAGGTCAAAAGTTGCAAAAATGAAATGAGACAAGGGTTCCACCATGATCGTTACTATAGAGAAAAAAATTATGCACCTAGCAAAGGAAAATGAAATGCATCTATTGTTCTACTTAAGCATTCAAAAGCGACATTAAAGTAAGCATAAAGATGACAAATATGTGAAATAAATGGGGGGTTCTCTTTATATTATTGTATTTGTCAAATACATGGTTACACAATGTCCCCTTGAGGACTCTTAATTGATACAATCTATTACAATGTTAAAGGATCTTGTCCTTTCATAAATTCAAGACACGCTTTCAATGTCTTCCTTGCACTCACGATTGAAGAGAAAGATTTTGATACCATTGTGATGATATATCCTTGTTCAAACTTATAACTCCTTCCTTGCATGTTGGAATACCTAGATCTACACACAAGAAATTAAAATTGATTAATAGCATGTGCGGTTTAAGATGAAATCAATGAAATGTATGCAATATTGAATACAAAAGGTGCAATATATGATGTAAAACTATTCCAAATTATAACAAAACTTAGTATGATCTATATTATATACTTTAAAAATCATTTATGTTGAAATTGAAATGAAATTGCAAGCAAAACCCATGGTCATCCCTGAATGTTCCAATTAGGACTGTCATCACAAAAACTCTAATTGAAGGTCCAAAAATCATCGAAATCTCACCAAATTCAAGTATGATATATGGAAACTAAGTTAGAAATTATCTATGCTAAAATTGACTTAAAATTATATGCCAATTCATGGCCATCCCTAGGTGTGCCAATTGGGACTGTTAACTGTCCCAAGTGGGGATGACCATCAAATAGGGTTGTTTTTGCCACCAACTCCTCTAGGATCTGGTCTAGAATACTCCTATGGGTGTTGTAATAAAATTTGGTAATCTAAATCGCAAAAATAGGTGGATTTTAGAATGTCTATGCATATTTGGGGATGTCTTCAAAACTCCTTCGATTGATGAAGAATCCAAGGGCAAATACATAGGTAAAGTAGGAGAGTGAATCTCGACAACACTTCGTGGTGAATTCTTGCAAAGACATCTCTCTAAAATTTATTGAAAATACTCTAATTTATAGCCCAAGAGGACCATAAAGTCAATGGGGAAAGTTGAGGAATGCAAGGCAGGTGCCACCACTTATCAAAATCCTTGCCATGCATTGGGTGGAAGAGATTTCCAATTTGGGCCTCCAATTTGCTGGTTGTGATGGATTTGACAGGCCTTAAATTTGTCATAAGTCATTGGGTAGGATAAATGACAAAATTTTATTACCATTTGTCCCACCCTTACCTTTTTGAGGGGCTTAGGCCATGGTCATCCCACCTAGGGACAGTTGTTGGTGCTCATCCCTAGATGGGATGACCATGATCTATGGTCATCCTAGGATGGGACGGTTGTTGGTGGCCATCCCTGGGTGGGACGACCATGAACTGTAGTCATATTGGGGTGGTATGGCCATGACTACATTACCCAAAACTTCCCAAAAGTGGGGTAAACCTTCCCAAAAGTGGTTAGGACCCCTATTTAACCCCTAAGGGTTGCCCTATGGGGCCATATGGTATCGATAAGAGTGGATCATTGCAGTCTAATCTAATTTACAAAATTTTAGTGTCTACAGATAGAAGTCATGGTTTAGGACATCTTTTATGTTATTTTTATGTTATTTGATAATTAAAGTCATATTTATAATAAGATTGATGGCTACATGGTTGAAGTAACAAAATGACACTCTATAAGATTACTAAAGGCTTACAATAAGTAGTTATTATTGCAATGTTTCTGATAGAATTGTCATAGAAATATGAATTCTTATTTGGATATTATAGAATAACTCTAAATGGGAATGTTTTTATAAGTCTTATATGAAGGTATAAAATATTTATCTCATTATAATTTTTTTCAAAATTTAAAATAGAAGTTATAAATTTTTTCAAGAAAAAAATATATACTTATTTTATGTACATACTTATATGGCTAAAATACATTTTCATGAAATGAATCCATTTTTAGAGAGCGGAACCCATATAATGCTTATTGGTAATGCATACTTTTATGTTTTTATACTTACTTATTAGAAGAGGCTAACTTTTAACTTTTCTTAAAAGAAAAATCTTCCTAATTATCATAACTATATACTTCAACATTAATCATTAAATAATTTTTAATAAATATTAATTTCAATTTTATTATGATAATTACTGCTAAGGATTATTTAAAAGCATGTATAAAATGAGTAACTTTATTCGAATTTAAGTTACCAATTCTCCTATTAAAATAATAAAAAATATGCATAATTGTTTATAGACAGTATACAAGAGAATGTATATAGTCCGATGTTTTTAAGTCCGTTGTATTTCATAAATAGATATTAATTGTGGCCCGCGATCGGCGTATCTGTCGTACTTAACAAAGTCAGTTTTCTTCAAGCTCGATGAGCTTTGTAAGCCTTATTTCACGTCATCGTGTGCATAGCTTAATTCTTTAAGTGAATAATTTTTTTTTGATATCAATAAAATTGGTACGATTTATTTTATCTTTAAAATTGGCAACAGAGATAATTGGGTATGGAGGACAGACATTTTTTCGAATTGGGTACTCGAGACAAACGTTTTCCGTGGAGGTTTCTTCTTTCAACACAGGTCAAATCATTAAAGTTGCCACTCTAACCACTATCTCTCATCGATAAACTTGACACGAAGTGACCCGAAGTAAAAGAAACAAAGGTGGTTCAGAATTGATACAACAGTTGTCAAACTGGTAATCAATGGACTCAAGATATAGTAAATTATTCGTAGTTTTCAAAATCAAACCTATTTTATCCTTTTCTGTTTTCCTTAATTTTCGGGCGACATGAAAAACGTTGAAGAACAAACATTCCTCACGATGCATAAATTCTCAATGTCTGATTTCGTGTGCGGCGGTGCTTTATGTGGCCAACTTGCGGACGACATCTATATAAGTCAGTCTGTAAATAAATGAAATGGGGAACTCAGGGAACCTTGTGGACTCTTTTAAATGTCGTGATTGGACTCATCAATATTTCGTATTACGGACGACGTGGCGTCCAAAGGTCTCCGATATGCACGTATGCCTCACGCACCGTCACTGAAACTGAGACCGCAACTTTCGGTGTTCACTTTGAAAGTACCGATGGTCAGGCGGAAACATAGATGCAAAGTACTGACGGATCTGACCTTACACCTCAATAGGCCATGTGGAAACAAATGTCACGAGGAGATATTGCAAGCCGACGGAACTTGAAACCTCAATAAATGCATGAGAATAATGGTCTGGTTCATGTTTTCAGGTTCTTTTCTCTTTAAATCTTTGACAATAGGTATGATCCTAGGGTATGATCCTAGGTTCTTTTCATGTTTTCAGGTTCTTTTCTCTTTAAAATCGTTTCTGATGATCTGTCTAACGTCCTGCACATGAGTTCTGGAGTGAGTCAAGCGAGTTATGCATTAAATTCGAGCAGGCAAGGATCCGCCTTCAAAGCCCTGCAACCAATGTTTCGTGAACTAATAATGCACACCCTACACAGTGAGAAATTGCCAGATTTGATACGGGTAGCGGACTTGGGTTGCGCCACAGGAATGAATACTGTTTCTGAGGTCGATTTTGTGATACAATCAGTCAAAAGTATGTGTTCATGTCGGTCCCTGCCCATTCCGGAGTTGCAGGTCTTCTACAGCGATCTCCCTGCAAACGACTTCAACAATTTATTCAACCTGTTAAAATGCCAAGAAAAAGACTTCTTTGCTGCAGGAGTGCCTGGATCCTTTTATGACGTTCTCTTCCCACGTAGCAGCATTGACATATGCTTTTCCGTAATGGCATTGCATTGGCTTTCGCGGGTAAATGATTAATCAGTCCTAAAGCAAAATCTTTCTCTGCTCCCCCTCTCCGTTTAGCTTTGAAATGCAATGCATAATCACTTAAAAGATGAAGTTGTTTACAGGTGCCAGCAGCGGCAGAGCAACAGAATTCGCCGGTGTATAACAGAGGGAAGGTTTGGATCAATAGAACGAAATCAGAGGACGTGGCCGATGCATATGCAGCGCAATCGCGGAATGATCTTCGTCGTTTCTTTCGTTGTAGAGCTCAGGAAATGACTAGAGGAGGCGTCATGTTTCTGTGCGCAATGGGTCGTCCCAATTCACAACCTGCAAGCCACCAAGTGGATGCAGAAGGCGAATACTGTGGCCCTGACTTTGAAGCAGCCTGGGACGATCTTATCTCTGAGGTAATGGAGAATTCAATAAACATAGTTTTTTTTTTTTTTGTTGAACTTACAGCGGTTTTAAGTTGAGTTTTTTCAATCCCCTTCCATTACAGGGTATTGTGAATACGGAAGTTAGAGACAGCTTCAATCTGCCTTGGTATTTTCCCAGCGCAGAAGAAATGAGACGAGCAATTGAGGAGACCTCTGAATTCGAGATAAAAACTTTGGAAGTGGTGACGGGAGTGCCATGCATGTCCGAAGAAGAATTCGAAAAATGGGTGTGTGATGTCGAAGGTTTTGGAAAGCAGAAGTCGAATCTTGTGAGGAGCTTTGTAGGAAGTCTTGTAGAGCACAAAATTGGCTTGGAGAAAGCCGATATGCTTTTCTGTAGATTGCAGAAGAAAGCGAGTGAGTTCCTGGAGAAAGGCATCATCAGGCCTTCCAGATATGTCACTTGCACGGTCGCCTCTCTTAAGAAGACGTGAGCTATTGACGAAGTTATTTGACAATAACGGCACGACAGATATACATGTTAATGGCTTACATGCCCATCTAGAATACTCTTTATTAAAATAAAGGAAACAAATGGTTTCCTTCTAGAGCTACAGTCCAGTAAGGTCTCAGAAAGGTTATTTCCTCTTGATTTCCAAAATATAAAGCAAGATTCACAATAACTCCATCATGGCTGAATTTTTTTCTATCAAGCAAGATTCACAATCACTCAATGGCTTATTTTTTTTTTCTATCTTTCTTTTATAAATTTAAATAATTAATATTTAATTTTATATTGATTTTTTAATTTTTTTAAATTATTGTAATATTGATTTTTAAAATTATTATAATAATTTAATAACATATTTTATAATTAAAATTTCATTCACATTAATACTTATTTATCTATAAATTATTATTTTAAATAATATATAAAATTTATTGAAAAAAAGTACATTGAACAATAATGAACAATAATGCACTAAGTGTAAAACGTACTTCAATGAAATCCATCTTAGCCGTCTTTAATCCTGAACTGTTACGAAGGAAATTCCATTTTCGTAACGAACTCAGAATTTGTTTCTCCCTCTACCAAAAATAACACTTTGGGTTCTAAGAAAAAAGAAACATCCCCTTATGGAGGTCCCTCAAAAATGTCATGCATGCCAAGAGCCCTGTGTTTGCCAAGCATGTTTTCACTTTTACCACCCCTAAGTCCTCCTCCCATATTAAGAAGAAAAAGGATGAAGACCCCTTCCTAAGACCTCCACCGATGAAATACCTCCCATGGACTCAATGACCAATCCCAATTTGAACCACCCTACCAATCCAAGTTAGAATATCATGCTCAGTCAACTTGCCAGCACTATTATCAACCTATCCATCATGGTCAATGCATCCAAAGTGGTCTGAAATCATTATCAGTAAGTCGTGAAAGCGCTAAAGAAAATTAATAGTTACCTTAAGAATGTAGGAGATTCTATGAATACCAACACAACTAGAAAAGCGAACAAGGAGGGGTAATGGTGGCATGTACTTGCTCTAGTTTTCTAGGAGCTCGCTCTATTTTATCAATTTTAGGTTAGGATTATATTACCAGAATCATCCCGTTAGGATTCCCTTTTTGATTTGGTCTGCCATGGCTGTAAGCCCTTGTTTGTAATATATGTTGTTGTTTTTGGTCAAGCTGACCACTGTCTCTTTATAAAATATTTTGGGACACCTTTCAAAACTCATTTGTAAATACAATCTATTTATCAAAAAAAATAGTCCTATAAATATTTAACAAATATATATATATATATATATTTTAATTTACATGGTGGAATTGGTAGCCGCCACGAATTCAGGTAGGTTGTCCAATTTTTATTGCCGCCACAGTATTCTGCGATGTCCACACTAGAAGCCACCACACAGATCTTCGCGTATTCCGCCCCTATAACCACCATGCCACAATCATTTTAAACCTTTTACGTCGCTGAAAGCACTAGGAAAGGGATAAGCGTTCATTCGATGAGGCCCGAGATTTGAACCTTCGACCTCCGCCCTCCTTATGGGGTTTGGATGAACCAATTGGTCTACACCTCGGACCTATTTAAAAAATATTTTGGGTTATATATTTTTAGGTTAATATTAGAAACCCAAATTTTAATCATAAAACAGATGATCCCATTATATTTTAATTATAATTTACATCTTACTTTAAAAATATATATTAAACAAGTACTGCATAAATCCTATAATAATCTGACACAAGTGGATAACCTAAATGATCATGAATATAATCTTTGGTTCAAGTTCTACTAAAGTTGGATTCGAGCGATTGCACATGTTTCGCTTGTTATTCAAGCGTCTCCTCAATAGCTCACCTTTTTCCTTCTACTTCCAAATCTATGATACCCTATAAACAAATTATCATTAAAATCCATAACAAAGCCTATAAAATTTTAATGGCTTGTCCACTCAAAATTGAAGGATATAAGGATTTGCAAAAATGACAGATGAATGATTGAGTTTTTTGAAAATATAAATTTATAATTTTTTATGCAAGTGCAAGTATTTCCTTTGGGTGAAGTACTATGTGTAGGCTGTGAAGTTTCCTATTGGTGCTAATAAGGGCCCTTTTGGGTCCTCTCCTCGACCCCCTCTCCTAAGAGATCATTTGCAGAAGGGAAACTAGATATGGAGGACGTATTGTTTAGAGACTCAAATCTTCATTTTATTTTCTCTATAACGGCCAAGAATCTAAAGCAACAATCATACTAGGCAAGGGTTAATGGTTACTTTGCTCAAGTGGTCTTTCATCCTAAACTAGTTATAGATCAAGCCCTAGTGGTTGATAACATTCTCTATAGAAGAAAGCATGACCTAATTTGTAATTTTATCAACATAAGTTCATCTTTAAGATTTATATCCTCTTGGATATAAAATAATTGGGAGGCCCTTGTGGATACCTCAATATCTCTTATTAGCAATAGCTATATTGTGAGTTTTTCTTCTCAACCAGACATAGACAAAGGCTTTGAGTTAGGGAGGAGAACATATGGTTTTGTGAGGCTTTTTGTTTAGTTGTGGAAGTTAGGATTTGACCCTCATATGGAGCCCTCTATGGTTATTTTTTGGATTTATCTTTATGCCCTACCCTTAGAATACTAGTGTGAACTAGTTTTTAAAAATTTAGGCAATTTCTTGGGTCATTATTTAGGGGTTTCTAAGGACACTATGAGGGGTGAATCTACAATTTATGGTTGGATCTGTGTGGAGATGGATCTCAACCAACCTCTCCCAAATAAAATAGAAATTAACATGGGAGAATTATCTTGGATCCAACATGTAGACTATGAGGTAATTCCATTTCAATATAGGATCCACCATAAACACAATCATCTAACCTAATTCTACCTAGAGGAAATTATGAAGAGTCTCATCGATCTAAATATAACCGTCACCAATAGCAAGTTTTATGATAATAAATAAGAGAATATACCCACATCCTTGAATGTTAATACCCCTACAGAGGGTTTTGAAGCTCTAAAGAGAAAGAAGAATAAAAAGTGTAAGACAACACACTCTAACCAATCAACATAAAGAAATTTCAATAGGTATAAAATTCTTAATTCTATCTTACATATGGAGGAGGAGACTTCCTTAATAGATGAACCACAGAAGGATAACCTTCCCCATGTAAATATTGAGAAAAGTACCCATCATGTTTCTTTGAATTCAGATTTGAGCGTTAATCAGTAGCATTGATAAATCTAGGGAACTGAACCCTTGCAATGGTTGTGGTGGATAATGACGTTTCTATAAAAGTAGAGAAAAATGATAAAGGGAAACCTGACCTTGGAATCCAAAAAGCAGAGAAAAGGTTAAAACATTCTCAAGAAAATAGTGTAGAAATAAAATCAAACCAAGAGAAGTTGGCTAATGAGGGATACCAACTAGTCATCCAAAGGAAGGTCAAGCAAATTGACACTTATTGGAACCCAAGTTCCCAATGATTGTCAAATATTGGAATATAAGAGACCTAAATGGCATACCTCATAAAATTGTTGTTTAGAGTTTAATTAAAAATCATCATTCTAACTTTATTCTCCTTCAAAAGACTAAATATTTCATTCATAAGATGGGTATCATTTTTAAAAAAAATTGGAGATAGGCTGAGTACATGGCGGTTGATCCCAAGAAGCTTCAGGGGGAGTGGTGAATTTATGGAATCATCTTCTCTTGATGACTTTATATCACTATGATAGACAAGGTATCATTACTTCTCTCTTCAAGAGTAAGAAATTTGGGGATATTTTAATGGTTTCCAATTTCTATGACACTACGAATTTTGTGGAGAAAAAATACCAATGGTAAATTTTATAGGATAGTAGAACTAGAAAAGAGGAAGTGAATTGGGTAGTGGCAGGGGATTTTAATGCTAAACTTACTCTTAGGTATCAGGAAGGGGAAATATTTCTTTGGACCAAGGGGATAGATTTATGATGTCCAAAATTAATCAGCTCAATTTAATTGATGTTCAACATGCACAGTATATGTATACGTGGACAAATAAACAAGTAAGATTGGCAAGTAGGAAAGTCAAGCTTGATAGATTTTTGGTTTTTGAAGAGACCTTTCTTTGTTGATCTTTTAGGATGGATATTCTCAATTGCACTAACTCTAATCACTTTTTGATTCTTCTAGAATGGAATGTGGGGTATAATCTACACCCAAGAACTTTTTTTTTTTAGGTTGATGGATAGAAAAGGAGGATATGAAGGAAATAATTCCCATATGGTGGGAGGAGGGTCATCCTTCCCATGGGGGAGCTATGTATATTTTTTCCAAACAAATAAAACATGTCAAATTTCATATTAAATTATAGAAAAGAATTACTGTATCCAACTTTAAATCCTTAAAGGCTCCTTTGTGGGTAAATATGGAAGAGCTTACCACCTGCTTTAGGATTGGAACAATAATAGAGGATTTAAAATATGAATATGAACTAGTCAAAAAATAATTAGACTCCATCGACAATCAGAAGGAAATATATTGGAAACAAATTTCATCGCTCTGCATTGGCAAGTAGAGAAAGAAATTATGACTTACCTTTAGGATTTCAATGGATAGGTGATGGACACCATACCATGTATGAAATATGCAACAAATATATTTTTTTCAAAATATTTTTACTGCACCTACTATCCCTAATATTTTAGTGCAATAAGAGATACTTAACTGTATCCCCTAGATTATTTCAGTCGAGTGAAACCAAGCCATTTTCATACGAATGGATTAATATGAGGTTATGAGCATAGATTTTATAATGAAATCAAGAAAATCTCTAAGGCCCGATGGTTTTCCAATTGAGTTCTTTATGGATTTTTACGATGTCATAGGAGAGGATTTAACCGAAGCTAGTTAATAATATCATTCAAACAGAACTATCCTTCGGGTTCTAAATCATACTTTTCTCACTTTGATTCCTAAAGTGGGACAAGCCACCATCCTTGGATATTTTTGCTCGATTGCTCTTTGCAATGTGATCTATAAGATAATCACTAAGTTGATAGCTGAAAGGCTTAAAAAGATTATGGATAACATAATATCCTAGGAACAAGGAGGATTTGTGGAGGGCCATCAAATTTTGGATGGAGTTATTCTAGTCCAGGAGATTATCCATTCTATGCAGCATTCTGGCCGAAGAGGTATGTTTATTAAATTGATACATCTAAGGATTATAATAGAGTCCCCCAATAGTTTTTAGATCAAATGCTTGAGAAATTTTGCTTCTCTTAGGAGTGGAGATAGTGGATCATGAGTTGTGTCTCGATAATTTCCTTTTATTTTCTCATCAATGACTCCTCCTCGACCCATTTCCATGCCCCTAGGGGTATTCATCAAGGAGATCCTATTTCCTACTTAATTTTATTATTCTAGTAGAAGGATTGGGTAGATTATTTCAAATAAATAAGAAACAAGGTATTTTGGAAGGTGTGCAATTAGGTGAGAAAATGTTAACTCATATTCAATTTGTGGATTATGTAGGTCTCTTTAATGAGGCAAACATTAGGGAGGCTAGAACGTTGAAATACATTTTAAAAACCTACATGGATGCTACTGGTCAATAGGTGAATGCGGTTGAATCCAAGGTTTTTTTCTTTAATATAGATAGAAGAATCTAGGATAAGATTCTATCCATTTTAAGTTTTACCCAGGGTACCCTTCCACTTGATTACCTAGGGATTTCCCTTCATTTTAATAGACCAAGGGTAGCTTTTTGGAAAGATTTAATGGATATAATTGTTTCTAAAGTTAATTATTAGACTCACCGTTGGCTTACATTTGGAGGAAGAATGGATCTCATCCAATAGATGATCCAAGCTATGCCTGTTTATAGATTCTCCATCCTAGATGTCCCTATGAGAGTCCTCAAAGAGTAAGATTCGCTTAAGAGAAAGTTTTTTTGGGATGGCCCAAGGATAGGTAAAAAGTGGGGTTTGGTGAGTTGGGATAAAATATGTTATCCTAAATCTCGAAGGGGGCTTGGCTTTTGTAAAGCAGTTTTAAACAATCAAGCTCTTGATGGGAAGATTTATTGAATATGGATATCCAACTAGGAGGCTTTCTTCAATAGATTCATAACTAGTAAGTATTTGGGTTCTATCCTTCATAAAGAAGTTGGCCTCATTCCTCTAAGGGTCCCTAGCTCCATTATTTAGAAAGTACTAAAAGTCGGTGAACAATTGGTAAAATCTAGAATTTTATAGAAAGTAGGTAAAGGAGATAAAGCTAACTTTTGGAGTGATTCTTGGGACTAGTTGTCACGTATTACCTTGGAAGAAATATTTTAAGATGTTATTTGTGTAATGATATCTGATTTTAATGCTTGATATATTTGCAATAGTTTATTTCTATCAAGAAAAAATGATGTTGTGTTGCATTACTTGATTTTAGGAATATGTATTCTCATAGGTGGAAGATTGACCACCAGATATGATAAGGGAAATGATGACAATGACAACTCAATAGGTAAGGCTCATGTTCTCATCATCACTAGTTCTCTTTATGATGGATGGTGATAACTGAGAATTTATTCTAAAATACCCGCCCACTTAAAGTAAAAATGGTGATTGAGAAAAATGAGCATGCATCGATTGCTTGTGGATGTCATTTGTGTGATATATGTTGCACAATTAATTTACATAATATTGGAGTAATTGAATATTACATTGAAAATACACATTAAATAATGGTTTGCATTTTACAAATTATTTTAGAGATATTTTATGCATTTGAAAAATGCCATACAATTTAATAATATTTATGATGATTTTGTGAAAATGTTAAATTGGCGAAATTTCTAAAAGAAGATATTTATTGTGTTGAACATGTTTATCAACCTAATTGCATCCATATTAAGAAAAATAATTAGGTAGATTATTCTCCTATCAATTTGTCTAATTATTATTGGACCAAAATAATAAAAATATTTTATTTACTTAAAAGGATGATTTCTTGCTCCACATGGTTGCCATAGAATGGTTAATTGGTAGTTGAAATCCCTCTTTTGTCTCTGTTTATATCATCCTTATACCACCCACATGCCAAATAGTTTTATTTGAATTAAGGGATGATAAAGACAAAAAAAATGAGACACCCTTATAGAAACTTGCTCATAAGAAAGGAAGAAAAATAATAAAAGACAATAAAATGGCATCTTCCTTGTCTGGAGAAAAATAGAGCTATATATTACCATAGAGATTAAGATAGAGTTATGAGAGGCTGGAGAAGGAATAAGGGAGCACTAAGATCTTGTAGGAGCACTAAGGAAAACCTTATTTACAGGAGTTATAGGTTGGAACTTGCCACTCTCTTTATTTATGAGCTTTGGATATGTGCTTATTCTAAAATAAAAAGAATTATTTTAGTTTGTATTATGGTGTAATTAAAATATTGAATATAGTATTAAATTGTTATTGCAATAATCATCTTGTGGTGTAATTTTTGTTTTTATGCAAGTTTCTAGGGGAATATAATTATTTTTCGTCCTCCTAAGTGTCGTATTTTAACCTTGCATAGTGATGTGGTTATCACCTAAAAGTCGGTTTGGACTCATAAAAGGACAATAGTTGACTCGTTGTAGTTAGAATATCCATATTGTAGATCATATCCGACCACACTACATCTTATTAGAAAAATCACTATATGAGCAAGCGATCCAACTACATTATACACTCATAATTTTTCTACCCTCTACTCAATCCGTCAATCTTGATCCTATGGGCAATTTGGACAATGAGATAGATCCTTCAATTTGATCAGAGTCTAAAAAATTATTTGTAGTAACTTGACCATCAAATTTCTCCCAAAAAATCGATCCTATATCATCTGAAATCTTTGTAGGCACCCTTACTGACCATCTGTTTGAGAAAATATGCATATTCATCACCAAAAAAACCTCTTCAAACTCTAAAAACTCTGCAACCATCCCAATCATGTATTTGGGGTGTTAATAAGATATCAGTTAAATCTCTATTCGTCACCATGTTGGATATCTTTTTGAATATTATCAATAGCATTGAAAATTTTAGATTTTTGTGTCTATCAGAATCAGGAGTAAGGTATCCTAGATCTTGCCAGAACCATTCACCATGTTGTATGAAGATAATTATAGAGAATTGAAATCTCCTTATCTGATGATTTATCTACCACCCTATGAAAACCTTGTGGTGTGTTGCCATTCTGTCTCTCGCCACATCCAATTTGAGATTTTATGATGCCCGACCAACAATGGAACCTCGTCTAGATGATCATGCAAGCTTTGATGGCTAGGCACCTACTTCTTGACTTACTATGGTCAACCGCTCTTTAGCCTCGATGTACGCATCGATGAAATAGCTAATTGAATCATGATGAATGTATGGATTGGGTATGTGAATACGATCTCCTTTAATTACTATAGTTAAATTATCACATAGTGCTCGGGTATAGAATCACCAAGGCATAATATTTAGATACCAAAAATTATACCATACATAACTTATAGCATTCACAAATCACATGTCTAACGTGGTTTATCATGAAGTTTTTACCAAATCCAGGATGATGCCGATCTAACCGAATATAGATAATAATTAATATTGAATATTTTAGAGAAATATTACAATGATTCTATTTGAATTTTATCATTGGTACTATAAAATAAACATAGGGTATTTTCTCTAATTCTAGATACTTTAACAAATATTATCATAATAATCCTTATCATGTGTGTTAAAATATGTAAATGAGAATGAAAGGTAGGAATGGAAGGTGAATTGAAAAATATTGAAAATGTTCTAATTTATTTCTTCCTTTTTGTTAAGTATCATAAAATGGAATGATTTATAAAGTACGAAATTTAAATATTATTATATAATGATTTGATTTCAATATGTTTAATAAGTTTAATGAAAATATAGTCATTATCTACTGCTATATTAGTAAGTAGAAATAGATAGTAATTTATCATGTATAATGAATTTGGTATATAATTAGCTAAAAGTATGCAAGAACATATTATAGTTTGGGAAGGATGAATTGGTGTTCATTCTTAGAAAGAGGCGTGGAAATCTTCCATATTTTTGTTTATAAACATAATGATTGACTTCATGATGGATGGGATTAGGAAAATAATCCATGTAACAATAATTATTATTGATGGATGAGTTATGGAAATTCATGCCTAATGATATCTATGAAATGGAATGTGAATAATTATGATAAATTTTTTATGTATGTTTGCATTCAAAATAGATAAGCATGGTTTGCTTGATTTGCATTTTTCATATTTGCATCTGAGTTGTCCTGATTCCTTCACCGTAATCTCTCACACCATGAAGAAATAAAGGCATTCTGGAGAAGAACCAGATAGCAATATTGAAGACTATTGTAATGTTCATTATCTTTAAGCTTGTCTTGAGATAAGTTGTATTATGGTTGGCTGAAATAAATTTTATAAAATCAACCATGATGTTGTAATATTTGATGTATTTTGATTACAAACTTATGTATATTAGAAAGAAAGTCTTCATAATGTAATATTCACCTCAATTAAATGTTAGGTGATTTATACATTGGAATTTGATCAAGTAAATAGAAATTAATTTGATTAGTATATCTTATCAAATGTATAGCACTGAGAATTATAATGTTTTAGATGATTAATGGATGTAAATAATTTCTATCTCTTATTAAATACATTAGTGTAGAAGGAAACTCATGGATGACTTTCATAACAATAAGAGACAAATTATTGTTTACACCATTACTCTAAGGGAACTATAAACAAACCAAACACTCAATGCAATTGATAAAATGACAAACAATCACCATACCATCAACACCTTGTGAATGATTAAATTTTATAATGATGCTTAAGATAAGTATCCCAAGTCATACATAAGTTTTTACGAGGAATAATACATTAATTATTTTATCCTAATTACTAGTCTTCATGGATAGTATGGAGAGGAGGGGATGATTCCCTTTGGTGAGGGATAGTTCTCCTAAAATAATGGTATAACCATTGAAATGTCCTCATACCATTTGGTGATGACATGATGGACATAGCCATTGTATTATCCTCATACCATTTGGTGATGGCGTGAAGGAATTGTAGAATTTGGTGCTCCTACTTATGAGTGCCTTTGAATGAATGGTAGAAGTTTGTGGTTTTGCTCAAGTGCAACTTTGAATTAATATTTTGTGGCTCGGATTACTTACCATTCATTTAGGATATCTTTGTCTTAGATCATTATTATATTCTTCACTCAATAAAATGTGGACAAAGATAAAAATAGGAACACAAAAAATTTCTATGGATAAGTAGTAGTAACAATTGGGGTTGTTACAGTTGGTATCAAAGCCCATGCTAACTAATATATTCTATTTAGATCTAGGTAACCAAAATATTTGGGCATGAAACAAAGCATGAGAGAAACTCAAAACATAAGATCCATAACTCTAAACAATGCACACTTGGTAAGGACAAGGTCAGTACTTGAGATTACCAATGTTTGAGTTCCTTTATCCCATGAATAGATCCCCAGTCATTCGAAAGTGGAAGATCTAAGTGAACCCTCCATAAACCAAGGATTTTAAGTGATGTACCTTGGACTATTTTCAAAAATTATTCGATATCTATATCTTTTGACTTAATTACTCCTTATTTTCAAGTGTGTATGAACAACAACCTGAGCTAGTGAAATAAACTAGAGAATGAACCTTGTAATACTATATTACTTGAGAATTTATGATGAGATATAGTTATCTAGAATATCAACAATGAGAAAGAATGAAAATTAATACAAATTTTTACTTCAGGATAACATGGTGACCATATTGAGAAGTAATAAAAAATGAACATTACAATAAACTAGTCCAAATAGTTCCAAACCCAGACAAGTAGGAGAAAGTTATGGGAAATCAAATAAAGATATGAAGAATATTACTGCTACGATATCCATAATTTAGGGTCAATTAATTAGATTATGCAATCTATTATTTCACAACACAACAACAACCATGAGATGGAAAGTCCATAAGTTGGGAATCCTCTTAATGATGTGAATGAGAATCCTAAAAATAGGGAAGTTGAAGATACTAATGATTGAGAAAACAAGGCCCGCATAGAGAGAGAAATGGGTAAATATATAAAGCATATTAAGGTGACTAAGTTCACTAGAAAATGAGGTGAAGATGCAACTAAATCATGGTTAGATGAACTTGAACTTCATTTTTCCATGAGAAATTACTCCTTCGAAACCAAAACCACATTTTTTCTTGCTCATCTAGGAGATACAAGGATTACATGGTGGAATACTTATAAAAATAGACTTAAGATCAATCCCAACAAGTTGAAATGGGAAGTTTTTGTAGAAGATTTCAAGGAAATATTCCTTACAAAGCAATTCTATTTGAATAAATACAAGGATTTTTTCACACTACAACAATGATCAAAGTTTGTAGAGGAATACTTTGAGCAATTTGTAAGATTACTTAAATATGTTCCATCCTATGACAAGGATAATTAGATGAAGATACACAAATTTATCCTAGGAATTAAGCCTCAAATAAGATATGTGATAAATGTGCATATTCATAAAACTATACAAGAAGCATATGATATGGCTCAAAGGACTAAGTCTATTCAGAAAACCACTAAAAATCATAATAATTCTACAAAATGGTCAAACAAGGGATAGAAGTTTTAGAAAAATAGGAAGTGGGATTATGGATAAAATTAAAATAACAAAGGAAATCCAAGATTTGAGAAGCAAAAAAATGGTGGTAAAAAGAATTTCAAGAAAGGATTTCACCATAGAAATAACAATCACAATTACTCCAACAACAATAGTAGAGATTTCCAAGCTCTAAAGTATCCAGTTTCGCTACAAGTAGTGGATACAGGAAAGCAATTTCAAGAAGGAGATTCAAATCAAAGGTTAAGGTTATTCAAATGTGGAGGTCCATATTTTGCCATTAAATATCTGTAATGTGCAAGCACTAGTAAATACAGGCCTAATCAAGATTTATGCAACAATAACAATATAAAATTTGGAGGGACAAGCTACACCTTTACTCCTAAATGGTAAACTTTTTGGTAAAGAAGTTCAAATTTTAGTTGATAGTGGGGTTACTAATAGATTTATTTCTTTTAACATAGTAAGGGATATTCCAAAAAATCTAGGATCTTTGGCACAAGGGTGGAAGGTTGAGTATGGATTAGGGTAAACTTATTATGTCTATCAATGTTTTTGCCAAATTTAAATTACCTTACACAATGGCTTTACTAGGTGGCATCTATATGTAGCACCCCTAAATAATTTTAACATCATCTTGGGAATAAATTGGTTGAAGGATCACGAAGCCTTGGTAAATTTACAAGAGAGATGGATTGATTTTACCAATGAGGACAAAGAAAGGTAAAGGATTTATAGTGAAATAAGAGAATTTCAACCAATGCTAATTTCATAAATGCAATTGAAGAAAACTATTAGAAAAGGAGGACTGATTTATGTAGTAAAACTCAAGGAAAAATAGGAAACTTCAAAGGAAGAAATGATTGGAAAATTTCTACTTTTGCAAGAATTTTAAGATGTATTTGTTGATGAGATACTTGGATTACTTCCTAAACGTGAATTTGACTTTACTATAGAGTTAATTCCAGGAACATAACCTATCCATAGATCTCCATATAGAATGAACCCCATCGAGATGCAGAAATTAAAGGTGCAAATTCAAAATTTGCTAGAAAAAGGGTTAATAAAACCAAGCATATCACCTTGGGAAGCACCTGTATTATTTATGAATAAAGATGGTTCGTTAAGGTTATGCATAGATTATCAAATGTTAAACATGGCAGCTATCAAGAACATATATCCATTTCCAAGGATACAATATTTGTTTGATCAATTAAAAGATGCCTCTATTTTCACAAAGGTTGATCTAAAGTCAGGATATCATCAACTGAGAATCCAAGAAGAAGACACACTTAAAACCACATTCAAAACTAGATATGGTCACTATGAGTTCATAGTCCTACCATTTGGATTGACTAATGCACCAACAAATTTTATGAATTTGATGATTAGTGTGTTAATAAAATAGATGGATCAGTTTGGGTTGATAATATTGGATGATATTTTGGTTTATTCTCATAATAGAGAGGAACATAATAAGAACTTGAGGATATTGCTAGAGCTTTTAAGGAAGAATCAAATCTATGGGAATTTTTCCAAATGTGAATTCTATGTCTCACAAGTGCATTACTTGGGACATATCATATCAGCAGATGGGATCGTAGTTGATCCAAAGAAGATACAAGCCATTTTGAATTGGCCACCTCCAACAAATGTGATAGAAGTAATAATCTTCATGGGTTTGTCAGGTTACTATAGGAGGTTTGTGAAGGATTACTCCAAGATTAATTATCTAATAACCAACCTTTAGAAGAAATAAAATGAGTTTAAACAGGCAAAAAAATGCAAAGCAGTATTTAATTTGCTTAAATAGAAGCTTACCTCAGCTCCTATATTGAAGATTCTAGATCCCGCAGGAAATTTTTCTATTTGTACCAATGCTTCACTAGAGGTATTAGGAGGATTCCTATCCCAAAATAAGCATGTGGTAGCATATAAATCTAGAAGACTCAAAAAGAACGAAGTTAACTATGTTATTCATGATTTAGAACTTGTTGTAGTTGTACATGTTTTAAAAATTTGGTGATACTATCTGGTGAGTAGACTATTTGAATTAAGAACCGACCACCAAATTTTGAAGTATATATTCACTCAACCATTACTAAATGCAAGAAAAATAATATTGATAGAATTCTTAGTAGAATATGATTTTGGTATTGAGTATATCAAAGGAAATGAAAATAAAGTCTTTGATGCCTTAAGTAGAATATATCATATAGTTGCTTTGAATCGTAGTCATGTTGATTTAATGGAGTAAGTTAGAAAAATTCAATGCCAGGATCCATAATGTAGTGAAATTTTGGATAACGTTGAACAAAAACTTAATGAAAATCAATATTATAGCATTAAATATTGGGTGACAAAGTTTTTCTAATAGTTAAATCTAAGAACAATGCTATTAAATCAACAAAATTGGATCCTAGATTTGTTGGACCATTTGAGATTATGGATAAAATAAGCCCTATAGCATATCAGCTTGACTTACCATCTAACCTATAAAAGGCCCATAATAATTTTCATGTATCCCTACTTAGGAGATATATTGTTGATCTTGATCATGTGTTAGATATTTCTAATTTACAGATGGCAAATCCAACAACCTTTGAAATGAAACCTGTGAAGATCTTGGAATTTCATTCCATGAAAATGAGGAAAAAAAATATTGATCAGTGTAAGGTCCAGTGGGATCAATATTTTGAAAAGAAATCCACTTGGGAAAAGTGGAAGACATGAAAATACACTTTCCATATTTATTTGATGATGTTATGTAATAATACAGGTTGAATAACATACCACTTCTGAAAAGTGGAGACTATGCAAAAACTATTTTGTGTTGAATTTTATGTAATATTGTAGAAAAATACTAAGGACTGTGTTTAATCTAAGGGGGGAGTATGTCACATCCTATCTTGGAATAACTCTTTTAAGATGCTATTTGTGTAATGATAGCTGATTATAATGCTTGATATATTCGCAATATGTTTATTTTTATCAAGAGAAAATGATGTTGCACGTCATGATATCGCAACACTTTCTTTCTTCTATTTTGACCGCAAAAATGCAACATGTCACGATATCACGACACCTTTCTATTTTGGCCGCGAAAATGCAACATGTTGTGATATCACAACACTTTTTCCTCCTTTGGCCGCGACGATGCAACATGTCGCGATATCGCGACACTTTTTCCTCCTTTGGCCGTGATGATGCAACATGTCGTGATATCGCAACACCTTTTCTCCTTTGGCCGCGACGATGCAAATTATCACGATATCGCGACACTTTTCTATTTTGGCTGTGACGACGCAACATGTCGTGATATCATGACATTTTTTCTCTCTTGGCCACGACGATGCAACATGTCATGATATCGCGACACTTTTTCTCTTTTGGCTGCGACGATACAACATGTTGCGATATCGCGACACTTTTTTCTTCTGGCAGCAACGATGCAACATGTCGTGATATCGTGACACTTTTTCTCTTTTGACTACGAAAATGCAACATTTCATGATATCACGACACTTTTTCTCCTTTGGCTGCGACGATGCAACATGTTGCATTATCGCGACACATTTTCCTCCTTTGGCTACGACGATGCAACATGTCACGATATCGTGACACTTTTTCCTCCTTTAGCCGCGACGATGCAACATGTCACGATATTGCGACACTTTTTCTCTTTTGACCGTGATGATGCAACATGTCGCGATATCGTGACACTTTTTCTATTTTGGCCGCAACGATGCAACATGTCGCAATATCGTGACACTTTTTCTCTCTTGGCAACGACGATGCAACATGTCGCGATATCACAACACTTTTTATATTTTGGCCTCGACGATGCAACATGTCATGATATCGCAACACTTTTTCTCCTTTGGCTGCGATGATGCAACATGTCATGATATCATGACACTCTTTCTCTTTTGTCCGCAACGATGCAACATGTCACGATATCGCAACACTTTTTCTCCTTTGGCCGCGATGATGCAACATGTCGCGATATCGCTACACATTTTCCTCCTTTGGCTGTGACGATGCAACATGTCACGATATCGCAACACTTCTTCTTCCTTGCTTTCTCCCTTTGCTTTGGACCATGAAAATACAACATGTCGCGATATCGTGACACTTTCCTCCTTGTGGTGTTTTGCTTTTTCTTTGATCTTTAGCTTTTGGGCCTCTTCGGTCTTCTTGGAAAACATGCAAAAAGGTGGGTCCCCAATTTTGGGGTTTGTTGTGGAGCAGAAAAAACACTTCCAAATGGTGAATTTATCTATTTAAGTTTTGCTTCCCCTTTTTTTATTAGCCTCTGGTCATGTTTCCCTTTAGTTAGTTCTTCTAGTTGGTTCCTCTGGACACATTTACCTTAGGTGGCCCCTGCTGTTTTTAGGCTATGTTGTTCTACTGCCGCCATTCTTCCCCTTTGCCTCCCTCTTCGGAGGCCCGCAATTGTCTTGTACAAGGTTCAGGGACCTTTCAACACGCTTTCAACCAATAAAAAAAAATGATGTTCCATTGCATTACTTGATTGCAGGAACAAGTATTCTTGTAGGTGGAAGATTGACCACCAAATATGAGAAGGGAAATGATGACAATGATAACTCAATAGGTAAGGCTCATGTTCTCATCATCACTAGTTCCCTTCATGATGGGTGGTGATAATTGAGAATTTATTCTATAATACTCACCCACTTAAAGGAAAAATGGTGATGGAAAAAAATGAGCATGCATCGTTTTCTTGTGGATGCCATTTATGTGGTATATGTTGAACAATTAATTTGCATAATATTGCATAATTGAATCTTACCTTGAAAATACACATTAAATAATGCTTTGCATTTTACAAATTATTTTAGAGATATTTTATGCATTTGAAAAATGCCATAAAATTTAATAATATTTATGATAATTTTGTGAAAATCTTAAATTGGGGAATTTCTAAAATAAGAGATTGATTATGTTGAACATGTTTATTAACCTAATTGCATCCATATTAAGAAAAAGAATTAGGTAGATTTTTCTCCTACCAATTTGTCTAATTATGATTGGACCAAAATAATAAAAATATTTTATTTACTTAAAATGATTTTCTCTTGCTCCACATGACTGTCATAGAATGGTTAAATTAGTAGTTGAGATCCCTCTTTTATCTTTGTTTATCTCATCCTTATACCACCCACATGCCAAATAGTTGTAGTTGACTTAAAGGATGATAGAGATAAGATAAACGAGACACCCTTCTAGAAACTTTCCCATAGGGGAGGAAGAAAAATAATAAAAGATAATAAAATGGCATCTTCCTTGTCTAGAGAAAAATAGAGCTATATATGACCATAGAGATTGAGATAGAGTTATGATAGGTTGGAGAAGGAAGAATAAGTGAGCACTAAGAGCTTGTGGAAGCTCTAAGAAAAATATTATTTACAGGCGTTCCAGGTTGGAACTTTCCACTCTCTTTATTTATGAGCTTTGGATATGTGCTTATTCTTAAATAAGAAAGAATTATTTTAGTTTGTATGATGGTGTAATTCTAATATTGAATATAGTATTAAATTGTTTTGCAATCAATTGCCACTAGTTGTCAAGAAATTAAATGTGAAGCTTTTTTGATGAGCCATATAAGTATATTTAGGACCTGAGTAATTTTTAGCCTTTATAGTAAGTAGTGTGCATAAATAGCACTCTCTCTTCATCTTGTTAAAGACATATGTACTTACCAATAATCATATTTTGGTGTAAGTTTTGTTTCGATGCATATTTTGAGGGAAGTATAATTATTGTCCATTCTCCTATGTGTAGACTTACATTGTATTTGAACCCTATGTAGTGATGTGGTTACTGCCTAAAAGTTTATTTGGACTCATAAAAGGACAATAGTTGACTCATTGTAGTAAACTCTCCATGCTACAGATCATAGCCGACCACACTACCTCTTATTAGAAAAATCACTATAGGAGTAGGCGACCCAACTACATTATACACCCACAATTTTTCTCCCCTCTACTCAGTTCATCAATCTTGATCCTATGGGAAATTTGGACAATGATATAGATCCTTCGATATGATCAGAGTCTCAAAAATCATTTGTAGTAACTTGACCATCAACTTTCTCCTGAAAACCGATCCTATCTCATCCAAAATATTGGTAGGCACCCTTCTCTACTATCCATTCAAGAAAATATGCATATTCATCATAAAAAACAACCTCTTCAAACTCTAGAAACTCTGCAACCGTCTTAGTCATGTATTTGGGGAGTTAATAAAATATCAGTTAAATCTCCATTTATCACCATACTGGATATATTTTTAGATATTATCAGTAGCATTGAAAATTTTAGAGTTTTGAGTCTATCAGAGTCGTCGGGAGTAAGGTATCCTAGTTCTCGCCAGAAGCATTCGCCATGTTGTATGAATCTAATTACAAAGAATTGAAATCTTCTTATCTTATGCTTTATCTACTATCCTCTAAAAACCCTGTGGTGCATCGCCATTTTCTATCTCACCACATCCAATTCAATACTTTTTATGATGCTCGACCAACAATGGAACCTCATGTAGATGAGCATGCAAACCTTGATGGCTAGGCACCTAATGCTTGGCTTACTATGGTAAAACACTATGCAGCCTTGATGTGCACATTAATGAAATAGCTAATTGAATCATGATGAATGTATGGATTGGGTAGATGAATACGATCTCCTTTAATTATTATAGTTAAATTATCTTATAGTTGTTGGGTATAGAATCACCAAGGCATATAACAAAAATTATAACATACATAACCTGTATCATGAACAAGCCCCATGTCTAACGTTGTTTATCATGAAGTTTTTACTAAATTCAGGATGACTTCGATATGACCGAATATAGACAATAATTAATTGTAAAGGTTTTAGATAAAGTTTACAATGATTCTATTCGAAATTTATCATTGGTACTATAAAATCAACATAGGGTATTTTCTCTAATTCTAGATACTTTAAAAAATATTATCATAATAATCCTTATCATGTGTGTTAAAATATGTAAATTAGAATGAAAGGTAGGAATGGAAGGTGAATTGAAAAATATTAAAAATGTTATAATTTCTTTCTTCCTTTTTGTTAAGTATCATAAAATGGAATGATTTATAAAGTATGAAATTCAAATATTATTATATAATACCTAGGTGGTCTAGGTGAGTTGGAGAGGAGAGGGCAATACTCCAAGGGAGGTCTCAGGTTCGAATCACCACCCTCCCAAAAATATGAATTGGGTACCCAAAATCCAATTGATAATGTTGGTGCGGTCAGCACCGAGTGTGACTCCCAGGTGACTTTGATGGTGTAGAACCCCTTGGTCATGGTCTCTCAGACCAAGGCAGCCTCGCAAGGGATTTTTTCTTAAAAAAGATATTATTATATAATGATTTGATGTCAATATTATTAATAAGTCTAATGAAATTATAGTCATTATCTACTGCTATATTAGTAAATAGAAATAGATAGTAATATATTATGTATAATGAATTTGGTATATAATTAGCTATAAGTATGAAAGAACATATTCTAGGTTGGGAAGGATGAATTGGTGTTCATCCTTGGAAAGTGGTGTGGGACTCTTCTATATTTATTTTTGATAAAAAAAATTATTGACTTCATGATGGATGGGATTAGGAAAATAATCCATGTAACAATAAGTACTATTGATGGATGAATTATGGAAATTCATACCTAATGATATCCATGAAAGGGAATGTGAATCATTGTAACAAATGATAGATGCATGTTTACATTCAAAATAGATAAGCATGGTTTTCTTGAATTGCATTTATCACATTTGCATCCAAGTTGTCCTGATCCCTTCACCATCATCTCTCACACCATGAAGAAATCAAGACATTCGACAGAAGAACTGGATAACAAGATTGAAGACTATTATAATGTTCATTATTTTTAAGCTTGTCTTGAGATAAATTTTACTATGGTTGGCTGAGATAAATGTTGTAAAATCAACCATGATGTTGTAATATTTCATGTATTTTGATTACAAGCTTATGTATATTAGAAAGAAAGTCTTCATAATGTAGTATTCACCTCAATTAAATGTTAGGTGATTTATGCATTGGAATTTGATCAAGTAAATAGAAATTACTTTAATTAGTATATCTTGTCAAATGTATAACATTGATAATTGTAATGTTTTAGATCATTAATGGGTGTATATAATTTCTATCTCTTATTGACGATATTAGTGTAGAATGAAACTTATGTATGACTTTCATAATAATAAGAGATAAATCATTATTTACACTATTAGTCTAAGGGAACTATAAACAAACCAAACATTCAATGCAATTGGGAAAATGAAAAAAAAATCACCATACCATCAACACCTTGTAAATGAGTAAATTTTATAATGATGCTTAAGATAAATATTCCAAGTCATACATAAGTTTTCACGAGGAATATTAGATTAATGATTTTGTCCTAATTACTAGTCTTCATGGATAGTATGGAGTGGAGGGGACAATTCCCTTTGGTGAGGGATAATTCTCCTAAAACAATGGTATAACCATTTAAGTGTCCTCATGCCATTTGGTGATGGCATGATGGGCATATCCATTGTATTATCCTCATTCCATTTGGTGATGGTATGAAGGAATTGTAGGAGTTGGTGCTCCTACTTATGAGTGGCTTTAAATGAATGGTAGAAGTTGGTGCTTTTGCTCAAGTTTGGCTTTGAATTAATATTTTGTGGCTTAGATACTTACCATTCATTTGGTATATGTTCATATTAGATCATTATTATATTCTTAACTCAATGAAATATGGACAAATATAAATATAAGAACAAAAAAAAAGTTTTGTGGATAATTAGTAGTAACAATTGGGGTTGTTACACTAGTATCCCCCTTAATCTACGATTTTCCAGAGTTGCAACCCTTGCAACAAAGCCTTGAGGATAGAGGATGGATAAATATGGCTTCATACATTACTTCCTGGTAAATTGGAGATTTCTCTTTATTTCAGTAGAAGAGGTTAGAAGAATGGCCTATTCATGTCCCTCTTCATCAATGGCTTCTTATTGATAAGATCCTCAAACAAAGATGCCTTACAAGGAAATATAAAGAGAATAGGATTTCTTGGGGCCTTGGTACTCTAGGTGTCTTCACTGTTCATGATGGTTATAATGATTTTCTTTCGCCTCTATTGATCCTACAAGATGCCCCATGGAATAGAGTTTGGGTGGGTAAGGGCTGGCCTAAAATTAATTTCCTTGCTTGGGAAGTGATGCATAAGAGTTGTATCACCTATGATAATCTTATGAACAGAGTTATTTTTGGCCCTTGCAACTGCATCATGTGTAACTCTTAAGAGGATACACTTGATAATTTGCTTTTCCAGTGTGAATTTGCAAGAGATTTGTTGAAAATATGGTTATACCTCTTTACGGTTCATCTAATCTTTTAGGTGACTTTTTCTAATATTTGGGAGATTTTGAAATATGAAACATTCAAGAATACATCCATTCTGCTAGGCTAGTCCCTAGGCCCAAAGCTTCATCTAGTGGTACATTTTTATGGAAATAAATAACTAAATATTTAGACAGGAGTTAAATCCAATGGAGTTGGTTTGGCATAAAATTATTACCAAGAATTTTGAAACTATCAAAGCTTACTTTAGGTATAAGAAAACGTAGCTGAATGAGGGACTCCCAAGCCTCAAAAGTTGAGACCATGGCAGCCCCTCTCCTAGGTTGGGAAAATATTATTTTTGATGGTGAAGCTAAGGATAACACGGTAGCTATAGGCATTGGTTTTCTCGAAAGTTATTTCATGGGGAAGATCCTCCATTGGAAGCTAGAAGATATCAAAATGGCTACTAACAATGAAATTAAAGACCTGGCTATCATACAAGGTCCTCCTAATGCTTGGGAGAATGGGTTTAGAAATATCATAATTGAGTCTAATTCATAAATTATTGTGGGGATTTTGGATGCTATTAGAAATTTCAGACCAAAGGCTTGGAGGATAAGAAATGTTGTGAGGTAAATTAATTCCATTTGGTAGTAGTTCGAGGAGGATGGTTATGTGCCCATTTCCATGTCAAAGGAAAGGGAGACATAACAATTGATGGTGGCTCTATAAATAATGTTCTCTATGTTCCAAATATTACCACAAATCTCCTCTCTGTATATAATATTTGTACTTTTAGAAATAGGAAAATAGTTCTCTTCTCTCCAACAGGAGTCAACATATGAGATATGAGTAAGGTATAACCGACTTCCTACAAGCTGGCTGTATAGAATTTCATCACATAGAGGGGAGGATCAGGAAGTACTAATATTAATGCTAAATTGAAAATGGGTAGGAGAAGGTTTACAATCTATCATTTTAAATCTTTAAAGAAGATCTAGAGTGCACTTTTGTTGACACAATGAAATTCCTGCATCTGTTTGACATATTTGGATCCCGAGGAAGTAATAAGCTAAACCTATATCAGTCATTTCAAATTTTCAAAGAGGAAGTATTTTATAGTCTAAATGTGAGTGAAGTTACCCAATAATTAGAGGAATAATTGGAGGTTTCCCCTTGAACATTAAGGGATTTTCCTATTTTCTTTTTACTGTCTATAATTTGATCCTTCATAACTGCCTCTAGTTGCTGTAATCTTTTCCAGCATTTATTTGTAAAGTGATCATTCCTTTTGTAGTGAGCACAAGTTATGGGGTTCTTTTACTTCTTTTTGAATTTTTATTTAGAAGAGGTGGAGGCTACTAAGGCTTTTTAAGAAGACGAAGAAGAAGATATTTTATATCTAGCAAGTTTTTTTTCTTCCCTAGTTAGTCTATGACAAAACTCTTCTAAGGAGGGTGTTTTAAAGGTTGCACCAAGAGCATCTTTGGTAGATATAAATGTGGTAGCAAAGATTCGAAAAACACCATTTAGTTTAGAAAGGATTAGATAAATGCTTTCTTCTATAGTCTTAGTATTTCCACTGCCTTTGTATTGAGTGATGACTTCTTTGAATTTGGTGAGGAAGTCAACAATACTGCTAAAATCTTCAGGAGACAAAGTTGTTAGTTCCGCTTCTAGTTGCATTGATCTTATTTGATCTATTTTCTCAAACAAGGTCTTCAGTTTCTCCCAAATTTCATGATGAGTTTTACAATTTGTAATGTGAAAACACAAACTTTCATGAACATTAGAGCTTATAATACCCATTGTTTCATGCATATTTCCTTTATGAACAAAAATTTCATATTTTTTTCTCAAATTCTAGTTGCTTTTCTTCTAGAAAATGAGTAAGAACTTTTTTAAAGATAATATTTAAAATTTTAGGTTTCCAAGTGTGAAATTTATGAGGGGTGAGAGGCTCAATTGAATTCATAATTTTAACACAAAAGAAAATTTGAAGTTTTAACCAATATTTCCCCCTTAGAACTTCAATATTTGGATTAATGCAATTTATTAGAAATAATTTTATGAAGCTTTTCAAATATATTAATCCTCAAAATATGGGCCTAATTTAGAAATAGAAAAACACAAAACTCACCTAGTAGGATCTACTAAATAAAATTTGGGCCTAATGGAGAAATAAACAAACACAAAGCTCACCTAGTAGCCAAAGGGTTTTCTCAAATTAAAGGTATTTATTATGTAGAAACCTTTGCTCCAGTTGCTAAAATGGATTCTGTTAGATTGGTTCTTGCTCTGGCTGCTTCCCAAAAGTGGCTTGTCTATAAAATGGATGTAAAAAGTGCTTTCTTACATGGGGACTTAAAAGAAGAAATATTCATGGAATAACCTGGTGGTTTCACTCAAGACTCCACTCTTGTTTTTAGGCTAAAAAAGTCTCTCTATGGCCTCAAACAAGCACCTACAGCTTGGTATGAAAATATGGACTCCTTCTTTCCGTAGGCTTTTATCATTTTGAGTCTAATAACACCATCTAAATTTGGATATATGAAGGTAAAATCACCATTATTTTTCTTTATGTTGATGATATTCTTCTCACTGGTCCTAAATTTTGGAGCTACTCATCACATGATTTCTTCAGATGAATTATTCTCTTCTATCTCCTCAAGCCCTACCTATAGCATAGAAGTGGGTGACTCTTCCTTTATCCCTATAAAAGGAAATGGGGACATAACCATTGATGGTGGCTCTATAAATAATGTTCTCTATGTTCCAAACATTGCCACAAATATCCTCTTTGTACATTATATTTCTACTTCTAGAAAGGGGAAAATAGTTCTCTTCTCTCAAATAGGAGTTTAGATAAGAGACTTTCAAGATCCCCATTCTCTCATAGCCAAAGGAAATATTGATCATAACACTCACCTATTTCACTTCAAAGGATTCCAAAATCCAGAAGGGGCCTCCTATTTTGTGGCTCATGGAGATCTTGAAAGCAAAACTTGGCATGAAAGGTTTGGTCATCTTAGTTACAATTATCTAAAGGATTTGAGCACCCATGATATGGTAACAGGTTTACTCCAAGTCTCTTCTCTTGATGGAGTTTGTCCTGGATGTGCTCTTGGGAAGCAACATCAAGATCCTTTCCACCCAAGTAGTTCTCTAAAAGCCTAATCCCCTCTAGAATTAATCCATAGTGACTTTATGTCTTTTCCAAAACCTTATTTCAAAGGAGCAAATTATGCTCTAACCTTTATTGATGACTTTTCTAGAAGATCCTGGGTCCACTTCCTGAAATATAAAAGTGATGTTCTATCCCACTTTAAAGTTTTCAAAGCCTTAGTTGAAAATAAGGCCTCTTGCAAAATGAAGAAAATTTGCACGGATAATGGGGGGAATACTGCAGTAATGAGTTCTCCATATTTCTATCAATTCATGGCATCATTCATCAATATTTTATCTCCCATAATCCTCAAAAAAATGGAATTGTAGAAAGTAAAAATCGGACATTAAAAGAAATGGAAAATTGTATGCTCCATTCAGGAGATCTTTCAAAAGTTTTTTGGGCAGAAGCTATTAATCAGATTTTTTATTTTATTTTATTATGTTTTATTTTTTTATTTTTTGAGGAATTAGTAATTGGTTATATTTTTTTTATCAAGGAATAACATTGAGAATTAGGACCTGTTGCTACAACTCCTAATAAGTCTAAAAGCAGATGTTAAGGAATGACATTGAGAATTATGGAATTACAAGTTTAAGCATGCTTCTCAGAACAATTTGGAATACTATCATGCAAGATTTTATATATAAACATATATGCTCCATGAAACTAACGAACTTGTAGCGGAAATTGTTGCAATCGAAAGAGGTAATTATACATAAAGTTCATGTTTATGCGATGGTATCCAGAGTTAAGTGGAGTATAATATGATAAAAATATTTAAATTTTAATAAACATGAAGAACCATGTCAACCTTTAAATTTTGTTGCGATACACACAACCAAGGTAGACACATCCTAGGGTTGAAATAGGTATATTCTAATATTTGAAAAACACATGTGGCTTGAAAATTGCATAGAAATGTACTTCTTACATAAAAATACTATAATTTAGGAGGTGCTCCTCAACTAGGTGTTCGTGTTCGATGAGAAGACTCTCTGAATTTTGTGGTGGTGTCATCACCACGTCATGTCTAAGAAAACTAGTTCCATTATCGGGATCGAATTTGATTTCTACGTATAATATTTACTCGCCTTGACCCTAACCATGTCCACCTCTGATGTGTGTATGTCTATCTCAGACCTCTCGGCTTGAGGGTAGGCTGTTAGATATTGGAACCCTCAACTCGGTGTTCGTATCTGAACTCTACGGTGGCACCATCAACAACAATTCGAGCTTTTAAGAGAGTGTCGTCGTGTTGTGTTAATAATATATATATAGACAGGGAGCATGAGTTCTTCCTTAGATAAGGAAAAAATTAATGCTACATGGTGGAGGAAGGGGATACATTTCTTATAATTTTATTGTCACATGAGGTTACACATGGATTGTGTTGTGAATTGCTTTTAATTTACCTTTTGCATGTACCTAAAAAAAATTACCCTAAAGGAAAAATTACATGACACTTAGAGAGAGTGACATAGTGTAAGAAAGAGTGGATTATATATATATATATAGATATATTGGCATACTATGAGACTTGCATGTTAATGGATTTGACCCAACCTTAAACTTATGGATCTTAGATGATCTAGTGTAAGAATGAGTGGAAATATATATATATATATATATATATATATATATATATATATATATATATATATATATATATATATAAGTACAATATTAGGCTTGCATGTTAATGGATTTGATCCAACCTTTAAATTATGGATTTGTGTTGGAAATATGAGCAAGATTTGTTGTCATTCATGTTAAGAGTTGTCAAGAGTTTGTTGGTTAAGTTTCATCACCATTAATGTCACTAGGTGGTTTTTCCAAAAGGCAAGAAAGAGGTTTAAAGGAATAGGATATAATATTTATCTTTAATATTATATGCCTAAGAAGGCCTAAAAGGTTGAAGACCCAAGGAAGGAGAAGCAGGTTTAAAAGGTAATAATAATATTATAATATTCCAGGTTACAAGTTGAGATGAAGAGAACAGGTCCAAGGAGTAATTAAAAATAATTTATTCCTTGAAAGACCCTTTGAGTAGTTTGCAAAATATTTAATTAATTTATTTAAATTTAAATATTTTAACCTAAAGGTTAAAATTTAAATTTAAAATAAATTTGGGTGCTAAATTTAAATATTATAAAATAATTTATTAATTTGATTTTTTAAATTCAAAATTTTAATTAAAAGGCCGACGTCGAAGTGCATAAGCCAATGTGTGTATAAAGGGGGACTTAATATTTTAATTAAGTCATCCATGCATAATTCGATAACACAAAGTCTAAGAAATTCGTGCGCTGGTTGTGGTAAGATGAAAGGATTTTCTGTGATTAAAAGCTTTGGAGGGTGGGCAAAAGTGTAAATACATGTGGCACATTTAGTGCATATCCATAGTGCTGGTTAGTGTAGTTGGTGACCAAGGCATACTTAAGATGTTCGCAAGGCAGAGGTCGAGTTTTCAAATCCCCATGTAGTCATTTTTGGAAGGGTAGAACTATTTTATTTTTTGATCACCAAAAATTACGAAGATAACAAGGAAAGTCACTCAAGTGTTTAGACTTGTGTGGGTGTGTGGTCCAATGATTGTCTAGCTTCATCTAGAGAACAACAGTGATAGCGAGGTCACGGGTTCAAAGTGTAGCCAAGGCATGCACTATCCATTTTGCACGTGGGCCAAGGTACAAGGTATGCATTAAAATTTTTATTTAATTTTTGATAGCGCCAAGGTTGTGGAGCACTTTAAGGCCATGTGAGTTTAGGTAGCACCTTGAGAAAGTAGGGAGTTATAAGATATTTTATATTATTTTGTGCTTTGAAAAATTAAATAAGTGTTGGAGCTATAAGGGTATCTTATATGTTAGATTATTTTGTGATTTCAAAATTAAATAGAGGTTGGAGTAATAAGGGTTAATAAAGGGATTAGTTCTTATAGGTTGAAAATTATCATTCGGAGTTTATAAAGTGATTGTGAAAGAACTTGGTCTTCTATAAATTGATTAATTTGGAGTTGATAAAGAAAAATTAATTTCTATGTGTTGAGAAATATTTTGATAAGTTTTGATATAATAAGGTGTACTCGAGTCTTGCTTATTTTTGTATGGTAAAATAATTTTGATGTAAATATTTGAGTGAATATTTTTTATATCTAACCATTGAAATTGGCCAAGAGGTTGATTGTGATTGAGACAAAATTTGAGGTCAAATCTTCATAAAAAAAAAGGTATGGGCACATATTCCTTGTGAGTGAAATATTGTTGGGTTGAATGTTGCAAAATGTAAAGTTAGAGTGAAAATATTTGTTTGATAAGCATTGTTGAGTGAGTTTTCATATACATGGTTGGTGCATGTTTGTGAGAACAATTGAGTGTAAAATTGAAAACTATCTTGAACTAGGATTTTGTGGAAAAATATGAGTATCATTATTATGTGATATTGTTTGATAAGTATTATTGGAAATATTTGAGTAAGCTTTCATGTACATGATTAGTGTTTGTGAAAAGATCATGAGTATCATTGTTATGTAAATTTAGAATCATCTTGAGTCTAGGGTTCAGATTCATTATGTGAGTTGTTGAAAGTAAATTGAAACACTTGGTTAGGGTTTGTAAGCAAGTTGTTTTTCATTGAGTGAATGGTTGAATGAAGTTGGATAATCATTATTGATTGAAAGCATTGGAGTGATAGTTCAGGTTTTGTAAAAAAAATTGTTCTTTATTTCTGAATTTATTTGAGGGAATGTTTGAAAGTGATTGAGTGTTTTATGAGTGTGAAATATTTTGAGTCTCTAATAATTCTCTATATGTTTTGGTGGGTTAAAAAAAAAAAACTGAGTGAAACTTTTTATGATATTGAAGAGGTTTTTTGAAAGAGATTAATCTGAGTTTTGTATGCAAGTTTTGTAATTGATTTGAATAAGCTTTTGTGAAATCTAGTGGATAGATTTGAGTAAGTCCTAGAAGGGACTTAAGGATAGAGTTGAGTAAGCTTTTGTGAGAGCTTAAGGATAGATTTGTGTGAGATTTTGTGGAAGCTTACAAGTAGATTTCAAGCATGTCTTGGTGAAGACTTGTGGATATATTAGTGTGAGCTTTTGTGGAATTTTACAATGCATATTTAGAATTAGTATTGGTGAAGACTTGTTGAGAAGATTGGACAAGTTCTAGGGAGGACTTGTTGAGCAAAATTAAGGTAAGTCTTGGTGAAGACTTGTTGAGCAGATTGGACAAGTTATAGGGAGGACTTGTTGAGAAAAATTGAGGTAAGTCTTGGTGAAGACTTTTTGAGCAAATTGGACAAGTTATAGGGAGGACTTTTTGAGAATATTTAAGGTAAGTCTTTGAGAAGACTTGAGAGCGGTTTGATTGATTGATTTGTTCAAGATTTGTGTTAAGGCTTGGGGAAAATATAGCAGAGCATATTTGTGCTAGAT
This sequence comes from Wollemia nobilis, assembly GCA_028583015.1. NCBI lineage: Eukaryota > Viridiplantae > Streptophyta > Pinopsida > Araucariales > Araucariaceae > Wollemia > Wollemia nobilis. Next base: position 3,894,006 of record JAQPPZ010017106.1, read on the forward strand.
CGAAGGACAATGTTTAGTACATATTTGAGATAGAGATTAAGCATATTTGTGCTAGACCGAAGGATAGTGTTTAGTGCAAATTTGAGACAAATATTGAGCAAATTTGTGCTAGATTGAAGGATAATGTTTAGTACATATTTGAGATAAATACTAAGAAAATTTGTACTAGACTAAAGGACAATGTTTAGTGTATATTTGAGATAGATATTGAGAAGATTTGTTCTAGATATAAGGACTATATTTAGTGTAGATTTAAGACATAACTAAGAGTAATCTTTGGAGGTGATAGTGCAGACGATAGTAGTCTCTAATGGATAGAGTTCCATTAGCCAAGGCAGTGAGGACATGTCTTCTGAGTGAGGATAGAGGTCTTTAGTGGAGAGATATCCACAAGCCAATGCAATGGAGGTGGTAGTCTTCTAGAGGATCACCAACCAGAGCAAAGTAGAAGGAGTTATCCTATGGATAGAGATCCATGAAATTGATTAGGGGATTGGTGTCTCCTTTGGACAAAGGTCCATAAAATTTATAATAGGGAAGGATTCCTAAGAGATTTATTGAGAAAATTTTAGTTAAATATTTTCTTCGTGGAGTAGCCCACATTGGGTAAACCATGTTAAACTGGTGTTTCTATCATGTGTGTTGATTTATGCATTACTTTGATTAATGCTCTTGATATTCCCATTGATGTATTACATAATATTGTTTGGGGAAGAAAAGTAAAAAGTGGTCTTATACTGTTCACCCCCTCTTAATATAATCTTATGTTCTTCAATTAGTATCAGAGTGGGTTCCTTAAGAAGATTTTAATAGCTTAAAGAAAAAATTTACAAGAACATAGATGAATTCTTAGAGTAGATATTTAGAGAATAATGCACCATTGTATGATGGGAACAATTATGCAATTTGAAGTGTGAGAATGAAGATTTACCTAATGGCACAAGGAAATGATATATGGCAAACAGTTTAGGATGGGCACATACCACCAGCTACTCCACCTATAGATAAATATGGTAAGCTCCTACAACTGAATAATTCAAAGGAAATAAATGGAATATTAAATGGTTTATGTAAAATAGAGTTTATAAAAGTTATGCATTGCACATCAGCAAAAGAAATTTGGAATAAGCTGAAAAATATATATGAGGGAGACAAAAAGGTTAAGATGGCAAAATTACAAAATCACAAGAGATAATTTGAAGATGTAAATATGAAGGATGAGGAAAAAATTGCTATATATCTTCTTCATGTGGATGAGGTTGTTAACTCCATGCAATGACTTGGTTTAAATTTGAAGAAACAAATATTTATCAAAAGGTTTTAAGGTCAATCCCTAAGAGGTATACTGAAAATATTTCAGCCATAGAAGAGTCAAAAGATATTAAAATTTTGACAATGGATGAGATACATGGAATTATCACAAATTTTGATATGAGAATAAAAGAAGAGTCTATTCCCCAAAAATAAGAAGACATAAAAGTTACAAAGAAGACAAAGGGGAAGAATTCATATTCAAGTAATGAGTTATCCAGTGATGAAGAAGCAAACTATGGCAGAAGGAACAAGGACACAAGAAAGTATAAAGGTATAAAAATAGTTAAGTGTTTTAAATATAGAAAATATGGTCACGATGCAACTGATTGTCCAAAATCTGGAAATAGCAGTGGTGATGAGAAACGAGATCATAAGAACAAGGAAGCAGGAAAATACAGGTATCAAAATAGAAGTAGGGATGGACAAAGCAAGCAAGGAAATTTTTTTTTCCAAAGGCATATGAAGAGCTTTTATGCAGATAAGGTAGGTAATATTTCTAGTGATAGTGATGGAAGGTCCTCAAATAATTAAGAAGAAGAAATTATATTTTTGATAGTAGAAAAAAAATATTTTAAGAAAAAGGTAAAGAGAGGTCCAATAATTCTCAAATATTTTAGGTGTGGTAACTCTGGTCATCTTGAAGATAGTTGTACAAGGAATGTATTAAATTTTAGTGAAGATGAATATGAATATTCTAGTGAAGGTATAGAACAAGAAATTTTTCTTTTGGCTATTGAATAAGAAGGAAGTTCTCCTATTGAAGATAGAACAGAAAGGAATGAAGACAAAATTAAAAAAAATGAATAAAGGCAAAATCAGAAGAAGGAGAAGTTGATATTTAGGGTGAGCTTATTTCTACCCTTGATGCATTAAGAAAGTTAAGAAACCAGAACTTAAAACTCAAGCTTTAATTTCAAGAATGTGATAAAGATAGGAAATCTTATAGAATATCTAACCAACTTAATAGCTAAGACAAGGAAATTTAAAGAGAGTTCAGAAGCAAAGGTTTTAGAATGTGAAATATTAGAGCATGAGGTAGCTTCACTAAGGAAGGAAGTAAAAGAGTCTAAAAATAAGCTAAAAAGGTTTGGGAGAAGCTCAAAGACTTTGGATAACATTATCAAGGTACAAAGATCTTCATCAAACAAGACAGGACTTGGTTTTAAACAGGAATATAGATAACAAGGAGATGAGTCAATCTCAACTTCAAAGAAGAAGAAGCTTAAGAAGAAGATAGTGTAAGAGAGAGTGAGAATTTTGAGGATAACTTGGACAATAGAAAGTTCAATAAGAAAATGAACAGTCCACAAATGAGGAATATATGGAATAGGAAACAACATAGGGTAGAAGAGACTAAGATACCAATGGGGTCAAGGCAAGGTTTCTTCAAAGGATATTGCTTCTCATGTCACAGGTTTGGTCACAAGGCTTCACAGTGTGGGACACATGAGATATAGAGATATGGTTTCATAAGTGGGTATATCTTTCAAGGGTATTGCCACTCTTGTAATTAGTTTAGTCATAAGGTAGTTAATTGCAGGGTTCATAACATGAATGGATATGGATTAACCAAGAGGAACTATAGAAAATGTGCACCTTCAAGTAATCACAACATTAAGTGTTAAAAATACAATAATGTTGGGCATATAGTCAAGTGGTGTAGAGCAGAAATTCCAGAGACAAGTGGGAACATGAACAGTTAGAGAAATTAGTAGGATCAATCAAGGAAGAATATGAATAAAGGTAAAGATCAGTGTATGTTGAGAGTAGAGTTACTCCCTACCCAAAATTAACATCCTAAAAGAAAGGATGTTGGGAGGGGCTAACCTAAGAGTTATGGGGAGAGCATTTAGTTAGGGGGATCAGTTTCTCAAGGGGAGTAGAACTAAAAAAGGTAAAAGAAATGGATAAAGGAAAAAAGGTTAGCATAAATGACAAAGGAGATTTGTGTTGGAAATATGAGCAAGATTTGTTGTCATTGATGTCAAGAGTTGTCAAGAGTTTTTTGGTTAAGTTTCGTCATCATTAATATCATCAGGTGGTTTTTCCAAAAGGTAAGGAAGAGGTTTAAAGGAATAGGATATAATATTTATATTTAATATTATATGCCTAAGGAGGCCTAAAATGTTGAATACCCAAGGAAGGAGAAGAAGGTTTAAAAGGTAATGATAATATTTTAATATTTAGCGTTACATAATGATATGAAGAGAACTGGTGCAAGGAGTAATTAAAAATAATTTATTCCTCGAAAGACCCTTTGAGCAGTTTGAAAATATTAAATTTTATTTATTTAAATTTAAATATTTTAACCTAAAGGTTAAAATTTAAATTTAAAATAAATTTGGGTAACAAAGTTAAATATTATAAAGTAATTTATTAATTTGAATTTTAAAACTCAAATTTTTAATTAAAAGGTCAACGTTGAAGTGCATAAGCCAAAGTGTATATATAGGGGGGCTTAATATTTTAATTAAATCATCCATGCATAATTCGATAACCAAAAGTCTAAGAAAATCGTGCACTGGTTGTGGTGAGGAAGAAAGGATTTCGTGTGATTAAATGCTTTAGAGGGCAAGCAAAGGTTTAAATGCATGTTGTACATTTAGTGCATGCCCATAGTGCTGGTTAGCGTAGTTGGTGACCAAGGCAAACTTAAGTCATTCGTAAGGCAGAGGTCAGGGTTTCAAATCCCCATGTAGTCATTTTTGGAAGGGCATAATTGTTTTATTTTCTGATCATCAAAAATTATGGAGATAACACGAAAAGGTGCTCAAGTGTTTAGACTTGTGTGGGTGTGTGGATCAATTTTTTCCTAACTTCTTCTAGAGCACAACGATGACAGTGAGGTTGCAGCCTCAAAGCGTAGCCAAGGCATGTGCTATCCTTTTTGCATGTGGGTCAAGGTACAAGGTATGCATTAAATTTTTTATTTAATTTTTGATAGCACCAAGGTTGTGGAGTGCTTTAAGGCCACGTGAGTTTAGGTAGCACCTTGGGAAAGTTGGGAGTTATAAAGTATTTGATAGTTAATATTATTTTGTGCTTTGAAAAATTAAATAAGGGTTGGAGCTATAAGGGTATTTGATATGTTATATTATTTTGTGATTTGAAAATTAAATAGAGGTTGGATTAATAAGGGTTAATCAAGGGATTAATTCTTATAGGTTGAAAATTATCATTGGGATTTTATAAAGCGATTTTTAAAGAACTTGGTCTTCTATAAATTGATTAATTTGGAGTTGATAAAGAAAATTTGATTTCTATGTGTTGAGAAATATTTTGATAAGTTTGGAGATAATAAGGTGTACTTGAGTCTTGCTTATTGATGCCAACCCATCCTTGTTGCCTATCCCAAGGCCTTGCATGTTCTCTACCAAGATGTCCAGGGGCAGGGGGTGGTTGAACCCTACTCCTGACTTGTCATACGGCATTTGATATCTTGGTTGGCAAAGAACACGCACTCCTTGCTCATACCTGCCCAACCCATATCCATGCCAATTGCATTGGCCAAGATATCGCAAAGAAAAATTTGGGTTGGAAAAATAGTTGACGTCTTCAGCAAAGGGCTCTTCATCTTTGTATTCTTACATGTAAGGTTCTATACCATTATCCAGGCCCCCATAAACAAATTTTTTCTGATTGGGTGGGTAGCCTAGAGGAACCACAGAGCCGATGGGGAGTCGAGGTCTCCCCATGTCCTACATGGACTCAAATGTGGGTGTTGCTATAATCTTTCACACTAGATACTCCCTCAGGCCCGTGTTGTCCATATCAACGGTGATCTTTGGCGATTGAGGGGGAGCGAATGGTAGTCCTTCCTGAGTCCACTCCATGTAGGGCAAACTAGGCGTCTTGACTTCCATTCGGCTAGGCATGTCTTTGGTAGAGATGGTTGAGATGAGGGGTGGTTTCCCTTCTAGGGGTTTCTTTCCCTTGTCCTTTAGTGTGGCCCCCGTAGGTGGTGTCATCGATGAAGGACCAGATGAGGAAGATGGACTCGGCTGGGGATTTGATGGACTTGTCAATGGGGATGCCTATGAAATCAGACCCTATTTAGATGGATTCAACTAAAAATTCAAATGCATTGATGGAAGGGTCGATTGCGGCATTAGCTGCACCGTATTAAAGTACTTGAATGGATCTAAGTCTGTCAGGACTACATGCACCTATCCTTCAAATGTATACTTTAGACACTGATGAGCTATTGAAGGGACACACTTCATGTCCCTAATCCAAGGTCGGACCAACAAGATATTATAGGCCATATCACCTTCCAAGATGTGGCACAATGTATGAATAGTCTTTTGTCCCACTTGGATGGATAGGACAATTGTGCCAACTATCGAGCATATTGCATCATTGAATTCTCAAAGAGTATAGGTGGAGGCCACGATGTGATATGTCGACAACTTCAGATGTTTCAATGCCGCTATTGTAATGATATTATTGGATGATCCAATGTCCACCAACACCCTATTATACAAAATCTCATTGACCCATACAATGATGTGCAGGGGTGGATCTGCCACATCACCAGTCACTAATTTCAATTCATCTTCTCTAAAGGTGATGACTAGTTATGTACATTGTTTTACATGTCCCACAAAGTTGTTGAAAGAGTTTGCTTCATGGGGTTGCAGCTCGATGGCTTTTAATATCTCCATTAGAGCCTCTCGATGGGGCAATGATTATTGAATGAGCTCATATATGGAGAGCCTAGCTGACGTGGTCCTTAGACTTTGGGTAAGTCTAGTACGAATCGTGGCCACTGGTCTAGGCAGGAGAGGTTGCATAGGGTGTTGTTGAGGTTGTGACATCGATGGAACCTCTCTTGTGGCTACCGTGGGGGTGGCTCTTGGGTACCTCCTATTCCAAGTCACTATGCTTATCATCCCTACATACCCCTACAGGGGGCAATTCTGTTGCACTTCATTGACTTGAAGGGGTTTTTCCTGTGCATCATGGGCAGGCAGGGGGTCTCTGAAGACTCCCATATGTTGGTTGTTTGGTGCTACGGGGTTTTCCACCGCCAACGTCTTGTTGTCTATTAGGTATTGCACCAAGCCTTTAAACTTCCAACATGCATTAAGGTCATGTCCCTTTTGTCTGTGGAACCTACAGTACAAGTCCTCCCTATACCCCATATGTTTTGGTGCATTGGGGTCTATGGTTTGAATCTCTAGTAGGTTGATCAAGTTCACTGCTGACAAGCGGTCAAATAGGGAGTCCCTGGACTCTGTGTAAGGTGTGAATTATCGCCTAGGGCGATGCTGCTGATTTTTTTCTTGCCTCTGATTTTCTCTGTCATAATTGTTAGGAGGTGCCACCTGATAGTTAATCTTTTGAGTCTATGTTGCTTTTGCAGGCTTAGGGACATTTATAGCAACCTGATTGACCTCAACAGGTTTCTATTGCGTGGTCCCTATTTTGGTGTTCTTAGGCCATTCTTTCTTCTTTGGCTTGGCAATCTTGCCATCCTAAATCTTGATCTCCTCAATGATTTTGGTTTGTGCAAGAGCTTCCTCTAAAGTGGCATATTTCTACAGCTACAATAGCATGAATATCGATCTCAAACAACTCTTTGAGAACACTTGGGTCAGATCGGACATGGAAGGGAGATAGGGCAGCTTTGAAAGCAACGTCCTCCACCGATTCCCATAGGCTACCATGGTTTCTTCCTCATACTGTCTGAGGCTAGCTAGGTCACTTAGTGACACATTTTTCTTGGTGTTGAAGGTGAAGCGTTCGAGGAACGCATCCACTAGTTGATCCAAGTTACTGATGCTATGTTTTGGCAACTGAGTGAACCAATTCAAGGTAGGGCCTCAAAATGTGGTTATAAATGTTCTTAGTAACAAAGCATCATTGTCTTGAATACCAAAGCATTGGCTCAGGAATCTAGTCACGTGCTCTTGGGCATCCTCCTCTCCTCTAAAGAGTGCCAACTGGGGTAGTTTAAAGTGTTCAGGGTATGGGGGTGCCGACACTAACGGATGCATAGGGTGACTACGGATTTGGCATAAAGTGGGATTTTGGGGCCCAAAAGTCTTGGTCTCCACAGACTCTAAGTGCTCTAGCAGCACTTTATATGCATCGGAGGATTTAATTTCTTCCTCGATTTTCTCCCTCTATGGGTTGCGGGGAACTTGAGGCCTATGGAGAGGTAGCCAGCCAACATCCCCCCTGCCTTGGTAGGGTGTTTTAGCCCGCTCTTCTTCTTGCTAATACTTCTCATAGGTTGCTTGAGGAGTGCCTGGGCAATACCTATAAACATGGGTGGGTGCCCGTGGAGGGTGTCCATCATTGTTTCTGGGAGTGGCCTCCCACTCAGGTCTAGGAGGTCTCAAAGGTAGCACTTGGTAAGGTCGCAGGGACCTGTCTCGCACCAAGGGGTTGCGCCTCTCATACACTTCTAATTTATGTGCACGAGGGTTTGGTACCTTCTCAGGCATAGTGTTATGAAGCAATTTGGCTATTTGACGTTGAATGTGCTCCTTGCTAAGGCGATATAGATTTTCTAACTGTTGTTGATCTTGCTTGAGCTGCATGATTTGCGCTTGGCGGGTGGCATGTGTGGAAAATTCCAAATCAATTTGTTTCATCATCTCATGTTTAGGAAGCCTAGATGCCTCTCCTACATGTCTATCTCGGTCGTGGTGATCCCAGATCCCTATGGGTTGCTTTCCTTTGTCGAGTTTAGCGGCATTTACCCGAGGCTCTAGCCTCAATGGGTGATCCTGATACATAGCAGGTGCAGATGTGCATCGCTCTCGTGCTGTGTACTACTCTTGAGGAATGTAGTGGTCTTCCTCATACTCCTTCCATTATGCGTGAAAGGTGCAGGCAGAATTGTCTTGCCCTGTCTAGAGAGCCTGGTACTCTAGATTTTGTCTAGTGTTTCTAATAGTAATACAGGGTAAAGGAGGGATGACGAAATCATGTGGCCCCTCCTTATGGACCCTCTGTTGCTCTAGCACTTCATCACTAGGCCACTCATAACGAGCGTCTAAGGGAGGTCTCCTATCTATGTTGAGTGCCACGTGTAGGTTCTCCTCTTGAAAGGATCTATCTTTGAGTGGGGGTGCCCCTCAAAGAGGTGCCTCTATTGTCCTATTCTGTAATGGCATGATGTGGACTATCTCATGTGTTAGGCCGCCAAGGCAGTATGACCAAGTCTTCAGAACTATATCGAAGGTGACTTGTCCCCCTTTGTACACTTTTTATAGTACTTTCTCGTGATTGGGCTTGGCTATCGGTATACACCATGGTGATGTTTACCTAAATATGGGTACATTTTTATCTTCTTTAGGATTTATTATGCTACACTAAACAGAAGGGAAACATACAATCAAAGTAATGGTTATCTTGTTTTTAGATTAAAAGTGTGCCCTAAATCTGGTTTAGTGTGTTTTGATGTTTGTTTTGACAGCTTTTGTAAAGAACGTTTATATGCAATATGATCGCTATTATGACTCCCAAAAATGGTTGCCCCTTCGATATACCATTGCCAGGCCGATATACCAACCTCTCTATATACCCGCCCTTACATGAGGGAAACTATTGGTACGTGAGAGTAGATGGTATGTGGAACATAGGCGGTACAAAAAGGGAATCTCTCTATTTATGACACCTACTATAGAAGACTTATCCTCATGTACTGGGAATCACCCCCACTACACTTGGTTAGCTTTCGTCAGGATTTACATCTAACAATAGTCACGATCAGGGTTATGTATGTAGTATCTCAAGCCAAGGTGGTGATGAAATCCATTATTGGTCTTGCTCAAGGGTTGGGGTTTTACGACCAACTCCTTGTTGTTTTAAATTACCACGTGGTGTGTGGGGTTCTTTTTAAGTTGCATAAATGAAGGAAACAAGAATTCAAACTCTCCTATGCAAGCAAATAACCAGAGAACAAAAAGCAAAAAAATGACAGAAGGTGTTTAGGACCCCTACCTCTTCTCTACCCAAATCGGATATCTTTGAATTTTTGCCCTAAAACCGCACAAAGAGCTATTCGCTCATGGGTGAAACAAATGACAGAACTGTATTCATCATAGGGTGGGCCAAATACGCATTTGTCCCTGGGTGAGATGAATTCCAGCTCTGTACTCGTCACAGACTAAAACGAACAGCAGTCCAATAGTTGAAAACTTGGTACTTGTAAGCAAAAAAAAAGCAACTTTTGATCATAAATTTAATATTAAAATCAAGGGACATAGGTCCCACTATGATTGCCACTAGCGGCATGAGGATACAGAAACAAAAAGGATAATCGAAGACGCGATGTAAACGAAACAAAAGATAACGCTAAGTCCTATGAATTGAAACTGCATGAAAGGAAAGAAGCATAAACGAATCGAAACCATATAGAAAACCAATATGGAAGACATCCATTTTTATTGATATGTTTCAAAACTCAGTTACAATCCACCTCCTCCCTTTTCAGGGGCTAGGAGCATTAAAAGTGTTCTTGTCACATCCACAGATGGTATTCCTTCTTTCATGTGCCCACATGTAAAATGGACGGACCAAACGTCGCCGCTGCTTGCGTTGATGAGTCTTGGACTCCTTGATTCTCCTCTAATATTGAGACCCTATGTTCAAAGAAACAAGAAACAGTCAGTAGCACCTGTAGATAAAATGAAACATGTAATCCCCAAGCCTATGATTAGTGAATGCGAAAAATGAATAAACCGGTAACTGAAATAGATCCAACTGAAATGAAAACTTGACAGGGGCACCAAAAAATCACCAGGAAGGCACTACAAAAATAATAGTCAAATAATTCACCACATATTTGTATTCGCTCCGGGGCGGGACGAATTGACCTGCAACAAAGTGTCAAAAAGCACTGTTCCAAATGTCACACCTAGGAAGATCCAAATCACCTAAAAATTTGGTGTTAGCTAATTGGGGGTATTTTGGGAATACCCAGAAGGTAATATTTCCCCAATTTAGCACCTATCACTAGGAATTTGATGATGCTACCTGCAATTTAGTAAAGGCAAGAAATGATAAAAACATGATCAAAAATTGTCAGAATCACATGAAATTTAAATTACAGCATATGTAAACAACCTAGAATAATATGCAAAAGAAAAATTAGAGAAATATATCACATATTTCTATTCACTTCGGGGTGGGGCGATTAGGGCTGCGATAGTTTGGGGGGTGCCCGAGGGCAGAACGCCCATCGTTTGGGACTCTGTTTCAGCACCAATCCACTTGGGATGGGTCCAAAACATCTTATGGGGTGTTGTCAACAAATTTGGTATAATATTATAGCCAAATGTTCGGGTTTGGGTCTAGATTGCGCTTCCAATAATCACCCAATAACCTCCCTCCAAAAGAGAGATCAAGTATGTAAAAACACAATCGATGGGTGAGGATATAATTTGGCAGCACTTCGTTGCTTCAAAAGCTCCTCTTCGTATCTCCATTTGGGTGAGAAGACTCACCAATTTATAGACCTAGGGTCTCTCTGTTTGAATGCGCATGCGAGGGTGCCACTTGAGTTGCTTGTCCTATTTTGAGAGAAAATATTATTCCTTGATTTATATTTTCCTTGCATAAGGCCTCCAAAATCAAAGACATGCATGACTGAAGTCTCTCTTCTTGATTTGAAGTCGTTCCTTGCAATTGCATGGCCTGAAGCTGTAGTTAACTAGAGGACTTGTCGAGATTTGACTTTTTGCCAGTCAAACCTGCTATTCGCCTCACCCTAGGGTGAATGCTGATAATCATCCCTGGGTGAGATGAATACCAGTTTATATTCATCCTAGGGTGGGATGGGTAGGGAGCAAAGTGCCAAAAAGGTGCCAAATTGACCTTTGACCTTCCAAACTGCTTTTGGGAGTGGTTAAGACCATTGTTTAACCTCTGGGGGATGCCCTAGGGGCTGTGTGTCAATGCGATCAGTGTTTGCAGTCACATAATCGAATTAGTGTTGTTTTGGTGTCTACGATATATATTCCTTCATATGAATCAAAATTTTGACATCTAAAACTCTACCTCAAAGATCATACCACACAAAGATCACAATTTAAAACTAAAAGGTGTTTTGTAATAAATAAAAATTTGGTGTCTATTAAATAAATATAAATAGAAATTAAATTCATATATTATGTTTTATATAGTAATTAAAACAAATTTTATTAGTTTATATGTTTATTATAATATTTGTAATTTAAAAAAAAAAACAGGTTGATATATAGGCTTAATTTTATTAATTTATTAAAAATATATTAATTTAAAAATATTTTTTTTTTGGTTATCACTGGTTTTGTTGGTGTCACGAAGTTATAAGTTTTATTTTTATTATAATGTTTAATTACATTTAAAAAAAATAGATACATGACCCATGGCTTTAAAAGGATGAAACATATATATTGATATCCAACTTAGTGGTATATTTTTGGACTGGATTGATTGAGGTTATCGAAATTTAAATCATAGGAAGGGAGCTCTTGTTGTGCCTTGATATGACCCCAAATATACCATCCATTATACTTTACCTTGCTTCAAATATATATGAACAAATTTATTATATTTAATTTTTTATTAAAAAATATAATATAAATAATATAAATTTAAATAAAATTTTAACTTATAATATTAAAAATTAAATTATTAATTTATTTTTAAAAACATATACGAATAATTTTTCATATCTAATCACAAAAATAAAAAATAAATAAATAAACATTAACAACATTCATTAAGAAAAGCGTATCTCAAAACAATAGATTCTTTTCCAAAAATCTATCTATACTCTCGATAAACAAAGTGCAGTTAAATTTGGGGTCCCAGTTTAGTTTGATCAAAAAGTTTGTTTTTAGAATTGAGAAGACCAAAGTTTTAATCCTATAGCGAGATTAGTACAGTCAAAATTTCAAAGGAGCTTAAATTTCCTTCCTTCCTTGATTCAGAAGAATAAAACTCAAATCATTTCAAATAGTTGATTAATGGCAACTCAGCTCTTGATTTCCTTCCTTTATTGATTCAGAAGAATAAATCTCAAATCACTTAATCAAGACATTTCAAATAGTTGATTAATGGCAACTCAGTTCTTGATTTCGTATTGTGTTCGTCCTTACCGGATTATGATTATAGGATAAAAGACTGCCATGTGGGCTTGCCATCCTTATAGAAATTAACATCAGATCAAACTATTTGTATTCAAAATAAATTGAAATATTTAAATTTCAAATTCTCATGTTGGCATTTGATATTATCATTTTGTTTTTGTTTTTCAAGGCAGGCAACCAATTCAAACCCGCCTTCCACACATACGTTTCGGATTCAAAATCAAATCTTTTATGCGTGTCATTAAACCTTTTTAAAGGTATAAAAACACAGCCTTCGACATAATTGAATAGATGGAAAAAAAATCAAGGATAATAACAATTAAAACAAGGATAATAACAATTCATACTACCATCCCTTCGAGGATAAGGATAATAACAATTCATACTATCATATCTTCGAGAGGGTTAGGTAGATTGGTAAGTGTTTGTTTGACGAGACATTTACTAAGAAGATACTTAGGTTTAATTTTGGGCAGCCTGTTTGTAAAGGTAGTAGTGTGAGTGTACATCAGATGATCCTTTCAGGGTGAGTCAACAATAACCAACCTAAATAGGTTTAGTAAGAGCAGCCTCTGTAATTTAAACCATACACTTATTAATTACTAAAATTAATTTAGTTGTGACTAACTCCCAATCCATACTAAAAAAAATAAGCCATTGAGAATCTTGCTTGATAGAAAAAAATTCAAGCCATGATGGAGTGATTGTGAATCTTTCTTTATATTTTGGAAATCAAGAGGAAATAACATTTCTGAGACCTTACCGGACTGTAGTTCTAGAAGGAAAACATTTGTTTCCTTTATTTTAATAAAGAGTATTCTAGATGGGCATGTAAGCCATTAACATGTATATCTGTCGTGCCGTTATTGTCAAATAACTTCGTCAGTAGCTCACGTCTTCTTAAGGGAGGCGACCGTGCAAGTGACATATCTGGAAGGCCTGATGATGCCTTTCTCCAGGAACTCACTCGCTTTCTTCTGCAATCTACAGAAAAGCATATCGGCTTTCTCCAAGCCAATTTTGTGCTCTACAAGAATTCCTACAAACCTCCTCACAAGATTCGACTTCTGCTTTCCAAAACCTTCGACATCACACACCCATTTTTCGAATTCTTCTTCGGACATGCATGGCACTCCCGTCACCACTTCCAAAGTTTTTATCTCGAATTCAGAGGTCTCCTCAATTACTCGTCTCATTTCTTCTGCGCTGGGAAAATACCAGGGCAGATTGAAGCTGTCTCTAACTTCCGCATTCACAATACCCTGTAATGGAAGGGGATTGAAAAAACTCAACTTAAAACCGCTGTAAGTTCAACAAAAAAAAAAAAAAAAAATCTATGTTTATTGAATTCTCCATTACCTCAGAGATAAGATCGTCCCAGGCTGCTTCAAAGTCAGGGCCACAGTATTCGCCTTCTACATCCACTTGGTGGCTTGCAGGTTGTGAATTGGGACGACCCATTGCGCACAGAAACATGACGCCTCCTCTAGTCATTTCCTGAGCTCTACAACGAAAGAAACGACGAAGATCATTCCGCGATTGCGCTGCATATGCATCGGCCACGTCCTCTGATTTCGTTCTATTGATCCAAACCTTACCTCTGTTATACGCCGGCGAATTCTGTTGCTCTGCCTCTGCTGGCACCTGTAAACAACTTCATCTTTTAAGTGATTATGCATTGCATTTCAAAGCTAAAGAAGCAGAGAAAGATTTTGCTTTAGGACTGATTAATCATTTACCCGCGAAAGCCAATGCAATGCCATTACGGAAAAGCATATGTCAATGCTGCTACGTGGGAAGAGAACGTCATAAAAGGATCCAGGCATTCCTGCAGCAAATAAGTCTTTTTCTTAGCATTTTAACAGGTTGAATAAATTGTTGAAGTCGTTTGCAGGGAGATCGCTGTAGAAGACCTGCAACTCCGGAATGGGCAGGGACCGACATGAACACATACTTTTGACTGATTGTATCACAAAATCGACCTCAGAAACAGTATTCATTCCTGTGGCGCAACCCAAGTCCGCTACGCGTATCAAATATGGCAATTTCTCACTGTGTAGGGTGTGCATTATTAGTTCACCAAACATTGGTTGCAGGGCTTTGAAGGCGGATCCTTGCCTGCTCGAATTTACTTTGGTTGCATAACTCGCTTGACTCACTCCAGAACTCATGTGCAGGACGTTAGACAGATCACCAGAAACGATTTTACGTCGACAATCCTCACTGTAAGCAATCTAATTTTCTAACGCTAAGTCTCCCATTGGCCCAGAACCCAATAAACCAACTCTTTAGCAATAAAACATAAACTGCTGTCTTTCAAACATGATGGTTTTGCACAACATGGATGTCCAAATTTATATGGCGATAGATCGCACGTTTCCTTCGAAGCTCCTCCGTTTCATGTGAACACGGATTTAGAATTTTGTACGATTGAATTATTAGCCACAAAGTGGAAGAGCATCGATTCTTCAACATATATTTCCAGCGAAGCAGCACATGTATGTAACAATTGAATATATTTTTTATTTGGTTATTGTAAGAAATTTTTAGAGTGTATAGGGTTGAACAGTTTTTTCTTAATCATAACCTCTTTTAGAGTAGAGAGTTTTATTTTTCTTTTAAGTTGAAAGTTTTTTTTTTTTTTTTTTAAGTTGACAGCTATATTTATTAATAAAGAATTTAACACAAAACCAACCCTCACACAAGTTTAAATAAAAAATAATATATTATTTATATCCAAAAGCTTGATTTTTATTTTGTGCATAAAAAATATATAATATTTTAGATAAATGGATAATAAATTGGAATGTTTTGTTACGGCCAAAATAATAGGACATTTAAACAAACTGTATGGTATAGGGCATTTAAACTATATAATACCATAAAAAGGACATAAACAATCACCAATTGATTATAATATCAATTCAACATAAAACCTTCAAAATTGCACCTAATATTAAATCTGTCAACGGTATCAGTTCATATATTAAACCTAATATTAAATCCGTATCAAATTTGTGGAGTGCAAGCCAACTAAACTCAACTCGCGAAAATTTCGCTTTATATCAAGTAGTGAACGATAAATGTGCATAGATACTCCAAAACAATCGTAGGCATCTTTAAATTTTGATTATGTATAATCTTATAAGTTAATGGATTAATAAGCATACCTATTTATCAAACCCTAGGATAATACCTATTGTGTAGATTTAAAGAGAAAAGAACCTGAAAACATGAACCTGACCCTTATTCCCATGCATTTATTGAGGTTTCAAGTTTATATCTCCTCTGACATTTGTTTCCACATGGCCTGTGGAGATTGCATCACGGGAAGGTGTAAGGTCAGATCTATGTTTCCGCCTGACCGTCGGTACTTCCAAAGTGAAGACCGAAAGTTGCGGAATCAGTTTCAGTGACGTTGCGTGAGGCATACGTGCATATCTTGTGTGTGTGGGGGACCTTTGGACGCGTCGTCGGTAATATTTAAAAGAGTCCACAAGGTTTCCTGAGTTCCCCATTTCATTTATTTACAGACTGACTTATATAGATTTCACCTGCAAGTTGGCCGCATAAAGCACCGTCCCACACGAAAGCAGACATTCAGAATGCATCGTCAGGAATGTTTGTTCTTCAACGTTTTTCATGTCACCCGAAAATTAAGGGAAACAGAAAAAGATAAAATAGGTTTAATCTTGCAAATTAGATATAGGAAATTATCAAGGTTAGCAGGTGCGTGTGCAGGAATCGGGGTGCACGTGTGCGTGTGCGGGAATCGCCGGTGTGCGTGCAAATACTACCCCGTCAAAATTAAGGTTCACCGAGTGCAGACAGGTTTATATTAATATAGAATAAATTATGCACATTGCAAAATATTTAAATATAACATCATAAAAGTACATTGATATGATATTTACGATGAATGATAGGATGTCAAGTCATAAAGAGTCAATAGATAACAATATACTATAAGTATATGTTATATAGTGGTTGACATGTACAAAGATAACATTAAATATCTGATATTTGACTCTCATTTATCATATTCTTCATCATCATCGTCTAGGCCCTGGCATGTATGTTTTAAGTCTAAATAAGTTTTATTTGTATGTTTTATACGGATGAAACGAGATTAGAAGTTTTGAAAACTCCTTCAACTAAGAAGGACTTTTAATTTGTTTTTTACAGGATTTTCTATGTATGTTGTAACCTGTATAAGCATCAAAGATTAGTACTTATAATCTTATAGGAGCATGTGATCATTGACACCCACCTTTTGTCATTCGCAAGGAGAAAGCAATTATGGCTTCTTGGTCTTGGATTAGGCTTGCATGTCTCTACTTTGTTTAAATTTATTAATAGTCCTTATTTAGAATAAGAATCCAATCTTACGTTGGGTCTCTCAACATCACATGATGCTTGCTTGAAGTTGACAAGCCTCTTGTTGAGATATTTTTTTAGAAAAAAAAATGTTTAGCATATACTCACTAAACTTTAAATTATAATTTATAAAAACTTTAAAGTTTAAACTTTTTTAAAAATTAAAATGTTTTTTAATTTTTTTTAATAATTTGTTTTAGCCCGTATGCGCTGGGTGTGGTTGGCCCACCTAAAAAAATAAAAAATAAATAAATAAATCGATTTTTTCCTATGTTAATGCCCAAATTGAGCTGGGTTTAGTTGGCGGAACCCTGATTGGCCATAGGGTTCGGCTTGGAAGAACCTTGATTGACAGGGTTAAGTCCAAGCTAAACCTTGTCAAAAAGGGTTCGGATGGGGTTCAACTCAGTCGTACTTATTCGTGAACGGGTGCGAGTGCGGGTGTGTGTTCGTACACCTAGCTAGGGTTATGCGCATTGGCGAATATTCGTAAATTGGGTGAATATTAGGATTTTCAAAATTAGAAATTGACGAATATGAGGACCCTCAATGTTGGCCCATTCGCCTAAAATTTTCAAGACCAATTTTTTCTTAGGGTCAATTCACCACAATATATATCCAAACATAGATATATTTGTACTCGTTGGAAAGATATTTTCAAGATTGATCTAATGGTGGTGTTTTTAGGAAGTTATAAGATGATTTAATAGGTCAAAAGTGGCCCCAAAGATGACCTTACATTTTAGGGCTTCAAATGCCCCAAATTTTGGTGTGAAGATGCTAGATTTGATTTTTTTAGGTTTCTCCATGATTCATCATGATTTGTATTAGGAACCACCACTTTTTACAAATGCATTTTGAGTCCAACCCCTTATGCATAACCCTGCTAACCCAGCAAATAGGGTGCACAAACCCTGTTACATTGGAAATTATTCTCTAAGAATAAAGCTATATGCACGATGATGTGAACTAAGGATTACAAAGCTCATACATCACACAAGCTTTAGAATTTGTTAAGTATGATGGACACGTCGATCATGGGTCGCAATTAATATGTATTTATGAAATACAAGAGTGTAGACACAGAAAATTGATCCATTTCAGTTGATAATATTCCCTGAGCTCTTTAAGGGAACCCTTAGACTTGCCTAAGGTAAGGGTAAGGCTTTCCCCTCTCTGTTTTGCTTGTTTTCCCTCTTTATGCGAAATCGCGTTCGATCCTTGATGGGGGGTAACTTTGCATTGCAATATCGCGATTAGTCTAGATGATGTATGATTTCACCTTTTTAGGATTTGAAGCATTAAAACCCTAATTTTTTAGGGTTGTTGTGTTTTACGTTGGCCTTCCTTGGTTTTCTCACTTTTTTTGCCTTTAAATTTGCTATATAAGGAGGGTTTGAATTCACTTTTCACACATGATGACATGATAAAATATAATTTAACACACACTCATTTTATTCGGTACTTGATGATTTTATTGCTCGCATTTTCTTTCTTGCAAAGTGTTTTTGTTCGGTTAGCATCCTTCTTCTTCTTCTCTCGCAAGCAACTTTTAAGTTTGGAGTTTGATTGTCTACTGCATTGTTCTTCCTTGCTCTTAGTGGATTGTTGTTAGAGCCCTAAGAAGAGATTGACCATCCGGGAGATCTAAAATTCTTCTATTTTGCTTCTACACTCTCTACCGGGTGAATTCGCTCTTTTACATGTACATTTAAGTTTTCTAAAACACGTGATTGGAATTTTGCATTCATATTTTATTTTTTGCATAGTTCATGCAAAATTATGCCCGGTATGCTATGGGGTATGACTTTGTCTAGCATTATCGCGGTTGCCCATTATGGGGTGTGATTTCACCTGAGATCAAATTGGGGGTAATTTGTTGTCCATGTTTTCTCCATTGTATTATAAATTGTGTCAAGAGCATAGTGTCATATTTTTTTTTGTTTTTTTTGCATTCTGTTCTGCTATATTGCATTAATGTTTATTTTCCTCCAAAGGTCAATTTTCGATTTTAATTATCAAAGGTTAGCTAGAAGTACCTAATGGGATTGAATGTTGCACCTCTAAGCACTCTTGTATAGTGGCCTAAGAAAGCCCCCTAACGTTGATCCCATTTTCAAGTGTTTTTTGAGTTATCTTACAGGAACAGGTATTATTGATAGCATTAGACAAAGAGATAAAAGCAAAGATAAATCATTGGATAATCTAGCTATGTATTCTGATTAGTCTTTTAGGATCATTGTTTTTTTTTTTGAATTTACATGGTGGAATCGGTAGCCGCCATGAATCCGGGCAGGTTGTCCAGCTTTTTATGGCCGCCATAGTATTCTGCGTTGTCCACCCCAAAAGTTGCCACATAGATCTTCGTGTAGTCCGCCCCTATAACCACCATGCCACAATCATTTTAAACCTTTTATGCCACTGAAAGCACTAGGAAAGGGACAAGCATTCAGTCTGATGATGCCCGAGATTTGAACCTTGGACCTCCGCCCCCCTTAGGGGTTTGGATGAACCAATTGGTCTACACCTCGAACCTTTACCTTTCCTTCTTTTAGGCTCATTGTTGGGTGCTTTTACTTTCGTTATAAATACTAGATCTAATTTTATTAAGTATATTTAATTATTTCTAGGTATTTGAAAGATAAAAAGCATATAGTGTGCACTTGGGGATAATTTTGTTTGTGCATTTCTTCTTGAGCCCTTTCTTAAGAAGTTTGTTTTTTTAGAACCCTAGGTTACAAATCATTCAAATAAAAATCATTCTAGGGTTAGACCTTGTATTCCTGCATTATGTATTCATGCATTGTCCTTTATCTTTTATAGCATAGATCTAAAAAGACAAAATATAGGTGTTTGTCTTGAATCAAATACATTAGATATTATTGATATCCCTATGGACTTAGAGTGAGTCCTTAAACCATTCCTAGTAAACCCTTCCCCCTTTAGCATCGAGTGTAGAGAACAATGAAGCCCCTATGGTTCACCCCATAAGGCTTTCTCTTCGCTCTCTTGCATATATAATATTTTGGGAATTGTACGCAGTAGGGCATTTTTCCCCCACTATAAATAGATTTAAAAAATTTAGACTATATAAATTCTCTTGTATACAGTTTTATAAAGTAAATAATTATGCAAGTAAATAAATACATAGTTTTTTTTTAAGAAAATCAGTAACTTCTCTTCATTTTTTACTATCAGACCTGGTTCAAATTCTTGGATCTGCCTCTATAACCCCTACTTCACCACATTATTAATGACTCAGACATGAGGGTTACCAGCCGTGGCTTGGTATTGGAACCTCCATAGTTGGGCTAGTGTGCACTCAATAGAGTCAAGATAGTCTACTACATTTACCCCAATAAAGGCTTACCTCCAAGGTTTGAACCTGAGTCTCCTCTGTGTATGCACTAGAACTTACCAATCCACCTAGTCCTTTTGGAACTGAATAAATATATGGTTAAATATTAATTTTTATTAGTGTGTAAAAGTTTTAGTGGATAAATATTTAATTATGTAAGTTAAAAAATAAATTAATTGTTTATCAATTTGTGAAAGTGTTATTTGAAATTGTTTATATGTTAATTTATTGTTACACATCATTATTGTTCTACATTGATGTTACACATATACTGCACATCAATGGTATTACAAAAAGCAAATATGTTGCAAGCAACATTATAGATGATACATATCATAGATGCTAAACATCTCCCAACCAATATAAGTTATATAAGTCAATTATGTTACATAAATTGTTACAAACAAAAGTGTTAAAGGTGGTATAATTGTAAATAGTGTTATGTGTGGAGAAGATTCAATTTTTTTAAGTAGTAATACATATTATATAGAGAGATAGATTTAGATATATAGATATTACTTATATCACTTAGAAATCAAGAGAGAGCTCGAGTTAGATAAACAAGGTTAGATCATATCTTCTCATTTTACACATGAAAATTGGATGAAAAAATTGTATCATAAACTTTTCTTTATATATAAGAAATTAAAAATATATATTTAATTATAAATCAAAATTTTAAAGCATTTATCGATAAAAAATAAATTAATAAAAAACATGGATTATAATATATTAAAGTTGTGCATTTCATACATGCTTTTAAATAATCCTTAGCATTAATTATCATAAAAATATTGAATATAATATTTATTAAAAAATGATTAATGTTAATGTTAATGCATATAGCTATGATAGTCAGGAAGATCTTGCTTTTAAGAAAAGTTAAAATTTAGCCTCTTCCATAAGTAAGTCTAAAAACATAAAAGTATACCTACAAAATACTAATATAGAGTGAAATTCATTGCTATGAATATGTAATTCATTAGAAATAAGCATTATATGGGTTCCACTCTCTAAAAATGGGTTAATTTGATGATAATGTATTTTAACGATATATGTACATAAAAATATTAAGTATATATTTTTTCCTCAAAACAATCTATAACTTCTATTTTAAAGTTTGAAAAAATATTACAATGAGATGAATATTGTAGAACCTCATATAAGACTTACTAAAACATCCCTATTTAGAGATATTCTATAATATCCAAACAATGATTCAAATTTATTTGAAAAATCTATTAGAACCATCACAATAATAACAACCTGTTGCAAGCCTTCATTCATCTTACAGAGTATCATTTTTGTTACTTCAACCAGGTAGCCATCAGTCATATTATAGATATGACCTTAATAATCAAATGACATAAGAAAGAACACAAAATATATCCTAAACCATGACTTCTATCAAAAGAGAAAAAGTATCAAAAGAGTGCAAACCATGGTGGAATCACAATTCCAGACACTACTTCATTTAACCAAGTACCAAATAGAATATTTAAGGTAACATTTTCTAGACCATATACTTCCTCATTCAGTTATCTATTAATATGTGTATAACATATCTTTGCAAATGATGCTTCTAGCAATTTCATTTGCGCAAAAAATGCCTAAGCATTAAAATTTGCATCTCTATTAAACCTAAATCCCAATCCACCACCAATTTTGAGTCACCAAACACTTGAAGTTTTTTTATTCCCTATTCCACTGCCATTCTTAATAAAAATATTAAATTCTTCCACTTTACCACATTATTGGTACCTTCACCGAGAACTACTTTAAAATTGATATGCATTTTTCATCTTGATGTAACACACTCAACACACATCTATCTAGATTGTCTTGACAATATCCATTCAAAAAAAATCCCAAGGCTTTGTAATATCCACTATTAATTGGCCAACTTGTCTTAAAATATTTAATTTTGGGGATTTTTATATCTTCATAAGTATATTGGATCTTTCCTTAGACTTGTATAAGTATAATTTCCCTTATCTCAAACAACATATAATTTCTTGCCAACGATAGACCACATGCCACTATTAATGGAATGCACCTATATTCATTTAAGCCTTTGTATTTTAACCATTGTCACATATTTTCCAATAGGTTCTTTAGTGTCCACTATCCCTTCCTCTTAGTCATGGTTAGAATAGACCTCCATACTTCTCTCAATAAATTATAGCAAACTAATATGTGATCCATTGTTTCTTCTTATCCTTGATAGAAACAACATTGAATTGGACCTTGCCAAGACCTTTTTTGTAGAAAATCCCATTTCGATGCCTTCTTGTTAGCTTTTGATGAATAATCACTCAATAATATGGGAACTAAATTAATAATACTCAAATAAATATGAAGGAAATAATAATGCTAAGAAAATAAGCCTATATTCAAAATATGAAATAACTCCAATATTGCTAATGGTAAATGCTAAAAAATACAATAAACTCTTATTGAATAAATGACCTCAAATATATCATATTACATCACCTTTTATTGATCCATGGGTGATGTCCCATCTCCTGATATTTCCTATGTGTTGCTTCTCTATTACAATTGGACATCCATATATAGGATGGAATGTGACTCTTCATATGGTGTTTTTTGACCTACACTCTTCCTATGATTCTTCATATTCCTATTCTAATGACACATGTACATAGGGACAAAAATGCACATTTACATTGCAAAAATATCATTGCACACTTGTGCATTTATTACATTGCTAATGGAACTCTATCCACTAGAGACTACTATCCTCTACATTGTCATCTCCAAAGCTTACTCTTAGCTCTATATCAAATATACACTAAACATAGTCCTTCGATCTACCACAAATCTGCTCAATCTGTATTCTAAATCTACACTAAACACTATCCTTTTAGCTAGCACAAATTTTCTCAATTTCTATCTCAAATCTGCACTAAACATTGTCCTTCAGTCTAGCACAAATTTGCTCAATATTTGTCTCAAATCTGCACTAAAAATTGTCCTTCGATCTAGCACAAAACTGCTCAATATCTATCTCAAATCTTCACTAAACATTATCCTTCGGTCTAGCATAAAACTGCTCTTCTATATTTGCCCCAAGCCTTAACACAAATCTTGAATAAATCAATCAATCAAACTTCTCTCAAGTCTTCTAAAAGACTTACCTCAAATATTCTCAACAAGTCCTCCCTACAACTTGTCCAATTTTCTCAACAATTCTTCACCAAGACTTACCTCAATTATTCTCAATAAGTCCTCCCTATAACTTTTCCAACATTATCAACAAGTCTTCATCAAGACTTACCTCAATTATGCTCAATAAATCCTCCCTAGAACTTGTCCAATCTACTCAACAAGTCTTCACCAAGACTTGTTTCAAATATGCATTGTAAGCTTCCACAAAAGGTCACACAAATATGTCCTTAAGCTCTCACAAAAGCTTACTCAAATATGTTCTTAAGTCCCTTCTAGAACTTAATAAAATCTATCCACTAACTTTCACAAAATCTTATTCAAAACAATTGCAAAACTTACATACAAAACCCATCTTAATCTCTTTAAAAAAACCTCTTCAATATCATAAACAAGTTTCACTCATTTTTTTTTAACCCACAAAAACATATAGAGAATGATTAAAGACTCGATATATTTCACAGTCACAAACCACTCAATCACTTTCAAAATTTCCTTCAAATCAATTCAAAAATAAAGAACAATTTATTTCATAGAATTTGAACTATCACTCCAATGCATTCAATCAATAATGCTCATCCAACTTCATTCAACCATTCACTCAATGAAATACAACTTGCTTACAAACCCTAACCAAGTGTTTCACTTTACTTTCAACAACTCACACAATGAATTTGAATCCTAGACTCAAGATGATTCCAAATTCACATAACAATGATACTCATGATGTTTTCACAAACCCTAATCATGCATATGAAAGTTTACTCAAATATTTCCAACAATGCTTATCAAACAATATCACATAATAATGATACTCATGTTTTTCCACAAACCCTAGTTAAATATAGTTCTCAATTTCACACTCAATTGTTCTCACAAACATTCACCAATTATGTATATGAAAACTCACTCAACAATGCTTATCAAACAAACCTTTTCACTCCAACTTTGCATTTCACAACATTCAACCCAACAATATTTCACTCACAAGGAAGATGTGCCCATACCTTTTGTTTTGATGAATATTTTACCTCAAAACCTATCTCAATCACAATCAACCTCTTGGCCAATATTAATGGTTAGATACCAAAAATCTTCACTCAATTATTTCCCTCAAAATTATTTCACCATAAAAAAAGATCCATATGTCGATCCTAACACAACATATACATTGGGGGATTATCTCCCATTGCTGACAACCAACCTTGTTGACCTTAACAACCCTTTCCCTTTGGTCAAAAAGGGAGAAAGTTCAAGGACTCACCTACAAGAGGGATATAGACAAGACCAAGAAGGGTCTTCAAAATATGAGTTGGAATACAAGGTAGCACCTTGGGATCCTTTTGAGTTTGATAGCAATCATTCACAAGTGACTCCCATGGATGATTATGAAGAGAGCTTCCTGATGATGTTCCCTTTGGATGCATCAGGCCCCCCCGCAAAGAGCGAAACAACCCCGATGGGACCACATTAATTTTCTCAAGCAAGATGAGCCTCATATGTCGCAAACAATGGTTGGAGCCAATGAAGGCCTTTGGATCTCCGACGGTGATTATGAAGATGAAACTGAGATGGACTATCTCAATCATATGCAATAGTAGCAATATCCCTTGGACATAGACGACATGTTTGAACAGTTACACATAGGGCCAAGGCATAGGTGGCACCTAAACCAGACGTAGTTGGACCAATTACTACACCCGCCACTCCAGGTATACAGAGAACATCTTCTACCTGGAGACCCTATAGAGCCATCAGTGCCTAGGGTGGACCCTATCCTCTTATCCGCACATAGGGCCGATCCATTTGTGCCAGTACCCATAGAGCCAGATCCGAAGCACAAAGATCACCTAGGATGTCCGAGTAACCACACCCGCAGTAATGGAGACCAAAATAATTTCATCAACATGATCTCCATTGACTTAACCACCCCCATCCATAATCCAACCGACCCAACATGGTCATTGCATCTAGACCTAGATGCTATAGACTGGGATCGCGCTGACACACCGCCATCCCCATCAGAGTACTGGCCTTGTGGTGGGATGTTCCATTTCACCCCAGGATAGACTCAGGATGTCTTCCATGCTGAAGAGGAACCTGACGTTTCGAATGATGATCTAAATTCAGAAAATGATATCCACTTGATCCCAACTCCACACCAGTTGGAGGACGGGTCCCACATGTCGGTCGAGGAGACGACTGACGTAGACATCGGCTCTGATCCAATGAATTTGCAAATCATCAAGCTAGGGGTAAGTCTATCCCCCGAAGAGCAAGTCGACTACATTGCCCTTCTCAAAGAGAAGAAGGAGGTTTTTGCATGGTCCTACAAAGACATGCCGGGGCTAGACCCGCAGCTAGTCATGCATAATCTAACGCTTGATCCGACAGTCAAGCCAGTAAAGCAAAAACTACGTAAGATGCATCCAACAGTAGCCTTAATGGTAAAATACGAGCTACAAAAGCTATTGGATGCACAGTTTGTCATCTGCATGGATTACCCACCATGGTTGTCTAACATGGTGCCCGTCAAAAAGCCCGACGGGAGGATTCGCATATGCACCGATTTTTGAGATCTAAACAAAGCGAGTCCTAAGGATGATTTCCCCTTGCCTAGCATTGATGCATTGGTAGACGCTACAACGGGCCATGAAATGCTTTCCCTCATGGATGGTTTCTCGGGATACAATCAAATTCGTATTAATCCTGAAGACCAACTAAAAATGGCGTTCACAACGCCTTGGGGGACATTTTGTTATAAGGTCATGCCCTTTGGCCTTAAAAATGCTGGCGCCACCTACCAACGTGCCATGACGTACATCTTCCATGATCACATGCATAAAACTTTGGAAGATTACATGGATGATTTGTTGGCCAAATCTCTTTTGCGCCCAGATCATCTCGATGACTTAAGCAAGATCCTCGATCGCCTCATTGAACATAAAGTCAGACTAAACCCCAAGAAGTGCGTATTTGGCATCACATCTAGAAAGCTCTTGGGTTACATAGTCTCCAAACGAGGAATCGAGGTAGACCCACACAAAGTCAAGGCAATCCTTGAAATGCTTCCCCCAACTACCATCAAGCAACTCAGAAGCCTGTAGGGAAAGGTCGCGTCAATCAAGCGCTTCATAGCGCAGCTATCTGACAAGTGCCGACCCATGAATAAATTATTGCACAAGGGGGTAGCATTTCACTGGGATGACGAGTGCCAGTCAGCCTTTGACGACATTAAACAATACTTGGCTTCATCACCAATATTGGCACCACCTAGACCAGGAGTGTCATTCTACTTATACATCTCAGCTACTGAGGTGGCACTGGGTGCCATGCTATCCCAGAAAAATGAACTACACAAAGAACAGGCTACTTACTATCTTAGCCACACCCTGGTCAGTTATGAACTTAACTATGCATACGTTGAGAAGCTCTGCTTGGTAGTGGTGTTTGCTACCAAAAAGCTATGCCACTACATGCTCAGCAATACGACGTATGTTGTGTCTAAGGAGAATCCATTGTGATACATGATGAGTCGTACTTATCATAGTAGCCACATGGTGAAATGGATCATGTTGTTGATGGAGTTTGACATAGAATTCATTGGACAGAAATCCATAAAAGGTCAAGTCATCGCCGATCAACTAGCAGAGGCTCCTCTTGAAGACGATCAACCTCTGACCATAGAACTACCTGATGATGGGGTCTTCCATGTTTTAGAATCACCAGATTCTAATGAGCCTGAGTCATAGGCTGACATGACCCTATTCTTCGATGGTTCTAAATGTGAGCAAGGAGGTGGCATGGGAATTGTATTCTTCACACCGCAAGGGGCTCCAATGCCTCTATCATTTAAATTAGACTTCCCGTGCACCAAAAACAATGCAGAATACGAAGCCTTGCTCATAGGTCTTCAGACAACAATCACCATGAACATCAAATGTTTAAACATCTTTGGTGATTCATTGTTAATTGTCAATCAAGTCAAAGGGGTATTCCAATGTAAATGCCCAGTTCTGCAGGCCTACAAAGCCCTTGTGGACAAATTCCTGGCACAACTTGAATGGTACGACATCGAGGCACTCCCTCGATCATCGAATCATTTTGCGGACACTATGGCCTCCTTGGGGTCACTAATCCCGCAAGACCCTTCCGGTGAGATGACAACCATTCAGGTCAAAACATTATCACAATCCATGATGGAGCGTGCAAGCTCTGACCTAACGCCAGGAATCCACCTGATCCAGATTGAACCATCTCAGGATAGGTTCTCTCGAATCCATGATTGTCTGACTCAAGCCAACTAGGGGTCCTTGTTCTCCCCGACCCCTCTTAATAGCAACACAACGCTATTTTTACAAGTTCTTTCCCGCTCAGCTTTTGCTAGGGATGAACTTCAAGAGGGATTGGCCGTTCATACCATCGAGGTTTCTGATCAGCAGGATTGGTACACACCCATAAGGGATTACCTCAAGTTAGGTAACCTCCCACTTGGATTGACACAAGCCATGAAAAGATCATTTAAACAGAAAGCGGCAAAACATGTCTTGCTAGGAGACATTTTGTATCGTCGAAGCTATGAAGGAATCCTCCTCCATTGCTTGGACCAGCAAGAGTCCGCTTGGGCGATCACCCAAGCCCACGATGGTACATGCGGTGGCCACTTCAGACGGTATGGCCATCGCAAAGCGCATTCTCTGCATGGGCTATTATTGGCCATCTTTAGAGTGAGATTGTTGTGCATATGTAAAGAAGTGCGTGAAGTGTCAACACCATGCTAATTTGACACACGTACCTTCTCAGGCCTTGCAACCGATCCAATCGGCTTGGCCTTTTTCATAGTGGGGCTTTGATCTAATCGAAAAGATCTCCCCTGCATCGTCGGGTCATCACACGTTCATCATAACGGCCACAGAGTACTTCACCAAGTGGGTGGAAGCAATTTCGCTAACCTCTATGACTGGAACCCGCATTGCGGAGTTTATTTTACATAACATCATATGTCATTTTGGTATTCCATCCAAGATCATCTCGGATAATGGGACGTCATTCAAGAATAAATATGTGCGTGCTTTGACAACAAAGTACAAAATTCAGCACAGTTTTTCAACACCCTATTATCCGTAGGCAAATGGGCAAGCAGAGGCGTCAAACAAAATGCTAGTCGCCATCCTCAAAAATACCATCATAGATAGTCATAAGGATTGGCACATTCAAATCCCGCTTGCCCTATGGGCTTATCGCACTAGCATTCGGACGCCCACTGGGGCAACTCCATTTTCGCTGGTGTATGGCTCCGAGGCAGTCATGCCTCTCGAGTTGGAAATCCCTTCACTACGCATTTCAATGCAAGAGTTCATCGATGATGACACTGCACGGCAGGCCCGGTTAGACCAACTTACGTTGCTCGATGAACGACGCATCAATGCTCTCGAGCATTTGCGTATCTATCAAGAGCGACTTAAGAAAGCATACAACATGAAGGTTCACCTGAGGGACTTTCAGGTTGGTGACTTGGTCTTAAAAGAGAACCAACAGAATTCTAATTTTCCGCCCCATCTAAGGGACAAGTTCATGGCAAACTGGTTAGGTCCTTATGTGATTGACAGTAAAATAGGACCTGGAACATACCGGCTCACCTCTCTTGAAGGAATCAAGGAACTAGAACCCTTGAACATCAGTCATTTGAGGCCATTCCACATTTAGAGAGAGCCATAGTCCACCCCAAAAGCTCCAAGGATTCCCACAATCGCTTGGTCAAACCCTAAAATGCCCCAAAGGTGTCCATAAACCCTTTGGTCAAACCAAAAGCTCCAAGGATTCCCACAATCGCTTGGTCAAACCCAAAATGCCCCAAAGGTATCCATAAACCCTTTGGTCAAACCAAAAGCTCCAAGGATTCCCACAATCGCTTGGTCAACCCCAAAAATGCCCCAAAGGTATCCATAAACCCTTTGGTCAAACCAAAAGCTCCAAGGGTTACCATAACCGCTTGGTCAAAATAAATATTCAAAAACAAACAAAAATAATAAAATCATCAAAAATAACAAAAAAATTGCATCTCAATTCCATGCATACTCGTAAAAATCAAAATACAAAAATATAAGTTGCATTAGGCATCGCATCCATACATTGCATATTTGTTGGTCATACATGTCCCAAGCACCATAGACTGTAATTGCTAGGCAATTCCTTCATTTTCCACATTCCATCCATTTTATAAACACATACATCCAGAATAACACCATCCCCATTTTTAGCATAGTCAGTTGTCTCCTAATGTATGTAGGGTTTTCGTCATTCAATTGTCTTTAAATTTCTAGCCAAAAATTGTACAAAGTTAAACGGATTTTACAAGGGAAAGTTTTACTTGGGTCACGCCTCGTTATGTAACATCCCTACACAAGTTAAAACACATAAAATAATTCCCAAGTTGTGTGAACGCAAGATGAAAACTACAAAGCAGTCTAGGATACCATAGGTGAAAGATTAGCCTACTCATCCCCCTGTGCGAATGGTTCAAGAGTGCTAAGAATTGACAAAAGGACAAGCTCTTCCCCATCAATTCCCCCTAATAAATAGTGGTTTTCACCACTAGCAAAAATCCCAATCACCGTTGGTCCCCAAAGTTGTAAGGATTCATACTACACGTCCCTGAACAGGATGGGTAGTCATCCCCAAGGCCTAAAAGGATCAATGCCATTCAAAAGAAAAATCCCAACAAGCCATCATCACGACCATCTCCAATCACCTTTGGTCTCCAAAGTCATAAGGATTCATACTACACACCCCTGACAAGGATGGGTAGTCATCCCCAAGGCCTAAAAGATCAATGCCCTTACTTCATAATATCCCTAATCCCCTTTGGTTCCCAAAGTCGTAAGGATTCGTACTACACGTCCCTGAACAGGATGGGTAGTCATCCCCAAGGCCAAAAGGATCAATGCCATTCACAAGCCAAAAACCTACAAGCTCAACCTTACGAAGCTCAAAAATCCACAATCAAATAACAGTGGTTATCACCACTATTCAAAATCCTTGCTCAAAAAGAAAAACAAAAGAGAAAAATAAACAGTGATTTTCATCACTATGTATACGAGCAAGTATCCTAACACGTTGAGCAAATAAAAATCCTGAACTTGAATCCCTGGAATTCTCAGCATTCGAAAACCATCTAGGTGATCCTCATTACGGGTTTGGTGGACAGCCTACCTAGCAATGGCGGTATCCTAAACGCATGACGATATGTCTATCACATTAGCTTTGCGTGTGAGCAGACCAATGTTTGCATGTGGATGAGCTAGCTTATGGTACCTTAGATTGTCCCATGGATTAATCTTACTAAATACAACAATGGAGTTAGTGGAGCTAATTAGGTGATCCTCAATACAGGTTTGGTTGATAGCCTATCTGGCACTGGCGGTATCCTGACAAATACCACATAAACGAACTCAATTGCACACACAGGGATGTGAAATAACTTGGTCAAACTCAAGTCGGATTTATACCTTGTTCAAAAGTCTTGCGAGATAAATGTACAGTCTTGGCTAGTTAGTTAAAATATCTGAATCTCAGAAAAGCTTAACTACATTTTAAAACAACTGGTACATTTCATTACGTACATCACCATCAGATAATACGAAAAATACAAAAACAAAGTTATCACATGCAAAGTCATTCCACAAAGCCATCACATAAGTACAACAAGCCAATAAATCTTGTACAGTCTATGGTGCCATCGACAAGTTATCAACAACTCATTTCATTCATTCCATATGCATACATCATATAATTAGACACATCGCATTCATAATACCACATGCATACATCATCATAAATAACTGTGCATAAACAGAAAAACAAACCATGACAAGTGTATAAACACAAAGAAAGTCATCTGTATATATATATCATCAAAAATGCCCATAGGCTACAATAAACCGGTCCTCTGACCTCGCAACAAAGCAAAAACTCAAAAACCCCCAAGCCTAGGGCATCGACCACCATGATCACGCAGGATCGGTGCGACGGGAACTACCCCCCATGGTGTGGGTCCTATGGGACCCCTCAGGGCGGCTGTTGCTAGCCCCCGCATCATGCCCACTAGAGCCCCCTCATCCAATCACCTACGACGAGACGATGCTGACTGCTCAGTATCACTGCCCCTCATCCGACGTGAAGACCCACCTCCAGAGGGCTCAGGTATCCACCCCCCGAGGTGGATAATCTCTCCCTCCAAATCCATCCGATGCCGAAACCACTCCACCTCCCACCGATGGTACAAAGCTACTACATCATCGCACTATGCCAATGCCTTCTCCCTCTCTGCCAGCTACGTCCATAGGAGATCCCTCTCCCATGTAGCATCCGTATCCCCATCCTATCGATGATACATAGCCAATGCATTCTCCCGCTCAACTAGCTGAGTTCGTAGGAGATCCCTCTCCTATAGAGCCTCCCCCAGCTCCTCATCCCACCTCCGAAGCAGCCCCTCCAATCATGCATTCTCAGCATGCAACCCTGCCTCCATGTCCTCCAAAACTTCCTGAGGCATTGGCATCTCTGGAACAGCAGCCTGCTCTGGCTCCCACTGCTCCGGGACGTCCTGCATCTCCGGCTGATCCGGAACCCCAAAATCCCCCCAAAATCATCCACCTCTACCATGTTCGCATCCTCCAATGGAACCCCCCAACCCTCTCCTAATGCCTCTACACCATCCCCCTGCTGTTGCCGCCTCTGCGCCCCCTAGAGGCCCCTCGCCTCGCCATCACCACAAAGTCCACCACTGGTCATACTCAACGGTAACCCCGACGTCATCCATGTCGAGACGTCAATCACTGTATCCAAATCCTCACCCAACGGTGCAATGACCGGCCAGACCAGAGTCCTCTCATCCCCCGACGTCGATAGATCAAGGGCTCACCAGGAAACCCCTGGTGCACCCCAAACTATCATGTCACCCGGCCATACGGGAAGAACTCTTGCTCAGTCCCATGCTGCCCAATCAGCCACCTCCCCCTACGAACCCATCGGAGCCACTCTCCAGCCTCAGGCCAGGCTGGACAATCCCGGTAGGGGCGCCAAAACACCTCCCCTAGAGCAAGCCGAGTGAAGGCATCAACATAGTGCCCTACGACACCTGCCCACCATCGACTCTATCCCTGCTCCTCAGACCGCCACCATAATGCCCCGTAACCAATCTCTCGATCTACCATCTTCACCCGAGTCATCCATGGCAACCCCACCGGCCTCTCCACAACTATGTGCTGCCAAGCCCAACACTGCAACAAATAGCTACATCCAATCCCCTTTCACCTTCGATAGCGGACCTCGTACAACTCATCATAGAGCTGTGCCAGTAGAGTCTGTCCCCATCTCATGATCATAGGTGCCTCCGTCGGACACTCCACCAACCCGAACACCACCTCCAGCAGGTTCCAAGGGAACCTCGCACCCGAAGAGTCAGGTAGCAGCATGTTGGAAATGAGGCCCATCAGTACGACGTGCCTCACTCCCAACACACCCATCTCTAGCCACCATCGAACCAAAATGCCACCAATCTGGCAGTCGCCCTCTACCCTCTCCACTAGGCTGTCCACACCCAACTCCTCCCCATGCCCAAAGCAGCGTGTCAGCACTATTATCCGTTGATCCCGTGGCGTCATCCTGATCGGCAGTCCATCTATCGAAATCCGAAGAATCTGATAGACATCCTCCAAGGTCACTATCATCTCCCCTATTGGGAGATGGAAGGTATTGGTCCGGGGTTCCCACAAGTTGATCAGGGCCATCAGATAGGCCCGATCCCCGACCACAGGCTCTAGTCGAGTCACCTGCTTGAGCCCAAGGGCATCAAGCCACTCCCAGTCAGCCAAAGTCAGTGCCTCCCATGCTTCAGTAAAAACTATAGGCACACGGTACCGACTCTTCACAACCTGCAAAAGAAAACAAAACAAAAACATTAAAAACCATGAAAAACTGTACAACAATAACATGAATATACAACAATGCATAACAAAAATGTACAACCAAAAAAAAATAAAAAACAATTTTTTAGTCCCTAGGGTTTTTAACTCTATCAACCGATAAATTAAAAACAACAAAAAATTCAAAAATAATTTGTCGAGTCCTAGGGTTTTTAACTCTAACGTACACCGATACATTTAAAAAAAACAAAAACATTCAAAAATAATTTTCAATCGTAGGGTTTTTAACTCTACGTCTACACTGATAAATTAAAAACAAACAAAAAATCAAAAACAATTTGTCAGTCCTAGGGTTTTTTAACTCTCAAACATAAATTAAACACAAACAAAAAAATTCAAAAAAAAATTTTTCAGTCCTAGGGTTTTTAACTCTAACCTCACATAAATATAAAAACAAAAATAAAAATAATTTTCATCCTAGGGTTTTTAACTCCTAAATCGATAAATTAAAAACAAAAAAAAATTCAAAAACAATTTGTTAGTACCTAGGGTTTTTAACTCTAGGTCAACTAATAAATTAAAAACACAAACAAAAACAACAAAAAATAACTAAGGTTGAGCTACTTTTTAACGCAGTTTTACCCTACGTTTCTAACCTAATTTTACTTAACCTAGGGTTAACAAGTTTTAAAGTTAAACTAAGTTTTTACTAAGTTTTAAACTAACTTTTGATCTTTGTTTAACTAGGGTTAAACTAAGTTTTAAGCTAAGTTTTAATTTTTGTTAGACTAGGGTTTCTTTTAGTTTATCACAAATGCAAAATAAACATGGTTTCCACTAGGGTTTCAACCTAAGTTTTAATGAAGCCATACAAAACAAAACAACATCATTTTAGGGTTTCATTTTTAATTTGAAAAAC
Source organism: Wollemia nobilis (assembly GCA_028583015.1). Taxonomy (NCBI): domain Eukaryota; kingdom Viridiplantae; phylum Streptophyta; class Pinopsida; order Araucariales; family Araucariaceae; genus Wollemia; species Wollemia nobilis. Next base: position 3,928,176 of record JAQPPZ010017106.1, read on the forward strand.
AAAATACAAAAAGAAAAAAACTAAATTACGATTTTCAAATTGTAACACAAACAAACAATAAAGAGGAAGAGCACTCACTGGTCTCGCTTTGGCTCCACCGCTTGATGATCCGGTCCATGAACTCATGGTGGCGGGAAAAATTTAGCAGCGCTTCGCTTCGTAGAATTGACCTCCTCCTCCTCAGAGCTCCAAATCGCCAGGAAAAACAAATGCAAATGAGCCCAAAACCCAGTTTTGGCCCTTAAATAGGATTTTTGAGCCTGTAATCATTCCTCCCTAGGATGAGCACTCTAGTTAGCACTCGTCCCACCCTAGGATGATTACTAAACTAGTATTCGTCCCACCCAAGGACGATTACAGAGCAAAAATTTCAAAAACAACAAAAACTGCACCAAAATGCACCAAAACAAGCAATAAAATTGTCCAATAAGAGTGCTTTTGCACTTGACATTTCGGGCATGCAAAATAGACGTCGGGGTCACAAATCCTCACTATCCTACTCCCTAAGAAGGCTACCATAGCCAGACCGCTCCACGGGAGGACGGATTTTCAAGAATTTCATCCCCAAACGACGTCACAAAAAGGGTCAAAACCCAACCAAAAATAGCAATAACATTGCCGAACGAAGGTGCCTTTGCCTGACATTCTTGGCATCCAAAATAGACGTTGGGGTCACAAATTGTCACTATCCTACTCCCTAAGAAGGCTACCATAGCCGGACCGCTCCACGGGAGGACGAATTTTTGACAATTTCAGCTCCAAAATGCGTCACAAAAAGGGTTCAAACCCACCAAAAATAGGTCAGAATGTTCGAAAACTGCTTAAGCATTCAACGGAAAACAACTGAAGGCACCCTTACATAAGTCATCTTGGGTCAAGCGACTCGTCGCTTTTCTCATGTTGGTCATTCCCTCATCGATTCGTCGCTTGAGGGGGTAGTCACACTTAGTCACCAATCAACAAAAACACACCCAATCAAGGAAATGGCACGCATTCAAAGGATCATTGACAAAGACAATCACGCCCTGCTTGGGGCAGCAAACAAGCAATAATCACAAGCTGATCAAACACTTGGCATTCATGAATCATGAACTCAAGGTTCCCATAGACAAAAGGTTGCGCCCTTTGCCTATTCATGACTGATCAATGTCCAAGATCAAGTAACACCTCACCGAAAAAGGTTAACACTTGAATTAAGCTCCTTAGCTCGTCAGAAGCAAGGATTCAAGAATGCGTGCCCTTTCCATACTTGGGGCATCAAGAGTTGGTTAGGTTACTGAGAAACCCTAATCATTAGTGCTTTGGTTATCTATTTTTGCTCAGCGCTGCGCCTTGCACAACGCTTCCCAAAAAGGGGCATCTGTAGACACCAAAACAACACCAATCCGATTATGTGACAACAAGCACCGATCGCATTGACACACACAGCCCCTAGGGCAGCCCCCAGAGGTTAAACAGTGGTCCTAACCACTCCCAAAAGTAGTTTGGAAGGTCAAAGGTCAATTTGGCACCTTTTTGGCACTTTGCTCCCTACTCGTCCCACCCTGGGATGATTACAAACTGGTATTCGTCCCACCCAGGGACGATTATCAGCATTCGCCCTAGGGTGGGGCGAATAGCAGGTTTGATTGGAAAAAAGTCAAACCTCGACAAGTCCGCCAGTTAACTGCAGCTTCAGGCCATGCAATTGCGAGGAACGACTTCAAATCAAGGAGAGAGACTTCAGTCATGCATGTCTTTGATTTTGGAGGCCTCATGCAAGGAGACTCTAAATCGGGGAATAATATTTTCTCTCAAAATAGGACAAGCAACTCAAGTGGCGCCCTCGCATGCGCATTCAAAGAGAGAGACCCTAGGTCTATAAATTGGTGAGTCTTCTCACCCAAAAAGAGATACAAAGAGGAGCATTTGGAGCAACGAAGTGCTGCCAAATTACATCCTCACCCATCATTTGTGCTTTTACATCCTTGATCTCTCTTTTGGAGGGAGGTTATTGGGTGATTATTGGAAGCGCAATCTAGACCCAAACCCGAACATTTGGCCACAATATCCCACCAAATTTGTCGACAACACCCCATAAGAGGTTTTGGACCCATCCCAAGTGGATTGGTGCCGAAACAGAGTCCCAAACGGTGGGCGTCCTGCCCCGGGTGCCCCCCAAACTGTCGCAGTCCTAATCGCCCCACCCCAGAGCGATTAGAAATCTATGGTAGATTTCCTTTTATTTTTTTTTTGCATCTGATTCTATACTGCTTAGATAGGTTGTCATTTAAATTTCACATCGTTTTGACAATTTTTGATCATGTTTTTATCATTTCTCGCCTTTACTAACATGTAGGTAGCATCATCAAATTCCTGGTGATAGAGGCCAAATTGGGAAAATCTGACCTTCTGGGTCTTCCCAAAATACCCCCAATTAGCTAACCCCAACTTTGTAGGTGATTTGGAGCTTCCTAGGTGTGACATTTGGGACAATGCTTTTTGACACTTTGTTGTAGGTCTATTCGTCCCGCCCCGGAGCGAATACGAATCTGTGGTGAATTTTTTGACTGTTCCATTTGCAGTGTCTTCCTTGTGATGTTTTGATGCCCCTATCAAGTTTTTAGTTCATTTGGATCTATTTTAGTTATCATTTTATTTATATTTTGCATGTACTAATCGTAGGCTTGGGGATTGCATGTTTCATTTTATCTACAGGTGCTACTGACTATTTTCTATTTCCTTGAATGTAGGATCTCGACATTAGAGGAGCAGCAAGGAGTCAAGACTCATCAACGCAAGCGGCGGTGATGTTTGGTCCGCCCATTTTACATGTGGGCACGCGGAAGAAGGAATAGCATCCATGGATGTGACAAGAACACATTTAACGCTCCTAGCCCCTAAAAAGGGAGGAGGCGGATTGTAACCAAGTTCTGAAGCATATTAATAAAAAGGGTTGTCTTCCATATTGGCTTTCTATTTGGTTTCGATTCGTTTATGCTTCTTTCCTTTCATGCACTTTCAATTCATAGGATTTAGCGTTATCTTTTGTTTCATTTGCATCGCATCTTGGCTTTTCCTTTTTGTTTTCGTATCCTCGTGCTTTCATATACATTTATAATTGACATGATGAATTAATCAAATAGTCCTATCACCTCTGAAGATCAAAATGGGCATCGAACAAGAAGATTTCTTGACATGCAGATAAATTGCTCCTTTAAGTTCAACTTGGATGTGCATCCCATCCATCGAATCCACCCATCCCTTGGCCAGTATTTCAGAACCCCCACTTTTCATCCCTAGTTCACCATGGCTCTACTCAAACCTAACTCCCTTATCATAAACCCTTTGGTCGAAGAGATTTTAGGCAACCATTAATTTTTACTCTCCCTAAAGAAAGGTAAGAATTTAAAAATTGAGAATGGTGGAATTTTTAGGATGTATTTGCATGTCCCTTGGTATCAAGTCATGATTCCCATAATGTAGTTCATAACCATAGATAAAATTGACAACCCCCTCCATAGCTTTCATATTGCCTTTCTTAATCACCTCCGGGACATCAGAAAAGTTAACATTCCTCACTACCTTTTTAGATCCACCAAAATTTCCATCACCAACATTAGGAAAAGGAAATCCTCTCAGCCCATCCACAAAGGTCTCCACCTCATCCTTTACAAGCATGCTCTTGATGCCTTCACTAAAAAGGTAGTGGTTTCTAGTAGTCTCCACTCATCCATTCCCGCTAAGAGCCCCAACCAAAAAACCCTTGTTCAATATGTCCCAAGCGATGAAGACTCAGAATTTGTTTCTTCCTCTACCAAAAATAACACTTTGGGTTCTAAGAAAAAGGAAACATCCCCTTATGGAGATCCCTCAAAAATTCCATGCATGCCAAGAGCCCTGTGTTTGCCAAGCATGTTTTCACTTTTGCCACCCCTAAGGCCTCCTCCCATATTAAGAAGCAAAAGGTTGAAGACCCCTTCCTAAGACCTCCATCGATGAAATACCTCCCATGGACTTGATGACCAATCCCAATTCGAACCACCCTACCAATCCAAGTTAGAATATCATGCTCAGTCAACTTGCCAACACTATTATCAACATATCCATCATGGTCAATGCATCCAAAGTGGCCTGGAATCATTATTAGTAAGTCGTGAAAGTGCTAAAGAAAATTCATAGTTACCTTAAGAATGTAGGAGATTCTATGAATACCAACACAACTATAAAAGCCAACAAGGAGGGGTAATGGTGGCATGCACTTGCTCTAGTTTTCTAGGAGCTCGTTCTATTTTATCGATTTTAGGTTAGGATTATCTTACCGGGATCATCCCGCTAGGATTCCCTTTTTGATTTGGTCTACCATGGCTGTAAGCCCTTGTTTGTAAGATATGTGTTGTTGTTCTTGGTCAAGTTGACCACTGTCGCTTTATAAAAGGTTTTGGGACACCTTTCAAAACTCATTTGTTAATACAATCTATTTATCAAAAAAATAGTCCTATAAATATTTAACAAATATTTTGAGTTATATATTTTTAGGTTAATATTAGAAACCCAAATTTTAATCGTAAAACAGATGATCCCATTATATTTTAATTATAATTTACATCTTACTTTAAAAATATATATTAAACAAGTACTGCATAAATCCTATAATAATCTGACACAAGTGGATAGCCTAAATGACCATGAATAGAATCTTTGGTTCAAGTTCTACTAAAGTTGGATTCGAGCGATTGCACATGTTTCGCTTGTTATTCAAGCGTCTCCTCAATAGCTCACATTTTTCCTTCTACTTCCAAATCTACGATACCCTATAAACAAATTATCATTAAAATCCATAACAAAGTCTGTAAAATTTTAATGGCTTGTCCACTCAAAATTGAAGGATAGAAGGATTTACAAAAATGACAGATGAATGATTGAGTTTTTTGAAAATATAAATTTATATTTTTTTATGCAAGTGCAAGTATTTCCTTTGGGTGAAGTACTATGTGTAGGCTGTGAAGTGGCCTATTGGTGCTAATAAGGGCCCTTTTGGGTCCTCTCCTCAACCCCATCTCCTAAGAGATCATTTGCAGAAGGGAAATAGATATGGAGGACATATTGTTTAGAGACTTAGATCTTCATTTTATTTTCTCTATAACGACCAAGAATCTAAAGCAACAATCATACTAGGCAAGGGTTAATGGTTGCCTTCCTCAAGTGGTCCTTCATCCTAAACTCGTTATAGATCAAGCCCTAGTGGTCGATAACATTCTCTATAGAAGAAAGCATGACCTAATTTGTAATTTTATCAACATAAGTTCATCTTTAATATTTATATCCTCTTGGATCTAAAATAATTGAGATCCCCTTGTGGATACCTCAATATCTCTTATTAGAAATAGCTATATTGTGAGTTTTTCTTCTCAAGCAAACAAAGACAAAGGCTTTGAGATAGGGAGGAGAACATATGGTTTTGTGAGCCTTTTTGTTTAGTTATGAAAGTTAGGATTCGACCCTCATATGGAGCCCTCTATGGTTATGTTTTGGATTTATCTTTATGCCCTACCCTTAGAATACTAGTGTGAACTAGTTTTTAAAAATTTAGGCAATTTCTTGGGTCATTATTTAGGGGTTTCTAAGGACACGATGAGGGGTGAATCTGCAATTTATGGTTGGATCTATGTCGATATGGATCTCAAATAACCTCTCCAAACTAAAATAGAAATTAACATGGGAGAATTATCTTGGATCTAACATGTAGACTATGAGGTAATTCCATTTCAATATAGGATCTACCATAAACACAATCATCTAACCCAATTCTACCTGGAGGAAATTATGAAGAGTCTCATCCATATAAATATAACTGTCACCAATATCAAGTTTTATGATAATAAAGAAGAGAATATACCCACATCCTCGAATGTTAATAACCCTATAGAGGGTTTCAAAGCTCCAAAGAGAAAGAATAATAAAAAGTGTAAGACAACACACTCCAACCAATCAACAGAAAGAAATTTCAACAGGTATAAAATTCTTAATTCTATCTTAGATATGGAGGAGGATACTTCCTTAATAGATGAACTACAGAAGGATAACCTTCCCCATGTAAATATTGAGTAAATTACACATCATGTTTCTTTGAATTCATATTTGAGTGTTAATCAGTAGCATTGATAAATCTAGGGAACTGAACCCTTGTAATGGTTGTGGTGGATAATGATGTTTCTATAAAAAATAGAGAAAAAGGACAAAGGGAAACCTGACCTTGGAATCCAAAAAGCAGAGAAAATGTTGAAACATTATCAAGAAAATAGTGTAGAAATAAAATCAAACCAAGAGAAGTTGGCTAATGAGGGATACCAACTAGTCATCCAAAGGAAGGTCAAGGAAATTGACACTTATTGGAACCCAATTTCCCAATGATTGTCCAATATTGGAATATAAGAGACCTAAATGGCATACCTCATAAAATTGTTCTTTAGAGTTTAATTAAAAATCATAATTCTAACTTTATTCTCCTTCAAGAGACTAAATATTCCATTCATAAGATGGATATCATTGTTAAAAAAATTTGGAGATAGGCTGAGTACATGGCGGTTGGATCCCAAGAGGCTTCAGGGGGAGTGGTGACTTTATGGAATCCTCTTCTCTTGATGACTTTAGATCACTCTGCTAGTCAAGGTATCATTACTTCTCTCTTCAAGAGTAAGAAATATGGGGAGATTTTAATGGTTTCCAATTTCTATGAAACTATGAATTTTGTGGAGAAAAAATACCAATGGTAAATTTTACAGGATAGTAGAACTAGAAAAGAGGAAGTGAATTGGGTAGTGGCAGGTGATTTTAATGCTAAACTTACTCTTAGGGATCGGGAAGGGGAAATATTTCTTTGGAAAAAAGGGATAGATTTATGATGTCCAATATTAATCAAATCAATTTAATTGATGTTAAACATGCACAGTCTCTGTATACGTGGACAAACAAACAAGTAGGATTGGCAAGTAGGAAAGTCAAGTTTGATAGATTTTTGGTTTTTGAAGAGACCTTTCTTTGTTGATCTTTTAGGATGGATATTCTCAATTGCACTAACTCTAATCACTTTTTGATTCTTCTAGAATGGAATGTGGGGTATAATCTACACCCAAGACCTTTTTGTTTTGAGGATTGTTGGATAGAAAAGGAGGATATGAAGGAAACAATTCCCATCTGGTGGGAGGAGGGTCATCCTTCCCATGGGAGAGCTATGTATGTTTTTTCCAAACAAATAAAAAATGTCAAATTTCATATTAAAATATAGAAAAGAAGTAGCATATCCGAATTTAAAGCCTTAAAGGCTCCTTTGTGGGTAAATATGGAAGAGCTTACCACCTACTTTAGGACTGGAACAATCATAGAGGATCTAAAATATGAATATGAACTAGTCATAAAAGAATTAGACTCCATCGACAATTAGAAAGAAATTTATTGAAAACAAAGAGTGATAATTGCTTGGCTATTGGAAGGGAATAAAAAAACTAGTTTCTTTAATCGCTCTGCATTGGCAAGTAGAGAAAAAAATTATTTGACTTACCTTTAGGATTTCAATGGATAGGTGATGGACACCATACCATGTATGAAATATGCAAAAAATATATATTTTTTCAAAATATTTTTACTTCACCTGCTATCACTAATATTTTAGTGCAATAAGAGAAACTTAATTATATCCCGTAGATTATTTCAGTTGAGTGAAACCAAGCCCTTTTCATACCAATGGATTAATATGAGGTGAGGAGCATAGATTTTATAATGAAATCAAGAAAATATCCAAGGCTCGATGGTTTTCCAATTGAGTTCTTTAAGTATTTTTATGATGTCATAAGAGAGGATTTAACCCAAGATATTTAAGAATATCATTCAAACAGAACTATGCTTCAGGTTCTAAATCATACTTTCCTCACTTTGATTCGTAAAGTGGGACAAGCCACCATCCTTGGATATTTTTGCTCGATTTCTCTTTGCAATGTGATCTATAAGATAATCACTAAGTTGATAGTTGAAAGGCTTAAAAATATTATGGATAGCATAATATCCCAGGAACAAGGAGGATTTGTGGAGGGCCATAAAATTTTGGATGGAGTTATTCTAGTCCAGGAGGTTATCCATTCTATGCAGCATTCTGGCCGAAGAGGTATGTTTATTAAATTGATACATCTAAGGCTTATCATAGAGTCCCCTAATAGTTTTTAGATCAAATGCTTGAGAAATTTTTCTTCTCTTAGGAGTGGAGATAGTGGATCATGAGTTGTGTCTCGATAATTTCCTTTTATTTTCTCATCAATGACTCCTCCTCGACCCCTTTCCATGCCTCTAGGGGTATTCATCAAGGAAATCCTATTTCCTATTTAATTTTATTATTCTAGTAGAAGGATTAGGTAGATTCATTCAAATAAATAAGCAACGAGGTATTTTGGAAGGTGTGCAATTAGGTGAGAAAATGTTAACTCATATTCAATTTGTGGATTATGTAGGTCTCTTTAAGGAGGATAGCATTAGGGAGGTTAGAACATTGAAATCCATTTTAAAAACCTACATGGATGCTACTGGTCAATAGGTGAATGCGGCTGAATCCAAGGTTTTTTTCTTTAATATAGATAGAAGAATCTAGGATCAGATTCTATACATTTTAAGTTTTACCTAGGGTACCCTTCCACTTGATTACCTAGGGATTTCCCTTTATTTTAAGAGACCAAGGGTAGCTTATTGGAAATATTTAATGGATATAATCATTTCTAAAGTTAATTATTGGACTCACCGTTGGATTACATTTGGAGGAAGAATGAATCTCATCCAATCGATGATCCAAGCCATGCCTGTTTATAGATTCTCCATCCTAGATGTCCCTATGAGAATCCTCAAAGAGTTGGATTCACTTAAGAGAAATTTTTTTTGGGATGACCCAAGGATGGGTACGAAGTGGGCTCTGGTGATTTGGGATAAAATATGTTAGCCTAAATCTCGAAGGGGGCTTGGCTTTTGTAAAGCAGCTTTAAATAATCAATCTCCTACTGGGAAGCTTTATTGAATATGGATATCCAACAAGGAGGCTTTGTTCAGTAGATTCATCACTAGTAAGTATTTGGGTTCTATCTTTCATCAAGAAGTTGGCCTCATTCCTCTAAGGGTCCCTAGCTCCATTATTTAGAAAGTCCTAAAAGTCGGTGAACAATTGGTAAAATCTAGAATTTTTTGGAAAGTGGGTAAAGGAGATAAAGCTAACTTTTGGAGTGATTCTTGGGACTAGTTGTCACGTCTTGCCTTGGAAGAAATATTTTAAGATGTTATTTGTGTAATGATATCTGATTTTAATGCTTGATATATTTGCAATAGTTTATTTCTATCAAGAAAAAATGATGTTGTGTTGCATTACTTGATTACAGGAATATGTATTCTTGTAGGTGGAATATTGACCACCAGAGATGATAAGGGAAATGATGACAATGACAACTCAATAGGTAAGGCTCATGTTCTCATCATCACTAGTTCCCTTCATGATGGGTGGTGATAACCGAGATTTATTCTAAAATACCTGTCCACTTAAAGTAAAAATGGTGATTGAGAAAAATGAGCATGCATCGATTGCTTGTGATGTCATTTGTGTGATATATGTTGCACAATTAATTTGCATAAGATTGGCGTAATTGAATCTTACATTTAAAATACACATTAAATAATGGTTTACATTTTACAAATTATTTTAGAGATATTTTATGCATTTGAAAAATGCCATACAATTTAATAATATTTATGATGATTTTGTGAAAATGTTAAATTGGGGAAATTTCTAAAAGAAGAGATTTATTGTCTTGAAATGCTTATTAACCTAATTGCATCCATATTAAGAAAAATAATTAGGTAGATTATTATCCTATCAATTTGTCTAATTATTATTGGACCAAAATAATAAAAATATTTTATTTACTTAAAAGGATGATTTCTTGCTCCACATGGTTGCCATAGAATGGTTAATTGGTAGTTGAAATCCCTCTTTTGTCTCTGTTTATCTCATCCGTATACCACCCACATGCCAAATAGTTTTATTTGAATTAAGGGATGATAAAGACAAAAAAAAAGAGACACCCTTATAGAAACTTGCTCATAAGAGAGGAAGAAAAATAATAAAAGACAATAAAATGGCATCTTCCTTGTCTAGAGAAAAATAGAGCTATATATTAGCATAGAGATTAAGATAGAGTTATGAGAGGCTGGAGAAGGAATAAGGGAGCACTAAGATCTTATAGGAGCACTAAGGAAAACCTTATTTGCAGGAGTTCTAGGTTGGAAATTACCACTCTCTTTATTTATGAGCTTTGGATATGTGCTTATTCTAAAATAAAAAGAATTATTTTAGTTTGTATTATGGTGTAATTCGAATATTGAATATAGTATTAAATTGTTATTGCAATAATCATCTTGTGGTGTAATTTTTGTTTTTATGCAAGTTTCGAGGGGAGTATAGTTATTTTTTGTCCTACTAAGTGTCGTATTTGAACCATGCATAGTGATGTGGTTATCACCTAAAAGTTGGTTTGGACTCATAAAAGGACAATAGTTGACTCGTAGTTAAAATATCCATATTGTAGATCATATCCGACCACACTACCTCTTATTAGAAAAATCATTATGTGAGCAGGTGATCCAACTACATTATACGCTCATAATTTTTCTACCGTCTACTCAATCCATCAATCTTGATCTTATGGGCAATTTGGACAATGATATAGATCCTTCAATTTGATTAGAGTCTAAAAAATTATTTATAGTAACTTGACCATCAAATTTCCCCTGAAAATCGATCCTATATCATCTGAAATATTTGTAGTCACCCTTACTGACCATCTATTTGAGAAAATATGCATATTCATCACCCAAAAAAACTTCTTCAAACTCTAAAAACTCTGTTACCATCCCAATCATGTATTCGGGGTGTTAATAAGATATTTAAATCTCTATTCGTCACCATGTTGTATATATTTTTGAATATTATCAGTAGCATTGAAAATTTTAGATTTTTGTGTCTATCAGAATCAGGAGTAAGGTATCCTAGATCTTGCCAGAACCATTCACCATGTTGTATGAAGATAATTATAGAGAATTGAAATATCCTTATCCGATGATTTATATACCATCCTATGAAAACCTTGTGGTGTGTTGCCATTCGATCTCTTGCCACATCCAATTTGAGATTTCATGATGCCCGACCAACAATGGAACCTCATCTAGATGATCATGCAAACTTTGATGGCTAGGCACCTACTCCTTGACTTACTATGGTCAACCGCTCTATAGCCTCGATGTACGCATCGATGAAATAGCTAATTGAATCATGATGAATGTATGGATTGGGTAGATGAATACGATCTACTTTAATTCCTATAGTTAAATTATCACATAGTGCTCGGGTATAGAATCACCAAGGCATAATTTTTAGATACCAAAAATTATACCATACATAACCTACAAAATTCACAAACCCCATGCCTAACGTTGTTTATCATGAAGTTTTTACCAAATCCAGGATGATGCCGATCTGACCGAATATAGATAATAATTAATATTGAAGATTTTAGAGAAAGTTTACAATGATTCTATTTGGATTTTATCATTGGTACTATAAAATAAACATAGGGTATTTTCTCTAATTCTAGATACTTTAACAAATATTATCATAATAATCCCTATCATGTGTGTTAAAATATGTAAATGAGAATGAAAGGTAGGAATGGAAGGTGAATTGAAAAATATTGAAAATGTTCTAATTTATTTCTTCCTTTTTGTTAAGTATCATAAAATGGAATAATTTATAAAGTATGAAATTTAAATATTATTATATAATGATTTGATGTCAATATGTTTAATAAGTTTAATGAAAATATAGTCATTATCTATAGCTATATTAGTAAGTAGAAATAGATAGTAATTTATCATGTATAATGAATTTGGTATATAATTAGCTAGAAATATGCAAGAACATCTTCTAGTTTGGGAAGGATGAATTGGTGTTCATTCATAGAAAGAGGTGCGGGAATATTCCATATTTTTGTTTATAAACATAATGATTGACTTCATGATGGATGGGATTAGGAAAATAATCCATGTAACAATAAGTATTATTGATGGATGAATTATGGAAATTCATGCCTAATGATATCTATGAAATGGAATGTGAATAATTGTGATAAATGTTTGATGCATGTTTGCATTCAAAATATATAAGCATGGTTTGCTTGATTTGCATTTGTCATATTTGCATCCGAGTTGTCCTGATTCCTTCACCATCATCTCTCACACCATGAAGAAATCAAGACATTCTAAAGAAGAACCGGATAGCAATATTGAAGACTATTGTAATGTTCATTATGTTTAAGCTTGTCTTGAGATAAATTGTATTATGGTTGGCTGAAATAAATGTTGTATAATCAACCATGATGTTGTAATATTTGATGTATTTTGATTACAAGCTTATGTTTAATAGAAATAAAGTCTTCATAATGTAATATTCACCTCAATTAAATTTTAGGTGATTTATACATTGGAATTTGATCAAGTAAATAGAAATTACTTTGATTAGTATATCTTGTGAAATGTATAGCATTGAGAATTGTAAACGTGAATTTGACTTTACTATAGAGTTAATTCCAGGAACATAACCTATCCATAGATCTCCATATAAAATTAACCCCATCGAGATGCAGGAATTAAAGGTGCATATTCAAGAGTTGCTGGAAAAAGGGTTAATTAAACTAAGCATATCACATTGGGAAGCACCTGTATTATTTATGAAGAAGAAAGATGGTTCGTTAAGGTTATGCATAAATTATCAAATGTTAAACAAGGCAACTGTCAAGAACATATATCCATTTCCAAGGATAGAATATTTATTTGATCAATTAAAAGATGCCTCTATTTTCACAAAGGTTGATCTAAAGTCAGGACATCAGCAACTGAGAATCCAAGAAGAAGACACACATAAAACCACATTACAAACTAGATATGGTCACTATGATTTCATAGTCCTACCATGTGGATTGACTAATGCACCAACAAATTTTATGAATTTTATGATTAGTGTGTTAAGAAAATAGATGGATTAGTTTGGGTTGATAACCTTGGATGATATTTTGATTTATTCTCATAATAGAGAGGAACATAATAAGAACTTGAGGATAGTGCTAGAGTTTTTAAGGAAGAATCAACTCCATGGGAATTTTTCCAAATGTGAATTCTATGTCTCACAAGTGCATTACTTGGGACATATCATGTCAGCAGATGGGATCGTAGTTGATCCAAAGAAGATAGAAGCCATTTTGAATTGGCCACCTCCAACAAATGTGATAGAAGTAATAATCTTCATGGGTTTGTCAGGTTACTATAGGATGTTTGTGAAGGATTACTCCAAGATTACTTATCCAATAACCAACCTTTAGAAGAAAGAAAAAAGTTTAAATGGAAAAAAAAATGCAAAGCAGTATTTAATCTGCTTAAATAGAAGCTTACCTCAGCTCCTATATTGAATATTCTAGATATCGTAGGAAATTTTTCTATTTGTACCACTACTTCACTAGAGGTATTAGGAGGAGTCCTATCCCAAAATAAGTCTGTGGTAGCATATGAATCTAGAAAACTCAAAAAGCACGAATTTAACTATGCTACTCATGATTTAGAACTTGCTATAGTTGTACATGTTTTAAAAATTTGGTGATACTATCTGGTGGGTAGACTATTTGAATTAAGAACCGACCACCAAATTTTGAAGTATATATTCACTCAACCATTACTAAATTCTAGACAAATAATATCGATAGAATTCTTAGTAGAATATGATTTTGGTATTGAGTATATCAAAGGAAATGAAAATAAAGTCTTTGATGCCTTAAGTAGAATATATCATATAGTTGCTTTGAATCGTACTCATGTGGATTTAATGAAGTAAGTTAAAAAAATGGAGTGTCAGGATCCAGAATGTAGTGAAATTTTGGATAACGTTGAACAAAAACTTAATGAAAATCAAGATTATAGCATTAAATATGGACTTTTATGCTTTAAATATTGAGTAGTTGTACATGACATGGGTAATTTAAGGAGAGTGATTATGTGTGAAGCTCATAATTCTCCTTATACCTCTCAAACTGGAGGAGACAATATGAGGCAAAATATGAAAAAGACCTTTTACTGGTCTGGCATGAAGAAAGATATCATCAATTTTGTGGCACGATGTTTGCAGTTTCATAAGGTTAAAGTTGAACATCAATATCCTGTAGGAATTTTTTTTCTCATAATATACCCACTAAAAAATGGTACGTGATATTAATGGATTTTATTGTAGTAGACAAACTAAGGTTGCACAGTTTATACCAGGATGTACTACGGATGATGTTGTAGTCATTGCCAATAAATTTATAAAAGAAATTTTCAAGTTGTATGGATTTCCAGAGATGATTATCTCTAACAGGAATTCTAGGTTTACTTTTGAGTTCTGGTAGGCTCTCCACCGTGAAATTGGTACAACTTTGAATATTAGTTCTGCATATCATCCTGAAATAGATGAAAAAATAAAAAGAAATTACCAAATTCTAGAAGATATGTTACACATGTATTGCATGGACCAGAAGTCTCATTGGGAAGACTATTTGTATCTGGTTGAGTTTTTCTTATAATAATAGCTATCATTCTTCCTTGAATATGGCCCCTTTCAAAGCCTTGTATGGAAAAAAATTCAAGACTCCATTATCTTGGGATAATCCAAAGGATCGGGTTGTCATCATACCAGAAATGGTTAAAATAATGGAAGAGCAACTCAGACTAATCCGACAAAGGCTCAAGGAAGCCACAAATAGACATGAGAGTTATAAATATTTGAAAAGAACACCTAGGGAATTCTCTGTGGGTGACAAAGTGTTTCTAAGAGTTAAATCTAAGAAGAGTTCTATTAAATCAACAAAAATGGATCCTAGATTTGTTGGATCATTTGACATTGTAGATAAAATAAGCCCTATAGCATATTAGCTTGACTTACCATCTAACCTATAAAATACCCATAATAATTTTCATGTATCCCTACTTAGGAAATATATTGTTGATATTGATCATGTGTTAAATATTTCTAATTTACAGATGGCAGATCCAACAACCTTTGAAGTTAAACCTGTGAAGATCTTGGAATTTCATTCCAAGACAATGAGGAAATAAAATATTGATCAGTGTAATGTCCAGTGGGATCTATATTTTGAAAAGAAATCCACTTGGGACAAAGTGGAAGACATGAAAATACACTTTCCATATTTATTTGATGATGTTATGTAATAATACAGGTAGAATAACATACCACTTCTGAAAAGTGGAGACTATGCAAAAACTATTTTTTATTAAATTTTATGTAATATTGTAGGAAAATACTAAGGATTGTGTTTAATCTAAGGGGGGAGTATGTCACATCCTATCTTGGAAGAACTCTTTTAAGATTATATTTGTGTAATGATAGCTGATTTTAATGCTTGATATATTTACAATATGTTTGTTTTTATCAAGAGAAAATGATGTTGCATTGCATTACTTGATTGCAGGAACAAGTATTCTTGTAGGTGGAATATTGACCACCAGATATGAGAAGGGAAATGATGACAATCACAACTCAACAGGCATGGCTCATGTTCTCATCATCAATAGTTCCCTTCATGATGGGTGGTGATAATTGAGAATTTATTCTAAAATACTCGCCCACTTGAAGGAAAAATGGTGATGGAGAAAAATGAGCATGCATCGATTGCTTGTGGATTCCATTTATGTGATATATGTTGCACAATTAATTTGCATGAGATTGGCATAATTGAATCTTACCTTGAAAATACATATTAAATAATGGTTTGCATTTTACAAATTATTTTAGAGATATTTTATGCATTTGAAAAATGCCATAAAATTTAATAATATTTATGATAATTTTGTAAAAATATTAAACTAGAAAATTTCTAAAAGAAGATATTAATTATGTTGAACATGTTTATTAACCTAATTGAATCCATATTAAGAAAAATAATTAGGTAGATTGTTCTCCTACCAATTTGTCTAACCATGATTGGACAAAAATAATAAAAATATTTTATTTACTTAAAATGATTATTTCTTGCTCCACATGACTGTCATAGAATGGTTAAATTAGTAGTTGAGATCCCTCTTTTGTTTCTGTTTATCTCATCCTTATACCACCCACATGCCAAATAGTTGTAGTTGACTTAAAGGATGATAGAGATAAGATAAACGAGACACCCTTCTAGAAACTTTCTCATAGGGGAGGAAGAAAAATAATAAAAGATAATAAAATGGCATCTTCCTTGTCTAGAGGAAAATAGAGCTATATATGACCATAGATATTGAGATATAGTTATGATAGGTTGGAGAAGGAAGAAGTGAGCACTAAGATCTTGTGGGAGCACTAAGAAAAATATTATTTGCAGGCGTTCCAGGTTGGAACTTCCCACTCTCTTTATTTATGAGCTTTGGATATGTGCTTATTCTTAAATAAGATAGAATTATTTTAGTTTGTATGATGGTGTAATTCTAATATTGAATATAGTATTAAATTTTTTTGCAATCAATTGCCACTAGTTGTCAAGAAATTAAATGTGAAGATTTTTTGATGAGCCATATAAGTATATTTAGGACCTGAGTAATTTTTAGCCTTTATACTAAGTAGTGTGCATAAATATCACACTCTCTTCCTCCTGTTAAAGACATATGTACTTGCCAGTAATCATATTGTGGCGTAAGTTTTGTTTCGATGCATATTTTGAGGGAAGTATAATTATTGTCCATTTTCCTGTGTGTAGACTTACACTATATTTGAACCCTATGTGGTGATGTGGTTACTGCCTAAAAGTTGATTTAGACTCATAAAAGGATAATAGTTGACTCACTGTAGTAAAATCTCCATGCTGCAGATTATAGCTGACCATACTACCTCTTATTAGAAAAATCACTATAGGAGTAGGCGACCCAACTACATTATACACCCACAAATTTTCTACCCTCTAAAAAGTTCATCAATCTTGATCCTATGGTAAATTTGGACAATGATATAGATCCTTCGATATGATCAGAGTCTCAAAAATCATTTGTAGTAACTTGACCATCAAATTTCTCCTGAAAACTGATCCTATCTCATCCAAAATATTGGTAGGCACCCTTCTCTACTATCCATTCAAGAAAATATGCATATTCATCATCAAAAACAACCTCTTTGAACTCTAGAAAATCTGCAACCATCTTAGTAATGTATTTGGGGAGTTAATAAGATATCAGTTAAATCTCCATTTATCATCGTGCTGGATATATTTTTAGATATTATTAGTAGCATTGAAAATTTTAGGGTTTTGAGTCTATCAGAGTCGTCGAGAGTAAGGTATCCTAGTTATCACCAGAAGCATTCACCATTTTGTATGAAGCTAATTACAAAGAATTAAAATCTCCTTATCCGATGTTTTATCTACTGTCCTTTGAAAACCCTGTGGTGAATCACCATTTGCTATCTCACCACATCCAATTCGATACTTTTTACAATGCCTGACCAACAATGGAACCTCATGTAGATGAGCATGCAAATCTTGATGGCTAGGAACCTACTGCTTGGCTTACTATGGTAAAACACTATATAGCCTTGATGTGTGTATTGATGAAATAGCTAATTGAATCATGATGAATGTATGGATTGGGTAGATGAATATGATCTCCTTTAATTCTTATAGTTAAATTATAATATAGTTGTTGGGTATAGAATCACCAAGGCATATAACAAAAATTATAACATACATAACTTGTATCATGCACAAGCCCCATGCCTAACATTGTTTATCATGAAGTTTTTAATAAATCCAGGATGACGCCGATATGACCGAATATAGACAATAATTAATCGTAAAGGTTTTAGAGAAATTTTACAATGATTCTATTCGAAATTTATCATTGGTACTATAAAATAAACATAGGGTATTTTCTCTAATTATATATACTTTAACAAATATTATCATAATAATCCTTATCATGTGTGTTAAAATATGTAAATTAGAATGAAAGGTAGGAATGGAAGGTGAATTGAAAAATATTAAAAATGTTATAATTTCTTTCTTCCTTTTTGTTAAGTATCATAAAATGGAATGATTTATAAAGTATGAAATTCAAATATTATTAAATAATACCTAGATGGTCTATGTGATTTGGAGAGGAGAGGGTAATACTCCAAGGGAGGTCCCAGGTTCGAATCACCACCCTACCAAAAATTTGAACTGGGTACCCAAAATCCAATTGATAATGTTTGTGTGGTCAGCACCGGGCGTGACTCCCAGGTGACTTTAATGGTGTAGAACCCCTTGGTCGTGGTTTCTCAGACCAAGGCAACCCCGTAAGGGAATTTTTCTTAAAAAACATATTATCATATAATGATTTGATGTCAATATTATTAATAAGTCTAATGAAATTATAGTCATTATCTACTACTATATTAGTAAATAGAAATAGATAGTAATATATTTTGTATAATGAATTTGGTATATAATTAGCTAGAAGTATGAAAGAACATCTTCTATTTTGGGAAGGATGAATTGGTGTTCATCCTTGGAAAGAGGTGTGGGACTCTTCCGTACTTTTGTTGATAAACAAAATGATTGACTTCATGATGGATGGGCTTAGGAAAATAATCCATGTAACGATAAGTATTATTGATGGATGAATTATGGAAATTCATACCTAATGATATCTATGAAATGGAATGTGAATCATTGTAACAAATGATAGATGCATGTTTACATTCAAAATAGATAAGCATGGTTTGCTTGAATTGCATTTATCATATTTGCATCCGAGTTGTCCTGATCCCTTCACCATCATCTCTCACACCATGACAAAATCAAGATATTCCAGAGAAGAACTGGATAACACGATTGAATACATATTATAATGTTCATTATGTTTAAGCTTGTATTGAGATAAATTTTACTATGGTTGGCTGAAATAAATATTGTAAAATCAACCATGATGTTGTAATATTTCATGTATTTTGATTACAAGCTTATGTATATTAGAAAGAAAGTCTTCATAATGTAGTATTCACCTCAATTAAATGTTAGGTGATTTATGCATTGGAATTTGATCAAGTAAATAGAAATTACTTTAATTAGTATATTCTGTCAAATGTATAACATTGATAATTGTAATGTTTTAGATGATTAATGGATGTATATAATTTCTACCTCTTATTGAGGACATTAGTGTAGAATGAAACTTATGTATGAATTTACTAAAAATAAGAGATAAATAATTGTTTATACTATTAGTCTAAGTGAACTATAAGCAAACCAAACATTCAATGCAATTGGGAAAATGACAAACAATCACCATACCATCAACACCTTGTAAATGAGTAAATTTTATAATGATGCTTAAGATAAATATTCCAAGACATACATAAGTTTTCACGAGGAATATTAGATCAATGATTTTGTCCTAATTACTAGTCTTCATGGATAGTATGGAGTGGAGGGGACAATTCCCTTTGGTGAGGGATACTTCTCCTAAAATGATGGTATAACCATTTAAGTGTCCTCACGCAATTTGGTGATGACATGATGGGCATATCCATTGTATTATCCTCATTTCATTTGGTGATGGTATGAAGGAATTGTAGGAGTTGGTGCTCCTACTTATGAGTGGATTTAAATTAATGGTAGAAGTTGGTGCTTCTACTCAAGTTTGTCTTTGAATTAATATTTTGTCTCAGATACTTACCATTCATTTGGTATATCTTCATATTAGATCATTATTATATTCTTAACTCAATGAAATATGAACAAAGATAAATATAAGAACAAAAAAAAAGTTTTGTGGATAAGTAGTAGTAACAATTGGGGTTGTTACACTAGTATCCCCCTTAATCTATGATTTTCCAGAGTTGCAACCCTTGCAACAAAGCCTTGAGGATAGAGGATGGATAAATATGGCTTCATACATTACTTCTCGATAAATTGGAGATTTATCTTTCTTTCAGTGGAAGAGGTTAGAAGAATGGCCTATTCATGTCCCTCTTCATCAAAGGCTTCTTATTGATAAGATCCTCAAGCAAAGGTGCCTTACAAGGAAAGATAAAGAGAATAGGATTTCCTAGGGCCTTGGTACTCTAGGTGTCTTCACTGTTCATGATGGTTGTAATGATTTTATTTCGCCTCTATTGATCCTACAAGATGCCCTATGGGATAGAGTTTGGCTGGGTAATGGCTGGCATAAAATTAATTTCTTTGCTTGGGAAGTGATGCATAAGAGTTGTATCACCTATGATAATATTATGAAGAGAGTTATTTTTGGCCCTTGCAACTGCATCATGTGTAACTCTTAAGAGGAGACACTTGATCATTTACTTTTCCAGTGTGCATTTGTAAGAGAGTTTTTGAAAAGGTGGTTATACCTCTTTAAGGTTCACCTAAAATTTTAAGTGACTTTTCTAATATTTGAGAGATTTGGAAATACGAAATATTCAAGAATACATCCATTCTGATAGGCTAGTCCCTAGGCCCAAAGCTTCATCTAGTGGTACATGTCGATGGAAATAAATAACTAAATATTTAGAGAGGAGTTAAATCCAATGGAGTTGGTTTGGCAAAAAATTATTACCAAGAATTTTGAAACTATCAGAGCTTACTTTAGGTATAAGAAAATTTAAGTGAATGAGGGACTCCCAAGCCTCAGAAGTTGGGACCATGGCAGCCCCTCTCCTAGGTTGGGAAAATATTAGTTTTGATGGTGCAGCTAAGGATAACACGATAGCTATAGGCAGTGGTTTTCTCGAAAGTTATTTCAAGGGGAATATCCTCCATTGGAAGCTAGAGGATATCAGAATGGCTACTAACAATGAAATTGAAGACCTGGCTATCATACAAGGTTCTCCTAATGCTTGGGAGAATGGGGTTAGAAATATAATAATTGAGTATAATTCACAAATTATTGTAAGGCTTTTGGATGCTAGTAGAAATTTCAAACCAAAGGCTTGGAAGATAAGAAACATTGTGAGGTAAATTAATTCCATTTGGCAGTAGTTCGAGGATGACATCCTGGTCTATGTTGACAGATGAAATAATGCAGTGGATGAATTTTTACCTAAACATGGCAGTTAAAGTCCGATTGGATACATACTAAATTCTAAATAGGATAGGGACACTTATGAATGGCATGAGGTGAAGCAAATGGTTCTTAAATTGACTAGCAAAGATTTAGCAAAGGATGAGGATAGGTCCAGAGCCACTGAGTCTTGTGAATCAGTGGAGGATGGAAAATTATTTGTTAGGTTTTGTGCTACCTCTTTCAACACTCTTTAGCCCTTTTTGGGATAGCATGGGTAGTGTTCGTAGGTCTATCAAGCCTGCTAGATTTATTAGAATTAGTGTAAAGCAGAAATGGGAACAAATTCAAAGTTTCTACTCTATAGATGGTACTCAATTTTTTGTTATTTTTGGAGATGTTAATATGAGTTTTATTTGGATTTCAGGGCTTATCGAAAGTGGCAAACCTATAAATGTAATTTGATTCTTATTTTATCAATATAATTGTTTACCTTTTCAAAAAAATTTAAGAAAACAAAAAATGATGTGGTTTTAAGTTGCTAAGTTATATAGAGATAGAATACATAGAAATATTTAGCAAGAATGAAATTAATACATAGAAATATGTCTAGTATTCTGATATAGTGATCCATTATAAAATTTCACCATGGACAAATTATATAATTATTTTCATGGTTACAATAGCGATAATGAATCAGATTTTTTATTTTATTTTATTATGTTTTATTTTTTTATTTTTTGAGGAATTAGTAATTGGTTATATTTTTTTATCACGTTATCCTGATATCGAATATAGGATTGAATAAGTTTGAATCATATATTTACTATCATTATAACCTTCAATTACATCAAATAAGATTTTTAAGATAAATAATTGATCAGACACTAGAGGACCTGTTGCTACAACTCCTAATAAGTTTGAAAGATATCAAGGAATAACATTGAGAATTAGGACCTGTTGCTACAACTCCTAATAATTCTAAAAGCAGATGTTAAGGAATGACATTGATAATTATGGAATTACAAGTTTAACCATCCTTCTTAGAACAATTTGGAATACTATCATGCAAGATTTTGTATATAAACATATATGCTCCACGCAACTAATGAACTTGTAGCAGAAATTGTTGCAATCAAAAGAGGTAATTATACATCAAGTTCATGTTTATGCGATGGTATCCAAAGTTAAGTGGATTATAATATGATAAAAATATTTAAATTTTAATAAACATGAAGAACCATGTCGACATTTAAATTCTGTTGTGATACACACAACCAAGGTAGACACATCCTAGGGTTGAACTAGGTATATTCCAATATTTGACAAACACGTGTGGCTTGCAAATTGCAGAGACATGTACTTCTTACACAAAAATCCTATAATTTAGGAGGTTCTCCTCAACTAGGTGTTCGTGTTCGGTGAGAAGACTCTCTAACTTTTGTGGTGGTGTCATCACCACGTCATGTCTAAGAAAACTAGATCCACTATCAGGATTGAATTCAATTTCTATGTATAATATTTACTCGCCTTGACCCTAACCGTGTCCACCTATAATGTGTGTATGTCTATCTCAGACCTCTCAGATTGAGGGTAGACTGTTAGCTATTGGAACCCTCAACTCGGTGTTCGTATCTGAACTCTACGGTATCACCGTCAACATCAATTCGAGCTTTTAAGGGAGTTTCATCATGTCGTGTTAATAATATATATATATATATATATATATATATATATATATATATATATATATATATAGACAGAGATAGAGAGAGAGAGAGAGAGAGAGAGAGAGAGAGCATGAGTTCTTCCTTAGATAAGGAAAAAATTAATGCTACATGGTGGAGGAAGGGGATACATTTCTTATAATTTTATTGTCACATGAGGTTACACATGGATTGTGCTGTGAATTTCTTTTAATTTACCCTTTGCATGTACCTAAAAAAATTACCCTAAAGGAAAAATTACATGACACTTAGAGAGAGTAACATAGTGTAAGAAAGAGTGGATTATATATATATATATATTGGCATACTATGAGACTTGCATGTTAATGGATTTGACCCAACCTTAAACTTATGGATCTTGGATGATCTAGTGTAAGAATGAGTGGAAATATATATATATATGAGGCTTGCATGTTAATGGATTTGATCCAACCTTTAAATCATGGATTTGTGTTGGAAATGTGAGCAAGATTTGTTGTCATTCATGTTAAGAGTTGTCAAGAGTTTGTTGGTTAAGTTTCATCATCATTAATGTCACCAGGTGGTTTTTCTAGAAGGTAAGAAAGAGGTTTAAAGGAATAGGATATAATATTTATCTTTAATATTATATGCCTAAGGAGGCCTAAAAGGTTGAAGACCCAAGGAAGGAGAAGTAGGTTTAAAAGGCAATAATAATATTATAATATTCCAGGTTACAGGTTGAGATGAAGAGAACAGGTCCAAGGAGTAATTAAAAATAATTTATTCCTCGAAAGACCCTTTGAGTAGTTTGCAAACTATTTAATTTATTTATTTAAATTTAAATATTCTAACCGAAAGGTTAAAATTTAAATTTAAAATAAATTTGGGCGCTAAAGTTAAAGATTATAAAATAATTTATTAATTCAATTTTTTAAATTCAAAATTTTAATTAAAAGGCCGAAGTCAAAGTGCATAAGCCAAAGTGTATATAAAGGGGGACTTAATATTTTAATTAAGTCATCCATGCATAATTCGATAACACAAAGTCTAAGAAATTCGTGCACTGGTTGTGGTGAGAAAGAATGGATTTTCTGTGATTAAAAGCTTTGGAGGGTGGACAAAGGTTTAAATACATGTGGCACATTTAGTGCATATCCATAGTGTTGGTTAGTGTAGTTGGTGACCAAGGTAGACTTAAGATGTTCGCAAGGCAGAGGTCGAGTTTTCAAATCCCCATGTAGTCATTTTTGGAAGGGCAAAACTATTTTATTTTTTGATCACCGAAAATTACGGAGATAACAAGAAAAGTCGCTCAAGTGTTTAAACTTGTGTGGGTGTGTGGTCCAATAACTGTCTAGCTTCATATAGAGAACAACAGTGACAACGAGGTCACAGGTTCAAAGCGTAGCCAAGGCATGCACTATCCTTTTTGCATGTGGGCCAAGGTACAAGGTATGCATTAAATTTTTTATTTAATTATTGATAGTGCCAAGGTTGTGGAGAACTTTAAGGCCATGTGAGTTTAGGTAGCACCTTGGGAAAGTAGGGAGTTATAAGAAATTTTATAGTTAATATTATTTTGTGCTTTGAAAAATTAAATAAGGGTTGGAGCTATAAGGGTATCTTATTTGTTAGATTATTTTGTGATTTGAAAATTAAATAGAGGTTGGAGTAATAAGGGTTAATAAAGGGATTAGTTATTATAGGTTGAAAATTATCATTGGGAGTTTATAAAGTGATTGCAAAAGAACTTGATCTTCTATAAATTGATTAATTTGGAGTTGATAAAGAAAATTTGATTTCTGTGTTGAGAAATATTTTGATAAGTTTGGATATAATAAGGTGTACTCGAGTCTTGCTTATTTTTGTATGGTAAAATAATTTTGAGGTAAATATTTGAGTGGATATTTTTGATATCTAACCATTGAAATTGGCCAAGAGGTTGATTGTGATTGAGACCGAATTTGAGGTCAAATATTCATAAAAAAAAAGGTATGGGCACATCTTCCTTATGAGTGAAATATTGTTGGGTTGAATGTTGTAAAATATAAAGTTAGAGTGAAAAGATTTGTTTGATAAGCATTGTTGAGTGAGTTTTCATATACATGGTTGGTGAATGTTTGTGAGAACAATTGAGTGTAAAATTGAAAACTATCTTGAACTAGGATTTTGTGGAAAAATATTAGTATCATTATTATGTGAGATTGTTTGATAAGTATTGTTGGAAATATTTGAGTAAGATTTCATGTACATGATTAGTATTTGTGAAAATATCATGAGTATCATTGTTATATAAATTTAGAATCATCTTGAGTCTAGGGTTGAGATTCATTGTGTAAGTTGTTGAAAGTAAATTGAAACACTTGGTTAGGGTTTGTAAGCAAGTTGTGTTTCATTGAGTGAATGGTTGAATGAAGTTGGTTAATCATTATTGATTGGATGCATTCGAGTGATAGTTCAAGTTCTGTAAAAAAAATTATTCTTTATTTCTGAATTGATTTGAGAGAAAGTTTGAAAGTGATTGAGTGTTTTATGAGTGTGAAATATTTTGGGTCTCTAATAATTATCTATATGATTTTGTGGGTTAAAAAAAGTTCTGAGTGAAACTTTTTATGTTATTGAAGAGGTTTTTTGAAAGAGATTAATCTGAGTTTTGTATGCAAGTTTTGTAATTGATTTGAATAAGCTTTTGTGAAATCTAGTGGATAGATTTGAGTAAGTCTTAGAAGGGACTTAAGGATAGATTTGAGTAAGCTTTTGTGAGATCTTAATGATAGATGTGAGATTTTGTGGAAGCTTACAAGTAGATTTGAGGTATGTCTTGGTGAAGACTTATGGATATATTAGTGTGAGCTTTTGTGGAAGCTTACAATGCATATTTGGAACAAGTATTGGTGAAGACTTGTTGAGCAGATTGGACAAGTTCTAGGGAGGACTTGTTGAGCAGAATTGAGGTAAGTCTTGGGGAAGACTTGTTGAGTAGATTGGACAAGTTATAGGGAGGACTTGTTGAGAAAAATTGAGGTAAGTCTTGGTGAAGACTTGTTGAGCAAATTGGACAAGTTATAGGGAGGGCTTGTTGAGCATATTTAAGGTAAGACTTTGAGAAGACTTGAGAGCGGTTTGATTGATTTATTTGTTCAAGATTTGTGTTAAGTCTTGGGGAAAATATAACAGAGCATATTTGTACTAGACCGAAGGACAATTTTTAGTACAAATTTAAGATAGAGATTAAGCAGATTTGTGCTAGATCAAACTTTGTGCTAGATTGAAGTATAATATTTAGTACAAATTTGTGATAGAGACTGAGAAAATTTGTGCTAGACTGAAGGACAATGTTTAGTGTAGATTTGAGATAGATATTGAGCAGATTTGTTCTAGATCGAAGGACTATATTTAGTGTAGATTTAAGACATAAATAAGAGCAAGCTTTGGAGGTGATAGTACATACGACAGTAGTCTCTAATGGATATAGTTCCATTAGCCAGGGTAGTGAGGACATGTCTTTTGAGTGAGGATAGAGGTATTTAGTGGAGAGATATCCACAAGCCAATGCAATGGAGGTGGTAGTCTTCTAGAGGATCACCAGCCAGAACAAAGGAGAAGGAGTTCTCCTATGGATAGAGATCATGAACTTGATTAGGGGATTGGTGTCTCCTTTGGATAGAGGTCCATAAAAATTATAATAGGGAAGGATTCCCAAGAGATTTATTGAGAAAATTTTAGTGAAATATTTTCTTCATGGAGTAGCCCACATTGGGTAAACCATGTTAAACTGGTGTTTCTATCATGTGTGTTGATTTATGCATTTCTTTGATTAATTCTCTTAATATCCCTATTTATATATTACATAATATTATTTGGGAAAGAAAAGTAAAAATTGGTCTTATACTTTTCACCCCCCCTTTTAGTATAATCTTATGTTCTTCAGTTAGTATCAGAGTGGGTTCCTTAAGAAGATTTTAATAGCTTAAAGGAAAAACTTACAAGAACACATATGAATTCTCAGAGTAGATATTTAGATAATAAGACACCATGTTTTATGGGAACAATTATGCAATTTGAAGTGTGAGAATGAATATTTACCTAATGACACAAGGAAATGATATATGGTAAGCAGTTGAGGATGGGTACATACCACCAGCTACTTCACCTATAGATAAATATAGTAAGCTCCTACAACTGAATAATTCAAAGGCAATGAATGTAATCTTAAATGGTTTGTGTAAAATAGAGTTTATAAAAGTTATGCATTGCACATCAGCAAAATAAATTTGGAATAAGCTAAAAAATGTATATGAGGGAGACAAAAAGGTTAGGATGGCAAAATTACAAAATCACAAGAGAGAATTTGAAGATCTAAAGATGAAGGATGAGGAAAACATTGCTATATATCTTCTTCATGTGGATGAGGTTGTTAACTGCATGCAAGAACTTGGTTTAAATTTTTAGAAACAAATATTTATCAAAAGGTTTTAAGGTCACTCCCTAAGAGGTATAGTGAAAATATTTCAGCCATAGAAGAGTCAAAAGATATTGAAATTTTGACAATGGATGAGTTGCATGGAATTATCACAAATTTTGAGATGAGAATAAAAGAAGAGTCTATTCCCAAAAAATAAGCAGACTTAAAAGTTACAAAGAAGACAAAGGGGAAGAAATCATATTCAAGTAATGAGTTATCCAGTGATGAAGAAGCAAACTATGGCAGAAGGAACAAGGACACAAGAAAATATAAAGGTATAAAAATAGTTAAGTGTTTTAAATGTAGAAAATATGGTCACGATGCAACTGATTTTCCAGAAGCTGGAAATAGCAGTGATGATGAGAAACGAGATCATAAGAACAGGGAAGCAGGAAAATACAGGTATCAAAATAGAAGCAAGGATGGACAAAGCAAGCAAGGAAAAAAGTTTTTCCAAAGGCATAAGAAGATATTTTATGCAAATAAGGTAGGTAAGATTTCTAGTGATAGTGATGGAAGGTCCTCAAATAATTAAGAAGAAGAAATTAAATTTTTGACAGTAGAAAAAGAAGATTTTAAGAAAAAGGTAAAGAGAGGTCCAATAATTCTCAAGTTTTTTAGGTGTGGTAACTTTGGTCATCTTGAAGATAGTTGTACAAGGAATGGATTCAATTTTAGTGAAGATGAATATGAATATTCTAGTGAAGGTCTAGAAGAAGACAGTTTTCTTTTGGCTATTGAATAAGAAGGAAGTTATCCTATTGAAGATAGATCAGAAAGGAATGAAGACAATCTTAAAAAAAATTAATAAATGAAAAATCAGAGGAAGGAGAAGTTGATATTCAGGGTGAGCTTATTTCTACCCTTGATGCATTAAGAAAGTTAAGAAACTAGACCTTAAAACTCAAGCTTTAATTTCAAGAATGTGATAAAGAGAGAAAATCTTATAGAATATCTAACCAACTTAATAGCTACGACAAGGAAATTTAAAGAGAGGTCAGAAGCAAAGGTTTTAGAATGTGAAAGATTAGAGCATGAGGTGGCTTCACTAAGGAAGGAATTAAAAGAGTCTAAAAACAAGCTAAAAAGATTTGGGAGAAGCTCAAAGACTTTAGATAACATTATCAAGGTACAAAGATCTTCATCAAACAAGACAGGACTTGGTTTTAAACAGGAATATAGATAACAACGAGATGATTCAATCTCAAGCTTCTAAGAAGAATAAGCTTAAGAAGAAGAGAGTGTAAGGGAGAGTGACAATTTTGAGGATAAGTTGGACAATAGAAAGTTCAATAAGAAAATGAACAGTGCACAAATGAGTAATATATGGAATAGGAAACCACACAGGGTAGAAGAGACTAAGATACCAATGGGTTCAAGGCAAGGTTTCTTCAAATGGCATTGCTTCTCATGTCACAGGTTTGGTCACAAGGCTTCACAGTGCGGACACATGAAATATAGAGATATGGTTTCAGAAGTGGGTATATAGTTCAAGGGTATTGCCACTCTTGTAATCATTTTGGTCATAAAGTAGTTAATTGTAGGGTTCATGACATGAATGGATATGGATTGACCATGAGACTAGAACATTTGCACATTCAAGTAATAACAACATTAAGTTTTATAAATACAATAATGTTGGGCATATAGTCAAGTGGTGTAGAGCATAAATTCCAGAGACAAGTAGGAACATGAACAGTTAGAGAAATTAGTAGGATCAATCAAGGAAGAATATGAATAAAGGTAAAGATCAGTGTATTTTGAGAGTAGAGATACTCCCTACCCAAAATTAACCTCCTAAAATAAAGGAGGTTGGAAGGGGCTAGGCTAAGAGTCTTATTCTTAGCCCCAAGCCCCAAAGGTGGCCCTTTGTCATTGATAACAAAGGGGGAGAATTTAGTTATGGGGAGAGCATTCAGTCAAGGGGAGCAGTTTCTCAAGGGGAGTAGAATTGAAAAAGATAAAATAAATGGATAAAGGAAAAAATGTTACCATAAATGATAAAGGAGATTTGTGTTGGAAATATGAGCAAGATTTGTTGTCATTGATGTCAAGAGTTGTCAAGAGTTTGTTGGTTAAGTTTCGTCATCATTAATATCACCAGGTGGTTTTTCCAAAAGGTAAGGAAGAGATTTAAAGGAATAGGATATAATATTTATCTTTAATATTATATGCCTAATGAGGCCTAAAAGTTTGAAGACCCAAGGAAGGAGAAGTAGGTTTAAAAGGCAATAATAATATTTTAATATTTCAGGTTACATATTGAGATGAAGAGAACTGGTGCATGGAGTAGTTAAAAATAATTTATTCCTCGAAAGACCCTTTGAGCAGTTTGAAAATATTTAATTTAATTTATTTAAATTTAAATATTTTAACCTAAAGTTTAAAATTTAAGTTTAAAATAAATTTGGGTAACAAAGTTAAAGATTATAAAGTAATTTATTAATTCGAATTTTTAAACTCAAATTTTTAATTAAAAGGCTCACATTGAAGTGCATAAGCCAAATGTATATATAGGGGGACTTAATATTTTAATTAAATCCTCCATGCATAATTTGATAACCAAAAGTCTAAGAAAATCGTGCGCTGGTTATGGTGAGGAAGAAAGGATTTCGTGTGATTAAATGCTTTGGAGGGCAAGCAAAGGTTTAAATGCATGTGGTACATTTAGTGCATGCCCATAGTGCTAGTTAGCATAGTTGGTGACCAAGGCAGACTTAAGTCATTCGCAAGGAAGAGGTTGAGGTTTCAAATCCCCATGCAGTCATTTTTGGAAGGGTAGAATTGTTTTATTTTCTGATCATCAAAAATTATGGAGATAACACGTTAAGGTGCTCAAGTGTTTAGACTTGTGTGGGTGTGTTGATCAATGGTTTCCTAACTTCTTCTAGAGCACAACGGTGAAAGTGAGGTTGCAGATTCAAAGCACATCCAAGGCATGCGCTATCCTTTTTGCATGTGGGTCAAGGTACAAGGTATGCATTAAATTTTTTATTTAATTTTTGATAGCACCAAGGTTGTGGAGTGCTTTAAGGCCACGTGAGTTTAGGTAGCACCTTGGGAAAGTTGGGAGTTATAAAGTATTTTATAGTTAATATTATTTTGTGCTTTGAAAAATTAAATAAGGGTTGGAGCTATAAGGGTATTTGATATGTTATATTATTTTGTGATTTTAAAATTAAATAGAGGTTGGATTAATAAGGGTTAATCAAGGGATTAATTCTTATAGGTTGAAAATTATCATTGGGATTTGATTTTGAAAAAACTTGGTCTTCTATAAATTGATTAATTTGTAGTTGATAAAGAAAAATTCATTTCTATGTGTTGAGAAATATTTTGATAAGTTTGGAGATAATAAGGTGTACTTGAGTCTTGCTTATTTTTTTATGGTGAAATAATTTTGAGGGAAATAATTGAGTGAAGATTTTTGGTATCTAACCATTAATATTGACCAAGAGGTTGATTGTGATTGAGATAGGTTTTGAGGTAAAATATTCAACAAAACAAAAGGTATGGGCACATATTCCTTGTGAGTGAAATATTGTTGGGTTGAATGTTGTGAAATGCAAAGTTGAAGTGAAAAGGTTTGTTTGATAAGCATTGTTGAGTGATTTTTCATATACATGATTGGTGAATGTTTGTGAGAACAATTGAGTGTGAAATTGAGAACTATATTGAACTAGGGTTTGTGGAAAAACATGAGTATCATTATTATATGATATTGTTTGATAAGCATTGTTGGAAATATTTGAGTAAACTTTCATATGCATGATTAGGGTTTGTGAAAACATCATGAGTATCATTATTATGTGAATTTGGAATCATCTTGAGTCTAGGATTGAGATTCATTGTGTGAGTTGTTGAAAGTAAAGTGAAACGCTTGGTTAGGGTTTGTAAGCAAGTTGTATTTCATTGAGTGAATGGTTGAATGAAGTTGGATGAGCATTATTGATTGAATGCATTGGAGTGATAGTTCAAATTCTATGAAATAAATTATTCTTTATTTTTGGATTGATTTGAAGGAAAGTTTGAAAGTGATTGAGTGGTTTGTGACTGTGAAATATATTGAGTATTTAATCATTCTCTATATGTTTTTGTGGGTTAAAAAAAATTGTGAGTGAAACTTGTTTATGATATTGAAGAGGTTTTTTTAAAGAGATTAAGATGAGTTTTGTATGTAAGTTTTTTAATTGTTTTGAATAAGATTTTTTGAAAGTTAGTGGATATATTTTATTAAGTCCTAGAAGGGACTTAAGGACAGATTTGAGTAAGCTTTTGTGAGATCTTAAGGACATATTTGTGTGAGATTTTATGGAAGTTTACAATGCATATTTGGAATAAGTCTTGGTGAAGACTTTTTGAGTAGATTGGACAAGTTCTAGGGAGGATTTGTTGAGAATAATTGAGGTAAGTATTGATGAAGACTTGTTGATAATGTTGGACAAGTTTTAGGGAGGACTTATTGAGAAGAATTGAGGTAAGTCTTGGTGAAGAATTGTTGAGAAAATTGGACAAGTTCTAGGGAGGACTTGTTGAGAATATTTGAGGTAAGTCTTTGAGGAGACTTGAGAGAAGTTTGATTGATTGATTTATTCAAGATTTGTGTTAAGGCTTGGGGCAAATATAGAAGAGCAATTTTATGCTAGACCGAAGGATAATGTTTAGTGCAAATTTGAGATAGATATTGAGCAGATTTGTGCTACATCAGAGGACAGGGTTTAGTGCAGATTTGAGACAAAGGTTGAGTAGATTTGTGCTAGATTGAAGGACAATGTTTAGTGCAGATTCGAGAGAGATATTGAGCAAATTTGTGCTAGATAGAAGGATAGTGTTTAGTGTATATTTAAAATACATATTGAGCAGATTTATGGTAGATCGAAGGACTGTATTTAGTGTAGATTTGAGATAGAGCTGCGAGTAAGCTTTGGAGATGACAATGTAGAGGATAGTAGTCTATAGTGGATAGAGTTCCATTAGCAATGTAATAAATGCACAAGTGTGCAATGATATTTTTGCAATGTAAATGTGCATTGTTGTCCCTATGTACATGTGTCATTAGAATAGGAATATGAAGAATCATAGGAAGAGTTTAGGTCAAGAAACACCATATGAAGAGTCACATTCCATCCTATATATGGATGTCCAATTGTAATAGAGAAGCAATACATAGGAAAGATCAGGAGATGGGACATCACCCATGGATCAATAAAAGGTGATGTAATATGATATATTTGAGGTCATTTATTCAACAAGAGTTTATTGTATTTTTCAGCATTTTCCATTAGTAATATTGGAGTTATTTCATATTTTGAATATAAGATTATTTGTTTAGAATTATTATTTCCTTCATATTTATTTAGTATTATTTATTTAGTGCCCATATTGTTGAGTGATTATTCATCAAAATCTAACAAGAAGGCATCGAAATGAGATTTTCTACAAAAAAGGTCTTGGCAAGGTCCAAGTCAATATTGTTCCTATCAAGGAGAAGAAGAAACAATGAATCACATATTAGTTTGCTATAATTTCTTGAGAAAAGTATGGAGGTCTATTATACCCATGACTACAAGGAAGGGATAGTGGCCGCTAAAGAACCTATTGGACAATATGTGACAATGGTTAAAAGACAAAGGCTTAAATGAATATAGGTGTATTCCATTAATATTGGCATGTGGTCTATCGTTGGCAAGAAATTATATGTTTTTTGAGAGCAAGGAAATTATACTTATACAAGTCTAAGAAAAGATCCAATCTACTTATGAAGAAATAAAAAATCCCAAAAATTAAATATTTGAAGACAAGTTGGCCAATTAATAGTGGATATTACAAATCCTTGGGATTTTTTTTTGAATGGATATTGTCAAGACAATCTAGATAGATGTGTGTTGGGTGTGTTATATCAAGATGAAAAAAACATATCAATTTTAAATTAGTTCTCAGTGAAGGTACCAATAATGTGGTAAAGTGGAAGAATTTAATATTTTTATTAAGAATGGTAGTGGAATAGGGAATAATAAAACTTCAAGTGTTTTGTGACTCAAAATTGGTGGTGGATTGGGATTTAGGTTTAATAGATATGCAAATTGGAATGCTTAGGCATTATTATGCGCAAATAAAATTGCTAGAAGCATCATTTGCAAAGATATGTTATAAACATATTAATAGATAACTGAATGAGGAAGTAGATGGTCTATAAAAAGTTACCTTAAATATTCTATTTGGTACTTGGTTAAATGTAGTGTCTGGGATTGTGATTCCACCATGGTTTGCACTCTTTTGATATTTTTTCTCTTATGATAGAAGTCATGGTTTAGGAAATATTTTGTGTTCTTTCTTATATCATTTGATTATTAAGGTCATATATATAATATGACTGATGGCTACCTGGTTGAAGTAATAAAGATGACACTTTGTAAGATGAATGAAGGATGGAAACAAGTTGTTATTATTGTGATGGTTCTAATAGATTTTTCAAATAAATTTGAATCATTGTTTGGATATTCTAGAATATCTTTAAATAGGGATGTTTTAGTAAGCCTTATATGAGGTTCTACAATATTCATCTCATTGTAATATTTTTTCAAACTTTAAAATAAAAGTTATAGATTTTTTTGAGGAAAAAATATATACTTAATATTTTTATATACATATATCGTTAAAACACATTATCGTCAAATTAACCCATTTTTAGAGAGTGGAACCCATATAATGCTTATTTCTAATGCATTACATATTCATAGCAATGAATTTCACTCTATATTAGTATTTTGTAGGTATACTTTTATGTTTTTAGACTTACTTATGGAAGAGGCTAACTTTTAACTTTTCTTAAAAGAAAGATCTTCCTGACTATCATAGCTATATACATTCCATTAACATTAATAATTTTTTAATAAATATTATATTTAATTTTTTTATGATAATTAATGCTAAGGATTATTTAAAAGCATGTATGAAATGCACAAATTTAATATATTATAATGCATGTTTTTTATTAATTTATTTTTTATCAATAAATGCTTTAAAATTTTTATTTATAATTAAATATATATTTTTAATTTATTATATATAAAGAAAAGTTTATGATACAAAATTTTCATCCAATTTTCATGTGTAAAATGAGAAGATATGATCTAGCCTTGTTTATCTAACTCGAGCTCTCTCTTGATTTCTAAGTGATATAAGTAATATCTATATATCTATATCTATCTCTCTATATAATATGTATTACTACTTAAAAAAAATTGAATCTTCTCCACACATAACACTAATTACAATTATACCACCTTTAACACTTTTGTTTGTAATGATTTAGGTAACATAATTGACTTATATAAATTATATTGGTTGGGAGATGTTTAGAATCTATGATATATATCATCTACAATGTTTCTTGCAACAATATTTGCTTTTTATAATACCATTGATGTGCAGTATATGTGTAACATCAATGTAGAACAATAATGATGTGTAACAATAAATTAAAATATAAATAATTTCAAATAACACTTTCACAAATTGATAAACAATTAATTTATTTTTTAACTTACATAATTAAATATTTATCCACTAAAACTTTTACACACTAACAACAATTAATATTTAACCATATATCTATTCAGTTCCAAAAGGACTGGGTGGATTGGTAAGTTCTAGTTCATACTCAGAGGAGACTCAGGTTCAAACCTTGGAGGTAAGCCTTTCTTGGGGTAAAGGTAGTAGACTATCTTGACTCTATTGAGTGCACACTAGCCCAACTATGGAGGTTCCAATCCCAAGACATGGGTGGTAACCCTCATGTCTGAGTCATTAATAATGTGGTGAAGTAGGGTTTATAGAGGTAGATCCAAGAATTTGAACCAGGTTTGATAGTAAAAAATGAAGAGAAGTTACTGATTTTCTTAAAAAAAAACTATGTATTTATTTACTTGCATAATTGTTTACTTTATAAAACTGTATACAAGAGAATTTATATAGTCTAAAATTTTTAAATCTATTTGTAGTGGGGAAAAACGCCCTACTGCGTACAATTCCCAAAATATTATATATGCAAGAGAGGGAAGAGAAAGCCTTATGGGGTGAACCGTAGGGGCTTCATTGTTCTCTACACTTGATGCTAAAGGGGGAAGGGTTCACCAGGAACGGTTTAAGGACTCACTCTAAGTCCATAGGGATCTCAATAATATCTGATGTATTTGATTCAATACAAACACATATATTTTATCTTTTTAGATCTATGCTATAAAAGATAAAGGACAATGCATAAATACATAATGCAGGAATACAAGGTCTAACCCTAGAATGATTTTTTCTTTGAATGCTTTCTAACCTAGGGTTCTAAACAAACAAAATTTTTAATAAAGGGTTCAAGAAGAAATGCACAAACAAAATTATCCCCAAGTGTACACTATATGCTTTTTATCTTTCAAATACCTAGAAATAATTAAATATACTTAATAAAATTAGATCTAGTATTTATAACAAAAGTAAAAGCACCCAAAAATGAGCCTAAAATACTAATCAGAATACTTAGCTAGATTATCCAATGATTTATCTTTGCTTTTATCTCTTTGTCCAATGCTATCAATAATACCTGTTCCTACAAGATAACTCAAAAAATACTTGAAAATGGAATCAACGTTAGGGGGCTTGCTTAGTCCACTATACAACAGTGCTCAGAGGTGCAACATTCAATCCCATTAGTTACTTCTAGCTAACCTTTGATAATTAAAAGCATAAATTGACCTTTGGAGTAAAATAAACATTAATGCAATATAGCAGAACATAATGTAAAAATAACAAAATAAAATATGCCACTATGCTCTAGACACAATTTAGAATGCAATGGAGAAAACATGGACAACATATTACCCGCAGTTTGATCTCAGGTGAAATCACACCCCGTAATGGACGACCGCGATAATGCCAGATGAAGTCGTACCCCGTAGTAGACCGAGCATAATTTCGCATGAACTATGCAAAAAATAAAATATGAATGCAAAATTCTAATCACGTGTTTCAGAAAACTTAAATGTACATGTAGAAGAGCGAATTCACCTGGTAGAGAGTGCAGAAGCAAAATAGAAGGGTTTTAGATCTTTCAGATGGTCAATATCTCCTTAGGGCTCTAACAACAATCCACCAAGAGCAAGGAAGAATGATGCAGTAGACAATCAAACTCCAAACTTCAAAGTTGCTTGCGAGAGAAGAAGAAGAAGGATGCTAACCGAACAAAAATACTTTGCAAAAAATAAAATGCGAGCAATAAAATCATTAAGTGCCGAATAAAATGAGTGCGTGTTAACTTGTATTTTATCATGTCATCATGTGTGAAAAGTGAATTCAAACCCTCCTTATATAGCAAATTTAAAGGTAAAAAAAGAGAGAAAACCAAGGAAGGCCAACGTAAAACACACCAACCCTAAAAAATTAGGGTTTTAATGCTTCAAATCCTAAAAATGCGAAATCATGCCTCATCTAAATCGACCGCGATATTGCAATGCAAAGTCGCCCTCCGTCAAGGATCGAACGGAATTTTGTATAAAGAGGGAAAAGAAGCAAAACAAATAGGGGAAAGCCTTACCCTTACCTTAGGCAAGTCTAAGGGTTCCCTTAAAGAGCTCAGGGAAGATTATCAACTCAAATGGATCAATTTTCTATGTCTACACTCTTGTATTTCATAAATACATATTAATTGCGACCCATAATCGACGTGTCCATCATACTTAATAAAGTCTAAATCTTGTGTGATGTATGATCTTTGTAAGCCTTAGTTCACATCATCGTGCATATAGATTAATTCTTAGAGAATAATGTCCAATGTAACAGGGTTTGCGCACCCTATTGGCTGGGTCAGCAAGGTTATGCATAATGGGTTGGACTCAAAATGTATTTGTAAAAAATGGTGGTTCCTAATACAAATCAAGGTGAATCATGGAGAAACATAAGAAAATCAAATCCAACATCTTCACACCAAAATTTTGGGTATTTGAAGCCCTAAAATGTAAGGTCATATTTGGGGACACTTTTGACCTAATAAATCATTATAACTTCATAGAAACACCACCGTTAGATCAGTATTGAAAATATCTTTCCAACGAGTACAAATATACCCATGTTTGGATATATTGTGGTGAATTGACCCTAAGACAAAATTGGTCATGAAAATTTCAGGTGAATGGGCCAACATCGAGGGTCCTCATATTCGTCAATTTCCAATTTTGAAAATCCTAATATTCGCCCAATTTATGAATATTCGCCACTGTGCATAACCCTGGCTAGGTGTGCGAACACACACCCGCACCGGTTCACGATCAGGTACAACTGAGCTGAACCCCATTCGAACCCTTTTTGACAAGGTTTAGCTTGGGCTGAACCCTGTCAATCAGGGTTCTTCCAAGCTGAACCCTATGGCCAATTAGGGTTCCGCCAACTGAACCCAGCTCAATTTGGGCATTAACATAGGAAAAAATCGATTTATTTATTTATTTTTTATTTTTTTAAGGTGGGCCAACCACACCCAACGCATACTAGCTAAAACAAATTATTCAAAAAAAATTAAAAAATATTTTAATTTTTAAAAAAGTTTAAACTTTGAAGTTTTTATAAATTATAATTTAAAGTTTAGTGAGTATATGCTAAACATTTTTATTTATTAAAAAATTATCTCAGCAAGAGGCTTGTCAACTTCAAGCAAGCATCATGTGATGTGGAGAGACCCAACGTAAGATTGGATTCTTATTCTAAATAAGGACTATTAATAAATTTAAACAAAGTAGAGACATGCAAGCCTAATTCAAGACGAGGAAGCCATAATGGCTTTTCCATTGTGAATGACAAAAAGTGGGTGTCAATTATCACATGCTCCTATAAGATTATAAGTACTAATCTTTGATGCTTATACACAATACAACATACATAGAAAATCCTATAGAAAACAAGTTTAAAGTCCTTCTTGGTTAAAGGAGTTTTCAAAACTTCTAATCCCATTTCATCCTTATAGAACATACAAATAGAACTTATTTAAACTTAGAACATACATGCTAGAGGGCCTAGACGATGATGACGAAGAATATGATAAATGAGAGTCAAATATCATATATTTGATGTTATCTTTGTACATGTCAACCACTATATAACATATACTTATAGTATATTGTTATCTCTTAACTCTTTATGACTTGACATCCTATCATTTTCATCATAAATATCATATATCAATGTACTTTTATGATGTTATATTTAAATACTTTGCAATGTGCATAATTTATTCTATATTAATATAAACCTGCCTGCACTCGGTAAACCGTATTTTTGACGGGGCAGTATTTGCACGCACACCCGCGATTCCCGCACCCGCACACGCACACGCACACGTGCACCCCGATTCCTGCACACGCACCTGCTAACCTTGATAATTTCCTATATCTAATTTGCAAGATTAAACCTATTTTATCCTTTTCTGTTTCCCTTAATTTTCGGGTGACATGAAAAACGTTGAAGAACAAACATTCCTGACAATGCATTCTGAATGTCTGCTTTCGTGTGGGACGGTGCTTTATGCGGCCAACTTGCAGGTGAAATCTATATAAGTCAGTCTGTAAATAAATGAAATGGGGAACTCAGGAAACCCTGTGGACTCCTTTAAATATTACCGACGACGTGGCGTCCAAAGGTCCCCCACACAAGATATGCACGTATGCCTCACGCAACGTCACTGAAACTGATACCGCAACTTTCGGTCTTCACTTTGGAAGTACCGACGGTCAGGCGGAAACATAGATCTGACCTTACACCTTCCCGTGATGCAATCTCCATAGGCCATGTGGAAACAAATGTCAGAGGAGATATTGCAAGCCGACTAAACTTGAAACCTCAATAAATGCACATGGGAATAAGGGTCAGGTTCATGTTTTCAGGTTCATGTTTTCAGGTTCTTTTCTCTTTAAATCTAGACAATAGGTATTATCCTAGGGTTTGATAAATAGGTATGCTTATTAATCCATTAACTTTTAAGATTATACAAAATCAAAATTTAAAGATGCCTACAATTGTTTTGGAGTATCTATGCACATTGATCGTTCACTACGTGATATAAAGCGAAATTTTCGGAGTTCAATTAGGTTTAATATATGAACTGATACCGTTGACAGATTTAATATTAGTGCAATTTTGAAGGTTTTATGTTGAATTGATATTATAATCAATTTGTGATTGTTTATGTCCTTTTTATGGTATTATATAGTTTAAATGTCCTATACCATATAGTTTGTTTAAATGTCCTATTATTTTGGCCGTAAGAAAACATTCCAATTTATGATCCATTTATCTAAAAAATTATATATTTTCTTATGAACAAAATAATAATTCAAGCTTTTGGATATAAATAATATATTATTTTTTATATTATTATGCATATGCAGCGCAATCACGGAATGATCTTCGTCGTTTCTTTCGTTGTAGAGCTCAGGAAATGACTAGAGGAGGCGTCATGTTTCTGTGCGCAATGGGTCGTCCCAATTCGCAACCTGCAAGCCACCAAGTGGATGCAGAAGGCGAATACTGTGGCCCTGACTTTGAAGCAGCCTGGGACGATCTTATCTCTGAGGTAATGGAGAATTCAATAAACATAGATTTTCTTTTTTGTTGAACTTACAGCGGTTTTAAGTTGAGTTTTTTCAATCCCCTTCCATTACAGGGTATTGTGAATGCGGAAGTTAGAGACAGCTTCAATCTGCCCTGGTATTTTCCCAGCGCAGAAGAAATGAGACGAGCAATTGAGGAGACCTCTGAATTCGAGATAAAAACTTTGGAAGTGGTGACGGGAGTGCCATGCATGTCCGAAGAAGAATTCGAAAAATGGGTGTGTGATGTCGAAGGTTTTGGAAAGCAGAGTCGAATCTTGTGAGGAGCTTTGTAGGAAGTCTTGTAGAGCACAAAATTGGCTTGGAGAAAGCCGATATGCTTTTCTGTAGATTGCAGAAGAAAGCGAGTGAGTTCCTGGAGAAAGGCATCATCAGGCCTTCCAGATATGTCACTTGCACGGTCGCCTCCCCTAAGAAGACGTGAGCTATTGACGAAGTTATTTGACAATAACGGCACGACAGATATACATGTTAATGGCTTACATGCACTAAGAGTCAAATGTACTTCATCAAATAATTTATTTGACAATAATTATTATTTTTTGAAATAATAAATTGAACAATAATGCACTAAGAGTAAAATGTACTTCATGAAATGCATCTTAGCCGTCTTTAATCCTGAACTGTTACGAAGGAAATTCCATTTTCCTAACAAACTCAAAAACATTATTCAACTTCCATGATTATCGACATGTACTTTGCTCTTCATCCTTATGATATTATGGATTGGAAAGTTAGTCACAACTATATAAATTTTAGTAATTAATAAATAATTAATAAATATATGGTTTAAATTACAAAGGTTTTTTATCAAACTTATTTAAACTCGTTATTGTTGAATATTTTATGACAGTATAGATTGGAGAGTTAGCCACAACTAAATTAATTTTAGTAATTAATAAGTGTATAGTTTAAATTATAGAGGTTGCTTTTACCAAACCTATTTAGGCTTATTATTGTTGACCGGCCCTGAAGCTCGTTATTATTGTTGACCGGCCCTGAGGCTCGTTATTGTTGACCTGCCCTGAAAGGATCATCTGACTTACACTCACACTACTACCTTTACAAATAGGTTGCCCAAGAAAACTTAAGTGTCTTCTTAGTAAATGTCTCGTCAAACAAACACTTAACAATCTACCTAACCCTATGATAGTATGAATTGTTATTATCCTTATCGGCCAAAGGCATGGTAGTATGAATTGTTATTATCCTTGTTTTTTTCTTTCATCTATTCAATTATGTCGAAGGCTGTGTTTTTATACCTTTAACAAGGTTTGTCAAACAAACACTTAACAATCTACCTAACCCTAGGATAGTATGAATTGTTATTATCCCTATCGGCCAAAGGCATGGTAGTATGAATTGTTATTATCTTGTTTTTTTCTTTCATCTATTCAATTATGTCGAAGGTTGTGTTTTTATACCTTTAACAAGGTTTAATGACACGCATAAAAGATTTGATTTTGAATTCGAAATGTATGTGTGGAAGGTGGGTTTGAATTGGTTGCCTGCCTTGAAAAACAAAAACAAAATGTTAATATCAAATGCAAACCTGAGAATTTGAAATTTAAATACTTCAATATATTTTGAATGCAAATAGTTTGATCTGATGTTCATTTCTTTATAAGGATGGCAAGGCCACATGGCAGTCTTTTATCCTATAATCATAATCCGGTAAGGACGAACACAATACGAAATCAAGAGCTGAGTTGCCATTAATCAACTATTTGAAATGTCTAGATTAAGTGATTTGAGTTTTATTCTTCTGAATCAATAAAGGAAGGAAATCAAGAGCTGAGCTACCATTAATCAACTATTTGAAATGTCTTGATTAAGTGATTCGAGATTTATTCTTCTGAATCAATAAAGGAAGGAAATTTAAGCTCCTTTGTAAATTTGACTGTACTCCCGCTATAAGGTCACACATCCACAAACTTTGGTCTTCTCGATTCTAAAAAAACATTTTGATCAAACTAAACTGGGACCCCAAATTTAACTGCACTTTGTTTATCGAGAGTATAGATAGATTTTTGGAAAAGAATCTATTGTTTTGAGATACGCTTTTCTTAATGAATGTTGTTAATGTTTTTTAATTATTCGTATATCTTTTTAAAAATAAATTAATAGTTTAATTTTTAATATTATAAGTTAAAATTTTATTTAAATTTATTTTATTTTTTATTATATTTTTTATAAAAAAATTAAATATAATAAATTTGTTTATATATATATATTTTTGAAGTAAGGCAAAGTATAATGGATGGTACATTTGGGATCATATCAGGCCACAACAAGAGCTCCCTTCCTATGATTTAAACTTGGATAACCTCAATCAATCCAGTCCAACAACATACCACTAAGATGGATATCAATATATATGTTTCATCCTTTTAAAGTCACGGGTCATGTATATAGGTTTTTTAATTTTTTTTTTAAATGTAATTAAACATTATAATAAACATAAAACTTATAACTTCCTTACACCAAAAAAACTAGTAATAACAAAAAAATATATAAATTTTTAAATTTATATATTTTTAATAAATTAATAAAATTAAGGCTATATATCAAGATGTTTTTTTTTTTAATTACAAATATTATAATAAACATATAAACTAATAAAATTTGCTTTAATTACTATATAAAACAAAGTATACGAATTTAATTTCTATTTATATTTATTTAATAAATACCAATTTTTTATTTATTACAAAACACCTTTTAGTTTAAATTGTGATCCTTGTGTGGCATGATATTTTAGGATGTCTTCACCTACTCCTTGGAATCGAGTCATGATTCCCATCATACAGTTCATAACCATAGATAAATTTGACAACCCCCTTCATAGATTTCATATTTCCTTTCTTAATCACCTCCGGGACATCATAAAAGTTAACATCCCTCACTACCTTTTTAGATCCATCAAAATTTCCATCACCAACATTAGGAAGAGAAAATCCTCTCATCCCATCCACAAAGGTCTCCACCTCATCCTTTACAAGCATGCTCTCGATGCCTTCACTAAAAAGGCAGTGGTTTCCAATAGTCTCCACTCATCCAATCCCATTGAGATCCCCAGCCAGAAAACCTTGTTCAAGATGTTCCAAGCAATGAAGACTCAAAATTTGTTTCTCCCTCTACCAAAAATAACACTTTGGGTTCCAAGAAAAAGAAACGTCCCCTTATGAAGGTCCCTCAAAAGTGCCATCCATGCCAAGAGCCATGTGTCTTCCAATTTTTTTTTCACTTTTTCCACCCCTAAGGCCTCTCCCATCTTAAGAAGCAAAAGGTTGAAGACCCCTTTCTAAGACCTTCACTGATGAAATACCTCCCATGGAATCAATGACCGATCCCAATTTGAACCACCTACCAATACAAGTTAGAATATCATGCTCAGTCAACTTGCCAACACTGTTATCAACCTATCCACCATGGTCAATGCATCCCAAGCAGCCTAGACTCATTATAAGTAAATCATGAAAGTGCTAGAGGAAATTCATAGTTACCTTAAAAATGTAGGAGATGCTATGAATACTAACACAACTAGAAAATCCAATAAGGAGGAGTAATGGTGGCACGCACTTGCTCTAGTTTTCTAGGAGCTCACTCTATTTTATCAATTTTGGATTAGGATTATCTTACCGGGATCATCCCGCTGGGATTGCCTTTCTGATTTGGTCTGGCATGGTTGTAAGCCCTTGTTTTTAAGCTATGTGTTGTTGTTCTTGGTCAAGCTGACCATTGTC
This sequence comes from Wollemia nobilis, assembly GCA_028583015.1. Taxonomy (NCBI): domain Eukaryota; kingdom Viridiplantae; phylum Streptophyta; class Pinopsida; order Araucariales; family Araucariaceae; genus Wollemia; species Wollemia nobilis. The sequence continues at coordinate 3,971,827 of JAQPPZ010017106.1, forward strand.
GCTTTGTAAAAGGTTTTGGGTCACCTTTCAAAACTCATTTGTTAATATAATCTATTTATCAAAAAATAGTCCTATAAACATTTAACAAATATTTTGAGTTATATATTTTTAGGTTAATATTAGAAACCCAAATTTTAATCGTAAAAAAATGATCCCATTATATTTTAATTATAATTGACATATTACTTTAAAAATATATATTAAACAAATACTGCATAAATCCTATAATAATCTGTCACAAGTGGATAGCCTAAATGGCCATGAATAGAATCTTTGGTTCATGTGCTACTAAAGTTGGATTCGAGTGGTTGCACATGTTTTTCTTATTATTCAAGCGTCTCCTCAATAGCTCATATTTTTCCTTCTACTTCCAAATCTATGATACCCTATAATCAAATTATCATTCAAATCCATAACAAAGCCTATAAAATTTTAATGGCTTGTCCATTCAAAATTGAAGGATATAAGGATTTGCAAAAATGACAGATGAATTATTGATTTTTTTGGAAGTAGAAATTTGGATTTCTTTATGCAGGTGCAAGTATTTCCTTTGGGTGAAGTATTGTGTGTAGGCTATGAAGTGGCCTATGGGTGCTAATGAGGGCCATTTTGGGTCCCCTCCTCGGCCCCCTCTCCTAAGAGATCATTTGTAGAAGGGAAACTGGATATGGAGGATGTCTTGTTTAGAGACTTAGATGTTCATTTTATTTTCTCTATAGCGGCCAATAATCCAAAGAAAAAATCATACCAGGCAAGGGTTAATGGTTGTCTTCCTCAAATGGTCATTCATCCTAAACTAGTGATAGATCAAGTCCTGGTGGTCGATAAAATTCTCTATAGAAGCTAGCATGACCTAATTTGTATGTTTATCAACATAAGATTATCTTTAATATTTATGTTTTCTTGGATCTAAAATAATTGGTAGTCCCTTGGGGATACCTCAATCTCTCTTATTAGCAATAGCTATTATATTATGATTTTTTCTTCTCAAGGAGATAGAGACAAAGGTTTTGAGTTAGGGAGGAGAACATATGGTTTTGTGAGCCTATTTTTTAGTTGTGGAAGTTTGAATTTGACCCTCGGATGAAGCCCTCTTCGGTTATTGTTTGGATTCATCTTTATGCCCTACCCATACACTACTGGTGTGAACTAGTTTTTGAAAATCTAGGTAATTTCTTGGGTCATTATTTAGGAGTTTCTAAGGACACGATGAGGGGTGAACCTACAATTTATGGTTGGATCTGTGTCGAGATGGATCTCAACCAACCTATCCCAACTAAAATAGAAATTAATATGGGGGAATTATCTTGGATCCAACATGTAGACTATGAGGTAATTCCATTTCAATGTAGGATCTACCATAAACACAATCATCTAACCCAATTCTACCTGGAGGGAATTATGAAGAGTCTCATCCATCTAAAAACAACTGTCACCAATAGCAAGTTTGATGATAATAAAGAAGATAATCTGCCCACATCCTCAAATGTTAATCCCCATATAGAGGGTTTTGAAGCTCCAAAAAGAAATAAGAATAAAAAGTGTAAGACAACACACTCCAACCAATCAACAGAAAGAATTTCAATAGGTAGAAAATTCTTAATTCTATCTTAGATATGGAGGAGGAGACTTCCTTAATAGATGAACTACAGAAGGATAACCTTTCCCATGTAAAGGTTGAGGAAACTACCTGTATCACTCCAAATTTTTTGCATCCTTACCTTCAGGCTATAGGATCCACGCCCGGAAGGGGGATGCGAGAAGGATGGGACAATACCTCGGACTGAGAGGCCCTTTGAAAGTCCCGCCTCTCAGGGGAGGGGTATAAGGGTGAATTTTTGATGGATGGTGGGTTCACCAGGAAACTTTTAAGTGGCAGTTTCCACGCCTAGGTTGATGACAGGTTTGATGTGTTCATTTTATGTTCAATCATTCAATTCCTAGGTTTGGCCAAGATGAATCTAAGCTAATCTATATGCCGATGCTGATTTTATGGATACAAAAAACATGAATAAATGTTGAACACAGAGAATGTGCTAAATAGGACAGAATATACCTGATTCCGGATGTCTAAATGAAGATTCTACGGTTTGTAGAAGTCCAAATCATCTCGAATCATACAAAATCATCTGAAATTGCACAGAATCATCTCAGATCATAGTCGACCATCTGAGATCAGACAAGATCATCGGTGATCTGATGAATTCGTCAGACTCACAAAAATAGATACAAAATACCAAAAATGCAACTACAAAAGCATGGGGAAATGATAGGAATAACGATGAATTTGCCTAAATGGTAGATCTAAATAGCAATTAAAAGGAAATGCATCAATTTGACAATTTATTTTAACTTCATCATATATCTATGCTAAATGAGGTGAACTCCAGGATGCATAAATATAATAGCCTAAGATACTGCACAAAGAAATGCAGAAAAACAATAAGGAAATGCAAACTCTGGGTTCTGATTGCCCCCAATCTGGACTACAGTCGAGATCACCTCCAATCATACGAGATCGTCTGCGCTCCTCGACAGGATCATCCGAAATCATCTGGAATCGCCTGCGATGATCCAAGCTTGCTCCGACTAAAAAATAGTAAAATTCCTACGAGAAAACATGAAACACAGAATGCAAATGATGGTGCGAGGATGCTCTAATGCATACGAAACTAACTCTGTAGGGAAATCCATCAGCTAGGGGTTCAGGGGGATAAACTGAGAAAATCCCAGTTTATATAGGATTAGGGAGAGGTTAGGAGGTTGGAGATCATCCCAATTTGGGAGATCTCCAATGGGGGAGACTCTAACTGCGTAGACACGCTTTCTGCCCAAGTTAGAGAAGCTGTTGAAACAGAAGCTAATTATGAAAATTTGGTTTTGGGATGAAATCATCTGGACGTTCTGTTCCAGATGAATTCGTCAGATCTGGGATGATTTCATCTGATCGTCGATGATATCGTCCAACGGTCAAAACAAATCCTAAAAATGGTGCAAAAAACGAGGAAAGCGGGTAACGGGCGGTTTGGGTTTAAAATTCAAATTTTTATCTTTTTACTAAGGTTTAACTATGCCAATTTTAGGGTGCTACATTTTTCCCCCTCTTTAGCGAATTTTCCAAAGAAAATGCGTTAAAGACGAGTTTTTCCCGTTTTACGAGAAAGCAAAAATTTACTCAATTTTTTAGACGACGATTCTAGGTCGAATCGTACGACTGCTGGCTATGGTGCCCCCTCCGTGTTTTTACCCAAATCGAACATTTGAGGTAAAAGCATGGAAAAGCAAAATTAAAAAGGTTGTTAATTTTAAATAAAATTAAGAAAAATAGGGTAAAACCCTAATTCATTGTTACTGTTCACTTTCACTATTTTTAGAGCTTCTACAGAGAAAAATGGTGGAGACAACGCACAGATCGACAGAGGTCCGGCGTGGGCTACGGGTAAGGATCTAATCCTAGTAAATTAGGTTTGAATTTAATGTGTGCAATTTTTTGTTTGAAATTTTGATTGTTTTGGGGCATCGCGGCCATTTTTAGGCCGTCGACGCCGTCGTGACAAAATCGTCCCGATTTCGTCGAAATCGTCCCTAGATCATCGATTTCGTCGGAGGGCGAAATCGATGATATAGGGGCGATCCCCAATTTATGAAATCGTAGATGATTTCATCCTACAAAGGATGATTTTGCCCAATTTGGGATGATATCATCCAATGGTGGACGATATCATTATTTTTAAGAAATTAATCTTGATTAAAATGTATGTAATTTGATTTTAATGATGGATTTATTAATGAATTTTGTTGTTTGATTGTTTTTTTTGCAGAAGGGATTACTAAAGATTCGGGAGTGGAAATACGGTGGGCTACGAGATGACATAGCCGCTCTTGATCAGGCAGAGCGTGATCGACTGGCTCAGGTCGGTTTGCAGCATGTGGTAGAGATGCCACAAGTACCGACAGATATGGGGCTACTGACAGCCCTAGCAGAGAGATGGTATCCGGGGTCGTCCTGCTTCTAGTTACCGATAGGGGAGATGGCTCCCACACTAGAGGACGTATGGAGGATCATGAGGATCCCCATACAGGGATGGTTGATGACGCCTGCGACCAATCAGGGCCAGGCGATGATGAGGTTGACCGGGGACCCGAGCTTCACCCTAGAGAAGGGCGGAGTGAACATCGAGTCACTGAGGCAGATGCCTGGGGCATCTAGGCTGACTCAGGTTTTGGTAGGAGTGGTAGGTGGTTTACTGCTGTGCCACCAGAGTGGATGCAGGTTACCGTGGCTCCTCTTAGATGTGGTCTGTGACATGAGAGACCACGGTTACAGGTTTTCTTGGGGCAGTTTTGTGCTATGCCACTTGTATAGGATCCTACATGGGGTCGTATACAAGGGAGGCCGATGTCTGGTCTTGACATCGCTACTATAGGTTTGGTGCTGGGAGCACATCACGGTGCGAAGGCCGGTAGGGCTCCCACTGATAGGGGTTGACCGAGAGAGGCCCCAAGTTTTCTACTGGTGGTTACAGAGGGGGTCACAGTGGCGGATAGATCTGTCGATGTCACGGAGGTTTCTGGATGACCTCATCCTAGACCAGATCACCTGGAGGCCATGGCGAGAGCACCCCGGGTGGGCAGAGGATGGGCAGGAGCTGGCTCACATTAGGTGAGTCTACTGGCTATGGATGGAGCGGGGAGAGGTAGAGCTCCACCGCTATGACCGGGTTCTATGATAGTTCGGTCTACAACAGGGGATCCCTTCTCTCAGGGATTATGAGTACTCCCAAACTATCCGGGATAGTACTACGCTGAGCGGGGCTCCAGACATGCAATGGTTCTGGAGTCAGGACGATGATGCCCCCATCTAGCCAGTGGATGGTGATGACGTTAGGGTTGCAGATGGCTATGATGCCTGGTACGTAGGCATCCACCCTCCTCGGATGACGAGGGCGTAGGGTCCAGTGCACGTCGTGGTGCGACGGATGGGGAGGCGATGCCAGGCTGCTATTGAGGCAACGCAGGGTCATGGCGGGAGAGAGCAATGATGGTCTCCATAGGAGAGATGCCCGAGGATGGGTCAGGCTCCATAGAGAGCGCAGGAGATAGGGCGGAGGGAGAGGGGAGTCCCTTCGTAGCAGGGGGAGAGACCACCATCGCCCGATAAGGGCAAGGGTGTTGAGGTAGGGGAGAGCAGCGAGACGGTGGCTCTCTGGGCTGAGGTTGCCCGCCTTCGGGCTCAGGTGCAGATGCTACAGGACGAGGCTACATGGCTCAGGGCTCAGAGCGGAGGGGCGAGCACTCAGGATCTGGTGTGGTCTATTGCTCAGACCACATTCTACCAGGGGCTATACTATCACGTGGTCCCAGAGGGACAGAGGGTACCACTGCCAGCCCCCATTGCGGAGCCGATCATGATGGGATCATCGAGGACATCCTCACGATCGACGATGAGGACCCGAGACATAGCCCGGACCTCTATGGGACCACCTCCTCCACGTCAGGGTGGGGGAGGAGATGAGGCTGAGAGCTCGAGGGCTTCTCGAGGCTAGCTGCTACAGATTGTAGACTGTATTATTATATATTTTTTGAGGGGATTGAGTATGCCAGGGTATTGATTGTGGCATACCAATCCAGATGATGTACATATTTGATTGATGATATATAGATTATATTTTTGATGATATGACTTATGTATGTTGGATGGTGCTTGAATTTTGGATTGTGTTTGATTGATGATTCATGTAATTATGTCATTGGAAATAATTATAATTTTTTTATGTCATGGCATAAAATTGTAAATGAAATAATCTGATGTGCATAAATTGGTTGTTTTTGTGGTGTGATTTGATGAAAAATAAAAGGGACTTCTAACAATAATTTCAAAGGACATTGTCGCTGGTATAGACCGTTTCATGGAGTCGTCGCTCACTAGGTCGTCAAGCTAATCCCAGGATAGAAATATTGTTAAAAGTAAAAGAGTGCTTAAGAGACTGTCTTAAGACTTTTGTGTTGTGATGATGAAAATGATGATGGTTTGTGATTTGTTTTCAGATTTTCATAAAAAATATTATGTATGACATATTTAAAGAAATATGATTTTTGCTAGGCATAAATTCCTAAGTGTGATAAAATTTTGGAATAAGTCCCTAGGAACTATACCATCATTGCAAAATTGAATGTTGACATAATAACATGAAATAGAATAGGGGTTCGTTCGTTTTAAAGCACAATTGTGTAACATAATGATGTAAGTCATATGTTTTTATGAATTAAAATGAAGGGGAAATAAAATGAGAACAATGGTTTGCGCTAGGCATAGAATTATAGGTATAGACTTATACCATCATCGCGAAATCCAAAGAAAAAAATTGATATTTTAGTTTTATTGCATGATTGATTTTTTGATTTTTGATAAACAAAAAATAATAATATGAACATGACTTTTATTGATTATATGTGTGTCATATGTTGTTTGAAAGCATTTTGTGATTTCTGAAAACAATGTATACAATTGTTTTTATACTAAACAGATGTTCTGAAATAAGAAGATAAAATTATTCCAAAAAGAGTTGCAAAAATATTTTACATTATCTCAAAGACAAATGTAGATTTATAAGGAACCCTCATGTGCAAATGTGAGTTCATTACCGATCTTGCTTTATCATAATGATACAGAATCTCTCAAATACAAATGTGTGTGCAATTGTATTGTTCATTCACCAATTTTGAGCAAGAAAATTTGATACAAGTAATTTGACTTAACCAAATGAGTGTTCCTTGACCATGATTTATATGCATGTAACCGTACCAGACTACTATGTAAGTCGGGTTATCAAGAGCTAGCTAATCCATAAGCCGACATAGGTCTATACAAAATAAGGTCGCTAATGTGACAGACATATCACCACGCTAGGAATTACCCAAGGCCAAGCGGGTTGGGCACAAACCACCTGTTATGGGGCTTACCTCACAGTTTTTGAATAATTGAGAATTCCAGGGATTCAAGCTCATTCACCCTTCTTTTCTTTTCAAGGGGTAGGGAAAAGGATTTTATTGCTTTTTGCTTTTGCTTTTCTCTTTTTTTTTTTTTGTATTTTTGCTTGATATTGAGATAATGCTGAAATATTGTTGTGATGATACAAAATAATATTTTTCTTTTCTCTTTTGCTTTGAATTTTTCTTTTGCTTCCTATACTAGGGATACTTGCTCGGATTGGCTGTAGAGCAAGGGATTTTTATTTCGGGTAGGGGTGAGCTTGTCCTTTTGTCAATTCTCAAAGATTCTAGACCATGTGCATGATAGGATAGCAGGGGAAACTTTTCGCTCAAGAAACCACTTCTACTATGTAGCATCATATTGAATTTGCAATGAAATCATTTTAATGTGAAGAGATGTACTTGGTTCAAGTAAATAACAAGATCAGTTCTCTATGCTCAAAACTTTATTTAATTCAACTGTGGACTTTGATATAAGAGAGATTAATAATCATATCAAATAAAATCAAGATATTTATGCTTGTGAGTGTGAAAGTGCGGGATTCCAAATAAATGCTAATTTATCCAAAATAATTGAAAATATAACTGCAATACTTCAAGAATTGATAGGTACGAAAATAAAAGATGTTTTTTTTTTTTTTATGATTTTGAAGTTTTTATATTTTGATTTTGAGTGATGAATTGAAAGAATAAATACTGTTACTATTTTTTTGAAAAATATTTTGATATAAATGGCTAAAATGAAACAATATGCAAAATACAATATATACAAATGATGAAATGACCCAATGTTATGCATAATAACGCTTAAGATGCATAATGTTCATAGGTTCTTTAAGATCTTTACCATCTAAGGTAGCTAATCGATATGCTCCCGATCCAAATTTAGTAGTGATGATATACGGTCCAAGCCAGTTGGGCTCAAATTTACCTTTAAGGTCTTTAGTTGCATTAGTATTTTTTTTATTTTCTTTTAAGACAAGGTCGCCGATCTCAAAGGATCGATGATGAACTTTCTTGAGGTATGCTCTCTTAAGCTTGTTTTGGTAGGCACGAAGATGCTCCAAAGCATTGATGCGCTTTTCATCTAGGAGTTCCAACTGACTAAATCTGCCAGCACGATATTCATCTCCTACTTCAGTATCTTGAAGTAGTAGAGCTAAAGAAGGAACTTCTAATTCAAAGGGAAAAACTGCTTCAGCGCCATAAACCAAAACAAAAGGTGAAGTGCCTGTGGGGGTACGAACGCTAGTTCGATAAGCCCACAAAGCAGGATATAATTGGATGTGCCAATCTCGACCAGACTTATTGACCAGTCTTTTGAGGATTTTGATTAATGTTTTATTAGATGCTTATGCTTGGCCATTACCCTGAGGATAATAGGGAGTGGACCAACGATGTTGAATTTTATATTTTTGACATAATTTTTTGACATCTTTATTTTTGAAACAAGTGCCATTATCTGAGATGAGATTTGCAAGAATGTCGAACCTACAAATAATTTGATTAAAAATAAACTTGGAAACTTGGGTTCCAGTGCAAGAAGCTAAGGGCATAGCTTCAACCCATTTCATGAAATACTCAAGTGGCGGTTATGATGAATTTGTGTCCATCCGATGACACAGGGTTGATTTTTCCAATGATGTCTAAGCCCCATTTTGAAAAGGGCCAAGGAGATGAAATAGCCTGCAGTTCTTGTGCAAGCGCATGGACAAGGTCAGCGTGTTTCGGCACTTGTCGCAATGGCGCACATAATCATGTGCATCATTTTCCATGGTAGGCCAAAAATATCCTATCCTAAGGAGCTTCTTAGCAATGGCGCTACCACTAAAATGCCCCCCACAAGATCCATTGTGGGCTTCACTCAAAGCTGATCTAGATTCTGCTAGATTCAAACATCTCAGTAAGATGCCTTCAAAAGATCTCCTATACAAGGTATTACCAATAATTACGAAGTGACTTGCTCGTCTACGTAATAACCGATGCTGGTTGTGATTACAACCTTCGGGAAAGGTCCCCTTTTGAAGAAAATTAAATATATCAGTGTACCATGGTTCGGGAATAGTTTCATTGATTAGAAACACATCCAAAGGTTCTAAGCATGATTTGCTTGAAGCGGGTTCCTGGAGTCGATGAATAATGATGGTAGCATATTCATCATCTAACTCCAAGGGCAAAAGAGATGCAACTGCAGCCATAGCGTCAGCCGCACGATTGCTAGTTCGAGGAATAGCTTCCAAGGTAACTTGATCAAATAGGGATAATAATTGCAAGACATATGTTTTATATGGGCATAATTTATCATCTCTGGTCTGATAAACATCATTGATTTGATTTATGACAAGTTGAGAATCACCGAAAACCAATAGATTTTTAATTTTTAGTGCCAAGGCAACTCGTAATCCAAGGATTAGAGCCTCATATTCAGCAGTATTATTGGTGCAAGCAAATGTTAGTTTGAAATATAGAGGTATAAGATGTTTCTGCGGAGATATTAAAATAATACCTGCACCAGCCCCACTCATGCATCGGGCTCCGTCGAAGTATAGGGACCATTGCTCAAGATGGTCTGCCTCTAATTTAAGGCATTCATCAAGAAACTCAATGATGAGGGGATGGGTAGACTCTAAGGGTGCAGCAACTAATTGATCTACTATAATTTGACCTTTAACAGAATTTTGTCCTATAAACGTGAGTTCAAACTCGCTTAGCGCAAGAACCCACTTGGTTGTGCGACCAGATAAGTACGGTCGACTCATGAGATACCGTAAAGGATCGAATTTAGCAATAACATACATTTTTTGACTGAGCATATAATGGCGTAGTTTATGTGTAGAAAATACGACTGCGAGACATAACTTCTCTAATACTCGTATAACGAGTTTCATAACTGATTAAGGTTCTCACTGATGTAATAATTAGCACGTTCTTTCTTCTCATCATCAAGTTGAGCTAACATAGCTCCTAAGGCAAAATCTGAAGCAAAAATGTACAAGATAAATGGACGATCAGATCTAGGTGGGGAAAGCACCGATGGTTTAAGGAGATATTGCTTAAGGAGTTCAAATGCTTCCTGGCATTCATCGTCCCAATGAAAAGAGACATCTTTCTTAAGAAGCTTAAGAAAGGGTCCGGTTTTGTCTGCCAACTTATCGATGAAGCAGCGAATAGCTTGAAGCTTACCTTGTAAACTTCGTAATTCAGATATATTTGTGGGTGCGGGCATATCAATGATAGTCCATGATCTTGAGAGGGTCAATTTCAATGCCACGTAAAGAAACGATAACCCCCAATAATTTACCGGACTTAACTCTGAATATACATTTGGTCGGATTTAGTCGGATAAGATATTCCCTTAACCGATCAAATACTTTTCTCAAGTCATCTAAATGATCATCTTCTTTGATGGAACGAGCTATAATATCATCTACATAATCATGTAGAATATCATGCATCATATCGTGAAAGATATAAGTCATGGCTCGTTGATATGTTGCACCTGCATTCTTTAAACCGAATGGCATCACTTTCCAACAAAAGGTTCCCCAAGGGGTAATAAAGGTTGTTTTAGCCTGATCTTCAGGAGCTATCCTGATCTGATTATAACCAGAGAATCCATCCATTAGGGATATCATTCCGCTCCCAAGCAGTAAAATCAATGATCCGATCCATGTTGGGAAGAGGAAAATCATCTTTAGGGCATGCAACATTAATATCTCTAAAGTCTGTGCAAACCCTAACTTTGGTAGCTTCTTTCTTAGTTACTGGAACTACATTTGAGATCCATTCAAGCATAATCAATAGCTTGTATAAAAATAACCTTCAAGAGTTTTTCTAATTCTCCTTTGACTAGTAAGGCCACTTTAGGATGCATTTTTCTAAGTTTTTGTTTAACAGGTTTAGCATCCGGATGGACTACTAGGTGATGCATAACTATAGAAGGGTCTAATCCTGGCATATCTTCATATGTCCAAGCAAAAATGTCTTCATATTCTTTTAGGAATGAAATGTATTTATCTTGTTTTTCTTGACTCAATTCTGATCCAATGTTGATGATGTGAGGGTTATCTTCGGTTCCAATGTTAATTTTTATAACGTTTTCAACTTCCATATGTAGATCTCTCTCAAAATTAGATGGGGCGGGTGAAACGCCTAATTCTTGTAATTCTTCCAAGGTTAGCTTGGATAATTCGCCTTGAGGAGTCGTGGCCTCAAGCTGGGCTATACTAGGTATAGAGCCATCGAAATAAAATTCGTTATGTAACAATTCCTCAATGGAGACATCATGGAAGATATCCCCCTCCAACTCATCGTCGGATTCAAAAATCATCTCAGGGTAAGCTATGGATAGCATATTGCATGTAAATGGATTATCCCTTAAACGCAAAGCATCATGTTTATCCAAATAATCTTGGTAACATATAAGATGGTCATCATCCTCAAATGGGAAGGGCTGACCTTTACTAGGAAATAGGCCCACACCACATCGGGCAGGCCATGGTTCTACCTCAAAAGGTTCTTTCATACCATTTTGGGAAGGTCCCAAACCTTTCCCTTTATAGCCCAATCTAAGCATTATAGGTTTAGCTTTAACATACTCATTAGTAAAATAACAACGAGCATACCCATCATAATGAGTCTTGATGTTTCTAGGTATTCTTCCCCAGTCATATCCCTTATAAATAAAAGCACAACTCCCGACTTGGTAGATACTTCCCATAGGTTGTGGGAGGCCCAAGGTACGAGGAGAGGGTGGCAATTTATTTAAAATATGGGAATCTTGCATAGCAACGTTTGTTTTCTCCGATACAAGAATTTTAGATAAATCGGGTAAGAGCTCGTCAGTAAGAGCGTAAGAGGTAGAAGGATCATTTCCTATGTTTTTGGATGTGAAAAACATGCCTTTGATAGGCGTAGACGTTGTAGAGATGTCGATGGATGGGTCTAAAGGTATGGAAGTTATAGGAGTAAAACAAGAAGCATTGGTTGTGGGTTTAGGATCTTTTTGAGGTCCTAATGTGGTTTGTTCGGAAGATGGTTGAACTATATGTAGAGGTGTGGTGGATGGGGAAAAAGTAGATGATGTTATGGGTGTGTGTTTCACACGTTTGGGTGGATGATGAGAATTAGGATGTGTGGATGACAGAGCAGGGCAAAATTGAACTCCAATAGGTTCTGCCAAAGCACACATATCAAAGGGTCTAGGATCACCATGAATGGTAACCAACTGATTTTTAAATTTGAATTTAACACATTGATGTAAAGTTGAGGGAACCGCTCGCATCGCGTTGATCCAAGGGTGACCCAAAAGTATATTGTACGATGCAGGGCAATGCACAATAAACACAGTCGTGTCTAAGGTTCTAGGACCAACTTGCAATGGAATAGTAATAACTCCACACGTTTCTTGTGTTTCATCATTGAATGCTTTTATAATCATATCAGTTCTTTTCATTTCATCACTTCTAAACCCAAATATTTGGTAGAAGTCAAAAGTGCATATGTTTAAAGATGAACCATTATCAATCAAGACTCGTTTAACTGCTACATCTCCAATTAGGGCAGTAATATATAAGGGGTTATCCTTATGTAGACTATGTTGTGGTATATCTTTATCCCAAAAGTCAATACAATCGACTTCTCGAGTTATGATAGTATTGGACATGGCTTCAGGTTGAATATTTTGTGGTACCATCATTTGGCTTAATGTGAGCATTAATTCATCCCTATGGGTAGGAGAAGATCTTAAAAGGTCCAAAAGGGAAATTCTAGCTGTAGTGTTTGATAATTGTTCATTAATATTATAAGGAGGTTTAGGTTGAACATTAGGCACATGATTCCCTTTATTGGGATTTTTCAAAACAAATGGAGCTGATCCATCGTTCTGGGTTTGATCTTGTTGAGAATTTTGAGCCTGTTGTCGAGTAACAACTTCGATGGTACCTACAATATGATTTTGCGGATGATGAATGGGTCTTGGTCTAGCATTTATGACTTGTTCATTAGAAAGTAATTGGTGAGAAGATGGTCGAGTAGTGACTCTTCTAGGAAATGGTTCTTTCGAAACCATAGAATTTGTGATGGGTTGAACAACATCTGATTCATCTTCAGAACTATTCGATTGATTTGAGGTGATTTCCATGTCACTTTTAGTCTCATATTCGGTATCACTAAGATCAGGTGTCCGAATATTATGTAGAGGTCTGGCCGTAACCATGGATAAAGTTGTGTCAAAGATTTGCGGATTGTGAATAGGTAAATGTCCACTAATAGTTCCTACATATCGGGTAGGAGGGGGAACATTATGATGCTCAATTTGATTAGCCACCTCTTTACCATGCTTTGGTAAAGGATGTTGAAATATGTCCAATGATTGATTGGCATTCTGATTCTAATTTTGGGGAATGTTCTTTTGAGCATTATTAGGAGGATTTTGTTTAGGTTGAAAGGCTTGCACCTCCATCTCATTGTTATCAATCAGGTCTTGTATTTTATGTTTTAATATTTTACAAGAGTTGGTAGCGTGTCCAGGTCCTCTATGGAAATCATAGTGTAAATCAGCTCTGTATCCGGGTATAGTTGGATCAGGTTCCCGGATATTTGGTAATTGGATCAATCCTCGTGCTAGTAATTACGGGAGAATGGTTGATAAAGGTTGATTTAACCTAGTAAATTCTCGGGGTGGTTTATCAAGAGGTTTCAGTATAAATTTCTCTGTTGTTTTCGCAACATTAATAGTAGCGATATTTCTACTATCAGTGACTCCATCGCCCACAACTTGTTTATTTTTATATTGATTTCTGGATGTTTTCTCATCATCTTTCTTTTTAAGCTGACCTCTCCGAACAAGAGCATCTTCCACTCTTCGAGCTAAATCTATAGCTTGATCGAAGGTGGTCAAGGTAGCAGTTGATAACTCATAGGATAGTTGTTCTTGTAAATTATTGACAAAGATATCTAGCATTTCCCGATAGGGTAACACAAAATGCAATTTTCCTATCAACTGTCTCCATCGAGCTAGGAAATCAGCAAAACATTCATCTTTGTCTTGTTTTAGGTTGTACAAATATTTAATAGTTACATGCCTTTCAATGTAGGCACTAAATTGATGCACAAAAGACTCGAAGGTTTCTTCGAAATTCCTCAAAGAATGAGTGGGTAGTTGATAATACCATTCTAATGCCATTCCTCCTAAACTTTTTGGGAACATTTTTAGTAATAACAAATCATCATGTGATATATCATGACATGCTATCCTAAACATACGAAGATGCTCTATGGGATCTTCAGTTCCTTTGTATATTGGTAGGACAGGCATAGGAAAGTGTTTAGGATATGGTTGTGCTACAACTATAGGATCTAGAGGCTGACTACACATCTCTCGATAATTGTACGAGGGATGGTAGGGATCTATCTGGTCCATGCGGGAGACTAATTGTTTCACCATGGCTTCCAGATTACCCGTTTGTCCACCATATTGGTTTGGTGGTACATGAGTATGGGATTTGTGAGCGTAGGATGGCATGACGTAAGGATTAGATGCTATATTGTTGTTATGCAAGTGGTTGGTAGGAAGAGTATTATGAAGAAGATTTGTTGTAGCATTATGTTGTATCCCAGATTGTTGGAAATTGGTGTTTGGTTTTGTTTTAGGCTTTTGTTGATTTGAGGTATGTTGATCAATAACTTGGCGAAATAGAGCAGTGAATGATGGTTTCTTTTGTGTGGGAATAACCCTAGGCTTGGTAATAGGTACTCTAGATGGTTGGGTAACCTGTTGTTGTTGCATGTTTTGGATTATAGCGGCCATATCCAAATTGGATGGTCCAGATTGATCACTTTCTTGATCAACGAAGGATAAGGGATTAGTGCGTGTGTGATATATGTCTTCTAGGGTTGCTTGAGTGTCACTAATTTGATCCTTGTCCATATGGACTGCTCTATTAAGAGTGCCAATATTAGTATTGAGGAACTTCCGGAAATGTTCCATGTTCTCAAAAGTAACAGCCTCCTTCCAAAGACATTTTAGGAGATGAGGATCCTTCCTCTCTAACAGTTTCTCTTTGTTCATTTGCGTCAACAAACTCTTCTTCTTGTTGGTCTAGGGTTCCTTCTTCCCGAATTGGGTCTTCAGGAAGGACATCCGGTTTATTTACCATTTTTCCTAACCAATCTTCTTCTACTTCGATCTATTTTCCATTCCTGAGTCTAGTCATTATGTTTAAATTTAGATTTTAGCAAATATATATTAATATATTTGCAACAAATTTGGGAGGTATATATTTTAATTATATACCTACTATAATGCTTAAAAGAAAATGTTTTGATTCTTGTTATGATTTTGTTTTGTTTTTATTTTTATTTTTTTATTTTTTTTGTTTTGTTTTTATGATTATAAAGATAAAAAATAGCACACTAAATGCAAGAAATAATAATAATAAAAAAATAATGGCTTAGTTTTCTATAAATAGTTTATAGATGTCATTGATAGGATCAAGTTCATCAGGAGTCATGAAATGCTCCTCTTCAAATTGGAAATGGTTTTTTAGGAACTTAACAAAATGTGCTATGGTGATGTTATCTACTTCTGACTCTGTCTTGTAAAAATAGAGCTCATGGCAATACTCTCGATATAACACAACTCTAGGAACTCTATTCCATCTCTTTCTATCCGTAAGAACGACCTCTTGATCCTCTATATGAGATAGAAATTTATGTACTACAACTGCATTGTCGAGGTATTCCTCAAAGGTGTACAATTCAGAAGACACAAGGGCTCTTTTATCTGCTAACCACCTATGGCAAGCTCTCTGAAGCTCATGATACAAGGTCACTTGATCAGGATCCAGGATTCTATCTAGGACAAACCTCTTGATTTGCCTAAGTTCGGTTGATCTAGATGAAATAATATTCAATCTCCTATTAAGTTCGTCCCATAAAGGTGGAACTCTATATGTTTGAGATACTCTAAGCAAAGAAGTAATCTCTATAGCTGCTAATTGATTTTCAACATTAATGGTGACAACTCGTCTTTTATTATAATCTACCATCTAAATATGATATGCAATCTTTGATTCTAAATGCATTTATGTTTTGTTTTTTTTTTTTGGATTGTTTTCAAAAGGTTTTTAGTTTTCACGTCGGGTTCACCAAAATGTATCGCTCCAAATTTTTTGCATCCTTACCTTCAGGCTATAGGATCCGCGCCCGAAGGGGGATGTGAGAAGGATGGGACAATACCTCGGACTGAGAGGCCCTTTGAAAGTCCCGCCTCTCGGGGGAGGGGTATAAGGGTGAATTTTCGACGGATGGTGGGTTCACCAAGAAACTTTTAAGTGGCAGTTTCCACGCCTAGGTTGATGACAGGTTTGATGTGTTCATTTTATGTTCAATCATTCAATTCCTAGGTTTGGCCAAGATGAATCTAAGCTAATCTATATGTCGATGCTGATTTTATGGATACAGAAAACATGAATAAATGTTGAACACAGAGAATGTGCTAAATAGGATAGAATATACCTGATTTCGGATGTCTGAATGAAGATTCTATGGTTTGTAGAAGTCCAAATCATCTCGAATCATACAGAATCATCTGAAATTGCACAGAATCATCTCAGATCATAGTCAACCATCTGAGATCAGACAGGATCGTCGAAGATCTGACGAATTCGTCAGACGAATTTGTTAGAAACCTGCAATCACAAAAACAGATACAAAATACCAAAAATGCAACTGCAAAAGCAAGGGGAAATGATAGGAATAACGATGAATTTGCCTAAATGGTAGATCTAAATAGCAATTAAAAGGAAATGCATCAATTTGACAATTTATTTTAACTTCATCATATATCTATGCTAAATGAGGTGAACTCTAGGATGCATAAATATAATAGCCTAAGATACTGCACAAAGAAATGCAAAAAAACAATAAGGAAATGCAAACTCTGGGTTTTGATTGCCCCCAATCTGGACTACAGTCAGGATCACCTCCAATCATACGAGATCATCTGCGCTCCTCGACAGGATCATTCGAAATCGTCTGGAATCGCCTGCGATGATCCAAGCTTGCTCCGACTAAAAAATAGTAAAATTCCTATGAGAAAACATGAAACACAGAATGCAAATGATGGTGCGAGGATGCTCTAATGCATACGGAACTAACTCTACAGGGAAATCCATCAGCTAGGGGTTTAGGGGGATAAACTAAGAAAATCCCAGTTTATATAGGATTAGGGAGAGGTTAGGAGGTTGGAGATCATCCCAATTTGGGAGATCTCCAATGGGGGAGACTCTAACTGCGCAGACATACTTTCTACCCAAGTTAGAGAAGCTATTGAAACAGAAGCTAATTATGAAAATTTGGTTTTGGGATGAAATCATCTGGACGTTCTGTTCCAGATGAATTCATCAGATCTGGGACGATTTCGTCTGATCGTCGACGATATCGTCCAACGGTCAAAACAAATCCTAAAAATGGCACAGAAAATGAGGAAAGCGGGTAACGGGCGGTTTGGGTTTAAAATTCAAATTTTTATCTTTTTACTAAGGTTTAACTGCACCAATTTTAGGGTGCTACACTACCCATCATATTTCTTTGAATTCAGATTTGAGCGTTAATCAGTAGCATTGATAAATATAGGGAACTGAACCATTGCAATGGTTGTGGTGGATAATGATGTTTCTATAAAAAATGGAGACCAACTAGTCATACAAAGGAAGAGAATAGTTTAAAACATTCTCAAGCAAAGAGTGTAGGAAGAAAATAAAATCAAGAGAAGTTGGCTAGTGAGGGAGACCAACTAGTCATACAAAGGAAGGCCAAGAAAATAGACACTTATTGGAACCCAAGTTCACAATGATTGTCCAATATTGGAATATAAGAGACCTAAATAGCATGCCTCATAAAATTGTTGTTTAGATTTTAATTAAAAATCATCATTCTAACTTTATTCTCCTTCAAGATACTAAAGCTTCCATTCAGAATATGGATATCATTGTTAAGAAAATTTGGAGATAGGCTGAGTACATGGTGGTTGGATCCTAAGAGGCTTCAGGGGGAGTGATGACATTATGGAATCGTTTTCTCTAGATGACTTTAGATCACTCTTCTAGTCAAGGTATCCTTACTTCTCTCTTCAAGAGTAAGAAATCTAGGGAGATTTTGACGGTTTCCAATTTCTATGACACTACGAATTTTGTGGAGCAAAAACACCAACGGTCAATATTATATGATAGGAGAACTAGAAAAGAGGAAGTGAATTGGGTAGTGGCAGGGGATTTTAATGCTAAACTTACTCTAAGGTATTAGGAAGGGGAAATCCTTCTTTGGACTAAGGGGATAGATTTATGATGTCCAAAATTAATCAGCTCAATTTTAATTTATGTTCAACATGCGCAGTCTCTGTATACGTGGATAAACAAACAAGCAGGGTTGACAAGTAGGAAAGTCAAGCTTGAAATATTTATGGTTTCTGAAGAGATCTTTTTTTGTTGGTATTTTAGGATGGATATTCTCAATTTCACTAACTCTAATCACTTTTTTGTTCTTCTAGAATGGAAGGTGGGGTATAATCTACACCCAAGACCTTTTTGTTTTTAGCATGGTTGGCTAGAAAAAGAGGATCTGAAGGAAACAATTCCCATATGGTGGGAGGAGGGTCATCCTTCCCATGGGAGAGCTATGTATGTTTTTTCTAAATAAATAAAACATGTCAAATTTCATATTAAATTATAGAAAATAAGTAGCATATCCGACTTTAAATCCTTAAAGGCTCCTTTGTGGGTAAATATGGAATAGCTTGCCTCTTGCTTTAGGACTGAAACAATCATAGATGATCTAAAATATGAAGATGAACTAGTCATAAAAGAATTAAACTCCATCGACAATCAGAATGAAATTTATTGGAAACAAAGAGTGAGAACTGCTTGGTCATTGGAAGGGGATCGAAAAACTAGTTTCTTTCATCGCTCTGCATTGGCAAGTAGATAAAGGAATTCTTTGAATTACCTTTAGAATTTCAGTGGATAGGTTATGGTCACCATACCAGGTATGAAATATGCAACAAATATTTTTTTTTCAAAATCTATTTACTGCATTTTATATCCCTAATCTTGTAGTGCAATAATATATACTTAAATGTGTCCTCTAGATTATTTTAGTCAAGCGAAACCAAGCCCTTTTCATACCAATGGATGAATATGAGGTGAGGAGCATAGATTTTAGCATGAAATCAAGAAAATATCCAAGGCGTGATGATTTTCCAATTGGGTTCTTTAAGGATTTTTACGATGTAAGAGGAGAGAATTTAACCTAGGTTGTTGAATAATATCATTCAAACAAAACTATGCTTCAGGATATAAATCATAATTTCCTCACTTTAATTCCTAAATTGGGACAAGCCACCAGCCTTGGAGATTTTTTCTTGATTTCTCTCTTCAATGTGACCTATAAGATAATCACTAAGTTGATAGCTGGAAGGCTTAAAAATATTATGGATAACATAATATCCCAGGAAAAAGGAGGATTTATGGAAGGTAATCAAATTCTAGATGGATTTATTCTAGCCCAGGATGTTATCCATTCTATGCAGCATTCTGGTCGAAGAGGTATGTTTATTAAATTGATACATCTAAGGCTTATGATAGAGTCCCCTAACAGTTTTTAGATCAAATGCTTGAGAAAATTTTCTTCTCTTAGGAGTGGAGATAGTGGATCATGAGTTGTGTCTCAATATTTGCCTTCTCTTTTCTCATCAGTGACTCCTCCTCGACCCCTTTCCATGCCTCTAGGGGTGTTCATCAAGGAGATCCTATTTTCCTACTTAATTTTATTATTCTAGTAGAAGGATTGGGTATATTCATTCAAAGAAATAAACAACAAGGTATTTTGTAAGGTGTGCAATTAGGTGAGGAAATGTTAACTCATCTTCAATTTGTGGTTTATGCAAGTATCTTTAAGGAGGCCAGCATTAGGGAGGCAAGAACATTGAAATCCATTTTAAAAATCTACATGGATGCTGCTGGTCAATAGGTGAATGCGACTACATCTAAGGTTTTTTTATTTAATATAGATAGAAGAATCTAGGATCAGATTCTATCCATTTTAATTTTTGCCTAGGGTACCCTTTTGCTTGATTACCTAGGGATTTACCTTCATTTTAAGAGCTTAAGGGTGGCTGATTGGAAAGATTTAATGGATATAATAATTTCTAAAGTTAATTTTTGGACTCACCATTGGATTACATTTGGAGTAATAATGGATCTCATCTAATAGGTGATCCAAGCCATGCATGTTTATAGATTCTCCATCCTAGCTGCCCTTATGAGAGTCCTCAAATATTTGGATTCGCTTATGAGAAATTTTTTGTGGGATGGTCCAAGGATGGGTAAGAAGTTGGCTCTCGTGAGTTGGGATAAAATATGTTAGCCTAAAGCTCGAAGGGGGATTGGTTTTTGTAAAGTAGCTTTAAATAATCAAACTCTTGCTAGGAAGATTTATTGGATATGGATATCCAACAAGGAGGCTTTCTTATGTAGATTCATCGCTAGTAATTATTTGGTTTCTATCCTTCATAAAGAAGTTGGTCGTATTCCTCTAAGGGGCCCTGGCTCCATTATTTAGAAATTCCTAAAAGTTGGTGAACAATTGATAAAATCTAGAATTTTGTAGAAAGTAGGTAAAGGAGATAAATCTAACTTTAGGAGTGATTATTGGGACTAGTTGAGAATATAGTATTAAATTTTTATTGCAATAATAATCTTGTGGTGTAAGTTTTTCTTCAATGCATATTTTGAGGGGAGTATATTTTTTTTTCATTCTTCTGTGTGTAGACTTACACCATATTTGAACCCTGCATACTGATGTGGTTATCATCTAAAAGTCATTATGGACTCATAAAAGGACAATAGTTAACTCATTGTAGTAAAAATATCCATACTGTAGATCATAGCTGACCACACTACCTCTTATTAGCAAAATCACTATATGAGCAGGCAATCCAACTACATTTTACACCCATAATTTTTATACCCTCTGCTCGATCCATCAATATTGATCCTATGGGCAATTTGGACAATGAGATAGATCCTTCAATCTAATCAGAGTGTCAAAAATCATTTGTAGTAACTTGACCATCAAATTTCTCCTAAAAATCGATCCTATCTCATCCAAAATCTTGGTAGGCACCCTTATCGACAATCCTTTTGAGAAAATATGCATATTCATCATTAAATAAAACCTTTTCAAAATCTAAAAAATCTTCAACCATCCCAATAATGTATTTGGGGAGTTAATAAGATACCAGTTAAATCTATATTTGTCACCATGTTGGATATCTTTTTAAATATTATCAGTAGCATTGAAAATTTCAAATTTTTGTGTTTATTAGAGTCGGGAGTAAGGTATCCTATTTCTCACCAGAACCATTCACTGTGTCGTATGAAGCTAATTATGGAGAATTAAAATCTCCTTATCTGATGATTTATCTGCCACCCTTTGAAAACCCTGTGGTGTGTCACCATTCGACCTCTCACCACATCCAATTTGAGAATTTTTGTGATGCTCGACCAACAATGGAACCTCATGTTGATGATCATGCAAAATTTGATGGCTAGGTACCTACTTCTTGTCTTCCTATGGTCAACCTCTTTTTAGCCTCGATGTAAGCATTGATGAAATAGCTAATTGAATCACAATGAAATGTATGGATTGGGTAGACGAATACGATCTCCTTTAATTCCTATAGTTAAATTATCACATAGTACTTGGGTATAGAATCACCAAGGTGTAATATTTAGATAAAAAAAATTATACCATACATAACCTATAGCATGCACAAACCCCATGCCTAACATGGTTTATCATGAAGTTTTTACCAAATCTAGGATGATGTCGATCTGACTGAATATAAATAATAATTAATCTTGAAGGTTTTAGAGAAAGTTTACAATGATTTTATTTGAATTTTATCATTTGTACTATAAAATAAACATAGGGTATTTTCTCTAATTCTAGATACTTTAACAAATATTATCATAATAATCCTTATCATGTGTGTTAAAATATCTAAATGATAATGAAAGGTAGGAATGGAAGGTGAATTGAAAAATATTGGAAATGCTCTAATTTCTTTCTTATTTTTTGTTAAGTATCATAAAATGGAATGATTTATAAAGTATGAAATTAAAATATTATTATATAATGATTTTACGTCAATATGATTAATAAGGTTAATGAAATTATAGTCATTATCTACTGCTATATTAGTAAGTAGAAATAGATAGTAATTTATCATGTATAATTAATTTGGTATATAAGTATCTAGAAGTATGAAAGAACATCTTCTAGTTTGGCAAGGATGAATTGGTGTTCACTCTTAGAAAGAGGTGCGGGACTCTTCCATATTTTTGTTGATAAAAAAAATGATTGACTTCATGATGGATGGGATTAGGAAAATAATCCATGTAACGATAAGTATTGATGGATGAATTATGAAAATTCATGCCTAATGATATCTATGAAATGGAATGTGAATCATTGTGACAAATGATTGATGCATGTTTACACTCAAAATAGATAAGCATGGTTTTCTTGAATTGCATTTATCATATTTGCATCCGAGTTGTCCTGATCCCTTCACCATCATCTCTCACACCATGAAGAAATCAAGAAATTCCAGAGAAGAACCGGATAACAAGATTGAATACTATTGTAATGTTCATTATATTTAAGCTTGTCTTGAGATAAGTTGTATTAGGGTTGGCTGAAATAAATATTGTAAAATCAGCCATGATGTTGTAATATTTGATATATTTTGATTACAAGCTTATGTATATTAGAAAGAAAGACTTTTTTGGTATTAATTTAAAGAGAGGGTTTTGAAAGGGTCCCCACAACCTTATACATACAACCAAACTCTCAACCATAATAAAAATCTCCAAAATATTATGCCTATTAGGAATAATCGAGAGAGTTAAATTCCTAATAACCATAATGATTCCAGAGAGAACTTAGAAAAGCACAACACTTTGAAGGTAAAACAAACTCTAACAAACTCCGATCAAAGGGCAAAGCGAGACCGAACACCCCTTCCAATGAGATCCAAAGGGATGTCCGACTCCTCCTTACAAAAACAAAGCATCATGAGCCTCTTTCCTAGCAAGGGAGACTACGTCATTTGGGACATCATTTTTCCACATCGAAAAAGTAGCATAATGGAAACCATGGTTGGCCAGCATATCGGCCAGTGCATTCCCCTCACATAACACATGGTGAATGTTCACCTATTTAAAAGTGTACAACAATATCCTAGATTTGAAAATAATATTGAGAATGTTCCAGCTAGGTGTACACTCCCCTTTGAGCATCTTGATTATGTTCAAAGAGTCACCTTCGATTTCCACATTCTAGGAGCCAGCATCTACCAAAAATTTCACCCCCATATAAGCTACGTGAGCCTCCATGAAGTGTTTATATTGGGAACCAAGGGATTCAAAAAATACCATGAGGATGTCGCCATTCTCATTTCGCACAACGTCGCCTGCTCCAGCCTTGTCGGGGTTACCCTTTGAGGCCCCATCGAAGTTGAGTTTTAGCCAATTGGGAGCTGGATGGGCCCACTTAATTCCTTCTCTAGGATCAGGTTTGGGTGGGGGGGCGAGGAAGAGGGCTCCAACCTAATTTAAATTCCAAATCAACTTTGTCAGAGGATGTGGGTGCCTTGGGCCATTTACCCACAAAGGCAGCCAAGACATTCTATGATGCTCTGTTAATGATCTTAGTACCCACCCTGACAACATCGGTCTCAATGTCATTAAAAGCATGGGAATTCCATTCTTTCCACACTCCCCACAATGCATGGGGAAGCATAATTTTCCACAACCAAGATAGTCATTGGGACACGAACAAAAAACACCATTGAAGGATGTTGTCCATCAACGTACCTGGAAACACCCAATAAATGTTAAATCAATTAAAAATAAACATAAATACCTGCCATGTGAAATGGAATCTTAGGAGCATATTTTGCATGGATTCCTAGTCCAATTTGCACAGATAGCATCTATTCACCATAGTGTGACCCCTCTTTCAAATATTCTCCAAAGAAAGTAATTTATTTTGAGCCGCCAGCCAAAAATAAATATTGATCTTTGGGATTAGTATTTTAATCCAAAAAAAAATTGCTAGAAAAGGAACCTCATATTCTAGGATAAGGAAGAAATAAGATGATTTCATAGTAAATTCACCTTTAGCTTCCCCGCTCCAAATCAAACGGTCTCTCGAATCATCCTGTTTGATCGCATACCTGTTAAGTTCCACTAAAAGTCTCTACCAACTGACCAAATCATTATTATTGGACACCCAATAGGGATGATAATTCCATGAATTCCTACCATTAACAATAGGCATATATTGGGAACCCCAAATTTTGCCTTTCTCCATCACTTTCAAAGCAAGAGCCCTGAGATTTGGGTCATCCAATAATGACTCTTCCCTCAACCAATGGTCTTTCCAAAACTTGATGTTTCTCACATCACCAATGATCCACATTCTTTTAGCCTTCACAAATTCCCTGATCTTCATTAAGCTTCTCCAAAAAATGGAGCCTCTCGAGGAGAGATCGTTTGACAAGAAATAATTAAATCTGTATTTCACTTTAAGGATAGAACACCAAGGTCTCTCGACGTTCGAAGCAACTAACCGCCTTGATTTACCAAAAATGGCTCTATTGATAAGTGTTGCTCTTTTTAAATTAAGAATCCCATCCTTTCTCCTCTTGCAAACTAATCCCAAGAGACCAAGTGGTACTTACCTTTTAAATCCTATCCATCCCAAACATTTTACAAATACAATGAATTTTATCTGTTACTTTAGCAGGAGCATGAATAAGGACATGAAATAAATGGGTATGCTTTGGAGCGTGCTTTGAACAAGTACTACCTTCTCTACTTGGCTCAAAAACACCCCTTTCCAAGAGGCTAGTTTACGTTGGATTCTTTCAATAAAAGGATCCCATAGTGAGTCTTTCATTCTCCCCACGAAGAGAGGTAGTCCAAGATAGGTCGCTGGCAACATGGCAATCCTACAATTGAGTATATTTACAATCTTTGATTGCTTGGATTTCAGAGTGTTAACAAAGTAGAGAAATCTCTTTGTAAAGTTGATCTCCTGACCAATAGCCCTCTCATAACACAATAATATATTTTTAATATCCCGAGCAAAAAAAATTGATTCACCACTAGCAATCTGAGTGTCATCGACAAATTGGTGATGATATACAGGTAGACATGGGAAAGCTGGACAAAGACCCACCTCTCCACTCAACCTTCCAATCGATCTCCCCAAATCCTTTGCCATAAATATTAAGAGGAATTGGGAAAGCGGATCACCTTGCCTCAAATCATGGTGAGACTTAAAAAAGCCAAACATTGATCCGTTCACTAGAATGGAGCACCAAACTAAAGAAATGCAAGCTAAAATAAGGGTGACCCACCGATCGCTGAAGCCAAACTTCCTCATAACCTCTTGTAAGAATGGCCATGTCACTTTGTCATAAGCCTTACTGATGTTGTACTTTAAAAGGAAAGCCTCCCTACCATTGTACTTGACCGAATGAAGAAGTGCATGCATGCAATAGAACCATCTAATATTCGTCTACCCGGTACAATGGTACTCTGAGCCATATCAATGAGATTCAGAAGTAGCCCCTTGAGTCTATTAGACAAATACTTAGAGAGGAATCATTTTTTGGAATTAAGAAAATCAACGTGGCATTTAGGGATTTAGGAATCTTCGTTGATATTTGGGCTTCCATCAGATCCTATGCCACCTCAGACTTGCAAATATTCCAATATTTCTAAAATAACAATGGAGGAAATCCATCAAGCTCCAAAGCCTTTAAATGCCCCAGTTCCTTAATAGCCTTAAATATTTCATCATCTATGAGCGAGGCCTCCAAACCCGTGTTCATTTATTTTGTCACCAATGTAGGAATATCATCTAACATAAAACATTCCATCACCAAATACTGATACGAGGGGGACCAAGAAGAGAACTAAATAAATTGATAGCCTCCAATCAAATTTCCTCGCTCTTCCTTATAGAGCTACCATCCTCCTTAATAATCTCCACTATTCTATTCCTACTCCTCCATCACATGGTGGACACATGAAAGAACTACGAATTCTTGTCACCTTCTCTTAGCTATAATTCTCTCAATTTTTGCTTCCAATGCAACTTGATATCCACTTTTTTGTTATGATAATTGGCTAAGCACTCCATTTCCTCCCTTAATAACACCTCATCAAGTCCCTGTGACTCAATATTTTTCTCTATTTCAACAACCTTATTTTTTAAAGCTTCCAGCTCCCTAAATATATTACCATACATGTTCTTGTTCCACCATTTTAATTGATGATGAAGCCTTCAAATTTTTGAAGGTAAATTTAAAAAGGCCCGATCCCGACACTTCCTCATCCCACCATTTTTTCATGCAATCTTCAAATTTAGGGATGTTGCACCACATTAATTCAAAGCGAAAGGGTATCAAAAATAAATAAGATTTTTCAACAGTCTCCAAAAGGAGAGGATTATGATCCAAACCCACTCTGGACAAGGTGGAAAGCATCGCATCCCCAAATAAATTGAGACTTCCAGATGAAACTAGCACTCTGTCCAGCCATCTCAGGATCAAACCATTAGCTGACCTATTATTACTCCATGTAAAATTCCCCCCTTTTAAAACCACATCTTGTAATTTTGTGGAAGATATGAAATCCACCAAGTTAGCAAG
Organism: Wollemia nobilis; assembly: GCA_028583015.1. NCBI lineage: Eukaryota > Viridiplantae > Streptophyta > Pinopsida > Araucariales > Araucariaceae > Wollemia > Wollemia nobilis. The sequence continues at coordinate 3,998,609 of JAQPPZ010017106.1, forward strand.
ACTGCGCTCTTGAGGGTCACTTCCACCCCTTCTCTCTAAAGGATATAGAGGGGAGTTAAAATATCCAATCACTAACCAATATTCATGAATGAATGTATGATGCATTTCTAGCAACAACTGCCAAAAATCTCTCCTTTCATAAGTGGTATTTGGAGCGTAGATATTGGATACCACCCAACACCTTTGGGTTTCGTTGCACTAGACAAGAATATTTATCACTCTACATGAAGTAGAGATTACATGCCCATCAAATTTCTATGAATTATATAAAAAAAGAGTCCACCCACTGTTCCCAAAACTTCACTGGCCATGAAAATTGAGTCCTTACATACTACCCTTTCGATCGATCTCCACGACTCAGCCTCAAGCTTTGATTCTTGAAAGCATAACAGATTAGGGGCCAATTTTCTTCTCAGGGCCACCAATAAGCACTTCTTAGAGGAGCTAGTAATCCCTTTTATGTTCCATGAGCAGATTTTCATGGGAAGGGGAACTCACTTTATCTCCACAACCTACCGATGAGCTCAAGAAACCATACAAGCTCAATCGTTTTTTACCTTCACCAATTTTTAGAACTAGTCTAAATTGAAATTTGTTGGCCATAGACTCATTTGCCTTTACTTTCCTACTTACTTTAGACATAGACCTTACAAGTTTACAGTCCTTGCCCAAATCCATCAAATGTCTTTTATGACTGTGGGTTTTAGGGCCAAGAGAGCCCTTCTCCATTACCACCAGCTGTGGAGACGAGGAAGTAGGATCCACATCCATAACTAAATCTTTATTTCTTACCACAGAGGAGGAAAAACCATCCACATGATTGGATGTTATAGGAGAGAAGGACAAACAATGTGCCACCAAGGATTTTGGGCATTCCCTTAAGGACCCCATCGGGGTCACCATCTGGGCTTTAGAGCACGATGGACCCAAGTCTTCTGCCAGAGCATTTAAACACTCAAAAGAGTTGTCTAAGGGGATAGAAGCCTCTACCAGATTGACTTCCAAAAATAAGTCCACATCTAGCCTATTAGAATTCTCTATTGTAATATCTGAATACATCAGTTTGACCAACTCCTCCTCCCTAGACATAGGTTCCAACAGAGGGGAGGAAAGAGGCAGAGCCAAATTTCTAAGAGCAACCGAAGGTGCAATGATTTTCTTGACTGACGGGGCAACGCATGATTTCTTCTTCCATATTCTTAGTTTATTTGAGGGGAAAGACCAAATAGACTTGCTAACACAAGAAACATAGGTCGGTATCTTTCCTTTCTCCACCACGAACACAAATCCTTATGAGCACTACACCCTAGTAGGGGCATCCCATGACTTTATTTTGCAATGTAAAGATGAATGACCTTTGCCACCACAAGCTAAACATGAAAAACTATCATGTTCATAGATGATTACATGCTCCCACATTCCCACTAGAGAGTTGATCAAAATATATTTTGGTAGCTCTTTGGATAAGTCCACGAGAACACTCAGGCGAATAAATTACCTTTTGTCTTTTGACATGGAAGAGGCATCAAAAGAGATAAATTTACCAATTGCATTGGAAATCTATTTGAATATTGATTCATGGCATAAATAGAGAGGGACTTTAGGAAGATGAATCCAAACCAGAACCATGTCCACTTTGTGAGTAGCAAGGTTAAACCTAGAGTCCCATTTCCTCAAATACAACCCATGCTTTCCGAAAAAGCATGGCGTCTCTTCCAACACCCGATCAACATCAGAGGGGTCTAATAGAGAGAAGAGAAAAAAGTTCCTTGGGAGAAGATAAACAGAGGTTTTCAGTCGAATTCCAACGAGTGATGATCCATCTCTTTAAAGCATCAAGATACAATCTACTCCCAGATAATTTTCCCACTTAATTACCAAACAAATTCACCAATAGAGAGGACATAGTTGATTTAGAGATAAAGATTTTGAGTTGGGAATGAACGTCTCCATAAACAACCTGATTGGCTAAGTCTATGTTCCCTCCATTCCTTTTGGGCGTAACATCCCCAATAGCTTGGCCACAAGGCTTTTCCAAAGAAATAGATTCCATCAATTCGACCAGAGCTTCCCTACCTAGATACCACATTTCATAAAAATCACACACTAGCAACACAAAAGAGACGACCAGATGAGAGAAATGCTCATACAACCGCAAGAATCCAAACACGAATGCAAGTTGATGAAATCCATCCCAAGATCCACCAGAGAGAAGAGTCACAACTATTGATCAGAGCGAGAATTTTTTCAAGAGTTTTATTAGAAAAAAAGTCTTCATAATGTAGTATTCACCTCAATTAAATTTTAGGTGATTTATGCATTGGAATTAGATCAAGTAAATAGAAATTACTTTGATTGGTATATATTGTCAAATTTATAGCATTGAGAATTGTAATATTTTAGATGACTAATGGATGTATATAATTTATATCTCTTATTAACTACATTAGTGTATAAGGAAACTTATGGATGACTTTCATAACAATAAGAGATAAATCATTGTTTACACCATTAGTCTAAGGGAACTATAAAAAAACCAAACACTCAATGCAATTGGAAAAATGACAAACAATCACCAAACCATCAATACCTTGTAAATGAGTAAATTTTATAATGATGCTTAAGATAAATATTCCAAGACATACATAAGTTTTCACGAGGAATATTAGATCAATGATTTTGTCCTAATTACTAGTCTTCATGGATAGTATGGAGTGGAGGGGACAATTCCCTTTGGTGAGGGATACTTCTCCTAAAATGATGGTATAACCATTTAAGTGTCCTCACACCATTTGATGATGACATGATGATCATAGCCATTGTATTATCCTCATACCATTTGGTGATGGCATGATGGAATTGTAGGATTTGGTGCTCCTACTTATGAGTGGCTTTGAATGAATTGTAGAAGTTGGTGCTTCTACTCAAGTGTGACTTTGAATTAATATTTTATGGCTCATATTACTTACAATTAATTTGGGATATCTTCATCTTAGATCATTATTATATTCTTCACTCAATAAAATGTGGATAAAGATAAATATAGGAGCAAAAAAAAGTTTTGTGGATAAGTAGTAGTAACAATTGGGGTTGTTACAATTGGTATCAAAGCCCAGGATAACTAATGGATTCTATTTAGATCTACGTTAGAAAAATATTTGGGCATGAAAAAAAGAATGAGAGAAACTCAAAACATAAGATCCATAACTCTAAATTATACACACTTGGTAAGGACAAGGTAAGTACTTGATATTACCGATGTATTAGTTCCTTTCTACCATGAATAGATCCCCAATCATTCAAAAGTGGAAGAGCTAAGAGAACTGATGAGCACCAAAAATGCTCATTTTATATACACGGTTAAGAAGAATTATCACTGGTTCAATTAGCATATGAAATGTATTTTATATAACTTATGCATATAATTGATAGAAAATTCGGTATTATGCTTGATTGGTGTTTTTAGTGGGAAATGTGTATAAATGCAAGTATTGGTACTAATATGGTGTTTTCCAGTCTACATCCACTTGGACCCGGCATACTTTTGCTTACAGAGACTAAGGCAAGAGAGTAGGTGCCTTCCTCTTCAAGGAAGGCGCCCAACAAAAGTAGGCACCTTCCTACAACTGAAATGCGTCCACGGAAGATGAGCGCCTCCCTACAACTGGAAGGCACCAACGGAAGACAAGTGCCTCCATGCAATCGGAAGGCACCAATGGAAGAAGAGCGCCTCCTTACAACCGAAAGGTGCTGATAGAAAACGAGCGCCTCCCTACAACCGGATGGCACCCACAGAATATGAGCACCTCCCTACAACCGTAAGGCGCAAACAAAATACAAGCGCCTCCCTACAACAGGAAGGCACCAAAGAAAGAAGAGCACCTCCCTACAATCGGAAGGCACCTCCATGCCTTCATACTTTGCAAGATTTACCAAGTCAACTTTGACTGGTTGACCAAGGACTATGGAGGAGGTTGCATGTGAAGACAAAGGAGATCTATTTTAATCATGCATTTATTAAATAGAATAAAGTGTTTGTTATTATTATCAACCGATTTGTCGGTTGACCTTATAAAGATCTTAAAGCATATTATTATTTTTAGGATGCATTAGTTTAGGATTTGTTGTTACGTACACCTAAGGATGTTTATAATCTGGGGAACGAACATACCTTAAAATAGAAGAATAAAATATGTGTAGAATCAATTGTAACTAAATCACATCACGTGATTAAAATAGACTGATTTGTTATTGTAATGATATCTAGTTGCGCTTTATAGAAAGACGCAAGCCAGATGAACAGAGGGGGATCAGAGATCAATGATTAATTTTACATAGAACTTATTTTATTTTATTGTTTAATTAATTAGGAGTGCAACTCCTCTTATTTGAGAAAGCTCTACGTAGCTAGCCGGGCGGACTATCTGCGAGAGCTTGGGCCCACTCCCTGCAGTAGTCCTCCCTTGTTTAATTTGTGCATTTGCTTTTTGTAGATTAGTTTACTGCTTTATTTAATTTCAGTTGTGTGTGTTTATTTCCTCGCATTTTATTTCTAGCACTTTACTTTTTTTTTAATAATTTATTTATTTCATTTCCCGCACTTAGTTTATTTGGTTTGGATGGAATCCAATTACACAAACCTCCCCACCAAACTACATAAGGTACAACCAGATTTTTTCCCCAACACTGCAGGCATATACTGTGCGTGACACTCATAAGTTTACGAACTTACCGGATTGATAATTTATGGAAGAGAAATGAATGTTTTTCGGGACATGAATTTCTGCTCACCATTTTGGCGTCGTTGCCAGGGAGTGTCTAAAGCGTAGTGTTCTGATTTACAGGTCAGATAAAAAGTCTATTTAAAATTACCTGTAGATATTTTACCTGAGAAGTGTGAGTCCACCATGGGCCTTTTTATAAGGCCAAAAATAGTTGCCGGCACAGTCAGAGCTAAATTCCATTGGCAAATTTTTGCATTTTATAGCTTCTCAGATAAACGTGGGAATGAACCTGATGTACCAAATTAAGTGTAGAAGTAGGAATAAAACGTGTTGTTGAAAAAAAAAAAAAATCTGGCATTGAAGGATTTCCATCATGTTCTAAATGGTTTCAAGAAATCAAAAGAAAAAGCACAACCCAAGTCTGATTGAAATTTTTAGGGACATGTTTTTATACAGAAACCATTGAAAAATTGTGCCTCTAGAAGCTTGGTTTAAATTAAAAAAATTTACAGGCTTGAAATTTTTGTAACGTATTGGTAAATGTTTTTTTATGATGAAATTAATAATGCAGGGAAAATGAAAGAGCATAATTTAAAGAGAATGCCTTGTTATGGAGTATGCTCTTCACTTGCGCTTACGACGACCTAGTGAATCAAAAACTAGCATGTGTTTTTAACAGACTGCTATGCCATGTTTTCTTCAGGTTGCTAACTCGCGGATAGTCATTTGCTGGCTTGCACACTTTGCCATTATGTTGAAAGAAGTTTGGTTGTGAGGCCATGAAGGAAAATACTCTTCTCATGCTACAACATATCAGACTAGTTGAAAAAAAAAGAAAAAAAGATTTCGAGAAGACTAGTTCAGATGTAGGCATGGGGGAGACCCCACCTTCATCAAATGCCGCCAACGTAACAATGAACGCTATTTATAGTGTTCATGAAAAAAAAAGAGAAAAAAGAGAGAAAAAAAAAATCATCTGCTAAAAAGGCTCCAAGTTAATGAAGCAATTCAAAAATAGAGTTTTATTTTGCTGCTTGTTGAAAGAGAGTATCCTCTTTCCGAAGGACTAGCTTGGTCCAGAAGGGAAATGAGAAATCTCCAACCGGTAGCTAAATAAAACAAGGAAAAATCTTGGAGGAGATCAGATTTCAAATGTCTGCACAAAGGCCACAAGATTAACATTTTTTTTATGTGCTAATTGAGGAGGAGCTTGGTGTTTCAAAAATGTGAGTTGTTGGTTGTCATATGAAAAAAATATACAAAAGAGAGGCAGAATATAACTATGGTGGAAGATAACATCAACTTTGAGAGGATCTGAAACCATGGAGAAATCTACTTTTCACAAAAAGTGTGAGGGCAAAGATGTTTCAGTACATGGTACATTTTTCCAAATTCTTAGGATGGATCATTGACAAACCTCCAGATGTGAAAATCACCAGCTCAAATGGTTGAAGTAGACATCCTATTCTTTGATGCAGATGATGAAAAAAAAAATGATAATCCAAGATCTGTTCTGGTCAAGGCAGAATAGACCGAAAAAAAAATACAAAAAAAAAAAAAACAGAGAAAAAAAAATTAGTTAGAATTTTATTTTAACGTCTTTAGTTTAGATTTTTCTTTTATGTTTTGCGGGACAACGTGAAGTGCGAAGTAGAAAAATAAGGAGGTGTCTGTGAAGATCTCATGAATTGAGATTCATACATGGAGTTCATAATAGCACTATACGAACTGTCTCGGGTACCTGATCGTATAGCATCCAATCTAATAGGTGAAAGCCAGCTGAGTTTTGCCTTGGAAACATTGGCACTTGAAGGTAGGCTAAGTAACCCTGATCAAGCGAAAGGCTTGCAGCCCAAGGTGCTTGTGGAATTTGGGGGAAAATTTTGCTGGAAAGTGCATGACTGTTATAGCCTGGATGATAAACAAAGTCAGATATGCTACACCAAGTGCAAGAGAAGAGTTTTGAGACAACGTCCAAGTAACGGTCAACGAGCTCCATTAACCACTGCCTCACATTCACAAGAGTGGATCATACATCAACATGGGGGAGACCCCATACCATACCAGTAGCTTGGACAAATGTTCAAACATTCGTCAAAAAAAAAAAGGAAGAAGAAAAAAAAAAAAAAGAGAAAGAAAAAAAAAAAAAAGAGAGAAAGAAAAAGAAAAAAAAATAGAGAGAAAGAAAAAGAAAAAAAAAAAATGAAGAGATGGAGGATACGTAAAAAAAAAATGAATTCAAAGACGCCTTGTTTATCAAGAAGGCGCCTTCCACATCAAGAAGGTGCCATACATTGGAGGTGCCTTCCACAGGAAGAAGGTGCCATACATTAGAGGTGCCTTTCGCATGAAGAAGGTGCCATACATTAGGGGCACCTTCCGCATCAAGAAGGTGTCATACATTGGAGGTGCCTTCCACAGGAAGAAGGCACCACACATTGGAGGCACCTTCCGCATCAAGAATGCACCATACATTGAAGACGCCTTCCACCAAATATATATATATATATATATATATATATATATATATATATATATATATATATATATATATATATATATATATATATATATATATATATATATGCGAATCCTCCTAGTGAAAAAAAAAAAAAAAAAACATAGAACATGTCCTGCTTAGCATAAAAATTGTTTTCTTATTTATTTACAGGAAATCATGAACCGAATGCAAGCTGCAGGCATCCTGAGAGCCAGGGCCTAATAGGCACGGAGTCATGAATCCTTTTTTACTGCTTTTGTGTGTGCAATTTTTGTAGGTGTAGTTTCGTAGTACACAACCATGAGCATGATCTGTAGGTGGAGCCGGCTTAAACTAGGCCTAACAGATGTGACATTTTGTACCCTGCAATTAGGAGTGCGACGAAGCGGAAAAGGCACTTACTTCCCACTAGGAAGAGAGTGCCTACAATCAGCCCAGTACGAGTAGTGCTTTTTTCCACCTGGAGGAAGGCACCAATAAGCAATTTTCTTCTCCCTTGGATGGGGATACCGTTGTTCGAGTGTGGGACCCGACGTTTGGAGGGCTACGAGACTGTTTTGCGCAGAGGGACCTGTTAATGGCGATAAGGGCATCACCAATTTAAGTGGGGGAAGATGCGGGTGAATCAGAACCTCCCGTAAAAAAAAAAAAAAAAAAAAAAAAAAAAGGGGAGTTCGGAAGGCTGTTGTCACGAGGACATGACAATTTTTAGACATGGGGGGAAAGACGCCTTATTGTCGACGCCTAACTTACTCCTATGAAAAAAAAAAAACCACCTTGTGTTGAAATAGCTCCACGATGAAATGCAAATTAGAAGCAAAGTTTTATTTTCGCTGCCCATTGGAAGAGAGTATCCTATTTCTCGAGGACTAGCCTGGTCCCGAAGGGAAATGAGAAATCTCCAACTGGTAGCTAAATAAAATGGGGGAGGAGTTTGAAAAAAAAATAGATGTCAACTGGTAGCTAAATAAAATGGGGGAGGAGTTCGAAATCAACACATGGTAAGTAGGCATCTTCCTCTTCTATTAATGCGCCAATAGGAGGCCAGCACCTTCCTCTTCCAGGAAGGCACCAAAAGAATGCAAGTGCCTTCCTCTCACCGAAGGCATCGACAAGAAGGTTCCATAGGAAGGTGCCGACAGGAAGGTGCCACAGGAAGGCACCGACAAGAAGGTGCCACAGGAAGGCGTCGACAGGAAGGTGCCACAGGAAGGCACCAATAGGAAGGCACCACTAGAAGGTGCCCACAGGAAGGCAAGCGCCTTCCTCTCACAGGAAGGCACTGATAGGAAGGCGCCACAGGAAGGCGCCAACAGGAAGGCACCGCAGAAAGGCATCGACAGGAAGGTGCCATAGGATGGCACCAATAGGAAGGTGCCACAGGAAGGCACCAACAGGAAGATGCCACTAGAAGGCAAGTGCCTTCCTCAGAGGGAAGGCACCCCTGTTCTTCGCCCGTTGACTAGACAAGCATGATGTGGGCAACAAAAATTGGTGCAGTTCCAACTCTACGACATGTAGGTTAATTTTGGGATCACACCAACGGATGAGAACATCCTACCAATGCCAACACATAGAACACATACATCTCAGCAATGCACCTGACAGATGCCATGAATAATGAAAGAAATACTATTTTTCCTCACTCTAGAAAACAAAGGAATGCAGTGTTGTTCCAATTATGCATGCAAAAGAAATAATTCGGAGGGGAGATCATTTTGGACGCACACGTGTCAGGTATAAATTTTAATATTCATCCTGTAAATGCATTCAGAGAGAGATACGTCAATGCAGGATTAAAATATTTTGTGTGCTATTGAGAACAAGCTGGGTATTTCAAAGTTTAGAGCCACCAGCTCAGTTGTTGCGGATTGACTCTATTATTTGATGCAGAGGATGAAAAAAAAAAAAAAAAGAGAGTCAAGATCTGTTATGTTCATGGCAGAACAGATAAAGATACATATAAATAAATAAATAAAATCTCCAGAAGCACCAACGTGAAGATGTCTCACACCACCGACATCATATATATCAGATTCTATGAAATTCAATCGGGTATGTACTAATTTTCTTATTAATTATGTGTATACTTATTTTAAAATCATTTCTATGCTAATACCATTCGACGCCTCCACAGTTTTTCAAAATCTCCCATTAGAATTCAAACACATGATGTGTCTTAAAAAAATATATATATAATTGAAAAAAAAAGAGAGAGAGAGAGGCTATGGCATCTACATGAATAAATTTGGCATCATTTTCATTGCCGCCTCCTTACAATGGTAGTCATCTTGAGCGAACACATAAATGATGGTACTCTCTACCACAAAGGAGGTTCTGGAGATGTCAAATATGTTTCAGATGTGGGTAAAAGTAGTAGTTGGTGATTGCACTTGTTTTAAACAAATTTGGTCTCACCAAATCTGACTAATATGCAACACTGGAAAATGCCAACATTAGTGCAGTGGTAATTTTCCCTAAACAGTGTGGTCACGATTTAACTATTTATCCGCAATGATTAGTCAAGATGTGTTTCTGACTTCTGTTGGTGTCGCATCGCTCTATGGATGAAGAATAGCAACACTCAATGAAAAAAAAACATAGTGCTGAATAAAAAAAAATAGTACTGAGAAAAAAAAATAGTAGTGTTGAATGGAAAAAATAGCAGCACTTAGCGACAGAGAAACAGAGATGCTGAAGGCCATTAAAAAAAAAAAAAAAAAGAGAAAAAAAAATATATCCCAGGGGTTGTTGTCACGAAGACATGACAAACTTTTCGGCATGGTCATCCTGTGAGAGGGATAACTTCACCTTTTAGTGCCACGAGGGCGTGGCACATGTTAGGCATGGGGGGATGATGAGCACCAAAAATGCTCATTTTATATACACGGTTAAGAAGAATTATCACTGGTTCAATTAGCATATGAAATGTATTTTATATAACTTATGCATATAATTGATAGAAAATCCGGTATTATGCTTGATTGGTGTTTTTAGTGGGAAATGTGTATAAATGCAAGTATTGGTACTAATATGGTGTTTTCCAGTCTACATCCACTTGGACTCGGCATACTTCTGCTTACAGAGACTAAGGCAAGAGAGTAGGTGCCTTCCTCTTCAAGGAAGGCGCCCAACAGAAGTAGGCACCTTCCTACAACCGGAAGGCATCCACGGAAGACGAGCGCCTCCCTACAACCGGAAGGTGCCAATGGAAGACGAGTGCCTCCCTGCAACCGAAAGGCACCAATGGAAGAAGAGCGCCTCCCTACAACCAGAAGGTGTCGATAGAAAATGAGCGCCTCCCTACAATCGAAAGGCACCCACAGAAGATGAGCGCCTCCCTACAACCGGAAGGCGCCAACTAAAGACAAGTGCCTCCCTGCAATAGGAAGGCACCAACGGAAGAAGAGCGCCTCCCTACAACCGAAAGGCGCCTCCATGCCTTCATACTTTGCAAGATTTACCAAGTCAAATTTGACTAGTTGACCAAGGACTATGGAGGAGGTTGCACGTGAAGACAAAGGAGATCTATTTTAATCATGCATTTATTAAATAGAATAAAGTGTTTGTTATTATTATCAACCGATTTTTCGGTTGACCTTGTAAATCTCTTAAAGCATATTATTATTTTTAGGATGCATTAGTTTAGGATTTTTTGTTACGTACACCTAAGGATGTTTATAATCTGGTGAACGAACATACTTTAAAATAGAAGAATAAAATATGTGTAGAATCAATTGTAACTAAATCACATCACATGATTAAAATAGACCGATTTGTTATTGTAATGATATCTGGTTGCGCTTTATATAAAGACGTAGGCCAGATGAACAGAGGGGGATCAGAGATCAATGATTAAATTTACACAGAACTTATTTTATTTTATTGTTTAATTAATTAGGAGTGCAACTCCTCTTATTCGAGCAAGCTCTACGTAGCTAGCCGGGCGGACTATCTGCGGGAGCTTGGGCCCACTCCCTGCAGTAGTCCTCCCCTGTTTAATTTGTGCATTTGCTTTCTGTAGATTAGTTTACTGCTTTATTTAATTTTAGTTGTGTGTGTTTATTTCCTCGCATTTTATTTCCAGCACTTTAATTTTTGTTTAATAATTTATTTATTTCATTTTCCGCACTTGGTTTATTTGGTTTGGCTGGAATCCAATTACACAAACCTCCCCACCAAACTAAATAAGGTACAACCAGATTTGTTCCCCAACACTGTAGGCATATACTGTGCGTGACACTCATAAGTTTACGAACTTACCGGATTGATAATTTATGGAAGAGAAATGAAAGTTTTTCGGGACATGAATTTCTGCTCAGCAAGAACCCTCCATAATCCAAGGATTTTCAGCAATGTACATTAGACTCTTTTGAGAAATTACTCGACATCTATATCTTTTGATTTACTCCTTATTTTTAAGTGTGTATGAACAACCAGCTAAGTTAGTGGAATAAACTAGAGAATGAACCTAGTAATACTATATTACTTGAGAATTTATGATGAAATATAGTTATCTAAAATATTAAAATTAATAAAGAATCAAAATTAATACAAATTTTTACTTCAGGATAACATGGCGACAAGATTCAGAAGTAAGAAGAAAGGAACTTTATAATAAACTAGTCCAAATAGTTCTAAACCCAGTCAAGTAGGAGAAATTTCTAGGAAATCAAATAAATATATGGAGAATATTATTGCTACGATCTACATAATGCAAGGTCAAATTAATTAGATTCTGCAAGCTATTAGTTCACAACACAACAATAACCATGAGACGGAAAGTCCTGATGTTGGGAATCCTCTTAGTGATGTGAATGAGAATCCTAAAAATAGGGATGTTGAAGATACTTATGATCAAGAAAACAAGACCTGCATAGAGATAGAAATGGGTAAATATATAAAGCATATTAAGGTGACTAAGTTCACTCCGAAAGAAGGTGAAGATGTAGCTGAATCATGGTTAGATGAACTTGAACTTCATTTTTCCATGTGAAATTACTCCTTAGAAACCAATACCACATTTATTCTCACTCATATAGGAGATACAAGGATTACATGGTGGAATACTTATAAAAATGGTCTTAAAATCAATCAAAACAAGTTGAAATGGGAAGTTTTTGTAGTAGCTTTCAAGGAAATATTCCTTACAAAACAATTCTCTTTGAATAAATACAAGGAATTTTTCACACTACAACAAGGATCAAAGTTTGTGGAGGAATACTTTGAGCAATTTGTAAGATTACTAAAATATGTTCCTTCCTAGGAAAAGGATAATCAAATGAAGATACACAAATTTATCCTAGGAATGAAGCCTCAGATAAGATATGTGATAAGTGTGCATGTTCATAAAACTATATAAGAAGCATATGATATGGCCCAAAGGACCGAGTCTACTAAGACAACCACTAAAACTCACAAAAGTTCTACAAAATGATCAAACAAGGGATAGAAGTTTCAAAAAAAGAGGAAGTGGGATTATGGACAAAATCAAAAGAATAAAGGAAATCCAAGATTTTAGAAACAAAAAAATGGTGGTAAAAAGAATTTCAAGAAAAGATTTCACCATATAAATAACAATCACAATTACTCCAATAACAACAATAGGATTTCCAAGCTCCAAAGTAGCCATTTTTGTTACAAGTAGTGGATACAGAAAAGCAGGTTCAAGAAGGAGATTCAAATCAAAGGTTAAGGTGCTTCAAAGATGAAGGTCCACATTTTACCATTAATTATCCACAATATGCAAGCACTAGTACAAACAGGACTAATCACAAGATTTATGCAACAACAACAATACAAAATTTGGAGGGACAAGCTACACCTATACTCCTAAATGGTAAATTTTTTTATAAAGAAGAAAAAATTTTAATTGATAGTGGGGCTACTAATAGATTTTTTTATTATAACCTAGTAAGGGATATGCCAAAAAAGTTAAGATCTTTGGCACAAGGATGGGAGGTTGAGTATGGATTAGGGTAAACTTATTATGTCAGTCAATGTTTTTCTCCAACTCAAATTACCTTACACAATGGCTTACTGGGTGGCATCTATATGTAGCACACCTAAATACTTTTGACATCATCTTGGGAATAAATTGGTTGAAGGCTCACGAAGCCTTGGTAAATTTCCAAGAGAGATGGATTGAGTTTACCAATGAGGACAAAGAAAGGCAAAGGATGTATAGTGAAACAAGATAATTTCAACCAATACTAATTTCATAAATACAATTCAAGAAAACTATTAGAAAAGGAGGACTGATTTATGTAGTCAAACTCAAGGAAAAAGAGGAAATTTCAAAGGAAGAAATGATTGGAAAATTTCAACTTTTGCAAGAATTTCAGGATGTATTTGTTGATGAGATACCTGGATTACGGCCTAAATATGAATTTGACTTCACTATAGAGTTAATACTAGGAACATAACCTATCCATAGAGCTCCCTATAGAATGAACCCCATCGAGATGCAGGAATTAAAGGTGCAACTTTAGGAGTTGCTGGAAAAAGGGTTAATAAAACCAAGTGTATCACCTTGGGAAGCACATATCTTATTTGTGAAGAAGAACTATGGGTCATTAAGGTTATGCATAGATGATCTAATGTTAAAGAAGGCAACTATCAGGAACAAATATCCATTTCCAAGTATAGAATATTTGTTTGATCAATTAAAATATACCTCTATTTTCATAAATAATTATATAAATTTGGGATATCATCAATTGAGAATCCAAGAAGAAGACACACATAAAACCATATTCCAAACTAGATATGGTAACTATGATTTCATAGTCCTACCATTTGGATTGACTAATGCACAATTTTTTTTTATGAATTTGATGATTAGTGTGTTTAGAAAATAGATGGATCAATTTGTGTTGATACTATTGGATGACATTTTGATTTATTCTCGTAATAGAGAGGAACATAATAAGCACTTGAGGATAGTGCTAGATAATTTAAGGAAGAACCAAATCTATGGAAATTTGTCCAAATGTGAATTCTATGTCCCACAAGTGCATTACTTGGGGCATATCATATCAGCAGATGGGATCGTAGTCAATCCAAACAAGATAGAAGCCATTTTGAATTGGCCACCTCCAATAAATGTGACAAAATTAAGAAGCTTCATGGGTTTGTTAGGTTACTATAGGAGGTTTGTGAAGGGTTACTCCAAGATTACTTATCCATTAACTAAACTTCAGAAGAAGGGAAAAGATTTTAAATGGACAGAAAAATGTAAAGCATTATTTAATCTGCTTAAATAGAAGCTTACCTCAGCTCCTATATTGAAGATTTCATATCCCGCAGGAAATTTTTTTGTTTGTACCAATGCTTCACTAGAGGGATTAGGAGGATTCCTATACAAAAATAAGTCTATGGTAGCATATGAATATAGAAAACTCAAAAAGTATGAAGTTAACTATGCTACTCATGATTTAGAACTTGTTGTAGTTGTACATGCTTTGAAAATTTAGCGACACTATCTGGTGGGTAGACCATTTGAATTAAGAACCGACCACCAGATTTTGAAGTATATATTCACTCAATCATTACTAAATGCTAGAAAGCGAATATGGATAGAATTCTTAGCAGAATATGATTTTGGTATTGAGTATATCAAAGGAAAGGAAAATAAATTCTCTGATGCCTTAAGTAGAAGAAATCATATATCTTCTTTGAATTGTAGTCATGTGGATTTAATGGGGCAAGTTAGAAAATTGCAGTGCTAGGATCCAGAATATAGTGAAATTCAGGATAACATTAAACATAATCTTAATGAAAATCAAGATTATAGCATTAAATAAGGACTTTTATGCTCTAAATATCGAGTAGTTATACATGGCATGGGTAATTTAAGGAGAGTGATTATGTGTGAAGATCATAATTCTCCTTATATTGCTCATCCCAGAGGAGACAAGATGAGGCAAAATATGAAAAAGACATTTTACTAGTCTGGAATGAAGAAAGACTTTGTGGCACGATGTTTGCAGTTTTAGAAGGTGAAAGATGAACATCAACATATAGCAAGAAAATTGTTTTCTCATAATATACCCACTCAAAAATGGTAGGTGATATCAATGGATTTTATTGTGGGTTTTTCTAAGACAAAATATCATCATGATGCAATTTTTGTGGTAGTAGAAAAACTAACTAAGGTTTCACATTTTATACCAGGAAGTACTATAGATGATGTTGTAGTCGTTGCCAATAAATTTGCAAAAGAAATTTTCAAGTTGTATGGATTTCTAGAGATGATTATCTATGATAGGGATTCTAGGTTTACTTCTAAGTTCTGGCAGGCTCTCCACCATGCAATTGGCACAAATTTGAATTTAGTTCTACATATCATCTTGAAATGGATGGACAAAGATAAAGGGTTTACCAAATTTTGGAATATATGTTACACATGTATTACATGGACCATAAGTCTCATTGGAAAGACTATTTGTATCTATTTGAGTTTGCTTATAATAATAGTTATCATTCTTCCTTAAAGATGGCCCCTTTCAGAGCCCTGTATGGAAAATGGTGCAGAACTCCATTATCTTGGGATAATCTAGAGGATCAAGTTGTCATCATACCAAAAATGGTTAAAATAATGGAAGAGTAGCTCGGACTAATCCGACAAAGGCTTAAGAAAGCCACAAATAGACAAAAGAGTTATGTATATTTGAAAAGAACACCTAGGGAATTCTCTATGGGTGACAAAGTGTTTATAAGATTTAAACCTAAGAAGAGTGCTATTAAATCAATAAACTTGGATACTATATTTATTGGACCATTTGAGATTATGGAGAAAATAAGCCCTATAGCGTATCAGCTTGACTTACCATCTAATATGTCAAATACACATAATAGTTTTTATGTATCCCTACTTAGGAGATATATTGCTGATCCTGATCATGTATTAGATTTTTTCTAATTTGTAGATGGCAGATCCAACAACATTTTAAGTGAAACATGTGAAGATCTTGAAATTTCGTTCCAAGATGAGGAAACAAAATATTAATCAGTGTAAGGTCCAGTGGGACCAATATTTTGAAAATAACTCCACTTGGAAAACAATGGAAGACATGAAAATACACTTTTGTTATTTATTTGATGACGTTATGCAATAATACAGGTTGAACTACATACCGCTTATGAAAAATGGAGACTTTTATGTAATATTGTAGGAAAACACAGAGGAATGTGTTTAATCTAAGGGGGGAGTAGGTCACATCATTTCTTGGAAGAAATATTTTAAGATGTTATTTGTGTAATGATAGTTGATTATTGAAGAACACAAGCATATACTAAGAGGGGGGGGTCAATAGTATAAGACCACTTTTTACTTTTTCCTTTATACTTCAAAACAGTAAAACAATATACCCAAAGCAATATCAAAGCAATGCACAAAACCATCCACAAAGTGACAACAATTTATGTCCACAAAACTTTTCTCTAAATGTTATCTCAAAGTTCTTTGGGAAACCTTCCCAATTACAATATTTATGAGCCTCAGCCCAAAGGAGACACCTTCCCCTAAATCTGCTTTGCTAGTGATCCTCTAGAAGACCTCTATCTCTTTTGCCCTTAGCAAGTGGAACTCTTTCCATAGAAGACACCTGTCTTCCCTGCTTTGGCTGGAGATCTCTGTACTCAACTCTGTCACAACAAGCTGGTCCTCTTTTCTACACCAAAACACAGTCCTTCGATATGGCACAATTTTGTCCTCTTTCTTTTTTCTTTTAGGCACTTGGTTTGGAAAACAATTCTTCACTGTCTGCACAACTACAACAGCACAGTCTTCTTAAACTATAGTAGCATTCTCTTCTCAACTTACAACAGCACTTGATCACTGTTATTTCTTCACATCCG
Organism: Wollemia nobilis; assembly: GCA_028583015.1. NCBI lineage: Eukaryota > Viridiplantae > Streptophyta > Pinopsida > Araucariales > Araucariaceae > Wollemia > Wollemia nobilis. The sequence goes on from JAQPPZ010017106.1 coordinate 4,015,694, forward strand.
TTTGCAATTATAATAGCATCTATTGCGCGCACTTTTATTTCTATTACCCAAACTATGCGAACACAGTCGCAATCACAATAGAATCTTCTCTTCACAGTATTCTCATAAACAACAGCACATACTTCATGTATACAACAGTACAGACTTCTACACTTAGAAGATTCAGTGAAAAATACTTTGATGCTGTAGTTGGACTTCGCTCTTTGCTTTTTCGATTGTAAAACTTGCTTGTCGCACTAACTCTGTGAATGCCACGCTTCAAAAGTAGACATCAATCCTCACTCAAAAATGCTCAAACAGTCCTCCTTTAATACCCACAATCTCAAGATGAAATCTTGTTCTTTAGTCAACTGATCAATCTTTTAATACGTCGACTGTAAAACCTTATCCTTCGTTGGCCAAGGTTAACTTCATCGGCTTCAACCGCATCTGTTGTCCTGTAGCTTTTCTCGTGCGAAGCTCAAACATGTCACAATATCGCTACGCCTTGGTCTGTCGTACACCTTCTTTGGTTTGTTGTCGCGAAATCGCTACACTACAGCTTTTGCTGACGTCATCGCAAATCTTGTCACCAAATTGCGATGCTCTAGACTACATTGCCTTCTTCTCCGTTGCTATCATAAAATCGTGACACTACAGCCTTTGCTGACATCATCATGAAACTTGTCACAAAATCATGACACTCTAGACTTCACTGCATTCTTCTCCATTGCTGTCACGAAATCGTGACATTACGACTTTTGCTAACGTCATCATGAATCTTGTCACAAAATTGCGACGCTCTAGACTTCACTACCTTCTTCTTCGTTGATATCGTGAAATCGTGACACTACAGCTTTTGCTAACGTCATTAGCAACTCTGTCGTGAAATCGTGACACCTCTTGCTTCTTCATCCTTTTCTTGGTTTGCACTAGTGAAAATGAAACATGTGAAATCGTGACATTTTCTGCATCCGTACGACTTCTTCGAAACTTGTCACAAAATCGCGACACTTCCTGCAACTCAACACTGCCAACTCAACTTGTCATGAAATCGCGACACTTTCTGCATCCGTACAACTTCTTCGAAACTTGTCGCGAAATCATGACACTTTTTTCCCGCTGTGCTTCTGCCTTCCTGCATGTCGCAAAATCATGACAGTTTTGGCCAAACTTTCTCTCTCCTCAACCATGTCGAGAAATCGTGACAATTTTGCCCGCTTTGCCTCTGCCTTCCTGCATGTCGCAAAATCATGACTTTCTCTCTCCTCAAACATGTCACGAAATCACGACAGTTTTTCCAGCAGCCTGCAAACTTATTCTACTTTATCTTTTTCTGGATTTTTGGCAACTGGGCTACTCTGATTTTCTTGGAGACTTACTGACCAACATAAACCTTCAACAAAAACACATCCTTGGACTTAAAAACAAATTTCTCCAATAGTTCCTCGACATCAAAAACAACATCTACCAATAGCTCTTTGACATCAATGACAACAACTAAACTTAGGCAAGGGCAATGTACTCAAGGTACCCAAAATTGCCAACAATCTCCCCCTTTGTCATTGATGGCAACCCTTATCTAAAACACATATTTCAAGAGTCAAAACTGAATTCAATCTCTCTAAGTTTTGCTTCCCCTGAATTGAAGCTTTCCTCTTCTCTTGAAAAACTCTCCCCCTTACTTAAATCTCTCCCCCTTTGTCATCAATGGCAAAGGGTCACCTTTGGGGCTTGGGACTAAGAATGAGCCTCTTAGCTTAGTCCCTCCCCCATATCCTGATGAGATGATTAAAATAGGGTTGGGAGTGACACTCCCATTAAACACTCATCATCATTAGTGTCCAAGATTTCTTTACCGGGTCTTCTCTTGAATTCTTTTCCTGTATTTTTGTTCCTGTCACTGTTCTGATCCTCGGACCTATTAATACTACTGTTCCTATTTCTTTTATATTTTCTGTTCTTATCCGTACCTTGATCCTTGGACCTGTTCATGTCATTTTTCCTATTTTTGTTATCATTCCTATTTTTATCCATGCCTTGATTCTTGAACTTGTTCATGCTGCTATTTTTGTTCCTATATCTCAGAAGATCAGCTCTACACTGTCTAGCTAGGTGTCCTTCATTGTTGCATTTATAGCAGGTAACAAAATTAGTCATGGTTGTTCTTTGAATTCGCCTGTTCTGACTAACCCAGTTCGTGTTATTTGTCTTGCAAAAAATTGCCTTGTGCCTGAATTGTTGACAAGAGTAGAAATACCATTGAAAGAAATTACATCTCCTAAAACTGTCATTTACTCTCTTCATTTGAGTCATGCACTATACAGCCATGTGACCAAATCTGTGACACACATAACATCTATCGTGAAATTTTCTTTTGTTCGACTTCATGGGTCCCGAAAACTTCTTCTTCTCAGTCTGAATATCATTTTCTATTTCTACGTATTCATCACTTATGGACTCATGATCTGAAGTACTTTCTTCAATAGGACTCTCTTTCTTTTGAAATATTTTGCTAGATTCCCCAACCTATTCCTTGTGCGGCTCAACAAAACCAAGACCTATTTTATCTGTTGGTTTTCTCTGTCCTTCGATGAGAAATTTAACCTTCTTGGAGCTATCCTGAAATCTGTAGAGCTTATCCTTGTACTCTTTATTTTCTTCTTTCAAAGAAGCTATTTCCTGTTCTAACTCACTATACTCCAGAATTTTAGATTCTAACTCATTCTTGAGTTCTTGTGTCTTAGCCATAAATACTTCAATATTTTCTACAAGTTCATCTATCTCCATATAGCATTCATCTACCTTAATCTTGAGTCTATCATTCTTCTTTCTTTCCTTTTTCAAAACACTAAGAGCATTATTGAGTTTGCATTCAAGATCCTCTATTTTATGGCGCTTTGAATCATCACAGCCTTTTTTAGATTTCTTATCACTAGAGGTGCTACCTTTTTCAAAAACCATACATGCATCTTCATTGGGGTTTTCTGAAACATCCTCATACATACTAGCGACCAAAACATCATTTCTGCAACCATCCTCAAGGTGCCCAAAATTTCCACATCTAAAACATTTCATGATAATGAATTTGTGTTTCGGTTCTTCCTCTTTTTTTGAAATGAACAACATCTCATTTTCATCATTACTAGAAGAACTGTCACTTTCACTTCTAGAACACTTACTTGCTTTGTCCAAGTAGAAGCTCTTCTTATTCTTGTGAGAATTCCTCTTTCCATGATTGTTGTACTCATATTTTCTTTTCTAGTGATTGCTGTACTCATTTTTGTTGTTTCTGTAATACCTGTGCTTTTCAAAATCCTTGCTTTTAACATCCTGTATATCTTCATCACTTTCATCTTTAGAAACAAGATCTGATCAGTAGCATAACGACCAAATTTTCCGTAGTTGAAACATCTTATATTTTTCTTGCTTTTGTGCTTTCTGGAAAACTTGCCTTTCTCTCTGTAATATGCCTCTTCCTCACTAGAAGACTCATCACTTTCTTGAATCTGTTTGCCCTTCGATTTCTTGATAGCTTTGAAAGCTGCCTCTTTCTTTACATCAACTTTCACTTGTGTCCTCAATTCAAATGCTGCAAGAATACTATGGAGCTCATCCTTTTTCAATTAATCTAAATCTTTGGCTTCCTCAATAGCAGAAATCTTTTCTCTAAATCTATTTGGAAGAGATCTTAAAATCTTATCACACAAATCATTTTTAGCAAGTTCAAGACCTAAGTCTTTCATAGAATTAACAACTTCATCCATCCGGAACATGTAGTCACTAATATTTTCATCATAATTCATCTTGAGTTGTTCAAACATACCTTTAAAATGTCTTAACTTGGCCTTTCGAACATTTGCATCACCTGTATGAACAACCTGCAATTGATTCCACATTTCACTGGCTATCTTGCAGTGAATAACTTTAGTGAGATCTGCCTTTTGTAAACCCTTCAAGATTGCATTCATGGATTTTGAATTGTTGTGATGTAGAAGTTTGTCTTCTTTAGTGTAAGGACCATTTGTAGGAATGGTATATCCATCTTCAACAACTTCCCATACCTCATTACCAAGAGCCATTCGATAGACTTTCATTATTGCACTCCATAGACCAAAATATGATCCGTCAAGAATAGGTGCTGCATTGCTACTCGAGTAGTCCATTGTGTTCTTTGTAACCTTTTCTTTCAAGCTGTTAAACTTTTTGAAGGCACTGGCTCTGATACCAATTGAAGAACACAAGCTTATACTGAGAGGGGGGGTGAACAGTATAAGACCGCTTTTTATTTTTTCCTTTATACTTCAAAACAGTAAAACAATATACCCAAAGCAATATCAAAGCAATGCACAAAACCATCCACAAAGTGACACAACAATTTATGTCCGCAAAACTTTTCTCTAAATGTTATCTCAAAGTTCTTTGGGAAACCTTCCCAATTACAATATTTATGAGCCTCAACCCAAAGGAGACACCTTCCCCTAAATCTGCTTTGCTAGTGATCCTCTAGAAGACCTTTATCTCTTTTTCCCTTAGCAAGTGGAACTTTTTCCATAGAAGACACCTGTCTTCCCTGCTCTTGCTGGAGATCTCTGTCCTCAACTCTGTCATAGCAAGCTGGTCCTCTTTTTTGCACCAAAACACAGTCCTTCGGTATGGCACAATTCTGTCCTCTTTCTTTGTTCTTTTCGGCACTTGGTTTGGAAAACAATTCTTCACTTTCTGCACAACTACAACAGCACAGTCTTCTTAAACTATAGTAGCATTCTCTTCTCAACTTACAGCAGCACTTGATCACTGTTAGTTCTTCACATCCGTTCGCAATTATAGCAGCATCTACTACATGCACTTTTATTTCTATTACCCAAACTGTGCGAACACAGTTGCAATCACAACATAATCTTCTTTGCACAGTCTTCTCATAAACAACAACACATACTTCGTGTATACAACAACACAGACTTCTACACTTAGAAGATTCAGTGAAACGTACTTTGATGCTGCAGACGGACTTCGCTCTCTGCTTTTTCGATTGTGAAACTTGCTTTTCGCACTAACTCTACGAACACCACACTTTGAAAGCACACATCAATCCTCACTCAAAAATGCTCAAACAGTCCTCCTTTAATACCCATAATCTTAAGATGAAATCTTGTTCTTTAGTCGGCTGATCAATCTTTTAATACATTGGCTATAAAACCTTATCCTTCGTCGACCAAGGTTAACTTCATCGGCTTCAACCGCCTCTGCTATCCTATAGCTTTTCTTGTGCGAAGCTCAAACATGTCGTAATATCTCTATTCCTTGGTCTATCGTACACCTTCTTTGGTTTGCTATCACGAAATCGCTACACTACAGCTTTTGCTGACATCATCGCAAATCTTATCGCAAAATTGTGATGCTTTGGACTTCACTGCCTTCTTCTCCATTGCTGTCACGAAATCGTGACACTACAGCCTTTGCTGATGTCATCATGAAACTTGTCACAAAATTGCGACGCTCTAGACTTCACTGCCTTCTTCTCTGTTGCTGTCACGAAATCACGACGCTACAGCTTTTGCTGACGTCATCATGAATCTTGTCACGAAATCGCGACGCTCTAGACTTCACTGCCTTCTTCTCCGTTGCTGTCGTAAAATCATGATGCTACAGCTTTTGCTGACGTCATCAGCAACTCTTTCGCGAAATCGTGACACCTCTTGCTTCTTCATCCTTTTCTTGGTTTGCACTAGCAAAAATGAAACATGTCGCGAAATCGTGACATTTTTTGCATCCGTACGACTTCTTCAAAACTTGTCATGAAATCGCGACACTTCCTGCAACTCAACACTACCAACTCAACTTGTCACGAAATCACGACACTTTCTGCATCCGTACAACTTCTTCGAAACTTGTCACGAAATCGCGACACTTTTTGCCCGCTGTGCTTCTGCCTTCCTGCATGTCACGAAATCGCGACAATTTTGGCTAAAATTTCTCTCTCGTCAACCATGTCACGAAATCACGACACTTTTGCCTGCTTTGCCTCTGCCTTCCTGCATGTCGCGAAATCGTGACTTTCTCTCTCCTCAAACATGTCGCAAAATCGTGACAGTTTTTCTAGCAGCCTGCAAACTTATTCTACTTTATCTTTTTCTAGATTTTTGGCAACTGGGCTACTCTGATTTTCTTGGAGACTTACTGACCAACAGAAACCTTCAACAAAAACACATCCTTGGACTTAAAAACAAATTGCTCCAATAGTTCCTCGACATCAAAAACAACATCTACCAATAGCTCTTTGACATAAATGACAACAACTAAACTTAGGCAAGGGCAATGTACTCAAGGTACCCAAAATTGCCAACAATTATAATGCTTGATATATTTGCAATATGTTTGTTTTTATCAAGAAAAAATGATGTTGCGTTGCATTACTTAATTGCAGAAACAAATATTCTTGTAGGTGGAAGATTGACCACTAGACATTGTTGGACATTTTGAGTCCCTAAGTCAAAGTTGTCATTGATGTCACCATAGTACCAGAGATTTCAACAGAAAACAAAGGCAACAAATACTGACAGTTGATATTTAGCAAGAAGGCAGAAGTTCGAGTAAAACAGTGCAAAAGATAGAATTTGAAAAGGAGTGATAATATTTATTTTATAAATTATTTAAATTCCAGATGAATTTAAATTTTATAAATAAATATTCTAATGGTTAGAAGTGCCATAGTGAAAACCCAAATAAAATAATTGTAATTTCTATTAAAATATTTTATATTGCAAAAATGGATTTATAAAGTCTAAAAATAATAAACCCAAAAGGTTGGGTTAAAGGTTTAAAGACCAAAGTTTATGTTAATAAATCCAAATGTTGGATTTAGGGTTTTAATCAAGGCAACATTTATTTCCAAGGGAAGCACCGATGTCAAAAAAAGCAAAGGAAAGAACTGACATCATCAAAGACAAGGGAAGCGTCGACGTGTTTAAAATAATGGGAACACATATTAATACCATGCAAAATATATGTTTCAAATTACTCTTGCTAGATTTTGAAAATAAGCTCATCGAATATGTAGAGCTTGTGATAGTTTTCACAATTTTCATGGGTTGACTTGACGAAAGAAAGGAAAAAGGCAATCGCTTTGGTGTGTTGAATGCCAAAAAGGCACCTTGACCTAGTGGTAAGTGGGCAGCAACGTACATTTTTGTGTGCATGGTGGTTTGAGTTTGAATATCATGGAAGCATTTGGTGGACGTGTTGAAGGCACCAAGGAATAGGTGAAAAAAAATTATTTTGCAAGGATTGGGAGGATTATTGAAGCACATGGTGCTTCCTCCCTTCCCAATGAGTTTGTAAGCTCGTGTGGTGTTGGCACCATGGGCAAATACTTGTGTGGACTGTGTTGAGAGTTCGAAACTCTCCAAAGGAAAAGGTACATTTTGTTATTTTATTTTATTAATACCTAAGTTGGAGGTATAAGGAATTTAGTGGTTAATTTCTTTGCATTGTGATTAAGGGTGGTTGTTGAGAAATATTGTTAGGAGGTATAAGGATAATTCTGGTTTTGTTTTCAAGTCTTAAATTTTGCCATTGTGGAATATTGAAAGGTTAAGACTTTGTGGGTGTATGTTAATTTGAATAAAGGGTTTTTTATTATTGTGAGGATATTGTGTATTGTTTAAGTTGGAGTGATAAGGTGTAATTGTGATATTATTTTTGTGATATAAAATTAACCTCTAACCCTTATTGAGTTTGTCAAACAAGTAATTGTGAGTGTGGCAGATTTGTAAAGGGAAACTACTCTTCAAGAAAAGGTATGGGTAAAATTCTTCTTTGTTGAGTTAGGTGATTGGCATGATTGAAAATTGAGTTTGGAGTGAAAAGGATTTGATTAGGGTTTCCTTTTCGAAAGTGGTTGAGTTAATGCTTCAAGGTTTTCTGGATTGTGAGTTGTGATTAAACCTTGTTTGATAAGCATTGTTGTTTAGACCATTGGTTGAGTGAACTACTTTCGGTTTATGCTTCAAGGTTTTTTGAATTGAGGATTGTGATTAAAACCTTGTTTTATTAGCATTGTTGTTGAAGCCAATGGGTGATGCAAAGAACTTGAACTTGAGTTAGTATCATTGTTATGTGAGATTTGTTGTTGAGAATTGTTGGAAATATTTTGAGTGGGTGATATATGCTTGGACTAGGGTTTGTGAGAAAGGGTTGTTCCTTGAGGTGATTGGTTGAGTAGAGTTAATTGAGCCTAGTCAAGTGATTGTGTGAAGTGGTTTTTCAAGTTCCATGAAACAAAATATTCCACATTCTGATTTGAGTTGAGATTGATCTTTGAGTATAGAACATATTGAGTCTCTAACAATTCTTTTTATGCTTCTATGAGATTGATTTGAGTTGAGATTGATATTTGAGTATAGAACATATTGAGTCTCTAACAATTCTCTTTATGATTATATGATATTGATTTGAGTTGATATTGAGCATTGAGTATAGAACATTTTGAGTCTCTAACAATTCTCTTTATGCTTCTATGTGATTGAGAAGGTGATTGAGCATTGAGTATAGAACATATTGAGTCTCTAAAAATTCTCTTTATGATTCTATGATATTGGACAAGTTCTATGTGGACTTGTTAAGCAAATTTGAGGTAAGTATTTGAGAAGGCTTATGGACTGATTTTGTGTGAGATTTTGAGGAAGCTTGCAATACAAATTTGAGAAAGTCCTAGAGAGGACTTGTTGAGTAGATTTTAAGCAAGTCCTAGAGAGGACTTGTTGAGAATATTTAGACAAGTTCTGAGTGAGCTTGTTGAGAATATTTATACAAGTTTTGAGTGAGCTTGTTGAGAATATTTGGACAAGTTCTGAGTGAGCTTGTTGAGAAGATTTGAGCAAGTTTTGAGTGAACCAATTGACCATATTTGAGCAGGTTCTGAGTGGACCTGTTGAGCAGATTAAAAAATGGTGATGGAGAAAAATGACCATGCATCGATTGCTTGTGGATGTCATTTGTGTGATATATTTTGCACAATTAATTTTCATAAGATTGGCATAATTGAATCTTAGCTTTAAAATGCACATTAAATAATTCTTTGTATTTTACAAATTATTTTAGAGATATTTTAAGCATTTGAAAATGCCATTTAATTTAATAATATTTATGATCATTTTGTGAAAATGTTAAATTGGGGAAATTTCTAAAATAAGATATCTATTGTCTTGAACATGTTTATTAACCAAATTGCATCCATATTAAGAAAAATAATTAGGTATATTGTTCTTCTACCAATTTTTCTAACTATGATTCGACCAAAATAATAAAAATATTTTATTTACTTAGAAGGATTAAATTGGCTGCCCTGCATGGCTGCCATAGAATGGTTAAATTGGTAGTAGAGATCCCTCTTTTGTCTATGTTTATATCATCCTTATACCACCCGCATACCAAATAGTTGTAGTTGAATTAAACGATGATAGATACAAGATAAACAAGACATCCTTCTAGAAACTTGCTCATATGGGAGGAAGAAAAATAATAAAAGAAATAAAATGTCATCTTCCTTATCTAGAGGAAAATAGAGCTATATATTACCATAGACATTGAGATAGAGTTATAAGAGGTTGGAGAAGGAAGAAGAAGGGAGCACTAGGATCTTTTGGGAGCTATATATTTACTTATTTTTAGGATGTCCAAGTTGGTTTTGGACATTTTGAATCCCTAAGCTAATATGTTGTCATTGATGCCAAAAGATCATTTAATGTCAAAAGGATCAATGAAGGGTTTTTGTGAAAACCAAGATAGGAAAAATAAAATATTTTATTTAAAACCATGGATAATATATTTGATCTGGGTTTTTCTTAAAACCCAAGTTGGGCTTTCGTTTCATCAAAAACGGTGCCTCGGTGATGGAGATATTTAAGTTTTAATATTTGGTTAAAATTCTAATTATTTAAAATTTGAATTCAAATTTAAAACTCAATATGCAAGATTTACGCCAATGTCATAAAGCAAATAAAAAGTCATATTTTCAGCGATGTCTTCGATATGATTAAAGTAATATATAAAGGGGGCTTCAATTGATTATTATTTCATCCTTGCTCGTGTAATAAAAGTGTTGGCTATTGAATCGCTTATGAGCTCATGCAAAATTCTTGAAAAGTGTGGCAGTGAATAACATAGACTATGTTCGAAGAAACAAATGTCGTGGGAAGCATGGTGCATTGGCAAGTGGGCCTTGGCTAAGGCATGGGGCAGACAAAAATGTCTAGGATCGAATCCCCTTGACTACATTTTTTGGAAAGCATGAGAGAAGTGCTTGGGTGCCTTTGGTTTTGCCAAAGGTGGAGACGGGCATAAAGCACGTTGTGCATTTCCTTTTCCAATGAGTGGCTAGCTCATGTAGAATCTTAACTATGGCTAATACACTCGTGGTGTGGGCAAGTCAGGGGTTTGAATCCCCTTGAGGAGGTAATTACATTTTGCATTAATTTAATTTTATTTAGCCCTAAGTAGGGTTATGCATAAGGGGTCAGCCTCGAAATGTATTTATAAAATGAAGGATAATTGTATTGGAATCCTGGTGAAATATGTAGAATTATACATGGATAATTACACTTATTTTTCTCCAAAAAAATTCAAACTGTGGTAAATTTCATAGTTTTTTCTCCAAAAAATTTCAAACCGTGGCGAATTTTTCTATGTTTGGAGCCATGAATATTAGATTACAAACTTTAAAAATGTCTAACAAACTTAAATAATATAGGTTGACAAGAAATACTTTTAGCCTTTATAATTTATGATGACTGGTCTAAGCCTTTATGATTTATGATGACTGGTCTAAGACATAAAATTCAATTGGTTTTAGGCCTACCGATCGGTTGTAGACATGACGATCAGTTGTAGACATACCGATTGGTTGTAGACATGATGATTGATTGTAGAGATAATGATAGGTTGCAGATATGTTGATTAGTTGTAGATATATCGATCGGTTGTAGACATACCGATTGGTTGCAAATATGTTGATCTACTGCAGACATATCGATCGAATGTAGGTAAATAAATCAACTATAGCCATGCCAATTGGTTGTAGATAAACCAATCAGTTGTAGACATGTCGATTAGCTGTAGACATTCTGATCAGTTATAGAGATGATGATCAGTTGCAGATATGTCGATCGGTTACAGATATGTCGATCAGTTATAGACATACCGATTGGTTGCAAACATGCCGATCGACTATAGACACACCAATAAAATGCAGATAAACCAATCAACTACAACCATATTGATTGGTTGTAGATAAACCAATCAGTTGTAGACATACCGATCAGTTGTAGCCATGTCGATTGATTGTAGATAAATAAATCATGTGCAACCATGTTGATCTATTGCAGATATACCGATCGATTGTAGACATGATGATCGATTGCAAGTATGTCTATCAGTTGTAGGTATGTCAATCGATTGCATACATGATGATCGGTTGCAGATATGTTTATCGATTGTAGGCATGTCGAACGGTTGCAAATAGTATGATCAATTGCATACATGTCAATCAATTTTAGGTATGACTAATCTCAATCAACACACCTGTAACTAACTCACTTATGATGATCGACACCTCTACAACTGATAGACCAATGTTGATCGACACCTCAACAACTGACTGACACCTCTACAATTGATTGACCAATGTTGATCGACACCTCTACAATCGATCATCTTATATCGACAGACATGGATCTGCAATCGATCTACTTATTTTGATAGACACTCCTCTGCAACCAAATAACACCTCTAAAACTAATATATGAATACTGATCTACATCTCTACAATTGATCATCTTATACCGACAGACATGGCTCTACAACCGATCAACTTATTTCGACAAACACTCCTTTGAAACCTTGTCAAGTTTTTCATTGTTTCAGAGCTATTTTTGAGTTAGAATATTTTTTATGTATGTTTATCGGTACCCAATACAATATATATACGGGTAGTATATGAGGAAATTTGGGTGGGAAAATAAAATCATTTATAATTTGAATACGATTTAGGCAAGAAATAGAAAATCATTTATAATTTGAAGGCGAATTGGGCAGGAAAATCAAAATCATTTGTAATTTGAGGTTGGTGAATTAAAATAATATTAGGTTCATGATTATCAACGGCGGGTGAATTTACCCCAAAACAACTTCCACCTCATAAATTGCAAGTGAATGGGCCCCAGTGAAAGGATCCAAAATTAGCCAATTTAAAATCTTGATAATCCTCAATAAAGCTAATTTGCGATATTTTGTGCTTATGCATAACCCTGGCCCTAAGGTTGGAGTTATAAGGTGGTTAGTGGAAATTAAAGTTTTAATTAAGCTTTGTTATTTGGGCTGTATTGATTATTGCAAAACTTGAGGGGTTTAATGATTTATTTGATGGTTATTAAGAATTGAATTTAGGAGAAATAAGGAGTTGTTTTAAAGTATTTTTGAAAGGCTTATTGATTGTTATTTTGATAAGGGTTTTATTAAAAAGGGACTTTGGTGGATGTGTTTATTTAGTTGGAGTAAAAAGGGTGTAAATTGAGTTATGCTTTATATTGTGATTATTTGAAGTCCACTAACCCTTATTGAGATTGGAAAGGAAAGTTGTGTTTAAGTGTGGCAGATTTTGTGGACAACTCCTTGGCATCAAAAAGGTATGGGCACATTCTCCTATTGATTGTTTATGGTGGTTGATTTCTGAAATATCTTTGGAGAGAAAAGGATTGATTGTGGTTTCCATTTTTGAGAGTTGTTGGTTTAATGCTTCAAGGTTTTCTGGTTTGTGAGTTGTAATTAAACCTTGTTTTAGAAGCATTGTTGTTGAAGCCCATTGATTGTGAAATGAACTTGAACTTGAGTTAGAAAAGAACATGAGTATAATTGTTATGTGAGATTTGTGATTGAGCATTGTTGGAAACATTTTGAGTTGGTTAAATACATGCTTGGACTAGGGTTTGTGAGAAAGGATTGTTCCTTGAGGTGATTGGTTGAGTTGAGTTGATTTAAGCCTAGTCAAGTGGATGCATGTGGTTGTTCAAGTTCCTAGAAACAAACTATTTCATATTCTGATTTGAGATGAGATTGAGTTGAGTTGAGATTGGGATTTGAGTATAGAACATATTGAGTCTCTAACAATTCTCTTTATGCTTCTATTGAGTTGAGATTGGGATTTGAGTATAGAACATATAGAGTCTCTAACAATTCTCTTTATGCTTCTATGAGATTGATTTGAGTTGAGATTGGGATTTGAGTATAGAACATATTGAGTCTCTAACAATTCTCTTTATGCTTCTATGAGATTGAATTGAGATATTGATTGAACATTGAGCTTAGAACATATTGAGTCTCTAACAATTCTCTTTATGATTCTATGTGATTTGAGACAAGTCTTTGAGAAGGCTTGTGGACTGATTTGAGTTAAGCTTTTGTGAAAGCTTACTATGCAAATTTGAGCAAGTCCTAGAGAGGACTTATTGAGCAAATTTGAGCAAGTCCTAGAGAGGACTTATTGAGCTGATTTGAGCAAGTCCTAGAGAGGACTTATTGAGCAGATTTGGATAAGTTCTATGTGGACCTATTGAGCAGATTTGAGCAGGTTCTATGTGGACCTATTGAGCAGATTTGAGCAGGTTTTATGTGGACCTATTGAGCAGATTTGAGCAGGTTCTATGTGGACCTATTGAGCAGATTTGAGCAGGTTCTATGTGGACCTATTGAGCATATTTGAGCAGGTTCTATGTGGACCTATTGAGCAGATTTGAGCAGGTTCTGTGTGAACCTATTGAGTAGATTTGAGCAGGTTCTATGTGAACCTATTGAGCAGAATTGTACTAGACCGATTGTACTATGTTTAGTACAAGAGATTGAGCAGAACTGTGCTAGACCGACTGAACTATGTTTGGTACAGTATTGAGATAGAGCTTTGGAGGTGATAGAGTATAGAGGATAGAGTCTCAGTGGATAGAGATCCAGAAGCTAGGACAATTGAAGACAGATCTGAGTGAGGAGTCTTCAAGTGGAAAGAGATCCACCAATCAATGTAGCATAGAGACAGAGTCTTCTAGAAGATCACTAGCCAGAGCAGAAGGGGAAAGAGTTCTCCTATGGAAGAGATCCACAAACTTGAGATTAGGGGATCAACATCTCCTTTGGATAGAAGTCCATAAACATTGTAATTTGGGAAATATTCCCAAATTTGAGAAATATTTAGAAGAAATATTTTCTCTATGGAGGTAGCCCACATTAGGTGAACCACGTTAAAATATATGTCTCTATTGTGTATGGTGTTTTGTGCATTGCTTTGATTACTATTATTGATATTGCTATCTATACACTACATAATATTGATTTGAGAAGAAAAGTAAAAAGTGGTCTTATATTGTTCACCCCCTCTCAGTATAAGCTTGTGTTCTTCAATTGGTATCAGAGTGAGTTCCTTCAGAAGAGTTTGACAGCTTGAAGGAAAAGTGGTCTAAGAACACAATGGATCAAAAGGATCAAAATAATGAGGTCTTCAATAATGTAGTACCAGTATTTGATGGAAGTGACTTCCTATATTGGTGTGTGCTGATGAGATTTCACCTGATGGCACTTGGCAATGAAGTTTGGGATGTAGTGGAATTTGGATATGATTCAGGAGCCAATCCTCCTATAGATAAGGAAGGTAAGCTTCTCATGCATGCAAATTCAAGAGCTATGAATGCAATTATAAGAGGACTACGTAGATCAGAATCTATGAAGGTTATGGAATGTACAACAACAAAAGATATGTGGGAACTATTGCATACCATATATGAAGGAGATAAAAGTGTCAGGAAAGCTAAGATCAAAAATCTCAAGGGAGAATTTGAGAATCTAAGAATGAGGGATGATGAAAGCATTCATGACTATCTCAACAAGGTTGATGAACTTATACATGAGATGAAAGGTCTTGGAATGAAGGTTGATGAATCTGATGCTTGCGACAAGATCTTGAGAACTCTTCCAAAAAGGTATAGTGAAAAGGTTTCTGCCATAGAAACATCAATTGATAGTGATAATCTAACAAGAAATGTTTTTCTTGGTATGCTTACAACTTTTGAGATAAGAACAAAAGATCCTATTCCTCCAAAAGAAGTTGCATTCAAAGTGGACAGTAAGAAAAAGGGTAAGAAGACAGAATCAAGCAATGAATCTTCTAGTGATGAAGAAGCTAACTATGGTAGAAGAGATAGAGGTTCCAAAATATTGATAGATATGAGATCTATTAAGTGCTTTAATTGTGGCAAGTATGGACATTTTGCAATAGAGTGCAAAGAGCCAAAGAATAACAATGATGAAGAAAACCAAGATCACAGGTACAGGGAATCTGAAAAACATAGGTACCAGAAGAAAAGTAGGGATGGACAAAATAGACAAGGGAAGAAGTTCTTCCAAAGGCAAAAGAGAAGCTACTATGTGGATAATGCAAGTAAGTACTCAATTGATAGTGATGCTAGTATTTCAGACAATGATAGAGATGAAGTCTTGTTCATGGTTGAAGAAAAAGATCCAGTTAAGAAAAAGACTCCAGTTATTCTCAAGTGTTTTAGATGTGGTAAATTTGGACATCTTGAAGATGATTGCACAAGGGATGGTTATAGTTTTAGTGATGATGATTTTGAAGATGCACTTGGTGGAACAAATGAGAATCTTCTAATGGCATTAGAAGATGAAGAATTGAGTGATCCTATAGAAGACAAGTCAAAAGAAAGAAATGACATGGACAAAGGCAAACAAATAGAGGACTATTCAATAGAGAATGGTTATGATCTCAAGGGAGAACTCATCTATGCTCTTGACATAGTAAAGAAGGTAAGAAAGCAACACTCTAAGCTTGAAAGTCAGTTTCAAGAATGTGATGAAGAAATATTATTGCTCATAGAGGACTTAGAGAAGTCCAAGGCTAAGGCAAGTAAGTTCAAAGAAAAGTTAGAAGCAAATATTTTGGAATGTGAGAAGTTAGCACAAGAAGTGGCTACTCTAAAGGAATATTTAAAGGACTCCAAGATCAAGATGAAGAGTTTCACAAATAGCTCTAAGAACTTGGATAAGTTCATTTGTGGACAACAAAGAACATCATGTTCAACAGGTCTTGGCTTTGGAAAGAAACAGGAAAAAGAAAAGTCTACTTCAAGTCTTGAAGAAGAAGGAACTTCAGAAGAAGACACTTCAGAAGAGGGATTCTCAGATGAAAGTGGAAGTGAAAGTGAAACTTCTAAGGATGAGTCAGATTGCAGTGAGTCCAATAGGGACAATGGGCAAAGAAGATTCAGATGGAACAACAATCAGAACAGGAGACCAATGAGGTCTAGACAAGGAAGCTTCAATGGGAGATGCTTCTCATGTCATAAGTTTGGGCACATGGCTTCACAGTGTAGGTCACATGAAAGATAGGTATATGGAAGAGAACAAATTTTCCAAGGATATTGCTATTCATGTAATGAGTTTGGTCACAAGGCAATGAATTGCAGGATTCATGATAGAAGAGGATATGGCTTCACTAGGAGAAATCCTAAGATAGTTGCACATCCAAGGAATAATAACATTAAGTGTTATAAGTGCAATAATTATGGTCACATAGCAAGATGGTGTAGAGAAAATATTCTAGAATCAAGCATGAACAGGAACAGGAATGTGAACAGGAACAAAAATATGAACAGGAACAGGAACATGGGTAGGAACAAGAACATGAACAGAAACAAGAAGATGAACAGGAACACAGACTCAGAAAAGAAAAGAGACTCAAAAAAGAATGAGGACAAGAGCAGGTACAAGAATAGGAACATGGATAAAAACAAGAACAGGAACATGGATGAGAACAAGAATAGGAACAGGAACAGGGATGATGACTTGGAAAGAAATAATGAGAGGATTCAACAAAAAGAAAGAGGAAAAGACAAAGGCAGAGAACAGTGCTTTTAGGGAGTAGAAATACTCCCACCCTAGAATTAACCACCTCATGTGGAGGTGGGGGAGGGGCTAAGCTAAGAGGCTTAATTCTTAGCCTCGAGCCCCAAAGGTGACCCTTTGCCATTGATGTCAAAGGGGGAGAGATTTGTGTATTTTGGGGAGAGTTTTTGATATGAGGAGAGTTTTGATATCTGAGAGAGCATTGAGCCAGGGGGAGCAAAGTCCCAGGGGGAGCAGAAAAGAAGGTCAGATTTTAGTAAAAGGATTTGGGTTGCCATCAATGACAAAGGGGGAGATTGTTGGACATTTTGAGTCCCTAAGCTAATATGTTGTCATTGATGTCAAAAGATCATTTAATGTCAAAAGGATCAATGAAGGGTTTTTGTGAAAACCAAGAAAGGAAAAATAAAAGGTTTTATTTAAAACCATGGACAATATATTTGATCTGGGTTTTTCTTAAAACCCAAGTTGGGCTTTCGTTTCATCAAAAAAGGTGCCCCGATGATGGAGATATTTAAGTTTTAATATTTGGTTTAAATTTTAATTATTTAAAATTTGAATTCAAATTTAAAACTAAATATGCAAGATTTCCGCCGACGTCATCAAGCAAATAAAAAGTCATATTTCCATCGACGTCTTCGATATGATTAAAGGACTATATAAAGGGGGCTTCAATTGATTATTATTTCATCCTTGCTCGTGTAATAAAAGTGTTGGCTATCGAATCATTTATGAGCTCGTGCAAAATTCTTGAAAAGTGAGGCAATGAATAACACAGACTACATTCGGAGAAACAAACATCATGGGCAGCATGGTGCATTGGCAAGTGGGCCTTGGCTAAGGTGTGAGGTAGACGAAAATGTCGAGGATCGAATCCCCTTGACTGCATTTTTTGGAAAGCATGAGAGAAGCGCTTCGTGCCTTTGGTTTTGCGGAAGGTGGAGAAGGGCATAAGGCACGTTGTGCCTTTCCCTTTCCAATGAGTGGCTAGCTCATGTGGAATCTTAGCCATGGCTAAGACGCTCACGGTGTGGGCAAGTCGGGGGTTCGAATCCCCTTGAGGAGGTAATTACGTTTTGCATTAATTTAATTTTATTTAGCCCTAAGGTTGGAGTTATAAGGTGGTTAGTGGAAATTAAAGTTTTAATTAAGCTTTGTTATTTGGGTTGTATTGATTATTGCAAAACTTGAGGGGTTTAATGATTTATTTGATGGTTATTAAGAATTGAATTTAGGAGAAATAAGGAGTTGTTTTAAAGTATTTTTGAAAGGCTTATTGATTGTTATTTTGATAAGGGTTTTATTAAAAAGGGACTTTGGTGGATGTGTTTATTTAGTTGGAGTAAAAAGGGTGTAAATTGAGTTATGCTTTATATTGTGATTATTTGAAGTCCACTAACCCTTATTGAGATTGGAAAGGAAAGTTGTGTTTAAGTGTGGCAGATTTTATGGACAACTCCTTGGCATCAAAAAGGTATGGGCACATTCTCCTATTGATTGTTTATGGTGGTTGATTTCTGAAATATCTTTGGAGAGAAAAGGATTGATTGTGGTTTCCATTTTTGAGAGTTGTTGGTTTAATGCTTCAAGGTTTTCTGGTTTGTGAGTTGTAATTAAACCTTGTTTTAGAAGCATTGTTGTTGAAGCCCATTGATTGTGAAATGAACTTGAACTTGAGTTAGAGAAGAACATGAGTATAATTGTTATGTGAGATTTGTGATTGAGCATTGTTGGAAACATTTTGAGTTGGTTAAATACATGCTTGGACTAGGGTTTGTGAGAAAGGATTGTTCCTTGAGGTGATTGGTTGAGTTGAGTTGATTTAAGCCTAGTCAAGTGGATGCATGTGGTTGTTCAAGTTCCTAGAAACAAACTATTTCATATTCTATTTAGATGAGATTGAGTTGAGTTGAGATTGAGATTTAAGTATAGAACATATTGAGTCTCTAACAATTCTCTTTATGCTTCTATTGAGTTGAGATTGGGATTTGAGTATAGAACATATAGTCTCTAACAATTCTCTTTATGCTTCTATTGAGTTGAGATTGGGATTTGAGTATAGAACATATAGAGTCTCTAACAATTCTCTTTATGCTTCTATGAGATTGATTTGAGTTGAGATTGGGATTTGAGTATAGAACATATTGAGTCTCTAACAATTCTCTTTATGCTTCTATGAGATTGAATTGAGATATTGATTGAACATTGAGCTTAGAACATATTGAGTCTCTAACAATTCTCTTTATGATTCTATGTGATTTGAGACAAGTCTTTGAGAAGGCTTGTGGACTGATTTGAGTTAAGCTTTTGTGAAAGCTTACTATGCAGATTTGAGCAAGTCCTAGAGAGGACTTATTGAGCAGATTTGAGCAAGTCCTAGAGAGGACTTATTGAGCTGATTTGAGCAAGTCCTAGAGAGGACTTATTGAGCAGATTTGGATAGGTTCTATGTGGACCTATTGAGCAGATTTGAGCAGGTTCTATGTGGACCTATTGAGCAGATTTGAGCAGGTTTTGTGTGGACCTATTGAGCAGATTTGAGCAGTTCTATGTGGACCTATTGAGCAGATTTGAGCAGGTTCTATGTGGACCTATTGAGCAGATTTGAGCAGGTTCTATGTGAACCTATTGAGCAGATTTGAGAAGGTTCTATGTGAACCTATTGAGCAGATTTGAGCAGGTTCTGTGTGAACCTATTGAGCAAAATTGTACTAGACTGACTGTACTATGTTTAGTACAAGAGATTGAGCAGAACTATGCTAGACCAACTGAACTATGTTTGGTACAGTATTGAGATAGAGCTTTGGAGGTGATAGAGTATAGAGGATAGAGTCTCAGTGGATAGAGATCCAAAAGCCAGGACAATTGAAGATAGATCTGAGTGAGGAGTCTTCAAGTGGAAAGAGATCCACCAGTCAATGCAACATAGAGATAGAGTCTTCTAGAAGATCACTAGCCAGAGCAGAAGGGGAAAGAGTTCTCCTATGGAAGAGATCCACGAACTTGAGATTAGGGGATCAACATCTCCTTTGGATAGAAGTCCATAAACATTGTAATTTGGGAAATATTCCCAAGAGATTATTTGAGAAATATTTAGAAGAAATATTTTCTCTGTGGAGGTAGCCCACACTGGGTGAACCACGTTAAAATATGTGTCTCTATTGTGTATGGTGTTTTGTGCATTGCTTTGATTACTGTTATTGATACTGCTATCTATACACTGCATAATATTGATTTGAGAAGAAAAGTAAAAAGTGGTCTTATACTGTTCACCCCCCTCTCAGTATAAGCTTGTGTTCTTCAATTTGAACTTTCCACTCTCTTTATTTATGAGCTTTGGATATGTGCTTATTCTAAAATAATAAATAATTATTTTAGTTTGTATGATTGTGTAATTCGAATATTGAATATAGTATTAAATTGTTTTTGCAATCAACTGCCACTAGTTGTCAAGAAATTAAATTTGAATCTTCTTTGATGAGCCATATAAGTATATTCAGGACCTAAGTATTTTTTAGCCTTTATACTAAGTAGTGTGCATAAATAGTACTCTCTTCCTCTTGTTAAAGACATTTGTACTTTCAAGTAATCATCTTGTGGTGTAAGTTTTATTTTGATGCATATTTCAATGGAAGTATAACTATTATTCATTAGACTATGTGTAGACTTACACTGTATTTGAACACTGCTTAGTTATGTGGTTACTGCCTAAAAATTGTTTGGACTCATAAAAGGACAATAATTGACTCGATGTAGTAAAACTCTCCATACTGTAGATTATAGCCGACCACACTACCTCTTATTAGAAAAATCACTATATGAGGAGGCAACCCAACTACATTATACACCTATAATTTTTCTACCCTCTTCTTAGTTCATCAATATTGATCCTATGGGAAATTTAGACAATGATATAGATCTTTTGATTTTATTAGAGTCTCAAAAATCATTTGTAGTAACTTGACCATCAAATTTCTCCTAAAAATTGATCCTATCTCATCCAAAATATTGGTAGGCACCCTTATCTACTATTCATTAGAGAAAATATGCTTATTCATCACCAAAAAAAACCTCTTCGAACTCTAGAAACTCTGCAACCATCCTAGTCATGTATTTAGGGATATCATAAGATATCAATTAAATCTCTATTTATCACCATGCTGGATATTTTTTTGAATATTATCAATAGTATTGAAATTTTTAGATTTTTGAGTCTATCAAATTTGTCGGGAGTAAGGTATACTAGTTCTCACCATAACCATTCGCCATGTTGTATGAAGCTAATTACGAAGAATTGAAATCTCCTTATCTGATGCTTTATCTGTCATTATCTAAAAACCTTGTGGTGCATCACAATTCGGTATCCCACCACATCCAATTTGATACTATTTACGAGGCCCGACCAAAAATGGAAGCTTATGTAGATAATCATGCAAACCTTGATGACGAGGCACCTACTGCTTGGCTTACTATAGTCAATCGCTCTGTAGCCTTGATGTGTGCATTGATGAAATAGCTAATTGAATCATGATGAATGTATGGATTGGGTAGACGAATATGATCTCATTTAATTCTTATAGTTAAATTATCACATAGTGCTCGAATATAGAATCACCAAGGCATATAACAAAAATTATAACATACATAACCTATAGCACGCACAAACCCATGCCTAACGTTATTTATCACGAAGGTTTTACCAAATCTAGGATGATGCCAATCTGACCGAATATAGACAATAATTAATCCTAAAGATTTTAGAGAATGTTTACAATGATTCTATTTGAATTTTATCATTGGTACTATAAAATAAACATAGCGTATTTTCTCTAATTCTAGATACTTTAACAAATATTATCATAATAATCCTTATCATGTGTGTTAAAATATGTAAATGATAATTTATGGTAGGAATGGAAGGTGAATTGAAAAATATTAGAAATGTTCTAATTTCTTTCTTCATTTTTGTTAAGTATCATAAAATGGAATGATTTATAAAGTATGAAATTCAAATATTATTATAAAATACCTAGGTATTGTAGGTTAGTTGGAGAGGAGAGGGCAATCCTCTAAGGGAGGTCCTAGGTTCTAATCTCTACCCTACAAAAAATTTGAATTGGGTACCCAAAATACAATTGATAATGTTGGTGCGATCAGGGTCGGGCGTGACTCCCGAGTGACTTTGATGGTGTAGAACCCCCTGGTTGTGGTCTCTCAGACCAAGGCAGCCCCGTAAGGGATTTTTTGCTTAAAAAAATTATTATATAATGATTTTATGTCAAAATTATGAATAAGTTTAATGAAATTATAGTCATTATTTACTGCTATATTAGTAAGTAGAAATATATAGTAATATATCCTGTATAATGAATTTGGTATATAATTAACTTGAATTATGAGGAGCGGTGGAGGAAGCGGAGGAGGAGCAAAAATTACAGGCAGGAATTTTGAACCAACGAAAGGAGAAGATCCAGAGGTAGGGCATAATTTTGTAGATGGAAAGGAAAAGGATTCCTTGTCAGCTCAGTTCAAAAAGGCTAAAGGTACAGATCCTCCAGATAAACCCTCAGAAAAAGGGTCCCATTGGGGTTCGAGAGCTGGCAATAAAGGCCCAACCTTTTTGGAAATGCTAAAAGGGAAAAATAAGGAGCCATTCAATGAACTACCGCCCTTAATACCAAACAATAACAGGTTAACTGTGCCAGTGGAGATTATGGAAAGATTCTTGGATATGGAGGCATCATCCTTAGTTGGCAAGTTTCTGGGAGGAAGGCCGAACATTGATACTATTTGCTCATGGGCCACGGTAAAGTGGAAAACTTTAGGAAGCTTAGAAATCGTAGCCATGTTAAGAGGTTTTTTTATGATAAGACTCAACAACAAATATGATGCAGAGCGTATCTTGATAGGAGGACTCTGGTTTCTAGGAAGACATAACCTCTTTTTGAGGAAGGGGGAGGATTTCAACCCTGAGAAGCAAAAAATTAATATAGCACCAATTTGGGTCCGCTTACCAAACCTCCCATCCTAGTTTGTTAATGAGTACTGGCTTAGTTGCATAGCAAATATGATAGGAGAGCTCGTGGCAATAGACCATTCAACCTAGGAAAGGACTAGACTGATGCATGCCAGGATCTGTGTAAATGCAAACTTGGATTCTGATCTACCTTCTCAAGTGGAACTAGCATATGGAGAGTTTCTAAGGATTCAGCCTGTGGAGTATGAGAACAAGTCGGTATTTTGTAGCGTGTGCAAAACTCAGGGCCACCTTCAAGCCCAATTTTTTATAATAACTACAAACAAGGAAGCCACGAGTGAAGATTTTATGGGGAAAGCTAATGGGAGAGGGATCCCAAAGTTTCAAGGATCACATATTAACTTGGAAGGATACAGACAAGTTAAGAATAACTAGGCTGACCAAGCCAACACAGAACTAGCAAAAATCCAGGAGAAAGGAAAGCAACATAATGAGGGAGGCAAAAATCATAAGGTATGTAATAAAGATCCCAGCTTGAACATGTTTGATATCCTAGAAAATCTAGAAGTTGAAAAAGAAAATAGTAAGGATGATACCATCAGTGTCAAGTTTCCTAAAATCCTAGACTCCCCATCCAAATCTGGACCATCCATAGTTATGACAGAAAGCACCAAAATCTATGCTCAAAATGAAGAAAAATTGCCAGGTCATTTTAGTTTAAACATGGAAAAAATAGAGTCAAGAGTCGAAGTTGTGGAAACAAGAGGTAGTAATGTAGCTCCTAATCCGATAGTGGAGCAAATTATCCCTTATCAGACGAGCCCAACAGTAAAAGGTTCCTTGAAGGAAAGCCCCATGTTTATGAACCATATAGGAGAGGTGAACCAAAACAAGGCTGACGATGAAGAGGGAATTTAAAACCCCCAAAATGAAGAAGAAGGTTCAATCTCTAGACTATTAAAGTATATGCCCCCTCATTTCAGTCCAAAATAGACTAGTAGCACCACCAAGCCTTCGATAGATTATGGAAGTGAAAGAAAGAAAAGGAGAATATCTAAAGAAGAGCACTATATAATGAGAATAAATGAATAAATTGCAAACGGAAAGCAAAGAACATTGTTACAGCAAGCTATTCTTGGCCAAGATAATAGCAAAATTGACAAACCCCCTTTGGCTCAGGTAAGGGGGCGGGGAAAAAATATCAAACAGTCTAAATGAAGGTTCTCTCATGGAATGTGAGAGGCCTAAACGGCCCACCAAAACAAAGGATGGTGAAGTCTATAAGGAAGGATTGGAATCCTACTATCATTTTTCTTCAAGAAACCAAAACATATGCGGCACAATCAGCACTTATAGCTAGAAGGATTTGGAGGCAAGGGGAGGTGGCATATTCTAGTTTGGGAAGGTTGAATTGGTTTTCATCCTTGGAAAGAGGTGTGGGACTCTTCCATATTTTTGTTGATAAACAAAATGATTGAATTCATTATGGATGGGATTAGGAAAATAATCCATGTAACGATAAGTATTATTGATGGAAGAATTATGGAAATTCATGCCTAATGATACGTATGAAATGGAATGTGAATCATTGTGAAAAAATATTTATGAATGTTTGCATTCAAAATAGATAAGCATGGTTTTCTTAAATTGCATTTATCATATTTTCATCCGAGTTGTCCTAATCCTTTCACCATCATATCTCACACCATGAAGAAATCAAGATATTCCAGAGAAGAACTAGATAACAATATTGAATACTATTATAAAGTTAATTATGTTTAAGCTTATCTTGAGATAAATTGTATTATGGTTGGCTGAAATAAATGTTGTAGAATCAGCCATGATGTTGTAATAATTTATATATTTTTATTACAAGCTTATGTATATTAGAAAGAAAGTCTTCATAATGTAGTATTCACCTCAATTAAATGTTAGGTGATTTATGCATTGGAATTTGATCAAGTAAATAGAAATTACTTTGATTAGTATATCTTGTCAAATGTATAACACTGAGAATTGTAATGTTTTAGATGATTAATGGATGTATATAATTTCTATATCTTATTGACTACATTAGTGTAGAAGGAAACTTATGGATGACTTTCATAACAATAAGAGATAAATCAATGTTTACACCATTAGTCTAAGGGAACTATAAGCAAACCAAAAATTCAATGCAATTGGAAAAATAACAAACAATCATCATACCATAACACTTTATAAATGTGTAAATTTTATAATGATGCTTAAGACAAATATTCCAATTCATACATAAGTTTTCACGAGGAATAATAGATTAATGATTTTATCCTAATTACTAGTCTTCATGGATAGTATGGAGAGGAGGGGACGATTCCCTTTGGTGAGGGATAGTTCTCCTACAATAATGGTATTAACATTGATATGTTCTCATGCCATTTTGTTATGACATGATGGGCATAGCCATTTTATTATCCTCATACCATTTGGTGATGGTATGAAGGAATTATAGGAGTTGGTGGTCCTACTTATGAGTGGATTTAAATGAATGGTAGAAGTTCGTGCTTATGCTCAAGTGCAACTTTGAATTAATATTTTATGAATTGCATTACTTACCATTCATTTGGGATATCTTCATATTAAATCATTATTATATTCTTCACTCAATGAAAGGTGGACAAAGATAAATATAGGAACAACAAAAAAAGTTTTGTGGATAAGTAGTAGTAACAATTGGGGTTGTTACACTAGTATCCCCCTTAATCTATGATTTTCCAGAGTTCCAACCCTTGCAACAAAGCCTTGAGGATAGAGTATGGATAAATATGGCTTCATACATTACTTCTTGACAAATTGGAGATTTCTCTTTATTTCAATGGAATATGTTATAATAATAGCCTATTCATGTCCCTGTTCATCAAATAATAGGATTGGTTGGGGGCCTTGGTACTCTAGGTGTCTTCAATATTCATTATGGTTATAATGCTTTGCTCCCTCCTCCATTGATCCTACAGGATACCCCTTGGGATAGAGTTTGGGTGGGTAAGGGTTGACCTAAAATTAATTTCTTTGCTTGGGAAGTGATGCATAAGAGTTATCTCACCTATGATGATATAATGAAGAGAGGTTTTTATGGCCCTTGCAACTGCATCATGTGTAACTCTTAAGAGGAGACACTTGATAATTTGCTTTTCCAGTGTGTATTTGCAAGAGAGTTATGGAAAACTCAGGTGAATGAGGGACTCCGAAGCCACAGAAGTTGGGACCATCGCAGCCCCTCCCCTAGGTTGGAAAAATATTATTTTTTATGGTGTAGCTAAGGATAACACGAGAGCTATAGGCATTGGTTTTCTCGAAATATATTTCAAGGGGAAGATCCTCCATTGGAAGCTAGAGGGTCTCGAAAGGGCTACTAACAATGAAATTGAAGGCTTGGCTATCAGACAAGGTTCTCCCAATGCTTGGAAGAATGGGGTTAGAAAGATCATAATTGAGTCTGATTCATAAATTATAGTGGGGCTTATGGATGCTATTAGAAATTTTAGACCAAAGGATTGGAGGATAAGAAACATTGTGAGGTAAATTATGTCCATTTGGCAGCAGTTCAAGGATGACATCCTAGTCTCTGTTGACAGATAAAATAATGCAGTGGCTGACTTTTTGCCTAAACATGGAAGTGAAAGTCTAGTTGGATACATGCTAAATTCTAATTAGGATAGGGAAACTTCTGAATGGCATGAGGTGAACCAAATGGTTCTAAAATTGGCCAGCAAAGAGCTAGCTCAGGATGAGGATAGGTGCAAAGACACTGAGTCTTGTGAATCAATGGAGGATGAACAATTATTTTTTGGATTTTATGCTACCTCTTGCAACACTCTTTGGACCTTTTTGGGATAGCATGGGTAGTTTTCCTAGGTCTGTCAAGCTTGCTAGATTTCTTAGAATTAGTGTAAAGCAAAAATGGGAACAGATTCAAAGTTGATGATACTCAGTTTTTTGTTATTTTTGGAGATGTTAATCTGAGTTTTATTCGGATTTTAGAGATTAACGAAAGTGACAAACCTATAAATGTAATTTGATTCTTATTTTATCAATATAATTATTTACCTTTTCAAAAAAATTAAAAAAAATCATTCTAATTTGATAAGTTATATAGAGATAGAAGACACGGAAATATTTAACAAGAATGAAATTAATACATAGAAATATACCCAGTATTCTGATATAATGATCCATTATAAAATTTCAGCGTGGACAAATTATATAAATTTGTTTTCATGGTTACAGTAGCAATGATGAACCAGATTTTTTATTTTATTTTATTTTTTAATTTTTTTATTCTTTTATTTTTTTTTTGAAGAATTAGTAATTGGTTATATTTTTTTATCACGTTATCCTGATATCTAATATATCTAATATAGGATTGAATAATTTTGAATCCTCTTTATTATCATTATAACCTTCAGTTACATCAAATAAATTTTTTAAGATAAATAACTGATGAGATAGTAGAGGACCTATTGCTACAAATCTTAATAAGTCTGAAAGATGTCAAGGAATAACATTGAGAATTAGGACCTGTTGCTACAACTCCTTATAAGTCTGAAAGCAGATGTTAAGGAATAACATTGAGAATTATGGAATTACACATTTAAGCGTGCTTCTCAG
Organism: Wollemia nobilis; assembly: GCA_028583015.1. NCBI lineage: Eukaryota > Viridiplantae > Streptophyta > Pinopsida > Araucariales > Araucariaceae > Wollemia > Wollemia nobilis. The sequence continues at coordinate 4,043,256 of JAQPPZ010017106.1, forward strand.
AACAATTTGGAATACTATCGTGCAATATTTTATATATAAACATATATGCTCCACGCAACTAACAAACTTGTAGCGGAAATTGTTGCAATCGAAAGAGGTAATTATACATCAAGTTCATGTTCATGCGACGGTATCCAGATTTAAGTGGAGTATAATATGATAAAAATATTTAAATTTTAATAAACGTTAAGAACCATGTCAACCTTTAAATTTCGTTGCGGTACACACAACCAAGGTAGACGTGTCCTAGGGTTGAACTAGGTATATTCCAATATTTGACAAATATCTGTGGCTTGCAAATTGCAGAGACATGTACTTACACAAAAATCCTATAATTTAGGAGGTTCTCCTCAACTAGGTGTTCATGTTAGATGAGAAGACTCTCTGACTTTTGTGGTGGCGTCATCACCACGTCATGTCTAAGAAAACTAGTTCTGTTACCAAGATCGAATTTGATTTCTACGTCCAACATTTACTCGCCTTGACTATAACTGTGTCCACCTCTGATGTGTGCCTGTCTATCTCAGACCTCTCGGCTTGAGGGTAGATTGTTAGCTGTTGGAACCCTCAACTCGGTGTTCGTATCTAAACGCTGCGGTGGCGCCGTCAACAAAGTTCGAGCTTTTAAGGGACTGCAGCCGTGTCGTGTCAATAAATAAATAAGTAAATATAAATATAAATATAAATATATATCTATATAGATATAGATATAGATATAGATATAGATATAGATATAGCGAGCATGACTTCTTCCTTAAATCAGGAAAAATTAATGCTACATGGTGGAGGAAGGGGATACATTTCTTATAATTTTATTGTCACATGAGGTTACACATGGATAATTTGTGGACAAATTGTCCTTCTAATATTAATATTGTGTGTTGTGAATTTCTCTTAATTTACCTTTTGCATGTACCTAAAAAAATTACCCTAACACTTAGAAAGAGTAACATAGTGTAAGAAAGATGGATTATATATATATATATATATAGGCATACTATGAGACTTGCTTGTTAATGGATTTGACTCAATGTAAGAATGAGTGGAAAAATATTTTTTTGTATGTATTTAAAAAAATTATCTTAAAGAAAAAATCACATGACGCTTATAGAGAGTGACCTAGTGTAAGAATGAGTGCAATATATATATATATATATATATATATATATATATATATATAATATGAGGCTTGTATGTTAATGGATTTGATCCAACCTTTAAATCATGGATTTGTGTTGGAAATATGAGTAAGATTTGTTGTCATTGATGTTAAGAGTTGTCAAGAGTTTGTTGGTTAAGTTTCATCATTATTAGTCTCACTAGGTGGTTTTTCCAAAAAGTAAGAAAGAGGTTTAAAAGAATAGGATATGATATTTATCTTTAATATTATATGCCTAAGGAGGCCTAAAAGGTTGAAGACCCAAGGCAGGAGAAGAATTCTTAAAAGGAAATAATTATATTATAATATTTCAGGTTATAAGTTGAGATGAAGAGAACACGTCCAAGGAGTAATTAAAAATAATTTATTCTTTGAAATACCCTTCGATAAGTTTGCAAAATATTTTAATTAATTTATTTAAATTTAAATAAATAAATAAAGGTAAGAAAGAGGTTTAAAAGAATAGGATATGATATTTATCTTTAATATTATATGCCTAAGGAGGCCTAAAATGTTGAAGACCCAAGGAAGGAGAAGCAGTCTTAAAAGGAAATAATTATATTATAATATTTCAGGTTATAAGTTCAGATGAAGAGAACACGTCCAAGGAGTAATTAAAAATAATTTATTCTTTGAAATACCCTTTGATAAGTTTGCAAAATATTTTAATTAATTTATTTAAATTTAAATATTTTTACCTTAAGGTTAAAATTTAAATTTAAAATAAATTTGAGCGCTAAAGTTAAATATTATAAAGTAATTTATTAATTCAGATTTCTAAATTTAAACTTTTAATTAAAAGGTCGATGTCGAAGTGCATAAGCCGAAGTGTATATAAAGGGGGACTTAATATTTTAATTAAGTCATCCATGCATAATTCGTTAACCCAAAGTCTAAGAAAATCATGCACTGGTTGTGGTGAGGAAGAAAGGATTTTGTGTGATTAAAAGCTTTGGAGGGCAGGCAAAGGTTTAAATGCATGTGGCACATTTAGTGCATATCTATAGTTCTGGTTAGCGTAGTTGGTGACCAAGGTAGACTTAAGGCGTTAGCAAGGTAGAGGTCGGGGTTTCAAGTCCCCACGCAGTCGTTATTGAAAGGGCAGAACTATTTTGTTTATCAATCACCGAAAATTACGGAGATAACAAGGAAAGATGCTCAAGTGTTTAGACTTTTGTGGACGTATGGCCCCACGGCTGTCTAGCTTCAGCTAGAGTTCAATTGTGATAGCGAGGTTGTAGGTTCAAAGCACAACCAAGGCATGCGCTATCCTTTTTGCATGTGGACCAAGGTATAAGGTATGCATTAAAAATTTTATTTAATTTTTGATAGCACCAAGTTTGTGGAGCGCTTTAAGGCCACGTGAGTGTAGGTAACACCTTGGGAAAGAAGGGTGTTATAAGGCATTTTATAGTTAATATTATTTTGTGCTTTGAAAAATTAAATAAGGGTTGGAGCTATAAGGGTATTTGATATGTTATATTATTTTGTGATTTGAAAATTAAATAGATATTGGATTAATAAGGGTTAATCAAGTGATTAGTTCTTATAGGTTGAAAAGTATCATTGGGAGTTTATAAAGTGATTGTGAAAGAACTTAGTCTTCTATAAATTTATTAATTTGGAGTTGATAAAGAAAATTTGATTTCTATGTGTTGAGAAATATTTTGATAAGTTTGGAGATAATAAGGTGTACTCGAGTCTTGCTTATTTTTTATGGTGAAATAATTTTGAGGGAAATAATTTAGTGAATATTTTTGACATCTAACCATTGAGATTGGACAAGAGGTTGATTGTGATTGAGACATTTTTTGAGGTCAAATCTTCATCAAAACAAAAGGTATGGGCACATCTTCCTTGTGGTGAAATATTGTTGGGTTGAATGTTGTGAAATGCAAAGTTAGAGTGAAAATATTTGTTTGATAAGCATTGTTGAGTGAGTTTTCATATACATGGTTGGTGAATGTTTGTGAGAACAATTGAGTGTGAACTTGAAAACTATCTTGAATTAGGGTTTTGTTGAAAAACATGAGTATCGTTATTATGTGAGATTTTTTTATAAGCATTATTGAAAGTATTTTTGTAAGATTTCATGTGCATGAATAGGGTTTGTGAAAAGATCATGAGTATCATTGTTATGTGAATTTGAAATCATATTTAGTCTAGGTTGAGATTCATTGTGTAAGTTTTTGAAAGTAAAGTGAAACACTTGGTTAGGGTTTGTAAGAAAGTTATGTTTAATTGAGTGAATGGTTAAATGAAGTTGGATGAGCATTATTGATTGAATGCATTGGAGTGATAGTTCAAGTTCTGTGAAATAAATTGTTTTTTATTTCTGAATTGATTTGAATGAAAGTTTGAATGTGATTGAGTGTTTTGTGAGTGTGAAACATATTGAGTCTCTAATCATTCTCTATATGTTTCTGTGGGTTAAAAGAAATTCTGAGTGAAACTTTTTTATGATATTGAAGAGGATTTTTGAAAGAGAATGAGCTAAGTTTTGTATGTAAGTTTTGCAATTAATTTGAATAAGATTTTGTGAAAGCTAGTGGATAGATTTGAGTAAGTCCTATAAAGGACTTAAGAAAAGATTTGAGTAAGCTTTTGTGAGAGCTTAAGTATAGATTTGTGTGAGATTTTGTGGAAGCTTACAAGCATGTTTGAGGCAAGTCTTTGTGAAGACTTGTGGAAATATTAGTGTGAGATTTTGTGGAATCTTACAATATAGATTTAGAATAAGTCTTGGTGAAGACTTGTTGAGCAGATTGGACAAGTTCTATGGAGGACTTGTTGAGCAGAATTGAGGTAAGTCTTGGTGAAGACTTGTTGAGCAAATTGGAAAAGTTCTAGGGAGGACTTGTTGAGAAAAATTGAGGTAAGTCTTGGTGAATACTTGTTGAGCAAATTGTACAAGTTGTAGGGAGGACTTGTTGAGCATATTTGAGGTAAGTCTTTGAGAAGACTTGAGATCAGTTTGATTGATTTATTTTTCAAGCTTTGTGTTAAGGCTTGGGAAAAATTTAGTAGACAATATTTGTGCTAGACTGAAGGATAGTGTTTCATGCAGATTTGAGATAGAGATTAAGTAAATTTATGCTATACCAAAGGACAATGTTTAGTGCAGATTTGAGACAAATATTTAGCAGATTTGTGCTAGATTGAAGAATAGTGTTTAGTTCATATTTGAGATAGATATTGAGCAAATTTATGCTAGACTGAAGGAAAATTTTTAGTGTAGATTTGAGATAGAGATTGAGAAAATTTGTCCTATACTGAAGGATTGTATTTAGTGTAAATTTAATACATAGTTTAGAGTAATATTTGGAGGTGATAGAGTAGATGATAATAGTATCTAGTGGATAAAGTTCCATTAGCCAGGGAACTGAGGATAGGTCTTATGAGTGAGGATAAAGGTATTTAATGGAGATAGATCCACAAGCCAGTGCAATGGAGGTAGTAGTCTTCTAGAGGATCACGAGCCAGAGCAGAGGATAAAAAGTTCTCTTGTGGATAGAGATACATGAACTTGATTAGGGTATTTGTGTCTCCTTTAGATAGAGGTCCATAAACATTATAATAGGGAAGGATTCCCAAGAGATTTTTTGAGAAAATTTTAGTGAAATATTTTCTTCGTGGAGTAGCCCACATTGGGTGAACCATGTTAAATTGGTGTCTCTATTGTGTGTGGTTATTTATGCATTGCTTTGATTACTTCTATTGATATTTCCATTTATATATTGCATAATATTGTTTGGGAAAGAAAAGTAAAAATTGGTCTTATACTGTTCACTCCCTCTCAGTATAAGCTTATGTTCTTCAATTGGTATCAGAGTGGTTTCATTCAAAAGAGTTTAATATCTTGAAGGAAAATCTTACAATAAAATAGATGGACTATCAAAGTGGATATTTAGAGAATAAGGAACCATTGTTCGATGAGAATAATTATGCACTTTGGAGTGTGATAATGTAGATTTACCTAATGGAACAAGGAAATGATATATGGTAAGTAGTTGATGATGGGTACATAACACCAGCTACTTCACATACATATAAATATGGTAAGCTCATACAACTAAATAATTCAAATGCACTGAATGGAATCTTAAATTGTTTACATAGAACAAATTTTATAAAATTTATGCATTGCACATCAGCAAAATAAATTTGGAATAAGCTAAAAAATATATATGAGGGAGACAAAAAGGTCAGGATGGTAAAATTATACAAGAGAGCATTTGAAGATCTAAATATGAAGGATGAGGAAAACATTGCTACATATCTACTTTGTGTGGATGAGGTTGTTAACTCCATGCAAGGACTTGGGTTTAAATTTGAAGAAACATATATTTGTCAAAAGGTTTTAAGGTCACTCCCTAAGAGGTATAGTGAAAATATTTCAGCCATATAAGAGTCAAAAGATATTGAATTTTTGACAAGGGATGAGTTACATGGAATTCTCACAAATTTTGAGATGAGAATAAAAGAAGAGTCTATTCCTAAATAGAAGGAACCTTCAAATTTATAGATAAGACAAAGGATAAGAAGTCAGATTCAAGTAATGAGTTATCCAGTTATGAATAAGCAAACTATGGCAGAAGGAATAAGTGTTGAGCAAGGTGCAGTAATAGTATTGTCATTGTTGTCAACACAGATAAATAGATTAGTTGATGCAATGAACACAGTCATGATGTAGTGAACAAAAAGTTCAAAAGCAATTCAAAATATGCAACAATATTGTCATTGTTGTCAACACAGTCAGTTAGATCTATTGATGCAGTGGACAGACAGTTCAAAACCCATTCAGATGAAGAGGACAGGAGTTCAAAGGTTATTCAAAGTATGGACAGTGAGTTTCCAAGAATACCATAGTGGCCCATTTGCAAAAGATCAAAGAAAAATACAAGTAAGAAAAGTGTCGCGATATCACGACATATACAACAGGCAAGAAAAATTGTCATGATTTTGCGACATGTTAGAGGAGAGAGAAAAAGCTAGAAAAATTGACGTGATTTCACGACATGTTAGAAGAGAGAGAAGAAGCAGGAAAAAATATCACGATTTCGTGACATGTTTGAAGAAAGAGAAGAAGCAGGAAAAACTATCACGATTTCATGACATGTTGGATGAGAAAAAGACAAGTGGAAAAACTATCACGATTTCGTGACATGTTGGCAGAGAAAAAGGCAAGTAGAAAAACTGTCGCGATTTCACGACATGTTGGCAGAGAAAAAGGCAAGTGGAAAAATTGTCGTGATTTCGTGACATGTTGGAAGAAAAAGAGAAAGCAGGAATAAGTGCCACGATTTCGCAACAAGTTCAAAGAAAGAAAGTAAGTTGGAAAAGTGTCACGATTTCGTGACATGTCGCATTTTCACGACTTGACGAGAGTAGGAAGGCAAAGAAGGAAAAGTGTCACAATTTTGTGACATGTCGCATTTTCATGACTTGAAGAGAGTAGGAAGGCAAAGAAGGAAAAGTGTCACGATTTCGTGACATATTGCAAGGAAGGTTGTACGAATAAAAAAGTGTTGCGATTTCGTGACATGTTGCAGGAGAGAGAGTCTAAAAGAAAAAGTGTCACGATTTTGTGACATAATGCAGAAGAGAGAGTCCGTAGTGTGAACTGTCACAATTTCATGACAAGTTTGAGGAGAGAGAAAGTCACATGAAAAGTGTCATGATTTCATGACATGCTGTAGAGTTCAAAGTGAGAACTGTCATGATTTTGTGACATGCTATAGAGTTCAAAGTGAGAACCGTCACGATTTCGTGACATGCTATAGATGAAAATGTTCCAAGTGAGAACTGTCGTGATTTCATGACATGCAGCAAAGGAAAGGTTTCGAAGTGAGAACTGTCATGATTTCATGACATGCTGTAGATGAAAGTGTTCGAAATAAGAAATGTCATGATTTCGTGATAGGTTGTGGAGAAAACATACGGATGTAGAAAGTGTTACGATTTCATGATAGGATGAAGGGAAAGCATACAGATGCAGAAAGTGTCACGATTTTGTGACAGGTTGAAAATAAAGCATACGGATGTAGAAAGTGTCACGATTTCATGATAGGTTGAAGAGAAAGTGTAAGGATGCAGAAAGTGTCACGATTTCATGACAAGTTGAAGAGAAAGCGTACGAATGCAGAAAGAGTCACAATTTCATGATAGAAATAGAATAGAAGACTTTGAAGGCACAAGTGTCATGATTTCATGACAAAAGCAAAGAAGTGAAGTGCAAAAGCAAAAGTGTCATGATTTTGTGACAAAAGTAGAAAGCAAGTCTTCGGGAGCAAAACTGTCTTATTTTTGTGACAAAAGTAAAGTCAAAGGCTAAGCAGACAGAAGTTTCGTAAAGACAAAGGCTTCAAAGACAAAAGTGTCACGATATCACGACATAAAGTAAATTCAAAGGCTAAGCAGACAGAAGTGTCACGATATCACGATAGAAGCTAAGTTGAAGTCCTCAAAGGCAGAAGTGTCACGATATCACGATAGAAGTGAAGACGAAGTCTACAGAGGCAGAAGTGTCACGATTTCATGACAAAAGATCAAATGAAGTCTACAGAAGCAGAAGTGTCATGATATCACGATAGAAGCAAAAAGTGAAGCCTACGAAGGAAGAAGTGTCGCGATATCGTGACATAAGAATAGAAAATAAGTACGATGGCAAAAGTGTAGTGATATCGCTACATGTTGTATTCTCACAGGCCAAAGCTAAGAGAAAGAATACAAAGGTGAAAGTGTCGCGATATTGCAACATGTTGTGTTTTCATGGCAATAGCAACAGAAGAGTTAAAGAGGTAGTTGAAGCCGACGAAGACTGACATTAGCCGATAAAGATTAGGGTTTGCAACCGACCAAGTTTAGGGTTTGCATTTGCATAATTAGTCGACTACAATTAGGGTTTTCATCTTAAAATCTCTATTATATAAGGAGGGATGTTTGGAGATTTGGAAGTCAAACTGAGTGAGTATCGAAGAGTGCGATATGCAGTCATAAGAGCATAAATAGCACTGAAGTGGTGAGATGATGAGATAGTGCACAGAGTGTGAAGTTCGATCATAGTGCGTAGAGTGTGAAGTTCGATCGTAGTGTGCAGAGTGTAATTCATCAAAACATTCTAAGTGAAAAATATTGCAAAAGGAAGTAGAGTGCACGAAGGGGAGAAGATGAACATTCGACAATTAAGCAACATATTATGCGAAGTGATAGCGTAGAGAGAGCAGAGTGTGCACAGGATGAAAAAGTGAAGCAGATCAGTCAGGGTCTTGTTAAAGGCAAAGGTATCTTACTATCATTCTTCTAAGTTTCAGATTTGAAGTCCAAGTTGGTGCTTTGCATAAGGGTTTGGTGCTCCTTCCAGTTGGTGCTGGAAAATCAAGGGTTGGTGCTCCTTCTAGTTGGTGCTGGAAAATCAGGGGTTGGTGCTCCTTTTTGTTGGTTTAGATAAATCAGGGTTTGGTGCTCCTTCTAGTGGGTGCTGGTAAACTATTTGTAAAAGTTGGTTCTTTGTAAGGGGCTAGATTTGGATGGTAGTCTAAGTAGCCGTTCTTTTTGATGAGTAACCATTTTGGTGAACCTCATTAAAATCTTGTGTTGTGTGATGCTCTTTTGTTATGCTTGTTGTTTCTATTTTAAGTTTTCATTATTTCAACATTAAGAGTTGCAGATTTAAGTTTTTGAAATGCTACACTGATTCACCCCCCCTCTCAGTGCCATACTAAGTATAACAATTGGTATCAGAGCCAATTTTATAGTTCAAGCTTAATCAGTCTGGGTTGATCTTGGATAAATGGCAAAGAAAGGCAAAAATGAAACCATGAGACATAAGAAGAAAAGAACATACAGGGTCATGAAAGAAAATGAAGATGAACTCAATGTTGTTGTTTTGGAAATAAGAATGGAAATAGATTCAAGAGATGAATCAAACAATGGAGAACATGCTAGATTAATAAAGTTTTGCACTAGATGTGGGAAGATCGGTCACTTTGCATTTGATTGTTCACAAGATAAAGAATGTTTTGTTTGTGGTCAACTCGGTCATGATGAACGTCATTGCCATGGGTTTAGTAGCAGTGAATATGAAGATGATCTGTTCAAAATTGGTTCAGAATAGAAATGTGATGAAGAAGAAAGTGATGCAAAAGCAAATAGGGAACATAAACTAATTTTAGCTCTAGGTAAAAAGGTTGAGGATGCAGAAGATATAATCACCAGTTTGAAAGTACAGATAGAAGAATACAATTTTTTTTTTGAAGATATCGAAATGTAATTAACTAGGAAATCAGAGTATTGCAGTAAGCTAGAAAAAGAAATTGATGGTTTAAGAATGTTGACAGAAGAAATGAGTAATAAAATCGATATATGCAGCAAACATGAAGAGGAATCCAACAAAGTTGTTAGCAATCTAAAGCTGCAAATAGAAGAGTCCAAAAGGATTGAAGAAACTCTCAGGTCTCAGATCAATGAGAAAGAGACTATTTGCTGGAAACAAGAAAAAAGGATTGTTTCATTGAAGAAACAACTAGAAGAGGCCAATACAAATCTTAAATTTGAGAAGAGCACAGAATTTCTAGATAAAATGATAAGCCAACAGAGAAGCTCCACGGATAAGCGTGGTCTTGGATATGAAGCTGAACAACCCTCATTTTCCAAATATGCAGAGAAGGAGAAACTCACTGTTGAAGGATCGAAGCCAAAAAAGTTTGAAGCTGAATCTTCAAAAGGAAGAAAATATCAAAGGAGATATACAACAAAGTAGCCACAATAAAAGAGGTTCTATCACTCTCATTCTATTCATAATAATTTTTTTAACGGCTACTGTTTTAGATGCAACCTTTATGGTCACAAGGAAGTTTATTGTGGATTGAATAATAGATCAAAGAGTTATGTTGTTAGAAATACATCTGCATCTCTGAGTGAACATTATGTGCGATGTTTTAAATGTAATGGTCACGGGCACATAGCAAGGTTTTGTCCAAGCACTTCTGTATCTAATCTAAGGCAAGACCGCAGATTTCATCAGACGCAAAGAATGCAATATAGATAGGGAATAAATCATGTGCATGAAAGAAAGGAAAATAATCATTCTTCAAGGATGCATAAGAGACAACCACACAGGAGAAGTGTTCGAGTTCACAAAAAAGTGTAAAATAGGGAAGCAGTTGAAAAACCCAAGCCCATGGTCAAGAAAGTCTAGAGAAAGAAAGAAGAGAGGAAATCGTGTCTCCTTGAACTGAAGGAGACTGCTCCTCTACTGCACTAAGCAACTCCAGGTAACACATCCTCAAGGGGAGCAATCTAAAAAAGGTTTTATTTTATTGCTCCTATATGTTTGTTGGGTTAACCTGAGGTTGAAAGGCAAGCAATAAGGGGGAGTTGCACTATAGTTGTCTAAGTTTATTTCAGTTCTTATAGTTGTTTGTGGAAGTGCCATGAAGGATGGAGATTAAATGGAGAGTCATCACCATTGGTAATATTGTTGTATGTCATTGTTGTACTGTTGATGGTTCTTACTGCCACTATCCAAAGTTAAGGATTATAATAGTTCAGATAATTTGGATAGTAAAATAATGTTGCTCTAGTCGTATATATATGTGTTTCGTTAAAAGCAGTGGGTACTTGAACTACTCTTTGATGTGAAAATTATTAGATATTTATGACACTGTGGTGAAAAATATTGAAGTCTGATATCTGACTCATGTGATAGCATTATTGTGGTTGATTTTTGAAATATCATTGAAGGAAAAATAATTGTTTGTGGTTTCCTTTTTTCTGAAAAAGAGTTGGTTAAATGCATTAGGTTTTCTAAATTGAGAGTTGTGTTTAAACCTTGTGTTATAAGCATAGTGGTTTAATCCCATTGGTTGTAAAAGAACTTGTGTTAGAAAATAACATGAGTATCATTGTTATATGATATTTGTGGTTGAGCATTGTTGGAATCATTTGAGTTGATTGATACATACTTGGACTAGGGTTGTGTGAGAGAGAGTTGTCCCTTGTGATGATTGGTTGAGGTGATTTGATTGAGCCTAGTCAAGTTATGTGTGAAGTGATTTTTACAGTTCTATGTAGTGGATTTGATTTGAGATCGCCATTCATTGTTGAGCTTATTTTAAGTACTACTTGAGCATGTTTGATTGAGCCTTTGAAGAAGGCCTTTGGGAAATATTTGAGGACAATGCTAGGATAGGTTTGAGGACAGTGTTGGGACAGGTTTCTAGAGCATATTTGGGCAAGTTCTTGGTGATTTTGCTAGAGAAGATTTGGGCAAGTTCTTGGTAAACTTGTTAGACCAGATTTGGACAAGTTCCATGTGAGCTTGTTGAGTAGGTTCTTAGTGAGTCCATTAACAGAGCTTTGGAGGTGACGGAGTACATAAGACAAAGTCTCAAATGGATAGAGATTTAACAGCCAACACAGTTGAAGATAAATCTGAGTGAGAATTCTTCAAGTGGAGAGAAGTCCACCAGTCAGTGCAGCAGAGAGACAAAGTCTTCTATAATATCAAGGGTACTATGGAGTATGGGTTATGATATTCGAAAGGTAGAGGCTTCACCCTTATATCATATTCAGATGCAAATTGGGCTGGATGTGTCGATGACAGAAAGAGTACCAGTGGAGGTGCATTCTATCTTGGAGACAGATTGGTCAAGTGGTTAAACTTCCCAAGAATTGGCTAGCCATAGGGATCATATTCTCAGGGGGAGCATTTGTGATTTTGTCTATCTTTTGCTCATGTTCTTAATTTTTACTAAGTGTAAAATTTTTTGCCTAAGAATGTTGTGCATGGACTCAGGGGGAGTCTGCAGCAGCCCTTTGGTATTTTTGTCAAAGGGGGAGAAGAGTTACAGGTAATTGCATGTGTGTTGACAATAATTCCAAAGGTGGAGATTGTTGAGCAAGGTGCAGTAACAATATTGTCATTGTTGTCAACACAGACAGTTAGATCAGTTGATGCAGTGAACAGGAAGTTCAGAAGTAGTTCAGAATATGCAACAGTATTGTCATTGTTGTCAACACATTCAGTTAGATCTATTGATGCAGTGGACAGGCAGTTCAAAATCCATTCAGATGTAGAGGATAGGAGTTCAAAGGTTATTCAGAGTATGGACGGTGAGTTTCCAAGAAGACCATAGTGGCCCATTTACAAAAGATCAAAGAAAAAGACAAGTAAGAAAAGTGTCGTGATATCGTGACATATACAGCAGGCAAGAAAAACTGTCACGATTTCACGACATGTTAGAGGAGAGAGAAAAATCTGGAAAAACTATCACGATTTCGTGACATGTTAGAAGAGAAAGAAGAAGTAGGAAAAACTGTTGCAATTTTGTGACATGTTGGAAGAAAGAGAAGAAGCAGGAAAAACTATCGCGATTTCGTGACATGTTGGATGAGAAAAAGACAAGTGGAAAAATTGTCACGATTTTGCGACATGTTGGCAGAGAAAAATGCAAGTAGAAAAACTGTCATGATTTCGCGACATGTTGGCAGAGAAAAAGGCAAGTGGAAAAACTGTCCCGATTTTGCGACATGTTGGAAGAAAAAGAGAAAGCAGGAATAAGTGTCACGATTTCACGACAAGTTCGAAGAAAGAGAGTAAGTTGGAAAAGTGTCACGATTTTGTGACATGTCGCATTTTCATGACTTGACGAGAGCAGGAAAGCAGAGAAGGAAAAGTGTCACGATTTCGCAACATGTCGCATTTTCATGACTTGAAGAGAGCAAGAATGTAGAGAAGGAAAAGTGTTGCAATTTCGTGACATATTGCAAGGAAGGTTGTACAGATGAAAAAGTTTTGCGATTTCGTGACATGTTGTAGGAGAGAGAGTTCGAAAGAAAAAGTGTCATGATTTCACGACATAATGCAGAAGAGAGAGTCCGTAGTGTGAACTTTTGTGATTTCACGACAAGTTTGAGGAGAGAGAAAGTAACATGAAAAGTGTCATGATTTTGTGACATGCTACAGAGTTCAAAGTGAGAAATGTCATGATTTCGTGACATGCTACAGAGTTCGAAGTGAGAACTGTCATGATTTTGTGACATGCTGTGAGATGAAAATGTTCCAAGTAAGAATTGTCATGATTTCGTGACATGCAGCAAAGGAAAGGTTTCGAAGTGAGAACTGTCGCGATTTCATGACATGCTACAGATGAAAGTGTTCGAAATAAGAAATGTCATGATTTCGCGATAGGTTATGGAGAAAACATATGGATGTAGAAAGTGTCACGATTTTGTGACAGGATGAACGGAAAGTGTACGAATGTAGAAAGTGTCACGATTTCACGATAGGTTGAAAATAAAGCATACGAATGCAGAAAGCATCGTTATTTCATGACAGGTTGAAAAGAAAGTATACGGATGCAAAAAGTGTCACGATTTTGTGACAAGTTGAAGAGAAAGCGTACGGATGCAAAAAGAGTCACGATTTCATGACAAAAATAGAATAGAAGACTTCGAAGGCACAAGTGTCATGATTTTGTGACAAAAGCAAAGAAGTGAAGTGCAAAAGCAAAAGTGTCACGATTTTGTGACAAAAGTAGAGAGCAAGTCTTTGGGAGCAGAACTGTCTTGTTTTCATGACAAAAGTAAAGTCAAAGGCTAAGCAGATAGAAGTGTCATGATTTTGTGACAAAAAGAAAGACAAAGGCTTCAAAGATAGAAGTGTCACGATATCACGACAGAAAGTAAAGTCAAAGGCTAAGCAGACAGAAGTATCGTGATATTGTGACAGAAGCTAAGTTGAAGTCCTCAGAGGTAGAAGTGTCGAGATATCGTGACAGAAGTGAAGACGAAGTCTATAGAGGCAAAAGTGTCACGATTTCGTGATAAAAGATCAAATGAAGTCTATAGAGGAAGAAGTGTCGCGATATCATGACAGAAGCAAAAAGTGAAGCCTACGAAGGAAGAAGTGTCGCGATATCGTGACATAAGAATAGAAAAGAAGTACGACGGAAAAAGTGTAGCGATATCGCTACATGTATTCTCGCGGGCCAAAGCTAAGAGAAAGCATACGAAGGTGAAAGTGTCACGATATCGCAACATGTGTTTTTGTGGCAACAGCAACAGAAGAGTTACAGAGGTAGTTGAAGCCGACGAAGACCGACGTTAGCCAACGAAGATTAGGGTTTGTAGCCGACCAAGATTAGGGTTTGCATTTGCATAATCAATCGACTACAATTAGGGTTTTCATCTTGAAATCTCTATTATATAAGGAGGGCTGTTTGGAGATTTGGAAGTGAACTGAGTGAGTATCGAAGAGTGTGATATGCAGTCGTAAGAGCGCAAATAGCGCAGAAGTGGCGAGATGATGAGATAGTGCACAAAGTGTGAAGTTCGATCGTAGTGCACAGAGTGCAAAGTTTGATCGTAGTGTGTAGAGTGCAATTCATCAAAACATTCTAAGTGTGAAAGATTGCAAAGGAAGCAGAGTGCATGAAGGGGAGAAGATGAACACTCAACAATTAAGCAGTAGATTATGCGAAGTGATAGCGTAGAGAGAGCAAAGTGCGCATAGGACGAAAAATTGAAGCAAATCAGTTAGGGTCTTGTTAAAGGCAAAGGTATCTTACTATCATTCTTCTAAGTTTTAGATTTGAAGTCCAAGTTGGTGCATGGCATAAGGGTTTGGTGCTCCTTCCAGTTGGTGCTGGCAAATTAGGGGTTGGTGCTCCTTCTAGTTGGTGCTGACAAATCAGGGGTTGGTGCTCCTTTCTATTGGTTAAGATAAATCAGGGGTTGGTGCTCATTCCAGTGGGTGCTGGTAAACTTTTTGTAAAATTTGGTGCTTTTCAAGGGGCTAGATTTGGATGGTAGTCCAAGCAGTCGTTATTTTTTAGGAGTAGCCATTTTGGTGAACCTCGTTAAAATCCTGTGTTGTGTGATGCTATTTTGTTATTCTTGCTGTTTCTATTTTAATTTTTCATTATTTCAGCATTAAGAGTTGCAGATTTAAGTTTTTGAAATGCTACACTGATTCACCCCCCCTCTCAGTGTCGTACTAAGTATAACAATAAGGACACAAGAAAGTATAAAGGTACAAAAATAGTTAAGTGTTTTAAATGTGGAAAATATGATCACTATGCAACTGATTTTCCAGAATCTAGAAATAGCAAAGGTGATGAGAAACAGGATCATAAGAATAGGGAAGCAAGAAAATACAGATATCAAAATAGAAGCAAGGATGGACAAATAAAGCAAGAAAAGAAGTTTTTCCAAAGGCATAAGAAGAGATTTTATGTAGATAAGGTAGGTAAGAGTTCTAGTGATAGATATGGAAGGTCCTCAGATAATGAAGAAGAAATTCTATTTTTGACAATAGAAAAAGAAGATGTTAAGAAAAAGGTAAATAGAGGTCTAATATTTCTCAAGTGTTTTAGGTATGGTAAATTTGGTCATCTTGAAGATAGTTGTACAAGAAATGAATTTAGTTTCAATTAATATGAATATGAAGATGCTAGTGAAGGTCTAGAAGAAGGAAGTATTTTTTTGGCAATAGAATAAGAAGGAAGTGCTCCTATTGAATATAGTTCAAAAATGAATGAAGACGATCTTAAAAATAAAGGAATAAAGGTAAAATTAGAGGAAGGAGAATTTGATATTGATGGTGAGCTTATTTCTGCCCTTGATGCATTAAGAAAGGTAAGAAACCAGAACTCAAAACTCAAGCTTCAATTTTAATAATGTGATGAAGAGAAAGGAAAGCTTATAGAAGATCTAACGAACTCAATAGCTAAGACAACAAAATTTAAAGAGAGGTTATAAGAAAAGGTTTTATAATATGAAATATTATAGAATGAGGAAGCTTCACTAAGGAAGGAAGTAAAAGAGTCTAAAAATAAGCTACACAGGTTTGGGAGAAGCTCAAAGAATTTGGCTAAGATTATGAAGGTACAAAAATCTTCATCAAACAAAACAAGACTTGGTTTTTGTTAGAATAAATTGTTATTCCATTATTTGCATATTTAAAAATAGAACTCATAGGTGCTCTCCAGTTTGGTTATTTAACCACCGAGTTGGTTAAACCAACTTGTAACCACATGTAACCTTTATATATTTGAAATGAATGATAAGGAACAATTGCTTCGTGAAATTCTTCATGGCATCAGAGCTACGGACAGACAAGCCTGGCGGACCGGACAGACGGACCTGACACGGATGACAGACAATCCTGGCATACCAGACGGACCAAACAGACAGATGACAGACAAGCCTAGCGGACCGAACAGACGGACCTGACACGGATGACAGACAAGCCTAGCGGATCGAGGACACAGGACTGAGGACGAACTGGACTAAGGGCCTGGCATGAAAGATAGACAGAATGACATGCAAACAGGACATAGACTGATGATCAGACAGGACACAGACTGAGGGTGACGTAGACAGACTATCGAGCGGATAGGACACAGACCGAGGAAGTAGACGGGATGTAGACAGTGCGGCGGTTCGGGGAGACGGCTGAGGCAAAAGGGCGGACTGGGGGTGGTTGCCCGAAGGCAACCAAAAGCTTAAGGAGCTTTCAAACTTCTTAAACCCTCCCATAGTGGCCGCATAGGCCATGTGGGATAAAGTTTTTTTTTTGCCTGTCTCCGGCCCCGAGGATCTAAATAGACCCTGGTTTCAGCTTGTTCTCGTCGGGCCTTCTGGCTCACGTGGTCAGGGCACTGAATGTTAGGCAGTAGTTTTTGGGTTTGAATCCCTTCGGGGATGATTTATTGATGCCCTACACATTTTGTTGATGCCCTGCATAGATTTTTGATGCTCTGCACAGTTTTTTGATGCCCTACCCAGTTTTTTGATGCCCTGCACAGTTTTTTGATGCCCTGCATAGATTTTTGATGCTCTGCATAGTTTGTTGACGTCGGAGTAGCATCTTTGATGCCCGTGATGCCTACTTATGGCCATTTTATGCCTAAGCAGTCTACATGATGCCTTGACAAGCTCCAATTTTGAGAGTTTCTCTAGGTATTTTTTTCCCCAATACTTGTCTATTTTGCAATTTGAAGGGGGGAGTTCACAAATTTCACATATTTCACTTGCAAAATTGTCAGACAAAGGGGGGAAATTGTAATAGGAGCTATAATTTGTGGGCATTTATGATTGTTTTTTTGCATTTAAATACTCTTTTTTTCTTGCATTATCAATCATAAATTAAAAAAATATAAGACCCCAAATTTATACCCTATTTGTGCAATTTATTGCACAGCAGTGTTCGGTATTTGAGATACCTTTGGTCCACACTTATAGGTAATGCTGTCCTGCTTTGGACTACTGTATTCGCCGCCTAATATAGCTGCAACAACGATGTCTGAGCTTGTTCTCTATAAATCATTGGGGAGAAATAAGGAAAACCAGTTGTTTTTTGTTTTTTCCCATTTCATACCCACATCGTGATTGTTGTTAGGCATAAATCCTGATGAAAGCTCTTTTTCCAAAGTGTTTAGGGGAAGTTACGCCCCACGCATGTGGAATAAAACTTTCTATGGTAGGTGTCATTAACAAAACGATGCCCTTTCAGTATCGCCTATGTTCAATATATTGTGCTTCTCATATGTACTTATAGTCTCCCTCTCATAAGGGCGAGTACATATTGAGTAGTATACTTGTTCCTATATACCTATAGTTTCCCTCACGTAAGGGCGGGTGTATATTGAATGGTTACAATATAACGATCTGGCAGGTATAAAGAAAGGGAGACCAATTTGTGATATAAGGAACCTTCATAATGGCCACAATTCATAAGTATCTCTCAGATTCCTAATTGTTGAAGGGTCCTAACTTTGTTCCATGGAAGACAAAGATGAAAGCCATACTTTAGTTGGAATATTTATGGGATGTAGTGACTGGCACTGAAAAACGTCCTCAAACAATAGGAACAGATCAATATGATTGGGATAAGAAAGACCAGAAGAGTCTTGTATTTATCTTACTTGCTACCACAGATGAGGTGCAGCCTCATATTTGTGATGCAAAAACTAGTAAGATAGCCTAGGATTCTTTGCTCACAGTATATGAAGGGAATAATCAATCCACTATTCTCCATCTTCAAACTCAACTACATAATCTCAGTATGAGTTCTACAGAAACAGTTGACATATTCCTTTGCAGAGTGGCATATTTGAAAGCAAAATTGAATGCTATGGGAAAACCTATGGATGATGATGTCTTGAATTCTATTATCTTGAGAGCATTACCAAGTTCCTACAAGATGTTGATCACCTCTCTCAATGTTTCTGGTAGACAAGTCTCATTTGTGGAACTGGTAAACTTGCTTCAGACTGAGGAGGCAACTCAGGTCCAGAAAGATGACATGCCAGATAATGCTCTCTCCACCCAGCAAAGTTGTAAAAAGTAAGGCCAATTTCAAAAATGAGGTGCTTCTTCCAAAGGAAAAGGGAAGCAATCTTAGCAAAAAGATACAAAATATTGCAAAATTTGTGACATGAATAACCATGACACCAACATATGTTGGTTCAAAAACAAGCAACCAAATGAAAGAGGTTACCAAAAGAAGGGCAAGCATAAGAAAAAATACAATAAGCATAAGCAATCTAAATGCCATGTTGCTTATGCTGAATCCAACTCAGACTCACATTCTCCTGAGTCTGATTCAGATTCTGAATCTAAAAGAGCACACAAGGTGCTCATGACTCATACTTCATCTTATCAAATGGATGGTGTATGGTATATTGACTCAGGAGCTAGCAAACACATTACTGGGGATAAATCATGGTTTGATACTTTTGTGGAGAAAGAGGGTAAGCCAGTCACAATTGCTGATAATCAGGTATATCAAGTAAAAGGATAAGGGGATATTTTTGTGTCTCTTACTGATGGTAATTGTCAAATTGAAAAGGTTCTCTATGTTCCAGGCTTAGCCAATAATCTACTTTCAGTCACACAAATGTTGGATAGAAACATGGAAGTCGTTATTCGAGTTGTCAATGGCAAGAAGAGATGTTTTATAACACATCGTGGTAAACATGTTGCCACCGGATCTTACAAACATAGCTTGTTTATTCTCGATGCTATTTCCACTCCACATGTTGCTTTGGCTACAACTACGAAGGAGGCCACCTCTCTCTGGCATCAACATTATGGGCATCTCAGTTCTGGATATTTGCTTGAATTACACAAATATGGGATGGTGAAAGGTCTTCCACCCCTCTCATCTATCTTACCAGTTTGCTTGGATTGCTTAGCAGGGAAGCAACATCGAGTGCCTTTTGAAGCAAGCTCCTCTCGAGTTGCAAAACCTTTAGAGCTGGTACATACCGATCTGTGTGGTCCTATGCCAACCATCTATGGTGGGAAAAAGTATTTTCAACTATTTGTTGATGATTACTCACGGAAGATGTGGGTTTTCTTTCTTCAATTGAAATCATAAGCACTTCTCTACTTTTAATAGTTCAAGAAACTTGTTGAGAAGGAGTCAGGATGTTTTATCAAGACCCTCAACTCAGATCGAGGGGGGGAATACACCTCTAAATATTTTTTAGAGTTTCTTAAGAAACATGGAATTAAAAGACAACTGACTACAGCCTATACACCTCAATAGATGATAGCAGAAGAATCTACTTTAGAGGTTGACGAACTTTGTCAACACTTTGATGATTTGACAATGGGTACAAAAAATGATAGAGAGGAAGATAAGGATGGAGAAAAAAATTATATGTTCGTCAAATAATACTTGATGAACATTGAATACAAACGAGCCCACAACGGTTCAATCTACACTTGATGAACCACAGTGGAAAGAGGCTATGCATGTAGAACATCAATCTCTCCTTTAAAATAATACTTGGAAGTTAGTCAATTTGCCAAAAGGGAAGAAACCCATAGGCTGCAAATGGGTGTTCAAAGTGACGTATAAGGTAGATGGGTCTATTGATAAGCATAAAGCCCAGATTTTTACAAAGGGATATGCTCAGAAATAAGGCATAGATTATGAAGAGACTTTTGCCCCTACTACAAAAATGACTACCATTCGAGTACTTTGTGCCATGGGAGCTCAGTTTGGGTGGAAATTACATCAGATGGATGTTAAAAGTGCCTTCTTGAATGGTGACTTACAAGAAGAAGTATACATGACTCAACCAGAAGGATATGTGGTTGAGGGGCAAGAACAAAAAGTATGCAAGTTGATCAAATCCTTGTATGGGCTAAAACAAGCTCCTCGAGCTTGGTATATCAAGATAGACAGTCACCTTGTGCAGCATGGTTTCATAAGAAGTCCTTCAGATGCAAATATCTATATTAATAAAAATAGTTCTAATATAGTGATTCTTGTACTTTATGTTGATGATCTGATCATCACAGGAAGCTCAGAAAAAATGATTGACTTAGTGAAAGCTGACTTGAAGCAATCTTTTGATATGACAGATCTAGGACTTTTGCACTATTGTCTTGGTTTAGAAGTTACTCAACAAAAGTTTCATATTCGAGTAACACAAAAGAAATATGCCAAGACTTTAGTAGAAAAATATCGGATGACTAACTGCAAGTCAAAAGCAACTCCAATGGAGCAAGGACTTAAGTTATCTCGATATGATGAGTCACCTCAGGTAGATGGTACTCTCTATCACTAGTTGATTGGGAGTCTCATATATCTGACAAATACCAGACCAGATCTTAGTTTTGTTGTGGGATATCTTTCAAGGTTCATGCAAGAGCCTAAAATGAGTCACTGGAAAGCAGCAAAAAGAGTTCTTCATTATGTTCATGGTACTACACATTATGGTCTAGAATATAGATAGAATAATATTTTTTTCTTACTGGGATACACAGACTCAGATTTTGCTGGATCCCTTGATGATAGTAAATCCACCTCTGGATATGTTTTCCATCTAGGATCTGGACCTATCTCATGGCACAGTAAGAAACAGCATGTGGTTGCTTTATCTTCTATAAAAGTAGAATATCACACAGCTAGTGAAGCAGTATGTGAGATAATGTGGTTAAGTCGCATTCTTACCAACATGGGCCTTCCAAAAAATCTTCCTCTTCATTTGTTTTGCGACAACCAAGGTGTTTTGAATCTTGTCAAAAATCCAATTTCTCATGAACGTACCAAACATGTTGATACCAGATGTCATTTTATTCGAGATGAAGTTCCAAAGCAACATATACAACTTCACTACATTCCTACTGATGCGCAAGTTGCAGATATTTTTACCAAAGCACTTGGACGTATCAAATATGAGAAGTTTCGAGATACAATTGGGATTTGCCAATAATGTAATAAGGGGGGATGTTAGAATAAATTGTTATTCCATTATTTGCATATTTAAAAATAGCGCTCATAGGCGCTCTCCAGTTTGGTTATTTAACCACCGAGTTGGTTAAACCAACTTGTAACCGCATGTAACCTTTATATATTTGAAATGAATGATAAGGAACAATTGCTTCGTGAAATTCTTCAGTTTTGAATAGGAATATAGAGAACAAGAAGATGAGTCAATCTTAAGATTCAAATAAGAAGAAGATTCAGAAGAAGAGAGTGTAAGAGAGAGTGAGAATTCTGAGGATAAGTTGGACAATAGAAAGTTCAACAAGGAAAGGAACAATGCAAAAATGAGGAACATATGGAATAGGAAACATCACAGGGTAGAAGATACTAAGATACCAATGGGGCCAAGGCAAGGTTACTTCAAAGAACATTGCTTCTCATGTCACATGTTTGGTCACAAGGCTTCGTAGTGCAGGACACATGAAAGTTAGAGATATGGTTTCAGAAGTGGGTAACTCTTTCAAGGGTCTTGCAACTTTTGTAATCATTTTGGTCATAAGGTAGTTAATTGTAGGGTTCATGATATGAATGGATATGGCTTCACCAGGAGGAACTATAGAACATTTGCATATTTAAGGAATCACAACATTAAGTGTTATAAATACAATAATGTTGGGAATATAGCCAAGTGGTGTAGAGCAAAAATTCTAGAGACAACCAGGAATAGTAATAGTTAGAGGAATCAACAGGATCAATTGAGGAAGAATATGGACAAAGGTAAATATTAGTATATGTTGATAGTAGAGATAATCCCTCCCCAGAACTAACCACCTCAAAGAAAGGACGTAGGGGAGGGGCTAAGCTAAGAGACTTATTCTTAGCCCTAAAACCCAAAGGTAGCCCTTTGCCATTGTAACAAAGGGGGAGAGATTTGAGTGAGGGGGAGAGCATTAAGTTAGGGGGAGCAATTTCTCAAGGGGAGTAGAACTGAAAAAGGTAAAAGAAATGGATAAAGGAAAAAGGGTTACCATCAATGACAAGGGGGGAGATTTTTGGAAATATGAGCAAGATTTGTTGTCATTGATGTCAAGAATTGTCAAGATTTTGTTGGTTAAGTTTCATCGTCATTAATGTCACTAGATGGTTTTTTGAAAATGCAAGGAAGAGGTTTAAAGAAATAGGATATAATATTTATCTTTAATATTATATGCCTAAGTAGGCCTAGAATTTTGAAGACCCAAGGAAGGAGAACCATATTTAAAAGGTAATAATAATGTTATAATATTTTAGGTTAGAGGTTGAGATGAAGAGAATAGGTGCAAGGAGTAATTAAAAATAATTTATTCCTCAAAAGACCCTTTGAGCAGTTTGCAAAATATTTAAGTTTATTTATTTAAATTTAGATATTTTAACCTAAAGGTTAAAATTTAAATTCAAAATAAATTTGGGCGCAAAAGTTAAAGATTATAAAGTAATTTATTAATTCGAATTTTTAAATTTAAATTTTTAATTAAAAGGTCGACGTTGAAGTGCATAAGTCAAAGTGTATATAAAGGGGAACTTAATATTTTAATTAAATTATCCAGGCATAATTCAATAACCCAAAGTATAAGAAATTTGTGCATTGGTTATGGTGAGGAAGAAAGGATTTCATGTGATTAAACGCTTTGGAGGGTAGAAAAAGGTTTAAATGCTTGTGGTACATTTAGTGCATACCCATAGTATTGGTCAGCGTAGTTGGTGACCAAGGTAAACTTAAGGCATTCGCAAGGCAGAGGTCAGGGTTTCAAATCCCCATGCAGTCATTTTTGGAAAGGCATAACTATTTTGTTTTTTTATCATCATAAATTGTGGAGATAACAAGAAAAGGTGCTCAAGTATTTAGACTTGTGTGGGTGTGTGTCCCAATGGTTTCCTAGCTTCGGATAGAGCACAACGGTGATATCAAGGTCATAGGTTCAAAGTGTAGTCAAGCCATGCGTTATCCTTTTTGCACATGGGCCAAGATACAAGGTATGCATTAAAATTTTTATTTAATTTTTGATAGTGCCAAGGTTGTGGAGTGTTTTAAGGGCACGTGAGTTTAGGTAGCACCTTGGGAAAGTACAGAGTTATAAGGTATTTTATATTTAATATAATGTTGTGCTTTGGAAAATTAAATAAGGGTTGGAGCTATAATGGTATTTGATATGTTATATTATTTTGTGATTTGAAAATTAAAGATGCTAGAGTAATAAGGGTTAATAAAGGGATTAATTCTTATAGGTTGAAAATTATCATTGGGAGTTTATAAAGTGATTGTGAAAGAACTTGGTCTTCTATAAATTGATTAATTTGGAGTTGATAAAGAAAAATTGATTTCTATGTGTTGAGAAATATTTTGATAAGTTTGGAGATAATAAGGTGTACTTGAGTCTTGCTTATTTTTTATGGTGAAATAATTTAGAGGGAAATAATTGAGTGAAATTTTTTGATATCTAACCATTGAGATTGGCCAAAAGGTTGATTGTGATTGAGATATATTTTGAGGTCAAATATTCATCAAAATAAAATTTATGGGCACATCTTCCTTCTGAGCAAAATATTTTTGGATTGAATGTTATGAAATGTAAATTTGGAATGAAAAGGTTTGTTTGATAAGCATTATTGAGTGAGTTTTCATATACATGATTGGTGAATGTTTGTGAGAACAATTGAGTGTGAAATTGAGAACTATATTAAACTAGGGTTTGTGGAAAAATATGGGTATCATTATTATATGAGATTGTTTGATAAGAATTATTGGAAATATTTGAGTAAACTTTCATGTGCATGATTAGGGTTTGTGAAAATATTGTGATGATCATTGTTATATGAATTTAGAATCATATTTATTCTAGGGTTGAGATTCATTGTGTGAGTTGTTGAAAGTAAATTGAAATACTTGGTTAGGTTTTGTAAGCAAGTTGTGTTTCATTGAGTGAATGTTTGAATGAATTTGGATGAGCATTAACATTGGAGTGATAGTTCAAATTCTATGAAAAAAATTGTTCTTTATTTCTAAATTTATTTGAAGGAAATTTTAAAGTGATTGAGTTTTTTGTGAGTGTGAAACATATTGAGTCTCTAATAATTCTCTATATGTTTCTATGGGTTAAAAAAAATTCTGAGTGAAAGTTGTTTATGATATTGAAGAGTTTTCCGAAAGAGATTAAGTTGAGTTTTGTATGCAAGTTTTGCAATTGATTTGAATAAGTTTTTTTGAAAGCTAGTGGGTAGATTTGAGTAAGTTCTAGAAGGGACTTAAGGACAAAGTTGAGTAAGATTTTGTGAGAGCTTAAGGACAGATTTGTGTGAGATTTTGTGGAAGCTTACAAGCAGGTTTGAGGTAAGTCTTGGTGAAGACTTTTGGATAGATTAGTGTGAGCTTTTGTGGAAGCTTACAATGCAGATTTGGAATAAGTCTTAGTGAAGACTTGTTGAGTAGATTGGACAAGTTCTAATGAGGACATGTTGAGTATAATTGAGGTAAGTATTGGTGAATACTTGTTGCGCATATTGGAAAAGTTCTAGGGAGGACTTGTTGAGAGAAAATTAGGTAAGTCTTGGTGAATAATTGTTGAGCAAATTGGACAAGTTCTAGGGAGGAATTGTTGGGCATATTTGAGGTAAGTCTTTGAGAAGACTTGAGAGCAATTTAATTGATTTATTTCTTCAAGTTTTGTGTTAAGTCTTGGGGTAAATATAGTATGGAATATTTGTGCTATAACGAAGGACAATGTTTAGTGCAAATTTTAGATAGAGATTGAGCAGATTTGTGCTAGACCGAAGGACAGTTTTTGGTGCAAATTTGAGAGAAAGATTGAGAAGATTTGTGCTAGACCGAAGGGCAATTTTTAGTACATATTTGAGAGAGATATTGAACAAATTTGTGCTAGATAGAAGAATAATTTTTAGTGCATATTTGAAATAGATATTGAGTAGATTTGTGCTAGATCGAAGGACTATGTTTAGTGTAGATTTGAGATAGATCCGAGAGCAATATTTGGAGGTGAAAAGGTAGAGGATAGTATTCTATAGTATATAGATTTCCATTAGCCAGGTCAGTGAGGATAGGTCTTTTGGGTGAGGACATCTGTCTTCAGTGGGGAGAGATACACAAGCCAGTGTAGTCGAGGTAGTAGTCTTCTAGAGGATCACTAGCTAGAGCAAAGGAGGAGTTCTCTTGTGGATAGAGATACACAAACTTGATTAGGGGATTGATGTCTCCTTTGAATAGAGGTCCATAAATATTGTAATAGGGAAGGATTCCCAAGAGATTTGTTCAAAAAAATTTAGTGAAATATTTTCTCTGTGCAGTAGCCCACATGATATTAACCATGTTAAATTGGTGTCTCTATTGTGTGTGGTGATTTGTGCATTGATTTTATTACTTATGTTGATATTGTCATTGATATATTGCATAATATAGTTTAGGAAAAAAATGTAAAAATTGGTCTTATACTTTTCACCCTCCTCTCAATGTAAGCTTGTGTTATTCAATTGGTATTGGAGCGGGTTCCTTCGAAAGAGTTTAACAACTTGAAGGAAAATCTTACAGGAACACAAATGGATTCTTAGAGTGGATCTTTAGGGAATAAGGCATCATTGTTCGATGGGAAAAATTATACACTTAGGAGTGTGATAATGAATATTTACCTAATGGTACAAGGAAATGATGATGGGTACATACCACCAACTACTCCACTTATAGATAAAGATGGTAAGATACTACGACTAAATAATTCAAAGGAAATGAATGGAATATTAAATGGTTTGCATAAAACAAAGTTTATAAAAGTTATGCATTGCACATCAGCAAAATAAATTTGGGATAAGGTGAAAAATATATATGAGGGAGACAAAAATGTTAGGATGGACAAATTACAAAATCACAAGAGAACATTTGAAGATCTAAATATGAAGTATGAGGAAAACATTGCTACATATCTACTTTGTGTGGATGAGGTTTTTAATTCCATGCAATGACTTGGGTTTAAAGTTGAAGAAACAAATATTTTTCAAAAGGTTTTAAGGTCACTCCCTAAGAGGTATAGTGAAAATATTTCATCCATAGAAGAGTCAAACTATATTGAAATTTTGACAAGGGATGAGTTACATGGAATTGTCATAATTTTTTAGATGAGAATAAAATAAGAGTCTATTCCTAAAAAAGAAGAACCCTTTAAAATTACAAATAAGACAAATGGTAAGAAGTCATATTCAAGTAATGAGTTATCCAGTGATGAAGAAGTAAACTATGGCACAAGGAAAAACGACACAAGAAATTATAAAGGTATAAAAATAGTTAAGTGTTTTAAATGTGGAAAATATGATCACTATGCAACTGATTGTCTAGAAGATAGAAGTAGCAGTGGTGATGAGAAACAGGATCATAAGAATAGGGAAGCATGAAAATACAAGTATCAAAATAGAAGCAGGGACAGACAAAGCAAGCAAGGAAAAACATTTTTCCAAAGGCATAAGAAGATATTTTATGCAGATAATGTAGGTAAGATTTCTAGTGATAGTGATGGAAGATCCTCAGATAATGAAGAAGAAGAAATTATATTTCTAATAGTAGAAAAATAAGATGTTAAGAAAAGGTAAATAGAGGTCCAATAATTCTCAAGTGTTTAGGTGTGGTGACTTTGGTCATCTTGAAGATAGTTGTACAAGGAATGGATTCAGTTTTAGTGAAGATGAATATGAAGATGCTAGTGAAGGTCTATAATAAGGTCTTATTTTAGAAATAGAAGAAGAAGGAAGTGCTCCTATTGAATATAGATCATAAAGGAATGAAGATGGTCTTAAAAATAAAGGAATAAAGAAAAAATTAGAGGAAAGATAAGTTGATCTTGAGGGTGAGTTTATTTCTATGCTTGATGCATTAAGAAAGGTAAGAAACCAGAAATAAAAACTCAAGATTCAATTTCAAGAATGTGATAAATAGAAAGGAAAGCTTATAGAAGATCTAACCAACTCAATAGCTAAGACAAGGAAATTTGAAGAAAGGTTAGAAGCAAAGGTTTTAGAATATGAAATACTATAGCATGAGGTAGATTCACTAAGGAAGGAAGTAAAGGAGTATTAAAAAAATCTACACAGGTTTAGAAGAAGCTCAAATAATTTGGATAATATTTTAAAGGTACAAAGGTCTTCATCAAACAAGAAAGGACTTGGTTTTGAATAAGAATATAGAGAAAAAGGATATGAGTCAATATCAAGCTCTAAAGGAGAATAAGTTTCAGAAGAAGAGAGTTTAAGAGAGAGTGAGAATTTTGAGGATAAGTTGGACAATAGAAAATTCAATAAGGAAAGGAACAATGCACAAATGAGGAACAGGTGGGATAGGAAATAGCATAGGGTAGAAGAGACTAAGAGACCAATGGAATCAAGGCAAGGTTTCTTCAAAGGACATTGCTTCTCATGTCAAAGGTTTCGTCACAAGGCTTCACAATGTAGAACACATGAAATAAAGAGATATGGTTTGAGAAGTGGACATCTCTTTCAAGGGTATTGCCACTCTTGTAATCAGTTTGGTCATAAGGCAGTTAATTACACATTTCATGACATGAATGTATATGGATTTACCAGGAGGAACTATATAATATTTGTACCTTCAATAAATCACAACATTAAGTGTTATAAATACAACAATGTTGGGCATATAGCAAAGTGGTGTAGAGTAGAAATTCTAGAGACAAGCAGGACCATGAATAGTTAGAGGAATCAGTAGGATTAGTTGAGGAAGAAGGGGGAAAAAGGTAAAGATTTGTGTATACTGGAAGTAGAGATACTCCCTACCCAAAATTAACCACCTCAAATAAAGGTGGGGGAGATGCTAAGCTAAGAGTCTTATTCTTAACCCTAATCCTAGACCTTTGCCACTGATGACAAAGGGGGAGATATTTGGGTTAGGGGAAGAGCATTCATTCAGGGGAAGCAGTTTCTTAGGGCGAGTAGAACTGAAAAAAGTAAAAGAAATGTTTAAAGGAAAAAAGGGTTGCCATAAATGACAAAGGGGGAGAATGTTGGAAATATGAACAAGATTTGTTGTCATTGATGTCAAGAGTTGTCAAGATTTTGTTGGTTAAGTTTTGTAATCATTAATGTCACCAGGTGGTTTTTCCAAAATGCAAGTAAGAGTTTTAAAGGAATAGGATATAATATTTATCTTTAATATTTTATGCCTAAGGAGGCTTAAAAGGTTGAAGACCCAAGGAAGGAGAAGCAGGTTTAAAAGACAATAATAATATTATAATATTTCAGGGTACAGGTTGAGATGAAGAGAACAGTTCCAAGGAGTAATTAAAAATAATTTATTCATTGAAAGACCCTTTGAGTAGTTTGCAAAATATTTACTTTAATTTATTTAAATTATAATATTTTAACCTAAAGGTTAAAATTTAAATTTGAAATAAATTTGGGCACCAAAGTTAAATATTATAAATTAATTTATTAATTCAAATTTTTAATTAAAAGGCTGACATCGAAGCACATAATCCAAAGTGTATATAAAAGGGGACTTAATATTTTAATTAAGTCATCCATGCATAATTCAATAACCCAAAGTCTTAGAAAATTGTGCACTGGTTGTGGTGAGGAAGAAAGGATTTCGTGTGAATAAAATATTTGGAGGGCATCCAAAAGTTTAAATGCATGTGGTACATTTAGTGCATACCCATAGCACTAGTTAGCACAGTTTGTGACCAATATAGACTTAAGGGGTTCGTAATGTAGAGGTTGGGATTTCAAATCCCCGTACAATTTTTTTGGAAGGGCATAACTGTTTTATTTTTTGATCACCAAAAATTACAAAGATAACAAGGAAATGCACTCGAGTGTTTAGACCTGTGTGGGCATGTGGCTCAATGGCTATCTAGCTGAGGCTAGAGCACAACGATGATAGTGAGGTCACAGGTTCAAACCACAACCAAGGCATGCACTATCCTTTTTGTATGTGGGCCAAGGTACAAGGTATGCATTAAAATTTTTATTTAATTTTTGATAGCACCAAGGTTGTGGAGTACTTTAAGGCCACGTGAGTTTAGGTAGCATCTTGGGAAAGTAGGGAGTTATAAGGTATTTGATAGTTAATATTATTTTGTGCTTTAAAAAATTAAATAAGGGCTGGAGCTATAAGGGTATTTGATATGTTATATTATTTCACGATTTAAAAATTAAATAGAGGTTGAAGTAATAAGGGTTAATCAAGGGTATTATTCATATAGGTTGAAAATTATCATTGGGAGTTTATAAAGTGATTGTGAAAGAACTTGGTCTTCTATAAATTGATTTCCATGTGTTGAGAAATATTTTGATAAGTTTGGAGATAATAAGGTGTACTTGAGTCTTGCTTATTTTTGTATGGTGAAATAATTTTGAGTAAAATAATTGAGTGAAGATTTTTTATATCTAACCATTGAGATTGACCAAGAGGTTGATTGTGATTGAGAAAAATTTTGAGGTCAAATATTCATAAAAAAAAAGGTATGGGCACATCTTCCTTGTGAGTGAAATATTGTTGGGTTGAATATTGTGAAATGCAAAGTTGAAGTGAAATAGTTTTCATATACATGATTGGTGAATGTTTGTGATAATAATTGAGTGTGAAATTGTAAACTATATTGAACTAGGGTTTGTGGAAAAACATGAGTATCATTTTTATGTGAGATTTTTTGATAAACATTATTGGAAATATTTGAGTAAGCTTTCATGTGCATCATTAGGGTTTGTGAAAAGATCATGAGTATCATTGTTATGTGAATTTATAATCATATTGAGTCTAGGGTTGAGATTCATTGTGTGAGTTGTTTAAAGTAAAGTGAAACACTTGGTTATCGTTTATAAGTAAGTTTTGTTCAATTGAGTGAATGGTTGAGTGAAATTGGATGAGCATTATTGCTTGAATGTATTGGAGTGATAGTTCAAGTTCTCTGAAACAAATTGATCTTTATTTCTAATTTGATTTGAAGGAAAGTTTGAATGTGATTGAGTGTTTTGTGAGTGTGAAACATAATGAGTTTCTAATCATTCTCTATATGTTTATATGGTTTAAACAAGATTCAGAGTGAAACTTTTTTATGATATTGAAGAGGTTTTCTAAAAGAGATAAAGCTGAGTTTTGTATGCAAGTTTTGCAATTGATTTGAATAAGCTTTTTTGAAAGCTAGTGGATAGATTTGAGTAAGTCCTAGAAGGGACTTAAGGATAGATTTGAGTAAGATTTTGTGATAGCTTAAGGACAAATTTTTGTGAGATTTTGTGGAATATTACAAGTATATTTAAGGTAAGTCTTGCTGAAGACTTGTGGACAGATAAGTGTGAGATTTTGTAGAATATTACATTGCATATTTGGAAAAATTCTTGGTGAAGACTTGTTGAGCATATTGGACAAGTTCTAGGGAGGACTTGTTGAGTAGAATTGAGGTAAGTCTTGGTGAATACTTGTTGACCAGATTGGAAAAGTTCTAGGGAGGACTTGTTAAGCAAAATTTATAGCACTTAGAAATTTAGGAGCACAAATAATAATCACACTAATATTCATTAACATTAGGCATGAAAGATTACAATTCTTAAATACACAGATTAATAACCATAAGCTCGAAAGCTTAGGAGAAATATTAGGGATGAAGGAAAATAGGGAGGAAAGGAAAAGTAGAATTAGGATTAAAACTCCCTTCCATCCATGTTGTCCAATCCTACTGACTCAGTTGTCGTCCAAGGAGGCAAAAGGGTAAGGTCCAAAGATTACAGTGGTAAAACAAATTTTTACCATTTTACCCTTTTAACTTCCAACATTCTCCCACTTAAAGTTGATAGGACTAACTATACAATCTCTCAGCTTTATATATTGAGATTTAGCCATGCCTTTGGTGAAGATATATGTAATGTTGTCCAAAGTGTTGCAATATTTAATCTCAACTATCTGTTGCTCCACCATTTCTCAGATGAAGTGATACTTCATATAAAAAAGCTTTGATCTGCTATGGTGGATTGGATTGTATGCCAATTAAATGGCACTTATGTTATCACAATACAGTTGAGTTGGACCACTTTGAATTTCTCCAATCTCTTCAAGGATTTTTCTCAACCATAGGGCTTGAGTATTAGCATGTGTGATGGATATATACTTAGCCTCAGTAGATGATAATGCTACAACAATTTGTTTTTTGGAACTCAAAGTTATTAGTCCTAACGCTAGACTAAAATATTTACTTGATGTAGATTTCCTATCATCTATATTGATGCCCCAATCACTGTCACTGAAGAAAACTAATTTCATAGAATTACATTTGTGGTAGTGGATTCCAAAATCCAACAAACCTTTTACATATCTTAAGATTCTTTTAGTTGCTTGTAGATGCAGATCAAATGGACTTGTCATAAACCTTGAAACTAGAGAAAAAACGTATTGAATATTGGGCCTTGTGTTGGTGAGAAACATTAGAATCCCAACCATGCTCCTATAAGTGGTCATGTCAAACTTTGGTACTTCGTCATCCTTACTCAATTGGATTCCATGTCCAGTTGGAGTTGCAACTAATTTGCATTGCTCCATGGCAAATTTCTTGATCATGTATCAAGAATAATTGTGTTGACATATGAAGATCCCCTTATTTTATTGATGCAATTCCATGCCTAGGAAGTATCACATTAAACCGAGATCTTTCATCTCAAATTGGTTCATCATGGATTTTTTGAAATCCATATTCATTTTAGTGTTACTATCCATAAATATTAGATCATCCACATACAAACAAACTATGAGAATGTCTACACCATGATTTAGGTAGTAAATAGTTGGTTCACTTTTGCTTCTAGTGAATCCATACTCGTTGAAATAGTCATCAATGTGTGAGTACCAAGCTCTTGGTGCTTGCTTGAGGCCATAAAGTGTTTTTTTTTTTAATTTATAAACAAAGGTTCTCCTTTCCTTGTTCTTGAAAACCTTGAGGTTGTTGAACATAAACCTCCTCTATCAAGTATCCATTCATAAAAGCACTTTTCACATTCATGTGTTGAATTTTCTATCCTTTATGGGTAGCTAAGGAAATAAGTGATCTAATTGTCTCTTGTCGTGCAACAGGAGAAAAGGTTTCCTCATAGTCAATGCCAAATTTTTGAGTAAAACATTTTTCTACTAATCTTGCCTTATGCCTCTCAATGCTTCCATCAGCATTGTATTTGGTCTTGTAGACCCATTTACATCCAACACATTTTTTTCCTTTGGGTAGCTTTACTAGCTCCCATGTATCATTATTTTTTATAGAGGTTATTTCCTCTTTCATGTCTTCTTGCCATACATTTTGAGTACAAGTCTTCTCATAGCTAGATGGTTCTAGCTGTGCACTAGGCAATAAAGCATAATTTAATACATCTCCCTTAGGGTCTTGGGAGTCATCATACCCATACAATTGCAAATTTTTAAGTTGCTACAAAACTATATTCATTTCACTAGCTTGGCTTCTAGTGAATCTTCTCTGGAAATTTTGATCTAGGATTTGAAAGGATGGATGATGTAAAGTTCTTTTGCCTCTTGAAGGAGATTCACTGTCAATGTCCATCGGTGAAGAACTTACTTATATCCATGGAGAATGAATTGGAGTGGCATCATATGTACTCGAAGTACTCATGCTTGGGCTTGGAAGGGGTGGTGTGCCTTTGCTTTTCTTGGGAGACACCTATTGTACCTGTTGTACCTGTGAAGAATTTACATCTTGGGATCCATCATCAACAAAAATTATTTGATGACCCCATTCTCCCCCTTCATAAAAAATTACATCCCTTGAAAGAATAATCTTATGAGACTTGGTATTGTAGAGTCTATAGGCTTTCGTAGACTCACAATACCCTACAAATATTCAATCTTAAATTTTGGGATCAATATTTTTCCTCTTCTCATCAGCAATGTGTGCATATGCTAAAGAACCAAAAACTTTGAAATTATTTATATTGGGTTTCTTTCCATACCACCCCTCATAAGGAGTGATTCCATCTAAACTAGAAGTTGGACTTCTATTTAGAATATATACATTGGTTCTTATAGCATCGGCCCAGTACATATTAGTTAGATGCTTAGTCTAAAGCATCGTTCTCACCATCTCAACTATGGTGTGGTTCTTTCTCTCTGCCACACCATTCTATTATGGGGTATATACAATAGTGAATTGCCTTTTGATACCACTTGCTTTACAATATTTCAAGAATTATTTTGAGTACTCACCTCTTCGATCTGTTCTAAGAAATTTTACAAAATACTCACTTTGTTTCTCTACATTATTTCTAAAATCCATGAAGCAATCAAAATATTCATATTTATGTTTTAGGAAATAAATCCAGCACATTCTAGAGAAATAATTTATGAAAGTGAGAAAATATGAATTGTTTCCTATACTCTTTGTCTGCATTGGACCACAGATGTCCGATTGCACTAACTAAAGTGGATAGCTGGCTCTCCATGCTTGTCCTTTTGGAAACTTAGATCTTGAGTGTTTTACCAAAGCACATCCTTCACAGACCTCCTTTTATTTGTTTATTTTGGGAATTCCTATCACCATAGCTTGAGAAGTTAACAGTTTCAAGCTAGCAGAATTAAGGTGACCATATCACAAGTGCCAAAGCACACTTGGATTTTCTATAGCTACATTTGTAAGTTGAGCTCCCCCTAGCTCACCAAATTTGAGAGGTAATAATTGATTCTTGGTTATAGGAACCTGTGTGATGACATAATTATAATTATTTTTATCAAGAATAATACATTTTCCTTCATAAAAAGCAATTTTATAATTATTCTTCATAATTTACCCAACGCTTAGCAGATTGTGTTGGAGATTTGGAGTGTAGTAGATGTCATTCACTTTCTTTATTCCTTCTTTTGTTGGAACCTCCATGGCTCAAATGCCTTTGACTTGCAAATATTTATCATCCCCTAATTTTATTTGGGATTTGTAAGTGGAATATAGAGTAGCAAATAGATTTTCTATGCCACTCATATGATTTGAGCAACCAGTATCCAGAATCCATGTGTCATTTAGATTCTATTCTGATTGTCCATATGATAGAAAAATATTAGAGGTATTATATTCTTCTCAATAATTTCCATATTATTGTTTTTTCCTTGATAATATTTTGACCAACAATCATGAACAAAGTGACCTGGCTTGCCATAGTTAAAACAAGTTGTTTTGGACTTGTCACTTCATCGTCCTTGATTTTCACTTTGTCCTGGATTTCCTCCTTGATTTTGGTTTCCACCTCTATTATGATTGCCTCCTATATTGGAGTTTCCTCCTCTATAGTTGCCTCTACCTCTACCTCTTCGATGGCCTCTGCCTTGACCTCTTCCATGTCCTCTTCTAGCATTTTCATTGGATGTGAAGGCTTTATCATTGCCTCCATAGCTGGTTGAAGGAGATTTATGTAATCTCTCTTCATGAGACATTAATGACCCAAGTAATGCATCAAATGTTTAAGTGGAAAGATATTTTGACTCTTCTATGATTATGACTATGTGATTCCATATTTGAAGAAGTGTTCATAACACTTTCTTTACAATTATTTCAGGCTTAATTTCTTCGCCAAGAGTAACCATTTTATCAACTACTGCCTTGACTCTGACACAATAGTCACCAAATTTTTCATCTTATTTCATTTTTATATTTTCAAAATCTTATTTTAGTGTTTGAAGGCTCACTTGCTTCACTTGATCACTTCCTTGGAATCCATATTTCAAATATTTCCACACATCTTGTGCAGTTATACAAGCAACTATTCTAGGAAATATACTTTTATCCAATGCTTCTTGGAGATGATAAAGAGCAAAAGAGTTTCTCTTTTGTGCTTATTTATTTTTTTCTTATCTACGACACTCAATGTAGCCCAATTTGTGGGTTCTGTGAAACCCTCTTATATTATATTCCACAAACCTTTTCCTATGAGCAAGGTATTGATTTTGATAGACCAATACTCGTAGTCATATCCGTTAAACTCTGGAATTGGTAGATTGTTATGTGAGGCCATAGTTACTGAAAAAATATTTTTATTTCTTAGTTACAATAAAGCACTCTACTTTTTCAAAGAAGGAATAAGGAATAATAAAGAAATAAGAGGAAAGAAGAGATTACAAATTTAAGTCAAATCTGACTTGATTCACTCTATCACTGAACTTGATTAGGGGATTTGTGTCTGCTTTGGACAGAGGTCCATAAACATTGTAATAGGGAAGAATTCCCAAGACATTTGTTGAGAAAATTTTAGTGAAATATTTTCTTCATGGAGTATCCCACATTGGGTGAACCACGTTAAATTGGTGTCTCTATTGTGTGTGGTGATTTATGCATTACTTTGATTATTGTTGTTGATATTGCCATTGATATATTGCATAATATTGTTTGGAAAAGAAAATTAAAAAGTGGTCTTATATTGTTCACCACCCTGTTAGTATAAACTTGTGTTCTTCAATTTGATTTTGAATTATCTAGTGTAAGAATGAG
Source organism: Wollemia nobilis (assembly GCA_028583015.1). Lineage (NCBI taxonomy): Eukaryota > Viridiplantae > Streptophyta > Pinopsida > Araucariales > Araucariaceae > Wollemia > Wollemia nobilis. The sequence continues at coordinate 4,079,161 of JAQPPZ010017106.1, forward strand.
TGGAATATATATATCTATATATATATATATAATTTTAGGTATATTATGAGGCTTGCATGTTAATGTATTTGATCTAACCTTTAACTTATGGTTCTTGGATTTTAATATTTATAGAAAATATATATATTTAAAGAAGTTAAGTGTTAGTTTTTACTAAAGGAAGAGTACCTTATAAAGGACTCCTAAAAATATCAATGGTCATTGGTCAAGTCACAAGAAAACACGCATGCTTATTCTATTAAATTTTCTAGTACTTCTATTATCACTCTCATTGTGGAGCAACCCAATGAAATGTCTTATGGTCGCAATACTTCACCATTTTCTTCCCATATACCCACCATCCTTATCTAGTTGGGACTTCCAACTATAGTGCCTCAAAATATTATAGGGTATTCATGTCCTTTTCTAGAGATATTTCCCTCTTCTAACAAGTTATTGCTACCTATATTAAGGATGTACAATATCAAAAAAACATTCTTACCATTCTCGGTTAGCAAAAAATTTCCTCACTAGTAGTTAAGGACCCTTCTACTATAGTAGAGGATGAGCTATTGAATATGGTACTTGTCATGGCTAACATTCAAGACCTAACATAAAATACAACCCTTACAAAACCTACTCAAATATTTTCTTTTGGATTAGAAATAAAGTACATCTCCTACAATTTAAATTAAGAAACTTTAATAAATTTTTGATTTACCCCAATGATGGTTGGAGGAAAGTGAATAAGCATAAGGGGTTATGAAAATTGGTTTTCTCCTCTCAAAATAAGGTGAATAGTTATAGCCATGCCGTTGTGCTAGGTGGTGTCAATGATGTTATAGTTGATGAAATTGGTCTAGATCTAACTAGGAGATGATCACACTATCCCATGCATAATATTCTTAAGAAGGATGGCTCAAGGGTTTCACATAGAAATATAAAGTCCTTGTTAATATTGTCCTTGATTTATAATAATTTTTAAATATTTTAAAAATTTATCTTAGAATTTTCGAGGCTTTTCCTTGGTAGAAATAAAATATAATCTTAAAGGAGTTGTTTATAATCATTGTCCTAATGTTTTGATAAGTACATAAGGTTAATTGCAATGGAATTTATGGAATACTAGTTATTTTTTGTATCATGGAGAGGAAGGAGGAGGGTTGGTCATGGATTTTCTCTCTTGTTTGGAAAAATGTGTATTGGATCAGGAAGCTAACACAAATGGTTCCATTTGTATTAGAAATTTCTACAAAGGCAAGGTTGTGGGATTTTTCTTGGTCTATCCTCCTAATGACATATAAAGATATAATTTTTTTTTTGGTAAATAAGGTACAAATTCAATACTACCGGGTTTTACAGGTTGACCCAAAACCTATTACAAAATTAGCACAAAGCTTAAGCGGAACAAAAAAGAGCCACACAGTCTATTCTTAGCCCCCTACTAGGGCCACATAGCCAAAAAAGAGCATCAAGCTTACAAAGGATTACACACACCTTAAAACACAGGCAGTCGACAATCTTGCCTCCTAACACTTTCTCTTCTCTTTTGGTCCCGAAATTGTGACATGTCGCGATATTGCGACACTTTTCCTTCCTCATATTTCTTTTCTCTTTAGGTCACGAAAAAGTGACATGTTGCGATATCGTGACACTTTTCCTTCCCGCTCTTTCTCTTCTCTTTTGGTCGCAAAAATACGACATGTCGCGAAATCGCGACACTTTTTCCCTCTTGCTTGTTCTCTTCACTTTTGGTCGTGAAACAGCGACATGTCGCAAAATCGTGACACTTTTACTTCCTCCTATTTCTTTTCTCTTTTGTTCGCAAAAAAGTGACATGTCACGAAATCGTGACACTTTTCCTTCCCGCTCTATCTCTTCTCTTTTGGTCATGAAAATTCGACATGTCGCGATATCGCGACACATTTCCCTCTTGCTTATTCTCTTCACTTTTGGTCACAAAAAAGTGACATGTCGTGATATCGCTACACCCTTTATTTCATTCTGAACATGTCGCAAAATCATGACACTTTTTCTTTTCTCCTCTTTCTCTTCTCTTTTGGTCGTGAAAATGTGACATGTAGCGATATCACGACACTTTTCCTTCTCGCTCTTTCTCTTCTCTTTTGGTCATGATAATATGACATGTTGCAAAATTGTGACATATAAAGATATATTTTATTTTGGGATTGGAGTGGTAATATATTCCAACTACTAGGTGGATTATAGGAGGTTAATTTAACATGGTGGAGTCCTCCTCTAGCATGAGCTTATATTTTGATTTTCCTTTATACCATAAATAAATTAGTGCATGGATCAAATGTCATAATACTATGGGTTTCTTTTACTCTATTGATAGAAAAAGGGTAAAATATGCTACCTCCTAGTTCACTTAGTTCAACTTGCATATGGGTGTTGAAATTTTTTTGAATATATTAGATATATTTTACCATGCCCCGCATATTACCCTACAACTTTTAGAGGCCTTGGTTTTTGATAAATATTGCATGATTTTATTTAACCACAATCCTATTCTAATATCTTGTTCTCTAAAATATCTTTTAAATGCTAATTGGTCTTCCATTCAAGTTAAGCATTACCTTGTTTGACTATAGAAAATTCTAACAAGATTTGGAAGTAATTTGAAACAATGAATTTATATCTACATCTAAGCAAGCTAAGATTCAATGGTAAAAAAGTATCATCAATAAATGTGTTGCCTTTTAATAGACTTTATAAAGGATTTGGTTAATGAGAGTGGAACAAAGGATAAAAAATTAGGGAGAGGTTAGACATAGTTTAATTTCATTTAGAGATAAGTCCATAACTTGTTCAAGCATAACCTAATGTAGTTATGCATGATAAGAGGTAAGTCATTAGAGGTATACAAATAAAGTGAAGCCCATATTATATCAAAGAATCCAACAACAAAAAATGATAGTAAAACAACATTTTATTTTGTTGAAAGTGACTTGATATTATTAAAAAATAAATAATAAGAGTACATTATTCATAAAAAATTGATGGTATGGAAGCACATCCCATAAATCCTATACTATAGATCAATCGTAGAACCATCTAGGGCTAGAAAAACTATAAAAAAAACTAATAGACCAACATAAAAATGTGGTATATACTAGCACCCAAATTATCATGGGAATGACTCTAAAAGGAGTGGTATCCTTATCCATGGGATTACCCTAGACAATATATGAATTAGGTTGCTTTGGGATGGGATCCTAGTTATATCCATCTCCTTCATATTGATATGTGATAGTGACTTTAGTTGTTTGAAATGTCATAATGATTAGGTTAGACCACCCTAACGAGGATCCCTAGTCCTTGAATTGGAGAGTAATGCTATGTAGAGATGACATCATCTCTAGTGTGATTCTTGGAACTAGCACTATGATAAGATGAAATTCATCTCTAAGATATATTTTGACATTAATTTCTCTATTGGGATAGCAGATTTCTTTATTGGGGTAGGGAGAGCAAAACTCAAGCCACTATGCAAGGAGCATTTTATCAATGGCCCAAAAGATTCTGTAATGGTTAAAATTCAAGAGAAACCTTGTTGGCCTAGACTTTAATATAAATTAAATTATTAGAGCAAATTAAATCTTTTTTATAAAGTAGAAAATCAATAGAAGCTTGTTGTTTAGAAAAAATAACAGTATTACAATTTTTCCAAATATCAAACAATATTTCTACTCTAAAAATATGCTATATTTGTTCAATGCATACTAGCATGTTGGTGTTATCCCCAATTAAAGTGAACCACTTTAGGCTCTAGAACTACATCATAGATAATATGGAAATGAGTTTACCATTCTTTGCTAGTGGATCAAATTTTCACTATTCATTAAGTCTTGGAACCATGAGCAGATGGGGTGAAAGAAAAGACTACCTTTTACAACGTTTGTAACTAATGAAAGTAGTGTTTGAATAACACTTCCAATATTTCCACCATGGGCAGAGGCTTCTAACCTCATTATTATGAAGCATGTCATGAGGAATTGCATATTTGATTGCTTGAAATATCTCCTTTTCATGTTCAACAAGGTTGAACTAAGACTTGGTTTTCACCCATGAGAGCCAAGGTTGGGTCCTTCTTGAAAAAGGTTAAAAATGACCTTTATGCCTTTAAAAAGAAGCATACGGCTTGAATCTAGAAAAATATGGCTAAAGGCTACTTTTGAAAGATAAATATGAGAGACCACCAAACTAGCTATTGGTTCACGGAGAGCCTCTTATTAAAGTTGCTTCCATTCCATTAAATCCAAATGTTTTTGGTTATAAAGGTGCCCTAAATCTGAACAAAAACCTTTATAACAAAAATTGTGTATTTTATGTCTTTTCTAATATTTTTTTCGTTTAGCAAAGATATAAGTTTTGTAGTTATGAAGTAAAATTTCCATGCCTCATTGCCTTGAATGGTTGTAATAATCCACTTTTCACGTAGAAATGTCCCCTATGTTTGGATGTCTAGAAGGTTCAACCCATCAACATCCCTAGAGATAAAAAATTTCCCAAGCTACTCTATGAAATATATTTTTCTCCTTAGAATAAGCCTATATAAAATATCAGAGGATAGTTATAAATAATAATAAATATGAGTGATAGATATAATCTTAGTGCCAACCTAGAAATTTCCTACAAAGGAAATGGGTTTAGACAGCCATTTTTGCATTTTGCCCCACTCTATCAAGGACATATTACTAAATGTATGAGGAAGATTATTAAAATATGAAGGTGATCCCAATAAAAAAAACATTTTATCATGTTGAATCCACTCCATCTATATCGATTGATCCAAGAGGATTTTGGTAGAAAATACAACCTGTAGCACTAGATTTTTTGCCATTATATAGTAGAGCTAGAAGCCAAGCAGAACATCTATAGATATTGCAAAGCATATTCAATTTTATCCTCCTCTTCAATAAGAGTAAGAAAGGAGTAATATGTAATTTTCCCATTAACTAGCTATTGGGAGGTACCAAGTAAGGTTGTGTCTTTCACGTAACCCTTAGTGACAACATAAATAAGAAGATATCAAAATCCTTATGCTACTAAGACATATAAAGTTGGGGCAAGAGGGAAACATTGTTGAATTGATCTATGCAATCCAAATGAGGATGATTGTTGGTCATTAATATTAATGTAGATCATTATATATATGAATAACATTTTATAGTGCACAAGAAAGAAGGACCAAAACCTAACTCTTACAACATATCTAGAATGAACAACCACTCAATCCTATCATAGGCCTTTGCAAAATTAATTTTAAGGAATATGGTTTTCTCTTGGTATTGCCTTTCCCATTCCATTCCTTCACAAACAACAATGTTGTTATCCAAGATGTATCTACCTTTGATAAATCCATTATGCTTTGGATAGATGATGAGAGGTAGAAGATTCCTCATCTTGATGGAGATATTTTTAGCATTTATATTGTAGGAGACATTAATTAAATTATTGGTCTAAAATTACAAATATGCTCAAGATCCTTAGTTTTGGGTATGATTTTAATATTGCCTCTATTTATCAACTAGACCAAGGAGTTAGTTCTAAGGGTTTCAAGGTAGAATTGGTGAAGGTTAGGTCCCATTATTTTCTGAAAGGCTTTATAGAACTCATATGGAAACACATCCACACCATGATATTTATCATTGGGTATGGAAAGTATGACCTCTTTAAGTTCATATTGAGACATAATATTGTCATGGAGGATCATTTGCAAGGCAAATTACTAGTACAATACTATTCTAGTACGCAACTATAAAGCAAGATCCTATGCAGGAGGAGGATGCTTCTATATAAAAACTTATTAGTAGTGCTAAAAAAAGGCCTAGATAACATTAGGAAGCTCACAAAGCACTTGCCACCCCTACCAAATGGACTTGAATTTTTGGGGAGGGTCTCACCCTCTAAGGCATTGAAAGAATTTCCTAGAGACTTTTATCTCCCACTTAAGCCAGTGAATATGGCTTTAAGTTGTGCTCCATGGGTTGCATATGCATTAATAATCTATTGCTAGTATCTAGGCCTAGCCACACATAGTTGAAGAGTGGTGGACCAATGTTGAGCTTCAAACTCTAAAGTGGCTTGCCTTAGGTTGGCGGTGGTGGTTGCATATGAGTGGTAATAAAAAAAATTGCTATTTGATAGTCATAAGTGTGCAAGAAGCATTTGGTATGCTCAAATTACACTATTCCACCAATTTATCCATCCAATGTGCATATGAGGATGTGGCTTTAGGTTCCAAATATTATGAATGTGGGCCAAAAAGGGCTTGTGACTAAGCAATGATGTTTTCAAATAAAATTGGCTACTTAGAGATACATTCCTACCATTATTCCATTTAATGTGAAAGTATATGGGGGAGTGTTCCAAGAGGACAACTTCATGTAGTGGTTCAAACAAGGGTAAAAATAGTTATCAAAATTAAATTTGGGTTGCCTAAAAACATTGTTCTATCGAGATATTTGAAGATTATGTTAGTTTCAACTTTCAAGTTGGACTACATGTACAAAGGAAGGTTAGGATGGCATTTGTTAACATTGGGATAAAAATATCTAGTTTATGATGCATATAGAACCATGCAACCCTTTCACCAGTTATCTAATGCATGCAATGCCTACCCTTCTCAAAATATCCACATATAATCCATATGGTAGAAGGTAAAAAATTTATAATCTAAATCCACAAGTGGTTTCATTCTATTGCATCATTTTAAGTGTAAACATTAATCACCCCAAAAACATGGTTATTAATGTTTAATATGATCTATAGCACCCTATAGCTGGGGTCACATACATGGTACACTATATGGGACCTCTAGCATAGTGTAATGAAGGTGGAAAATCCATCTCAGTCTATCTCATGATTATTGTGATAGAAGTAACTTTCACTTCTTGTAGACACAAAATACATACATTTAAAAAACTTTGTTGAACCTTTTGCATTGTGAACTTTCACTTTGATTTTTTTAGACCACATAAATTCTAAGAAAGAAGTTTATTGAGGTAAAGAGTCTAACACCATATCTATACAAAATGTTGGACATTTTGAGTTACTATGTCAAAGTTGTCATTGATGTCACCAGATGAAGTCAACATTAATACCAAAGATTTTAGTAGAAAATAAAGGGGACAAAGATGGTTATTTGATATCCATAAAGAAGGCCAAAGATCAAGTGAAATAGTGCAAAAGACAGAAGTTAAAAAGGAGTTGTAATATTTATTTTATAAATTATTTAAATTCAGTATGAATTTAAATTTTATAAATAAATATTAAAGGTACATTATCGAAGGTTAATATTATAATAATGGTTATTATAATATTAAAATGTGCCATGGTGAAAACCCAAATAAAACATTTATAATTTTTATTATAATTTTTTAAAAGGCAAAAGTGGGTTTTATAAAGTCAAAAAATATTTTAATAAACCCAAAGGTTGGGTTTAAGACCAAAGGCCTTGATAATCCTTGCCGATGTCATGAGGGTTAATTACGTTTTGAAGCACCGACATTCTAAGAAAAGGAGGAAAATATTAGTAAACCCCCAAAGGACCTTAAAATTATCCTTGTTAAAATTGAAAAAGAATAGCATATGAATTAATGCAGAGCTCGTGAAACGAATGTGCAAATTTCGTGTTTGTCTTGATGGTGAAAGAAAACAAAATAAAAAGTGTTGATTAGTTGGAAGCCAACAAGGCACCTTGGCCTAGTGGCAAGTGGGCTGCAAGCTTACATTTTGTGTGCAAGAGGACAACATTCAAATCTCGATGGAAGCACTTTGGTGGGTGTGTTGAAAGTGCCAAATGTAAGGCACACCTTTTTGCAAGGCAAGGAAGGCATAACATTTTGAAGCACGTGGTGCTTCTTCCTCTCCAATGAGTGTGTAGCTCGTGTGGTGGTTTGCGCCATGGGAAAGACGTTTGTGTGGGCTGCATTGAGAGTTTGAAACTCTCCAAAGGCAAAGGTAACATTTTTATATTTTATTTTATTGAATACCTAAGTTGGAGGTATAAGGTGTTTGGTGGTTGAAATTTGGAAAGGTTGCTTTGTAATAAAGTGTGGTAGTTGAGAATTACCTTTAGGAGTTATAAGGAGAATTCTATTTTTATTTCTTTAAAGTCTTAAAATTGAAATTGTGGAATATTGAAAGGTTAAGACTTTGTGAATGGTATGTTATTTTTAATTAAGGATTTTTGTGACTATTGTGAGGATATTGATTATTATTCAAGTTGGAGTGATAAGGTGTAATTTTGATATTATTTTTGTGATATGTTTTGTTGAAGAAAATTATCCTCTAACCCTTATTGAGATTGGAAAAGATAAATTTGTGAGTGTGGCAGATTTGTGAGATCAACTCCTCTTCAAGAAAAGGTATGGGAAAAATTCTTCTTTATTGAGTTGGTTGATTGGCTTGATTGAAAATTAAGTTTGGAGTGAAAAGGATTTGATTAGGGTTTCCTTTTTGAAACTTTTTGAGTTGATGCTTCAAGGTTTTATGAATTGAGAGTTGTGATTAAACCTTGTTTGATAAGCATTGTTGTTGAGACCATTGGTTGAGTGAAGTGTTTGAGTTAATGCTTCAAGGTTTTCTGGAATTAAGTGTTGTTATTAAAACCTTGTTTTATTAGCATTGTTGTTGAAGCCATTGGATTGTGTGAGGAACTTGAGTTAGGGTTTGAAAATAACATGAGTATCATTGTTATGTGAAGATTGTTTTATGAACATTATTGTTGAAGTGAGTTGTTGTGCAAAGAACTTGAGTTAGGGTTTGAAAAGATCATGAGTATCATTGTTATATGAGATTTGTTGTTGAGCATTGTTGGAAATATTTTGAGTTGGATGATACATGCTTGGACTAGGGTTTGTGAGAAAGAGTTGTTTCTTGAAGTGATTGGTTGAGTAGAGTTGATTAAGCCTAGTCAAGTGGATGTATGAAGTGGTTGTTCAAGTTCCATGAAACAAACTATTCTATATTCTGATTTGAGTTGAGATTGAGTTTTGAGAATAGAATATATTGAGTCTCTAACTTTCTTTATCTTCTTATTGATTGAATTATGAGTTTGAGTATAGAACATATTGAGTCTCTAACAATTCTATTTATGCTTCTATGAGATTGAGTTGAGAAAGTGATTGAGTATTGAGTATAGAACATATTGAGTCTCTAACAATTCTCTTTATGCTTCTATGATATTGAGTTGAGAAAGTGATTGAGCATTGAGTATAGAACATATTGAGTCTCTAACAATTCTCTTTATGCTTCTATGAGATTGAGTTGAGAAAGTGATTGAGTATTGAGTATAGAATATATTGAGTCTCTAACAATTCTCTTTATGTTTCTATGAGATTGGAAAAGTTCTATGTGGACTTGTTAAGCAGATTTGAGGTAAGTCTTTGAGAAGACTTGTGGACTGATTTTGTGTGAGCTTTTGTGGAAGCTTACAATACAGATTTGAGCAAGTCCTAGAGAGGACTTATTGAGAAGATTTGAGCAAGTCCTAGAGAGGACTTATTGAGAAGATTTGGACAAGTTCTATGTGAACTTGTTGAGAAAATTTGGATAAGTTTTGTGTGAACTTGTTGAGCATATTTGGACAGGTTCTATGTGGACATGTTGAGAAAATTTGGATAGGTTCTGAGTGGACCTATTGAGAATATTTAGAAAGGTTCTGTGTGGACCTATTGAGAAGATTTGAGTAGGTTCTAAGTGGACCTATTGAGCAGATTTGTGCTAGACCGAATAAACTATGTTTAGTGCAAGAGATTGAGCAGATTTGTGCTAGACCGAATGAACTATGTTTAGTGCAAGAGATTGAGTAGATTTGTGCTAGACCGAATGTACTATGTTTAGTGCAAGAGATTGAGCAAAGTTGTGCTAGACCGACTAGACTGTGTTTAGTACAGTATTGAGATAGAGCTTTGGAGGTGATAGAGCAGAGAGGATAGAGACTCCAGTGGATAGATATCCATCATCCAGGACATTGAGGATAGGTCTTTTGAGTGAGGAAAAGAGTCTTCAAGTGGAGAGAGATCCATAGTCAGTGCAGTGGAGGTAGTGTCTTCTAGAGGATCACCAACCAAAGCAAAGGAGAAGGAGTTCTCCTATGGATAGAGATCCACAAACTAGATTTAGGGGATCAACATCTCCTTTGGACAGAGGTCCATAAACATTGTAATTGGGAAGGATTCCCAAGATATTATTTGAGAAATATTTAGAAGAAATATTTTCTTCGTGGAGGTAGCCATATTTGGGTGAACCACGTTAAATCTGTGTCTCTATTGTATGTGATGATTTGTGCATTGATTTGGTTATTGCTATTGATATTGCCATTGATTATATTGATTAATACTATTTGGGAAAGAAAAGTAAAAAGTGGTCTTATACTGTTCAACCCCCTCTCAGTATAAGCTTGTGTTCTTCAATTGGTATCAGAGCTGATTCCTTCGAAAGAATTTTAATAGCTTGAAGGAAGATCCTACAAGAACACAAATGGCAAAGAAAGGCAAGAGTAGAAGCATGAGATACAAGAAGAAAAGAACACCCATGGTCATGAAAGAAAAGGAAGATGAGTTTAATATTGTTGTGTTGGGAGGACAAATGGAAATAGATTCAAGAGATGAATCAAGTAATGGAGAAATATCCATACTGATAAAGTTTTGTACCAGATGTGGGAACATAGGTCACCATGCAGCTTACTATCCACAAGAATATTTTATTTGTGGTCAACTCGGCCATGATGCAGGTTATTGCAATGGGTTTAGTAGCAATGAAGATGAAGATGACATTTTCGAAAATGAAATCCTAGAGGTTGGTTCAAGAAAGGGTAACAGGGATAATCAAAATAGGTATGAAGAAAAAACTCTACTTTCAGTATTAGAAGAAAATGCTCCTATAGAAGATTCAAAAAAATAAAAATAGAAAGCCACTATTAAGGAACTCGTTGAGTTGAAAAGAGAGAATTTAGAATTGAAGGGTCAAATACAAGGAGATGAGAAATGTAAAATAAAGCTTCTACAAGATCTTTCTGACTTGAGAGATAAGGTTGAAAAGGCAAGAAGAGTTGAAAAAGGTATGGTTGAACAATCAAAGATAAAAGAGATAGAATGTGAAAGGCTTATGATTACTCTTGGAGAATTAAAAAGGGAGAACTCAGGATTAAGGGTTCAAGCTCAAGAAGATGAGAAAGAAAAAGCAAGGTTTCTACAGGAACTCACTAACTTCAAAATTAAAGTTGAAGAGACAAGAAAAATTGAAGAAGGTATGGCCAAAAAATTAAAAATAAAAGATCTAGAGTGTGAAAGATTAGAGCATGAGATAGTTTCACTAAGGATGAAAGTAAAAGGTTCTAAGGACAAGATACACAAGTTTGAGGAAAATTCAAAGACCTTGGATAGGATTATCAATGCACAAAGGTCATCAGTCACCATAATGGGACTTATTTCTAAAGAAGAACAAGGGAAATAAGAAGCAGAAAAAGGAGAGTCAAGCTCAAGAACTAGAAAAGAAGAAGCATCAAAATAAGTAATTAAAGAGAGAGTGAGACTTCTAAGGATAAGTTGGACAATAGAAAGTTCATCAAGGAAAGGAACAATGTACAAGTAAGGAAAAAATGGAACAAGAAACAAGTAGAAGAGACTAAGAGACCAATGGGGTCTAGGCAAGGTTTCTTCAATGGACGATGTTTTTCATGTCACAGGTTTGGGCACATGGATTCACAATGTAGGACACATGAAAGATATGAATATGGGAAAGGACAACTTTTCCATGGGTATTGCTACTCATGTAATGAGTTTGGTCACAAGGCAATGGATTGCAGGGTTCATGACAGAAGAAGATATGGCTTCACTAGGAGAAATCCTAAGATATTTGCACCTCCAAGGAATAATAACATTAAGTGTTATAAGTGCAATAATGATGGTCACACAACAATATGGTGTAGAACAAATATTCCAAAAATAGGTATGAACAGAAATAGGAACATGAACATGAACAAGAGTATGAATAGAAACAGGAACATGAATAGGAATAGGAATATGAACTGGAACATTAACGTGGATGAGAATAAGAACATGAATAGGAACAGGAACATGAATGAGAAAAAGAATAGGAATAGGAACATGAATGATGTCAGGAACAAGGATGATGACTTGAACATAAATAGTCAGAGGATTCAGAAAACTCAGAAAAGAAGGGAAAAAGATAAAGGTAAAGAATAGTGCTTTCGGGAGTAGAAATACTCCCACCCCAAAATTAACCACCTCATGAGGAGGTGGGGGAGGGGCTAAGCTAAGAGGCTCATTCTTAGCCCCGAGCCCCAAAGGTGACCCTTTGCCATTGATGTCAAAGGGGGAGAGATTTGTGTGATTTGTGTATTGGGGAGAGTTTTGATATTGGGAGAGATTTGATATTTGAGAGAGCATTGAGCCAGGGGGAGCAATGTCCTAGGGGGAGCAGAAGAAAAAGGAAGGTCAGGTTTTAGTAAAAGGATATGGGTTGCCATCAATGACAAAGGGGGAGATTGTTGGACATTTTGAGTTACTATGTCAAAGTTGTCATTGATGTCACCAGATGAAGTCAACATTAATACCAAATATTTCAGCAGGAAATAAAGGGGACAAAGATGGTTATTTGATATCTAGAAAGAAGGCCAAAGATCAAGTGAAACAGTGCAAAATACAAAAGTTAAAAAGGAGTTGTAATATTTATTTTATAAATTATTTAAATTCAGTATGAATTTAAATTTTATAAATAAATATTAAAGGTACATTATCGAAGGTTAATATTATAATAATGGTTATTATAATATTAAAATGTGCCATGGTGAAAACCCAAATAAAACATTTATAATTTTTATTATAATGTTTTAAAAGGCAAAAGTGGGTTTTATAAAGTCAAAAAATATTTTAATAAACCCAAAGGTTGGGTTTAAGACCAAAGGCCTTGATAATCCTTGCCGACGTCATGAGGGTTAATTACGTTTTGAAGCACCGACGTTCTAAGCAAAGGAAGAGAAAATTAGTATTTAAACCTATGCCCAAAGGACATTAAAATTATCCTTGCTCGATTGGAAAAAGAATAGCATACGAATTAATGCAGAGCTCATGAAATGAATGTGCGAATTTCGTGTTTGTCTTGATGGTGAAAGGAAACAAAATAAAAAGCGTTGATTAGTTGGAAGCCAACAAGGCACCTTGGCCTAGTGGCAAGTGGGCTGCAAGCTTACATTTTGTGTGCAAGAGGACAACATTCAAATCTCGGTGGAAGCACTTTGGTGGGTGTGTTGAAAGCGCCAAACGTAAGGCGCACCTTTTTGCAAGGCAAGGAAGGCATAACATTTTGAAGCACATGGTGCTTCTTCCTCTCCAACGAGTGTGTAGCTTGTGTGGTGGTTTGTGCCATGGGAAAGACGTTTGTGTGGGTTGCGTTGAGAGTTTGAAACTCTCCAAAGGCAAAGGTAACATTTTTATATTTTATTTTATTGAATACCTAAGTTGGAGGTATAAGGTGTTTGGTGGTTGAAATTTGGAAAGGTTGCTTTGTAATAAAGTGTGGTAGTTGAGAATTACCTTTAGGAGTTATAAGGAGAATTCTATTTTTATTTCTTTAAAGTCTTAAAATTGAAATTGTGGAATATTGAAAGGTTAAGACTTTGTGAATGGTATGTTATTTTGAATTAAGGGTTTTTGTGACTATTGTGAGGATATTGATTATTATTCAAGTTGGAGTGATAAGGTGTAATATTGATATTATTTTTGTGATATGTTTTGTTGAAGAAAATTATCCTCTAACCCTTATTGAGATTGGAAAAGAGAAATTTGTGAGTGTGGCAGATTTGTGAGATCAACTCCTCTTCAAGAAAAGGTATGGGAAAAATTCTTCTTTATTGAGTTGGTTGATTGGCTTGATTGAAAATTAAGTTTGGAGTGAAAAGGATTTGATTAGGGTTTCCTTTTCAAAAATTTTTGAGTTGATGCTTCAAGGTTTTCTGAATTGAGAGTTGTGATTAAACCTTGTTTGATAAGCATTGTTGTTGAGACCATTGGTTGAGTGAAGTGTTTGAGTTAATGCTTCAAGGTTTTCTGGAATTAAGTATTGTGATTAAAACCTTGTTTTATTAGCATTGTTGTTGAAGCCATTGGATTGTGTGAGGAACTTGAGTTAGGGTTTGAAAAGAACATGAGTATCATTGTTATGTGAATATTGTTTTATGAGCATTGTTGTTGAAGTGAGTTGTTGTGCAAAGAACTTGAGTTAGGGTTTGAAAAGATCATGAGTATCATTGTTATATGAGATTTGTTTTTGAGCATTGTTGAGAATTGTTGGAAATATTTTGAAGTTGGATGATACATGCTTGGACTAGGGTTTGTGAGCAAGAGTTGTTTCTTGAAGTGATTGGTTGAGTAGAGTTGATTGAGCCTAGTCAAGTGGATGTATGAAGTGGTTGTTCAAGTTCCATGAAACAAACTATTCTATATTCTGATTTGAGTTGAGATTGAGTTTTGAGAATAGAACATACCAAGTCTCTAACAATTCTCTTTATGCTTCTATGAGATTGAGTTGAGAAAGTGATTGAGCATTGAGTATAGAACATATTGAGTCTCTAACAATTCTCTTTATGCTTCTATGAGATTGAGTTGAGAAAGTGATTGAGCATTGAGTATAGAACATATTGAGTCTCTAACAATTCTCTTTATGCTTCTATGAGATTGAGTTGAGAAAGTGATTGAGCATTGAGTATAGAACATATTGAGTCTCTAAAAATTCTCTTTATGCTTCTATGAGATTGAGTTGAGAAAGTGATTGAGTATTGAGTATAGAACATATTGAGTCTCTAACAATTCTCTTTATGTTTCTATGATATTGGACAAGTTTTGTGTGGACTTGTTAAGCAGATTTGAGGTAAGTCTTTGAGAAGACTTGTGGACTGATTTTGTGTGAGCTTTTGTGGAAGCTTACAATACAGATTTGAGCAAGTCCTAGAGAGGACTTATTGAGCAGATTTGAGCAAGTCCTAGAGAGGACTTATTGAGCATATTTGGACAAGTTATGTGTGAGATTGTTGAGTAGATTTGGACAAGTTTTGTGTGAACTTGTTGAGCAGATTTGGATAGGTTTTGTGTGGACTTGTTGAGCAGATTTGGACAGGTTTTGAGTGGACCTATTGAGCAGATTTGGATAGGTTCTATGTGGACCTATTGAGCAAATTTGAGTAGGTTCTGAGTGGACCTATTGAGCAAATTTGTGCTAGATCGAATGAACTGTGTTTAGTGCAAGAGATTGAGCAGAGTTGTGCTAGACCGAATGAACTATGTTTAGTGCAAGAGATTGAGTAGATTTGTGCTAGACCGAATGTACTGTGTTTAGTGCAAGATATTGAGTAGAGTTGTGCTAGACCGACTAGACTATGTTTAGTATAGTATTGAGATAGAGCTTTGGAGGTGACAAAGTAGAGAGGACAAAGACTCTAGTGGATAGATATCCATCAGCTAGGACATTGAGGATAGGTCTTATGAGTGAGGAAAAGAGTCTTCAAGTGGAGAGAGATCCATAGTCAGTGCAGTGGAGGTAGTGTCTTCTAGAGGATCACCAACTAGAGTAGAGGAGAAGGAGTTCTCCTATGGATAGAGATCCACAAACCAGATTTAGGGGATCAACATATCCTTTGGATTGAGGTCCATAAACATTGTAATAGGGAAAGGATTCCCATGAGATTATTTGAGAAATATTTAGAATAAATATTTTCTCCATGGAGGTAGCCATCTTTGGGTGAACCACGTTAAATCTGTGTCTCTATTGTGTGTGATGATTTGTGCATTGCTTTGGTTATTGCTATTGATATTGCCATTGATTATATTGATTAATACTATTTGGGAAAGAAAAGTAAAAAGTGGTCTTATACTATTCACCCCGATCGGCTATAGTAGCTTAAATTTAATTTTATCAATCTAGGTTAATCCAAGTTAGATTTAAATAGTAGCAATCCAGTATAGATTATATCGTAGTAATTAATAATAAGCCTAGTTCATATCTCTTTCTAGTTTCATGTGTTGCAGAAATTAAAGTTTACGAAAAATAAAATAAAATAAAATAAAATATGCACTGTATGAATTATCCTATATGATTATATGTGGATGCACGATTGGTTTAATGATGCATAATATAATTTATAATTATTATTTTTATGCAATTTAATTAAGTTTATGCTTTAAATTTATTCTACATTCTAACTCTATTTATCGATGGGAAGAGATTAGGGACTAACCTTTCAGAGTTGGCCCTACCTCCGAAATGTTAATGTGAACCCCTTCCCCTATTTTCTATTCGGTAGTTGAATCTCATTTAATTAATCTAATTCTTAATTATTTCATATTTACAAGAGAATAAAAGAAATAAAAATTACCAAAGCAAGCAAAATATAAATAAAAAAAAGTTACAATATCCTGAAGAAACTATTGGTACTGCTTTATTATTGAAAATCAAACATACATGGTTGTGCATCCAACTTTCATAATTGCATACAGAAGATTACATCAGGAATAATCATAGATTACAAATACTTTTTTGCTCGCCATCCAACCAAGCTTTTTCAAAGGCCTCATATGCTAATATATATTATCACTCAGACAATTTTGAACATAACTCCTCGTATTTATCCCATATGGTTTGGACTTGATCATGCAACAACTTTATTCTAACAAGAATAATCTAAATTAACACATCTCCTAAAATACTTGGACTCAATAAATATTCTAATTGGTCCAAGTGGTAACTAATTATAACATAATATTAAATTTGACTTGGTGTGATAGCTACATAACAATACAACCCTTGATTTAGACTTTTTCGACAGCTTTGATCCTTTCTTTTGGGGAAGGATGCATTTATTACAAATATTTACATATTGTTATAGAAAATATCATAACAAATTCATACCCCAAATAAATGATGAGTCACCCACATTTGATTCTTCTAAACGCCTATGTGGAATTCAAAATATTTTGTGTTTCAGCTGCCCACGTCATGTTTTACCAAACCATAGCTTATGTGGCATTTTTATTATGCGAAACAGGTCTTTCTGTAGATTTTTCCAGCTTTTCGTAACACCCTTCCATAGCGTCCTTTCGTAGCACCCTTCCTTAGCGTGTGTCCATGTGTCTCCAATATATTTTCACGATATTGGTTCATCCTTTCTTCAATATATGACATGTATTTTGCTATAATATTACCTGCCAAAAACATACAAAAACTTCGCACAATTTGTGTAAAATATGATCATTTATCATTTTAACCTCATTTATCAAATTTACTGATAAATCACATAAATAAGGTAAAAATAATCATTAAAACACATTTACTTTCATAATTTTACAGATAGAAAACAAATAATATTTGCATAAAATATGTGTCAATTTGACACTCATCATTATCCCAAATTGAAGGAAGTGCATGTCCTCATGCACACAAGACTAATACAACAATCTCAATGGATAAACTCTGTAGTTATAACAGTTGCATAAATCTAAAATTTGATCTATAGTAGATGATTGATGCCTTGTTCATGTAAATTCAAATATTTACCTTGATATTCCATTTTAAACAATATTTCTTTTGGAATGTGATATACATTTGATAAGAAGCACAATGCAAATTGTCATTTGGCTAAATTGGGATTGCGATCATTTTTTTCAAATTAAATAAGTTGAAACAAGAAGGTACTATAAATCATACAATGAATATGTATTTTATTTTAGTCTAATCTCTTCCTATAGTAGAAGTATTTCAACTTCTATCTATCTAAACACACTTTCCAATGCAAAAGTCAATAGTGCTCATTGGATTTATTGAGATGTATATAAAAACTATGCATAAACAAGACTTATTACTTCTATAATAATGTTATCTACAAAACCATACTAACAATAAGAACATCTAACATATAAAATTTAAATTAACTTTTAAAGTTTATTTATTTATTTTTTATTATTATTATTTTATTTTATTTTATTATATTTATATATATATATTATTATATTATTATTTTTTTATCTATATATATATTTTTTTTCCGAGAAGAAAGATCGAAGTAAAGATATAGTAAATTAATATAATATATATTCATTTTATTATTATTATTATTATATTCTTTATTATTATTATTATTATTATTATTATTATTATTATTATTATTATTATTATATAACTATAAAATATTATATTACCTATACTATACCTCTAAACTATATTATAAACTATATTACTAAAGATTATTATAAAAGTTGTCTACAGAAGATATCTACAAAAATGTAGTTGTTAGAGTTTAAGAAAATAGTTTACCTGATTCTTCCCCCCAACTAAATTGTGAACTTTGTATACCTTATTAAATTTCCCCCCAAACTGTAATTTTAGCCAAAACAAGATGAAGGGTGTTTTATTTATATTGGTGGATAATATAATAATAAGTTTTATATATGGGGGTTTATTATAATTTTTGTGATTGTGCTTCTTGTATGTCATTAAGAAGTTTCCTAGATAGAAAGGTAATTAATATAAAATCTGATTTCAGCCTTTTAGGATATATTCAATCATGGAAAAAAGTGAAATAGATATTAAGATGGTTTTTTTCTAAGGGATGAAAATGTGATGGGCACAAGCCATGTTTTTGTAGAAAAAGAAAAAAAAATTGAAACCATAGTACTTTCATGAGGGTTTGCTTTTGAGTTTTGCCTGCATGTGATGTTTTTAGGATTATTCTTCAAGGACTTCAAACATTCTAGCAATTTTTAAACAACTTCATTTACTCCTTTCACAAATCAATATAGTGTCAAAGTTGTCATAGTATTCTCAAGCTTCTTTCAAGACCAACTTTGTGTGCAGTGAGGATTCATTTCCCATTATGAGCAAGGATTGAAAAACAACAAGGGTTATGTATGCCAACAAGCTTGATTATCTTATGAGGATCTAGAGGTCTTATCCAGACTTAGTGTTAATACGTAAGGATGCCTTAATAAATAGTACCCCATGGTGTTTGAGATACTGAGAATTCTAGGGATTCAAGCTCTTTTGCCCTTTTTTTTTTTTTAACTTTTGTTTTATTTGGGGTACTTGCTCATTTTGGGAGGAGCAAGGGATTTTTAGTTATTTTTGAGATTCTTGCTTATTTTGAAGAGAAGCAAGAAAATTTTCATTACTTTTTGGAGATCTTGCTTATTTTAAGAAGAAGCAGAAATTTAGTAGGATACTTGCTCGATTAGATGGGGAGCAAGGGATTATTTTTTTATTTTTTATTTTTATTTTTTTATTTTTTTATATTTTTTTTAGGGTGAAGGGCGAGTTTGTCCTTTTTTCAATTCATTAGTACTCTAGACCATACGTAAAAATAGATAAGCAAGGGAAATTTTTTACTTTATGGAAAAAATAACACACAAGTTAATTTCTCCAATACTTCACAATGTTTTTAGGTGTGCAATTGTGCGTGGCCAAAGAGAAAAACTTGATCAACTAGGAGTCACTTACAACATTTTAAAATATTTGCGTTGTTTCCAATTAAAATTTTGCTCAAAATATTAGATATAGTTTGAGTATTTGAAAAACATCTAGACTTCATCTAGCAAACAAGGTACTACACATCATGTGGTAATCATCTTCCTACAAGAATTTTAGATAAAACATCTTCTTAAACTATCTTTAAAACATTAATACTAAAAATGGAAGGAAATACAGATACTTCATGATGAAATAAAGGAAGCATAATCTTTTTTATTTTAGCTTTTTTTTTCAATTTTTTTAATTAGTGATTTTCTAGTTGAGTTACCAATAGGATTTGAGTTTTACTACACCCTTTCAAATATTTTCTTAATTGAATTTTTCATGATACAATATGTTTGTTCTACCACTTTATAGTAATATTGATTCAGTCCTCTATAATACCTCTATTTTATTTCATTATTATTCTTATTATTATTATTATTATTATTATTTTTATTTTTATTTTTATTTATATATATATATATATTATTTAACCTATATACTTTATTTTTATTATATATTTATCATTTGTATTATCATTTCTAATAATAATATTTATTTATTTATACATATTTTTATTTTTATTTATTTTATTTATTTATTTATTTATTTTTTTGTAATATTTTCTAGAGGTTTATTTGACTGCTTTTCTTCACCTAGCAATTATTAATTTTTTTCTCTCTTTGATTTTATATTATTATTTTTTTATTTTTATTTTATATATATATTTTTAATTTTTTGTTTGGGTTTTTATTTTTCTGTTTCAATCCTACTGTTTGCCAAGTTTAAATATAAATTTCAGAACTTATAAATACTCTTAACGTATTGTCTGCTAAGTTATAAATATAAATGTCAAAACTTATAAATACTCTAAACACAATAGAAAATAAATAAATTTAAAATTACTAAAAAATCCTAATGCTACTAAAATTAGATGTGTTTATATAGCTAATTTAAACATAATTAGGAAAAAAGTAAAAGTACTTAGAAAGTAAATTTTTACTGGAAGTAAAATTGCTAAAGTAAAAGTAACTTTCTACTATTCTTTTGATTATTAGGAGGGATTTCATTACAGTTGTGTCACTCAACCTAACTACTTCCTATAAAACAAAAACATGGTCCTAAAAAAATATTAGGTTGTTTTCAGCGTTCACCTACTTCCTATTCTTTTTCATAGGTCCTAAATCTAATGAAAAATAGTAATTATGCAAAGCAAGGAAAATGCAAAAAATTAAATATGCTGAAATTGAAATTTGTAGGAAATAAAGTTTTAATTTATGAAAGCAGTAAAAATAAAACCTTTATGAAAAATGAACCTAGCAACATCGAAAGACGTGGCTTGTTGGAACCATCTATGGGCCACTCTGACTCGTATGCACACCAAGGTCTCGTACATACCCCTTTACACATACAAGGAAGTCCTCTTGCTTTGCACTGCCAAACAACTTTTCTGACTAACCACTATTATGCTACTCTCCCCGACAATGATGCCAAAATGATCGGTTGTAGTAGCTTACATTTAATTTTGTCAATCCGGGTTAATCTAGGTTAGATTTAAAGAGTAGCAATCCATTATAGATTATACCGTAGTAATTAATACTAAGCTTAGTTTAGATTTCTTTATGGTTTCATTTGTTGCAAAAATTAAAGTTTACAGACAATAAAATAAAATAAAATAAAATATGCAATCGACTTTCATTTAATTAATCTAATTCTTAATTATTTCATAATTACAAGAGAATAAAAGAAATAAAAATTACCAAAGAAAGCAAAATATAAAATAATTATAAAACACAATTACCATATCTTGAATAAAATATTGTTGTTGCTTTATTATTGAAAATCAAACGTACATGGCTGCACATCCAACTTTCAGAATTGCATACAAAATATTACATCAGGAATAATCATAGATTACAGATATTTCTTTTTCACTAGCCATCTAACCAGGCCTTTTCGAAGGTCTCATATGCTAATATATATTATCACTCAGACAATTCCAAATATAACTCCCCATATTTCTCCCATATGGTTTGGACTTGATCACACAACAACTTTATTCTAACAAGAATAATCTAAATTAACACATCTCCTAAAATACTTGGACTCAATAAATATTCTAATTGGTATAAGTGGCAACTAGTTATAACATAATACTAACTTTGACTTGGTAGGATAGCTACGTAACAATACAACCCTTGATTTAGATTTTTTCTATAGCTTTGATCCTTTCTTTTATGGAAGGATGCATTTATTACAAATATTCACGTATTGTTATAGAAAATATCATAACAAATTCATGCCCCAAATAAATGATGAGTCACCCACGTTTGATTCTTCTAAACGCCTATGTGGAATTCAAAATATTTTATGTTTTAGCTGCCCACATGGTGTTTGACCAAGCCATAGCTTATGTGGCATTTTTATTATGCGAAACAGGTATTTTCGTAGATTTTTCCAGGTTTTTGTAACACCCTTCCGTAGCGTCCTTCTGTAGCACCCTTTTGTAGAACGCGTCCATGTGTCTCCAATATATTTTCACGATATTATTTCATTCTTTATTCAATATATGACTTGTATTTTGCTATAAACATACAAAAACTTCGCACAATTTGTGTAAAATATGATCATTTATCATTTTAACCTCATTTATCAAATTTACTAATAAATCACATAAATAAGGTAAAAATAATCATTAAAACACATTTACTTTCATAATTTTGTAGATAGAAAATAGATAATATTTGCAATAAATATGTGTCAATTTGGCACTCATCACACCCCCCCTATTAGTATAAGCTTGTGTTATTCACCATCAAGGTACTCTAGTGTATTATATTTGTTAAAGGATTCTAGATCATAATTACCTAGCTAAATATTAGAACAAATGAATTCATTTCTCTAGTATGAAGTTACCCTCTACTTCCCCATGACATGGACTATGAGATCACCACGTGCTTTCGAAGAAAGAGTGCAAAGGGGATCTATATTTTGTAATAGGCTGAGAAGTAATCAAAGTTATTGCTCTTAGGGTGTAAGTTTGTTGATACTTAAAAGCATCTTTGCTAGCAATTTTTATTGGTTAAGGGCCAACCTTCTCCTTTTTCATTGCCTTAATTAAAGGCTTTACTATAGGTGTGACATCTAAATTTAGTTGTGATACCTTGAGTCATAGAACATGTATTGTTGTGTCCACCAATGATTGTTCAACCATCCTTATTGGATTGAGGAGTAGACACACTATATGGACTAGAGCTCTATTTGTCCTTGTTATAAGGCATGAGGAGATAATATTTGACCTTATGGTTGGATGATTCAAATTGGAAACAAGTTTTGGTCAGTTTGATATATAAAAATTATTATGAAATCATGGAATCACCAACCTAAACTCTACTATTTCTTTGATGTCTCAAGAAATATCAAATTCAACATATACATGTTTCTAAGGGAGTACATGAAAAAATTGTGCAACTTTATAAAGATGATCCAACCTAAGGAAGATCTTATGTAGCTAAAAAATGGTGAGAGGGAAATGAGAAGACTAGGAATTTCAATCCAAATAGGTACTTTAGTAGTCCTTTCTTTAGCTATAGAAAAATATTGGGTTTGTGGAAAAAATAAAATTAGTGAGCTTCACATGTACCAAGGCCCATGCTAATAAATCACTTTTGTATGGACAAATTTTGTAAATAAAAAAATAATAAAAATTTGGTGATATTATGAAACGTTTCAATCTTGATACCATGGGGAGTCCAAGCTGAGTTCATCTGATCCAAAAGGTAAGAATCATTGGGGATACAACCAACAAAATACACTACTAGAGTGTAATACTCTAACCACTTGCATGCATTGTCAAAATTAGACAAATAAAGAACAATGGAGAGGAAGGATTACTTCATGGATCACCTTTGGTACAAACTTCCTTGAACAATTGATTGGATCCATTGTCACATGCATTCCCTTCTATAGTGCCAAAGCTATTCATTGGTTTTACAGGTCTTGGAACCATATTTAAATTCAATAAAGGTCACTCAAACCCTACCTAGGATGAAAAGAACATGCTAAAGAAACTAAAGCTTCTTCTCAAAACCATTAGACATTTATTAATGGTTTTTTTAGAAATCATCATATGAAAATTTAAATCAACATAATTTTCTTTACTATTATTAAAGAAAAAAATAAAAGTGAAAGGAGCACATAAATTAATTTGGGTGATGATAAATAATAATAGATGAATAAAAAAGTTGATCTATTTTTTATGACTACTTAAGGTATATCTTTAATGATAAGTATGATTAACAACACAAGTTTTTACTATCCCAATTTGGAAGATGTATCCCACAAAAGGTATATGAAGAAACTATCCATTAGGTAGAAAATACTCACACCATTAAATAACTTTAAAAATCCCTCATTAGCATGGTGTTAAAGAAAGATCCTTGGTTGGATGGACTACTTGTAGAGTTTTATAGATATATTTGGCCAAATTTAAAGAGTAAATTCTACATGCTTTTTAAGGAGGCTAAAAGGAATGAGTCCCTACACACCTTAGTTAATAGCCTATTATCAAACTTATCCCAAATGGATCAAATCATGAATCTACAGGGGTCGAAGGTCGGTCACCATGGTAAATATCACTTACAAGATAATTGCTAATGATTTTGTAATTTTCTTTTGACTTGTAATGCAATGTATTATTATACCTAAATAAATTGGTTTCATTAAATTCTAATATATATCATACAATATATTCTTGTATATCAAATTCTTATAATGGGTAGGTTAATCTTCATAATATGCTATCTTCATTAGACTTGACTTTGATGAAGGTTATAATTTGGTCAAATGAAACTTCATCCTTAAGATACTTGAATGGTTTTATTTTGCGCTAATATGTATACATAGATTTGTCATACATTTTATAGATGTGACCATTAATGTTATTTTCAATGGGTATCTCATTGAGGTCTTCCCTCTTCAATGGTCCATTAGGTAGGGTTGTATTCTCAATTCCTTGCTATATTTTAAATTTTATAGATTCTCTAGGTTATATATTTTATATAGCAACATATAAAGGCTTGATATAGGGCATCCCTATCCTATTAAATATTAGAGTTTTGAACTCACACTTTGTTGAATATTTGACACTCTTCTTGAAAATATATAATAAGAACTTAGAATGACATGGTGATAATTGACAATTTCTACATAATCTTGGGTGTTAAGATATCTATTGCCAAAAAATAATCTCCTTATTATTTTTGGGTCTTTCCTAAGTGAGAGAGACCCTACTTGGAAATATATCCATTATTTTGATGTTTTTATGTATTTGGGTATACTATTGAGATTTAAGCATCCACTAAGAATCAATGGAATTTGTTCTTTTTAAAGTTGTAATGAAAGTTGGACCATTGGATCTCTAAGTTCCTATCCCTTATATGAAGAATCTAAGTCATTGGTATTATCTTGTCACTCATTCTTTCTTTTTATTGATGGATACCTAACATCAATTATTTTTTAAAACTTACAAGGCTATTACATAAGTTTATCTAGTTCAAGCAGGATTGGTACGTAGCAATGTGGGTCATAAATTGACTTTGGTGTACACTTTCAACATATAAGGAAAATTTAGGGTAATGAGCCATGGAAAATTTTCTTCTAGAATTGGGTTAAAAAGTAATTGAGGATAAGGGGTGTTATAGGGTCTATTTCCATGAAAAGCTAATTATTGTTAAAATTTTAATCATTAAGGTATAAATTCTTACATAAGTAATATAGAAACACCAATTTTTTACTTCTAACTTCCTATATTGGAATGTCTCCTCCCTTAGACTTAGTCTTAGTTTTACTTCATCATTTGTATGGTGTAATAGTGATGTGGGGGCATCCTGACAACATATGAAAGTTGAACAGTTGTGGAAGTGAAAAGCCAACAATTCACCTATTATGCAACTACCTTTTAAAATTATAGAATGTATGTTTTTTGTTTGATGGGGCTAGTGAAGAATGGAAAGAGAATTCTGAATTTGGCTTTAATTTGTAATTCCAATAAAATAAATAAAAACTACTTTATCATTTAACCCTTGTGATACTTATTATCATAACTTGCATATTTGGTATTGCATGTGTTCCGTTGCCTCTATTTGTGTAGGTTCCTAAGAATAATTTGATGTGTTATTGTCCGAAAAAGAATAATTGTGGTGTTGGCGTTAGAGTATGATAATCCATTCGAATGAGAGGAAGAAGAATCATAGTGAAGTTGAATACCAAAAATAAAATATGGTAGAGCCATTGAAATACATTCCCATGGGTAAGGATATCATTTAAAATACCAAAAGTGATTAAAGAATTAAGAATTTACTTTTAAAATGCAATGTGAGGTATTTATAATGTGAGGGAGATTTGATGCTTATTTTAGAACTAGACTAGCATTGTGTACGGGAATAAAACCATACAATTATGGGTCACTAAGAGCGATATTGAACATATGATAAAAAATAAAAGATTACCTCTAAATAGTGTAAAAGAGTGGATTTAAAGTAACATAAATTATGAATTTGGAGTGTTGCAAAATCTACCTATTGGCAATCGAACCGGCCTAGATACAAGTTTTCTAAGTCTACAGCGCCCTAGGCCTGCTGCCAAGCATTGAATGCCCGAAGGAAAGGGATGTCCTCCGTGGCAATCTCCAGTAGGGCTGGTTCCAAAAATTAAATGGGTGATTGGAGACAAGGGATAGAAAGATACCGAAAGAGATGGGAAATTACGAAAAGGAAGGGGAGATGGCCGAAGGCCGGCAATTTGGGATGATGTACCAAGAACATGATAGACAACTTATCTACTTTTACCAACAATAATCAAAACAATGACTTATAATAGAAAGCAGTATAAAATCCTCAGAACCTATGTAAACTCCAGCAAGGATTCCAGGGACCAGTATTCTATCAACAACAAAATCCAGAGAACAAAATTAAACTGAAGAACAAAAACACTAGTTTAATAGAAATCACAGAGTAGAAATATTACACAGAGATTGGGGACTTAAACCGTAGCCAGAAGCCTTTATTTTGAGGGTAGGTTTTAAGTATACAGCTACTTCAAAAAGTAAAAATGGGGACTTTGGGTTAAGGGTAAGGAATGTACAGAAAGGGATGAAATGACTAAAAGGAATGGGAAATGGCTACAAGCCGAAAGTGTGGGGTGATGGACCGGAAGCACGATAGGCAGCTTATATATTTGAACCAACAACAATCAAAACAATAAACCTTTAACAAAAACTAGTATGAAAAACCTCTTAACTATGCAAACTCCAGCAAGTATTCCAGGGGCAAGCCCTCTACCGACAGTGAAATCCAAAAAATAGAATTAAACTGATCGTAAAGAAACTAACTTAATAGAAATAACAGAGTAGAAGTCATACACATATTAGAAGTCTCAACACCAGAGCCAAAAGCTTTTATTTTGACAGCGGGATCCAAAGTACATAACTGCTTTTCTAGCAAAAGTTATCCATCCTTACAGAGAGAAAGGGGGGGTTTATATAGGAGAAAAACTACCACTCGATGAATTGGTATTCAACCACTTTCATGATGGGCTGATTCAAATTTGGTGACAACCAGAAACTATATACCTTATCCCAATTTTTCATTCAAAAGCGGAAGGTTCCGACGAAGACTTGGAACAGTCAGGCCGGAATTACAGGTAACTTGATATTGAAGTTAGAAGTTTCTGATGATGATCATCAATCAGACGGTCTCAAAAATAGTTTCATGGCGGTGAAATAGGAAATGCACTGTGGACCTCTCCTTTTTTTCGTTGGCTCCTTTTAACAATATCCCCCTAGCTCTTTTTAGGAAAGCGCTCCCTTGTGGAGCGCTCCTTGAGGAAAGCGCTCCCTTGTGGAGTGCTTCTTAGCAAAGCGCTCCCAAGTGGAGCACTTTTGAGGAAAGTGCTCCCTTGTGGAGCGCTTCTTAGCAAAGCGCTCCCAAGTGGAGCGCTTTTGAGGAAAGCGCTCCCTTGTGGAGTGCTTTTGAAGAAAGCGCTCCCTTGTGGAGTGCTTCTTAGCAAAGCGCTCCCAAGTGGAGCACTTTCTGCTTTAAGCAATAGACTTGGAAAATTCTTTAGAGGCTTCCCTTTTGAATAAGCTTAAATTCTATCTGCACTTAGCAACTTTATCTACTTTGCTTCCTTAATCCTTCGATCATCTTGCAAATAATCCTCTAGCTAAGCAAGGAATAGAACCAAAAACTAAAGAGTTGGAGATGAAAATTTATCATTTGATTGTCCATGCTAAAATATATACAATTTTGCATGCAACATACCAATTTTAAAAACAAACTTTAGAAGAACAGGATAAAGAAAAGAAAAATGTAGAAAATCTTAAGAAGGAGCAGACCCACATGAGGGAAAGCTTTAGAATTGCAATGCCTTTGACCATTTTTCATAAAAAAGGAATTTTACAATGAGCGCTTTCAAAAACAAAATTAACTATGCATATTTTTTACAAGGTGTGTCAAGATTGACAACACATTTGGCAGCTCGCAGGGGTATTGAGCCGGTCTCAATGCAAAGATCCCAGGCCTTCATCCTTGGGTAGTAGAGTCATTCTCTTTCTCTTGATCTTTCTCTTCTGTGTCATCTTCACTGGGCTCTTTATCTTCCTGTTGTTCGTTGCTTTCAGATCCTTCATCTATTTCCTCTTCTTGTTCATCCGAATCTTCATCTTCTGAACTAGATTCACCTTCAGTCTTATCTTCCTCACTAGACGTGGAGCGCTTAGGAAGAAGTTGATCCAATGATTTTTTAAACACATGCTCATATATAGCCGCAACATCATTCCAACGCTCATAAGAATATGGGGGGTATTTTTGAAGCTCAAAAATAAGATAGTGATAGGCATTAATCCGCTCCAGATCAACAAACACCATCATCCTATCAAATTCTTTTAAACAGGATTCAATCTGAGAATATTTTGTCATGAGCATAATGATCTGTGCATCTGAGTTGGAGGCATTCAAAGTGTCTATGTCAGTAGGGTTTTCAACAAAATTAGCCCACATAGGTTCCAATTCTTCTATTGATAGAGGAGGATGATCTGGATCAGTGAAACCGGGGACCTTAATGTCAATGAGGGCCTCCAAATACCGCAATGCAATCTCGCGTTCTTGCAGAAGAGCATCTGAAGCTGAACGAGCTTTTTTGGAAAGCTCAACTTTTGTGTAATAATACTGCAAGGTAGTTTTAGCATTAGCCCATGATCGGGCTAAGTCACTCATAGGTTCAAAGTGAATAGGCACATCCTCTATCTTTCTGAGCTGCACCGCCAAGTCCAGCCAACAATTAACATCTGCTTGGGCTGACTCCAGAATTGGACCCCCAACAAGGATGGCCTCATGCGCTTCTTTATAAAATTGAAGAGCTTTGATTCCTTTTGCAGCCCTTTGAGGGAAATCCCTCAAGAAATACAGGTGCATCTCTTGCAAGCGCTCTCTAGAAGGTAAGTCAGGAGGTTGTGCTTTGGGCGCTTGCTTGGATTTTAGCTCTCTGATTTGAATAGTAAGCCATTGGTTGACCTGATTCACTTTAGCTAATTCCTGGATATGATGAGCATTCATCATTTTGAGGTCAGTGCCATAGGCATCAAGCTCCTATATTTTATTTTCTAGCTCCTCAACCTTGGAATTAAGCCTTTTGATCTGACCCTGATGATCTCATTCTAGCTCTTCATTCTTCCTTCTTGTTACTACCAATTCTTCCTATAGCTGATCAACCTCTGACTGGGTTTTAAAATATAGGAACCTGTAATGCTCTCCATGTGCGTAGATAGAGCCAATGCCTACCTGAACCTCCTCCATTTTTTCTTGAGTATTCATCCTAGCCACGTTGAAACTTGTATGTCTGAGAGCATAATTGGTTGGGGTCATCTCTCCCAAAGGCTTGCTCACCAATGGTATCTTTTCAACCGTGTGCATGTCCATAGACTCAGGATCCATAATATAAGCTTTGCATGTCTGAGCCAAAGCTAAAGCCTCCCTCTCACTGTGATCTTTGAGCCACTTAGCAAAATTTTTCCTGGCTCTACGGATGCTTTCAGTTGTAGCTAACTGCTGTGACAACTCCAGCTCTGACTCCAAAGGCTCAGGGACCCCTAATCCAAGAATAGGCATTGCTGGAAAGAATGGGGAGTCGGGTTGTAGGCTTGGAGTTATAGAGGAAGCTGAGAGGGAAGCGATTGTGCTAACCCTCGGAGGCGCTTGAGTTTGTACGGCTGTGGGCTTGGGTGTTATAAACGTGGATGAATCAAAATATGTGGGGGGAGTGGGAGGAGAGGAGGAAACACCTGAGTTAGAAGCACCAAATAAGCGGGCAAAGGGAACCTCCAAAATGCAAGGGGAAGAGATGGTAGAAGCGGAGACTGCAAAAGGATTAGGGACTTTTGCATAAGAAGCAAATGGGGGAACTAAGGGTATTTGCATTTTAGTGGGAGATAGGAAATCTGCCTGGGAAACTCGAAGGCCCAGGCCGCTTAGCTCTGGAATAGGGGATGCACTCAACGTAGGGATTACTAAAATAGGAATGCTGGGGACTATTGAAAATGCCATTGCGGAGGCTTTGGGTACTGGCATTATTATAGCTACATCAGGGGTTGAACAAGATTGAAAGAAAGGTGCAGAATTTAAGGCCGAGGAGGAAACAAAAATAAGATGAGATGAGGACATACCTTCGAGCCTCATAGAGGAAGAGGCCATGAGAGATTCTTCCAATGAATGTGTTCTATCTCCTTTCTTATCTAAAACATTGGAGTTGTCCTCTTCTGCCACCTTTTTAGCTTCTATAAGCTTTGGGAAGGTCGCCTGTCCTCCGTCTTCGCCCTTCTGTTCTTCGGCTAATTTTGTGGTTGGTGCTCCTGGGATAGATACTTCAGCTTCGCCCTTTTGTTCTTCGA
This sequence comes from Wollemia nobilis, assembly GCA_028583015.1. Lineage (NCBI taxonomy): Eukaryota > Viridiplantae > Streptophyta > Pinopsida > Araucariales > Araucariaceae > Wollemia > Wollemia nobilis. Next base: position 4,109,633 of record JAQPPZ010017106.1, read on the forward strand.
TTTGTTTTGTGACCACTTTGTCTTCAATATGGTCAGTCATGGCTGCTTTGGGTGATTTGGGCGTAGTTATCTCCTTAGCTACAAATATTTCTTTAGTCAGGGATAGTTCAAGCACAACTTCTTCCTGGATGGATATCTCAGCTACCTTGTCCCCTTGGTCGCCTTGAGTGGCTGAAAGCTCAATACTTAGAGGTTTCTGTTGATCTATCTCTACTATCGCAACCTCTTTTTCTACAACTACTTCATTAGGGTTTGGAGGAGCTAGAGTGCCTGAATGCACTACTATCCCAAAAGTCTTATGGGTCATAGTTCATGGCCTTTTTGTGGTCTTCTACGGGAGAAGTGCCTCGACTTTTCTCTTGAAAGGAGCGCTCTTAGTCCTGGACTTCTGCTCGATGGAGGGGGAAGCACTCATGATAGCTTTGCCCATGCTTGGTGAGCTATGTCATGGGTGAGCCAAGTCATCAACCTCATCTGGGGGGCACCCTGCCTTGGGCACGATGGTAGCAAAGGAAAATGATTGAAAATTGCGAAAGTTGTTTTCATAAATGTCAAAAAATTGGTCATCGATTGCAAGCTTATTAGCTGAGGGTTTGCCCTGGTGTACCCTCATGATCCACCATTGTTCTACTTTGTGATCTGACCATTTTGGATACCTGACCTTTATGCTTGCTATGACAGACCTAGTCAGCTTCTGCTCTGGATTCACAGTGGGATTGTACTCAAACTCCATAGTATAAAAATCCAACCAAGGTGGGAGCGGCTCCATCTCATCCACATGCCACTCAAGCTCCAAGCCAAGTGGATTATTGCATTGGTTTTCCATGTCTGACTATGGGTAGCTATGAAAAGCTTGTACCTTAATATTTTTTTGTATTATACCCAACGGATCCCATTTCCATCGATGGGGGAGCTCAATTAATCCGAACTGGGCTAGTACCATGGTTAAAACTGCATTTTGACCACATTGTGCTATTTTGACCCCTCCAAACTTGAAAGGGGTGGATATTATGACCTTTCTCCCATGACCCTTTCCATACTCTTGATTAGTGTGATCCAACTGGTGGGCTACCTCCACAACGAAAAGAAACAGAGTGGTGTAAAAGGGTAATAAAAAAGGTTTTTCAAAAAAATCGTATATCCTGATGACGTAACCCTACGTCAGGAGGAAAGTATCTCCCAACCGCTGCTCCACCAACTACTCTCTCAACTCTATTAGGAAGCGCTCACACTGACCACAAATCAAAGCCAAAGCCAGACCCAAAAAAAGCTGATTAAAAACATAATACGAATTACTTACAGTGAAACTCTCGGTCCATAGGTAAACTGGCAATGACTTCCCCTCATCATCGGTTTGTTGCTTGTGGACGAAGATGAAATTCTCATGCATGTGCTAGAAAAACAACCACACCATTACGAAAGATAATATGAATTGGTGGCTCTGGTCATCATGAAGGAAAGCCAAAGAGGCATGCAACTATCATGCGATAAATTTGGCCCAATCGTAAAAAACTAGGCTAGAACCTAGCCTCACCTTAGAGGGAAAATAAATTGGGTTGTCTAAAATAGCCTTGGCCATGACAACCTACCAGTCGATGACCCACTCATCAGTGGCCAATCCTACCACCCATGCTAGGATGGAGTATATTTTAGGTTGTGAGAACTCAACCAAATGCCTTGGGAGTGTAGGTAGGTTACTAGCCACCGTCGCATCTTGCAATTGGTTTGCCACAAAATATTTCATCCAAGAAGTTGGCTGATATCTGGCAACTTCCTCATTTGTATACAACCTTTGTGGAACAACCCCGATAGGGTACCTCTCTCCCCTGGTGAAAGCTTCCCAGACTGATTTTGTGGTAATTGCGAACATCGGAGCTCCTTGAGCATTTCGAACCGTCTGCATCATAGGGTCATAATTCTGGGCCACTGCATGAATAAACTCTGGACAAGCGTGAACCAAAGTGCACATGTAGAAATACAAGTGTGAGAAGAGTACGCCTGCTAACTGGTCTTCAACTGGATCATTCTTGGTCACCTCCTCAACATCTCGACGTAGTTGCTCTATATCTTCGTTCGTTACCAGACAGTCCCTGTAGCGGAGGAAAGGGTGTTGCCAGGGCACCAATTCTTCGATGTCCTTCTTCTTCTTCTTTTTTTGAAGCTTCTTCGAATCTGAAACCATCGCTGAGGTAGCTTCATTGTCTAGTTTTTTACTTTTTGGGACCTTTTCTTTTGGCTTCTTCTCTTTCGAAGTTTCTTCAATTATTGATTCTTCAACTACTTGCTTTCCTTTCTTACCCATGGTGGTCGAGTACTTCGAAGGATTTCTAGTTCGAGAGTTGCAAGAAATTTTGGGAGTAAGTCTGAGCTTGGCCAGAGAGCATTTCATTTTATAATGTTGCTACTTGGAACCACCACCTCTAATGCAGACCACTCCTAATTAATGCCAGGGTGAACGTGCATGCAATCGGGCATTTTTTAGAGTTCTTCGGGTGGATTTCTCTTGGAAAACTAAATACTGACGAGTAGACAAGGACGCTCCTACGAGGTGCATGATTATTGGCCTAGAAGGGTGTCGGTAGATTTGGAGAAAAGGTCAATTTTGGCTGATGGAGGCTAAAGAATGTTTTGATTTGATAACTGTACGACCTGCTTTTCTTTTAAAAATTGTGCCTACCTAGGGTTTTGAAAAATGACCTCTAATGATGCATAAAATCTTCCTGAACACTTGGCAAAATCGGAGCGGGCAACTAAAACTCAAAGCATTTAGAAAGGGGAGGACAATGAGGAAAATATGGTTATAGCTAAAGCAAAAAAATTAAAACGGTTAAAAGAAAAGGGAGCAACTCCCGAAGGAGCGCCTCCAAAAATTTAAATGCTTGTTTATTCCTTTTGGGTGGAGTGCTCTCCACTTGTTGGAGCGCTTCGGCTTCGGGCGAAGTATTCCCTTGTGGAGCGCTTCACCTTTGGAGTGCTCTCCACTTGTTGGAGCACTCGGATTTGGGTGAAGCATTCCCTTGTGGAGTGCTTCACCTTTGGAGCGCTCTCCACTTGTTGGAGTGCTCTACTTTGGGTGAAGTATTCCCTTGTGGAGCGCTTCACCTTTGGAGCACTCTCCACTTATTGGAGCGCTCCAACTTTGAGCGAAGTGTTCCCTTGTGGAGCGCTTCACCTTTGGAGCACTCTCCACTTGTTGGATGCACTTTCCCTGGACTTCTCTCCTTAGGAACTTCCCTTATGGAGTGCTTCACCTTTGGAGTGCTCTCCACTTATTGGAGTGCTCTGACTTTGGGAAAAGCATTCCCTTGTGGAGCGCTTCACCTTTGGAGTGCTCTCCACTTGTTGGAGTGCTCCGACTTTGGGTGAAGTATTCCCTTGTGGAGCGCTTCACCTTTGGAGTGCTCTCCACTTGTTGGAGTACTCTAACTTTAGGCAAAGTGTTCCCTTATGGAGCACTTCACCTTTGGAATGCTCTCCACTTGTTGGAGCGCTTCAAATTTGGGTAAAGTGTTCCCTTATGGAGCGCTTCACCTTTGGAGTGCTCTCCACTTGTTGGAGTGCTCCAAATTAGGGGAAAGCATTCCCTTGTGGAGCGCTTCACCTTTGGAGAAATATCTTGGCCTATCGGGTGCAATTTATTTACTAAGGATCTCACTCTGGCTGCAAAAATCTTAGCAAAGTTGTTCCTAAAAAAGCTTCTTCAGACCTTCGAAAAACATCTCGGCCTACCAGGTGCAATTTCTTTACTAAAAACCTCATCCTGGCTGCCAAAAGCTTTGGTGAAGGTATTTTTGAAGGAACTTATTTCTTCTTTTTCTTTTGACTAAGCCTAGAATAAGACAAGACTACCCTACTATACAAACAAAAGGGACTATACATGAGGGGTACCTGATCAGCTAGAGAAAAGCATCGGGCTTTGGCGGGTAGTAAGGTTTCAGTAGAAAATCATTAACTGGAATAGGGAGCTCATCACCTTCCATATCTCTGAGCATGAATGAATTTATCTGATGAACACCAGAGACCCAAAATGGACCCTCCCAAAAGGCATCAAACTTTTCATGGTTTCTCGGCTTCGATTTCTTGATGTTCCACTTCAAAACTAAATCCCCAACATTGAAAACCCGGTCGAAGTTCTCTTACTAAACCAGCTCTTGGTGGTTTTGGCATGCTTGGTGAAGACTTCGTACGCCTTTTCTCTTTCTTCTTCTAATTCTATCAACTGTGCCAGCCTTGCATCCATTGGGCTAAGCTGGCTTCCTTCAACGTCGAGCCACTTAAGAAGCTGTAAGGCTGGTAATTCAATGTGTGTAGGTAAGACCGCATCTTTGCCATACACCAATGAATAGGGTGAAGTCTGGATAGACCGCTTGATGGAAATTTGATCAGCCCATAGGGACTGATTCAAAAGTAGGTGCCAACTCCTTTTATTATTTTGCAAAGATTTCTTGAGAATTCGCAATAGGTTTTTGTTCGTGGATTCAACTAATCCATTTCCATGTAGATAATAGTTAGATGAAACCTTCAAGTAAATTCCATATCTTATCACAAATTCACAAATTTTTGCACCAAAAAAGGAAAACTTTCGCGGAGGGAAATTTGGAGTTGACACAGAGAGGGAACCCCACAAGAAAACTACCTCTTGGCTCACCTCTTTGGTTGGGATTGCTTCTAACCATCTAGTGAAGTAGTCCATAGTAGTCAAGATATATTTGTGGTCGACAGAAGAATTTGGATTGATGATCCCGATGAAGTCCAAACCCCACTGCTGGAATGGAGTCTCCACCCGAATGGGGTGGAGAGGAAGCGATGCATTCCTAACCCTTCCTGAGTAACGTTGGAAACTATCACAACACTGGCTGGTTTTGAAGGTATCCAAAAAGAGAGTAGGCCAATAGTAACCTACTTTGATGATTTTTAACGCCATTGGTCTACTAGAAAAATGCCCTCCTAAAACACCAGAGTGAAACTCCTCCAAGATTTTAGCCTTTTTGGATTCCTTAATGCATCTTAAAAGGATCTCATCAATATTTTGATAAAAAAGGCCATTGGGCATCGGGACGTACCTGTTAGCTTGTAGACGAAATCTTCTTCTTTGTGAAGCATCGAGGTGTGAGGGGCATCGGCTTGTATCAAAATATCTGACTAGATATTCTATCCAATATGATTCACTAGTGGGTGGGATAGCCAAGTTGCTTTCAAAATTTAGGCTATCTGAGTCTGGAATCATAGCTTCGGCCGCAACATTTTTAGCTAACTCTTGGTAGAGCGCTCTGCCTCGAACCAACTTGGTAGGGTGTATCTCAATATCAAACTCTTGGATTTTGGTAACCCAACCTGCCCTTCTGTTTCCTAACTCACCTTGGATGATGAAGCTCCGGACGTCAGGGTGAATGACATATACGATGGTTTTGCTCTGAGACACGAAGTGTCTAAAATTTTGGAGGGATCTCATCACTGCATGAACCTGTCGTTCGATGAAATTGAACTTCTCCTCATGAGGCTAAATGATCTAGCTGAGAAACACAATCGGACGTTCGTCTCCATCTTTACCCTTCTGGGTTAGTACCACGACATAACTCTCAGGCTCTCCGACCGCGTATAAGATGAAATCTCGTGAGTAGTCGGGGTTGATAAGGATGGGAGCTTGAGCAATCCGCTCTTTAATCTCTTGAAAATCTTACCTCCTCTCATCAATCCACTTGAATTCGGTGCCCTTTTTCAAGAGTTGAGCCATTGGTTTTATCACCTAGGCAAAATCGGCTATAAACTTCTTGATGAAGTTTATCTGTCCAAAAAAGGACTGCAAGGCCTTTTTATTTGTGGGAGGTGAAAGTCAGAGAAGCGCTTCTGCTCGAGCTGGATCGATTGTTAATCCCTTTTTAGAGATAATATGCCCGAGCAACTTTCCTTCTTTCACTGCAAAGATTGACTTTTTGGGGTTGATGGAGACCCCGAACTCCCGATATTTTTCAAAAACTTGTCGTAAGTGTGAGCCATGTTCTTCCCTTTTATGAGAGAAGACCGTCATGTCATCTAAATAAATTATGATGACATGATTGAGTAATTCACCAAAAGCGAGGTCCATTGCCCTTTGAAAGGTAGCTCCGACATTTGAAAGGTCGAAAGGCATCCGTTGATAGGTGAAAGTGCCCCACTTGGTCGTGAATGCGGTCTTGTGTTGATCTTCATATTTAACCCATATCTGGTTATAGCCTGAGAACCCATCCAGTAAGGAGAACCTTTGTGCCCCTACCACTACATGAAGGATTTGATCAATCTGAGGTAGTGGGTAGTGATATTTGAGCGACACTTGATTCAGATTTTGGAAGTCTATACACAACCGAATATCACCATTCTTCTTCTGCATTGGAACCAGGTTAGCCACCCAAGAAGAATGCTTAATCGGATATATGATCTTAGCTTCGAGCATCTTCAATAACTCAGTCCTCATAAGAGTTTTGACCTTTGGATTTACAGGTCGTTGCTTCTGTCTGAAGGGTCTGACACCCTCTTCTAACTCGATGGTATGCTGGATGACATTCTTGTCGTACCCCTTTAAGTCTTGATAACACCAGGCGATAATGTTGGGGTATTATTTACATAGAACTCGGATCTGTTGGAGTTATTCGGTGGTGCATTCGGTCCCTACCATGATGACTTTCCCTGATTCTAACTCCAAGTTGATGAACTCCTTCTGGTCGATCTTGATCTTATGGCCGATAGGCCTATCATTTCTATCAAAGAGACTTTCCAGTGTGATCAGGCCTTTCGGGATATGATTGTTTTTCAACTGAATCAAACCTTCATGGTCTTCTTCATTTAGAGTCCCGCCCTTCGATGGTTGATGCTTCATTGACCAAGAAGTTAATAAGTTGTTCATCATTATCAAACACTTGCCAATGCAACTTTTTATCGGGAATGGAAGGTCGGTAAATTGATCTTACCATCTTTGGTTTGTGCATCATGCCATCGACTGGTGAAAATCGGGTGCCAATGGAAGCTAGGACGTCAGCTAGCTTATTTTTTTCCCTTGAAATGGACTTGACATTTAGCGCATCGAAGGTATCAAACAAATCCCACACTTTGTTGTGATACACCTTCAGGTAGTGTTGCTTGCTGACACACTTGCTGGTAACTTGATTACATATTAGCTCAGAGTCTCCAAAAATCTGTAGTTGCTTGATGCCTAGCTTCTCAGCTTTCTTGAGTCCGAGGCACAAAGCCTCATACTCAGCCGCATTATTCGTACAACTCCAAGCTAGTCTGTATGAGTAAGTCTTTTGTTCGCCAGTTGGGGAGATGAGAGCAATTCCTATGCCAGCTCCATTTTTACATCGTGCACCATCAAAGTACAACTTCCAAAGCTGGTCTGAGGTTGAGGGCATTGTTGGGTGAGCTTGATTTTCTTTTTTAGGCTTAGTGAGTGTGTAGCATCCTAAGTCTGTACCATTGACTGCATTGAAATCAGTTAGGGAGAAGTCATCCTCCAGTTGGAGTTCAACTAGAGCTTCCTCCATCAAGTTGATTTGTATTTCCTCTGCCATCAAGTTGATAGAGACTGAGCCTTTTTCTTCATCTTCAAGCTTCTCAACGTGAAAACCAGTAGGTTTCTCATTGAAGAGCTTGAATCTTCTTCCTTTGAAGGGGATCTCCAGGTGGGTGTAGTCAAGGGAGAGGTAGCCTCCCATCTTCACCGTGAATTCTCGTGAGAGGCACATACTAAAATATGGCTCCAGATCGACCACCACGATCTCCTGTATGACAGTGACTTGTGGTATTTTATGGAGTTGGATGGGCACATCTTTGATCACTCCCACTGTCTTTACTGGAGTTCTGTCTAACTGCAGCACCCGAGGATTGTTGTGGGTGTATTCCATACCCATGATTTCACATACTGCTTTAGGCATGATTGTTGTAGCGATGCCTGAATCGATCATGCAGTTATGCACGACCCATCCCTCCATTCGAAGGGATAGGTAAAATGGTGGGGGCCTATTTTTACCTGTGGCCAAAGTTGTTAATGGCTAAGAATACACAGTCTGAGTTGGCCCGCTTTCCTTGTCCTGTGTGAATTTGAGAGATTCTTGTAATAGATCAACTTGACCTGGAAGCTGAAGGGCATCATATAGGCTTACCTTAGTGGGGGCCTTTTTCATTTCTTTGACTATGTTGTATGTTGAAGTGGTGGGCTCCACTGTTCCCTTTGTAGGTTCGTAGATCTTTCGATATTGTTGCATCGCATCCACCCATTGTCGTTTAGTGAGTGAGGGGTATCAGAGCTTTTCTCTTGCCTATTCCCATGTTTCTGCTGGCGGCTGAAGAGTTGTAGCTTTAGGCTGTGAGATCCTTTCTCTAACACATGGTTGAAGGTGGTCCTTCAATCGATCAGACTAGTGAGCAGTTGCCATTGGATTGGGAGCTTTTGCCTGTGGCTGAGCTCCAGTCCATGATTTAGTTGTGGGTTTAGGTGTCGGAGGCACTTTCAATGGATCCATATGAATTGGATCTACCTCGATAGGTTTCTTTCCTGACCTGGTAAGAATGAAAATTTTCTCAGCTGATGATGTCATGAGATTTTGATCAGCTTCCTTGATCATATTAACTTGCTCATAGGGTCCTCCAGCCAGTGTCTGCACATAATTTAGATGTACCATACAATATTCTTCATTGTGTGGGTCATTGCATGTGGTACACCAATAGAAGGAATCAGAGGTACCAACCTCTTCGGTGTTCATCACTGCTGAATTTTGCTCATGTTGCCTTTGAGTGCCAGTGGTTGCTTGCTCTTTGGTGATCGAGGGAGGAGGGAATCTCCTCTGGTGAAATCCTTGATCATCTTATCTTTTCCTTATGGCGCTCATTTGGTTTGCCACCGTCTTCATGTAAGCCTTAACTTTCGATAGCTCTTTAGCTTGAGCTTCGATTACAGCCGCTTGGTTAGCAGCTACTTGACTTGGAGGTAATGGGGCCAACATTGGTGGCATTGGCAAGGCTAGGTATTGCGTTGGAGCGGGTAACTAGGGAACAATGGGTGCTTGGTATTGAGACATAGGTCGATACTGGGAATGTGGATTCCAAGATTGGCTAAGGTGCATTTGGGACACAGGAGGAGCGGATGCGCTTGGATACATATTTTGAGGGAAATCTAGATAAATCAGGGTCATTGCCTTGGGAGGTAGCTTCTCGATAGATATTAGGTTAGCCTCGGCTTTTTGAGCCTGCTCGTAGAGAGTGGGGAATGTATTGATATTAGCATGATGGATTTTAATGCTTATATATGAGTGGAAAGCTCTTAGATAATAAAATACAGCCTGCTCAGGTGTGGGTCGGAGACCATCTGTGACTCTTTGCCAGGTTCTTGCGAATCTAACGTTAAAGTCTGTTATTTCTTCCTGAGGATGCCTTTGAATAGTAGTAAACTGGTGTAACAGAGAGAAGGGGTCTACTTGTTCATTGAAACCCCTTATCAACTACCCAACCAACTGATCCCATGTAGTAATGGTGTCGAGTAGGAGTGACCGGTACCAATAAAGAAGCTTACCTCTTAGTGAAAGAACCAACAACTTCACCATGACGTCTTCATTGGTGATTTGATGAATGGTCGCTAATCCTACGACATCTTGTATGTGCTCCTGTACCGTATTTCCCATGCCATCGTAAGTAGGTAGAGCTTTCAAAGTTACGGGCGAGACCATGTGTTGAGCCTGTAAAGCAAGCGGTCCCGTATGGTTCCAAGCTGTGAACTTCCTAGGTAGATCTGGTTGGGCCATATGGGGAGGTGGATTGGTGAGGAGCGATGGAGTTGGTAGAACTTGTTGGGTCAAAATAGTCGAAACACTCAGAGCACCTAGTTGAACGTCTGGTGGAGCCAGAGTATACTGATGATCCAAAGAATTCGGTGGATTTGGAGGCAAGCTGGTGGTTGTGCTATCGGGAGTTGGATTCTATGAATCTTGAACAACTTCTTGTGATGATGTCCCGACAAGAGGAATATTTGACCCGACCACCCTAGGATGTTCTCCTAAAGCGTCGATGTCGAGCTCATAGAATTTGGGTTCTTCTTTTGTATTTCTAGCCCTCCACCTTGTACGCATGAAGGCGAGAGCTTTTACACTGGTCTACGAGATTTGGAGCTATCTCGGGTTTAGTAGAGTCACCAGATGTTCAGATTGAACAATACTAAGATGAACATCACTTCTTAATACTGATAAAACGTGGAACGTTTGAGTCCCACCGGGCATGCCAGAAACTATTGGCAATCAAACCGGCCTAGATACAGGTTTTCTAAGTCTGCAATGCCCTAGGCCCACTGCCAAGCATTGAATGCCCGAAGGAAAGGGATGTCCTCCGTGGAAATATCCAGTAGGGTTGGTTCCAAAAATTAAATGGGTGATTGGAGACAAGGGATAGAAAGATACCGAAAGAGATGGGAAATTGTGGAAAGGAAGGGGAGATGGTCGAAGGCCGGCAATTTGGGATGATGTACCAAGAACATGATAGACAACTTATCTACTTTTACCAACAACAATAAAAACAATGACTTATAACAGAAAGTAGTATAAAATCCTCAGAACCTATGTAAACTCCAGGAAGGATTCCAGGGACCAGTATTCTATCAACAACAAAATCCAGAGAACATAATTAAACTGAAGAACAGAAACACTAGTTTAATAGAAATCATAGAGTAGAAATATTACACAGATATTGGGGACTTAAACCGTAGCCAGAAGCCTTTATTTTGAGGGTAGGTTTTAAGTATACAACTACTTCAAAAAGTAAAAATGGGGACTTTGGGTTAAGGGTAAGGAATGTATAGAAAGGGATGAAATGACTAAAAGGAATGGGAAATGGCTACAAGCCGAAAGTGTGGGGTGATGGACCGGAAGCACGATAGGCAACTTATATATTTGAACCAACAACAATCAAAACAATAAACCTTTAATAGAAACTAGTATGAAAAACCTCTTAACTATGCAAACTCCAACAAGTATTCCAGGGGCAAGCCCTCTACCGATAGTGAAATCCATAAAATAGAATTAAAATGACCATAAAGAAACTAACTTAATAGAAATAATAGAGTAGAAGTCATACACATATTAGAAGTCTCAACACCAGAGCCAGAAGCTTTTATTTTGACAACGGGATCCAAAGTACATAACTGCTTTTCTAGCAGAAGTTATCCATCCATTTACAGAGAAAAGGGGGGGTTTATATAGGAGAAAAACTACCGCTCGATGAATTGGTATTCAACCACTTTCATGACGGGCTGATTCAAATTCGATGACAACCAGAAACTGTCTACCTTATCCCAATTTTTCATTCAAAAGTGGAAGGTTTCGACGAAGACTTGGAACAATCAGGCCAAAATTATGGGTAACTTGATATTGAAGTTAGAAGTTTTTGATGACGATCATCAATCAGACGGTCTCAAAAATAGTTTCATGGTGGTGAAATAGGAAATGCGTTGTGGACCTCTCCTTTTGTTCATTAGCTCCTTTTAACAATATCCCCCTGGCTATTTTTAGGAAAGCGCTCCCTTGTGGAGTGCTTTTGAGGAAAGTGCTCCCTTGTGGAGCGCTTCTTAGCAAAGCGCTCCCAAGTGGAGCGCTTTTGAGGAAAGCGCTCCCTTGTGGAGCGCTTCTTAGAAAAGTGCTCCCAAGTGGAGCGCTTTTGAGGAAAGCGCTCCCTTGTGGAGCGCTTTTGAGGAAAGTGCTCCCTTGTGGAGCGCTTCTTAGCAAAGCGCTCCCAAGTGGAGCGCTTTCTGCTTTAAGCAATAGACTTGGAAAATTCTTTAGAGGCTTCCCTTTTGAATAAGCTTAAATTCTATCTGCACTTAGCAACTTTATCTACTTTGCTTCCTTAATCCTTCGATCATCTTGCAAATAATCCTCTAGCTAAGCAAGGAATAGAACCAAAAACTGAAGAGCTGGAGATGAAAATTTATCATTTGATTGTCCATGCTAAAATATATACAATTTTGCATGCAACATACCAATTTTAAAAACAAACTTTAGAAGAATAGGATAAAGAAAAGAAAAATGTAGAAAATCTTAAGAAGGAGCAGACCCACATGAGGGAAAGCTTTAGAATTGCAATGCCTTTGACCATTTTTCGTAAAAAAGGAATTTTACAATGAGCGCTTTCAAAAACAAAATTAACTATGCATATTTTTTACAAGGTGTGTCAAGATTGACAACACTACCATATAAAATAAAAATGTAAAATTACATGAAAGAGAAACACACGGTTAGGGTTAGGATTGGAATCATACAATCGTACAATAAAAACTACACCAATTAAGAAATGATCATACAAGTGAGTGGTTACCAAGCTATTGTAAGGTTTCCTACATCGTACAATTTCCTATATTGAATAGTTTCCTATATTGAACGGTTGGCTAGGTTGTAAAATTACTAACTAGATTGTACGATTATTGCATGGATTGTATGGTTGTTGCTTGGTTTGGATGATTATTGCCTAGATTGTACTATTTTCAAGCTATTATATGATTGTTGAGTTGAATAGTTGGTAAATCTATTGTATGGTTACTAAAATGAATGATTTGCTAAATTCAATGATTGCTCATTTGATTGAAAAATTATAGGTTTGAATGACCAAAAAATTCGGAAAGGAACATCATATAATGAACGATTGTTAATTACCATATTGTTGAGTAAGAAAATATTAGTTTTATTTGAGTCTTCTTGGGAGGTGTTGTATTGGTTACTATATCATTTGGTATTATATCTATAAGATCTTTGAGGAGCGAGGAGTGATACGTGCCTAAGGAGAGATGGTATAATGATGAAGAGGGAGACCACAAGGGCCTCAAGCTATGTATGTGGTAGAGATGACAAGAGAAATCATTAATTTGTTGGACATACTAGAAACTGCCTAGAGGAGGGGCATCCAAGTCAAATATGTAAGTGAGAATGAAGAAGAGGGAGAAAACCAAGTGGAAGATTTCAATGAAGAAGAAGAAAATGACCTAGAGGAAAGGTTACTCTAGGAAATTTCTAATATGGGTAGGAAGAAAAGGTTAAAAACACCATCATATGATGGAATTTTAAACCCTAAAAATCTCATCGATTGGATTGCATAGATGGAAAAGTATGATTTCGAATTAGTTGTAGACCCCAAGAGAGTGAAATTTGTTTGTACAAAGTTAAAATAGTATGCATCTTTCTCATGGGAATTTTTTTGTATGAAGATAAAATTAGGACATGGAAGAAAATGATCACCCAATTGGACCTTCTTAGGAAGTCGTAAAATTTAAGATAAAAAGGAATGACTATGAAAGATTACACAGGAATTTTATCGGCTCACAATTTGGATTGACCATGTGGAATACACCGAGAAGAATATTTTGAAGTATACCAATGGACTATGGTTATCCATCCAAGTTGAATTAAACATGATAAGGTTAAGGAAGGTAGAATAATCCTATCAATATACCTTGAAAACTAAAGAGAATTTGATGCAAAGATTTTAAAATAATCAAAGAGGAAGAGGATAGTCCTCACGAGGACAAGGATAAGCAAGTAGTGGAAGAGGACAAAAAAAACATGAATAATAAGCTAATACTTCTCAAAATGAATTTAGCTAGAATGCTATAGGAGGGGACAAATTTTCAAAAGGAAGATACAGCTTTTGTAGAGGAAAGGATAGAGGATTCTCTTTAAGGTGTTATAGATATGGAGAGGATGGTCATCAGGAATTTGAATGTCTGAGTGCACAAAAAAGTGGTAGTAGGTAAAAGGAAATCAAGAACCATATTGTGGTAGTATATGAGAAAAGTGTTGCTTTCTTGAGAAACATGGAGGAGTCAAAACACGTAGAATCTTTCATGATGAATAGAGTTATTCTAAAATCAGAAAAAAAGAATGTGAATTCACTCAAAGGAAAATTCCTTTTAGAACAATATGTAAATCAGGGGGTAAATGTTGAAAGGTTATTGTAGATGGTGGAAGTACAAATAATCTCATATCCAATGAAATGGTATAGAAACTAGGTTTGAGTTGGATAGAGAATCCCAATCCATACAAAGTCTCTTGGTTGAAAAAGGGAAACCAAATTTTAGTCTGTGAACAATGTCATGTGAAATTCCAAATTGGATCTTACATGGACGAGGTCTTGTGTGATGTTATACCTATGGATGCTTACCATGTTTTTTTGGGAAGACCTTGGAAATTTGATAAAAATATTGTACATGATGGTATGGAAAAAAGCTACACAATTATGAAGTATGGTAAAAAGTATGTGTTGAAGGCATTGAAGGATAAGGACAAAAGAGAGGAAATTTTTTGAAAGTAATTTTTAAAATAAATGACAAGGAAAAATGTTTGTTTTTATTGATTTCCAAAACCACAAATGATGAGATAATAAACTAAAGGGATGAGGTTCTAGATGAAGTCAAAGAGTTATTAGAAGAATGCAAAAATTTTGTTAGAAGAATTGTTGGATGGATTACCACCAATAATGAGTATTAGCCATCACATTGATTTGATCCTAGGATCAAGTTTACCCAATAAGGTAGAATATTAAATGACACAAATGGAGAATGAAGAAATAAATACATAAGTCCAAGCACTTTTAGACAAGGGGTTGATGAGGGAGAGTTTCAGCCTGTGTGCAATATCAATTGTATTTACACTAAAGAAAGGTGGATAATGGTGAATGCATACTAATTCAAGGACTATCAATAAGATAACCATAAAGTATATATTTACATTACCATACATGGATTATTTTATGGACTAATTGAGTGGAGAAAAGTACTTCATAAAGATAGATTTGAAGAGTCATTATCATCAAATCCATATTAAGGAAGGGTATAAGTGGAAAACCGTATTCAAGACAAAGGACAGATCATATGAGTGGCTAGTTATACCATTCATATTGATAAATACACCTAGTACCTTTATGTAGTTAATGAATGAAGTGCTTAAGCCATTTTTTGGCAAGTTTGTGATTGTCTATTTAGATGATATTTTTATATTCAGTAAGATAAAGGAAGAGCATTTGACATATTTGAGACTGGTCTTTTAGATATTGAAGGAAAAAAATTTGTTTGTGAACTTAAAGAATTGTAGCTTCATGGAAGAATAATTGGTGTACTTGGGTCTTGTGA
Organism: Wollemia nobilis; assembly: GCA_028583015.1. Taxonomy (NCBI): domain Eukaryota; kingdom Viridiplantae; phylum Streptophyta; class Pinopsida; order Araucariales; family Araucariaceae; genus Wollemia; species Wollemia nobilis. The sequence continues at coordinate 4,124,763 of JAQPPZ010017106.1, forward strand.
TTTAACTAGAAGGACTGCAAATGGATCTCGAGAAGGTTAGGGCCATTGTGAATTGACCATAACCAAGAATTAAGTTTTAGGTAAGGAGTTTTCATGGTCTGGAAAGTCTCTATAAGAAGTTTATCAAGAACTTCAGTGGGCTTTGTACATTTATTATAAATACCCTAAAAGGAGGAAGGTATGAATTTAAGTGGACAAGTGCAATAGAAAGAATTTTTCAATTCTTGAAGGAAAATATAACAAAGCAACCAGTTCTAGCCTTGTCAAATTTCAATAAGGTATTTTAGGTGGATTCTGATGCATGTGGGATAGTAATAGGAGTTCTAAGCCAAGAAGGTAAGCCCATTGCATATATTAATGAGAATCTAAATGAATAAAAGAGGAAATACTCAATATTTTACAAAGAGTTTTATGTTGTCATTCAAGCCCTAAAAAAGTTGAGGTACTATTTCCTAACAAAATAGTTTGTCATGTTCACAGATAATCATGCTTTATAGTTTATTAATAATAAAAGTAAGTTAAATCAAAGGTATATGAAGTGGTTAGAATTACTACAAGGATATTCATTTGTCTTAAAGCATAGAAGTGGAAAATAAAATCAAGTAGTTGATGCCTTAAGAAGGCAAAAGTTGTCGATAAAAATGATGAGGGTAGAAGTTGTTGGTTTTGATGTCTTGAAGGAAATTTATACAGATGATGAAGAATTTATGGAAGCTTGGATAGTATGTAGGTATCATATTTTATGAGATAGGACTCCATGGGTTGAATATTTCATCCAAGATGGGATGTTATTCAAGGGGCATAGACTATGCATATCACAAAGCTTACTGAGAAGAAATTTGATAGGGAAAAGACATAGTGGATGACATGGAGGACATTTTAGGATGGATAAAACCTTGAGACAACTTGCAGAAGGTTACTATTGGCCTAGAATGAATATGAATGTAAGAAAATTCATGTAAAGTTGTCAAGTATGCCAACATGCAAAAGGAAAGAGTCAAAATACCATATTATATCAGCCATTACCAATTCCAGAGAGACCGTGGGAGGATATAAACATGGATTTTATTCTTGGATTTTCAAGGACACTAAAGAGGAATGAATCTATTTTTTTGTATTTGATAGATTCTTGATGATGGTAGATTTATTACCTTGTAATAAAATGCATGATGCGATTAATATTACTACTTTATTCTTTATAAAAGTAGTGTGATTACATGGGTTGCCAAAGAGTATTGTTTCAAATAGAGATAGAAAATTTGTGGGCCATTTTTGGAGAACATTTTGGGAGAAATTTGGTACTAAGTTGGCATTCAGTTCAACTTATCATCCACAAACCAATAGAAAAATTGAGATTTTGAATAGGAGTCTTGGAAATTTTCTAAGATGCTTGGTCAAAAAGAATATGAAGCTTTGGGATACTATTTTGGCACAAGTAGAGTTTGCATACAATAAATCGTTGAATTGAAGCATAGGTAAAAGTCCATTTTATATTCTATATGAAGTATGTCCATGAGGAGTAGATGAGTTATGAAAGACAATTGTTTTGCAAAGGCCAAGTGCTATTATGGAGAATTTTACTAACTATATTCATGAATTACATCAAGAGGTGTAAATTAATTTGGAAAAGAGTGCCATAAAATATAAACAACATGTTGATCACAAGAGAAATATTATTAGAATTTTAGGTTGAAGATTTGGTTCTATCATATTTTCAAAAGGAGTTATTACCAAAAAGTACTTACAACAAATTAAACTGGAATAAGATTGCACCCTTTAAATTCTTGAGAGAGTTTATCACCAATGATTATGAAATAGAAATACCTGAAGGAGTGCATATATCACCCATATTCAATATAGAAGATATTTATCCTTACCATTATGGATCAACTTCTGAGAAAGAGGATGCAATTTCAAAATTTTCCAGTATTGATTGGGTACAACTATCAGAAAAGGAACACGATGAAATTGATATGATCATAGATCCCAAGGTTTCCAAAAACACAAGAGATAAGTATTATCATGAATACTTAGTGAAATGGAAGAATCAAGTAATTAAGGACACCACATGGATGAATGCATCTCAGATTACCAAATATGAAGTTCAAATTTAAGATTGGTTGAATGTTCATGAACTATTTTTTCTACCCAATTAGTATGATGCAGGAGCATCCTCACAACATTCAAAATTTCAACAGTTGTAGAAGTGAAAAACCAATAGTTCACCTCTTATGCAACTACTTTTTGAAATTATAAATTGTATATTTTTTGTCTAAGAGGAGGTTGATGAAGAGAGAAAATGGAGGTATAAACTTAACTTTGTAACTCCAATAAAATAAATAAACATTAATTTATCATTTAACCATTATGAAACTTATTGTTGTAACTTGCATATTTGGTATTGCATGTGTTTTATTGCTTCTATTTGTGTAGGTTCCTCAAAATCATTCAGTTTATTACAGTCCGAAAAAGAACTATGGTGTTGGAATTAGAGTGTCAGAAGCCATTCAAATGAGAGGAATTCTATAGGGTTATGCATAAGGGGTTGGACCCAAAATGTACTTGTAAAAAATGGTGAATCCTAATTGAAATCAATGAAAATCCTAAGCAAACCAAATCAACATCTTCACACCAAAATTTGGGGGAATTTGAAGCTGTAAGAAGTAAGGTCATATTTGGGGTAAATTTTGACCTACTAAATCACCTTATAACTTCATAAAAACACCACCATTAGATCAGGATCTAAAAGGGCTTTCCAAATAGTATAAATGTGCCTACATTTGGATATATATTGTGGCAAATTGACCCTAAGAAAAAATTGGTCCTGAAAATTTTAGGTGAATGGGCTGACATTGAGGGTCCTCATATTCACCAATTTCCAATTTTGGAAATCCTAATATTCATCCAATTTGTGAATATTCATCACTATGGATAACCCTGGAGGAGTATGAATTACAATGAAAAAAATATCAATAATAAAGGATAACAGAGCCATTGAAATGCATTCCCATGGGCAAGGACATCATTCAAAATACCAAAAGTGATTACGAAATTGAGAATTTACTTTCAAACCATAGTGTGAGATATTTATAATGTGAGGGGGAGTTGATGTTTATTTTGGATCTAGACTGGTAATGAAGGAGATTAGATTGAATAAGCTACAAAATAATTATTTATCTCACAATTGAAATACCTAAGGTTCTATTTCATTTGGCATTATGTGCATGAAGTAAACTATATATTTATGGGCAACTGGGAGCTATATTGAATGGACAACAAAAAAGGAAATATTACCTCTAAATGGTGTAAATGAGTGGAGTGAAAGCAACATAAAATATTAATTTGAAGTGTAGAAAAATATACCATACAAAATAAAACCATAAAACTACATGAAAGAGAAACATGTAGTTAGGGTTAGGGTTGGAATCATACAATCATACGATAAAAACTACTCCAATTACGAAATAATGGTATAAGTGAATGGTTACCAAGCTATTGTATGTTTTCCTAGATTGTATGGTTACCTAGATTGAACATTTGTTTGTATCGTATGGTTTCCTAGATTGAACAGTTTCCTAGATTGTATGGCTTCCTATATTGAAGGGTTGCCTAGGTTATACAATTATTGCTTGGATTATACGATTGTTGTCTATATTGTATAGTTGTTGCTTGGGTTGTAATATAGTTACTTGGATTGCATGTTTGTCAAGCTATTGTATGATTATTGAGTTGAATAGTTGCGAAATATATTGTATGGTTACTAAAATGAGTGATTTTTTGAATTGAATGATTTCCCATTTGATTGTACGATTGTGGGTTTGAATGACTAGCAATTTTGGAAAGGAACATCATATAATGAATGGTTACTAATTACTAGATTATTGAATAAGAAAATATTAGTTTGATTTAAGTATTTGTGGAAGGTGATGTGTTGGTTACTACATCAAATAGACATGTTTCTTTTGATGATAGACCTTTGGCTTAAGCAATTAAAGTTTATCCAAAAAAATACTCAAGTTGAGCATTTGTAGGTTTGTAGACCTATGCAATATGAATAAATTTTTAGAATATATTTCAATATTTCTTTCATTAGTTAATTCAATCCTAACGATCTTATATTTTTAGAATTGATTAATTTAGGCTAGTTGTTATTTTGTTACAATTGCGACTATATTGGTCTCGGGTGGTTACACAACCTTCGGACTAATCCTGGCCCTAATGTATTATTTATACTTCATCAAATAATTGAAGTAATCTCACATGGTATCAAAGTCTGACCTCCTTCACTCTCATTTATCTAGAAGTAATCTCGTAGTAGCGAAGCTCTAGATGAGCAAAGATTTTTAAATCTCGATTGGAGTTAGAGAATTTTTTTAAATAGAGTTAGAGAATTTTTTTTAATCAATTTTGATTGGATTTCTTGAAAAATTATTTTTTAGATCGAAAGAAGTGATCGACGAACAACTAAAGGAGCGATCGACCATACGGTCGACATAGCAAAGGAGCATCGACCATACGGTCGAAAGAACAAAGGAGCAATCGACCATACGGTCGAAAGGGGCTAAGCGTGGCGACCAACACGTCATGGGAGCCAACACCGAGGCTTACCCATGACCCTCTCAGGAGAGAGCCTCTCCCCGAGAGGCTATACTCCTTTGTGGAGTAAAGGTTTTTTTAAAACCTTATACGCCTCACTATCCCATCAATGTGGGATAAACATTTTATCTACCTCAATGTTGAAGAAATCATTCGCGCCTGTCACCTACAACTCTTCGCGTCATCGACATTAAAACTGTGATACAGTTGGTATTTTTCCTTATCACTGTGTTCAGTGCTTTTCAATTCTACAAGATTTTATGGAATAAGGAAGCCAATCGAAGTAGATTGGCTAGATTAAAATTTGATTTTATCCTTTAAAAATCTTCCAGAGCTAATTTTTTCATCACACAGGGCGTCAATGGCCGATCAGTTTTCAGGTGTTTCTGCTTCGTTCTTGAAGTTTTAAGGCAAAAATTTGGTTGTATTTAATTGTAGAGGAGAAAATGATCTGAAAGGATCCTTGTAGAGAGATTTTGGTGGCAGTTTTGGTTGTCTATGATCCAGCCACCCCGTCGCCACCCATGCACTACCCATGCTTCACCCGAGCAGCGTCGCCCATGTTTCTCCTGAGCGGTGGCTGTGGAGGGAGCACCGTTGTGAGGGAATTTTGGCTTGTGGAGGCTCTTGAAATAAGAGCAGAGCCTGATCTATTATAGATCATCCCACTGGCTCACCTGGAGGTGAGTCGAGTGGTTAAGGCTCTAGGAGCTTGAGGTCATAGGTTCGAATCCCGTCGACCCTCCAAAGCAAAGGTAAAATGTTTTTTTAAGTTATTTTTTAATATTTTTTTCTAAAGTTAAAAATTAATATTTTATATTATTTCTTTTATAGTTTAAAATTATTTTTTTAATAAGATAATTTTTACTATATGGGATAATAATTTTTTTAAACTTTAGATATATAAAAAATGTTTAAAAATGCTTTATAAGAAGAAGTTTTAAAAGGGGGTTATTTTTTTTCTAAAAATAAAGATGGGAAAGAGAGTAATTTTTTGAGAAAAATAAAATTTTGGCATTATTATAAAGGAGAATTTTCGGCTGCACCCGACACATAGTGGTTTATTTCTATGGGCACTTTTATGTTGTATGTTGCATTTTTATTTTCTTTGCACTACATCATTAAAATTTAAAATCAAATTCACTCCCTAAGTCCCCAGAATAATTAAAACCCATCTGTGCAATTTATTGCACTGCAGCGTTCGGTATTTGTGATACCTCTAGCCAACACTTACAGGTAAAGCTATCATGATTGCACTACTATATCTTCTACCTAATATAGCTACCAAAAATGACGTCTGAACATGTTCTCTATTAATCGTCGGGGAGAGATAAGTTTGCCATTTTCCTATTTTTTTACTCCATCCACTACCCTAATCACTCTCATGTTTAGGCTTAAATCTAGACGAAAGTTTGGATATCCAAAGTGTATAGGGGAAGTTACACTCCACGCATGCAGATTGAAGGCTTTCTAAGGTCGATGCCATCAACGAGGTGATTCCCTTTCAGTATCGCCTAAGTACCATGTATCATATAATCATTAAAATTACCTACAATCTCCCTCACGTAAGGGCGGGTAATTTTTCTAGTTTTTCAAAATACCTATAGTCTTCCTCGTGTAAGAGTGGGTATTTTGTATGGTATAACGGCCTAGAATTAAGCTATATCGAAAGGGGGGACCATTTGGTGTTATAAGGAACCTTCACAATGTCTGCAAAACTAATGACTGATGCTCATCAATTATTGAAAGGTCCAAACTATACACCATGGAAAAAAAATTAAGGCTATCCTAGAGATGGATGATATTTGGGATGTTGTGTCTGGAACAAAAAAAAGACCTTCATCTATAGTTGGAGCCACAACTCTCACTGCTAGTCAGAAAGACTTTGATAAGATAGATAGTAAAGCAAAAGTGTTCATTTTGCTTGTTATTTTTAATGAATTTCAACCTCATATTGCTGAATGTCAAAATAGTAAAGCGGTATGGGATGCCCTTAAAACTATATATGAAGGAAATAATGATTCCACCATTCTATTTCTTCAGTCTCAATTACATAGTCTAAGCATGAAACAGGGAGAGACAGTTGAAAACTTTCTTTGCAGAGTGTCTGAGTTGAAAGGAAAATTTAATTTCATGGCAATGTCAGATGATGATAAGCTCCTTACCTCAGTGGTAATGAGAGCTCTACCAAATTCTTTTAGAGTGTTTATCACCTCACTTCATGTATCATAGAGACAAGTTACCTTTGTTGATTTGGTAAATTTTCTTCAAGAAGAGGAAGCACGTCAACTACAACGATATGATTCTTCTAACACTACCCTATACACCAAAAAGAAGGGGCAGAACAATAAGAAGGGTAATTTTTAGAAGGAATTTCTCAAAAGGATTCAAAAGGGAAACAAACTCAACAACGTCAACAGAAAAAAAGATATTGCAAGATCTGTGACAAAGAAGATCATGATACAAATAGATGTTGGCATAAGAATAAAAAATAAAAATAGAAAGGCCAGAACAAACCACAAAAGAACAAACAACAACAAGTGAATGTTGTTATTGAGGAATATAACATGGATTCTGAGAGAGCACACAAAGTGCTCATGACTACCATAGGATACAAGCAGATGGATCCTATTTGGTATGTCGATTTTAGATCCAATAAGCACATGACTAGTGACAAATCATGGTATGAGTCTTTTGAGGCCAAATAGGGAAAACCTGTCACTATTTTCGATTATAAAACCTACAAGGTTCAGGGAGAAGGTATAGGTTTTGTTACTATTCCTTATGGCAAGTTCCAGATTGAGAAGGTTCTCTATGTTCCAGGATTGGAAAACAACTTGTTGTCAGTTACACAAATTTTGGACAAGGATATGGTTGTAAAATTTAGGGTTGAGGAGGGCAAGAAGTGTTGTTCTACTACAATGAGAGGTAATAACATTGCAACCGATTCATATAAGCATGGCTTATTTACCCTAGATGTTATCTCTACTCCAGATGTAGCCATGACTGTCTCTAAAAATGAGGCAACTTCCTTATGGCACAAGAGATATGGACATATGAGTTCTGGTTACTTACTTGAGTTAAGTAAGTATGAGCTGGTAAAGGGTCTTCCTTACCTTTCTACCACATTGCTAGTTTGCTCTGAATGCTTGGAAGGAAAGCAACATAGAGTACCATTTGAAAGGAGCTCTACAAGAGCAAAGAAACCTCTGGAGTTGGTTCACACCGATCTGTGCGGTACTTTGACACCCAATATTTGTGGGGGTAAAAGGTATTTTCAGTTATTCATGGATGATTACTCATGAAATATGTGGGTATTCTTTCTTCAACTGAAATCTGAAGCATTTGGCTTCTTTTAGAAATTCTAGAAATTTATTGAAAATGAGTTAGGGACTTCTATAAAGACCCTCTGCTTAGATCAAGGGGGGAGTTCACCTCTAAAGCATTTTTTGCATTCTTGACTAAAAATGGTATCACACGATAGTTGACTACTGCTTATACTCCTCGATAAAATGGAGTTTCTAAAATGAGGAACCGTTCCATCATGGAAATGGTTTGTTGCATACTCACAGGAGCTAGAATTGGGAAATAATATTGGGCAGAAGCTATCACCATATAAATATATCTATTGAATAGTGCACCCACTAAGGCCCTACAAGGAATGACTCCATAGGAAGCATGGAGTTGGCAGGAAATCCTCCATCTCTCATCTACACATTTTTGGTTGTAAAGCATTCATGCACATACCGAAAGAAAAGAGAAAGAAGCTATATGAGAAAACATTAAAGTGCATTCTTCTTGAGTATGATGAGTACTCTAAGGTTTATTGATTTATTTACCCCTTAAACAAGAATATTCACATCAATAGATATGTAGTTTTTGATGAGTATTTCACATCAGAAAACACATAAAATGTATACCTAGACCTTGTGGAAACTAAGGTTGAGAAGTCTCCTTCATCCAAGGTTGAAGGTCCTTCTTCATATTCTTCATCACCATAGAAGAAGAATCCAAAGTGGTATACAAGTACAATTAGAGACTCTAAGCTATCCACTCCATTGAATTTGACATTGGATAGGCCTCGTACTCGTAGCATGGCTCAACAGGAGAAAGTTGCAACAAAGATTACTAGGGTTGATGATTTGTGTCAATATTTTGAGGAACTTTCTATAGATCTAGTGAGAGATACATAAGATATGGATATTGATGATGACAGGGTGTTTATGTCCTCAATAGATGAACTTGAACCTACGTTAGTGCAAGATGCCCTTGGTGAGCCTCAGTGGAAGGTCGCTATGGATGCATAGTACAAGTCTCTGATGAAAAATAAAACTTGGAAGCTTGTGGATTTGCCAAATGGAAAGAAGCCCATAGGCTGCAAATTGGTGTACAAAATTAACTACACAATAGATGTAACAATAGATAAGCATAAGGACCGAGCTGTTGCAAAGGGCTATGCTCAAAGAGAAGGTATTGACTATAAGGAAAATTTTGCACCTACTACTCGGATGACAACCATTCGAGTTATTTGTGCTATGACAGCACAATATGGGTGGAAAGTGCACCAAATGGATTTCAAGAGTTCCTTTCTAAATGGTGATCTCCAATAGGAAGTTTATATGACTCAACCATAAGTATTTGAAGTGGAATTCAAACAGTAGAAATTTTACAAATTGGTAAAATCCTTATATGGTTTGAAACAGGCCCTTCGAGCTTGGTATATAAAAATGAATAATCACCTACTGCAGGATGGATTCAAGATATGTCCATCTAATGCAAACCTCTATTTAAATAAGCAAGACTTTGAAATAGTGTTGCTTGTAGTCTATGTTGATGATCTGCTCATAACAGGGAGTTCAAAAATAATGATCTCTACTGTCAAACAGGATTTGGGAAAATCTTTTGAAATGAAAGATCTCGGACTTCTCCATTACTGTCTTGGTCTAGAAATGAACCAGAAGGAGCACTACATCAAAGTGTCCCAAAAAAATATGCCAAGACACTACTAGAAAAATATCGCATGACTGACTGCAAGCCGATGGCAACACCAATGGAAATAGGACTTCAGTTATCATGATATGACAAATCACCTCAGGTACATGCTACTCTCTATCATCGGTTGATTGGGAGTCTCATTTATCTGACCAACACTAGGATAGATATCATATTTTTTGTCAACTATATTTCAATGTTCATGCAGGAACCAAAGACTACACACTAGAAAAAAGAAAAGTGGGTTCTTCACTATGTCCATGGCACAATAGATTATGACCTAGAATACAAGAAGAACAACAAATTCTTCTTACAAGGATACATAGACTCTGACTATGCCATATCATATGATGATCGTAAATCAACTTCAGGATATTTGTTTCATCTTGGATCTGGTCCTATCTCTTGGCACAACAAGAAGCAACAGGTGGTTTTTATCTCATCAATAGAGGTAGAATTGATAGTATCTCTATGTATTTCAAAATAATGGGGGGATGATAGTATAACTAGTAGTTATATGTTTCCTAAAATATTATAATATTGGGGTATGTTAGAATATATTTCAATATTTCTTTCATTAGTTAATTCAATCCTAACGATCTTATATTGTTAGAATTGATTAATTTAGGCTAGTTGTTATTTTGTTACAACTGCACCTATATTGGTCTTGGGTGGTTCCACAACCTCTGGACTAATCTTGGCCCTAATGTATTATTTATACTTCATCAAATAATTGAATTGTTGTTCCTATTCTCACATGGTATCATATACTTGTAAAATGGAGTTGCTGAAAGGAGGAACCATTCCATCATGGAAATGGTTCGTTGCATACTCACAGGAGCTAGAATTGGGCAACAATATTAGGCAGAAGTTGTCACCATAGTAGTATATTTGTTGAATAGGACACCCACTAAGGCCATACAAGGAATGACTCCATAGGAAGCATGGAGTGGCAGAAAACCCTCCATCTCTCATCTATGCATTTTTTGTTGTAAAGCATTCATGCACATACCAAAAGAAAAGAGAAAGAAGCTAGATGAAAAATCATTGAAGTGCATTCTTCTTGTGTATGATGAGCACTCTAAGGTTTATCGATTGATTTATCTGTTAAACAAGAATATTGACATCAGTAGAGATGTAGTTTTTTACGAGGCTTTCACATCAGAAAACACATCAGATGTATACCTAGACCTTATGGAAACTAAGGTTGAGAAGTCAACTTCATCCAAGGTTGGAGGTCCTTATTCATCTTCTCCATCACCAAAGAAGAAGAATCCAAAATTGTATACAAGTACAATTATAGACTCTAAGCTATCCACTCCATCGGATTTGACATTGGATAGACCTCGTACTCACCGCATGCCTCAATAGGAGAGAGCTATAGTAGAGATTATTGGGGTTGATGATTTGTGTCAATATTTTGAGGAACGTTTTGTAGATCCAGTGAGAGATATAGAAGATATGGATATTGATTATGATAGGGTGTTTATGTCCTCAATAGATGAACTTGAACCTACGTCAGTGCAATATGCCCTTAGTGAGCCTCAATGGAAGGTTTCTATGGATGTAGAGTACAAGCCTCTGATGAAAAATAAAACTTGGAAGCTTGTGGATCTGCCATATGGAAAGAAGCCCATAGGCTGCAAATGGGTGTACAAAATCAAGTACAAGGCATATGGAACAATAGATAAGCATAAGGCCTGACTTGTTGCAAAGGGCTATGCTCAAAGAGAAGGTATTGACTACGAGGAAACTTTTGCACCTACTACTCGGATGACAACCATTTAAGTTATTTGTGCTATGGCAACACAGTATGGGTGGAAAGTGAACCAAATGGATGTCAAGAGTGCCTTTCAAAATGGTGATATCCAAGAGTAAGTTAATATGACTCTAACAAAAGGATTTAAAGTGGAAGATGTTAATATGAGTTATTAGCTATATCTCTATATCACTTGAATCTTAGTATTAGGGATGACGTCAATTTGAATACCTATCATCCAAACCCTTCACACTCATGGAGGGAAAATTGTCCTATGACCATGGTTACAGAAGAAGAACCATTGGTGTACCATCTAGGTCTATCCTTAGAAAGGTCCGAAGTAGAATCAATTACTGAGGAGGAAAATCCAAAATATAATTTTAAATAAGATGATGGAGAATATTTCTCAGATGATGAGGAATGTGAGGATGAAATAGATATGGCTTACCTAGACGCTCGACATCTTCATAATCTTGGGGAAATTATGGACATGGAATAAATTTATCATGTGGTATTCCTAATTCCTCCCATATAAATAAGGTTAGTGAATTTATAAGAGATATATCATATAGATTTTCTTGGTCCTTCCAACTTAAGGCAATTAATTTCCCCATAGGATCCAATTGTTATGTCTGTTTCCAGAGAAGACTCGATAATCCCCATACCACCTAAGCCACATATAGAGTAGGGGGATCAATCCATAAATAGTGAGTTGCACCCACATGGTCCTAGAGATTTCTTTCATTTAGAAATGGGGTTTTACATTTAGAAATGTGAAACCATAAGCTTTCATTTACATTAGTTCTTATAATATCCATTGTTCCATAAATCTTCCCTTTATGAACAAATATTTGATATTCCTTTTTCAAATGTCATTTTATTCTCTTCTAGTAAGTGTGTGAGCCCTTTTTGAGAAATGAGATTTAATATTTTAGGTTTCCATGTTTGATAGTTATGAGGGATGAGTGGATCAATTGTATTCATTTTGCCAAATAAAATTGAATTGAACCAATAATTTCCCATTTAAATTCAAGTTTTTTTTTAAGAGAATACAAGGAGCTTTAAATAAGGAAACAAAATCCTGATAGTAATACCAATCTCCTAAAATTACCCACCCAAAAGTGAGGGAAGCTATACGTAAATTAGGATATTTGATATAATGAATTAGTATTATAAAGTAAGAAATATTGGCCAGGCCTTTATACGTATTATTCTCAATTATCCACCCTTACATGAGGGAAACTATAAGTAATGAGTATAATTGATACTTGGAACATAGGCTTTTGATGTAAGGATAATCAGCCAAACCAATATAGTATATTTCTCAATAACCTGCCCTTACGTGAGGGAAATTATAATTCAGTGAGAAGTCTAATACATGGAACATAGGCTTTAGATTAAAAGGAATAATTTTCCAGGTCTTTATACCCAATAGCTTAATGAAAAACCACCCTTACATTAGGGAAACTATAAGTTTTTATGAGGATAATGGTACTTGGAACATAGACAAAATATAAATATCAATATTTAATTATATTTTAAAAATATTTGTGTGCTTGCTTTTAGTTAGAGAAACTTCGTTAGCAAATATTTAAAAAGTAGAATAAGCTAAAAGAAGTAGAATGAACAACAAGCAAGAAGTGGCAAAAGAATAAGTTGCCACTTTAAAAAATAGAAGGCTACTTGAGAAGATAATGAATATTGACACAAGTAAACCCCCCCTAAAGAAAAAAAAATGAGCCCTAGGTGCAAGAATGAGCACCATTAATGCTCCCTACAAAAAAAACCTTTGTATTTACTTTTGTTACAATGGACTCATTTAATTTTTTGAAGATAGCCTTTGAAAAAAGGCATAAAAAAAGTGAAAAATGAGTCAGAATATTTAAAGTGAAATACAAGATTTTAGGAGAATATTAAAGGTTACAAATTTTTGAAGAGATATAATAATATATCTCTCACTATAGCATGGAGAGCACTTTTTCCTTGTTCTCTTTGAACAACCAATTTTTTTTTTAACTCCCTGAGTGCTCCCCATTTATTTAGCGCCTCTTATCCAATGAATGAGATATGAGATCATCCTTTCAAAGGGTAAGATCAGAGCTGAACCAAAAAACTGAATGAAGTCACCCTTGATTGGTTCTTCTCTCCACCAAATTAAATGGATGATCTCTGAAAAAGACAATACTACACAAAATAGACCATTCTAAAAAAATTGATGTTGAAGCAAAGAAGGCAAATGGGTGTTGCCTTATGTATCTCTTCTCTACCAAATGAAACATTCCCTACACAGACAATAGTTATCAAGCCAAAAAATGAAATGCAAAAATCTACAGAGCTACACCACAAAATAGATTTCAAGGACTTTTGAAAGGTCCCTTTGTTGGCTCCCTACAAATAGAAATGTTAAACAAGCCAAACGTGTCTCCTTCTAACACAATGAAGACAAGGTGATACCTGAAAAAATAATATATTTTTGAAGACCAATTACTGTGATTGATCTAGAAAAGTTATAAGATATCACCAGATGAAGGGTGCGAGCTTTCAATTCTATGTAAAACAAAGAATTTAGAAAAAATATATATTTTTACCTCATATCAGAATGGCTTCGATTTGAGGAAGCAGAGCAGGTGCATTTCAAAGGTAGGACGAAGGATATAAATAAGACTTCATCGATAGGAAAGAGGAGGATGCAAAAATGATTTCAGTGTGGAGTTCTTTTGTTGGCATTGATGAAATTAATGCCAATGAGGTCAGTGCTCTCTAGAGGTGTTCTCCAAAGAACACATAGTTGGGTACCAAGATAAAATAAAAGAGAGGAGTATTGAGAGAGGGTGAGGCACAAATCTTAAATATTACACATCTCCAAGCATTAAGGAGGAGCCCAACTGTCTTCAGGAGCTCTATCTAGATAGGAAGAACCGACACCAAGCTAAGAAAATAGAATCCCAACATTTGTCTCTAAGGTACAACATCAAAGATGATGCATCGCTTAGCAGAAGAAGTTAACTATCATTGAGAACGTCAAGAGTGCTGTCGAGAGAGGAAAATCAGACGTCACTCAAAGAATAGATGAGCTCCAACACATATCAATAATCATGTGAGTAAATATGGGATGAGATAGCATGAATATGGACTACAAAAAAAGTATTGTGAAGCCCTATAATAGGAAAATGGTTGCGCTTTATATTCGTATTTAAAAAAAATGACGAATAACAACTTGATGGAAGAAATGAGGAAAAAATATAAATTATTGACACCTTAAGAAGCCTGAATGCTTCAAAAAATTGTTTTGCATATATTCCAAGTGAGATTTGTTAGCACATTTATAGAAGATATCCTTAAGCTCAATATTAGATGAGATTTACAGAACATTTCCCTCTTGCTTCGAGATCATACAAGTTGAAAAAAATTGCTAAATAATTATTTTTCAACAAAATAAAATGTTTGTTGAAAAAATGTTAAGGATAAAATGGACTTTTTCAAAGCTTCCAAGCAAGATGAGCAAAGTCACAAAAATAATATTAAAAAATAAATGACCCAGATCCTAAAAAAAAGGAGAGCTTCGAAAACTCGAATGATTGCAAAGAACTACCCTAGATATGGTACCATGTTAGAAAACAATATTCTATTAAAATAAAGAAACAGTTTTGCAATACATCATAAGACTGTAGAGAAGCTCAATAGACTGATTGATTTATTCCATAGATCAACTTTGTATAAATAGCAAATTTGATCATTGAGAGTCGTTGGATTACAAAAACTCATCAAATATAATCTAGACTATACTGAGAGTTCACCTGACTCATGGAGGAGTGGAAACTCAAGTATGTCTATCCTAGTATAACTTAAGAGAATAATTACTTATTCTAACATGAATAAATGTTGCAAACATTCCATTTTGTGTTAGGTTGTGCATATGATGTCTATCATGTTGAGGACAATCCTAATTTGGTGGAACCTTTAAACCTAATAGATGAAATTTATTTGATCCCTACACCTCACCAGCTTGAGGAGGGGTCACATATGTCAATAGAGGAAATATTTAAAGTGGATATCAGTGATGATCCCATAAATTCAAATAAGGTCAAATTTGAAGATAGATTATCTCCTGAGGAGCACACCAACCTCATTCCTCTATTTAAATAGAGACCTGATATCTTTGCTGAGACCTATAAGGAAATGCTGAGTTTAGATCCAAAACTAGTTACTCACAACCTTTCGTTGGATACCACTAAGAATTCGGTCAAGAAAAAACTCAGGAAGATGCATCCAACCATCGCCTTGATGGTTAAATATGAAATACAAAAATTGTTGGATGTAGAGTTCATAATTCCCATTGAATATCTAGAATGAGTATCAAACATGGTACCCATAGGAAAACATGATGGAAGAATCCACATATGTATGGATTTTAGAGACCTCAATAAGGTAACACCCAAGGATTTATTTTTGTTGCCTAATATTGATGCTCTTGTAGATGCAATTGCAGGTCACAAAATGCTTTCTCTCATGGATGGATTTTTTGGTTATGACCAGATGTGGATTAAACTAGAAGATCAGCACAAAACTACTTTTACCACTACATGGGAAACATTTTGCTATAAATTTATGCCATTTGGCCTTAAAAATATTGGTTCCACATATCAATGAGCTATGACATATATTTTTCATGACTACATGCATAAAATATTATAATATTACATTGATGACTTACTGTCCAAGTCATTTTTTTGTGAAGAGCACGTTGAGGTTCTAAGGAAAGTCTTCGATCACTGATAGAGAACAATGTTAGGTTGAACCCCAAGAAATATGTCTTTGGCATAACTTTAGGTAAACTCTTGGGATTCATCATTTCTAAATGAGGGATCGAAGTTGACCCAACGAAGGTCAAGGCTATACTAAAAATAATTCCACACACAAACATCAAAGAATTAATAAGGCTACAGGGCAAGGTAGCATCCATAAAGCACTTCATCATGCAGTTATTGGATAAAATTTGATCCATGAATTGACTGCTACACAAGGGGTTCCCATTTAAATGGGATGAGGACTATCAAAAATTATTTACTGAGATCAAACAATACCTGGCATCACCACTAGTACTAGCTCCACCTAGACTAGATATGCCATTTTTATTGTATATATCTACAATAGACTTTCCACTAGTAACCATGCTAGCCAAGAAGAATGTGTAAAATAAAGAGCATGCAATATGTTACAACATTCAAACCCTGGTCAGTTATGAGCTATGATATGCATATGTAGAAAAATTATGCTTAGCAATGGTCTTTGTGATGAAGAAGTTGTACCACTACATGTTGAGTCATACAACATACATAATATCAAAATAAAATACTTTGTAGTATATGATTAGCAAGACATATCAAAATACACATATTGCAAAGTGGATCATGCTATTGATAAAATTCAAACTAGAATTCATAAGTTAAATGTCTATCAAGAGATAATTCATAGAAGATCAACTGGCAGAGACTCCTATTCAGGATCATAAGCCTCTTATCATAGAGATTCTTGATGATGCAGTCTTTGCATTGTCGGAGTCACTTAAACTCAAAGAACTGGATAATAAAAAAGATATATCTTTGTTCTTCAATGGTTCCATGCGTGAGGAATGGGGTGGTGTAGGAATTGTTTTTATCATACCACAAGATGCTCTAATACCCTTGTCATTCAACTCAACTTCCCTTACACCAACAACAACACTGAATACAAGGCCCTAATATTGGGTCTCCAAACAACGCTTTCAAGATCAAGAAGCTAAATATCTTTGGTGACTCCCTTTTCATTTTTAATCAAGTAAATGGGATCTATAAGTGCATATTTCCCATATTGAAATCATACAAAGAACTTATGGATACTTACCTAGCCTAAATGGAGCGGTATGACATCGAGGCAATCTCTTGAGCATCCAATAAATTTGCAGATACTATGACATTGGCTCTTCAATCCCTCAAAATATATCTACTGAATTCACTACCATATAGGTAAAAAATATATCACAATCCGTGATATCGCATGAGGCACAAAAAAATCAAGAATCAGTCCACACAATTCAGATAGAACCAAACCATGAGTGGTTCTATAGAGCTAGAGACTTTCTGAATAAAGTGCCTTGGGGATATTTACTTTTGCAAGGTCCTACAAAGAATGGTACCACTATTATCCAAGGTTTTTTTCCAATATCCATTCATGTAAGTCGACTTGCAGTGGGAACATGTCTTTCAGTAATTTGAAGCTATTGTTTATCAAGATTTATTATTATAATTACACGATTTCCTTAAACTTGGAGTAATCCCCAGGGATTTTCGTATGTCGTAAAAAGAGTATTTAAACAAAAAGTGACTAGATATGTATTGCCAGAAGATATTATGTATCATCATAGCTATGATAGAATTATCCTTCATTGCCTTGAGCCCCAAGAATTAGCTCGGGTGATTTCACAAACTCATGATGGTACATGTAGTGGCTATTTCAGCTTGCATGGCCATTATCAAGTGAATTCTTCGAATGGGTTACTATTGGCCCACTATGGATAAGTATTGCATATTTTATGTCAAGAAGTGTATTTAATGTTAGAATCATGCTAATATTATACACCTACCATTGCATGCCTTATATCCTGTTCAAGCAGCTTCACCATTTTCTCAATGGGGTTTGGATCTAATTGGTAACATATCTGCTCTGTCTTCAATATGACACACATTTATCATAATTACCACTGAGTACTTTATAAAATAGGTGGAGGTAATCCCTTTAACTACAATGATAGGAGCACGTATTGCATAGTTAATACCCCATAATATAATGTCATTTTGGGATCCCATCTAAGATAATATCAAATAATGAAACTTCATTCAACAAAAAAACTGTAAGGGATTTAAAATCCAAGTATAATATTCAACATAATTTTACAACTCCATATTATCCACAAGAAAACGTGCAAGAAAAGGTTTCTATGAAAATAGTTGTAGGAATCTTAAAGAAAAAATTTCAAGAAAACCACAAAGATTGGCATATTCAATTGCCTCTTGCTTTATGGGCTTATAAAACTAGTATACAGATGCCCACTAGGGCAAACCCATTTTCACTAGTATATGGCACTAAGGCTATCATACCATTGGAATTGGAGATTCCAACATTGTTTGTCGCATAGAAATATTTCATCGATGACAACAATGCACAACAATCTCACCTAGATCAATTGATGCTTCTTGATGAATGTTGTGTGAATGCTCTTGAGCATCTCCGAGTTTATCGAGATCACCTAAAATGAGCTTATAATAATAAATTCCACTTCCAAGAATTTAATATTTGGGTATCTTGTTATAAAATAAAACCTATAGAACTCAAACCTACCACTGCATCTGTGAGACAAATTTGAGGCCAATTGGTTAGGTCCATTTATCATATCAAATAAGATAGGACATAGAAATTATCACTTAACATCTCTAGAAGGTGTTGAAGAGCCTAAACCTCTCAAAATTCTTCATATAAATGTATTTCACACATAAAATCAAAATACAAAAATAATTTAAAGCATAAAAATAAAAATAAATAGAAAACCAATAAAATTAAAAAACATTGCAAAACATCAAAAACACAAAAACATTTACATTATGTATTTTTATTTTTCACATGCATTAACTTAACTACGTTGCATTAGGCATGTTCATCCATTGCACTGACATTAGGATAGGTTGGGTTTACAATCTTACAAAAAACACCACATTTGTATGCCAATCATGCATCTATTCATCATCATCATCCATCACCCTTGTGAGTAATTGTGTTTTTCAACACAACTTTTCCTATTGCTATAAGGAATATACTATGGTTTTCCCGATCATTCAGCCATACCTAGTGATATTCTTAGATTTCATAGAAAGCTATATTTTTTTTTGGATATAAGATATAGTTTTGATAGCACGTAGCATATATCAAAATTCCATCACTTATTAACACATTAACAATCCTAGTTTAAAAAAGGAAATATGAACACTACAAGGTGGTCCTAGTCACCTTAAGCGAAAGGTGTTTTACTTGCTCATATTGTGATGTGTATGGTCTAGAGTGTTGATCATTGAAAAAATTAAAAGTTCCCCCTACCCAAAGAAATCCCTTTCTTTCAAAAAATAAGCAAATTCTCAAATCAAATCAAAACAAAATCCCTTGCTAAAAAAAAAAAACAATGCAAAATAAATAGTGATTTTCATCACTAAGCATGAGAAAGTATCCCAATATATGTTAAGAAAAGGAGGTGAAGATATTGAATTCATGGAATGGTCACTACTCGAATCCATTGAGTGATCCCTAATACAATAATTAGTTGAATGAATCCCTCCTGATATTGGGGTAGTCCTAAGCAACTTACAAATGAGCTATCTTTAGGTGGCCTGTATTACCTAGTAGTCTAGTCCAACTACATCCAAAATCAGTATTATAGTGAGCACTTGGTAATCCTTATTATAGTAATAAGCTGAATGAATCCCACCTAACAATGAGGTAGTCTTATATTTCATATAATATATTCATTTACACACACAAGGATAGTGAATATCTTGGTCTTCATAACAAAATTTTTTATCTTTCAGGAGTCCTATATAGTCATTATACAACTTTTGATTAATAAACTAGGGTTTTTGAGTCTCATGGAAAACCTCAAAAATTTCTTATAGAAACAAGTCATCTCATAAATAAATCATAAACCTTTCCTTATGAGGTTTTGTTAACTAAGGGATGTTCATGAAATATGTTAGATATCGGATGGATATCAACAATGATATTTAGACAACCACTAACTATTTTATGCATATATTTTAATTTACAAAAGCTTATAGAGAAATAAATACATATCACATCATCTCATTTCAAATTTGGATGCTAAAATGATTAATTGCTATGATAAGAGTAACCATTTACATTCATTATTTTTATACATTCTATTGTGTCATTCCATTTAGTTTGTAGACACATAGTAGATTCATTCCTTATGTTTTAAGTGCTTAAAGCATACAGGTTCATTTTAATTACTTCATTCTTCATGTAATTAATGAATCACACTTCATATCATCTATCATAATATATCACATAGATTAAATGCATAAATAATTGAAACAAATTCAACATGCATTTAACATCAAATAAGCATTGCATCTAGATTTGCATACATCTAAGTATACATCTATCATCTAGATAGTGCATGTAATTAGTACATCATATCCATATAGCATAAGAAAAAAATCATATAAGCATTGCATTAATTTTGCATTACATAAACATAAAGCAATAAAATGAAACACATAATGAGTCATAACACATAAATATCATATATGTATGTGTCAATAAGTACATAGATGTATCAAAATACCCACAAACTACAATAGTGTAGGTCCTCAGACCTTATGGACAAAAATGATACAATGATAGCCTATCATATCATGCATGGCCTACATCTCATGAGTCACCTCATACCTCTACACCCTCTCTATAAGGTTTCTTGGAAATAGCACATCATGATCTCTCTGATCAAGCCCTTGACCTGTGATTAGGCCACAGTGATGAGTACCTAGACTCACTTCACCTACTCTATTGAGATACCCATACTATGGACCTAGTTGCTAGAGTGCCTTCACATAGTCTAATCTCAACCTCTAAAGCAATGATGTAAACAAAATATACTATCCACTGAGATTTATCATCTACTATGATGCCCCATAGACATATAATCTCCACATTTGTATCTAACCCTACTGGTCTCAAAGTGACTGAAGTGGATGGTGTAGCCTATGAAGCAATAGGAGCCCCTAGCATAACCTTAAGAGTATATTGCTTAGCAATACTAAGATTCAACTATGCTTGTATAATATCATTATGTCTAGTTATCTTCTCTATATTAGTAGTGGTCGAGTCAACCTATGCCTATAGAATGGTCCACTCCTCCTTATTTTCCCACCATCATGCCTACCTTGCACTTAGATGAGTTTGTATTGTAGCTAGAGAGGTGTTCCTCTTTAAGATCTTCCTTGAGCTATATGTAGCTATGTTTGCAGACTATGTACCTGGGCCTATAGTGACACCTCATAATTTGGATGCTCCTCGCCCTCCTCCTCCTGTGGCTCCTCCTTCTATGTGGTTGCCTAATCCCACTCACCCTCTATCTTGGGATGCACTAGATGTCCATGTGGGTCATAAAATATTGCCTCAGCAGCATTTCCATCCCTAGAGTAACCCAGAGTACTGCCACCCTATGACAATCTGGTAGTCCACCAAGCATCATAATCAAGAGTCATACATATATCTACCACCCTTGTGTCTACTAGGTTATCATCCTCATATATCAAATTCATGACCTATGGCCACACAACCTATGTCTCCACCTTAAGGTGGTGATATAGTATCAACTCCTTTGGTATGTCCTTCTAGAGCCCAAATTGTCTAGTCACTCAGGAAAAGTGGAATAACTCCCACACCTTGGGCTTACAACCAATCATCCAATGATTATGCCTAGCCTATATAAGGTATTGGTCAATCTCTTCCCATGATGGTAAGTTCCTGTAGGGTCACCATATAATATGACTAGCCTACAACCCTATAAATTGGTTCGTGTAATGCTACAAGTAACATGTGTGAGACATGCTCTTGTATATCTCCAAATCCAATGGTCAACAGGCACCATAGCACTGATTAACTACTGCTAAGGCTATGATACCCAAGGGTAATCCCCTAGGCCACTCTATGCTGATATGATCCCATGCTCAAATCTATAGTAGTAGGTTGCATCCTATGCCTACTCATACCCATTGTGTAATGTGATAGATCTCATCATAAAGCTGGGCTAGAAGGCTACTATCCTATGTTATAATAAGAAGATCAACTGTGGTGCTCTCGAGAAGATCCTACACCATCACCAAGAGGTTTCAAGGAAACCTTGCTCCTAAAGTATCTGGAAGAAGCACATTACAGATAATGTGCACCAAGACAACCTAGCACCATGAGAATACATCTAACTATACTAACACTCCACTAGCACTCCATCATGTTCTATATCCGTTAAGGCCTCCTCATACCTATCACCAAAGATCCTCTAGAATACTATCGTCTTCACTATGGTAGCCGAAGAGATGAAGTGCATCCATCTATCAAGATTCTATAAATATGGTGGACATCCTCTAGTGTCACCATCATCTACCCAGTAGGAATATAGAAAGTGTTAGTCCTCACATCTTAGTGATGGGCTAACATAGTAATGTAGGCCTGATCTACTCTGATGGTCAAAAATCTAAGCACATATCCTAGGAGCAAGGCTCCAAACAAGTCTAGATCCACTTGGCTCAACTCGAGTAGTAGCTAAAAAATTAAATTAGGCTCCCACACTCGTAAATTCAAAGTCTAAGGGGAAGAAATCAAGATGCATAATTACACAAAAGAAAATATTCAAAACAATCAACTTCAAAAATCAAAACATTCAAAAAAATCAACTACAAAAATAAAAATAAAAAACAAAAAATTAACTTTAAAAACCAAAAAAAACAAAAATTGGGTTAAATTTTCTTAGTCATTGTTGACAACAGTAACCACTGATGTCAATCGCGACTAGAATCAATGGTTAAATTTTTGACAATTGGTGTTTGAACCTAGTTGCGACTAGCAACTGTGGACCCCAATTGGCCAATTAGGTGTCGTTGCTGCCAGCTACGACTATGGGAAAAATCCCTTTCAAGGTCATTTCCCACCCTAAAATTACCCTAAAAATTAAAGCCCTCTCTCTAAGATACCCTAAAAGCTAAATCTATCCTAGGGGTGAGGTTCATTACCGATAATTTAATGAAGTTCATTTAATGCCATTAAAAAGTGAGGTTCATTTTAGAATGCGTAAATCACAAAGGAGAGATGGATAATCTACCTTAGGAGCTCTAGATTCACCACTAGTAGATACCTCTGGCTAATTTGCCATGGTGGTAGGTGATAAATTTAGTAGCAATATGTGTCAATAACTCTCTTCCTTAAATTAGAGCTCTCACTTTCATTCCTTGCCAGCTAGAAATAATCAAAAGTAAAAACCCTAATTTTTCTTTTATATTTTGCATTTGGCCCTCAGCCATTGCTGACAACTATAGGCACCAATTAGGTCAACCCTAGCCACTACTGTCAACTGTGGCTAAGAAAATTTCAATAAATTCTCTAAAATTATCACCGTGAGGATCTTCAAAATGGACAATATCTACCAATCCAGAATTCTTAAAATTTTGAAAAATAACAAAAAAATCAAATAAATCAAATTTCAAATGTAACTCATGTTTAGTTTTTTACTCTATACACTTGGCAGTTGCAGTGACTTGTGCTCTATGCAATTTGATAATATGAGTAAATTACCATAAGGCCATTTGAGGTAAATTAGTCATCATTTAATTGAAATATCTTTACTTCAATCCCTAAGAAGGCCATGGTAGCCAGACTGATCCATGGGAATGAGTTATTCATTTCATTTCTTTTATGAATTCTCATCATAAATCACAAAAATCACAAAAAGAATCAAATAACAACAAAAATCTCAATTGAACTTTGTATTCAGTTATTTCTTCTATACACTTGGCAATAGCAACGACTTGCACTCCATGCAATCCGACAAGATGAGTAAATTACCATAAGGCCATTTGAGGTAAATTAGTCATCGTTGAATTAAAATTTCTTCACTTCAATCCTGAAGAAGGCCATTATGACCAAATTGTCCCACGGGAATGAGGCATTAATTTCATTTCTTCTATGACATTTTTAGTAGATAATCAAACATAGTGATTTAACACAATATTAAATGAAATTGCTATCATGTTGACTTTCTAAGAAGGCCATTGCAACCAAACTACTCCATAGGATAGAGATGTATAATTTCTATTAACAATTGAATTCACAAATGTAATAAGACTTGCCTAATAATAACATGCAAAATTCTTGAATTGTTCAAATTATTCATCTTGGTCAAGCGAATCATCACTTTAATATATTGTACTTTCCTTATCAACTTATTTCTTGAGGGGGTAGTCATAATATCAACATTCATAATAAAAATCAACAAAGGATCACTTGATCATGTAAATTGTGTTCATCTTACGAATCATTGCTAACAACTATCACAAGCATACCCTATTTATAAGGGATAAAAGCAAACATAGAAAATTAAATTTTTGCATTATGTTCTTCGTTCATTTGGTTTTTATTTCTTGAAGATCATATCCAAAGTTTTACTCAAGTTAAGCCTTCCATTACATTGGAAGCAATAATTCTAAGATGTGTGTCCTTTATAGGATTGGGGCATCTAGCATTGAAAAAATATATGAACATCAATCAACCTATAATATGGCTTTAGGTGATCTATTTTTTCTTAGCATCATGTTTTCCCACAATGCATCACAAAATAGGTATCTGTAGACACCTAAAACATGTCATATTTAGGAGACTACTCATATGGACACCTTTGCAGACCATATGAATGACCTTGGACCTTTCAAAGGCTAGAAAATGATTCTAATAACTCATTTTTAGGTAATATAAGCACATTTAGCATTATCCACTGATGACATTAGCAGTTAAGATATCAACCATGGTTAACAACAACGGCTAGGGTCCTAGCCATACCGAGCAACATCAACTAGACCTGCAACAAACTCGGGATACCAAAGCTGAGCAAAATCAATTGCAATGGAAAATTTACAATGGATTTGAAGTGGTTTTTGATGAGGAAGCTTCCAGAGGATTCTTCCCAACTGCCAAGGCCAACTGAATCTTGATCTTGGCTTCCTTGAGAAGCCAAGATTAGGATTTGAGGAAGTCTATTTATAGACCCCCAAAGAGGTAAATAGAGATACCAAATTAATTGTAGTGATGCTCTTCTGGTTTGATAATTTATTTCACAATCCTTGAGTATTAGTGAGGTGTTGCCAAATTGGAGAATGATATTTGGTGCTATGCCAATGGAGTTTTGAATAGCTTGAGGAGAAATCTTTCCAATTCACATAAATTCACTATGAATGCACTCAAATTCAACCACAAATCTATGTTAAAACATAAAGGTGACCATTGACCATCAATTACATGGATAATTGAGCATCCATAGACATGATTGCAATATAAGGACACTTTTTCCCATGGTCGCTATTGTCAACAACATATCGTAGTCTTAGTTGTTGCTGTCGGCAGTGGCTAACAGATCCAGCTACTTTGAGCATAAATGACTAGGGTTTTATGAGCTTAATCCTCTATTTTAGCCATAGATTTACATTCCTTAGTATTAATTCAGATTTATCTAATCTAGATTAGTCATTTTTGAGGTATTTCTATGGTTAATTAGTAGATTAATTGGCATCTTTGCTTACATTTATGCTCCTTATGATTTCCTTTGTAAGCCTTCACATAATAGGTTTCTTTATGCTTAATTTACAATATCTATTACATCCTTAGGTTCCTTTATGTGTTTCAAGCAATACTTCATGCTTTAATATCAATTTCCTAGGCATATTTATGCATCTTTATACATTTCATGCTTTATTTAAGTATTTGTTTCATGTATTGGATCTTCTTAGACAATAGCCTCATCATGAGAGGTTTCATATGCTTTTTATGTGCTTTGTTGTTTCCTTATGCAGGTGACATATTCTTAAAATTACTCAAAGATATTCAATATCATTCCTATTGACAATAGAGAAGGATGCATCCTAGTAAGCCCTCACGTAAATTTGGTGGAGACCTAAAGAACATTTAGAGTATATCACCTAAATTTAGGTAATTAAAACAATTATATACATGTATCAAATTTGGTATCCCTAAGAGAAATGGATATGTAACTAATTTTAACCTTTGATTAATACAAAGGAGGCATTCTTTATTGTAAATTTGGTAGTATGTATTCTTTTTTTCAATTTTGATTATCATGTTGCAATTAGTATAGGCGTATGCTTTTTAAGTATTTTAAGGAAAGAAAGTAAATCTGCTATATGAATGAGACATGCAATAAATAGAAATGATATAAATTAATACAATGTAGCTATGGATGAAGTGAACACTCCATTAATAAAGTTACTGGACTACATTGCACCCACCACTACTAGATGGTGATCCATACAAAAATGTTCTACCTATGAAGATGCTCTAAGATGCTATGTCATCAACTCTCTCTAACTTATATATATATATATATATATATATATATATATATATATATATACATAACAATGAGGTCTTACTTATATAAGAAAAATAGGTTACTTAGCCAACACTCTATCTAGTTGTACAAGGGACACCTTACACATTTACAAATTGCACATTGACACTTGTGCATTTATTACATTGCATGAAGTAACTAGATAAATTTCACCTAAAGTAATCTAATGTCCTAAGTATGTACCTTGGAAGATACATTTACATGAACTAAATTATGGAATATAATCTATTTCTAAAATCCCTCTGTATTACATTATGTGGGTATTGAATACTTTTAGTCTTAAATATGGATATTCATCTTCATATTGATATTTTTACTCTTCCTATGTATTCTTTGCAACATATTCAATCAAATAGTCAATGTTTCTCATAATGTGTTAAATAAAGTTTCACTTCATAATCCTCTATGGGTTCTTCCAGTTCTTCAATTTCTTTTATCCTCTGAACTAGGTGACCTTTCTAATTTCTCTTCTAATATTCTAGTTGAGGATAATTTATTGATCATTGAAATTACTGTTGACGAGGGTTCCTTTGGTATTGTTGTGGTCGAAACTAATTCCTATTATTCATCTGATTTCCTTGGTTCCTATTTTTGGGATTGTATCTGCAATAGCTAGTACTATGGCCTTTCTTTCTACATATCTAACAATACCATGCTTTCCATCCTCTTGTTTATGTAGAAATATTTTCCTATGTATTATCTTTTGATGCCAATGAGTGTTAGTCATTTCATCTTTCAAAGTTTTTTCTCCTTCATATTCTTGAAGTATATTGACTAGGTTATCAAAAGAAGTATCTTTACTTATGACATGTAAATATGTTACCAAATGCTTATAGTTGTCTAGAAGTGCTCTCATGGTTACTTTAGTAAGGATTTCATCCTTGAATTTTTCTCCTAAGGTCAACAATTTTCATTTAATATCTGCAACCTTACTTAGGAATAGTTCTATGCTTTCTCTACTATTTATTTTCAATGAGTGAAGTTGAGTTTGGAGATGAAGAATAGTTACCTTATTCTTTCCTTCAAATACTTTCTCTAGGCATGTCCATGCATCTGAAGATATTTTAGTTGAACTAATATAAGGTTGAATTTCATTAGTGATAGCAAAGGTTATTTTCATGAGAGCTTTTAAATAATTTTATTCAAACATTAGGATTTTAGTTACACCTATGGTAGGCCTCTATTTTTTCCCTTTTACAACATCCCAAAGTTTTTCATGCACTAATATTGCTTTCACTTTATTTTTCCAAGAAAAATAATTAGGACCCTTGAGTAGTTGAGATTCTGTTATAAAGAATTTGGTTGATGTCATTTAGATCTTCCTAATATCAAACCTTAGATTTGTAGGCTACATTATATCTCCCTCATGATTTTCGTGTATGATATAGTGCTTTCATAAAATATCATTCAATTTATGGTTGATTTTGTATAGTTTTGTAAAAATAAAATCAACTTTTCTAACACCTTATTTCTCCTAATTAAACTAAGAACTTTTCCAAATTTTTAAGAGGTTTTAATGTTGGATTCCTTTGGCCCTTTTTGAGAAATTTTGAGACAGTAAAATCATAAATTTCCAACCTTAACAAATAATATTTAATAACCTATTTTTGTAACCCTTAGATTCTAATTTCTAATATCAAAATACCTAGTTTGATGTTGTAACCCTTATCACTCCCAAATTTGAAAAAATAGAAAATTAATAATATTTGCAAAATATTAAAGAAATTATTCCAAGTCAAATTCCTTATTTCTCCTAGGTTGAGTTGCAAATATTATTTTAATTTGTTAAGTTATCCCTTCTAGCTTTTTATTTCAAAAATATAATTTCCAACCTTAGTTTATAACCCTTATATCTCTAAAATTGAAAGCGATAATAAAGTGGGATTTAAACCTTAAATTTTTTATGCTAATCTCATCACTATTTGGCACTTCCTTCAATTGGATATAACAACAATATTAAAGTTCCCTTGGGTGATGGAATCAATGGAGATGCTCATATTCAATGCTAGAACATAGATGCTACATAAATAGGAAGGTTTGACCTTCAATACCAGGATTTTTTAATGCTCCTTCTTCCTTCCTTCCAGGTTGTGCTTGACTAGCTTTGATTGCATTTTGTTGTGCTATAATATTTGGAATTTGGGTGCCTTTTATAGAGGGATAACCTTGAGCTTTGTGAAACGAGTCACATCCATTATGTATGAGTTCTCCTTCTCATTTTCTCATTGTACCTCTTTATTTTTCAACACCTCTTGGTCACACTGTAATGTATTCTTACTTGTGTGGGACTTGTTGGAGGATAGCAAGTGTTACCATTTTTGTAACATATGCTTGAGGTTTATGAGAATTGAGAGTTGAAATCCCTATATGGTATGTGCCTTAGAATATTGATGCCAAGTGGCATTCATGATCTCTACATGAAGTCCTTCCCTGTAATGCCTTCCAAGGAGATTATTATAACTCCTCAAGTAATTTTGTATACCATTCCTTTGCTTTGTTACATTGCTTGAGTAGCAAGTAAACTTATATTTTGCAAGTGGATTGATGAGGTGCTATCAAGCCTAAATAGTCATTATGATACATCTTTTGGTGGATGATCTTCACCATGTTTAATACTTTGAATGTAGATCCTTTTATTTTTATGTTCTATACCTCCAATGTATTAAATCGTGTGCTTATTTTTAGTATAGATAGTTTATTGTTATGATGTCTGTCTCACGTTGGTAGAAGTAGACACCTTCTCTTTGTAGTGTAGATATTTTTCATCCCATATTGGTAGATGTGGATGTTGTCCATCCTATTTTGGTAGATGTGTACTATTTTATCTATGTAGATGTAGCTTTATGATAACCTCTTGTGGGATTTATTTTTGCAGGGTCATCCAAGATGACCACTTTGAGTGGCTTATTTTTCTTGGGAAGAAGAGTGCAGATGTTCGACCTTTCTTGGCTGATTTTTCCTATAGATATTGTACCTTTTTCGGAAACTTTCAAATCTGCTATTGATATTTAAAAACCATATTATAAGAGTGCAATAAAATGTACCATAGATTGTACATAAAACTCCTTTGATGCACCTTCTTCTTGCACTCTTATTTCAGATCTAAAATTATAGTTTTATGGCAGATTTTTCTCCTACAATACAAGAGTTTTGAGGTTTTCTTTTATGAGTATAAACCTTCACTTTTTTTTCATGGATACTTTGATAACAAATCTAAGCTTAGATAACAATATATAGAAGCTTTTTAATTTATGCAAGTTTTTGCACTTTATTTTCTTGCATCTAATATTATAATGATTTGGATTTGAGACTCACCAAGTATCAATATTTGAAGCTTCTATTTCTATCTTTGGTTATTTGTATTCTTCTACAAATTTTGGATGATTCTAAACTTTTTGGATGGCTTCTTTTGGACACTAGGAGTTGCAAATTTATGTGCTTCAATAGTGTCTTTAGATACTTTATAAAATCAGATTTGTTTCCCTTCAAGAAACACAAAACTAATTTATATTTAGAGTAGTATAATAGTACAAATAAATCTAATAGAATTTCTTTTTAATGCACTAAAAATTTTACCTTATCACTCCAATCAACTCTCAAGATAATGCACTTAATCAATTTACTGCAACTAATCAAGAATAACCTGAAATGAATCTTGAAAATTTATTTTACAAATTCACTACAACTAATACTATTTTTTTTTTTTTTGAATTTACATGGTGGAATCGGTAGCCGCCATGAATCCGAGCAGGCTGTCCAGATTTTATGGCCACCACAGTATTCTGTGCTATCCGTCCCAAAATCCGCCACACAGATCTTCACGCAGTCCACCCCTATAACCACCATGCCACAATCATTTTAAACCTTTTACGCCGCTGAAAGCACCAATAAAGGGACAAGCATTCAGTCTAACGAGGCCCGAGATTTGAACCTTGGACCTCCGAACCCCTTATGGGGTTTGGATGAACCAATTGGTCTACACCTCGGACCTTCTACAACTAATATTGTAGGGCTTAGTATTATTTTATTTTTCCAAAGTAGATGATAGGTAGTTGATAGATATAATTATGAAATCTAATCAACTCCTAATTAATGTGCAAATGAACCTTAAAAAGAACCTTTTCCTTTTTGCACTTTTTAAGATTGTAATCTACTAACTCTTCATGCAAATTTAATCCAAATAAGGTGCTCTAATGAATATGATAAGTAGTCTAATTAATGAGTTAGTTAGCACCATAAGTTGCATACCTTTTTAAAACTTATGTAGCTCCTTTTATCACTTATGTAGAGGATGTGTATCTTTATGTCTAATATCACCAAGTTGTTGCTTTGAGTAGGATATTACAACTTTTTGTAGACTATCTTGAAAAACCCCTTCTTCATCAAATGATGGTCTCAAAATTTCTATCATGAGCCTAATATTTGGTGGTTTGTTCTCGTCTTGTGATTTCCTCCTACAATGGATTTTGAGAAGTCTCTATCTCTGAAGTGGTGCCTTCTTGTTGTGAGGTAATATTCAAACATCCTATATTTGATGAGTTTCTTCCATTTTCAAGTCTTCTTGTCAAAATATAACTTCAATAAATATATTCTTCTCAATATTCTAAATATCTTGAGGTATTTCACTGGATTCTTCTTCTAAAATTTGGCACTCCTTTAAAAAAAATTCTTCTCAGTTTTGGCACTTATTGCCAAATTATCCTTCTCTTGGGATTGTTAAAGGATGACGATAATTATCCCAAGTCCTTCATTATCAAGGGCTTCTCCTTGGTAGTGGATTTCTCCAGTGAATTATCCTTTTATGATTTTTTTAGTAAGGATTTCATAGAATTTTTTGGATACTCTATGAGACATTACTAAGGTCATTTATCTTGCATATTTTTTTGGTCTTCTCCTGAGTACTCTCCAACCTTTTTTCTCCTAGAAGTGTTGGCAGTGTGATCTGCTCCTAGATATCTGTTTCTTCTACTTCTAGATTTGAGTAGGTTTCTCCTAGTCCTTATTCTTCTTCTTAGTCTAGACATCATTCAATGATATCTTCTCCTGATATGTTTTTGCTTTAGGTGCTAAATTTATCTTGAAGAATAAACTCTTCCTAGCTTTCTTGTAGGAAGTTTCCCAACTCACTGAATCTTCTTTCCCTACAAAAAATTTTAATATTGAAATCTTAATTTGGTTCTGAATAAAATATTCCTTTCGAAATCTTCTTTAGGATCAAAGCTTCTATGGCATATTTTAGTATCAATACTTATGTGGCCTTTTCAAGGCTTCTATTTTCATGACCCGTCACCCTCCTATCCTATTTAAAAGGATATTATTTGGTTTTTGGGATCAATTTATGCTTGATAGAAGGGATCCTAGACCCTAAAGAATCCTACAAAAATGCTGATAAAATAATTTTATAAGGGATAAGAGATATCAATTATCTTTTAGAAAAGATAATTAATTAAGAACTATTTATGAGGTCTGGTAAAAGATAAATTTAAGGAATTATATTTTACAAAATTATAACCATATAATAAATTATGTGTAGATTTAGTGGACCCAATGTGGATGGGACCTAAAAAGGACTAAGGAATTTTTAAATAACTTATGGATCATCCTATATTTTGGGAAGTACTCATGTGGCTACCCTATATTGGTGGGAATTAGGAGATCCCAATTTTTAAATAACTTATGGATCATCCTATATTTTGGGAAGTACTCATGTGGCTACCCTATATTGGTGGGAATTATGAGAGGGATCTCCTAGCTTATCAAAAATAGTTCTAACCTTGTAACTATTCTATGCCTCAATAGTATGAGTTTTGTCACTCACCTTATCCCTAGAGGACCCTTTAAGGACATGATGAGTCATAATGGGTCCAAGGCATATTTTTAATATTATTATAATGTGGCCACTATTTGGCCCATGAGTGGAAAATACCTATAAATAGAGGGTATTTGATGAAGAATGGAATATCTAGGAAATCATGATGGTCTAGGGAGTATGCTCTCCACCCCTTGGGTGGATCAGAAACTAGAAGACCTAAAAGGGTTTCTTACTATAGTAAGGATCTAGTTTGGATAATTTGAAGGAATGAGCTAGGAAGCCTTGGAAAACCCTAGGGAGTATGCTCTCCACCTTGGTGGATCAGAAACCAGAAGGGTTGAGGGAATTCCTAGTTGAATAAAGCATTTTTGAGGAATTGAAGCCTAGCTTGAAGGAGCTTGAGAGAGACTAACCATGCAAGAATCTAGGTTAGTGGATTCTTATTGAAGTAATTTCATGATATCTCTTGTTTAACTATGTACTTCCTTTGCAATTTCTCAAATATAAGCTTGTAGAAGTTCTATTAGATTACATTCTACATTAATTGCAAGTTGCCTTTCATTATCTCTTTCTTGCTGGAAAGGATTAGATTATGGGAATTCTTCAAATCATGTGAAGATACTTTGTTAGACCCTTTATAGCAATGTAATAATAGGGAGTAGTAATGATAAATATTTTTAAGAAGATTATGGCCTGGATAATGATATGGTTTTAGACTTATCATGGGCAATGCAATTTACCTCTGGGTTCTAAGAGACTCATGTTGAGCACGGTCCTATAGGAAGGTAATGTTGAGCTCTAAATATGATGCCTATTATAACCGTTGTTGTATTTCAAAGGATTCTTGTATATATCAAGTTATACATTCTATTAGTAAACCAATATGAGACTACAAAAGCCTCATTATACCTTGTCAATGACCATACGAACCTTGGGAAGTAACCTTGAATTCATTATGAATTGATTAGCTACTGATTTTGAAAGACCTGGATCACAAGGCAATCTATTGGCAAGGAAAATCTACCACAAAAGAAACCATGTGATTGTCGAATGCTAATGGTTATCCTGAATTGATCCTGTGCTCCCAGTGTACACAGGCATCTGCTTCAGTAGTGAGCATAGAACTCTAGACCATTGAAATTCAAGTCCAAATTTATCACGAATTGAAAACTAGGATTCTAACCTAATTAAAGTTTTTATGGTCTTGTGTTGCATGGACTCAGATTTGTAGTCTGAAAAAGTCCCTAAAAGCTTCACTATAGTTGAAATCAAGGTTGGATGTTCAGTTATAGAAAGCTCACTTCAATGAGCATACACTGGAAAATACACAATTGATTTACCCCATTACAGTAATCCCATTTAATGGTGAAACATGACCCAAGTATTTGATGCCAAAGAAAATGTCACTGATATTCCAGCTTGAAACCGAGGCCACAATCTCCAATTGCGATGAGCCCTACATTGAATGGAGTAGCAAGATTTGGAATTAAGTAATTTTGATGCTTTGGAGATTTATATGATCCCTATCAAAGTGGAAAATGATACGTGTCGAACCCTGTATCTATGGTCTAAATCAAGCATCATGTCACTTCAATGGATGGACACCAAAAGTTGCCAACTCACCACTAGCGATGCATGGAAAAGGATAGGATAGGCATCCAGGTCCTTCATGGGAAGGTATGGCAAGAGGAGTACTACAATCTAGTGACCAATCAGGACATGCCAACATAGGTCTACTCCTTGGTCTAGTATAGTGTCTATCGTATCTATACAAATGTATGGAGTCTCGCACCAGTTAGGGTCATACGACGTTGTCACAGGGCTTAGGAATGTCCTCTTAGTAGTATATTATAAATAGGTAGAAGGGTTAGCATAAAGTCTTGTTCACAAAAGGATAACCTTAGGCACACCAATGTTAGTATTCAATGGTTTGTTGGGATAAAGGCAACTAGTTTTATAATCAAAGGATTAATAAGAAACTAGTCATGTTTCAGATGGTTTATGTAAAAGTATATCCCATGGCTTGATTACCTTAGAAAATTTCTATAGTGTTTATTTTAAAGAAAAATAGATTACTAAATATGGTCTTAAGGATTTGTCTTACAAGCATTTATGATGATGGTAAGCATTTAAGAGTATTTAGATAATAAGTGACATGGGTGGATATAGTTATGTAATGTGCCTTCTTTGTAAATATCTAGCCTTTAAGAGAATTTTTGTAGGCACTACAATAAGAAATAGTAAGGATTGAGTATAGTAGGAAGTAAGAGATCACCATGAGTTGTTTAAATGGAAAACATTTTTTTATGTAGAAACAAAACAAACTTTGATTACTAATTTAGGAAAAGAATGGTTATCATGAATTAAAGGTATGGGACTTTAATTCATTGACTTTGTGTCAATTATGAAGAATGAATTTAGAGTTCATTCTTGAGGGAATTTATAGAGTTCCCTCGAAATACGATATCTCCAAAATATAGTTCCAATGAATTTCATGAACAAAATGATTTAGAATAAGGAACCTAAAGGAACTAGAGATTCCTTAATGGTATTGTGAATTTTATATGGATGTTTTAGAAAATGGAATTGGGTGATTCCTTAATTACATCAAGAGATCAAAGGAGACCATTGTTTTTCATTGATCTATATTTGAGAAGAAGAGCCTGTAGATGCCCTGCTATTATTGTAAATTTATCATTTAATTTTATGAAAATAAGGAAGCAAATATTTTGGAGGTTGGGTTTTTCCCGTCAGGGTTTCCCAGGATAAATTTTGGTGTCATTAATTTGTGGTTTGCTATTTCTTGTGGATGTTGCCTTTAATTTCAAAATGAAAATGATTTATGTTAATGAGATGTTAGATGTTTGACGTAATGTTTATTTTCATGCACTATAGTGGAGAATAATCAAAACATGATAGAATGTATGCTTAATTTGATAATGCAATTGTGTCATTTACTTTTGTAATATGATGGGTTATGATGAATGAAATAGTTTAGTAGAATTGCTCAAATATTAGTCTCATGTG
Organism: Wollemia nobilis; assembly: GCA_028583015.1. NCBI lineage: Eukaryota > Viridiplantae > Streptophyta > Pinopsida > Araucariales > Araucariaceae > Wollemia > Wollemia nobilis. The sequence goes on from JAQPPZ010017106.1 coordinate 4,160,184, forward strand.
AAGGATGTATGCTTACTTAAATGTGATAATGAATCAATGGGATTTGTCTAACTTTCTATAATGTTATGGGATAATTATTTATGAATGATGCACCCTTCCATATACATTACTAGCTATAATCATCTTGAATTCCAAGAACTATTATATAATAGAAGCTAATTTTTAAGGGGGTAAATGTATTTATGTTAATCTAAACATTAAGCACTTATTATTGAATGGAACATAAACCTTGCTTAAGTAGAATTCTCATGTAATACTTCGAACCTAAGGAGATGATGTAAAGGATTTTACCATAAAAGGGCCACATGGATTAAATTCACTTCATAAGCACTCAAGATGGTTTAGTTGAGATTACATTATGGAATGAAACTCTCAAGATGGAAAATGAGCTTGATTTACAAACCAAGATAGACCCTATACTCTACATTAAAGGATTAAGTTTACATATTGAGGAAAACACCCCTATGGGACAAGTAATGTCCATTTGTAAAGAATTAAATAGAGGGATTGCTTAACCAAGGGTGTACTAATATGTGCAAGGAATATTAGAGATAGGTAATCATGTTTAAAAGGATATTCCATGGATTTTATCACGATAGTGATATAATGGTCTTAGAACTCCCTTCTAGATGGAATGGATCAGAGCTAATATTTACAAATAACCATAGGTATGGTTATTTCATCTATGATGGTTTACAATTAGTGTGGTTGTCCATCCTCAAGGTATTCACCTGGTCTTGGTGGACCAAATGGTGATTTCTCCTTTTAAGGAGATGAAACCAGTATGCTTGGCAAGTGTACTCATACCAAGAGAGATATGATGGTTTCGTACAACCTGATCACTTCTACTTAAAGAGACTCTAATCAAGCCTCTATATAGATCATGAAGCTATTTGCCTTGAAATTTATAATCCAATTGGAATATACCTATCCTAGGATATGGATTAGATCATTTGCCATATATAATTAAAAAAAAAAATGTGGATGAGCCTTTTTGTATCAAGGCTCCTATGACCTATTTTTCAAGGCTACTATGGCCTTTTTTGTATCAAGGCTTCTATGACCTGTTCTTGAAGGCTACTATGGAATTTTTATATCAAGGATTCTATGGCCTATTCTTCAAGTGTGAAGTTATTCAATCTAGAAATGAAGATCTTCAGTCTCCTAACTTTACCACACCTCTTCTCTAGAAGTCTTATTTTACAATGTTCTTCTCTTGCACAAGGAACTAATTTTTGCACTATGAGGACATGATGACCTTTGGGAAATGAAGTTGAAGTCTCCTAACTTTATTTTGTAGGAGTAATACCAATATTTTGATAATTAATTATATGCAATAAAATAAAATTTGGGTAATAGCTAGAAAATTTCAGATATTATAGATTTTCACTAACATAATCTATAAATCTAGTGGATTGAATGTTGAGTCTTGGTCTTCATGAGTTTTTATTATAAATATATGGAAAGAATCTAGTTAGTTTATAGAACTAAGATTTATTTCAATCCTCACTTGTGACTCTCCCTAATTCGATCACCTATATTCTTCTAAGATATTTTGACAATGACTATTCCAATGGCACGTCATGTTGACAAAACACTCAGGCTGAATAATTATGGTGGTTTTCCTATAGATATATATAGACTATATCTACCATAGCTATGATACCACTATTAGCTTTTGATATAATACACAAAGGGAGATAATAATCATAATATGTAGAATAATATGAAATAAAGTAAATATGCTATATTACTAAGACATGCAATTTTGAGGATAACTTAGGCTTATCCACTTAAGCCTAAGTTAATTATTATTATATTTATTATTCCTATTTATTGCACTTTGTATTCACGTGAGGCATAGTATGCCCATGTTAGAAATAGGTTGTTAGCATGTTGTTAGCATGTTGTTAGATGGTTGTTAACTGTTAGAAATCTTGTTTGTCTTCTAGCAGTTAGTGGACATCCATAGTTAGCATTTGGTTAACTAGTAGTTAAGTGGTTGGCCATGTTTGGCAGATTGTTGCAACCACTTAACCTACGTGAGATTCCTATGTAATCCTATATATTACTTGCATTTCATGAATAAAGTAGCTTCATACTATTGTTACTACATCATGCAATAAATAGAAATGATATAAATGTATACAATGTAGCTATGGAGGAAGTGAACACTCCATTAATAAAGCTACTAGACTATATTGCACCCATCACCACTGGATGGTGATCCATATAGAATTATACTACCTACATATATGCTCTAAGTTGTTGTGTCCTCGACTCTCTCTAACTCTATATATCTCTATATAAAAATGAGGCCTTCCTTATATAGACAAAATAGGTTACTTGGCCAACACTCTATCTAGATGTACAAGGGACACCTTGTACATTTACAACTTGAACATTAACACTTGTGCATTTATTACATTGCATGAAGTAACTAGATAAATTCCCCCTAAAGCAATCTAATATCCTAAGTATGTACCTTGGAAGATACATTTATATGACCCAAATTATGGAATATAATCTATTTCTAACATGATCAAGCATGATCCTAGATTGAGATAGCACCACTAGCACCACTTGAATTTTTCATATTAGTCCCTATTTAGTTAGTATCATAGGATTGGTAATTATGCTTCACTAAGGTGTTTTTTCACTTTGTAGTTGTATCAAATGTGACATGGTCTATCTTCTCATTTATGGGATGCTAAGTATCTTTCATGCTAAGATCTTCTAGTTTGGGATTTTTTAGCTATGTTTATTTCCTTTCAAGATCCCTTTTATTCCCTTGGTATTCTTTCATTATGCCAAAAATCTTAGAAGTTTTAATGACATCACTTGTCAAAAGGTTCTAGCTCACCATATTTTGGAATGGATACCATCCATCTCACAAATTTTGCACTATGTCATAGATTTGAAATGCTCTTGTTAACATCAGTAAGAAACAATTTGTGAAACACTTCTCCTTAACTTGGTTTTTGGACTTGTAAAGGTAGAAGTTTGTTGACTCAATTCCAACTTTTGAATTTAAACTTAGTTGAAACTTCTAGAAAGCTAAGTTGACATCACCACAAAAAGGGTCTGGCTTGCAATATTTTAGAGCATCTACTCTTATCCTTGCAAGTTTTTCATAATGCCAAAGTTTTTGAAGCACTTGAATGAATTCCATAGTAAAGGTTATGATATTTTCCCTTTATAGTCTTAGACACTTGTTTTTTTATGATACCCTCACTTTTTCAAAGACTTTGAAGTACTTTGCTTTTGTTAACACAAATATGTTCTGGTTTGTTAACTTTCATAACTCTGACTCTAAAGGATATCTTTTCATGAGAGGTTTGAGCCCATAAGTACACCTTTAGTATCTAAAATAAATAATATTAAGGTATCATTATTCTAAAAAAAACTTTAAAAGAATGACTAGTCTAGAAGGCCCTTCATGGTTTGGAACAAAATAATTTAGCAAGTCCAACCTATATTTTTGGACTTATGAATGTATTCAAAGGATTTTTCTTAGGAAAATATTGAATTCACATGGCCTTATTTTTGGGCTATAGAGTCTTGATTTTCCAATCTAGAACCTTCTATTCTTATTGCAAGGTGTTGTTCTTTTTCAATGTCAACTACAAAATATTGACCTTGCAAGTCTAAGACTTTATTAACTACATCCCATTCCTACTATGTTGGTACTTGCATCCTTTATTCCATGTCACAAATTGATGCTAGGTCAGTATTTTTTGTATGAAGAAATTTGATAATGCTTTCCTTACCCTATTAACTTGGCATGAAATACATTTAGATATTTGAAAATTCAAAGACTTTTTCTTCATTAACATTCTCTAGCCAATTTGAAAACTTAGCTAGATCTTGATCTATTCCATCATAAATACCTTTTAGATCATTTAAATAATAAGTAAAACCAACATCTATCTAGAAATATGGGATTCCATTTACAATTACTTCATTCATTCGATTAATGACATTATTTCTAGTGGTGATGAGTGAATTAAGGACCTAATATCCCTTTTTTAATATTTGCTCACATTCTATGATTTTTGTCACCATTATATATATTGATGTTCTACTCCTACATGAATATATATGATAGCTAGAGATATTATTCAATGTATTAATGACTACTTGAGCTTCTTGACCCTTTCCAGCTATGATATTCTACATGGTAGCAAAGTCATCCCTTGTTTATGTGGTAATTATCTAGAAATAATAAAAAAAATTGACAACCAGAGATAGGCTTTTAGGAAATTAAAAAACATGACTTCAAATTTCTATTTTTATCCTTTTCCATGCATATATGGAAATCCAATAGGTATAGACTTGTTGCTTCATAGTAGTAAATTTTTTCTAGATGTCCTACACTTTTTTCTACAAAGTTTTGATATTAGTCTCCTTTGCTTGTAGATTCTACTACATCTATTAGACCTAATTCTTAATTCCTATGCCCCTTCCTTCTCTAGTTTAAGAGCTTTCATAAATAACTTTACCTTTTATTTTTCTTTGTATAATTTAGCAATTTTTTGGACCACATTAGTGTATAGTACATAAAGCAATGTATGTGACAATTGAGATTTATCTTCCATTGCAACTGTTTCTATCTCTATAATATGTATGGCAATTTGATAGTCAAATTTAGTCAATTAAGAAGATAGTTTAGGAACATGAGGATTTATGGATGTCAAATTATATTTCCTCTTCCATGGATCCAACATATTTAATACTCTTATTGGGGTAGTATCCAGTTCTATATTCTACTTATTTCTAGAAGACCAAGCTTAAGCAATGACTTTTACTTACTAAAATTGACTTTGAATTGTATAGATTGGGAGATGAGTGAAAGAAGAGCTCAAGAAAGGGTGAAGAGTTGTGAAGGTCATTGTGGATGCAAGAGGTGATTTGAAGAGCTCTACAGGATAAGGTATTTTGAGAGATATTCAAATCTTAGCAAGTTAGTGAAGGATGGGAAAGTTTCATGACTTTAGAAAGTGATCTAGAAGGTGCCTTTTGTGGCTAAAGTGAGAAAGACATAGAAGAAGGTGACAAAGAAAAATGTTGTGAAGAAAATTAAGGGGAAGAGAAAGAATGAGAAGAATAATATTGAAATGGTATGCCTAACCCTCGACTAGTGGTTTTCAACTACTCTCTGACCCTTGGGGGTATCATCATCTTGGTTATTTTTGCATGACTCCTTTTGATTTCTGTATGACCGTGTATTCTTTATCTTACTACCTACTTCAAGATGCTATTCCTAAGGCTTGGAACCTCTAGAACTAGGATTTTAATAGAAAAATATTGTAGCATATCAATACCTAGTCAATGTTTACCCCTCTCAAGTGGTGCTTGTGGGGGATTTAGTGGTCTAGCTATTGATGGTCCTAGTCCACTATTAATATAGCCTTATTAATCTAATATACCCACACCCACAATATATATTTTCCATAGTTAATTCTAAAGTGAAGGTGATTATGGAGGTTGTTTCCAATATAAATTTATCATTTCTAAAATTTATTTCTCACTTGTAGGTGCAACCTCGAGAGTTTTCTCTTTATATTTTGGGAAGTTGAAATCTTCCTCATTATATTCTTGTTAAAATATGATGTCCGATACAATTAGCCCTTCATGAAAATTAGTTCTCACTTCATTTGTATTATCCTCATCATTTTTTTAAGCTCTTCACCCTTTTTGTACTAAATCCAACTCTTTACATGCCAACTTCACAATGGTACATCCACAATTCTAAGATATTTCTATCAATCCATCTCGTGTCCACTAATTTCTTTCTTCTTTTGATATTAAGCACATGATTTGCACAATTTTTTGGGTCATAGTAACATAATTTCTTAAAAACGTATTCTCTAGTGATGACGATTACCTTCTTCTATATGCTTCACTTCTTCCTCAATTATTTATTCTTTTACTAGGTTTTCAAGATTTTCTATCCTTGGCCTTGAGATATACCCAAATTTAGGAGAATTTTCATTAAATTGAGCAAGGAAATCCTTTAGAATAACTTCTAGGTTGTACCTCCAATTATTCACCACTATTTCCACCTTTACTTTTAATAGCCTCTGCTTCAACACCTTAGCCAATTTATAGGACTTGAGACTTATTGGCCCATAACTGAAAGGTAAAGCATATAAAACATATTTTCTCACTCGGCCACCCAAATTTGAATCAACATGGTCTATTTGGAAGAAAAAATCTTTACTAAAATGCTAGATAGTGATAAAATATGATAACAAAATGAATGTACAATACAACCATACATACTTATTATGGTTCCATTTGGTACAAAGTAACAATCTCTAGTTTTTTTACTAGGTGTGCTAGGTGAGATTTAGCTCCTTTTTTCAATTGAGGAATTTTTTCCTTTATGCATTGCAATCCAACCCAAGAAAAATCCTATTAATATTACAAGATTATTTGAGCATGTAGAGGATTGCCATCCAATCCACTACATATAGATATCTTTCATATTTAGCACACATTTTTATTTGAAGGTTAGGGAACATGTCTACCTTGAAATAAATGAAAGGCTAGGCTAGATAGGATGGATATCTCAAAACTACCCCCCAACTACATCCTACTAGTTTCTCATGAATGTGATTGTTAAGGAATTTAGCCTAGTCAAAATAAATATGGTTCTAAGTTCAAGTGATGGCATAGGTCATGGCTATCTAATAGTCATGTACTATTTTGTCTAATTCTAGACTAAAAATGATAGCTAACATAGCAAAAATCTCTTGAATATAGGTCAAAAAAATATTTATTCAAGTTGGAATTTAGGAAGGCTACTTACATTTTTATCTAATTATTTACTTAGCCAAGATTCTACTTTCTTTTTATGAAAATAAGCTTGACCTTCCTTATCAAATTCTTTGTGCATGTAAGGGGGAAAGGGTTAAACAAAGGATTATCTAAAAAAATTAGGCAAAATTAGGAAATGTACCTAACCATGAACATCCCTTATAATTTTTTACTTTACATCATAATAATTAGCAATTGCTTCCACTAGTTCTAGCCATGGATGCACTTTTCTCAAAAGGAGTTCTCCTAAGAAAGAATATGATGTGGTTGAGTTCCTATTAATTTCTAAAAATCGCATAGCCTTTTTTTGTACTAGGTCTCTAGAATATTTTTCCTTGATAGTAAGTTTTGTATCAAAAACATCCCCTAGATGATTGACCAACTTATTAGACTCCATGATTACTCTTGCATAACTTTCTTTGTTAGATATAAATTGCCCTTGTTCTTGGATTCTATTAAAAAATGACTAAGTTATACAATGATTATTGTGCATCATATAAAGTGGGATGGTGCTTTTTATATATGTTTTCCAATTGTTAGGACCCAAATCTCATTAATGCATGCATGTTTTATGCTTTAACTCAAGTGCTTTTCTCATGGATGTGGTTGGTGCAAGCTCTTAGGTTTACTTCCCACTAACTTCCATTATTTATTTTAATCAATAATATTTTAATACTTAAATATTAAACACTACTATTTATAAATATTTAATAAGACAACAAATTTTTTATGTCAGGTGTTTTAAATATTGCCCATTCATTAAAATTAGCATTTTTTGTCGTCCAACTAGATTCAACTCAAAAGAGTTAAACGTTGTAGATCCAATAATTTGATATGAACCAGACCAAAGAAAATTAAACTTCTAATTTTTTTTGGTCTTAGCTCTGTCGTCATCCCATTTCAACACCAAATCTATGACTTTGGAGTCTTGAGGAGAGGGTTATTTTTTATCAAACAAAAATTTAACTATTTTTTTTATGCTGTAAAAATATTTTATGAGTATCCTTTCTTTATTGTTTTGAAAAGTAAAAATTCATCCATCCTTGCTTCTAGAGATTCTATATCTAGGAAATCACTTTAGAGCCTCACTATCGAAAGCTCAGATTTTAATGGAAGAACAACTCTTTTACCACACATTAGAGATTATGGGGGTGTCTTTAATGCTTCTTTTGAAGTAACCTAGTATACCTAGAGTGCATGATATAGCCTCAAACACCAATTTCTTTAGCTTTTCTCAATAGTTCTTTTTATAATTTACAAAAGAATTTTGTTTGTTAACTCAACCAAACTATTACATTATGTATAGTAATTAGAAGAATATTTTAAGTAATTTATATATTTGGAAGTAAAATCAAGAAGCTTAGTACCCAGAAATGCAAATCCATTGTTTGTTATAACTATCTCTAAAATCCCAAACCTAGTAATCATCTTCTCCAAACATTTCACCACATATTGATCTTATTTATTTGTAGCTACTACTTCAAACCACCTTGTGAAATAATGTGTTGTTTTAGGGATAAATTTATGTCCAAAAAAGGAGTTTAGAGTGATGACCCTAATGATTTCCAAACCCTATTACTAAAATAACTCATCTGCTATTATCATTTGAAGGGGTAGTGTTGCATTTATTCTCCTTCCAACAAACCTTTGGTAAGCTTCACATGATTTTTCAACTTTGAAATAATTTTGATAGAGAGTAAGCCAATAATAATCGGCCCATATTACCTTTGCTACTATAGTTTGGCCTAAAAATACCCTCTATAGAATCCTTAATGAAAATAATTTAGCACTTCCTTTGTTTCATCTAGGTGGATGCAACAAAGAACTCTATCAAAGTTATTTTAATATAGACTATTGTCAACCATGAGAAAATTTAGAGTGTGAAGCATATATCTCCTTCTTTATGAAGAATACTCCAGATATTTACATATTTGGAAGTATTTGACCATATTCAAAATCCAGTAATTTGTCTCTTCTAGGTACTCCTCCCATTATGACTCATGGAACTCTTCTAGAATTAGGTTTTTCTTAGATGCTACAAAATTGGAAAGTTGTTAACATAAATATATAGTTTTTATTAGCTTGGTTGGCTTAGTATCTATATTATATTATTGGATCATAGTTATCCAAACAACTCTCTCTTCACCAAGCTTCCCTTGCAAAATAATGTTTTGGATATTAGGATGCACAACATATACAATGGTTTTGCTTTGTGAGATATAATATCTTAATTTTTTCAAGGACTTCATGAGAGAAAAACCTATTTTCAATGATGTATCACTTCTCATACTTGTGCAATGTTTGGCTAAAAAAAGTAAAAGTACACTCATTTGTTCTATATCATTCTATGTAAGCATCACGATTACACTTTTTTCAACACCATATACATATAGAATGAATTATTTTTAATAGTTTGGTTTGATAATAGTGGAGCTTCAACTATAGATTACTTAATTATATTAAAATATTATTTCCCTTCTTCTATCCAAGTGAAAGGCAACTCATTTTTTAGCATCATAGTCATAAGCATTACAATCTAAGCCAAATATGAACTTATAAATAAATTTGATTTATTGGAATAAATATTGAAGACCTTTATTATTAAATGAAGAGGTAGTGATAGTATTTCTTTTATTTTTTTGGATAAATGGATAGTAATTTCTTAGAAAAAACATAACCAAAATTTTTCCTTCCTGAATTGCAAGGATAAATTTCTTAGGATTTATGGGAATTCTAAACTCTTGACACCTTTCAAAGACCAACTTTAGATGATCCAAATGTTTATTTATGTCATCTAAGTAAATGGGAATTATCGTATTTATCAATTACCCAAAATCAAGGTCCATATATATCTCAAAAGTAGCTCCAAAATTGAATAAACTAGATGATATTCTTTGATAATAAAATATTCCTCATTTTGTAGTGAAAGTTATTTTATGCTAGTCTTGATCCTTGACCTACATTTAATTTAAAACTAAAAATCCATCCAATAGAGAGAATATCTTAGCTTTGGATACTAATTTCAATATTTGATCTATCTGAGATAGGAGATAGTGATTTTTCAATGAAATTTTATTAACGTTTTGGAAATGAACACATAACCAATTGTTTCCATTCTTCTTCCAAATCAAAACTATGTTAGTTACCTAAGTTGAATGCTTAATGGGATATATTATATTAGCCTCTGACAACTTTAATAACTCCTACTTTATTAGAGATTCAATTTTAGGATTTATAACTCTTTGCTTCTAATGAAAAGGTTTGTTGTTTGGAAGTATCTCAATTGTGTGGTGTATGATACTTTTATCATAAACCTTTAGATCCTCATTAATACATGCTATCACATATCAAAAATCCTTACAAAGTGTAATAAGGTCATCTATTTCCTTTTATAGCATTTTATTCTAACTTTAATTACCTTTCCTTGTTCCATTTGTACCTCAAATTCATTTTCATAAACATGTATTTTCTAGATTTTTAGTTGATCTTTATTATCAAAAAGGCTTTTCTAAAGTGATTGGACCTTCCATGTCAACACAACTTTAGTTGGATGATATATTCCATGTCAACACAACTTTGCATTTATTGATTTTCAACACATATAGCTTTTTGAATAAGTAATATTATTATTTTATCATTATTATCAAATACCCATCAAAAGTTATCCTTGTCTAGGACTAATAGCTTGAAAACCATCTCAAAATCCTTTTCTACTTCCCTATATCTTGCAACAATGTTGAATATACTCCCTATGAAGCTAACTAATATGCTAGTTCATTTTCATTTATAGGTATGACTTTTATATTAATAGCATTGAAGCTCTCTAAGAGATTGCAAACTCTATTTCAGTAAGCTATGAGGTAATGATGCTTACTATTATATTTTTCATCAAATTGGTTCACTATCAATTCATAATCACCATAAACTAAGTTAGCCACCCAAGTCAAATTTTAATAAGATATATTATCTTATCCTCTAGAAACTTTAATGACTCCTACACAATTAGAGATTCAATCTTAGGATTTATAACTCTTTGATTCTAATAAAAAGGATTGATATTTGGAAGTAGGTCAATTGTGTGTTATATGATACCCTTACAATAAAACTTCAAATACTCATAAATCCATGCTATCACATCTCCAAAATACTTGTAAAGTGTAATAAGGTCATCTATTTGATAGCAATTTATTCCAACCTTAATTACCTTTCCTTGTTCCATTTGGACCTCAAATTATTTTTTATAAATATGTGTTTTCTAGATTTTTAGTTAATCATTGTTATCAAAAAGGCTTTCTAAAGTGATCAAGTATTTTGGAATATGATTCCTTTTTAGTTAGATGATGTCTTCCCTATCAACATGACTTTACATTTCTTCGTGATTTGCAATGCATATAGCTTTTTTAGTGAGAAATGTTATTATTTGTTCATCATTATCAAATACCTACAAAAATTGTCCTTGTCTAGGATTGATGGCTTGAAAACCATATAAACCTCCTTTTCTACTTATCTATATCTAGCAATAGTGTTGTATCTACTCCTCATGAAGCTAGATCATATGCTAGTATATTTTCATTTATAGGGATGGCTTTTATATTAATACCGTTGAAGCTCTATAAGAGATTGCAAACTCTATTTTGGTAAGCTTTGAGCTAATTATGCTTACTACTGTATTTTTTAGTAAATTGGTTCACTATAAATTCATAATAACTATAGATTAAGATGTATTTTATTCCCATTTTCTTTGCTTTCATCAAATCTAAGCTTAATGCTTCATACTCTATAACATTATTTGAACAAATTCCACCCATCATCTATGAGAACTTTTAATTACTTTGAAATAGGATTGGAGGGATACTCCTACACTATATCCATATTTATGTCTTTCCCCATAAAATAATAGCTTCCAAATTTTTATATTTTGGGGCATCTAATGTTTTATGGATAAAAGTTGATAATTGTTTGACTCCATCATACAATAAGTTCCTAGTCTAGTTTTAATTATTGCATTAAGATTACTTAAAGAGAATACATATTTAGCCTATAATTATTTTATCAGTACTTCAAGTATTTTTGGATCATCTTCTATCATATTGGTGCTATCTTCTTGGATATTTTCTATGTGATAGGGGTTTTATTTTTCCACATAGATCCTAATATTTTTGCCCTTGTAAGGAATTACAATGTGTGTTTATTTAAGGGATAAGTAACCTCTAATCTTAGTTATGAATGCACTTGAAAAGCATATCCAAAAGAGAGGAGGTAGATCAACCATTATCACTTATTGAACTATAGCTAGTTTTAGGATCATATGCAGCATCATGGGTATGTCTTTGACTACTCCTGCCATCTAGAATAGAGTTCCATCTAGCTAAAATATGCTAAAACTAGTCTTGATATATTCCATACCCATGGCATCAAAAATAGACTTTGGCATAACTATTGTTGCCACTTTAGATTCCACCATAGTGTTGTGCATGATCCAACCATCCATGTGCAAGGACATATAAAATGGGTGGGGCTTATTCGTACACATCCTAAGAGTTCATTTATCGTTATCCAAATTCATGTCTAAATAGCAAAACCTACTCTCAAATGTAGTTTTTAGTGCTAATCTAAGTAGATGAATGTATATAATAATAATTAAGACATTGTACGTGATATAAATTAAAAGTGTTATTTTAAACTCTTCAACAATACAATATCTAGATTTTTTTCTTCCTTTTAAACTACCTCATGTAAATTATTTTGATATTATTGTGTGGCTTATTTCCTTTGCTTTCTTGTAATAGAGGTATACCACAAATTTATCTTGGCTTGTTCCTTGGATTATTCATGAATGGAATTATAATATTTTAGATTGATTTACTGCTTGGATAGATTTTTTATTTATTCCTTTTGAGGCTGAGAAGAAACCTATAGACCATCAAATATTTGGGTATTTGATATAAGGGGTATTTTTTTAGATTTGGTCAATATATGAATAATGTAATAACATAAAACATCTTCTACCAGAAGGTCTTAATCTAGATTTATAAGCATTATAACTAGCCCTTTTGATTGTATTTCATCATTTTGAGATATAACTAGCTGACATTGATTTTGATAAATCATGTAGGTGTTAAAATTATATGGGTCATGATAGGTGAAACACTAATAATCCCTCCAGACCATGGATAATTGTTCTTGGATTTTTGTCACATAAATCTAATTTTTGGTTTCATAAGAGGTAGAAACACCTTGATATTTTGAAACATAAAGGAATATTTTTGTTAATATTTATAAAACCTCCTCTCAACATTCTATCATTTCATTATCAAAATTATACTTGTCAAATATTTTACTACTGCCTTAAGCTCTTACATATCCATAGATTATTTTTGCTCTAAGTAGACATAGATGGTACATGAATGGCTTGAATATTATTTTGAATATATAGCTTGGGTGTAGGTAAATCAGGTAGTATAGTGGTTGTAACAACTAGAGATTAGGCCTATTGAGGTTTTTGAGGAGTTTTTGAAAAGTATGACAACACAACTCTTAGAGGTAATTTTCTAGCTGAGATGAGGGTAATTTATTATACTATCATAGTTTGAAATATTTGAGGAAAACTCATATCATTTGATTGTTGGACCAACATGATTATATCTAGAACAAAGACACAAAGGTAATAGATGTATTTTTGAGCTTGAAAAGGTCTTATATGTTGTAGAATTCTTCTCAAATTCATACTAAATAAGATGCTAAAATCTATGATTTTTTCTTGAAGATGCATTTGTATAGAGGTAAATTGAACGAGGAGAGAAACATAGTCCCCTACACCATTGAATTCTAGGATAAAGGGTTCAAAACTTCTAGCCCGCATGCTAATGCTATCTTCCTCTAATGAAATCTATGATGTTTTCTTGAAGATGCATATATATGGATGTAAATGAATGAGGAGAGAAAATTAGTCCCCTATATCATTGTATTCTGGGATAAAGGGTTCAATAAGTTTAGCCCACATGTTAATGCTACCTTTATCTAATGAATGATACTAGGATAATACCTTACCTTTGAAAGACAAGTCTAGTAATATGACCATTATATCCTCATCCATAATATTATGCATAGTGGATAGGGTATGTATGTCTTGATAGTGCTAAAATGTAGTTTTATCACTACCATAAAATAAAAATAAACCTTTAAGTGTGAATTTTGGGATATCATGGAGGCCTTGAAGATTAAAGGGTCTAGCACTGTCCACCTAGAAGACATTTTGTTGACCATGATTCTAGGTGACATTGGAGGTATGGCTTATAGTGGACTTAGACTTTGAATAGAGAAATCATGGATAGGTGAAAGTGACATACCTTTATTATATATCTTGGTGGTTGATAGCTTAACAAATCCCATTGGTTCTTTCAAATTCTTGGATTATGATCTCATAATAATAATATTCTAGAGCTATGTCCTTCCAGTGGATTTGTTTACTCTCAAGTTCTAAAATATAGAGTTTTCAGATGAAGGAATATTCATTCACTTAATTGATGAATATCTTCATCCTCATATTGACCATCTAGGTATGTGACCATGCCAAAACATTCTTAAGCATATGGTATATTTGATATTATTTTGAATTATTAACTTCTATCTAGGAAGGTCCTACTAAGCATGACAAAAATTTTGATGGTTTAATCTTCCTAAGTATGAAATGTGCACCCTAGACCAAATTCAAGATTGGATGACCTAGAAATACTCCTAGATCAACCTCCCAAAAAGATAAACTAATTAATTTTTTTAATATATATATATATATATATATATATATATATATATATATATATATATATATATATATAAAGGAAAAATATGAAAGGGAAAATAGGGATAGAAATTGTATTTATTGCATCAAATATTTAGATAACAACATAGATCTTTTGCTAAATGATCATACACTAGTTATTGCAAGCAAAACCTAACCTAACATATATTCACTCAACCAAATCATATATAGAAATTATAATGAACTTTAAATTTATAACATTTAGTATTTCAAGCATTCCAACTAAAATAAGTCAAATAGCCTTTAGCTTAACAAAATTTATGTAAAATAAAATATAAATAGAAATATTGAACGTACACAACATATATTCTTATACAATTTAAATGAAAGAAGCTAAACAACTCTTGATTGCTTTTGAGTAGATTATAATACTTAGCATAAAAAAGGTAAACTCTAAGTCTTTGACCCTTTATAATGAGAAGCATTACTCCTTTTTATAGGTTTTTATTATCTCAAATGAATCTAATGACTTCTTATAATCATTAGCTAGGAGTGATCAGGAAGGATCCTAGTTTGATATGGAACCACTTGATATTTTTTTGTTAGATCCTAGTTGGTTATGATTACAAGATTCTTAATTATAGTTCACTAAGGTGTTTGTTGTTTTCAAATCTTGATAGATATCACATGGTTTAAGTACTCCTTTTTAGGGTGTCATGTGTCTTTCATGTTGATATTTTCTAGTTTGATATGTTTTTGTTATGTCTATTATTTTTTAGTTTTTATTTTGCACCCTTTGAATTCTTTCATTATGCTAGAGATCTTAGAATTTTGGATGACATCACTTGTCAAAATATTTTGATTCACCATATTAAAAAATGAATACCATCTACCTCACAACCTTTACATTATACTAGATATTTGGAACACTCTTGCTGACATCAACAATAAAATTATTTTGGCACATTTCTCATTAGCTTAGTATTTGAACCTGTATAGGTAGAAGGTTTTTGACTAGATCCTACATTTTGACTTTACACTTGGTTGAAATTTTGGAAATCTGAGTTGATGTCATCGTAAAAAGGATTCAACTTGCTATCTTTTGGAGTGCCTAGTCTTATTCTTATAGATTTTTCTTCATTCTAGATTTTTTGATGTGCTTCATTGTAATTCAACCAAAAGGGTTTTAGCATGCTTCCTTTGTAGTCTTAGACACATTTTTTTCTTTATGAGCCCCTCACTTTGCAAGATAATTTTCAATACAAATATGTTTCAATTTACTAAAGTGTATAAGTCTAAATATAAAGGATAGTTTTTCACTAGAGGTTTGAACCTGAAAGTACTACTTTGAGCTCTTTAATAAATAGTCTTAAGAAATCATCAATCTAGAAAAAAATAATTAAAAGAATCATGAGTCTGAAAGTCTCCTCAAGCTTTGGAAGAAAAATATTTAGTAATTCAATCATGTATCTTTGGACTTGTGAATTTATTAAAAGGATTTTAACTATAGGAAGTGATTAGATAGAGTTGTGTGAGAAATAATGTGGACTTAATTATGGATTAGAAATTTATCCAAAATATAATTACTAAAATAAATAGATGAACAAGCTTCTAAGCAGAGCCTTGATTAGAGTTGGGCCATGTAAATAAATTATCCCTATGAGAGGATATTTTACCATAGAGTGGGTCATGCATACCTAAATGGTTACAATAAAATAACTAGCTCCCAAATTCAACAGTTGAAAGAGGTTTGTCACTAGCCCAACTTTTCTCACTAGAATTTTTAATCATATTAAAGTCACATCCTAGGATCCATTTTACAATATGATAAAAATCAATTAACCATTCTTAGAAGGATATGAAACTAGGAGAAAACATGGAATAAAAACTATGAACTTGAGGATTGAGAAAAAATTTTAACCAAAAATAATAGTTAGAAAAATTTTCACCATGGTCTAGAATAGCATAATAAAGAGAATTGGCTATGGAGAGGGTAACACCTCATTTACCATTGGTATGATATGTAGTAAAGGTAGATGTATATACCTAGCTAATAACTTCCATACAATGGAAGAGATACTAAGTAGTGACTTTCAATTCTTGAAGAAAAGAAATATAAATATGATTCTCTACTGCAATCTTTAGGACTTGAAACTTATGATAAGGGAGGGAGAGTCCCCTAACACTCAAAAATAGAATATTTAAATTCATGAAGGATGATTTGAAGGCTTATAAACCTCATGAATTGGAGATAGAAATTAATTTTTAATTAAGGGCAAAATCTATGTATTGAACAAATAGGTATGTTGAGATAGAACCACATTTTTATAACTTGAGAGAAACAAATAGAAATATCTTTGATAGAGGATTTTTTTCCCCTACCTAAAAGGTGTGATATAGAAGGCCAATAATTAGTGTCACTTACCTACCATTCTCTACCCATATATCCTAGGGAATTATTTAATGGAGATCAATGAGGGAAATAAATTTAACTCAATCCAGAGTGTCTTAGGGATTAACAAAAAATTGCATGGATTTAGTCTATGATGTAGATAGGTAAGGGGATTCTTAGGGGGCTTGGCTTGAGGATGTGGATAATGTTGTTTGAGATATGGGATATTTTGAGGGCCATTGAAAAGGATTTTTGAGCTAAATTCTAAGTTGTAGCTTCCAAATGGGGGTAATCAACAGAGATAATTTTAACTTTTTAAAGTTGTGGTTTTAATTTATTTATTTTTTGTGTAATTTCTAATCAAGCGTTTGACTTATTTATAGTAAAAATATGAATTAGGTAAATTTTTGTAGACCAAAGGTTAATTAACATGGAAAAATGGCTCATTGAGGTCAAGAGAGGGGACAATGGCTTGGATATGTCCATATCCACACAAATACAAGGGTGGACTATATAATTAGAAAATTTTCTAAATTAAGGTGAGATCACAAAACCCTACCAAGGAGACAAATAATTTTATCAAGAAAGGGATGACATGAGAGACATAAAAAGGGAAGTTATATCCAAAGAGGGCATTTTCCTCTAGAGTAGTCTAGTAGATTATCAACATTAAAAATAGCTAGTTTACCCAAAGGTAATTTGTGTTCTATATTGGTGAGCTTTCTAGGCATGTTGAATTTTTGCTAAGAAAACAACTATGTACCACATTCTCAATCCTCAAATAGCCTTAACTATCCATCCTTTGGTATTTTTCCAAACCTCTCTAACCCATTTGAGAAATTTAGACCAGGGTTATGCGTAAGGGGTCGACCCCAAAATATATTTGTAAAAATTTGGCGAATCGATTTTAAAATCCAGGTGAATAGTTTCAAAACACATGTAGAAGGTTCACTATTATTAGGGGCAATGTTGGAAATTTAAACTTAAAATGGTCAAATTATTATAAAATTGAGGCGAATCAACCCAAAAAAAAATTTACACCCAAATTTTTTTGGCTAATGGACCTTGGTCAAGGATCCCAAATATTAGCCAAATACAAATTTTGAAAATCCTAATTTTAGCCAATTTTGTGAAAATAGCCACTATGCATAACCATGATTTAGACTCTGGGGGTATCCCTATAAAAAAAACAATATGACCATACATTTTAATAAGTTATTGGAAACTTAAATAAATGAATCAAGAAGAACCATTAAAAGGAGTTTATATAACTCTACATGTGGTTTAGTTTTATCAAATTATGGTTTAAAAAGTCAATGGTGGAGCCCTTTGATACACTCCTCTCACTTTAAATACTTGTGTGCTTCTCTATGGGACTATTTGTAGGGTTCTAAAAGGGATTCTAAGAACTTGAGATATAAGGACATATGAGGATGGATTTTTTTCCATCATGAGAACTATTATCATATTCAATTATCCCTAGTGCAACAAACATACCTCACAAGAAGTGACATAGTAGGGCCATGACTAAGAGCATGGGGTTTGGCTCAATTAGGGACCTTCAAGAGTTTTTATAATATTGGATAATTGTTATCATGTGATATTCAAGGCACACTTCGACTCAACAAAGGGAAAAGGGGTACAAGAGATAAAACAAATCAACTCAACAAAATAAAATAAAATAATGGTAATGTGCTGAGAGATCTGCTAAGATATTCCTACAAAAATAAGCTTGAACACTATGTGCTAGTGGTGAAAACTTCCTCTTCTCAACAGAATGAATCACAAATGAGAGTTACTAGTTATATGCATGTATAAGAAGGTGTGTCCTGTATGAGAATAAATGATAGATGACTAGTCTAAAAATAGATGTATATTCCTCATGCATACATACACATAATAAAATAAAAAATAGGCAAAAGGTCATTGACAAATACATTACACATAAAAATGGGTTAGCAAGAGGCCAAAAATGGCTATACGAAAAATTGACATAAGTTCCCATGTATATATATGCAAGTAATATTTTACAAAGTTTGTATGAGAAGTGGAGGTTTGATATTGCTCACAATCCACTTAGGAGTTGATCCTTTACAATACAATTGTAAACTTGTTGATCCTTTACAAAGCTAATGTTATTCCTATTTATCGATTATAAGGAGAGGGTTTTCATTCCAAAAATCATGCAAATATTTCTATGTGGTTGTCGCTTTTGATGTTGAGTCATTTTATATCTAACTATATATCCCTTTGAAGTCCTTTGGATTCTAAGTCATGAATTTCAAATGGTCTTGAGACTTTGTATGAGTAACTATTGTCCTTATTACCATCTACCTATTTCTAGGAATTCCATCATCTAGGTGCAAAATATTTTTTCATTTAAGTTTTGGATATTTTATATTCTTCTGCCATATCTCTCATGTTTTTCCTGTCCTTTCACAAATATATTATACATTATTTTGCAATAAATTCCTTGAATAATGTGTAACTCATTAGTTTTACTTTCGGAGCATTGGTGTCCTCTTGTTTGAGATTTTTCTTCACCACTTGAGCTTGGGGTTGCTTGAATTCAAAAATTTAAGACTTTTATCGTAGATACTCTTGTCAAACTCACTTATTTTCTCTTGGTCATGGCATACAAAATTTTGACTTTCAAATATTCATTTCTTTTGAGACTTGACCTTCAACCATCAAACCTTTTTTATTGAGGTTTTCTTCTATGCTTGTCTCTAAGTCAAAATTACACTTTCTCTTTCTATATATTTTTTTTAATTAATAATTATAGTTCTAGTAGCTCTCAAGGGATATTTAGCCTGCTAAATATAATCAACCTAGAAAATTGGTGCCTTAGTCCATTGTATGTAGAGTTAGGAAATCATCTCCCTTGCAAATGAAAGTTTTCAATGGGCAAGTCTCTTTGAAAATTTTGTAGGTAATTAGGAATTTTGCTATCTCATAAAAATAAGATAACCTATAGTACATATGTACAAAAGTTTAATTGAGTGACATTTATCAAATTTTCATGGAGTCAAAATCCCCCACTCATAATCTGAGTCTTTATTGCTTTTTATTTTCTTCAATGTTCATGCAAAAATTACTTCCACCACCCTAGAAATTAGATTTTTGAGCAACTTCCATGGATCAAATTGATTGGTACTAGAGCCCAAATGCTTTCTTGCTAATATAAGGTTGGTACCAATGCCAAATCCTGTATATTTTACCTTGTTAGTATGCATATTCCTCCTTCAGCTTAGATTATTTGCCTCTTCTATTCTTGTGGAGGGGAAGAGGGTTTATTCTGGCCTTGTAGAAATATCCAAGAATGTTTATTCAAAAATTTCTAAGGTAGTGGTTCCCATGACCTATGTTTTCCTTTGGTCCACTTGATCATAATTTTGGTGTTAGGACATCCTAGGAACTACTACCTATATCTCCATGAAATTTTCTTCCCATTTTCATATTGGTTTAACCTAGTGAAGAATATCAAGTTTCTATGTAAGAGAAGATTGAGAATTAGTAGCTTGTATAGCTAGGATTTATTGCTTCATCTCCTTGAATACATTCTAAATATGTCAACAAGCTAATCCCATTCTTAAATTGAGTGTAGGGGGGGGGAATAGAACCCCCTACAAGAATTTCCTTGAAATGAAGCCACAATAAACCTTAAAGCCATATTTTACTTTTCAATTGGTAAAATCAAACCATATCTTGTATATTATCTTATAGGGTTAACAACCCTTTACAATTATAATAAGGTAATTTTTGTAATATGGATATCAAATAGTCATCCCAAACATCTACTAGCATTAGAGATCTCAAGGGACTTTTTTTTCTCCATGTTGAGAATTTCACAAGGACAAAAACATTTTTTTTGGCATGCAAACTCCATGGTGCAACTTTCATAGTCATTTTGGGCCCTAAGGATTGTGGTTGAGTCACTAGGTGAATGCAGATTCTTGATTTTGTAAAGTAGGTAGACTAAGGATTTCACTCAAATCTTGATATGGTACTTTTAGTAGTGGATTCTTATAATGTTTGTATTGTAGTAGAGTTTCCAAGTGAGTAAAGAGGTACTTCAACAAGTAGGAACAAATAAAAACCTTCATCAAACCTAAGTCTTACTTCCTATTGGGATTTTACAACCAATGATGTGTCATTGGGGTTCTACTAAGCATACCATTAAACTATTGTTATATTTGTTTTCTCTAGGTAGGGCAATTGTGCCTTGTATGGATCAACACAGAAGGGCTAGATCGATAGCACAAGGTTTGCCTCAATTTTGGGACTTAAAGAGTTTTTACAGGGTTGATTCCTTGTTATGATGTGTGATGCACCTTGTCGAAGCCATAACTTGTGAACCGTACGCCCGTTGGCCTTGAAATTTAACAGGTAGTTCTTGTACATCTAAAGGAGGATGGATCAAGTGAGAGTTTGTTCACAATGAAGGATTTTAATATAGAGATCAAGGATGCTAGCTTTTGTTATGCCTTAATAGCTAGGAAGCTATAAATAGAGGAAGTGGCTATGCCTACAATAGTAGATAAGTTGCTAAGTGAATACAAATATGTCACACCAAAGGAGTTACCGGATGGGCTACCACCAAAAATGGATATCCAACATCACATGGATTTGATTCTAGGATCAGTGCTCCCATATCAGGCATCTTACCAGTGGAGCCCAACACATAATGTAGAGTTGAGTAAGCAAGTGACAGAGTTGATAAAGAAGGGATTTGTTAGGGAGAGTATGAGTCGATGTGCGACTCCAGCATTGCTGACACCAAAGAAATATGGTGACTGGAGGATGTGTGTGGATAGTAGATACATAAACAAGATTACAATAAAATATCCATATCCTATGTCGAGAGTGGATGACATGATGGATGGATTAGCTAGAGCTAAATACTTCAATAAAATTGATCTACGGAGTGGCTACTGCTAGATCAGAATTAGATAAGGGGATGAATGGAAGACAACTTTTAAGACAAAATATGGGTTGTACGAGTGGATGGTGATGCCATTTGGGTTTTCTAATGCACCCAATACATTTATACAGTTGTTGAACATAGTATTGCAAGAATATAATGGTAAGTTTGTGGTTGTGTATTTTGATGATATTTTGATTTATAGTATAAGTGAAGAGGAACATTTATTACACCTAAATTTAATGTTAGAGGTGCTCAGGAAGGAGAAATTGTATGTCAACCTGAAGAAATGTAGATTTATTCAGGATAGTTTAGTGTTTTTAGGATTTGTAATCTCAAGATATGGCATGAGGATGGATGACGAGAAAGTGAAAGTGATTCTGGAATGGCCTCTTCTACGAACTATAACAAAATTAAGGAGCTTTCATGGCCTAGCTACCTTTTATAGAAAGTTCATCAGGAAATTCAGTAGTATAGCTGCCCCTATAACTGAGTGCACGAAGGGGAAAGAGTTTGTATGGACTATGGCAACAACAAAGAGTTTTGAACTCTTGAAGAAGAAGGTATTGAAAGCCCCTGTTCTAGTGTTACCAGATTTTAGTAAGGTGTTTGAGGTTGATTGTGATGCCTCATTTGTTGGAATTGGTGGTGTCTTAAGTCAAGAGGGCTGACCTGTAGAATTTTTTAGTGAGAAGCTGAATGATGCAAGAAATAATTATTCTACATATGATGTGGAATTTTATGCAATTGTGCAAACATTGTAACATTGGAGGCACTACTTACTCTCAAATGAGTTTGTGTTGTTTATTGATCATGAATCATTGAGGTATTTCAACTCTCAAAAAAGGTTAAATAGTAGGCATGCAAAATGGGTTTCATTTTTGCAATAGTATACATTTGTCCTGAAGCACAAGTCAAGAAAAAAAAATAAGGTTGTTGATGCATTGAGTAGGAGAGTTGTGTTTTTGAACACTATGGATAATGAAGTGGTAGGATTTGATGGGATTAAAGATCTGTATGAATCTGATACATATTTTTGGAATATTGTGTAATAATGTAAAAATTCGATAGAGGGTGAGTCCCATACTATTTTTGAAGAGTATTTTTACATAATGGTTACTTGTTTAAGGGTAATCGATTATGCATTTCCAATGGCTCTATGAGAGAGAACATCTTGAGGGAATTACATAGTGGGGGTTTGGCTAGTCATTTTGGAGTAGCCAAAACTACCACTCTTGTAGAGGAGAAGTACTATTGGTCAAAAATTAAGAGAGACATAATTAGGTTTATCTCTAGATGTAGAGTATGTCAAATGGCTAAGGGCCATGCACAAAATATAGGGTTGTATATACCACTGCCAGTTACTACAGGACCATGGACCAATCTGAGTATGGATTTTGTGTTGGGGTTGCCCAAGACACAGAGGGGTAAGGATTTAGTTTTTTTTGTGGTGGATAGATTTTCAAAAATAGTGCATTTCATTTATTTCCAAAAAACTAATGATGCAACTAGGACTACAGTCTTATTCTTTGATGATATTGTGCAGTTGCATGGTGTTCCAAATACTATTACTTTTGATCGGGATACTAAGTTCTTGAGTCACTTTCGGAGGACATTGTGGAAAATTTTGAACACCAGGTTGCAGTTCAGTAGTTCTTACCACCCAAAGACCGATGGGTAAACAGAGGTAGTGAACAGAATCTTGGGAAACCTCTTATGGTGCATAGTTGGAGAAAAACCAAAACAATGGGATTTAGCCTTGTCACAAGCCAAATTTGCATACAATAGTTTAGTGAATAGGTCAACAGGTAAATCTCATTTTAATTTTTTTTATGGTCAAAATCCTAGATGTGTATTATATTTGGTTGAGTTACCAATTGGAGAGCAAGTTAGTGATGATGCAGAAGCATTTGCTAAGCATATCTAGAAAGTGCAAGAGTTAGTGAGGAAAAAATTGCAGAGTAGTAATGCTCACTACAAAGAGTCTGCTAATGCACACAGAAGGGTGAAAGTGTTTGAAGAGGGTGATATGGTCATGGTTCATCTTAGGAAGGAAATATTTCATAAGGGGATGTATAACAAACTGAAACTTAGGAAAATTGGGCCATGTAGGATTTTGAAGAAGATCAATGATAATGCCTATAAAGTGGGGTTGTCTAGTGAATTTGATATTTCACCTATTTTTAATGTTTCTAATTTATTTGAGTATCCTGGCACTATCGAGGATGGTGAATTATAGGAGACGATAAAATGGGCATGATAGATGCCTAAGAAGAAAAAATACAAAGTTGCACAGGTGCTCGATAAGAAGGTGATCACCACCAGACATGGGAGCTACAACAAATACCTGGTTCAGTGGGAAGGATTACCACAGTCAGATAACACTTGGGTTTTAGATTTAGAGCTAAATAAATTTGATGTTAGTCTCACAATGAAACTGAGAGGGGGGGTGAATCAGTGTAGCTCTTAAAAACTTAAATCTTCAATTCTTAATGCCAAAATAATGAAAGCTTAAAACTCAATAAAGCAAATATACCAAAAGAGCATCACACAACACAAGATGTACCGAGGTTCACCAGTTTTGGCTACTCCTCAAAATTGACTATTTGGACTCCCATCCAAATCCAGCATTTTCAAAATACCAATTTTACAATCAATTTACCAGAACCCACTGGAAGGAGCACCAACCCCTGATTTATCTGCAACAACAAAAAAGAGCACCAACCCTTGATTTATCTGCACCAACAGAAAGGAGAACCAACCCATGATTTATCTACACCAATAGAAAGGAGCACCAACCCTTGATTTACCAGAACCAACTGGAAGGAGCACCAACCCCTAATTTATATGCACCAATAGAAAGGAGCACCAACCCCTGATTTACCAGCACCAACTGGAAGGAGCACTAACCCCTGGAAGGAGCACCAACCCCTGATGCCAAGCACCAACTTGGACTTTTGTTCTGAAACTAGAATATTGAAATGAAGATGCCTTCACTTTTACAAGACCTTGACTAGTCTATTGCTTTCTCAACATTACCCACTCTTCACACAACACACACCCTACTCACTCTCCTCTTGCTCTCTTCGCAAGATTAAATCTACCTTGCTTTAATCCCAAGCGATTTCACTCTTTTTCAGTAGTATTTTAATTCTCCACGTAGACCTCCTTTTATAATAAAGTTTTGACTCTTATTTTATCTTCCATATTTTCGCATGCAACCCGTAACTGGCCCTATAACTGTCGTTCTGACTTCAGTTCACTGTTCTTATTTTAGCTGCATGATTTTTCTCTATAAATGCACTTGTAACTATTGTACTGACTTTAGTTAACTCTTCTTATTTTAGCTACATGATTTTCTTCTACAATAATCCTTGTAACTGTCGTATAAATTCAGTTAAATTTCACATATCTTATTTTGGTTGGGCTCATGCCAAAGTGACCTGTTGCAAAATCATGAAACTTCTACCTCTTTTTCCTCTTCTCGACTTGTACCCGTAAAAACACATGTCGCGATATCGTGACACTTTTGCCTCCTTACTGCTTTACTTGGTTTGTGCCTGTAAAAACACAACATGTCGTGATATCACGACACTTTCGCCTCCATACTCTTCCTATTTACTTTTGTCGTGATATCGCGACACTTCTGCCTTCTTACTTTCTCTCTCTTCCTTTAGTCATGAAAATGCGACATGTCGTGATATCGCGACACTTTTCCTTCTCTGCCTTCCTGCTCTTGCCAAGTCATGAAAATGTGACATGTCGTGATATCGTGACACTTTTTCTTTCTCTTCCTTCATGCCCTTTTCGAGTCGTGAAAATGTGACATGTCGCGAAATCATGACACTTTTTCCTCCTTGCATTTTCTCTTCACTTCGGACCGCGAAAATGCAACATGTGATATTGCGACACTTTTTCCTCCTTGCATTTTCTCTTCGCTTTAGACCACGAAAATGCAACATGTCACGATATCGTGACACTTTTCCTCCTTGCATTTTATCTTCGCTTCGGACCACGAAAATGCAACATGTCGCGATATCATGACACTTTTCCTCCTTGCATTTTCTCTTCGCTTCGGACCGTGAAAATGCAACATGTCACGATATCGCGACACTTTTTCCTCCTTGCATTTTCTCTTCGCTTCGGACCGTGAAAATGCAACATGTCATGATATCGCGACACTTTTTCTCTTGGACTCTCTCTCTTGCAATATGTCATGAAATCGTGACACTTTTTCTTCCGTACAATCTCTCTTGCAATATGTCACGAAATCGTGACACTTTTTATTTCAGACTCTCTCTTGCAATATGTCACGAAATCGTGACACTTTTTCTTCCATACAATCTCTCTTGCAATATGTCACGAAATCGTGACACTTTTTCTACTTGCCTTTTTCTCTTCCAACATGTCACGAAATCATGATAGTTTTTCTTGCTTGCGCTTTCTCTTCGAACATATCATGAAATTATGACAGTTTTTCTTGCTTGCACTTTCTCTTCGAACATGTCGTGAAATCATGATAAATTTTCTTCCTTGCTCAACATGTCATGAAATCGTGATAGTTTTTCTTTCTTGCGCTTTCTCTTCGAACATGTCACGAAATCACGACAGTTTTTCTTGCTTGCACTTTCTCTTTGAACATGTCGTGAAATCACAACAGATTTTCTTTCTTCTAAACATGTCGTGATATCGCAATAGTTTTCTTCCTTGCTCAACATGTCATGATATCATGACCGTTTTCTTCCTTACTCAACATGTGATATCGCGACAGTTTTCTTCCTTGCTCAACATGTCACGATATCGCGACAGTTTTCTTCCTTGCTCAACATGTCGCGATATCGTGACAGTTTTCTTCCTTGTGATTTTCTTTTGATTTTTAGCATATGGGCCACTTTGATCTTTTGGATAATCACTGTACATACTCTGAAGAACCTCTTAACTCCTATCCATTGCATCAACCGATTTGTCTGACTGTGTTGACAATAATGACAATATTGTTGCTGCAACTTGCTCAACAATCTCCCCCTTTGGAATTGTTGGTAACACACGTGCAATTTCCTGTAATTATTCTCCCCCTTTGACAATAATACCAAAGGGCTGCTGTAGACTCCCCCTGAGTCCATGCACGACATTCTTAGGCACAAATGATGGGGACCCAAAAAAATCACACGTAATACCCACTCAGCAAATCTAGAAAATCTCATTCATTAAATCTGAAAATGCTTCTACAAACAGCCCGCAGGCTTACAATGACCAGCGCTCGGCTTGGTCTTCACACTTCACGCTTCTATCCTCTACGTGCAATCTTACCCGAATCCACCGTCCCGACTAAAACAACAAACTGGGTTTTTATAGAGGCCCCGACCCTCTCACGCATTAAACCACACATTAATCGGGACACCAACCCGATTAATTACATTAACTGGGTTTTTATAGAGGCCCCAACCCTCTGAAACAAAAACATGAAAATCAAGACACCAACCCAATTAAAGACCCCTCTCCGCATGGTCCCTGTCATCTCTGAATCCGTCAAAAAATTCTATGTGCCCATCCTTCTTTTCTTCCATGCTTCTGGGTAGTCCCCCGCTTTAACTTCAATTCGTGCCACGTGTCATTTTTGAACGACCCTTGAAAATGCTATTCCTGCCATCTCTTTCTCCTTCATCGCGATGTTTCTATCTCCCTACGCTCTTTGGCACTTTTGGTCACGATATCGTGACATGTCATGATATCACGACCAACTCTCGCTGCTCGCTCGCCATCGAATTCTTGTCACGATATCGCGATGTCTCTGTTGCTCTCTCTGTTTGCTGCCCTGCGGTCGTGATTTTGCGACGTGTCACGATTCGTGACACTTCCGCTACTCTGCTCCGCTGCTGCCCTACTGTCGTGATTTCATGACATCGTGATTTCGCAACGTGTCACAAAATCGCGACCACACCTGCTGCTCTGCTCTATCTCTGTCTTGACGTCACGATTTCACGACGTCATGAAATCACGTCATGATTTCACTGTAACTTTTATCCTCTACCTCTGCCTCACTGAGACGTCACAATTTTGCTATGGTTTCCTACCTTCGCTTTTGCCTTGCTACTACTGTCACGATTCTGTGACATGTCGTGATTTCGTGACATGTCACGATTTCGCGACATGTCACGATTTCGTGACATGTCGTGAAATCGTGACATGTTTTCCCCCTTGCTCTCCTTGCCGATTTCTATCATGATTTCAGGACACATCATGAAATCATGACGGTTTTCTTCCTCCTTGCCTTCTGCTTTCTCTTCTTCTGACTCTACAGCATTGAATTTCCCGAAACTTGATGCCTCTGCATCAAGATGCTGCTGGATGCTCTTGCATCAACAAATTATTACAATTAGCAAAAATTACAAACATGAGCAAAAATATAATCAAATATATAAATGCTCCTCCTGAGAATGTGATCCCAATAGCTAGTCAATTCTTGGGAAACATGACCACTCCCAATTTATTGTGAAGGTACTCAAGGAATTTCTTGTGCAACTATTTTGTGAAGATCTCCACTACTTGCTCTGTTGTTGGAATGAAATCCAACTTAACCTCACCTTTCACAATTTACTCCTATGTACAGCATGCTGTCGCTGCAATATATTCCACCTCTGCTATGGATAAGGAGACTGACTCTTGTTTCTTACTGGTCCACATGACCAACCTATCTCCAAGATAGAGTGCACCTCTACTGGTACTCTTTCTGTCATCTACACATCCTTGCTCAACTTACAACCTATCGTCATGGGAGTGCTAACTGGCTTATAATCCTCCATTTTGAACTTTTTAGCATCTCTTTCACTAAACTAAATTATCAGAACTGTTATAATCCATAACTTTGAACAATGGCAGTAAGAACCATCAAAAGTATAACACTGACATATAGCAATACTACCAATGCTGACAACTCTCAATTTAATCACCACCCTTCATGGTACCTCCACAAACAACTGCATGAACTGAAACACATTTTAACAATTATACAACTCCCCCTACCTACTTGCCATTCATCCTCAGATAACCAAACAAACACATAGGAGCAAAAATAACCTTTAAGATTGCTCCCCCTGAGGATGTGCTACCTGGAGTTGCTTAGTGTAATAGAGGAGTAATCTCCTTCAGTCCAAGGAGACACGATTTCCTCTCTTCTTTCTTTCTCCAATCTTTCTTGAACTTGGGCTTGAGTTTTTCAACTGCATCCCGATTTTGAACCTTTTTGTGAACTTGAACATTTCTTTTGGGTGGTTGTCTCTTGTGCATCCTTGATGGATGATTATTTTCCTTTCTTTGATGCACATGATTTCTTCCCTGTCTGTGTTGCATTCTTTGTGTCTGATGAAATCTACTGTCTTGCCTTAGATTAGATACAAAAGTTCTTGGAAAAAACCTTGTTATGTTCCCATGACCATTACATTTAAAACATTGCACATGGTGTTCAACAGATGTATTTCTACCAGCATAACTCTTTGATTTATTATTCAATCCACAATATATTGCCTTGTGACCATAATGGTTGCATCTAAAATAATAGCAAATACAAGAATTATTATGAATAAAGTGAGAGTGATAGAACCTCTTTTGTTGTGGTTGATTTGCTGTAGATCTCCTTTGAGATTTTCTTCTTTTTGAAGTTTCAGTTTCAAAATTCTCTTGCTTTGATCCTTTAGCAATGGACTTCTTCTTCTCTGCAGATTTAGAAGATGAAGGTTGTTCAACTTCATATCCAAGACCAAGCTTACACATGGGGATTCTTTGATGCCTTATCATTTTATCTAGCAACTCTGTGCTCTTCTCAAATTTGAGATTTGTATTGGCCTCTTCTAGTTGTTTTCTCAATAAAATAATCTCCTTTTCTTGTTTGCCGCAAATATCGCTTTTATCATCCAGGTGTGACTTCAAGGCTTCTTCTATTTTCTTGGATTTATGAATTTGCAAGAAGAGATCTTCAATATTATCCCCATATTCTTCCAACTTCTTGGACAACCTTTTGTTCTTTTTTGTTTCTATACCCAACTCTTCAAGTGCAGCGATCAACTCACCTTCTAGATATACTTCAGCCTCAGCCTCAATTTTTTTATTACATTCCTATTTTTCTTCTATTTTTTCTTCTTTGAATACCATGAAAAGAGCTTCATTTGTTTCTTCTTTAGAATCCTCATCGGAGCTGTCTTCTGATGAACTGACATTCTTGGAGATGAAACTTTTCTTCCTAAAGTTGTCGTTTCTGAAATTTGGTTTTTTCCTCCAGTCACTTCTTTCTTGGTGCGATCCTTCATCACTTTCATCCTTCTCATTAAGTGGACATTTAGCTACAACATGTCCAATGCCTCCACAGTTGAAACACTTAAATGGTAGCTTTCCTCTGTATTTTCCTTTTCCCCTTATTAGTTTATGAACAAAGTTTTCTTCGGTTTCATCTGATGTCTCTTCTTCCTCGAATTCTTGTTTTGCTTTAATATGTTTATGTGCTTTAAAAGCAGCTTATCTATCTATGGGTTTAGGTTTTCCTATTCTCATCTCATATGCAATCAAAGAACCATGCATCTCATCCATACTAAAAGTATTTAGATCTTTAGCTTCTTCTATTGCTGAAACTTTAGAATCAAATCTTTTGGGAAGAGATCTTAGTACCTTTTTCATGATGACAACATCTTCCATTTTCTCACCGAGTCCTCTAATCGTATTAATGATTCCATTAACTCTCAGCATGTATGCCTCTATGTTATCATCATCATTCATATTTAATGCTTTGAACTGAGCTCGATGCGTTTGTAACTTGGCCTCCTTGATCTTATCATCTCCTTCATGAATGCTCCTTAGTTTGTCCCATATTTCTTTTTCCGTTTTACAACTCATAATTTTTACTAGTTCACTGTCCATTAATCCGAACATGATAGCATTCTTTGATTTTGAGTTATTCTCAAACAATTTCTTATCGGCAACATCGATTGGAGAAGTGGTGGATATTGTGTATCCACCATCTACCGAATCCCAAATGTCGTATCCCAAAGCACAAAGATATGTCTACATCCTGAGTCTCTAAAATGTGTAATTAGTTTTTTCCAACAGTGGTGCTTTGTTTGATGAGAAACCTTCACCACCTGCAATTGAGTCACTTCCAAAATCAACCCTAGCTGATTTAGCTTGACAAGGGAAACTGGCTCTGATACCAATTATTAGTCTCACAATGACACTAAGAGGGGGGGTGAATCAGTGTAGCTATTAAAAACTTAAATCTTCAATTCTTAATGCCTAAACAATGAAAGCTTAAAACTCAATAAAGAAAATATACCAAAAGAGCATCACACAACACAAGATATATCGAGGTTCATCAATTTTGGCCACTCCTCAAAATTGATTGTTTGGACTCCCATACAAATATAGCCTTTGCAAAATACCAATTTTATAATAAATTTACCAGCACCCACTATAAGGAGCACAAACCCTTGATTTATATGCAACAATAGAAAGGAGCACCAACCCCTGATTTATCTACACCAAAAGAAAGGAGCACCAACCCCTGATTTATCTACACCAACAAAAAGGAGCACCAACCCCTGATTTACCAGCACCAACTGGAAGGAGCACCAAACCCTGATTTATCTCCACCAATAGAAAGGAGCACCAACCCCTAATTTACCAGCACCAACTGGAAGGAGCACCAACCTCTGATTTACCAACACCAACTGGAAGGAGCACCAACCCTTGATTCCAAGCACCAACTTGGAATTCTGTTCTAAAACTAGAATATTGACATAAAGATGCCTTCACTTTTACAAGACCCTGATTGGTCTATTGTTTTCTCAACATTACCCACTCTTAACACAACACACCCTGTTCGCTCTCCTCTTTCTCTCTTCATAATATTAAATCTGCCTTGCTTTAATCTCGAGCGCTTTCACTCTTTTTCAGTAGCATTTTAATTATCCATGCAGACCTCCTTTTATAAAAAAGTTTTGAATCTATTTTTAACTTCCATATTTTCGCATGCAACCCGTAACTAGCCCTATAACTATCATTCTGACTTTAGTTCACTATTCTTATTTTAGCTGCATGATTTTTCTCTGTAACTGCACATGCAACTGTCGTACTGACTTCAGTTAACTCTTCTTATTTTAGCTGCATGATTTTCTTCTGCAACGGCCCTTGTAACTGCTGTATAACTTTAGTTAATTGTCACATATCTTATTTCAGATGGGTTCTCTTCTTAGCTTGCGCCAAAGTGACCTGTTGTGAAATCATGACACTTCTACCTCTTTGTCCTCTTCTTGGCTTGTACCCATGAAAACAAAACATGTCACGATATCATGACACTTTTGCCTCCTTGCTACTTTACTTGGTTTGTACCCGCAAAAACACATGTCACGATATCGCGACACTTTTGCCTCTGTACTCTTCCTCTTTACTTTTGTCATGATATCATGACACTTCTGCCTTCTTACTTTCTCTCTCCTCCTTTAGTCATGAAAATGCGACATGTCGTGATATCACGACACTTTTCCTTCTCTTCCTTCCTACTCTTGTCGAGTCGCAAAAATGCGACATGTCGTGATATCGCGACACTTTTTCTTCTCTCTTCCTTCATGCCCTTGCCAAGTCGCGAAAATGCGACATGTCGCGAAATTGCAACAATTTTCCTCCTTGCATTTTCTCTTCGCTTTGGATCGCGAAAATGCAACATGTCGCGATATCGCGACACTTTTTCCTCCTTACATTTTCTCTTCGCTTCGGATCGCGAAAATGCAACATGTCACGATATCGCGACACTTTTTCCTCCTTGCATTTTCTCTTCGCTTCGGACCATGAAAATGCAACATGTCGCGATATTGTGACACTTTTTCCTCCTTGCATTTTCTCTTTGCTTCGGAATGCGAAAATGCAACATGTTGCAATATCGTGACACTTTTTCCTCCTCGCATTTTCTCTTCGCTTCGATCGCAAAAATGCAACATGTCGCGATATCGCGACACTTTTTCTCTTGGACTCTCTCTCTTGCAATATGTCATGAAATCGCAACACTTTTTCTTCCGTACAATCTCTCTTGCAATATGTCATGAAATCGTGACACTTTTTCTTTCGGACTCTCTCTCTTGCAATATGTCGTAAAATCACGACACTTTTTCTTCCGTACAATCTCTCTTGCAATATGTTGCAAAATTGTGACACTTTTTCTACTTGCCTTTTTCTCTTCCAACATGTCGCAAAATCATGACAGTTTTTCTTGCTTGCACTTTCTCTTCGAACATGTCATGAAATCATGACAGTTTTTCTTGCTTGCGCTTTCTCTTCGAACATGTCACAAAATCACGACAAATTTTCTTTCTTCTCAACATGTCACGATATCACGACAGTTTTCTTCCTTGCTCAACATGTCGCGATATCACCACAATTTTCTTCCTTGCTCAACATGTCGCGATATCGCCACAATTTTCTTCCTTGCTCAACATGTCGCGATATCATGACAATTTTATTTCTTGCTCCAGTTTTCTTCCTTGTGATTTTCTTTTGATTTTTAGCATATGGGCCACTTCGATCTTTTGGATAATCACTGTATATACTCTGAAGAACCTCTTAACTCCTGTCCACTACATCAACCGATCTATTTTACTGTGTTGACAACAATGACAATACTATTTTTGCACCTTGCTCAACATTTGATAACCAGAAGTTACCGGATTTTAATTCAAATGAACTCGCAGGAGCTGAGTTCCTTTTCACTAGAGGAAAATGATGCACCTTTCCAAAGCTATAACTTGTGAACCGTACACCCGTTGGCCTTGAAATTTAACTGGTGGTTCTGCATGTGTGTTCTACATAATTTGAATCTTCAATTGGTCAAACTCTCCAAAAAACATATTTTCGGGACCTAACTCCTCCACCTAGTTTCCCAAAATTAGCTTTTAGAATAGGTTTCTAGGTTTTTTGGGTTTTTTTTGCATTTTAGAGTTTTATTATCTTTTGTTACACCTTAAGTTGAGAAATATTATTTTAAAGTAAGGTTCGTTATTGTAATAGGGATGTTTGCACCTAATTTGGGTGCAATATGACTCATTTCTATTTATAGTAGTTTTTAGAAAAAAGATGTATTTTTAGCAATTTTTAGAAAAAAAAGTTTTTAGGGTTTCTTTTATTTTCGATTGCTATATTATGGATTGTAATATTTTGGATAAGGGGTGTGAATTCAATAATGAGAAGAATATCGATTTGCAGGTTTCTTCCATTATATTGCATTTGTGTTATGTGATTGGAGTCCATTTTGTTGGTCTCTTATAGCCGAGTTTACACCAATGTGATCTTCAAGGTGCACTTGGACTCAAAAAAGGGAAAAGGGGTGTGAGAGATAATTAAAACAACTCAACAAAATAAAAGTGGTGGTGATGCACCAAGAGATCCTCTAAGATCTTCCTACAAAAATAGGCCTAAATGCTATGTGCCAAGTGGTGAACACTTCCTCTCCTTGACATAGTGAAGCATAGATGAGAGTTACCAATTATATGTATGCATAAAAAGGTAGGTATCATAGGAAAGCCAACTCTAGATGATTGGTCCAAAAATAGATGCAAGCCACTCACACATACATACACTTAATAAAACATAAAATAGGTAAAATATCATAGATAAATACATACACGTAGAAATGGGTTAGTAGGAGGCCATAGATGGCATTACCAAAAAAACTACATAGGCTCCTACGTATATATATGCAAGCAATATTTTATAAATATTGTGCTAGAAGCGAGGGTTCAAGATTACCCATAAGCTACATACAAAAATAAATTAAGGTAAATCCTACAAGAGAATACAATTGTAAAATTGTTGATACTTTAAAAAGGTAATGATATTCCTATTAATAGATTACATGATGAGGGTTTTCACTCCAAAACTCATGCAATGATTTATAGCTAGGTGACACTTTTGACATTGAGTCTTGTCATGTTTGAATTTTTATCCCTCTAAGGTTCTATTTATTTGAAGTCATGAATGTTAAATGGTCTTAAGCCCTTGTATGAGTATCTATCATATCTATTTCCATACACCCATTTATGAGAACTTCTATCATTTGGATATAAAATATTTATTTATTTAATGTAGTGGATCTTTGAGCTATTTTTTTTGTGGCTTCCATGTTGTTGTTGTCCTTTCATTGAGATATAAGACATTCTATTTTAGGAAAGGATGATATTCCTTGAAGAACATGTACCTCATTAGATTGAATTTTGAGGCATCAATGTCTTCTTATTTGGGAGTTTTATTCACCATTTGATCTTTGGGTTGCTTGACTTTAGATCCTTGAAATTTTTGTCTCAAGTACTCATTTTGAAAAATTCGCTTCTTATCTCTTAGTCACAACATACAAACTTCTAACTTTCATATATTATTTTCTTTCAAGACCTAACCTCCAATCATTGGACCTTTTATAATTGGGGTTTTCTTCTAGTCCACAACTCAAACTTCTACTATCTCTTGCAAGGCAAAATATGTAGTGGTTCATCACTACACCTACCTTGCATCTAATGCAAAATTTTAAATGCCATGTTTTTTGTACCCAACTACTTCTCCAGTGCAAAATTAGGTTTATTTTTGGATGATGATAACTGCCCAGTTTTTCATCTATCTAATTTTAGATATAGATGCTTTTGAATTATGTTGTAATTTATATTGTATATGAAAATAAATTGGAAGATATTTTTAGTTATAAATGAAATTTGGTATCATTGGAATATTATTTGAGCTATCCAAATTTGAATAATGGGAGGGAGGTCCATTGTTGCTATATCCCTAGGGAGGGTAACCCAGGTGTCACCCGTTTTACTTTGAATTGCTCAACAAAAAAAAATCAATTTTTATTCTACTTTGGCATTATCTCTATATTTTATGTTGTGATCTTTATTATTAATTTTAGAAATGTTAAAGCCTTTGGAACAATGGTTGTCTTGGATAAATATTTTCTTGTAAAATACATAGAAACTAATTTAATTGCAACAAAACTCCCAAAAATATTTTAAGGCATTTATTTTTTATTTTTATTTTTTAGGGGTTTAAAGCCCCAACCCTTCCAACTTTTAAAAATACTTTTAAATTAATGTATTTTATTTTAAATATTAAGTATTATTGGTTCTTCTAATCAAATTTTTATTGGTTTCCATGATGTTGTTTAAAAAATTATTTACCAAATACTAACATAAATGCTAGGAGATAAATAATTTTACCCACATATGCTTACCAAAAAAATATTTATTGGTTGATAAATTTCTCCATATGCTGGTCATCCATGCCACCAATGTATCCATAGCTCACTTGGAGGCTGCCCACATTGCCATCATTAAGGCCATTTAGAGCCTCAAAGAATAGAGAAACAACCTCAAACTATTCTTCTTTTGTGACAATTTCAATGGTTTTGTTGTTGAACCCTCCTCTGATGTTAAAGGAGGAGCTACTGAAGACGAGGTTGTAGAAATTTCAAAAGATACCTGCCTTGATGGTTTGAAGGAGATTCTAAAGATGAAAGATACCTTGAAGGATGCAGAGAAGAATTCAGTAAAGCATAATTTTTTGAATATTTATGTCCACACTTTCTACAACCCGACGCTCTTCCTTGATGGCATTTTCTATTGGTCCCGATCACTGTTTTGGGCTAATCTCCATTTTCTATAGTTTTTTGGTGTGCTATTGGGTCTGTTCCTACTTATATCCTCCTTTTTGCCTTCTGATGTTGTTCCTTTTTGTTCCTTTTTGCTAAAGGATAGTTGGTAATCCTTCAGGTTGCTTTTTGAGTGTAATGGCTTCAAGCCTTTCAGTTTTGATAAGCTTTGCTCTGTTATTCATGTTTCTCTTTTCCTCCTCTTGTTCCTACGAGTTCCTTTTTATCAAAGGCGATAGGGAACATTTCAAATGCCCTTCTTGAATTTATATAATTAACTTACCAAAAAAAAAATCTTCTCTTACTTCTATAAACACAAATAATAGACTCATGGTACTCAAATACTAAGATTTTGCATATTTCACAAAGTAAAAAAATTAATTTGAGATAGCAACTCATTTGAACACTTTATATTTTAGAAAAACATCATTAAGATTTTGGATATCCTTATTTTACTATTTATTTATATTGATTAGATTGCATTTATACAAAAAAATCTTAGCTTGTATATTAAATTCATAGTAATGTTAACTACTTGTCTTGAATATCCCCTTCATTTAAATTGTTATACATTCTCTTACTCTAATAATAGACCCATGGTCCTTAAATACTAAGATTTTTCATATTTTAGAAAGTTAAAATTTTATTTGACATAACAACTCATTTGAATACTTTAGCTTTTGGAAAAGCACCACTAAGATTTTGGATATCCTTATTTTACTATTTACTTATATTGATTAGATTGCATTTATACTAAAAGATCCCAGCTTGTATATTAAATTCCTAGTAATTTTAACTACTTATCTTGAATATCCATTTCATTTGAATTTTCTTATATTCTCTTACTCATATAAACATAAATAATAGACCCATGGTCCTTAAATACTAAAAATTTTCACATTTCGAAAAGTTAAAATTTTCTTTGAGATAACAACTCAGTTGAACACATTAGCTTTTGAAAATCATCCCTAATATTTTGGATATTCTTATTTTAGTAATTATTTACATGGATTAGAATATATTTATACTAAAATATCTTAGCTTGTATATAACTCCCTGGTAATGTTAACTACTTATCTTGACTATATCCTTCACTTGAATTGTCTTATATTCTTTTACTCCTATCAAAATAAATAATAGACTCATGGTCTTTATATACTAGGATTTATTAGATTTCAAAAAGTTAAAATACCAAGGAAATAAAATGAGTGATTGATGATGGAGAATAATATATAGTAAAGGAACGTAGAAACCATCACTAGGGATGAATAAAGAAGGATTTTACTAGACTACCATAACATATTAGCAAGGGAAAAAAATTCTGGAGATAGAAATCTCAAATCCAATGGCTGAAAGAAGATAATTCAAACACTAAGTTTTTTCATGCATCTACTCTCAGGCATCGCAACACCAACATGATTCATGAAATAATAAAAGGATATGGTTCATCCACCACTGATATCCATGAAATTATGACTAAGGCGATCAACCATTTCCAATCCTTCCTTGTAGCCCCTCCCCCCACCTTTGACTTTGCCCACCAAACTCTCATTCACCATATTCCCACCAGTGTCCCTCATGATTTCAATCAACACCTCCTTCATCCTTTCTCTGATGAGGAAATCAAATCTACCCTATTCTCCATGTCACCCAAAAAAGCACCGAGACTAGATGGCTTTCCCTTGGTTCTTCTAGACCTTCTAGGAAATTATTGGACCTGATAGTAACTCTACCATACGATTCATCCATAATTATAGAACCATTCTGAGAGATGTTAACTCAACCCTCATAGCCCTTATACCCAAGTAATCTCTTTGTATATCCCTCTCTGAGTTCTATCCTATCAGCCTTTGCATTGTATTGTATAAAATTTTGACCAAATCTATCTCCATTCAAATGATGGAAATCCTCCCCCGCATCATTGATACCTATCAAGGCAGCACTGTCCAAGGAAGGAATTTAATAGATGGTGTCAACACAATCCATGATGTAATCCATTCCATTTTCAAAAGTAAAAAAGCCAGATTCCTCCTCAAGCTTGACATGAACAAGGCCTTTGATCACATATCATGGTATTTCCTCCTTTTTGTACTTCTCAAGTTTGGGTTTCAACCGTAGTAGGTTCAATTAATTGGGGCATGCATATCTTTGGCTTGGTTCTTGATCATTGTCAATGGGTCTCTATATGGATACTTCAAAAGTAGTAAAGCAATCAAATAGGGAGACTCCCTATCACCATGCCTCTTCATCATTCTTGTCGATGCCCTTGGAAGAACACTCAAAGCTACCTACACTAATGGAGCCATATATAGAATCCAATCCATATCTCATCTTGAACCAGTCACCCATCAAAAATTCATTGATGACACCATTCTTGCCACCTTGGCCTCGGTGGTAGAAGCTAAAATTATTAAATCCATCCTCAATTTGTATGAGGATACGATGGGCCAATAGGTCAACTACACCAAAAGTAAAATATTCTTTATCAACACCCCCCCATGCCCACCAACATCGGATTGCTCAAGTCCTCCAATGCCCCATTGGCAATCTCCCCACTTACTACCTCGACCTTCCACTCTTCGTTGGTAACCCCTATGATAGCATGTGGAACAATGTGATTGAAAAACTTCTCAAGAAGCTTACGGGATGGAAATGGGTCCTCCTTAGCCAACCCATAAAAGCTACTTTGGTCAATGATTATCTTCAAATCATCAAATATTAGTTTCTATCTATATTCAAAGTCCCATCCCTAATTTACTACAAAATTGAACAAATTCAGAAAAGGTTTTTTTGGACAAGGACTGGAAAATAAAAAGAGATTCCATGTGGGACATAGTTTGTAGGCCCAAAAATCAAGGAGGCATTGGCCTAATAATAATTAACAATATGAACCTTCCTCTCATTGATAAATATGCATGGAATATAGTGACAATTACTGACCTAGAATGGGTATCCATCATAAAAAGGAAGTATATGTATTGATTTAACTTTTGGGCGGATGACCCTCCACCTATCGTCTCTGTAAATTCATTCATGAAATCTAGATATATCATCTCTAAAGCCACCATATGAAAATTATCCAATGGGTAAATCATATATATCTAGTGTGATCCCTGGATCCTTGATCAACCCCTCATTTCCAACCCCACCCTTGCCCCCCTTAAACCCTTCACTAAAACTCTTTTCAGGAGTAAGGTAGCCAATTTCATCACCTTTACCTCCAGGAGATCCTCCTAGAAAATCATACCCACCTCTTATCTGCCCATTCACATTAATAATGTAACCTCTTTTGTTACTTATATTCTCCATTCCTTCATCATTCACAACCCTAGCACTACCCCTGATTATTTAGTTTTGAGAGAGTGCGATGAAAAAGAGTTCACGATAAAAACTATTTACTTACTATTGATTGAAACTTCAGAGTGTACCATCCTTGTCAAATCCATATGGTTGAAGAACCTTATCCCAAAATTTGATTTCTTCTCTTGGTTAGCCATCCAAAATAGAATACTCACATTGTATAATATCATTAGTCATGGGCTTCAGCTTCCCAACCACTGCTATCTTTATTTGAATGAGTGGGAATCTATTAATCACATATTCCACAAGTGTCCATTCACCAAAATGATCTTGAGTTTTTTATTCACCACCTTCCACATTGCCTGGACATGTCCATGCACCCTCTATGACCTTTTCAACCAATGGCCCAACCCCTTCAAGAACCCCAAAGTCAAATCCTTATGGTCAATGTGTCTCCACCATTTCCTATGGAAAATTTGGCTTGAACATAATAATCATGCATTCTCGGGCTTCCCCAAGGACCCTCTTATGATCTTCAACAAGATCATCAGCTTCACCACCAAAAATATTTCTCTATGTCCTTGTTCCAGACCCCCACCAATAGGATCGAAGCCTCCATTTCTGCCTCCCTCTACCTTTCCATGGATCCCATCACCCTGCCCCTACATCCCAACCCTAGAGCCAACTCCAAATGGAACTCACCCTTGATTGGATGGCTTAAGAGAATTTTTGATGTCTCTTCAAGAGGTAACCTTCGACTCACTAGTGGTTGTGGAATTGTAAGAAACCATGCAAGGGACTTAATCCTGGCATATGCTGAGAACCTTAGCGTCCTCAATAATCACATTGTGTAAGCTAAAGCTCTCCACCAATGATTATTGATAACAAGTTAGTTATAGTGCAAGTTAGTAATCGAAGGATAATAATTAAAAATAATGAATTATATCAAAAACAACAACAACCCCAATTGAATAGTAAGGAGTCATCTCTAAATCAAGATGAATCCTTCTCAGCCATCTAAAGAAAATTATGCAACATGTTTTTAGATAATCCAATGTTGTTGCTAATACACTGGTCAATCATGGTCACTTAAAGAGATTCCTCATTATTTGGCATAATTATTTCCCTCTATAATTTCTTGAAGTTGTTTCTAGGGATCATCCTCCCCATACCTAATCCCCAACCTTCATCCTGAGTCTTGAACCTCTAGGATGATGTCATTTCTCACGTGTCACCTCCCTCACAATCCAATTATCATTCTTGTTGGCCCACCATTAACTACCTAGGCACCATTTTTATTTCACTAGCCCTTGTGTACCCTAATTACCATCATTCTCATTTCCTTCACTATCCTCCAATCAGCCACCTTCAACAATTTTTATGCTAATTTTAGGTTCCAATATCCACCTTACCCCAAATGCCAGATCCACTGTGCCTCGTTCCATCTTGATCACATGAATTTAACCTCATGATATTAACCATCAAATAATTTCATGCAACCCCATGATAGCTCTTGAACAACAACCTTTAGTACACATCATTTCAATCACACACGTGATACCAACACCATTCATATGTGCACCACAACAAGAAATCATCATGAAAAATATTTCTTGGATGTTCTCAATCTGCATATCATGATTACTCTTCATTCTAGTGACACTCACCATCTCACCACCATTATTTTCCTTTGTAGCACTTGAGTGATGCTGACAGTCATTTATTTCACAAACACCATTATCCGCACCTTGTGGTGTCCCAATGCACCTCTATCCCTAATATCATTGGCATGTGTAATGATCAAATCATTTTTTAATATGGTTTTTGAATCCTTCACATTTTTTTAAGCCCCACCCACATATTATTCACTCTGAGCCCATAATCCCCAATTCCAATTCACCTATGGTGATTCTCGAGTTGTCCACACTTAACCTCGACCTTGTGGTTGAGGATATCCTTCAACCTTACATCCCATTCCTCAGCAATTTTACTGGTAACAAATATGATATCATGCATACCATTGTCAACACAAGGAATGATGGATAGGCCACTATATGTGGCCTTGAGTTCAACATCAACGTGAAGTTGCTTGCAGAGGTGACATATTTGCTCATGGATGGGAGGAACATTTTAGGAGACAAGTATTCCATGGAATTGGAACTGGAGTTATTCCTTGACAAAGGTAAATACCTTATTACTACTGATGGGGGTGTGGAGAGAACCAAAATATTCGCTCCCTAGGATTAGTTCATGATTCCTATTCTCCAATTTTTTATAGTAGATAAAATTGATTGTACCCTTAGGAGATTTCACATTGTATTCCTTAACCATTTTTGTGGCAATAACAAAATAAACTTCCCCAACTATTTTTTTTTCTTCATCAAATTATATGTTACTAATGTTTGATCCGGTAAAGCCCATAATGCCATACACTAGGGCCTCCATTATATATTTTACAAGAATACCTTAGATTCATTTGGTAGAAATGCCCTTATTTTTTATGTACCTCCACCCCTCACCCCCCAAAAATCCTTTGTCCTCCTACTTCCCTTCCCCCATAGCTTTCCCCTCCATGCTTCCCTTGGACCTTTCACTCAAGGACCCTCTTCCCCTAGTCCTTCTCAACCAACCCTTATAGCCCCTAGCCATATGCCCCTTCATAGTCTAACCCATCGCCCTCCCATCTCCCTACTTATCCAATGTCTACCAATTCTACAGGTAGCTTTGACACTACAACTAATATTCAGGAGGTCCCTAGTGATGACTCAAACCCTAATTTCCATACCCCTATTCCTCCTGTGATCAAAACTAAAGCCCCAGAGGTTTTTAAGATTAATTCAAGAGTAGGAAAATGGCCCTCATCCAAAATCCTCTTGAACTAGAGCCCTTCCATAACTAGGGCCTCTCTATGGCTCAAGAAACTTAAAGTTAAGTCGACCTCCCTAGCTAAATACATTAAACTGTATAAAATGTACAATTAATCCCCTAAAAAATCCAATGAGGTTACAAAAAATCCAGATCAAGAAAACATTAAGATTGATAGCATTAGTTCTTTGGGAACACTGAATGTTACAATTTATAAGAATGCAATTTATTATGCAATCCTTGACCACCTAATAAGCTTTACGACCACCCTTACTATGGTTGCTGAAATAGTGGAGTCCTAGTGGATGGTCATCCAATAGGTGGTGAAAAATTTGGAGGCTACCCGTTCAAAGCTCAAAATTATTTTCAATGATGTGGAGGAGACTCACACCACCCACAGTAACAACTAAATTCTCAGCCCAATCTATAGGGTCCTTCCATAGAATGGGATCGACCTTAGCGATGGGATCATCCCCATTGTGTTTTTGGCCCTATATTTTTTATTTTTTGAGATCTTTATTTTTTGCAACAAACTCTGTTAAGGTGGTTAATAAGCCTGATGTAATATAGTTCTATTTTAGATGTATTAAGTTTTTTGGGACCCTATCAAAACCCTTACACTAATAGCAATCTTATTTCTTACCGATAAAAAAAAAATTAAAATACCTATAGAAGCTAATCTATATGGAACCTCATGGTGGAAGGAAGAAATTTTCTATATAAAGGATCTTAGTGGAAAAATGGGAATGGTAGGTTGGTTCACTTCTAGAAATATGTATGGTTGGAGAACCAAACCCTAATCTTGGATGAAGAGTTATTCAAAGTATGGACAAAGTTTGAACAAATGTATGGAAGAATGGTTGTAGACTATCTAGCCCAGACAGAGGAAGTGGCAATGTGGAAGGGATTACATGGTACTTATCATAGTGAGAAAGCTTTAAATAAGCTCAAAAAAAAATTAAGAGCCTTCTATGTAGGTGTAAATATGGTTAAAGACTCGATAGTTTGGGGAGTTACTATTTATGGATCCTTTGGATTAAAATCAGCCTATGAGATTCTATCAACTAAGCTAAAAGGTGGGTTTCGATGGACGAGGCTATGGGAAACAAAGGTAATGAAAAATATAGCAACGTTCCTTTAGTTGGTTGAGCATAATAAGATCCTAACAATAGATAACTTGCATAAAAGAATAATTTACTAATAGATGGTATCTATGTGAAGAACAAAAATAGTCAGTGGAACACTTAATATTAGAATACAATTATTTCTTTTTAACTATTCAATATTTAATTGAGAAGGTGGGGGTTATTTGGGTATTTCCAGATAGAATGGTGAACTGGATAAAATAGTAGAAAAATACCTTTAGGATTACTATATTGAATACGATATAGGATTTAATTCCCATCACTATGCTTGGGGGGTTTGGTTGGAGCGTAACATAGGAATATTTAAGG
Source organism: Wollemia nobilis (assembly GCA_028583015.1). Lineage (NCBI taxonomy): Eukaryota > Viridiplantae > Streptophyta > Pinopsida > Araucariales > Araucariaceae > Wollemia > Wollemia nobilis. The sequence goes on from JAQPPZ010017106.1 coordinate 4,204,371, forward strand.
AAGAAAAGAGAGCCTCCTTAATAATTAGGAAGATTATCTATGTGGATATAGTGGAAAATATTAAAAAATTTAGTACAAAATGAATTAGGGAATTATACAGATAAGGCAATGATTAGTAAACATTAGGACCTTATCCTAGATGAGATAGATAGAGCCATCCAAGAAAATCCAAGAATAAGAGTAAAATAAAATCTTCTTAGGGAGGGATGACTAAATCCCAATTTTGATGGAGCTTCTATGTGGAACCCTAGGAATGAAGAGGGAGTAGTAATAAGGGATAAAAAACAAATTCTAATTGGTATTATCAGTGAGTTTCTTAGATCTATTATGGGTCATCAAGTAGAATATAGAACACAATTGGCAATGCAGTTGGGCATAATAAAGATAATAGTGGAGGAATATTCTATCAAAATTATAAATTATCTTAACAAGAGGACTATATAGAGTTGGTGTGTGTCAAGTATAATAATGAAAACTCTAATGATCCTTAACTCATTGGAGCAAGTTGAGATGAATAGTATTTTCAAAGAAGGGAATAGGGTTGTAGATTGGATAGCTAACTAGTGGTCTCTTCATGAAGAGTATCAAATGTGGTTTCTCTTAGATAATGTTCACCCAAACATAAAAGAGTTGGTAGAAAGGGAAGAGGTGTAAATAGGTTATTTATGATTTGGTGAAAGGTTATACCAATGGCATATACTTTTTCACAAGTCAAAGGAACAAAATACTAGGAATAATTCCTACCATTGGTAGATATAGATTCACATGGAAATGCATTAGGATTTATTTTTTTTATCTAGATGATATTTAGCCTTTGCAATTATGAAAGCCTACTGACAGATTTACCAATAGAAATTTTTATCATTGGTTATCATTTACAACATGGAAGATGTAGTGGTAGTCTACTTAAGATATCCCTTGGTGGGTAGTAGGCCTACATACTATCTCATAAATATTTGGTTACAACATCAAGGACTTGAGAAAATAGTTTAAGCATAATGATCAATGGTTTGAGGGCATAACATTTTCAGAAATTAACTAGTCAAGGGAAGTACCTACAAATGATTGAACTCAAGGACAATTAAGGAATGGTAGGTGATTTGGTCTAATGGTGATTTGGATTGGGAGGTAGACGGAAGGTCCATATATGAGGGTTAGAACCCTTTTGAAATTTAATAAGGCCCAAGGTTCATTTAGATATGTTTTAGAAATTGGGATGGTAGTTTGGAATATGGTAAAAATGGTTGAATACCAATGGATATAACCCATGATATTGTAGTTATTTAAGAAGATATTTTGTGCAATAGGCATATGATGCAAATTTAAAAGTGTAAAAGGGTATAAGCCCTATCAAAAAACCCAATTTTTATCCTAATCCAAAAAATATATTAAAATTTTATTTGACATAATGTTAGCATAGCTATGTTAGTTATTCCATTATAGGTTAATGTTGTTATTTTGTTACAACCTATTCTATTTGACGCCTAGGTGGTTCCGTAACCTACGGGCTAATCTAAGGCTGCCTATGTATTATTTATGCAGTTCAATACAATGGCTCAGTTGTTCGCATTCCTACATGGTATCAGAGCTGGAGGGAATTATTTGACTGGACACACTGGAGGCTTGGCGGACACGAAACCCGAAGTCGACTGGACACACTGGAGGCTTGGCGAACTCGGGTGACCGATGGACTCGAGCACATTTCTCGAGGTCGATCGTCGACTGGACCTGCAACTTGGGCATGGATCTCGAGGCAGCAAAGCTGGTCATAGGTTGGGCTCTCGAATCGAGGTTGGTTGACTGGTGCGGCTGACTGATCGGGCATAGATCTTGAGATTGGCCAGATGTTGACTAGACCGACACATGGTAGCTGACATGGATAGGATGCCGCTGGCATCCGACGTGGACAGGATGTGGACCGATGCTACATGGACCGACGCTGACTGACACCTAGACTAACACGTGGCGTACCCGAACGGACTGACACGTGGACTGATGTGGCCGCCACGTGACCCGACGTGGACCTGACCCCTACCGCGTGGCACGACAAAAGGGGTGTCGTGATTGCCCGAAGGCAATCACATATAAAGGGGGAATCTTCCCTTTTATTCCCCCTCATGCACCCCGCAGGAGCAATGTGGGACTAAAGTCCCACAACATTTTTTTGCTCCCCGCGAGGGTCGCAAGGGAAGAAAGGGAACGTCTTCCCTTCTCCCTCTCATCGGGCGCGCTAGCCCAGCTGGCAGGAGCGCCAGGCTAGCGCCCGTGAGGTCAGGGGTTCAAACCCCTTCGAACTGACCCCTATGAGGTAATATTTTTTTAATTTTTTTGTTAGTTTTCTTTATTTTTTTTAGTATTTTTTTAATTAATATATTAATATTCTTTGTTTTTTAAAAATCATTTTTTTTTAAATTAATCATATTTTTTAAATTATGATTTTTTAAACAAAAGTATTTTTATTATTAATTAAATTATTACTAAAATTATTTAGAAACTTACATTAAATTAGAATATTTGCCAAAGTAAAGGGGGGGTGTTTTTCTTCTAAAAAGCACCATTTTTTTTCAAAACTTGAAGCAACAAAAAAAAAAAGGGGGGGATGATGAGTAAATTTTTACGGCAAATTGGCTTATTGTAAAGGTGCATTTTCGGCAGCGCCCGACACCTATAGGTTTATTTCTGTGGGCACTTTTATGTTGTATGCTGCATTTCACTTTTTGCACTACTTCAGTAAAAGTTAAAAATCATATCACTCCCTAAAGTCCCCGAAATAAATAAAACCTAACTGTGCAATTTATTGCACTGCAGCGTTCGGTATTTGTGATACCTCTGGCCCATGCTTACAGGTAATGTTGTCGTGATTGGGCTACTGTATCTGCCGCCTAATATAGCTGCCAAAATGACGTCTGAGCTTGTTCTCTATAAATCGTCGGGGAGGAATAAGTACGCCATTTTTTGCTTTTTTTTCTACTCCATCCATTACCCTAATCGTTCTTGTGTTTAGGCGTAAATCCTGACGAAAGTTCTGACATCCGAAGTGTTTAGGGGAAGTTACGCCCCACGCATGAGGATTGACGACTTTCTATGGTAGGTGCCATCAATGAGACGATTCCCTTTTAGTACCGCTTAAGTACCACGTATCGTATGATCTCTAAAAATTACCTATAGTCTCCCTCACGTAAGGGCGGGTGATTTTTTTTTATATTTCTAAATACCTATAGTTTCCCTCACGTAAGGGCGGGTATTTTGTATGGTATAACGGCCTAGCAAAAAGTATATCGAAAGGGGGACCAATTGGTGTTATAAGGAACCTTCACCATGTCTGCAAAATTAATGACTGATTCTCATCAGTTGTTGAAAGGTCCTAATTACACACCATGGAAAAACAAGATGAAGGTAATCCTAGCAATGGATGACTTATGGGATGTTGTATCTGGAGCAACAACAAGACCTTCATCTGTTGTTGGTGCTACAGCTCCATCTACTGCTCAAAAAGACTTTGACAAGAAAGACAACAAAGCAAAAGTGCTCATCTTGCTTGTTGTGTCTGATGAAGTTCAACCCCATATTGCTGACTGTGAACATAGTAAAGAGGCGTGGGATGCCCTTAATACTATATATGAGGGAAAGAATGATTCCACTATTCTATTTCTTCAATCTCAATTACATAGTCTAAGCATGAAATAGGGGGAGACAGTTGAATTTTTTCTTTGCAGTGTCTGAATTAAAAGCAAAGTTGAATTTTTTGGGAGAACCAGTTGATGACAAGCTCCTTACCTCAATTGTATTGAGAGATTTACCTGATTCTTATAGGGTGTTGATCACTTCCCTTCAGGTGTCACAACGAAAAGTTACTTTTGTAGAGTTGGTTAATATGCTTCAAGAGGAGGAGGCACGCCAACTACAACGAGATGATTCTTCTAACACTGCCCTCTACATCAACAGGAAAGGGCAGAACCAGAAGAAAGGTAATTTTTAGAAGGGAGGGAATTCACAAAAGGATTCAAAAGGGAAACAAACTCAACAACCTCAACAGAAAAAGAGATATTGCAAGATCTGTGACAAAGAAGGTCATGATACAAACAGATGTTGGCATAAGAATAAACAATCAAAACAGAAAGGCCAGAACAAACCACAAAAGAACAAACAACAAGTGAATGTTGTTGTTGAAGAATCTGACACGGATTCTGAGAGAGCCCACAAAGTTCTCATGACTACCATAGTGTCCAAGCAGATGGATCCTATATGGTATGTTGATTCTGGAGCCAGTAAGCACATGACTGGTGACAAATCATGGTTTGAGTCTTTTGAGGCCAAAGAGGGCAAACCTATCACTATTGTTGATGATAAAACCTACAAGGTTCAGGGAGAAGGTACTATTTCAGTCACTCTTCCTGATGGCAAGTGTCAGATTGACAAAGTCCTCTATGTTCCAGGATTGGCAAACAATTTGTTGTCAGTCACACAAATTCTGGACAAAGATATGGTTGTGAACTTTAGTGTTGAGGGAGGCAAGAAGTGTTGTTCTATTACCAGGAGGGGTAAGAACATTGCAACTGCTTCATATAAGCATGGCTTATTTGCCTTAGATGCTATCTCTACTCCACATGTAGCCATGACAGTCTCTACAAAGGAGGCAACTTCCCTATGGCACAAGAGATATGGGCATCTTAGTTCTGGTTACTTACTTGAGTTAAGTAAGTATGAAATGGTAAAGGGTCTTCCTTCCCTTTCTACCACTTTACCCGTTTGCTCTGACTGCTTGGCAGGAAAGCAACATAGAGTGCCTTTTGAAAAGAGCTCTACACGAGCAAAGAAACCTCTAGAGTTGATTCACACCGATCTGTGCGGTCCCTTAACTCCCAAAAGTTGTGGGGGTAAGAGGTATTTTCAGTTATTCATGGATGATTACTCCCAAAAGATGTGGGTATTCTTTCTTCAACTGAAATCTGAAGCATTTGGCTTTTTTCAGCAATTCAAGAAATCTGTTGAAAAGGAGTCAGGGACTTCTATAAAGACCCTCCGCTCAGATCGAGGGGGGGAGTTCACCTCTAAATAATTCTCTGAGTTCTTAAAATAAAATGGGATCACACGACAGTTAACTACTGCTTATACTCCTCAGCAAAATGGAGTTGCTGAAAGGAGGAATCGTTCCATCATGGAAATGGTTCGTTGCATGCTCACAGGAGCTAGTCTTGAGCAACTATATTGGGCAGAAGCTATCACCATAGCAGTATATCTATTGAATAGGGCACCCACAAAGGCCCTACAAGGAATGACTCCACAGGAAGCATGGAGTGGTAGGAAACCCTCCATTTCTCATCTACGCATTTTTGGATGTAAAGCTTTCATGCACATACCAAAAGAGAAAAGGAAGAAGCTAGATGAGAAGACATTGAAGTGTATTCTTCTTGGCTATGATGAGCACTCTAAGGGTTATCATTTGATTGATCCCTTGACCAAGAAGATACACATTAGTAGAGATGTAGTTTTTGATGAGGCTTTCACATCAGAAAACACATCAGATGTATACCTAGACCTTGTGGAAACTAAGGTTGATAAATCTCCTTCATCAAAGGTTGGAGGTTCTTCTTCATCTTCTTCAACACCTCAGAAGAAGAATCCAAAGTGGTATACAAATACAATCAAAGACTCTAAGCTATCCACTCCACCAGATTTGACATTGGATAGGCCTCGTACTCGCAGCATGGCTCGACAAGAGAAAGCTGCAACAGAGAATACTGGGGTTGATGATCTGTGTCAATATTTTGAGGAACTTTCTGTAGATCCAGAGAGAGATATAGAAGATATGGATATTGATAATGATAAGGTGTTTATGTCTTCAATAGATGATCTTGAACCTACATCAGTGCAAGATGCTCTAGGTGAGCCTCAGTGGAAGGCCGCTATGGATGCAGAGTATAAGTCTTTGATGAAAAACAAAACTTGGAAGCTTGTCGATCTGCCACATGGAAAGAAGCCCATTGGCTGCAAATGGGTGTTCAAATTCAAGTACAAGGCATATGGGACAATTGATAAGCATAAGGCCCATCTTGTTGCAAAGGGCTATGCACAAAAGGAAGGCATTGACTATGAGGAAACTTTTGCACCTACTGCTCGGATGACCACTATTCGAGTTCTTTGTGCTATGGCAGCACAGTATGGGTGGAAAGTTCACCAGATGGATGTAAAGAGTGCTTTTATGAATGGTGATCTCCAAGAGGAAGTCTACATGACTCAACCTAAAGGATTTGAAGTGGTAGGCCAAGAGCAAAAAATTTGCAAGTTGGTCAAATCCTTGTATGGTTTGAAACAAGCTCCTCGAGCTTGGTATATAAAAATGGATAATCACCTCCTGCAGCATGGATTTAAGAGATGTCCATCAGATGCAAACCTCTATTTCAAGAAACAAGGTTCTGAGATAGTGTTGCTTGTACTCTATGTTGATGATCTGCTCATTACAGGGAGTTCAAAACCTATGATCTCTGTTGTCAAAAGTGACTTGTGTAAATATTTTGAGATGATAGATCTCGGACTTCTCCATTATTGTCTTGGTCTGGAAGTAAGCCAGAAGGAGCACTACATTAAGGTGTCTCAAAAAAATATGCCAAGACACTGTTAGAAAAATATCGCATGACTGATTGTAAGCCAATGGCAACTTCGATGGAATCAGGTCTTCAGTTATCACGATATGATGATTCACCTCAGGTAGATGGTACTCTCTATCGACAGTTGATCGGGAGTCTCATATATCTGACCAATACTAGGCCAGATATCGTATTTGTTGTCAACTATCTTTCGAGGTTCATGCAGGAACCTAAGACTACTCACTGGAAAGCAACAAAACGTGTTCTTCACTATGTCCGTGGTACTATGGAATATGGCCTAGAATACAAGAGGAATGGTAAATTCTTCTTGCAAGGATACATGGACTCCGACTATGTTGGGTCATTTGATGATCGCAAGTCAACTTCAGGATATATTTTTCATCTTGGATCCGGTCCTATCTCTTGGCACAACAAGAAGCAACAGGTGGTTGCTATCTCATCTACAGAGGCAGAATATCGCGCCGCACGTGAAGCTGTGTGCGAAGTGATATGGTTACGTCGCATCCTGACAAGTATGGGCCTTCCATCCAAATCTCCAATCCACTTGTTCTGCGACAACCAGGGTGTTTTGAACCTTGTTAAGAATCCAATGCATCATGAGAAAACCAAGCACATTGATACACAATGCCACTTCATTCGAGACGAAGTTCCAAGGCACCGAATTCAGCTTCAGTACATTCCCACCGATGCTCAAGTTGCAGACATTTTCACTAAGGCACTTGCACGTGTCAAATTTGAATTGTTTCGCAGCTCTCTTTGTATTGCAAAATGATGTAATCAGGGGGGATGTTAGTATAGCTAGTAGTTATCCTATTACCCAAATAATGTAATAAGGGGGGATGTTAGCGTAGCTATGTTAGTTATTCCATTATAGGTTAATGTTGTTATTTTGTTACAACCTATTCTATTTGACGCCTAGGTGGTTCCGTAACCTACGGGCTAATCTAAGGCTGCCTATGTATTATTTATGCAGTTCAATACAATGGCTCAATTGTTCGCATTCCTATATATAACTCATTTAAATACTTTAGTTTTTAAAAGCACCATCAAGATTTTGGATATCCTTATTTTACTATTTATCTATCAAGATGCTATTATTTTGGTCTAAACTATAGTAGGTTGTTCTATTCCTTTGTACAAGGTTTGGGGTCCCTTTCAAAACCTCTTTTTTTCAATATATCAAAAAAATATTACATTTACATTAAAAATCTAAACTTGTATATTAAATCCATAGAAATATTGATCCAGATATTGATGTATATGTTGTACACCCTAGAAATGTTAATATGTTGTACACCTAGATGTTTGGAATTTCATCATGTAAGGGGAGTTAGGTGAAAAGATAACAGGGTGGATCACCAAATTTCAAGAATATGATATAGAAATATAATGCACAAAGTTGACCAAAGGAAGATCCCTATGTGAATACTTAGTTAATTTTGCATAGCCAAAAATGAATAAGCTAATTGAAGATCTTAAAGAAATACAAGAAATATATAGTTGGATTAAAAAAATAAGTTGTATTTATTAGTTAATCCATTTTATTCAAACCATTAACCATCTATATGGGGTTATAGCTTCTCATAGGAAAAGGTATATGCTATAGTCTATAAAATATACCATGATTGATGGTATTTTATATCAAAAGAATTTTTATGGAGTTCTATTACAGTGTATATATCTAGACAAGGTAAAAGAGGTCTGTTGTGGCTGCTCCACAACGTACCCCAAAATTGGGGACCCACATTTTTTGCATGTGTTCCAAGAAGACTAAAGTGGCCCATAGGCTAAAGATCAAGAAAAAAAGCAAAATACCACAAGGAGGAAAAGTGTCGCGATATCGCGACATGTTGCACCATCATGGCCAAAGAAAGAAAAAGTGTCGCGATATCGCGACATGTTGCACCATCGCGGCCAAAATAGAAAAAGTGTCACGATATCGCGACATGTTGCACCATCGTGGCCAAAAATAGAAAAAGTGTCGCGATATCGCGACATGTTGCACCATCATGGCCAAAAAAGAAAAAGTGTCGCGATATCGCGACATGTTGCACCATCGCGACCAAAAAAGAAAAAGTGTCGTGATATCGCGACATGTTGCACCATCGTGACTAAAGAAAGAAAAAGTGTCGCGATATCGCGACATGTTGCATTTTCGCTGCCAAAAAAGAAAAAAGTGTCGCGATATCGCGACATGTTGCTTGGTCGTGGTCAGAGGAGAAAAGGTGTCGCGATATCGCGACATGTTGCGTTTTCGCGATTCAAAGCAAAGAGAAAGAGCTAAAAGAAAAGTGTCGCGATATCGCGACATGTTGCATTTTCATGACCGTATAGAAAAAAGTGTCACGATATCGCGACATGTTGCATTATCGCGGCTAAAAGCAATAGAAGACAGAAAGGGCCAAAAGTGTCGCGATATCGCGACATGTTACATTTTCGTGATTCAAAAGGGGCAGCCAAGCTGAGAAACAAGAAGTGTCGTGATATCGCGACATGTTCAGTTTCGCCAAGGTAACGGACCTGCATCAATGTGGACATAAGGACAAAATCTAATGAATAAGACAAAGCGTTACATGATCATTTAAGATGGCCGTTACACACGGAGGGAAACGGACGCAAGCCCATGTGGAGAAACGCAGCGAAGGGCCACAAAATGGAAACCAAAGCACACGCATAGAAGGGAAGGTGAAACGAGCAACCATCGAAAAATGAAACGAACCGTCATGGAAGGAGAAACAATGTTTTCAGAAGTTTAAATACGCCATTCAAAGAGGCCAGAGGGGGTTGGAAACCGTGGCAAGCAGAGTTGCAGAGCTGAAGGCGAGAAGGCCATTCTGGACCTGTTTGAGTTGTTTCTCTTCCAAATACTGGTTTGGAAAAACCAGAAATTTTGCTATTGTAAAATGACATATTTTTAATGCAGAAGTGTTCAAAAATTTGCATCTTGTGGGCAAGAAAGAAGGAGATTTTCTTTGCATGCTATGGATTTAATGTTTATTCTTTCATTTTTTAGATTTCGAATTTATAGATAATGTTAAATGCCATTTTTTTGGGTTACATTAGGTGAATATTTGAAATCTGAAATGTTATTTCATACCCTAGGAACCAACACTTAGTCTATGGGGATTGTGCATGTTTTGCAAGTCCAATAGGTTAGGTTGCATGCATGGAGACCTCACATCTTCGGTTTTGTCGGAACAGGATAGCATCATACTGAGTGCATTTTATTTTTAGTTTGTTTTCTGCATTTCATTTTTCATTCTCTGCATTTTATTTTTTCCAGAAAGTTTAACTTATTTAAAATAAACATTTAAAAATTACAAAATCCAAAAAAAACAATGAACAATCACTAAAGTTTCATGATGAAATAAACCAACATTGCCCCTTGTTTACAGTTACTTGCAATCACTAAGGTGTTCCAAGCATTTAAATTGATTATCTTCATTTGAGATTACTAATACACAGTTGCAAATGCTAATACAACGGAGACCTTGGAGAAGTTGTTTGTTTAACTTCTTTGCAAGAGGGGATTTGGAACCCAAATCCTAAAGGAGAGTTGTACTTTCACAACTGGGTGAAAATACCACTCAACAGATTGGCGCTAGAAGGAGGGCCGAATCAGTTTATTTCATTGTCCTAACGCTTTTTGATTGTTCATACAGGAATAAGATGTTTGGAATAAGGTGTTTTGATTCTGCATTGTTTTAGAATACTGCTTTGTCAAGGTTCCTTCTGTCATGACTAACGGATTGATTTTGGAAGTTATTCTATGAATTTCACTAATTACAGGATTTTCTTTGTCTCGCAGGTTTTCTTTGAGGTATTGAGAGTTTTGTCAGGGTTTCGTAGGGTAGTTTCATTTACAAGCTGGACCCACCGCATCGCATCGCAACTAGGTCCAAAACAACCGAGGAAACCATATTCCAAAGCCTCCCAATCACTCATAGGAATCCAAGGAATAAAACCGAGCAAATTGTGGTCCCATCAGATATTCTTGTTACAGAAGATCCTTCTATTTCAGGCGCATCTAGCGGACTTGCACCGGTGGTGTCATTTGCCACTAGTGTACCAATTATCAGTACCATTTCCACGATTCTTGTAGGGTTATCATCATCGATTTTGAATCAAATGGCCCAACCTCCACCACCTCCTTGGTACGGAGCCAATAACATTCCTTTGAATATTGTAGGGGATATTCACGAGATCCCTAAGAATATAGAGAGATTTTTGCCCAAATACAAACCGGATGGCCCAAGGACCGCAGAGGAACATATTCAGGCCTATAGGGATGTTTTGATAAGATTACAAGTTCAACATGAGGATGTGGCTTGTAGACTCTTCCCCATGAGCCTAGACCAAGTGGCCTACGAATGGTATATTTGCTTACCTCATTGGTTCCATTACATCATGGACGCAAATGGAGGATGCTTTTGTCAACCAATTCAGGTCACCATTAGATCCCACAATCATCTATAATCAATTCATTACATGCAAAAGAGGCCAGGGTGAGCCAATCCAAACTTTTAATCAGAGATTTCAGAAGTGCTATAATAGAGCAATTCGGCATTTTGCCATTGATCCCACAGTAGCTTTGCAAATATATTTTGGGGCATTGGATCCTATGACGACAATGTTTGCAAGGTGAAATCCTCAAGTTACCACGCTTGCTCTAGCCTACAATGAAGCTATGACCATTGAACAACAAATGACACCACAGGGTTATGGGTTTTCCCAGATGCCTATGGTAGGACAATATGGTCCATATGGTCAAGCTCCTATGATGAATCAGATCATGGCACCACAAATATCAGGCATAAATGCTTTGCCTTATCAACACCCATATTCATCAACACCCGCTTACGCACCCATTCCAATTCAACCAATCACATCCATTCCCCCCATTCCTTCATTTTTGCAAAATAGTCAACAGACTATGCAAGGAGCCAGTCCGGTTAATTCTCGGGCTATAGTTCCTTTCCCCAATCCAATTTCGATTCAAAGTGTGAATCCCTATGCAAATCAAGTGGCTCAAAATCCAACTCAAATGTTAAGTCAAGATCTCACCAATTACGCAAATCCTATTGGAACTAGCAATAACATAGCTCAACCAAAAGAGATTTATTCAGAGGTTGAAGAACTCAAAAATATGATTCACAAATTGAGTAATGATTTGGTTCAAAAATAGAAGTATGAATCCCATGCCCCTCACCCAAATCAAAATTTCAACAATAGAGGGAGACAGTGGAATACGAAGCCAAACAATGGGGGTGTGCCTTCCCCTATTGCTAATCAGATAGATACTTTTGCAGGACCAAGTCACTCTAGTTCCATTCTTAATATTTCTGATTTTGCATGGGAAAACGGGTGTAGATTGCATAATACAAAGGAGCATAATGAAAGGAATTGTCCCAAAATTGCTAGGTATACCCATTGTCTCCAAGCTCAAGTGGATGATTTGGAACTTGTGCCAAATGAGGGTCCACCCCAACATCAACAAGGAGTGGACAACATTTTGGTGGTGGAAACTCTATATCGTCAAGAGAGTGAGAATGAGGAAGGTGAAGATGAATGGGATGAGAAACATGTGGATGAATCAGAAGATGAAGAAGAGGTACTTGAGCATCACGACTTGAACTTGGAGGATGATTACTGTGATTCATGGAAGAAATGGGAAGAACATTATCAATCTAAATCTTCTAATAAACTTGTTGCGTCAATTAATATGCAGGATAACTCAATTGCTTCCTCACATGAGGATACTATAAATCCTATACAATTTGAGAAAGTTTTGGAAGAGGAATTAGAATCTCATCAAATTTTGGAACATGATAAGGATTCTACAACCATGAATCAAGAAAGAGAGTCATTTGCTTTAGATTCCTTGGGAGGAAAAGAAATTGAAAATCTTGATCCACTTACTTGTGCTACAATGATTACGCCATTTCAAAATGAGAAAATTACAAAACCTAAATCATTTGGGTTTGATATCATTGATGATCCAATTGAAAATCTCACGTTACCCAAAACAACCCAAGTGATTGATCACGGAAATGTGTTAGTTAACCCACCCCTAGATAGACAAGACTTATGGTTTGAAAGGGATGGACGTATTTTCGATTGGGTACCTAAGTTTGGTGCCTTTGATAAACAAGTCGTGGAGAAAGAACAAGTGCTACAGGATGATGAATGTCATGAGAGAAAAGAGGAATTTTCAAATCCTCTTCAAGTAAGGTCAAATGAAAGCGGGCCAAAGGTAAAATCTCATCGTTTTGGTTTCACCATGCAAAATTCAAATGAAGGTTTGCCTAATGAATGGTTTGATTCAAATATTATTAATGTTATGGCTTTATTGAATGAAAATGAAAGCTTATTTCTACACCATGAATCAAAGTGCGGAATGGACATCTTAAAGAATAGACATAAAAGAATTGAACATCAATCATTGTCTAATCAATTTGAAAACTTGAAGCTCCACCATAGGATTATTAATGAAACTAAATCAAATTGGTATGGTGAGAGGGGCAAGTGGAGGTTTGGTTCTTTGTTTGGTTTGATCTTGTTTTTGTTGGATTCCTGCAAAACTTGGTATGCGTATCACGTCATATGTCTTTTAAAGAATTCTAATCAGGTTTGGGATCCGGGAAAATGATAATCCAAACTTTTTGTACATTTGTATATACTTTTGGTTTTCGTGTTTTGGTTTCGGAATGGATCTCATTTTGGTTTTAAGTTTTGTGTGTTGGTCCTTTGGACATTTTTGGTTTGTCAACTTAGGTCCTTATGAATGTTGACTAAGACTTGGAGAATATGAAACATCGGAATTGTATTGCAGAAAGCTCCATGAATATTGCAAACACATTAAAGAATATCGTTTGGAACTTGTGATGCATGAAGTTGTCAGTTTTTCACATTATGGTAAAGTAGGTGATATATATACTCCATCCGCATTTCAAAAGGAGCAATGCATTCATATCTCATATTACATTCCGCATTGCATATACATTTCATCTCAGTTGCATCTTCATTTCATGTACAATCATTGAAAAGGTGTTGAATCCTCTTAGGGTTATTACATAACATATATTAAAAGGATCCTAAGGTTGGGAACCGATGCCCGAACTATCTTGAACCAAGCACGTTCTACGCATATTAAAGAGAATCTTGAGCAAAATGGTCAAAACCATACTTGGAAGAAAAGGTGAGGCGAAAGGAATATTTCGTGTCTGTCCTATCATGCAACATAATCCTTAAAACAGTGGTTTTTACCACTCCCATAATGCTTAAAGCCTAAAATCAGAGTAGTAAGGATAGGGTTAAATCCTCATCGAACTTAGGTTGAGGATCCAATTCCCCAAAGCTCCGATTTGACCTTCATGGAGTAGTAAGGATAGGGTCTAATTCTCATCTCGCTTAGGTTGAGAATCCGATTCCCCAAAGCTTCTATTTTGCCCATTCAAGAATTTGAAATTCCAAAGCAAATATTTTTCATTTCTTTATTAATATTGGATTGGAAGGATCGTACTACATGTCCCTTGCAAGGATGGGTAGTCATCCCCAAGGTCCAAGAAATCAAAAGTAGAGCCAAATCCTGGATTATGGGGTTAATCTCCACCGGGGCTATAGACGCCTGGCTGGCAGTGGAGTATGCTCATGCGTGGCAACATGTCTTGTCTAAAAACAAGACCACTGATTGCTCAAACGGACAGGCTAGCCTGACAGTTTCATCCATAACAGGTTAAATCATTTTGTTCAAGATGAGGTAATGAACTCCAGATCAGAGTAGTAAGGATAGGGTTAAATTCCCATCTCGCTTAGGTTGGGAATCCTATTCCCCAAAGCTCCGATTTCACTTACACTTGCACATGGGTTCAAGATGGTAGTGACACATAACCAACTTTGGGATCTAGTAAATTAATTTAGTATACATATATTTGGTCCTAAGAGGGTTTGACAGTTTTGATATGTTTGTTCATGATACTAGAAGGTTTGAGCCTTTGCAAAGCAGGTTGTTATATCTCTAGCATCTTCATCATACATCAAATCCTGCACAAATCATTCATAGCCTTGCATACGAATCATAAGTGAAACTGACAATGGAATGTTGATCAATTTCAAACGATAGGGAATGAAGCACATTGCACACACCGAGCTGATGCTTAATAATTCTAATGCTTCATGTATTTCTCGTCTAGTTTCATTCTTGGGATATTTTTTGACGCTTGTATTTGAGTCTATGTTTTCAGGTTGAGTTCTCACCGAAATGCTCAGGAGCATTTCCCAACAGAGTCGCCATTTGTTGTGGCTGCTCCACAACGTACCCCAAAATTGGGGACCCACCTTTTTTGCATGTGTTCCAAGAAGACCGAAGTGGCCCATAGGCTAAAGATCAAGAAAAAAGCAAAATACCACAAGGAGAAAAAGTGTCGCGATATCGCGACATGTTGCACCATCGCGGCCAAAGAAAGAAAAAGTGTCACGATATCGCGACATGTTGCACCATCACGGCCAAAATAGAAAAAGTGTCGCGATATCACGACATGTTGCACCATCATGGCAAAATAGAAAAAGTGTCGCGATATCGCGACATGTTGCACCATCGCGGCCAAAAAAGAAAAAGTGTCGCGATATCACGACATGTTGCACCATCGTGACCAAAAAGAAAAAGTGTCATGATATCGCGACATGTTGCACCATCACGACCAAAAAAGAAAAAGTGTCGCGATATCGTGACATGTTGCATTTTCGCGACCAAAAAGAAAAAGTGTCGCGATATCGCGACATGTTGCTGTCACAAGAAAAGGTGTCGCGATATCGCGACATGTTGCATTTTCATGATTCAAAGCAAAGAGAAAGAGCTAAAAAGAAAAGTGTCACGATATCACGACATGTTGCATTTTCGACCAAAGAAAAGTGTCGTGATATCGTGACATGTTGCATTTTCGTGACTAAAAGCAACAGAAAACAGAAAGGGAAAAAGTGTCGCGATATCGCGACATGTTACATTTTCACGATTCAAAAGGGGCAGCCAAGCTGAGAAACAAGAAGTGTCACGATATCGCGACATGTTCCAGTTTCGCCAAGGTAACGGACCTGCATCAACGTGGACATAAGGACAAAATCTAATGAATAAGACAAAGTGTTACATGATCATTTAAGATGGTCGTTACACACGGAGGGAAATGGATGCAAGCCCATGTGGAGAAACACAGCGAAGGGCCACAAAATGGAAACCAAAGCACACGCATAGAAGGGAAGGTGAAACGAGCAGCCATCGAAAAATGAAACAAACCATCATGGAAGGAGAAGCAATTTTTTCAGAAGTTTAAATACGCCATTCAAAGAGGCCAGAAGGGGTTGGAAACCGCTGCAAGCAGAGTTGCAGAGCTGAAGGCGAGAAGGCCATTCTGGACCTGTTTGAGTTGTTTCTCTTCCACAGACTGGTTTGGAAAAACCAAAAGTTCTACCATTGTAAAATGACATATTTTTAATGCAGAAGTGTTCAGAAATTTGCATCTTGTGGGCAAGAAAGAAGGAGATTTTCTTTGCATGCTATGGATTTAATGTTTATTCTTTCATTTTTCAGATTTCGAATTTATAGATAATGTTAAATGCCATCTTTTTGGGTTACATTAGGCGAATATTTGAAATCTGAAATGTTATTTCATACCCTAGGAACCAGCACTTAGTCTATGGGGATTGTGCATGTTTTGCAAGTCCAATAGGTTAGGTTGCATGCATGGAGACCTCACATCTTCGGTTTTGTCGGAACAGGATAGCATCATACTGAGTGCATTTTATTTTTAGTTTGTTTTCTGCATTTCATTTTTCATTCTCTGCATTTTATTTTTTCCAGAAAGTTTAACTTATTTAAAATAAACATTTAAAAATTACAAAATCCAAAAAAAACAATGAACAATCACTAAAGTTTCATGATGAAATAAACCAACATTGCCCCTTGTTTACAGTTACTTGCAATCACTAAGGTGTTCCAAGCATTTAAATTGATTATCTTCATTTGAGATTACCAATACACAGTTGCAAATGCTAATACAATGGAGACCTTGGAGAAGTTGTTTGTTTGACTTCTTTGCAAGAGGGGATTTGGAACCCAAATCCTAAAGGAGAGTTGTACTTTCACAACTGGGTGAAAATACCACTCAACAAGGTTTTAGATAAATTTCATTCAAGATTATTATGTGGTTATTCCTCCAAATAAATTACAACTACTAAAATCCTATGGGTTAGAAATTACTAGCCTACTTTATCTATTGGTTCTTTCAAATTTTCTAATGCATGTGACAAATATCAAAGGTTTGTAGGAAAGAGAAAGAGTCCAAAACTACCCCTTAAGTTAGTTATCATAGAATAGCTCTTCTAGAAATGGGGGCTCAATTTAATTGAGGTAAAAAATCCACAATCATCTATAAAGCATAAGTTCATCCTGACTATAATAGACTACTTTACCAAGTTGTCCAAAGAAAATTATACTAAGCATGTATATTAGAAGACTATTATCAATTTTTTAGAAATATTAATCACCAAGTTTTGGATCCTAACAACAATAGTTTGAGATAATGGTTTAGCTTTCATAGGTGTTAAGACTATAGAATTTGCTAGTAAGTATGGCATATATTAGAAAACTTATTCCAATTATTAACCATAGGGTAACATGCTAGCTAAATCCACCAATAAAAACTTGAAGATAATAATCAAAAGAAACATTGGGGATAAGAAGGGGAGTTGGCACTTAATGCTTAATCAAATACTATGGGTAGATAGAGTTATAGTAGAAAAATATTTTCAAACCATTATATACTCTCTAGTCTATGGAAATTAAGTTGTATTACTAATATATTCACAATTATTGGCTATGAATCATATAGATTAAATAAAATTAGAAAATACATAGCCAATTGAAAATAGAATGGCAGAGATACTTTTATAGAATAGGAAAGAGAGAATATAATTTCTTCTGACAAAATCAAGTGGCTATCAAGAGATGTTTTGATAAGAAAGCCTTCCCAAAGCTATTTACAATTGGTGACTTGGTTTTAAAGTGATATGGAAGTAGAGATAAACTAGGAAACCACAAAAATCTAATTCATTTTGTTCTAGACCTTAATTTATCTCAGGAAGGTATGAATTACATGCATATGAGCTAACACATATGGATAGTTATCTTTTACCAAGTTTGGTAAAAGCCCAATATTTAAAACATAACATGTATAAATGCATGCCATGAGTTGTACTATATGTAAATAGTGATATTTATTAATATAGAAGTAGTGGCTATGGCAATTTTGAGTAGCTAGAAGTTGATTGGAAAAAATATAAATGTAGCAATTGTCAAATTTTGAAATTTGAGCAATTTATTGGCTTAGGAGCTAAGCAATATTTAAAATGGCATGCATCCTAAGTGCTAAACCAAAATGTCAATTTAAAGGAAATACTTTTCTAGAAAAGTAGAGCAAGCAAAATCTGTGTTATTAATGTAGTTGTAGACACTAAAATAGTGTAAATCGGATAAGAATGCTATGCACCACTCTTATAGACATCATATGGCCCCATTGGACAATCCTCAGGGGTTAATTAAGGTTCTGAACCACTTTTGGTAGGGTTTATCCCACTTTTGGGAGGTTTTGGGCCATGTAGCCATGGCGATCCCACCTAGGGATGACCACAGTTCATGGTCATCCCACCCAGGGACAACCACCAACAACCATCCCTTGATGGGATGACCATGAACCATACCCCCAAAATTCAAAGGGTGGTACAAATTAAAATACATTCCTACCATTTATCCCACCCAATCACCCAAAATTGATTGGGAGGATATCATAAACATAAAGGCCTACAAACGAAAATCTCCAAATGAGTAAGATTTTCCACCCTATGCATGGCAAAGGTATTGACAAGTGGTAACACTTGCCCTGCATGCCAAAACATGCCCCTTTGCACATTTACCCTAGTTTGGCTATAAATTAAGGTACTCCTACCCAATTTCAGAAGAAATAATAACAAACATTACTCACGAAGTGCGGCTCACATTTTTTCTCAACATTTGCCCAAGTATTTTTCTTAAAAACCTCTTCATTTGAAGGTGCTTTTAGGGGCATCCCAAAATACACTAAAAATATTTTAAAACCAATCAATTTTAAAATTTAGTTTTGAAAATTTGATGACAAGACCCTAGGAGGTTTATTGACCAAATCAAATGGAATTGGTGGAAAAAACCACCCATTTTGTGGTCGTCCCCCATAGGGACGATTAGCAGGTTTTATTGGAACTCCTAGGGATGGCAATGAAATGACTCACAATTGTGATCTAATTTTGTGTAGATAATTTCTATAGAAATATAATAGCATCATATCCAAATTTGGTAAATTTTTGAGTAGATTTGATGGGTCAATTAGTGTTTTCATGATTTCAATCTTACTTGTTCTTGCCAAGAATGACCATAATTTCTACTAATAGTTTCACTGTGATTTCTTCTTAGATCCTTCCAAAATCACTTATTAAACATCATACTATAATTTTAAGTCATTTGGAGTTGTTTTTATTTTTCATAAATAAGTTTTGCTTTCTCTATTACATACTTTTCAATGTTTTCAATATAAAACACATATGCTATTAACAATTTTCAATCTCTTGTGTGTAGGTGTAGGTATTATAGGCATGAGGGAGGAGATAAGAGGTATATTAAAAGAATCCCAAGATTAGCTCTCAATTGTGGGTTGTGAGAAGAACATTGAAATGTTGGCAATTTTGGGTACCTTGAGTACATTGCCTTTGCTCAAGTATAGTTGTTGTCATTGATGTCAAAGGAGCTCTTGGTAGTTGTTGTATTTGATGTCAAGGAGTTCTTGAATCAGTTTGATTTGTGGTCCAAGCATTTTTTTTGATGAAGGTTTCATTATGATCAGTAAGTTTCTATGTAGCCTAGTTGCAAAAAGATCAAGAAAAATACAAGTAAGAAGAAGTCTACAGGCGGCTAGCAAAACTGTCGCGATTTCGTGACATGTTTTAGGAGAGAGAAAGCGTTGGCAAAACTGTCACGATTTCGTGACATACTGGAAGGCAGAGGAAAATCTGGCAAAACTATCACAATTTTGTGACATGTTTTAGGAGAGAGAAAGTTCAGGCAAATCTGTCGCGATTTCGCGACATACTGGAAGGCAGAGGCAAAGCAGGCAAAACTGTCGCGATTTCGTGACATGTCGCATTTTCACGACTTGGACGGTTCAGGAAGGCAGAGAAATAAAAGTGTCACAATTTTGTGACATTCTGCAAAGGAGACTGTACGGACAGGAAAATGTCACGATTTCGCGACATGGTGCAGAAGAAAGAGTCTGCAGTGTAAGCTGTCACGATTTCGCGACAAGATTGAAGAGAGAGAAAGTGATTCAGGAACTATCATGATTTCGTGACATGATGTAAAGATCCAAGTGAGGTCTGTAGCGATTTCACAACATGCTGCAAAAGACTAAGTATGGACTGTCACGATTTCATGGCATGCTGAAAAGCTCGAATTAAGAAGCGTCACGATTTCGCGACATGCAGCAAATGGAAAGAGTCTGAAAGGATCAGCGTCACAATTTCATGATAGGTAGTGAAGAAAGCGTATGGAATCCAGAAGCGTCGTGATTTCATGATAGGCAGTGAAGAAAGCGTACGAAAGCCAGAAGTGTCATGATTTCATGACAGGCAGTGGAGAAAGCGTTCGAAAGCCAGAAGCGTCGCGATTTTGTGACAGGTTGAGATAGCAGCTTGTAGTTGGATATGGTGTCATGATTTCATGACAGAGTTGTTGATGATGTTAGCAAAAGTAGATGTGTCATGATTTCACGACAAGAGCAGAGAGGAAGGCCTTACAGACTAAAGCATCGTGATTTCACGATAAGAATGATGATGATGTCAGCAAAAAGAAGGAGTGTCGTGTTTTCACGACAAAAGCAGAGAGGAAGGTCATGAAGACTACAGTGTCATGATTTCACGATAGAAGACATGATGACATTAGCAAAGTCAGGGAGTGTCACGATTTTATGACAACAGGCTAAAGCAAGGTGTAAAGCAGGCTGTAGTGTCGCGATTTCGCGACAATAGACCAAAGAAGGCGCACAACTGGCAGTAGTGTCATAATTTTGTGATAGCAAGTAATACAAGGTGTACGACAGACAAAGGCGTAGCGATATCTTGACATGTTGTAGTTTCATGAAGAAAAGCTACAGGATAGCAGATGCGGTTGAAGCCGACAAAGTTAACCTTTGTCGACGAAGTGTAAGGTTGTGTAGCCGACGATTGTTTTAAAGATATACAACCGACTAAGATCAAGAGTTTAATCATGAATTATTGCTATAAAAGGAGGACTATTTTTTAGTTTCATGTATCGATTGTGTGTGTCGAGTTTGCGCAAGTGAAGTCTGTTGTGCACAAAGAGAAATCGTATCGAATCGATCGAAGTGTGCATTCGAAGCGTGACTTTCACAGAAGCATAGTGTGGGAAGAAGTTCAATCGAGGAGAAGTAGACTGTGTGAAGAGGGTGCTGTTGTGGTTACACATAGGTGCATAAGTTGCTGTGTGATCGAATGCTGCAGTGTTTGCGAAGACTGTGTAAAGGGTGGAATTTGATCAAGGGTAGCTGTGATTACGACTGTGTTCATGCAGTCTGTGCAAATAAAGCAAAGTGCGCAAAGTAGATGCTGCTATAATTGTGAATAGTTGTGAAGGATGAACTATGATCAAGTGCTGCTGTGTTTGTACAGTATGTACAAAATTCATTCACGACCAAGTACAGTTGTGACAAAGTAGAGAGAATAGTTGGATAGTATTAAGCAAGCTGTGTTGAAAGTTTGTGAACCATTTTTGAACCAGTTTTGAGGATCAAATTGAGGACAGATATTGATGCAATTTGAGGACAGACTTGTACCAGACCGAAGGACTGTGTTTGGTACAAACCAGAGGAAAAGATAGAGGACATATGTGCTAGGCTGAAGGACTGTGTTTAGTGCATACTCGAGGACTAGCTTTGTAGTGATAGATTTGAGGACAGATATCTCCAGCCAGAGCATGGAAGACAGGTGTCTTCTATGGATAGTGTTCCACTTGCTAAGGGCAGAGGAGGTAGAGGTATTCTAGAGGATCACCAGCCAAAGCAGAATTATGGGAAGGTGTCTCCTTTGAGATGAGGCTCATAAAAATTGTAATCGAGAAGGATTCCCAGAGGAATTTGATATAACTTTTAGAAGAAAATTTTTTATCCGTGGAGTAGCCCACCTTGGGTGAACCACGTAAATCATTGTGTCACTTTGTGGATTATTTTGTGTATTGTTATTACTGCTATCTTTATTTTGCATATTATTGATTTGAAAGCTGCTTTGAAAGAAAAAGTTAAAAGTAGTCTTATACTGTTCACCCCCCCTCTCAGTATAAGCTTGTGTTCTTCAATTGGTATCAGAGCCAGTGCCTTCGGAAAGTTTAACAGCTTGAAGGAAAATCTTGCAAAGAACACAATGGACTACTCAAGTGGCAATGCAGCACCTATTCTTGACGGATCAAATTTTGGCCTATGGAGTGCAAGAATGAAAGTCTATCTAATGGCTCTTGGCAATGAGGTATGGGAAGTGATTGAATATGGGTACACTATTCCTAAAAATGGTCCTTACACTAAAGAAGATAGGCTTCTACATCACAGCAACTCAAAAGCCATGAATGCAATTCTGAAGGGTTTACAGAAGGCAGATCTCACCAAAGTTATTCACTACAAGACAGCTAGTGAAATGTGGAAACAATTGTAGGTTGTTCATACAGGTGATGCAAATGTTCGAAAGGCCAAGTTGAGACATTTTAAAGGTATGTTTGAACAACTCAAGATGAATGATGATGAAAATATTAGTGACTACATGCTCCGTATGGATGAAGTTGTTAATTCTATGAAAGACTTAGGTCTTGAACTTGCTGAAAATGATGTGTGTGATAAGATTTTAAGATCTCTTCCTAATAGATTTAGTGAAAATATTTTTGCTATTGAGGAAGCTAAGGATTTAGATAAATTAAAAAAGGATGAGCTCCATAGTATTCTTGCAGAATTTGAGCTAAGAACTCAAGTGAAATTTGATGTAAATAAAGAGGCAGCTTTCAAATCTACCAAGAAATCAAAGGGCAAACAGATTCAAGAAAGTGATGAGTCTTCTAGTGAGGAAGAGGCATATTACAACAAGAAAGGCAAGTTTTCTAGAAAGCACAAAAGCAAAAAAAATATAAGATGTTTCAATTGTGGGAGATTTGGTCATTATGCTAGTGACTGTACTGTTTCCAAAAATGAAAGTGATGAAGATATACAAGATGTTAAGAGCAAGGATTCTGAAAAGTACAGGTATTACAAAAAGAGCAAAGATGAGTACAACAATCACATGAAAAGCAAATATGAGTACAACAATCATGGAAAGAGACATTCTCACAAGAATAAGAAGAGCTTCTACTTAGACAAAGCAAGTAAGTGTTCTAGCAGTGATAGTGAAAGTTCTTCTAGTGATGATGAAAATGAGATGCTTTTCATTTCAGAAAAAGAGGAAGAACCGAAACATAAATTCATTATCATGAAATGTTTTAGATGTGGAAATTTTGGGCACCTTGAGGATAATTGCAAAAATAATGATTTGGCTGCTAGTATGTATGAGGCTGCTTTAGAAAACTACAATGAAGATGCATGTATGGTTTTTGAAAAAGGTAGCACCTCTAGTGATAAGAAATCTAAAAAAGGCCGTGATAATTCAAAGTGCCATCAAATAGAGGATCTTGAATGTGAACTCAATAATGCTCTTAGTGTTTTGAAAAAAGAAAGAAAGAAGAATGATAGACTCAATATTAAATTAGATGAATGCTGTATGGAGAGAGATGAACTTATAGAAAATATTGAAGTCTCTATGGCTAAGTCACAAGAACTCAAGAATGAGTTAGATTCTAAAATTTTGGAGTATAGTGAGTTAGAACAGGAAATGGCTTCTTTGAAAGAAGAAAATAAAGAGTACAAGGATAAGCTCTACAGATTTTAGGATAGCTCCAAAAAGGTTAAATTTCTCATCAAAGGACAAAGAAAACCAACAGATAAAACAAGTCTCGATTTTGTTGAGCCGCACAAGGAATAGGTTGGGGAATCTAGCAAGATATTTCAAAAGAAATAGAGTTTTGTTGAAGAAAGTATTTTAGATCATGAGTCTGTAAGTGATAGATACGCAGAAACAGAAAACGATATTCAGATTGAGAAGAAGAAGTTTTCGGGACCCATGAAGTCAAATAAAAGAAAATTTCATGGCACATGTTTTGTGTGTCACAGATTTGGTCACATGGCTGTACATTGCATGACTCAAATGAAGAAAGTAAATAACAGTTTCAGGAGACGTAATTTCTTTCAAGGGTATTGCTACTCTTGTCAAAAATTCGGGCACAAGGCAATTTTTTGCAAGGCAAATAATAGGAACTGGGTTAGTCAGAACAGGCGGATTCAAAGAACAACCATGCCTAAAAGAAATAATATTGTTACTTGCTATAAGTGCAACAATGAAGGTCACCTAGCTAGACAGTGTAGAGCTGATCTTCCGAGATACAGGAACATAAACAATAGTATGAACAAGTCTAAGGATCAAAGCATGGATAAGAACAGGAATGACAACAGAAACAGGAAAAGTGATATGAACAGGTTCGAGGATCAAAACAGTAACAAGAACAATAATGTGGAAAAAGAATTCAAGAGAAGGCCCGACAAAGAAATTGTAGACATTAATGATGATGAGTGTCTAATGGGAGTTTCACTCCCAACCCTATTTTAAATCACCTTAATAGAAGGTGGGGGAGGGACTAAGCTAAGAGACTCATTCTTAGTCCCAAACCCCAAAGGTGATCCTTTTCCATTGATGACAAAGGAGGAGATATTTGAGTAAGGGGGAGAGATATGAGTAAGGGGGAGAGCTTTAAGTGAAGAGGAAAGCTTCAAGTCAGGGGGAGCAAAAACTTCAATTGCAGAATTCTCAGTTGATGGATCAATTGGTTTAGTTTTGGCTCTTGAGATATGTTTTAAGTTAAAGGTTGCCATCAATGACAAAGGGGGAGATTGTTGGCAATTTTGGGTACCTTGAGTACATTGCCTTTGCTCAAGTATAGTTGTTGTCATTGATGTCAAAGGAGCTCTTGGTAGTTGTTGTCTTTGATGTCAAGGAGTTCTTGAAGAAGTTTGATTTGTGGTCCAAGCATTTGTTTTGATGAAGGTTTCAGTATGATCAGTAAGTTTCTATGTAGCCCAGTTGCAAAAATATCAAGAAAAAGACAAGTAAGAAGAAGTCTGCAGGCGGCTGGCAAAACTATCATGATTTTGTGACATGTTTCAGGAGAGAGAAAGCACTGGCAAAACTGTCGTGATTTCATGACATGTTGGAAGGCAGAGGCAAAGCTGGAAAAACTGTCACAATTTCATGACATGTTTTAGGAGAGAGAAAGTTCGGGCAAATCTGTCGTGATTTCGCGACATGTTGGAAGGCAGAGGCAAAGCAGGCAAAACTGTCGCGATTTCGCGACATGTCGCATTTTCATGACTCGAACGGTGCAGGAAGGCAGAGAAAGAAAAGTGTCATGATTTCATGACATTCTGCAAAGGAGACTGTACAGACAAAAAAATGTCATGATTTCGTGACATGGTGCAGAAGAAAGAGTCCGCAGTGTAAGCTGTCACAATTTTGCGACAAGATTGAAGAGAGAGAAAGTGATTCAGGAACTGTCATGATTTTGTGACATGATGCAAAGATCCAAGTGAGGTCTGTAGCAATTTCGCAACATGCTACAAAAGACTAAGTATGGACTGTCATGATTTCGTGGCATGCTGAAAAGCTCGAATTAAGAAGCGTCATGATTTTGTGACATGCAGCAAATGGAAAGAGTCTAAAAGGAGCAGCATCGCGATTTCGTGAAAAGCAGTGAAGAAAGCGTACGGAAGCCAGAAGCATCGTGATTTCACGATATGCAATGAAGAAAGTGTACGAAAGCCAAAAGTGTCACGATTTCATGACAGGCAATGGAGAAAGCATTCGAAATCCAGAAGCGTCATGATTTCGTGACAGGTTGAGATAGCAGCTTGTAGTTGGAGATGGTGTCGCAATTTCACGACAGAGTTGCTGATGATGTCAGCAAAAGCAGATGTGTCATGATTTCATGACAAGGGCAAAGAGGAAGGCCTTGCAGACTAAAGCGTCACAATTTTGTGACAAGAATGATGATGACGTCAACAAAAAGAAGGAGTGTCGCATTTTCATGACAAAAGCAAAGAGGAAGGTCATGAAGACTATAGTGTCATGATTTCATGATAGAAGACATGATGACATCAAAAAAGTCAGGGAGTGTCACGATTTCATGACAACAGGCTAAAGCAAGGTGTAAAGCAAGCTGTAGTGTCACGATTTCATGACAACAGACCAAAGAAGGTGCACAACAGGCAGTAGTGTCACGATTTCATGACAGCAAGTAATACAAGGTGTACGACAGACAAAGGCGTAGCGATATCGCGACATGTTGTAGTTTCACGAAGAAAAGCTATAGGACAGTAGAGGTGGTTGAAGCCGACAGAGTTAACCTTTGCCGATGAAGTGTAAGGTTGTGCAGTCGACGATTGTTTTAAGGATATACAACCAACTAAGATCAAGAATTTAATCATGAATTATTGCTATAAAAGGAGGACTATTTTCAAGTTTCATGTATCGAATGTGTGTGTTGAGTTTGCGCAAGTGAAGTCTGCTGTGCACAAAGAGCAGTCGTATCGAATCGATCGAAGTGTGCATTTGAAGTGCGACTTTCGTAGAAGTAGAGTGTGGGAAGAAGTTCGATCGAGGAGAAGCAGACTATGCGAAGAGGGTATTGTTGTGGTTACACATAGGCACATAAGTTGCTGTGCGATCGAATGCTACAGTGTTTGCGAAGACTATGTAAAGGGTGGAATTTGATCAAGGGCAGCTGTGATTGTGACTGTGTTCACACAGTCTATGTAAAGAAAGCAAAGTGCACGAAGTAGATGCTGCTATAATTGTGAATAGTTGTGAAGGACGAATTGTGATCAAGTGCTGTTGTGTTTGTACAGTCTATGCAAAAGTCGTTCACGACCAAGTGTAGTTGTGACAAAGCATAGAGAACAGTTGGACAGTATTAAGCAAGCTGTGTTGAAAGTTTGTGAACCATTTTTGAACCAGTTTTGAGGATCAGATTGAGGACAGAGACTGATGCAATTTGAGGACAAACTTGTAGCAGACCGAAGGACTGTGTTTGGTACAGACCAAAGGAAAATATAGACGACATATGTGCTAGGCTGAAGGACTGTGTTTAGTGCATACTCGAGGACTAGCTTTACGGTGACAGAGTTGAGGACATAGATCTCCAGCCAGAGCAGGGAAGACAGGTGTCTTCTGTGGATAGTGTTCCACTTGCTAAGGGCAGAGGAGGTAAAGGTCTTCTAGAGGATCACCAGCCAAAGCAAAATTAGGGGAAGGTGTCTCCTTTGAGCTGAGGCTCATAAAAATTATAATCGGGAAGGATTCCCAGAGGACTTTGATATAACTTTTAGAAGAAATTTTTTTATTCGTGGAGTAGCCCACCTTGGGTGAACCACGCAAATCGTTGTGTCACTTTATGGATTATTTTGTGTATTGTTATTACTGTTGTCTTTATTCTGCATATTATTGATTTGAAAGCTGCTTTGAAAGAAAAAAGTTAAAAGCAGTCTTATACTGTTCACCCCCCCCCCCTCTCAGTATAAGCTTGTGTTCTTCATGAAACACGTCATTAAGCTCATGAAGGGATTCGATGCTTTATAACTTGTAATATGAAATGTATCAAAATGATAAGCTCTGAAAGGGGATGTATTGTAACCTTTTGGAATTTATTAATTTATAAATACAAGGAGAAAATCCCCACTGTAAATTATTCATCATTTCAATAGTTTACATCTTTTGCATCTTTCCTTTGAATGCTTGCTTAGAAATAGTATATATCATTTCAATTTCGATCATCTAGGCGTGCTGTTTTTCATGCTTCTTCAAGAAAATACTTTTCTAAAAATTTAGGGAAAGAAAAATATTTGTTATTAAGGTAGCAAAATTTAATATTTATGATGAATTTATGCTATAAAATTAGGGTTATTCAAGTATTATCCACAATAGATAATCTATGCATTTTAGCACTAAATAATTTTAGAATTGTAAAGCTATTTTACATGAAGGTGTAAAGCATTATTTTATTGCTTGTATCTATATTTTATAGTAAATCTACCCAAATTAAAAGTTATGGTATGAGGAAGAAGTGGCCAAAAGGTGTAGAATACCACCAGGGAGCTCCATGACCAATTGAGCCAAATTTATGACACTTAAATTATAGTCAATTCAAAACTCAAAAGCTTAAAATATGGAGTAAATATGAAGGTAAAAGGATTCTGATTCTCACCTAGATGGTGCAGGTAGTCACATGGAATTCCTTTCTATCACAATATATGTCTAGAATTGTGCATCCATACCGAGATCTTATTAATTCAATAATAGAAAATATGAGCCAAATTCTAGAGCAATATGTAATATCACTAAATGGAGCTTGTTTTCTATTACTTTTGATGCTATTACAAGGGATTTTGAAGTAGTATCATATAAAAATTCAAATCCTAAAGCTATTAGAGTTGATGAGCAAGTTACGCATTATAAAAGGAATAATGTAAAAAAGTGGCTTAATAATCTATTAGGAGGGAAACCAATTGAAAGTTTTCTAAATGATCCAATTGAGATTTTTGCATTAAAAATTTATCAAGAAATATTATCTATGCTAGTTGTGATTCTAATTTTGGATATTGATGTACACGTGCATCACTACCAAGTAGTCTTAGCTTACGTAGTGAATAATGTATAAAATTATGATGGTACTAGAAAAAATGACCCTCTTTTATATAATTAGGTTTAATTTCTTAGCTCTTGAATTCATGAACAATTAGTTTCCCTACAATTTAAAGAAAGAAAATTTTTTGTTATCCCACATATTTATCTTGGTTATTCCTATATTTCATGAGAAATAATATGCTAGGTCTATAAATTAGATCATGTGAAGATAATGGAGCACCACTCCCTATAGTTTATTGGACTCTCATACTTAAAGAAAGTAATTCTTATCTAGAGTTTAATAAATTATTTCTAGACCCTACACAAGGTTTGACTTTATGGATAAATTTTTTGGCTGACTCTTGTAGCTAAGGATAAGCTAAGTAGAAACAAGCACAATCTAGGATATTGTTATTTTTTGTAGAGTGGTACTATTATTTGATTCTATGGTTTCCTTGGATATCCATATCTACTTCCTTACTATGTAAATGACTGGGTATTTTCCATGGATATATGATGACAAGTTGAAAAAGCAAATGATAACTTTGGATCCAAAATTAAAAATGTCTAAATTTACCACTTTTCCTTTAATTTTGGTGATATAACCATGATAAATTGAGACCAGGTTAAAATTTTAGATGAAAATATTAGTGGAATCTAACTACGAATAGTGCCACACATATGAAACTATGATTCATAAGGTTTATTCAAAGCTAGATTAGCAACTTTAAATACTAAGGCTCCAATATATGAGGATATTCCTCAGCCAAAAATAGAATAGTTTAGAAATAAAATAGAGGGTCAAGATCCTCATATTGATGTCAATGAATTACAAAGGTATCCTCCATGAAGAATTTGATATCCTTGTGTATATCCCTTTGATCCAACAAAAAATAGAGATCAATGGATAAGTGATAAGCTTATAGAAAGAATCATGGAAGAGCTAAAGTGGAGTGAAGTAAGAATTTAGGAATCATAGATCTCAAGGGGTAAGTGAGAAAAATAAAAAAAGGCATTTCCAAGATCCTTAGATGTAAAGTTTGAAAGAGAGTTCAAGAAGAAATATGTTAAATGGATGGCAAAACATAAAGGAGAAATATTTTGTTCTAATCAAATAATATGATAGAGAGGAAGAAGAATACATTTCTAAATAGGGATAATACATCTTAGAATAGATTCCCACATAATATAAACCCCTTAGTATATATTTAGATGTAGAGGAAGACTCAAAATTATAAGAAATGATAGTATACAAAGGTTAAAATAGAAATCCTAAAAAATATAGCACATCTAAACACCATCTAATAACAAAAAGTTTACCAATGATAGATTAAGAAGAGTAAACAAGATATATAGCAAAAGCTGAAAAATTTCCAAGAAATAAATTTGGAAGAAGTCACTAATTCAATAGTTTCTATTAAATTAATCTTCAACCTAGTATAATCAAACATCTTTAATATAGGCAATCTAGTGAGAGGACTATTAGAAAAAATTATCCAAGCAACTAGAAAAAGGAGATTACAAAGAAATTCAAATATCGATAGTTGTTTTTGGAATTGCAAGAATGATCTATGGCGTCTATCCCTACTCTTATATATATAAATCCTCCACCACCTCAAAAATCCCCTCCACAGTAACCACCTCTTCCATATTCCCCTCTAAGAAAGGTCTTGCTTCTTTAGAATCCATAATTGACCAAAACTTTCACCCCCCCATTACAATAAATATGAAAAAATCCTAAGAGCCCACATCCACATACCTTTGTAAATACCAATATTATATCTCTAAAATTTTCTTTAGTATGATTATCACCTTTCCAATCTAACATTGTTGCATCCCCTATCTCTAGTCATAAGTTTCCATAATACTTCTTTGTGATCCAACAAATTAAAGTAAATATTCAAAAATGTGTAGACCAACTTTAGAAGGAAAAGAAGGTAGTTCCTCAAATATATGATGTTGTACATCCAACTACTAAGGAGTAGGTCAAGGCAATAACTATCCCTAAGGTCAACAAGTCTACTTTAGAAATGGAAATAGCAGACTTTGATATCAAAGTGTAAAAGTATGATATCTCAAAGATTCCAAGGGAAGATATAGTTAGAGTTATTTATGTTAAGGTAGACATATTGTATTTATGAATAAATTAGGTGAATAAAAATATAGATATGAAAATAATAGAGATGATAGCCTAGAGAATACATTGAGAAAGGAGGAAATATAAAAGAAGGCTTTAAAACAAGAGCTCAAACATCTATAGTAACAATTAAAAATAAAACCAATTGAAGAGCAAGTCTAGCAAAGATATGCAAAGATTCAAAATCTAGAAGAGTATTTGCATCAAAAGGAAATAATAATTCAAACATAGGATAAGGAATTGTAGGTGTTGAGATCAATGATCCAATATCATGAAGAAAACTTGGTAGTAATACGATTGGATTTGGAGTAAGAGAAGAAAAAGACACAAAACCCCATTCTTTATTGAGAGGCACTAGAGCAAATATGAAGGCAATATTAGAATAAAATCAAGGAGGCAACTATGAAGGACTTTCCACTAATAGAGAAGATAACATACATTACAAAGCTAATCCAAGAACCTAAACTAAAATTTAGTAAAGCAAGGGAAGATATAGAAAATAATATGGAGCCATCAGAGTTAGTGATTATCATCATGAAGGATAAAAGGGTATACCCACATATAGTAGCTTATACTAAGAGACACCTGGATGAAGTAGAATTTTTCTCAAAGTAATTAGAATATGAAAATCAATTAATGCTACAAGGAGGTGATATGATAACCACACTAATTGCAAGCATATATAAAATAAGGGTCCTAATTGAATAATTTATAAGCCTTGGTTTTTTGAGATGTTGGGACAAAGATGGTACATTTTGCACTAAGGAGCAACTTAGTAAACAACCAGATCATACAATCAATGATGATAGTGAATGTGACTCATGGTATCTTCTTGTTCTTGTGTGAATACCTCTTTTCTTGATTGCTGTGCTCATATTTGTTCTTTCTATAATACCTGTGCTTTTCAGAATCCTTGCTCTTAACATCCTGTATATCTTCATCCCTTTCATTCTTGGAAATAGTACAGTTAGTAGAATAATGACCAAACTTTCCACAGTTGAAACATCTTATATTTTTCTTGCTTTTGTGCTTTCTAGAGAACTTGCCTTTCTTGTTGTAATATGCCTCTTCCTCACTAGAAGACTCATCACTCTCTTGAATCTGTTTGCCCTTTGATTTCTTGGTAGCTTTGAAAGCTACCTCTTTCTTTACATCAACTTTCACTTGAGTTCTCAGCTCAAATGTTGCAAGAATACTATGGAGCTCATCCTTTTTCAACTTATCTAAATCTTTAGCTTCCTCAATAGCAAAAATCTTTTCACTAAATCTATTAGGAAGAGATCTTAAAATCTTATCACACACATCATTTTCAGCAAGTTCAAGACCTAAGTCTTTCATAGAATTAACAACTTCATCCATACGGAGCATGTAGTCACTAATATTTTCATCATCATTCATCTTGAGTTGTTCAAACATACCTTTGAAGTGTCTCAACTTGGCCTTTCGGACATTTACATCACTTGTGTGAACCACTTGCAGTTGTTTCCACATTTCACTAGCTGTCTTGTAGTGAATCACCTTGGTAAGATCTGCCTTCTATAAACCTTTTAAGATTGCATTCATTGCTTTTGAATTGTTGTGATGTAGGAGCCTGTCTTCTTTAGTATAAGGACCATTTACAAGAATAGTGTACCCGTCTTCAATCACTTCCCAAACCTCATTACCAAGAGCCATTAGATAAACCTTCATTCTTGCACTCCACAAACCGAAATCTGATCCATCAAGAATAGGTGCTACATTGCCACTTGAATAATCCATTGTGTTCTTAACCAGTTCTTCCTCCAAGTTGTTAAACCTTTTCGAAGGAACCCGCTCTGATACCAATTGAAGAACACAAGCTTATACTGAGAGGGGGGGGTGAACAGTATAAGACCACTTTTTAATTTGCTTTAAAATCAACTTTCAAAACAGTATAATGCAGTGTATAGATAGCAGTAATAGCATGGTAATCAAAGCAATGCACAACACACCATCCACAAAGTGACACAACAATTTACGTGGTTCACCCAATGTGGGCTACTCCACGGATAAAACTTTTCTCTAAAAGTTATATCATAGTTCTTTGGGAAACCTTCCCAATTACAAAGTTTATGGGCACCAACCCAAAGGAGACACCTTCCCCTAGCTCTGCTCTTAGTGGTGATCCTCTAGAAGACCTCTACCTCCTCTGCCCTTAGCAAGTGGAACTCTATCCACAGAAGACACCTGTCTTCCCTGCTCTGGTTGGAGATCTCTGTCCTCAACTCTATCACTGCAAAGTCGTTCCTCAAATTTGCACCAAACACAGTCCTTCGGTCTAGCACAAATCTATCCTCTTCCTCTGTTCTTTTTTGTTATAGCCACACTTGGTTGAAACCAACTTTTCACTGTCTGCGCATACACAGCAGCACTCGATCAACTTATGCACTTCTGCGAAAACACAGCAACACAGTCTTCGCACACTCTTCGCAAATACAACAGCATAGTCTTCGCACTCTCTGCTCAAACACAGTAGCACAGTTTTTGCACACTCTGCGCAAACACAGTATTCGATCAGACTTCCACTTATGCACCTCTGCGATCGAACTTCTCCCCGCACTCTATCTATGCAAATCGCACTTTGAACGCACACTTGATCGATGCCAAACTCTTCAAGCAGCCCTCCTTTTATACTCACAATCTCAAGATTGAAATCTTGGTCTTAGTCGGCTATTTACCCTTCAACCACGTCGGTTGCAAAACCCTACGCTGCGTCGGCCCAGATTTAACTCTGTCGGCTTCACTGCCTCCCTGTAGCTTCTGGCGTGAAACTTCAACATGTCACGATATCGCGACACCTTTGCCTGTCGTACACCTTCTATTGCTTGCTGTCGCAAAATCGTGACACTTTTTGCCTTTGTCTGCCTTGACAACGTGCTTGTCGCAAAATCGTGACACTTCTAACTTTTGCTGACGTCATCTTCACTCCTGTCGTGAAATCATGACGCTTTAGACTTCAAAGCCTTCTTCTCCGCTTTTGTCATGAAATCATGACACATCTACTTCTGTTGACGTCAACTGCAACTCTATCACGAAATCATGACCCTTCTTGCTTCTTCAACCTTTTCTCGGCTTGCACCAGTGAAAATGGAACATGTCACGAAATCGCGATGCTTTTGTCTACAAAGCCTTCCTCTCTGCTTCTGTCATGAAATCGTGACACTTCTCCTATAGAAGACTTGCTTCCAGTTTCTATCGTGAAATCGTGACACTTTCTCCAACTGAACGCTGCCAACTCAACCTGTCATGAAATCGTGACACTTTCTGCATTCGCAAGCTTTCTCTTCAACCTGTCATGAAATCGTGACACTTCCTGCAACTCAATACTGCCATCTCAACCTGTCATGAAATCATGACACTTTCTTCATCCGTACAACTTCTTTGTAGCCTATCACGAAATCGCGACGCTTCTTGTTTCAGACTCTTCCTTTTGCTGCATGTCGCAAAATCGTGACACTTTTCCTTTCGGACTCTCTCTCCTGCAACATGTCGCGAAATCGTGACACTTTCTCATCCGAACAACTTTCCTGGCAATGTGTCACGAAATCGTGACACTTTTCTTTCTCTGCCTTCCTGCACTTTTCGAGTCGCAAAAATGCGACATGTCGTGAAATCGTGACACTTTCTATTTTGCTCTGCTTCTCTGCCAACATGTCACGAAATCATGATAGTTTTTCCTGCTTCGTCTCTGCCTTCCAGCATGTCACGAAATCGTGACAGTTTTGCCAGAACTTTCTCTCTCCTCAAACATGTCGCGAAATCGTGACAGTTTTTCTGCCTTCTCTCTCGCCTCAAGCATGTCGTGAAATCATGACAGTTTTGCCAGAACTTTCTCTCTCCTCAAACATGTCATGAAATCATGACAGTTTTGCCAACACTTTCTCTCTCCTGAAACATGTCACGAAATCGTGACAGTTTTTCCAGCCGCTTGCATACTTTTTCTAACTTATCTTTTTCTTGATCTTTTGCAACTGGGCTACTCTGATTTTCTTGGAAACTTACTGACCATGCTGAAACCTTCATCAAAACACATTCTTTGACATAAAAACAAATTGCTTCAAGAACTCCTTGACATCAATGACAACAACTACACTTGAGCAAAGGCAATGTACTCAAGGTACCCAAAATTGCCAACAATCTCCCCCTTTGTCATTGATGGCAAACCTTTACTAAAAGCACATCTTCAAGAGCCAAAACTGAAATCAATATGAGCTGACAACTAAGAATATTTCTTTGAAGTTTTGCTCCCCCTGACTTGAAGCTTTCCTCTTCACTTGAAGCTCTCCCCCTTACTCATATCTCTCCCCCTTACTCAAATCTCTCCCCCTTTGTCATCAATGGCAAAGGGTCACCTTTGGGGCTTGGGACTAAGAATGAGCCTCTTAGCTTAGTCCCTCCCCCACCTCCTATTAAGGTGATTTAAAACAAGGGTGGGAGTAAAACTCCCATTAGGCACTCATCATCATCAGTGTCTACAATTTCTTTGTCGGGCCTTCTCTTGAGCTCTTTGTCAATGTTTCTGTTCTTGGCACTTTTCTTGTTCTTGTTCTCATCTCTTTTCTTGTCCACACCTTGATCCTTGGACCTGTTTATACCATTGTTCCTATTCCTGTACCTTGGAAGATCAGCTCTGCACTGTCTGGCTGTGTGA
The DNA here is from genome assembly GCA_028583015.1 of Wollemia nobilis. Classification (NCBI taxonomy): domain Eukaryota; kingdom Viridiplantae; phylum Streptophyta; class Pinopsida; order Araucariales; family Araucariaceae; genus Wollemia; species Wollemia nobilis. Next base: position 4,239,676 of record JAQPPZ010017106.1, read on the forward strand.
CCTGCATTGTTGCACTTATAGCAAGTAACAATATTATTTCTTTCAGGCATAGCTGTTCTTTGAATCCGCCTGTTCTGACTAACCCAGTTCTTGATATTTGCCTTGCAAAAAATTGCTTTATGCCCAAACTGATTGCAAGAGTAACAATACCCTTGGAAGAAATTACCACTTCTGAAATTATTGTTAACCTTCTTCATTTGAGACATGCAATGTGCAGCCATGTGACCAAACCTGTAACACGCAAAACATCTGTCGTGAAATTTTCCTTTATACGACCTCTTGGGTCCTGAAAACTTTTTCTTCGCATTTTGAATTTCGTTTTCTATTTCTGCGCATCGATCACTCATGGACTCATGTTCTGAAGTACTTTCTTCATCAGAACTCTCTTCCTTTTGGAATCTCTTGCTAGATTCCCCGACCTATTCTTTGAGCGGTTTAACAAAGCCAAGACCTGTTTTATCTGTTGGATTTCTTTGACCTTTGATGAGAGACTTAACCCTTTTGGAGCTATCTTGAAACCTGTATAGCTTATCCTTGTACTCTTTAATTTCCACTTCCAGAGAGGCCATTTTTTGTTCCAACTTATTATACTCAAGAATCTTAGACTCTAACTCATCCTTGAGTTCCTGTGTTTTAGCTATAGAGAAGTCAAGACTTTCTATAAGATCGTCTCTCTCCATACAACATTCATCTAACTTAATCTTGAGTCTATCATTCTTCTTTCTTTCCTTTTTCAAAACACTAAGAGCATTATTGAGTTCACATTCAAGATCCTCTATTTGATTGCACTTTGAATTATCAAGGCCTTTTTCAGATTTCTTATCACTAGAGGTGCTACCCTTTTCAAAAACCATACATGCATCTTCCTTATCATTTTCTGAAGCATCCTCATACATACTAGCAACCAATTCATTATTTGTGCAATCATCCTCAAGGTGCCCAAAATTTCCACATCTAAAACATTTCATGACAGTGAATTTATGTTTCGGTTCTTCCTCCTTTTCTGAAATGAACATCTCATTTTCATTATCACTAGAAGAGCTTTCACTATCACTGCTAGAACACTTACTTGCTTTGTCCAGATAGAAGCTCTTCTTGTTCTTGTGTGAATACCTCTTTCCTTGATTGTTGTGCTCATCTTTGTTCTTTCTGTAATACCTGTGCTTTTTAGAATCCTTGCTCTTAACATCCTGTATATCTTCATCACTTTCATTCTTGGAAACAGTACAGTCAGTAGCATAATGACCAAACTTTCCACAGTTGAAACATCTTATATTTTTCTTGCTTTTGTGCTTTCTAGAGAACTTGCCTTTCTTGCTGTAATATGCCTCTTCCTCACTAGAAGACTCATCACTCTCTTGAATCTGTTTGCCCTTTGATTTCTTGGTAGCTTTGAAAGCTGCCTCTTTCTTTACATCAACTTTCACTTGAGTTCTCAGCTCAAATGCTTCAAGAATACTATGGAGCTCATCCTTTTTCAACTTATCTAAATCTTTAGCTTCCTCAATAGCAAAAATATTTTCACTAAATCTATTAGGAAGAGATCTTAAAATCTTATCACACACATCATTTTTAGCAAGTTCAAGACCTAAGTCTTTCATAGAATTAACAACTTCATCCATACGGAGCATGTAGTCACTAATATTTTCATCATCATTCATCTTGAGTTGTTCAAACATACCTTTGAAGTGTCTCAACTTGGCCTTTCGGACATTTACATCACCTGTGTGAACCACTTGCAGCTGTTTCCACATTTCACTAGTTGTCTTGCAGTGAATCACCTTGGTAAGATCTGCCTTCTATAAACCTTTTAAGATTGCATTCATTGCTTTTGAATTGCTGTGATGTAGGAGCCTGTCTTCTTTAGTATAAGGACCATTTACAGGAATAGTGTACCCATCTTCAATCACTTCCCAAACCTCATTACCAAGAGCCATTAGATAAACCTTCATTCTTGCACTCCACAGACCGAAATCTGATCCATCAAGAATAGGTGCTGCATTGCCACTTGAATAATCCATTGTGTTCTTAACCAGTTCTTCCTCCAAGCTGTTAAACCTTTCCGAAGGAACCCGCTCTGATACCAATTGAAGAACACAAGCTTATACTGAGAGGGGGGGTGAACAGTATAAGACCACTTTTTAATTTGCTTTAAAATCAACTTTCAAAATAGTATAATGCAGTGTATAGATAGCAGTAATCAAAGCAATGCACAACACACCATCCACAAAGTGACACAACAATTTACGTGGTTCACCCAATGTGGGCTACTCCACGGATAAAACTTTTCTCTAAAAGTTATATCACAGTTCTTTGGGAAACCTTCCCAATTACAAAGTTTATGGGCACCAACCCAAAGGAGACACCTTCCCCTAGCTCTGCTCTTAGTGGTGATCCTCTAGAAGACCTCTACCTCCTCTGCCCTTAGCAAGTGGAACTCTATCCACAGAAGACACCTGTCTTCCCTGCTCTGGCTGGAGATCTTTGTCCTCAACTCTATCACTGCAAAGCCGTTCCTCAAATTTGCACCAAACATAGTCCTTCGGTCTAGCACAAATCTGTCCTCTTCCTCTGTTCTTTTTTGTTACAGCCGCACTTGGTTGAAACCAACTTTTCACTGTCTACGCATACACAGTAGCACTCGATCAACTTATGCACTTCTGCAAAAACACAGCAACACAGTCTTCGCACACTCTTCGCAAATACAGTAGCACAGTCTTCGCACTCTCTGCTCAAACATAGTAGCATAGTTTTCGCACACTCTGTGCAAACATAGTATTCGATCAGACTTCCACTTATGCACCTCTACGATCGAACTTCTCCCCGCACTCTATCTGTGCAAATCGCACTTCGAACGCACACTTGATCGATGCCAAACTCTTCAAGCAGCCCTCCTTTTATACTCACAATCTCAAGATTGAAATCTTGGTCTTAGTCGGTTGTTTACCCTTCAACCACGTCGGTTGCAAAACCCTACGCTGCGTCGGCCCAGATTTAACTCTGTCGGCTTCACTGCCTCCCTGTAGCTTCTGGCACGAAACTTCAACATGTCACGATATCGTGACACCTTTGCCTGTCGTACACCTTCTATTGCTTGCTGTCATGAAATCGTGACACTTTTTGCCTTTGTCTGCCTTGACAACGTGCTTGTCACGAAATCATGACACTTTTGACTTTTGTTGACGTCATCTTCACTCCTGTCGTGAAATCGTGACGCTTTAGACTTCAAAGCCTTCTTCTCCGCTTTTGTCATGAAATCGTGACACATCTGCTTCTGCTGACGTCAACTGCAACTCTGTCACGAAATCGTGACCCTTCTTGCTTCTTCAACCTTTTCTCGGCTTGCACCAGTGAAAACGGAACATGTCACGAAATCATGATGCTTTTGTCTACAAAGCCTTCCTCTCTGCTTCTGTCATGAAATCGTGACACTTCTCCTATAGAAGACCTGCTTCCAATTTTTGTCATGAAATCGTGACACTTTCTCCAACTGAACGCTGCCAACTCAACCTGTCGCGAAATCGTGACACTTTCTGCATTCGCAAGCTTTCTCTTCAACCTGTCACGAAATCGTGACACTTCCTGCAACTCAATACTGCCATCTCAACCTATCACGAAATCATGACACTTTCTTCATCCGTACAACTTCTTTGTAGCCTATCGCGAAATCGTGACGCTTCTTGTTTCAGACTCTTCCTTTTGCTGCATGTCATGAAATCGTGACACTTTTCCTTTCGGACTCTCTCTCCTACAACATGTCACGAAATCATGACACTTTCTCGTCCGAACAACTTTCCTGGCAATGTGTCGCGAAATCGCGACACTTTTCTTTCTCTGCCTTCCTGCACTTTTCGAGTCACGAAAATGCGACATGTCACGAAATCGTGACACTTTCTATTTTGCTCTGCTTCTCTGCCAACATGTCGCGAAATCGTGATAGTTTTTCCTGCTTCGTCTCTGCCTTCCAGCATGTCACGAAATCATGATAGTTTTGCCAAAACTTTCTCTCTCCTCAAACATGTCGTGAAATCGCGATAGTTTTTCCAGCACTTTCTCTCTCCTCAAACATGTCGCGAAATCGTGACAGTTTTGCCGAAATTTCTCTCTCCTCAAACATGTCGTGAAATCATGACAGTTTTTCCAGCACTTTCTCTCTCCTAAAACATGTCGCGAAATCGCGACAGTTTTTCCAGCCGCCTGCATACTTTTTCTAACTTATCTTTTTCTTGATCTTTTGCAACTGGGCTACTTTGATTTTCTTGGAAACTTACTGACCATGCTGAAACCTTCATCAAAACACATTCTTTGACATAAAAACAAATTGCTTCAAGAACTCCTTGACATCAATGACAACAACTACACTTGAGCAAAGGCAATGTACTCAAGGTACCCAAAATTGCCAACAAAAATAAATCAAGTCATTGCACTTTTTTATAAATTACCTACATTGCTTTCAACCTCACAAGAGCTAGCTCAAAAATATAACAATCCATATTATAAAAAATATTTTGAGCTAAGGGATGTTCTATACAAAATCAGAGGATTTATGTGCCTATACAAAATTGATGAAACAAGATTTGTAAAAGATAATGTCTTGCACGAGATCCTTCATCCACCTAAAGAACCAATGGATATCAATAAGGTGAAACATCTAGGGTGATAACATAGGAAGGGCAAGGTGATTCTGTTAGCACAAAAATAATTGGTACCATGGAGACACAAAGCATATAGATAATATCACCACCTATATATTAGCTTCTCTTTTTTCCTTTTTTACTTCACACGCAATAGATAAGACTATAAAATTTCTCTATTTTTACAAGCAAAAACCCTCTTGGAGGCACCAATAATATTAATAAAAGGATTCACCCACCTATATATAACATATTTGCAAGAAATGTTTTTTTCTAATTAGATAGTAGATATTAGACTAGAGGACCAAAATCATCGTTGAGAACATAAGACATCCAATGGATATAAAAATGGCTAAGGAAAAATAAGCTCAACATATTGCTAGAGTAAAATTTTAGCATCATATGGAGAAAGAGGTTGGACTTTTTGAGGCTGATTTCAGCAAAGGGTATGAAAAAAATTTAGAATTTGGTGTATCTAAATCTTAAAATTGGTTATTTCTAGCATTTTTCTATAATACCAGACCTAAAATTTTGCCAAGTCTGAAATAAAGTAAATTGGATTTCTAGAGTGATGATGTCATTATAGGGTGCATAAAATTCTAGCACCAAAATGGGCCAAATAAAAAAAAAACTCAAGCATACAAATTGGCATAGAAAAGAACTAGATTTCAAAGAAGGCTCATTTGGCACCCAACAACACTCATTTTTAGAAGCAACTAAGTATAAATATAGACTTTTCAAGAAGTTTATGTTAGTCCAAAAAGAAAAAAATTCCAACACCTAGTTAATATGGATGCCAATATTGTCTACGCGAAGGATTTCAATAAAGTTAAGGATCTTAAAGTTATTCCATCAAATAAAATCAAAAATATCAACAAATCTCAACAATTGAATACTCCTCCATTGTACACTTATCCCTATGTAGCTAGCTAGTCATAAAGCAAAGTGGTAAAAAGTGTATCTATTAGAGGCCACCCCAACTTAGATTGAAGCACATGGATACCGTGCTCTTGTGTAAGATTATAATCAACCACATCAACACAACCACATCATGGTAGTTATACTATAATGGATTGAAAAGAGATGTAAACACTCTATACTAGCCTATCAAGACTATAAATAGTTTTGGTACAACCATTCTAAGCTAACATAACACAATGTAAATCTATAAATACTTTATTGTATCTTATTACAAGGATCAAATCTTTAGCTTTACAATTAGAAAAAATGTATAATTGAAGGCTATATACTTAATAAAAGTTGAAGTGTTATTTTGCATTTGTTCAAATATGTTGTAGGACATGTATGTATGCCAATATTATTGATTAAGCATTTCTATTAATGTTGAAAGGATAGTGTATTCTATTAAATTTATTCTCCTAATTAGATAACTCCGTGAACTACTATTTCTTTAATATATGGAATGCTTAGTTGTAGATGTGCTAAATCGAATGAATGTTCTATAATGTTGAATAATAGTTGGTCTATTATATAGTTTAATTGATTTTAGGGAATGAGACTCTCATGCACTTATATCTCTTATTATTTTTGAATCCTAGCAAAATTTCACTTCTAGATTCTAACCCTTTCCCATTTCTTTCATTAGTATTCAACCCCATTGTTAGAATAGCTAGTATTATAGGAATAAACCTAATTTGATGGCTAATATAGAATCAATTCTAGGTCTTTTAATCTTTTTTGAGATCTCAATGGTGTACCTCATCCACATGGGAAAAATTGGGACCAAGATAAACTACCTATTGATATAGGTATGGTGTTGTTTATTTTTTAAATATATAGAAAATAAATTATAAATGAAGGACATTAGTTGAAAAAAAAATGAATTATGGGATATGATAGCAAAAAATATTATTTAAGAAACACATTTGGTTTAGAAAAAAATTATAAATAATATGGATGAACAAGATGATATGTTGATGCACTCAACATGTATTAACTTCAATAAGTAGTCATTGGATTTAAATATTCATAAAATATATTATTATGACGACTTACATATAAGAATGACAAACATCAAGCAAAAATACCATATTCAATGTCTGAATATAATGGAATACCAAAGTTAGAGATAGAAAAGAAAGATAGGATGAAGACATACGACAAATATTGAAGACTAAAAGTCTTCACACCAAATAATATAATACATGGGAGTGTTAGAAGCATTATATTATTTGGTACATTGAGTTCCACTGAGAATCATGAAGTACCATTGAATATTATTGTGAATATTTAGAATAAGAGTGCTTTTAAGATTTGTGTCAATGTAGTTTTCAAGTTACGAAGAGTGTTTATGTATCATGTGAGTTATGGGTTATAGTTGTCAAATGTGGAAGTGAAGAGTCACGTGAGATGTGTCAATATGTGAAGTAGAAGGTTATGTAATAGTGATAAGCTTTGTCATAATATGAGGTATATGAAAGGTTGCATCTCCTAGGAGTTTGAGTAGAGCAATAGTCATGAGTATTGAAGAGTTTTTATCTAAGGTTATATATTGGATATAAATATCAATGCTTTGTAACAAAGAGCAATATTTTGAATATTATTGAATGATTTAAAAATATATGAAATTTGAGCTTGATATTTTGTGAAATATTTATGTGAGTGAGTTAATGTGAATGTGATTGTTTCATCCTATGAATTTTACCAATGAGATCTTAAGGCATATTTTCTAACACCAACTAAGGATAAAATAAAATAACATCCACATCATCCATATCAATTGCTTGAAAGTCTAAATGTAAAATATATTTATCCATTGTAACATTCAAATCTTAAGAAACATGAACATTCACACCAACAAAATATTTATTTAATTTTGCTTGAGCTTACAATATCTTAGCCAAAGTAGTATTAATAAATTTATACCTACTAATAGGATTTACGAAAACAATAACTTTTTCCTTTGAATTTAGCCATGTACAAAATAGATTTTTTATATTCAAATGAATTTTGTTGATAATTGGTAGGTCTATCTAATACCAAAGCTATGGTTCCCTCAACATGCACACTATCATCCTTATCTTTTCCTTCTACAATTTTATTTAAAATGTTCAACTCTCTTTTTAATTCATGTTGTTAATCCTAAAGACTATCTAATATGGGTTCCATTGACTCAAAAAATATTTTCTTTATTTATTCCCAAGTAAGTTTATAATTATGGTCCATAAGAAAAAATTAAAACCAAGAGAGAGATTCTCCTCCAAAATAAAAATTAAGCCTCAAGCCCTAAAATAAATTAGTAGTATATAAGGATTTAAATTTTTTTCACCATTATCTAACATCAAGATCATCTTCTCCATTAATATTTTGTAGCTCCATAAGTCCATGCCCAACAAAAGGATAATATAAACTAGGGTTTTATGAGCTAGGTTTTCAAACACACATACACACACACACATATATATAATCCAAAATGAGCTAGGGTCATTTATCCTTTAACAGTTTTAGTTTTTGACCTTTTGTCTTTGTAAATGCAAGTTTATCATTTTGTGGCTCAAGTTGAGTTGAGGATATTGGACCTTTGTTTTTAGTACAATCGATTATGTTACTCTTCTCACAATCATAGTAATGATAATAGATTTTGATTGCTTTATGAAGTTAGTTGGGATGTAAATATTTGAGATTTATCATCCATTTCTTTTCTTTTACTTCGCTTTATAACCCTTCATTATTGGTTTAACAAAACTACCTCATTTTCAAAAGTAAATTTTTTATTATATTTTGGTGGTATAAAATCAATAAATTTTATATTATTGGTATTTGGTACCATGGGTATCAATTGTTGATCCACCATTAGTTTATGCATTATTGATAGGTTCAACATTTTGGCTTATTTAGCTACCTAGTATAGCCTACTAGTAGATTGTTGGGCAATTTGTCATTATTGATTATAGATCATTGTTTAATAATTGTAGTTGATACTAAAAACTATAGTGAATTTTGAATTTTGCCTTAAGCAAATTTTTGAATGAAAAATGAAAAAGAGGTAAATTTGGCTATAGGTAAGGAAAGAGACATTGGACCAATGCAATGCTATTTTTGATCAAAGGACTGGAACCTATTAGAGAATATTATATTATTTGATATAATAGAATGTGTAGGATATGTACATGTGTCATATTAGAATACTGAGAGACTTGTATACAAGTGGTAAAATATGAAATCAAAGATCATGTGGATAGTAATTAAATAATTTGAAGATTTATTTTGTGTAATTATATTATGAATATAGAGCTCCATAGTTTGTATGTAGTGAGAAATCATATCAAGATTATACTTTAGATTTCTTGAATAATATTGCTTAAAAATCCAATAATGATATCAAATCTACCACCTAAATCTGTCTAGTTTGATAGAGTTATTTATTTAGCCACCATTATTAATTAAATTTGTCCACTTTGATAAAGTTGATTTAGAGTTTGTCCACTTTTAAGGTAGTGTGGACTTGGATTCTAATTTTTAAAGGTCTTATTGAGTAGAACAGGCTAGGGTATTTCCACTTAGTTGAAGAAAAAGCAATAAAGACTAAGAATTAATTGTATTGATAGGTAGAACCAACTCAAGAGAAAAATTGGTTACATAGGGGTAGATCCACCCTAAAATTGATTTAAATATTACATATTTAATAGTGAGGTAAAACCAAATCAGAAGAAAGTTGGTCATTCAGGGAAAGATCCACCCTGACATTAATATTGGTTTCTCTAATAAGGAGGAGAATCATATTGGGTTCTTAGGTGTTACCTAAGACATTTAAGATTTATTAAAGTAGTACAAAAAATAGAGAAAAAAATAGGGAAGTATCTTCCTAAAATACATTGAATAACTAGGATATCTGAATATATCTACATATCATTTCAGTCTTGGTCGTGGATCACTTTTTGAATTGGGTTCTTCAAGGTAGACAGTCTTGTAAAAAAGAAGATAAAGAACAAAGAGGCCAATATTAAAGAGAAAATACCAAGACTATTAGATAAAGTAAAGAGCCCAAATAAGCCAAGATAGTAGAGAGAGGCCTAAGAAGTTAATACAAAATAGAAACAAGCTTGGAGTATATTAGTACAAAAGAGAAAGCCATTCGACTATCACAAGTGAAGACAACAAAGAGAATAAGCCATTTATCCAACACTAAAACTATAGTGTAGTCAACATAAGATATTTGGCTTAAATTTTTTGGACATTTTGAGTCGCTAAGCTGAAATGTTGTCATTGATGTCAATAGAGTAATAAATGTCAAAAGGATCTATGAAGGGTTTTTGTGAAAACCAAGGCAGGGAATATAAAAGGTTTTATTTAAAACCATGGACAACACATTTGATCTAGGTTTTTATTAAAACCCACATTGGGCTTTCGTTTCATCCAAAAAGGTGCCCCAGTGGTGCAGTTATTTGAGTTTTAATGTTTGGTTTTAAATTTAATTATTTAAAACTTAAATTCAAATTTAAATGGAAAGTTTCCCATCGACGTCATCATGCAAATACAATTTTAATATTTCCACCGACATCTTCAAAGTATTATTAAACACTATATAAAGGGGTGGCAATAAAACCAAATAATCATCCTTGCTCTTGTGTGTTAATTGCCTTGGAATTTGAAAGAGCTCATGTGAATTGTTGAAAAGGAAGTAGCAAAGAAAGCACAATGATTTGGAAATCTCAAACGTGGTATGAGACGTGGCACATTGATGTATCAAATTTTCTAAGATTATAGGTAGCACAAATATCAGGGATCGAATCCCCTTAATGACAGTGTGTGGGAAGTGCTTTGGCGCTTTGTCCTTTGCGGTAGGTAGAGGAAGATTAAAGGCCATTTTGGCCTTTGCTTTTCCAACGAGCGCTTTGGCTCGGTTGGAATATTAGTTGTGACTAATACACTCGTGGTGTGTAGTGGACAGAGGTTCGAATCCCCTTGAGAGGTATTTACGTTTTTGCCTTTAATAATTTTTAGTAGCCCTAAATTTTGGAGTTATAAGGTATTTAATGAGAATTAAATTTTATCATTAGGGTTGTGATTATTATTGCAAAAGAAAATTTTATTTATGTTTTATTTTTATGGAAATGGAGAATTGATTTTAGGAGAAATAAGGAGTTGTTGTTAAAGTGATTTTGAGATTTTTATTGTGGATTATTTTTAATAAGGGTTTTTATTAAAATATACTTTGGTGGATGTGTTTATTATGTTGGAGTAAAAAGGGTGTAAATTAAGTTATTCTTTTATTGTGATTATTTAAAAGACCACTAACCCTTATTAATATTGAAAAGGAAAGTTGTGATTAAGTGTGGCAGATTTTGTGAACAACTTATTGGCATCAAAAAGGTATGGGCACATTCTCCTATTGATTTTTTGTGGTGGTTGATTTCTGAAATATCATTGGAATGAAAAGGATTAATTGAAGTTTCCTTTGTGAAGATGGTTGGTTGAATTCTTCAAAGTTTTTTGATTTGTGAGTTGTATTTAAACCTTGTTTCATTAGCATTGTTGTTGAATCCCATTGATGATAAAATGAACTTGAACATGATCTAGAAAATAACATGAGTATCATTGTTATGTGAGACTTGAGATAAAGCATTGTTGGAAACATTTTGAGTTGGTTGATACATGCTTGAACTAGGGTTTGTGAGAAAGGGTTGTTCCTTGATGTGATTGGTTGAGTTGAGTTGGCTAAGCCTAGTAAAGTGGAAGTGTGAAATGTTTTTTCAAGTTCCATAAAACAAACTATTCTATATTCTGATTTGAGTTGAGATTGATATTGAAGAATAGGACATATTGAGTCTCTAACAATTCTCTTTATGCTTCTATTGAGTTGAGATTAGGATTTGAGTATAGAACATATAGAGTCTCTAACAATTCTCTTTATGCTTCTATTAAGTTGAGATTGGGATTTGAGTATAGAACATATAGAGTCTCTAACAATTATCTTTATGCTTCTATGATATTGAATTGAGATATTGGTTGTAGTTTGAGTATAGAATATATTGAGTCTCTAAAAATTCTTTTTATGATTCTATGAGATTCAACAAGTTCTGTGTGAGCTTGTTAAGAATATTTGAGACAAGTCTTTGAGAAGGCTTGTGGACTATTTTGAGTTAAGATTTTATGAAAGCTTGCTAAACATATTTGAGCAGGTCAAAGAGAGGACTTATTGAGCAGATTTGAGCAAGTCCAAGAGAGGACTTATTGAGCAAATTTAAGCAATTCCAAGAGAATACTTCTTGAGCAGATTTGAGAAAGTCCTAGAGAGGATTTGTTGAGCATTTTTAAAAAAGTTTTGTGTGAACTTGTTGAGTATATTTAGACAGGTTTTGGGTGAAATTGTTTTGTAGATTTGAGTAGGTTCTAAGTGAACCTATTGATAAGAATTGGACTAGACCGAATGTATTATGTTTAGTGCAATATATTGAGCAGAAATATGCTAGAACAACTGAACTATGTTTGGTACAGTATTGAGACAAAGCTTTGGAGGTGACAAAGTATAGAGGACATAGTTTAAATGGATAGAGATCCAACAACTAGGATAATTGAAGATAAGGTTTGAGTGAAAAGTCTTCAAGTGGAGAGAGATCCACCACTCAATGCAGCATAAAAACAAAGTCTTCTAGAATATCACTAGCTAGAGTAGAAGGGGAAATAATTCTCTTATGGAAGAGATCCATGAACTTGAGATTAGGGTATCAACATATCCTTTGGATAGAAGTCCATAAACATTGTAATTTGGGAAGGATTCCCAAGAGATTTATTGAGAAATTTTTAGTAAAATATTTTCTCTGTGGAGGTAGCCCACATTGGGTGAACCACATTAAAATGGTGTCTCTTATGTGTGTGATTATTTGTGTGATGTTTATGGTTTCATTAATACTGATGCTTCTATTTGGAAAAAAGTTTTATGTTATACGATTCACCCCCCCTATCAGTATAAGCACATGTTCTTCAATTGGTATTATATTCGGTCTCTCCACAAAGAGTTTAACAACTTGGATATGGATCCATCAGTATCACACATGTGCTCAGGGAATGAAGAAAGTATAGACTTTGAAGAAGTTCTCTCCAAGTGTCTCCAAGATCTTGAAAGTATTCAAGAAGAGAATGCACAACTACGGGAAAATTTTTGACATTTTGAATTAGTAAGAATCGAGCTTCTGTAAAGGCTAATAGAACTCAAAATGGAAGTGAAAGAAAAAATAGAAATTGAACATCAATTAAGAGATATTGTGGAAGCCAAAGAAGTAGGACTTGAGAGAGTGGCAGCAGAAATTGTTATGTTAAAATGCAGAACTAAAATAAACAAGATATTAAGTCAGCAAGAGGCAGAAACATCAAGAAAAAATAAGGCACCCCACCATATATCTAGAAAAGAAGATCACAAATGAAAGAATACCAGATTGAGTCCTCATCAAAATAGGTTACAAAATTTCTTCCATGGACATTGTTTCTATTGCAATAAATATGGTCATAAAGTTTTGCATTGCATTAATAGAGACTATGATAATAGTAGTATTGATTCTCTTGTATCATATATCGATGATGATGTTGAGTGCTACAAATGCAATAACTTTGGGTATATAGCTAGAAGATGAAATCTAGAAAATTGTAAGTCTAGTAGAAAGACCACAACTCAAACTACTAGGAAAGAAGAAAAAGGAAAAGGAAAACTAAAATCTTTGCTAGTTAAAATATCATTGCATGATTAGGATAAAGAAGAGAAATGGTTTTTGGATAACTTTGAAATAAGGAAATAGAGGTTCAGTAAAATTTGGGGACAATGGTTCAACAAAAATTAGTGGAAAAGGAACTCTAAGTATAGGCAATGGGAAAGCAAAATCTGAAAATGTTCTATATGTGGAAGGCTTGAAACATAATTTCTTGAGAATTAGTCAACTTTGTTATCAAGGTCATATGGTAACCCTTCATCAAGATCGATGTGAAGTAAGAAAGTCTAAAACTGGAAAACTAGTAGCAAGTGTTATACGAGAAAGAAATATTATGTACTCAATGAGATCAAGAGGGAAAAATGTCATTTATCCAAAGAGAATGAGGATTGATCTCAAAACATAATATTGGGTCCAAATGAGAATATTCTAATGGTTTTGACAAACAAAGTAAGTCAAAAGAAAGAAATGATATGGACAAAGGTAAACAAATAGAGGACTACTCAATAAAGAATGGTTATGATCTTAAAGGTGAACTAATATATGCTCTTGACACATTGAAGAAGGTAAGAAAGAAACACTCTAAGATTGAAAGTCAGTTTCAATAATGTGATGAAGAAATATTACTACTCATAGAGGACTTAGAGAATTCAAAGGCCAAGGCAAGTAATTTTAGAGAAAAGTTAGAAGCAAAAATCTTGGAATGTGAGAAGTTAGCACAAGAAGTGGCTAACGTAAATAAATATTTATAGGAATCCAATATCAAGAGGAAGAGTTTCACAAATAGCTCTAAGAAATTGGATAATTTCATTCGTGGACAACAAATAACATCATGTTCAATAAGTCTGGGTTTTGAAAAGAAATAATAAAAGGCAAAGTCTACTTCAAGTCTTGAAGAAGAAGAAACAACATCAGAAGAAGATACTTCAGAAGAGGAATTCTCAGATATAAGTGAAAGTGAAACTTCTAAGGATGAGTCAGATTGCAGTGAGTCCAAAAGGGACAATAGCCAAAGAAGATACATATGGAACAACAATAATAATAGGAGACCAATGAAGTCTAGGCAAGGAAGCTTCAATGGGAGATGCTTCTCATATCACATGTTTGGGCACATGGCTTCACAGTGCAGGTCACATGAAATACAGGTATATGGAAGATAACAACTTTTCCAAGGATATTATTATTCATGTAATGAGTTTGGTCATAAGGCAATAAATTGCAGGATTCATGATAGAAGAGGATATGGCTTCACCAGGAGAAATCCTAAGACTATTGCACATTCAAGGAATAATAACATTAAGTGTTATAAGTGCAATAATGATGGTCACATAGCAATATGGTGAAGATAATTTTTTCCAAAAATAGGTATGAACAGGAACATGAATATAAACATGAACAAGAATAGGAATATGAACATGAATAGGAATAGGAATATGAACAAGAATAGGAATAGGAACATGAACAAAAATAAGAAGATGAATAGGAACAAAGACTCAAAAAAGAAAAGAGACTTAGAAAATAATGAGAACAAGAACAGGTACAAGAATAGGAACATGGATGAAAACAAGAATAGGTACAACAACAAGAACATGTATGAGAAGAAGAATAGGAAAAGGAACATGGATGATGACTCAGAAAGAAATAGTGAGATAATTCAGTAAAAATAAAGAGGAAAGACAAAGGTAGAGAATAGTGCTTTCAGGGAGTAGAAATAATCCCACCCCAGAACTAACCACCTCATGTGGAGGTGGAAGAGGGTCTAAGCTAAGAGGCTTAATTATTAGCCCCGAGCCCCAAAGGTGACCCTTTGCCATTGATGTCAAAGGGGGAGATATTTGTGTATTATGGGGAGAGTTTTTGGATATGAGGAGAGATTTGATATCTAAGATAGCATTGAGCCAGGGGAGCAAAGCCCCAGGGGGAGTAGAAAATAAGGTCAGCATTTAGTAAAAGGATTTGGGTTGCCATCAATGACAAAGGGGGATATTGCTGGGCATTTTGAGTCCCTAAGCTGAAATGTTGTCATTGATGTCAATAGAGCAATAAATGTCAAAAAATGAAGGGTTTTTGTGAAAACCAAGCTAGGGAAAATAAAAGGTTTTATTTAAAACCATGGATAACATATTTTATATAGGTTTTTATTAAAACCCACATTGGGATTTTGTTTCATCGAAAAATGTGCCCCGGTGATGGAATTATTTGAGTTTTAATGTTTGGTTTAAATTTTAATTATTTAAAATTTAAATTCAAATTTAAATGGAAAGTTTCCAGCCGACGTCATCATGCAAATACAATTTTAATATTTCCATCGATGTCTTCAAAGTATTATTAAACACTATATAAAGGGGTGGCAATTAAACCAAATAATCATCCTTGCTCTTGTGTGTTAATTGCCTTGGAATTCGAAAGAGCTCGTGCAAATTTTTGAAAAGGAAGCAACCAAGAAAGCATAGTGATTTGGAAATATCAAACGTGGTATGAGGCGTGGTGCACTTGCGTATTGATTTTGCTAAGATTGTGGGGAACACAAATATCAGGGATCGAATTCCCTTGACGATAGTGTATGGGAAGCACTTTGGTGCTTTGTCCTTTGCGGCAGTTAGAGGAAGATTAAAGGCCATTTTGGCAATTGCTTTTCCAAAAATCACTTTGGCTCAGTTGGAATCTTAGCCATGGATAAGATGCTCGTAGTGTGTGGCGGACATGGTTCAAATCCCCTTGAGAGGTATTTACGTTTTTGCCTTTAATAATTTTTATTAGCCCTAAAGTTTGGAGTTATAAGGTATTTAATGGGAATTGAATTTTATCATTAGGGCTGTGATTATTATTGCAAAAGCATATTTGATTTATGTTTTATTTTGATGGAAATGGAGAATTGATTTTAGGAGAAATAAGGAGTTGTTGTTAAAGTGATTTTGAGATATTTATTGTGGGTTATTTTTAATAAGGGTTTTTATTAAAATATACTTTGGTGGATGTGTTTATGAAGTTGGAGTAAAAAGGGTGTAAATTAAGTTATGCTTTTATTGTGATTATTTAAAATACCACAAACCCTTATTAATATTGAAAAGAAAAGTTGTGATTAAGTGTGGCAGATTTTGTGAATAACTTATTGGCATAAAAAAGGTATGGACACACTCTCCTATTGATTGTTTGTGGTGGTTGAATTCTGAAATAACATTTGAGTGAAAATTATTAATTGAATTTTCCTTTGTGAAGATGGTTGGTTGAATGCTTCAAGGTTTTTTGATTTGTAAGTTGTGTTTAAACCTTATTTAATTAGCATTATTGTTTAAGCTCATTGATGATGAAATGAACTTGAACATGATATAGAAAAGAACATGAGTATCATTGTTATGTGAGACTTGAGATAAAGCATTGTTGGAAACATTTTGAGTTGGTTGATACATGCTTGAACTAGGGTTTGTGAGAAAGGGTTGTTCCTTGATGTGATTGGTTGAGTTGAGTTGGTTAAGCCTAGTCAAGTGGAAGTGTGAAACGGTTGTTCAAGTTCCATAAAACAAACTATTCTATATTCTGATTTGAGTTGATATTGAGATTGAAGAATAGGACATTGAGTCTCTAACAATTACCTTTATGCTTCTATTGTGTTGATATTGGGATTTGAGTATAGAACATATAGAGTCTCTAATGATTCTGTTTATGCTTCTATGAGATTGATTTGAGTTGAGATTGAGATTTAAAAATAGGACATATTGAGTCTCTAACAATTTTCTTTATGCTTCTATTAATTTGAGATTGGGATTTGAGTATATAACATATAAAGTCTCTAACAATTCTCTTTATGCTTCTATGAGATTGAATTGAGATATTGATTGTACTTTGAGTATAGAACATATTGATTCTTTAACAATTATATTTATAATTCTAAGAGATTGAACAAGTTCTGTGTGACCTTGTTAAGAATATTTGAGATAAGTCTTTACGAAGGATTGTGGATTGTTTTGAGTTAAGATTTTATGAAAGCTTGCTAAACAGATTTGAGCAAGTCAAAGGGAGGAATTATTGAGTAGATTTGAGCAAGTCCAAGAGATGACTTATTGAGAAGATTTGAGCAAGTCCAAGAGAGGACTTATTTTTCAATTTTAAGCAAGTCCAAGAGAGGACTTATTGAGAAGATTTGAGCAAGTCCTAGAGAGGATTTGTTGAGCAGATTTAGACAGATTTTGTGTGAACCTATTGAGAAGACTTAGACAGGTTTTTGGGTGAACTTGTTGAGCATATTTGAGCAAGTTATGAGTGAACCTATTGAGCATAATTGTACTAGATTGATTGTACTATATTTAGTGTAAGATATTGAGTAGAACTATGCTAGACTGGTTGAACTATGTTTGGTATAGTATTGAGACAGATATTTGGAGGTGATAGAGTATAGAGGATAGAATCTCATAGAATAGAGATCCAGAAACCAGGATAATTAAAGACAAGATCTAAGTGAGAAGTCATCAAGTGGAGAGAGATCCACCATTCAGTGTAGCATAGAGACAGAGGCTTCTAGAAGATCACTAGCCATAGCAGAATGGGTAATAATTATCCTATGGAAGAGATCCATGAAATTGAGATTAGGGGATCAACATCTCCTTTGGAAAGAAATCCATAAACATTGTAATTTGGGAAGGATTCCCAAGAGATTGATTGAGAAAGTTTTACTAAAATATTTTCTTTGTGGAGGTAGCCCACATTGGGTGAACCACATTAAAATGGCGTCTCTTATGTGTGTGATGCTTTTTGTGATGTTTATGGTTTCGTTAATGCTAATGCTTCTATTTGGAAAAAAAATTTATGTTATACGGTTCAGCCCCCCTCTCAGTATAAGCACATGTTCTTCAATAATATAGAGCCAAGATAGAAAATAAAAATAAAAGCGTAAAGAAAAAATGGAAGCAAAAGGTAAACTAGTCACAGAGTATAGGTAATAAAAACCAATCGCCTACATCAAGATAGACCAACCATAGAGCATAGGTAAGGTAAATTTTTCACCTAAGTTAAGTAAGGAAGAGATTAATCAAGGTAAATAACAATTTAGCACCTAAATGAGATTGCACCAATTGAGGTGAATTAGAACCATACACTTGAGGTAGATTGCACTAGTTAAGAAAAATTAGAGCCAAGCACTTGAGGAAGATTGAATTGGTCATAGTGAACAAAAATTACCTAATTTAAAGTGGAACAATAGTGTAACCAAGGAGACGAGTGAAAAGTAAGAACAATTTAGATATTGTTAAAATAATTGGTAAAGCAACAATCAAACATGAGAATAAAATAGGTGTTGTTTGAATTACTAGAAAAGAAATAACAAGAACATTAGAAAAGCAATAATCAAACATGATAAGAACTTCGGTGTTGTTTGAATCACTAGAAAAGAAACTACAAGCAATGTTTGAATCAACAAAATATCAATAGCCAAGCCGCATGTTATTCATAAGCAAAGGAATGGTCGAATGCAAGCAAAGACTCAAGGAGAAGTGTTGAATCACCTATAAAATCACCCATGCATTGGAAGAGTCTAAGGCTCAGTGTGAGGTGAATCATTTAATGGGTAAACAAAGTGAATTAAGTAAGAAGTGTTACATTGCATGCATTAGGGCATTGAGTGTTACCAAAACATTGATTTAGAAATAAACCTTAGCTATATTCTCATAAAAAACTCATATGTAATTGCCACTCACTATTAAATTTTTTGGAGGGAATTAATATTTTTGAATTTTCTTTCTAGTGCTAAGGTTATAAGGAGATATAAGGATTAATTAATGTTTTGATTATTTGACTTTTAAATACTTATGAATTTGGAAGATTGAAATAGTTGGAGTAATAAAGAGTTAATATTTGGAGAAGTTTTTAATTTTTAATAGTTATTTAAAGTTTCATAGTCTTCTAACTCATTAAAACTTTAAATTTTTGAAATTTGGAGTTTTTGAAAAAAAAATTGAAGTTTTTGAATTTTGAAAATTTGCAAATCAAACTAGGGATTTAAAAAAATTTCAATATCAACAGATTATAAAGTTTAGGATTTGAAAATTTCATATTTGAATTGAGAGTTATAAGGTCTTCAACCTCAAAGGAACTCATTATGGATTATTGGTATATTGATTCTAGAGCTAGTAGGCATATGATTGGAAATAAAAAATGGTTTAACACTTTTCAAGAGAAATATGAAAAACCAATTATTATAGCATATAGTATGACTTACGAGGTTAACGAAGTAGGAAATCTCTTGATTGATCTATAAAATGAAAAAGGAATAATTAACAATGTATTGTATGTACTTGGATTGATTAATGATCTTCTTTCAATATTTCAACTAATGGATTAGAACCGAGTAGTCAAATTCAAGATTATTAAAGGCAAGAAAAAAGTCTTATTATCAAAAAAGGAAAATTCATAGCTTTTGACTCTTAAAAAAATAGTTTGTTTAATCTAGATACAATTCCAAATATGGCTTTATCAATAAGGATATTAAAAACAAGAGAGCTTTGGTACAAAAGGCTAGGACACATAACTGCATATTCATTAAATGAGATGATTAAAAATCAAATGGTTAAACGTTTACCTAATATTTCATATGAAATAATATTTTGTCCTCAATGTCCAGTTGGAAAACAACATAAAATACCTTTTGAATTTTGTCTACACATAACTCAAGAACTGATAGAATTTTTATATATCTATATATATATATATTTATGTGGTCTAATTAATGTCATTATTATTGGAGGACATAGCTATTTTCAACTATATGTTGATGATTAATCTAGTAAAATGTGGGTATATTTTATGAAATTGAGATCTAAAGCATTCAATTATTTCAAGCAATTCAAACTACTAGTGGAAAAAATAAGTGAAAAAAATCAAGAATCTTCATTCAAATAGAGGAGGTGATTTTATATCAAAATAATATAACTAATTTCTAGAATATAATGTAATAAAAAATCAACTAACGACAACATACTCTCATAGAAAAATGGTATTGCAGAAAGAAAAAATATATAAATTATGGATTGGTTCATTGTATGCTAAAAGAAGCTCATCTTGATTATAAATATTGGGTAGAAGCAGTGAAAATAGTTGTATACTTACAAAATATATCACCTATAAGGATACTACGAAATATCATTCTTGAAGAAGTATGGTCAGGGTAGAAACCAAATGTAGAACAAGTGAGAAATTTTGGATGCAAGCCATACACACATATTCCAAAACAAAGAAAAACCAAACTAGATGACAAAACTATAAGTGGAATATTTATCGGTTATGATGATGATTCAATAGGATATATAATAATTGATCCCACCACAAAATATCTACATAAACAAATATGTGATATTTTATGAAGGAAACAAACACATTATTAAATTAAAAAATACCGATTTAGGCATAATTCTAACTTATTTATAAGAAGACTCTTTACTTGAAGACTCATAATTAGACATGAATGATGAAAAAATAGAAAATGTAGAGACTACTACACTCCAAAGGAAAGAAATTATATGGCCTAGAGATACAATTAAGGACTCAAAGCTAGAAAAAATAGTAGATCTCACTACTACAAGACCTCAAACTCAAAGTTTAAGAAGAGTAAATAGAGGATATACAAGTTTTATGATGAAACCTACAAATAATATACATGCTTTAAGGCATCCTTAATGAAATACAACCATGGAATTAGAATATGCGGAACTAATGAAAATTAAAATATAGAATCTAGTTGATCTACCACAAGGTAAGAAACTAGTAGGATGTAAGTGGATCTACAAGATAAAATACAAAATAGATGGTTTTCTTGATAAATATAAAGTTTGATTAGTTGTAAAAGGATACACTCAAATAAAAGGAATGTATTATGATAAAAAATTCACACCAAAAACAAGAATGACAACTATTAGAACACTATGTGATTTAGTAACACATCATTGATGTAAACTACATCAAATGGATGTAAAAAGTGTATTCCTTAATGATGATCTTGAAGAAGAGGTTTATATGTCACAACCAGAAGGATTTATGATCAAATAATAAGAAAAAAAGGTTTGCATGCTAAAAAAATCCTTATATGGTATTAAACATGCACCTAGAGCATGGTACACAAAAATTAATAATCATTTATTTTAGCATAATTTTAAAAGAAGTTTGTTAGATTCAAATCTCTATACCCAAAAAAAGTAGAGATGATATAATAATACTTATAGTATATGTTGATGATATAGTAATCACAATAAGCTCAAAAAGTCTGATAGACAAAGTTAAAAGAGATCTAGAAAAATATTTTGAAATGATTTATTTGAGCCTTCTTCATTATTTTCTTGGTTTGGATATTTTTCAAAATAAAAATAATATCACAATAACTCAAACAAAGTATGTAAAATAACTACTAGAAAAATATAGGATGAAAAAGTGTAAACCCAAATATACTCATATAGAAAAGGATTGCAATTGTCAAGACATGATGAGACACCTCTAGTCTCAACTACATGTATCATTAATTAATTGGAAGTCTTCTATATTTAACAAATACCAAACCAAATATAGTTTTTGCTATAAATTATATTTCAAGGTTTATGCAAGAACCTAGATAAAGTCATTGGAAAACCACACAACAATACTACAATATATTAATAATACTATGGAATATGGGTTAACATATAAAAAAGATAATTTTGACAGTGTACAACCCTCCTGGTCATGGTTTCTCAGACCAAGGCAACCCTGCAAGTGGTTTTTCATTAAATTAAAAAAAAAAAAAAACATATAAAAAAGATGATAAATTTAGTCTACAAGGATATACATATTTTGATTATGTTGGGTCTATATATGACAAAAAAATTACATCAGGCTATACTTTCTATCTTGGTTTAGGACCTATTTTATGGTTCAATAGAAAACAACATGCAGTAGCACTTTCATATATAGAAGTAGAATATTGTGCAAAAAAAGATACAATATGTGAAGTACTTTGGTTACCATACATATTATTAGATATTGGAATTAGAACTACTATAATAATAAATATTGATAACCAAGGAGTACTTAATTTAACCAAAAGTTCAATTATTCATGAAAGAACATAACACATTGAAGCTCATTGTCATTCTATCGAGGATCATGTTCAAAATCATCATATTCAGTTGAAACATATTTCTACTGAAGATAAAATTGCATATAATTTTACAAAAGCACTTGGCAAGAACAAGTTTCAAATATTTCACAATCATCTATGTATATCAAGGACACTCAATATTAAATAATGTAATATAGGGGGGTGTTAGAGAATATTACATTATTTGATATATTAGAATGTGTAGGATATGTACATGTGTCATGTTAGAAGACTAAGAGACTTATATACAAGTGGCAAAATAAGAATCCAAAGGTCATGTGGATAGAAATAGTCAATAATTTGAATATTTATCTTGTGTACTTATATTATGGAGATAAAGTTCCATAATCTATATGCAATGAGAAATCATATCAATGTTGTAATTTAGATTTGTTGAATAGTATTTCTTAAAAATCCTACAAAACCATTTTATAAAAGTTATGACCAAGGAAGGAAGGAAAAGTTCTAAGACCCTAAATGGCCAAAAAAAAAATTATATGGAATGTAGTGGAGAATTTTTGGGATGGGAAAGAACAAATTTTCTAAAGGTTGGAAGTTAAGAAAGTTCTAATTTTTTTTTAGATCATTTATATAGCATTATAATAGCATCATATCTAAATTTGGTAAAGGTTTGAGTAGATTTTATGGGTCAATTAGTGTTTTCATGATTACAGTCTTACTTGTTCCCACCAGGAATGACCACAAGTTCTACTAAAAATTTCACTATGATTTATGCTTATATCCTTCCAAAATCACTTATTAAACATCATACTATAATTTCAAGTCATTTGGAGTTGTTTTGATTTATCGCAAATAAGTTTTACTTTCTCTATTACATACTTTTCAAGGTTTTCAATATAAAACACATATGCTATTAACAATTTTTAATATCTTGTGTGTAGGTGTAGGTATTATAGGCATGAGGGAGGAGCTAAGAGGCATATTAAAAGAAGCACATGATTAGCTCTCAATTGTGGGTTGTGAGAAGAACATTGAAACACGCCATTAAGCTCATGAAGGGATTTGATCCTTTGTAACTTGTAATATGAAATGTATCAAAATGATAAGCCCTCAAAGGGGATGTATTGTAACCTTTTGGAATTGATGAATTTATAAATACAAGGAGAAACCCCCCCTTTTTTACTACAAATTATTCATCATTTCAATAGTTTACATCTTTTGCATATTTCCTTTGTATTCTTGCTTAGAAACAATAGATATCATTTCAGTTTCAATCATCTAGGCATGTTGTTTTCTGCACTTCTTCAAGGAAATACTTTGCTAAAAATATAGAGCGAGAAAAATATTTTTTATTAATGTAGAAACAATTAAGCTTGATGATGGGTTTATGCTATAAAATTAGGGCTATTCAAGTACTATCCAAAATATTGTCATGACCCTCCCTAGGTGACTTTATGGCACAAGAAAACAATGTATTAACCTATGATGTGGTGATACCTAGTTTGAACAATTGAACCAACTATATGATGTTTAGTTGATTTATAAGGGCGTGTTATCGCTAACATATTTCCAAGTGTGCAGGATCAGGTACACTCATAGGTGGAACAGGTAGAGTCACCCACTCAGAAATGAGGGTACCAAAGATCAGGGGAAATGATGATTAAGGTACTCGAAGGTAACATGGATAGATACCTTCATATAGGCATGCATTGATGGAAGGGATAATCATCGATGGCTGATCACCTTGAGCTTTAGTTGATAGCCTAGTAGCTATCATAAAATCTCTGGCTAAGATAGGTGATTGGGTTGATGGAAAGATTCCCTCTTTGGTTGTTGTATAAATTTGTTTGCTCTTTACTGCATCATGGCTTGAGTAGTTTAATGTTGGGTTTTCTATATGAGAACAACTGCAAGATGTATATAGATGCATAAGGTAAACTGTCATGTTGAAGTGAAAGTAGAGCATCATCCTTATGAAAGAAAGCAAATTAAATTTATATGTTGAATGAAGATTCCTTTAAACTAATTAATGAAGTTTAAGTAAATAATGTTTGGCTCATTGGAGCTCATTAGTAAACTTCATTGCAATTAATAAATGAGTTTTCATTTAAATTAATTAAAAGTGTTCATTTTAATGATAATAGAGAATTCATTAAAAGACTTTAATTAATTGAATTAAATGAAAGAGAATTCATTTTAAGAAAAAAATATATGTATAATAATAGATATCTTTTATTTAAAAATAATAATGAAATTGTGTAAATAAAAGTAATATATTTTAATGTTGATAAATATCATGAGAATGATATTTTAATTAAAAGAGCCATTCTTCATTTTTTAAAATAAAATGTAATCATCCCTTTCCTATACAATGAAACCTATGAAATAGCCTATGAGGCTACTAATTTCCAAAGGTGGAAAATATGGGAAGAACGCATAGAGGATAGGGGACGGTGCATTGAAGAACGAAGGCTCAAGATGGGGCTCGGGGTTCGGAGAAGACAATGAACAGGCACATAATGAGGAAAGAAGGAAAAGAGAAGGGGGATGAAGAGTAGATGGAGGACACAGAGCAAAATCAGAAGCAGACATAGATGAGAGACAGAGATAACGGGAAGAACACACCAGAAGCTAAGAGGAGAGGCAGCTAGACGTCACCATATTTCCATCTCTATAGGAGTTTAAGGTTGGGTTGCTTTAAACTTGGAATCCAATTTTAAATTGTGTTGGTTTGTTGTATATAAGCGTTGTGTAGTTTGAAAGAAACCACCATATGTTTATAAGCACTATGTAGTTGAAAGAAACCACCATATGTTGTATGTAAGCGTTGTGTAGTTTGAAAGAAACCACCATATGTTGTATGTAAGCGTTGTGTAGTTTGAAAGAAACCACCATATGTTGTGTATGAGTGTTGTGTTTCAACTGGAACCACCTTGTGTGTGTTATGAAACTACCCTATGGGAGCATTGTGATTTAATTGGAACCACCTTGTGTGTGTGTTATGAAACCACCTTGTGGGAGTGATGTGTTTAAAGAAAACCACTATGTGTGTGTTATAAAACCCTATGTGAGCATTGTATTTTAAGAAACCACCATTGTATGTTTATGAAACCACCTTGTAAGTGTGTTTTAAAAACCACCTTTTTTGAAACCACCTTATGTGTGTAGTTTAAGAAAGAAACCACCATATACCGGGTGAGCATTGTATGTGTGTGAAATCACCATAGGTTGTGTTGAGCATTGTGCACTAGGTTTAAGGAAGAGACCATATCATGTTTGTAAGTGTTGTGTGCTAAGAATACAGTGAGAAATTTAGTGAGCGCTTTAGTGAGAGTTCTAGTGAGCATTTCAGTGAGCGTAGACTTTAGAGGAAACCAATGGGTATTAGCAGGGAGTGTTGTGCATGTTCAAAGGCCATGCCATGTCGAAGGGAGCATTGTGAGGGTTTCCTAGTTCTAGTTTGCTTAGATGCTAGGTTTGTCATGGTTGCTCAACATCCACCTTGGAAGGCGTTGACCTCTAGTTGTAAACCATGTATTAGGTAAGGTGTTGTGTAACTTGTTCTAATTAAAAAAAGAAACCTTGTTCTATGAGAAATATAATGAAGGTTTTAATTAAAAACCTTAGTTTCATATAAAATATAATTAAGGCTTTTAATTGAAAGGAACCTTTGATTTATATGAGATTTATTTAAGGGTTTTTAATAAAACTTTTTTATTTATTTAAGGTTTTAATTAAAAGGAACCTTTGATTTTATTGAGATAATTTAAGGTTTTTAATTAAAAGAACCTTTGATTTATATGAGATTTATTTAAGGTTTTTAATTAAAAGGAACCTTTGATTTAATAGATTTATTTAAGTTTTTAATTAAAAGGAACCTTTGATTTATATGAGATTTATTTAAGGTTTTTAATTAAAAGGAACCTTTGATTTATATGAGATTTATTTAAGGTTTTTAATTAAAAGGAACCTTTGATTTATATGAGATTTATTTAAGGTTTTTAATTAAAAGGAACCTTTGATTTATATGAGATTTATTTAAGGTTTTTAATTAAAAGGAACCTTTGATTTATATGAGATTTATTTAAGGTTTTTAATTAAAAAGATCCTTTGATTTATATGAGATTTATTTAAGGTTTTTAATTAAAAGGAACCTTTGATTTTTATGAAATGTATTGAAGGTTTTTAATTTAAAGAGAGAACCCCTTTGATTAAGGTTGATTATCTTAGGAGTTTTAAATTAAAGAGATGTGGATTTATTCATGAATTGAAGTTATGGGGCTTCAATTTAGGGAATGAATGAATGTTTGTTTTAAAGGTTAAAGGTATGGGACTTTAATGCTTTAAAAAGGTAATTGATTGATTGTAAATGGTGAATTAAAAAGGATGTAGATTTATTCTTTGAATTGAAGTTATGGGGCTTTGATTTAGGGAATGAAAAGAAAGGGATTGTTTTAAAGGTTAAGGGTATGGGACTTTAATGCTTTAAGACATGAATGAATTTGATTTAAGTTAGACCTTGATCTAAGTGGTACATGTTGGATGACTCTCTAAGGGAACTTGAGAGGTGAAAATAAAAGTAAGGGTTCTTTTATGATATCCATTATGCATTAGATGGTTAGAAACTTAATTGAATTTTTGTATAGTTGCAATTTGGCAAAGTAAATGAATAGATGCATTTAAAGGTATGCCTATCCTGAACCATGAGTATCCTGATCCCCTACTACCCTCAAAGAACCAATGGGAAGCAAGGAGAAGCAAGGAGTTCCATGGAAACAAAGAATAGGTAATTGTATCTTACGTTGATTTACTTATGATCAAATAGACTAGAATTATGGGGAGATATCCCCAATGCAGATAAGGTGATATTCTTAAGAGTAAGAAGGATTTATCATGTAAGAATTAATGAGATAATTGTTTATTGGTTTAGTGAAGGTACTTTTCCTTTATTTCTGTATCTAGTTATATTATGTAGTTGATTCTCTTTAGTGTTAAGCTTGCTTTATTTTCTCTATCATTGTTTGATTGCTTTATGATGTTATAGTAACTAGATGTATCATTGTTTGGTTGCTTGATGATAGAAATCTAAGTGTAGAGTTCTAGGGTGAACTCAGAGGTGACCTAAGGGAATTAAGAACCCCTTAGGGTGAACATAGGTAACCTAAGGGAATTGAGAACCCCTTAGGGTGAACATAGGAGACCTAAGGGAATTGAGACCCCCTTAGGGAGATAAAGGACTAAGTTGTGAAGAGATTACATCTGAGTTAAGATAGCTCATCATGGAGATGAGATAGATAGCTTAACTCACAATACTCATAGCATACCTACACATAAGGATTTGTGTATGGTATGGAGATGTGTGTATACCTTCGATGGACTGAGGGTGATAGGTCTAGCTCATCAAGAATGATGGGATAGATGGACTTATCTATAGTAACACATGTTACACCTACACAGATGGACTTGTGAAAGGGTACTTCATGAGATGTAGCTTCCAAGAAAACTTAGGTGATTGAAACTTTAGGTTATTATTAGTTGGGTTAGGGGTTCATGAAGGGTTCATGTATCCCTCTCCTTAGTAAAAAAAAAAAACTTTTCTATTTTTGTATTTTTCTATTTGTGTATTTTTGGGTCATTACATTTGGTATCAGAGCTCTAGGTACGAGGGTATAGAGCTTCTATGTGTGCTAAAGGGAAATTATATGTATCCAATGAAGGCTTGCTTAAGGTAAAGGCTAAAGCTGGAATGATCTAGGATACCCTAATTGCTAGAATCTAATAGGAATTAACCCAAGGGAGCGTGGATTGTCAGGATGCCTTAGTATGGGCTTTGGTATCAGTGATACATCCTAGCCTGGGATATTACCCTAGTTAGGTTGATAATGCATGTAGCAAGAGAACTTTGTATTATGGCTTGATTAGAGATACAACTTAAGGTGAAACTATAATATAATATTCTTTCTTGGATGGAATCAGGTTAAGATGCCACCTAAGACCAAAAGAGGGAGGCCTACACCTAGAAAAACTCGAAAAAGTAATGTCGAAGAAGAAAACCAGGATGGGGGACCAACAAGCCCCAATAGGGAGGTAGAAGACCTCACCACTACGGTCATTGCTATGCAGGATCAGATAAGACAATTGCTAGAAATGGTTACAAATCAGAATTCGCAAGTTTGAGGCTCAGATATTGGTCTAGATAGTGGATTAACTATAGAGCAAGTGCAAGCCAGAGCCTTAGCGGAAAAGGAAATAACTAGGGACATGAAAAACATTAGTATTTCCAAGTTTTATGGAGAGGGTGATGGGGATGCAATGGAAGCATGGCTGAGAGAAGCAGAGGTTCACTTTATGGTAAAAGGCTACTCATCAAGAACCCAAACACTTTGGGCTATGATTAACCTAGAAGGGGCTGCTCTAGAGTGGTGGGAAACCCACTATGAGGAAACTAAGATTGAACCCATTGATACTCCATGGGAGGAATTTATAAATATCTTTAAGAAGAGATTCCTAACAGAGCATTTCTATGCCCTAAAGTTTGAAGAGTTTGCTAGTCTGAGACAAGGAACCAACATAGTAGAGGTGTACTATAAGAAGTTGGTAAGATTATTCAAATATGTACCTATCTATAATGAGAAAATGTGGGTTCATAAGTTCACTCTTGGATTGGAATCTAGGTTAAAGCATGATGTAGACATGCAGGAGCCTAAATCATTGCAAAAGGTATATGACCTAGCAAAGAAAGTAGAGTCACACTTATGTTATAAATATGACACTCTACCCGAACAAGCTCGACAAGAGTTAAAGAAGAGGAATAGTAATGGGTTTGTAAAATGGGAGGTGGAACAAGAGCGAAAGGCTAAGAATCCCCAAAATCCTGAGAAGAAGCCTTATGGGAATCAGAAGAAGTTCAAGAAGAACTTTCGTAAGAAGGATAACAAACCCAACAACATGAAACCTCAACCACAGAAGTCGCAAGCTCCAACTCCAGCAGTTAAAAGTGGGAATGAGAAACCTGAAAAATAGCAAGGACCCAAGGAAGGGTGCTACAATTGTCGAGGACCTCATTACTATAATCAATGTCCATATCGAGCAGGGACTAGCACAGCTAATGCAAAAGGGAAGGAACCAGAACATCGGATCTATGCCGCAATCGGGAAGCAGAAGCTAGAAGGACAAGCCACCCCATTACTTGTGAAAGGTAAGGTTTTCAATAAGCAAGTAAACATTTTGATAGATAGTGGAGCCACTAATAGTTTTATTTCATCTAGTCTAGCAAGGACTATGTCGAAAAGGCCTAGATATTTGGCTCAAGGGTGGAAGGTTGAGTATGGTTCTGGGTAGACCTACTCGGTGAACCAGTGTTATCCTATGGTAGAAGTCACTCTATCTAAAGGGACTATGGAATGTTGTTTATATGTAGCTCCCTTACACGCCTTTGATGTGGTTCTAGGGATGGATTGGCTATAGGCTCATAAAGCCTTAGTCAATTTCCAAGACCGTTGGATTGAGTATTCAGAGGGAGGCGAAGAGAGACTAAGAATTCATAGCAAACAAGGGGTGTTTGAACCTCAAATGTTATCCGCTATGCAATTGAAAAAGGCCCTAAAGAGAGGAGGGATAGTGTATGTGGTAAAACTCAATGAGGTGGAGGACCATGAGAAAGGAGAAATACTAAGACAACATCCAATTTTATAGGATTTTTAGGATGTATTTCCAGAGGACCTACCTAGACTACCTCTTGTACGGGAATTTGACTTCATAATTGAACTTATGATGGGAGTCGAACCTATTCATAGATCCTCATATAGGATGAATCCTACTAAAATGTGAGAACTGAAGGTTCAATTGCAAGGATTATTGGAAAAGGGTTTGATAAAACCAAGTGTGTCACCATGGGGCACACCAATTTTGTTCATGAAAAAGAAGGATGGTTCGCTAAGATTGTGTATTGATTACAGGATGCTAAATAAGGCTACAATCAAGAACCGATATCCTTTACCTAGGATTGAAGATTTATTTGATCAACTAAAGGATGCTAAGGTGTTTACTAAGATCGATCTGAGGTCAAGGTATCACCAGTTAAGGATTCATGAGGAAGACACTCACAAAATGATATTTAAGACTAGGTATGGGCATTATGAGTTTACGGTTCTACCCTTTGGACTGACTAATGCCCCAGCTGCTTTCATGAACTTAATGAATAGTGTGTTCCAAAGACACTTGGACCAGTTTGTCCTAGTATTCCTAGATGATATCCTTATATACTCTCGAGATAAATAAGAGCATGATAAACATCTTAGGATCATGTTGGAATTGTTAAGGAAGAATCAACTTTATGGGAATCTAGCTAAGAGTGAATTCTATGTTCCAGAGGTACGATATCTTGGACATGTTATATCAGCAAAGGGGATTGTTGTGGATCCAAAAAATATAGAGGCTATTCTGAATTGGCCACCCCCTACTAATGTGATTAAAGTACGAAGTTTCATGGGGTTAACGAGCTATTATAGATGTTATATAAAGGACTACTCCAAGATTGTTGGACCCATAACAAACCTTCAGAAGAAGGGGAAATAATTCAAGTGGTCAGAGAAGTGTGAGGTTGCCTTCATACTACTAAAGCATAAGCTTACTACTGCATCGATACTAAAGGTTCCCGATCCTCAAGGGGACTTTTCAGTGTGCACTGATGCATCAATAGATGGGTTGGGTGGGGTACTCTCACAAGAGGATTCAGTAGTGGCATATACTTCAAGGAAGCTCAAAAAGCATGAAGTTAATTATGCTACGCATGATTTGGAGCTAGCTATAGTAGTGCATGCTTTAAAGGTTTGGCACCACTACTTGGTGGGAAGGCCCTTTGAATTAAAAATAGACCATCAAAGTCTATGGTATATATTCACCCAACCAATACTCAATGTGAGACAGAGAAGATGGGTGGAATTTCTCACTGAGTATGATTTTGAGATTGAGTATATAAAGGGAAAAGAGAATAAAGTAGTTGATGCTTTGAGTAGAAGGAAATATATAGTAGCCATAACTAGAATTCACATGGACCTGATGGATCGAGTGAGACAGGAACAATCTCAGGATGAGTATTGCCAAGGAATTCGAGTCAATATGGATAGATATCCTGAAGGAAATAAGGAATTTAGTGTGAAATATGACTTTTTGTGTTATAAGGGAAGGGTCATCATACCAAATTTGGGTGATTTGAGGAACTTGATAATGCAAGAAGCTCATAGATCTCCTTATTCTGCTCATCCGAGAGGAGCCAAAATGTGAGAAAACATGAAAAGAGCCTTCTTTTGGGTAGGAATGAAGAAGGATATCACATATTTTATCGCTCGATGCCTCGAATGTTAGAAAGTTAAGGTGGAACACTAGCATCCTATAGGAAAACTTCATCTACATGATATACCTATGCAAAAATGGTAGGTTATATCTATGGATTTTATCGTGGGTTTACCCAAGACTCGGTACCAACATGATGCCATCTTTGTAGTGGTCAAAAAATTGACTAAGGTTACCCACTTCATACCAGGAAATACCAAGGATGATGCTTAGGTAGTGGCTAGCAGATTCATCAAAGAGGTATTCCGATTGCATGGGTTTCCTGAGGTAATTATCTCAGATAGAGACTCCAAATTCACTTCTGAATTTTGGAAATCCCTTCATAGTGCAGTTGGTACGAAATTGAATATGAGTTCAGCATACCACCCTAAAACCGATGGTCAAATAGAGTGGGTAAACCAAGTTTTGGAAGACATGCTCCGCATGTACTGCATGGATCACAAATCTCAATGGGAAGATTGTCTACCTTTGGTAGAGTTTACCTACAATAATGGACATCACTCCTCGCTAGGAATGGCACCTTTCGATGCCTTGTATGGGCGAAAGTGTAGAACACCATTGTCTTGGGATAACCTAGAGGATCGAGTTGTGATTGGGCCAAAAATGGTCAGGGTAATGGAAGAGCATCTAAAATAAATTAGGCAAAGGCTTAAGGAAGTTATGGATAGGCAGAAGAGTTATGCAGATCTAAAAAGGACTCCAAGAGAGTATTCTATTGGAGATAAGGTGTTCTTAAGGGTTAAGCCAAAGAAAAGTGCTATCAAATCCACAAAGTTGGATCCACATTTTGTGGGGCCCTTTGAGATCATGGAAAATATCAATCCGGTTGCATACCGACTTGCATTACCACCTAATCTATCCAAAATCCATGACACCTTCCACATATCCTTGCTTAGGAAATATGTTGCTGACCCTGAACATGTGTGGGATGTTTCTAAATTGCAGATGGTAAATCTAGAGGCCATTGAAGTACTACCGATGAAGATTCTTGAGTTTCATTCTAAATATCTATGGAATCGGACTCTCGAATAGTGTAAGGTCTAGTGGGACCAGTTCTCTGAGAAGAATGCCACTTGGGAGAAAGTGGAGGTTATGCAAAAATATTTTCCCTTTTTGTTTGAAGATATATGATGTAATAATTTTACTTTCTATTAAAAACAAAAGGAAAACTGGAAACATCGAGGATGATGTTTAATCCTAGTGGGGGAGGATGTCATGACCCTCCCTAGCTGAATTTATGGCACAAGAAAACAATGTATTAACCTATGATGTGGTGATACCTAGTTTGAACAATTGAACCAACTATATGATGTTTAGTTGATTTATAAGGGCGTGTTATCGCTAACATATTGCCAAGTGTGCAGGATCAGGTACACTCATAGGTGGAACAGGCAGAGTCACCCACCAGAAATGAGGGTACCAAAGATCAGGGGAAATGATGATTAAGGTACTCGAAGGTAACATGGATAGATACCTTCATATAGGCATGCATTGATGGAAGGGATAATCATCGATGGCCGATCACCTTGAGCTTTAGTTGATAGCCTAGTAGCTATCATAAAATCTTTGGCTAAGATAGGTGATTGGGTTGATGGAAAGATTCCCTCTTTGTTGTTGTATAAATTTGTTTGCTCTTTACTGCATCATGGCTTGAGTAGTTTAATGTTGGGTTTTCTATATGAGAACAACTGCAAGATGTATATAGATGCATAAGGTAAACTGTCATGTTGAAATGAAAGTAGAGCATCATTCTTATGAAAGAAAGCAAATTAAATTTATATGTTGAATGAAGATTCCTTTAAATTAATTAATGAAGTTTAAGTAAATAATGTTTGGCTCATTGGAGCCCATTAGTAAACTTCATTGCAATTAATAAATGAGTTTTCATTTAAATTGATTAAAAGTGTTCATTTTAATGATAATAGAGAATTCATTAAAAAAACTTTAATTAATTGAATTAAATGAAAAAGAATTCATTTTAAGAAAAAATGATATATGTATAAAAAATAGATATATTTTATTTAAAAACAATAATGAAATTGTGCAAATAAAAGTAATATATTTTAATGTTGATAAATATCATAAGAATGATATTTTAATTAAAAGAGTCATTCTTCATTTTTTTAAAATAAAATGTAATCATCCCTTTCCTAAACAATGAAACCTAGGAAATAGCCTATGATGCTACTAATTTTCCAAAGGTGGAAAATATGGGAAGAATGCATAAAGGATAGGGGACGGTGCATTGAAGAACGGAGGCTCAAGATGGGGCTCGGGGTTCGAGAAGATGGTGGATGGGCACGTAAGGAGGAAAGAAGGAAAAGAGAAGGGGGACGAAGGAAGAAGGGGAGGAGAACAGAGAGATGCGGACACAAATGAGAGATGGGGATAATGGAAGAACGCACCAGAAGCTAAGAGGAGAGGTAGCAAGACATCACCATATTTCCAATATCCATAGGAGTTAAGGTTGGGTTGCTTTAAATTTGGAACCCAATTTTAATTTGCATTGGTTTGCTATATAAGCATTGTGTAGTTGAAAGAAACCACTATATGTTGTATATAAGCATTGTGTAGTTGAAAGAAACCACTATATGTTGTATATAAGCATTGTGTAGTTGAAAGAAACCACTATATGTTGTATATAAGCATTGTGTAGTTGAAAGAAACCACTATATGTTGTATATGAGCATTGTGTTTTAACTAGAACCACCTTGTGTGTGTGTTATGAAACCACCTTATGAGCATTGTGTTTAAACAACCACCTTTTTTTACATTGTGTTTTTAGAAACCACCTTATGGGAGCGTTGTGTTTCAACTGGAACCACCTTTGTGTGTGTTATGAAACCACCTTGTGGGAGCATTGTGTTTTAACTAAAACCACCTTATGTGTGTAGTTTAAGAAAGAAACCACCATATGTCAGGTGAGCATTGTGTGTGTGAAATCACCATAGGCTATGTTGAGCATTGTGCTAGGTTTAAGGAAGAGACCATCTCATGTTTGTAAGTGTTGTGCTTATGAATACAATGAGCACTTTAGTGAGCACTTTAGTGAGAGTTCTAGTGAGCATTTTAGTGAGCGTAGACTTTAGAGGAAACCAGTGGGCATTAGCAGGGAGTGGTGTGCATGTTCGAAGGCCATGCCATGTCGAAGGGAGCATTGTGAGGGTTGCCTGGTCTAGTTTTCTTAGATGCTAGGTTTTGTCATGGTTGCTCAACATCCACCTTGGAAGGCGTTGACCTCTAGTTGTAAACCCTGTATTAGGTAAGGTGTTGTGTAACTTGTTCTAATTAAAAGAAACCTTGTTCTATGAGAAATATAATGAAGGTTTTAATTGAAGAAACCTTAGTTTCATATAAAATATAATGAAGGCTTTTAATTAAAAGGAACCTTTGATTTTAATAATATAGTAATTATATTTTTAATTAAAAGAACTTTTTTAAATTATTTAAGGTTTTAATTAAAAAACCTTTTATATTATTTAAGGTTTTTAATTAAAAGGAACCTTTGATTTATATGAATTATTTAAGGTTTTTAATTAAAAGGAACCTTTGATTTATATGAGATTTATTTAAGGTTTTTAATTAAAAAGGGAACCTTTGATTTATATGAGATTTATTTAAGGTTTTTAATTAAAAGGAACCTTTGATTTTATATGAGATTTATTTAAGGTTTTTAATTTAAAAAAACCTTTTATTAAAGATTTAAACTTTTTATTATTTAATTAAACTTTGATTTATATGAGATTTATTTAAGGTTTTTAATTAAAAGGAACCTTTGATTTTATATGAATTTATTTAAGGTTTTTAATTAAAAATATCCTTTGATTTATATGAGATTTATTTAAGGTTTTTAATTAAAAGGAACCTTTGATTTTTATGAAATGTATTGAAGGTTTTTAATTTAAAGAGAGAACCCCTTTGATTAAGGTTGATTATCTTAGGAGTTTTAAATTAAAGAGATGTGGATTTATTCGTGAATTGAAGTTATGGGGCTTCAATTTAGGGAATGAATGAATGATTTTTTTAAAGGTTAAAGGTATGGGACTTTAATGCTTTAAAAAGTAATTGATTGATTGGAAATGGTGAATTAAAAAGGATGTAGATTTATTCTTTGAATTGAAGTTATGGGGCTTTGATTTAGGGAATGAAAAGAAAGGGATTGTTTTAAAGGTTAAGGGTATGGGACTTTAATGCTTTAAGACATGAATGAATTTGATTTAAGTTAGACCTTGATCTAAGTGGTACATGTTGGATGACTCTCTAAGGGAACTTGAGAGGTGAAAATAAAAGTAAGGGTTCTTTTATGATATCCATTATGCATTAGATGGTTAGAAACTTAATTGAATTTTTGTATAGTTGCAATTTGGTAAAGTAAATGAATAGATGCATTTAAAGGTATGCCTATCCTGAACCATGAGTATCCTGATCCCCTACTACCCTCAAAGAACCAATGGGAAGCAAGGAGAAGCAAGGAGTTCCATGGAAACAAAGAATAGGTAATTGTATCTTACGTTGATTTACTTATGATCAAATAGACTAGAATTATGGGGAGATATCCCCAATGCAGATAAGGTGATATTCTTAAGAGTAAGAAGGATTTATCATGTAAGAATTAATGAGATAATTATTTATTGGTTTAGTGAAGGTACTTTTCCTTTATTTTTGTATCTAGTTATATTATGTAGTTGATTCTCTTTAGTGTTAAGCTTGCTTTATTTTCTCTATCATTGTTTGATTGCTTTCTGATGTTATAGTAACTAGATGTATCATTGTTTGGTTGCTTGATGATAGAAATCTAAGTGTAGAGTTCTAGGGTGAACTCAGAGGTGACCTAAGGGAATTAAGAACCCCTTAGGGTGAACATAGGTAACCTAAGGGAATTGAGAACCCCTTAGGGTGAACATAGGAGACCTAAGGGAATTGAGACCCCCTTAGGGAGATAAAGGACTAAGTTGTGAAGAGATTACATCTGAGTTAAGATAGCTCATCATGGAGATGAGATAGATAGCTTAACTCACAATACTCATAGCATACCTACACATAAGGATTTGTGTATGGTATGGAGATGCGTGTATACCTTCGATGGACTGAGGGTGATAGGTCTAGCTCATCAAGAATGATGGGACAGATGGACTTATCTGTAGTAACACATGTTACACCTACACAGATGGACTTGTGAAAGGGTACTTCATGAGATGTAGCTTCCAGGAAAACTTAGGTGATTGAAACTTTAGGTTATTATTAGTTGGGTTAGGGGTTCATGAAGGGTTCATGTATCCCTCTCCTTAGTAAAAAAAAAACTTTTCTATTTTTGTATTTTTATGTTTGTGTATTTTTGGGTCATTACATTTGGTATCAGAGCTCTAGGTACGAGGGTATAGAGCTTCTATGTGTGCTAAAGGGAAATTAGATGTATCCAACGAAGGCTTGCTTAAGGTAAAGGCTAAATATGGAATGATCTAGGATACCCTAATTGCTAGAATCTAATGGGAATTAACCCAAGGGAGCGTGGATTGTCAGGATGCCTTAGTATGGGCTTTGGTATCAGTGATACATCCTAGCTTGGGATATTACCCTAGTTAGGTTGTTAATGCATATAGCAAGAGAACTCTGTATTATGGCTTGATTAGAGATACAACTTAAGATGAAACTATAATCTAATCTTCTTTCTTGGATGGAATCAGGTTAAGATGCCACCTAAGACCAGAAGAGGGAGGCCTACACCTAGAAAAACTCAGAAAAGTAATGTCGAAGAAGAAAACTAGGATGGGGGACCAACAAGCCCCAATAGGGAGGTAGAAGACCTCACCGCTACGATCATTGCTATGTAGGATCAGATAAGATAGTTTCTAGAAATGGCTGCAAATCAAAATTCACAAGTTCAAGGCTCAGAGATTGGTCTAGATAGTGGATTAACTATAGAGCAAGTGCAAGCCAGAGCCTTAGCAGAAAAGGAAATAACTAGGGACATGAAAAACATCAATATCTCCAAGTTTTATGGAGAGGGTGATGGGGATGCAATGGAAGCATGGCTGAGAGAAGCAAAGGTTCACTTTATGATAAAAGGCTACTCATCAGGAACCCGAACACTTTGGGCTATGATTAACCTGGAAGGGGCTGCTCTGGAGTGGTGGGAAACCCACTATGAGGAAACTAAGATTGAACCCATTGATACTCCATGGGAGGAATTTATAAATATATTTAAGAAGAGATTCCTAACCGAGCATTTCTATGCCCTAAAGTTTGAAGAGTTTGCTAGTCTAAGACAAGGAACCAACATAGTAGAGGTGTACTATAAGAAGTTGGTAAGACTATTCAAATATGTACCTATCTATAATGAGAAAATATGGGTTCATAAGTTCACTCTTGGATTGGAATCTAGGTTAAAGCATGATGTAGACATGCAGGAGCTGAAATCACTACAAAAGGCATATGACCTAGCAAAGAAAGCAGAGTCACACTTCTGTTATAAATATGACACTCTACCCGAACAAGCTCAACAAGAGTTAAAGAAGAGGAATAGTAATGGGTTTGTAAAATGGGAGGTGGAACAAGAGCGAAAGGCTAAGAATCCCCAAAATCCTGAGAAGAAGCCTTATGGGAATTAGAAGAAGTTCAAGAAGAACTTTTGTAAGAAGGATAACAAACCCAACAATACGAAACCTCAACCACAAAAGTTGCAAGCTCCAACTCCAATAGTTAAGAGTGGGAATGAGAAACCTAAAAAATAGCAAGGACCCAAGGAAGGGTGCTACAATTTTCGAGGACCTCATTACTATAATCAGTGTCCATATCGAGCAGGGACTAGCACAACTAATGCAAAAGGGAAGGAACCGGAACATCGGATCTATGCCATAATCGGGAAGTAGAAGCTAGAGGGACAAGCCACCCCATTACTTGTGAAAGGTAAGGTTTTCAATAAGCAAGTAAATATTTTGATAGATAGTGGAGCCACTGATAGTTTTATTTCATCTAGTCTAGCAAGGACTATGTCGAAAAGGCCTGGGTATTTGGCTCAAGGGTGGAAGGTTGAGTATGGTTCTGGGTAGACCTACTCGGTGAACCAGTGTTATCCTATGGTAGAAGTCACTCTATCTAAAGGGACTACGGAATGTTGTTTATATGTAGCTCCCTTACATGCCTTTGATGTGGTTCTAGGGATGGATTGGCTACAGGCTCATAAAGCCTTAGTCAATTTCCAAGACCGATGGATTGAGTATTCAGAGGGAGGCGAAGAGAGACTAAGAATTCATAGCAAACAAGGGGTGTTTGAACCTCAAATTTTGTCCGCTATGCAATTGAAAAAGGCCCTAAAGAGAGGAGGGATAGTGTATGTGGTAAAACTCAATGAGGTGGAGGACCATGAGAAAGGAGAAATACTAAGACAACATCCAATTTTATAGGATTTTTAGGACGTATTTCCAGAGGACCTACCTGGACTACCTCCTGTACGGGAATTTGACTTCACAATTGAACTTATGATGGGAGTCGAACCTATTCATAGATCCCCGTATAGGATGAATCCTACTGAAATGTGAGAACTAAAGGTTCAATTGCAAGGATTATTGGAAAAGGGTTTGATAAAACCGAGTGTGTCACCATGGGGTGCACCAGTTTTGTTCATGAAAAAGAAGGATGGTTCGCTAAGATTGTGTATTGATTACAGGATGCTAAATAAGGCTACAATCAAGAACCGATATCCTTTACCTAGGATTGAAGATTTATTTGATCAACTAAAGGATGCCAAGGTGTTTACTAAGATCGATCTGAGGTCAGGGTATCACCAGTTAAGGATTCATGAGGAAGACACTCACAAAATGACATTTAAGACTAGGTATGGGCATTATGAGTTTATGGTTCTACCCTTTGGACTGACTAATGCCCCAGTTGCTTTCATGAACTTAATGAATAGTGTGTTCCAGAGACACTTGGACCAGTTTGTCCTGGTATTCCTAGATGATATCCTTATATACTCTCGAGATAAAGAAGAGCATGATAAACATCTTAGGATCATGTTGGAATTGTTAAGGAAGAATCAACTTTATGGGAATCTGGCTAAGAGTGAATTCTATGTTCCAGAGGTACGATATCTTGGACATGTTATATCGGCAAAGGGGATTGTTGTGGATCCAAAAAAGATAGAGGCTATTCTGAATTGGCCACCCCCTACTAATGTGACTGAAGTACGAAGTTTCATGGGGTTAACGGGCTATTATAGATGTTATATAAAGGACTACTCCAAGATTGTTGGACCCATAACAAACCTTCAGAAGAAGGGGAAATAATTCAAGTGGTCAGAGAAGTGTGAGGCTACCTTCGTACTACTAAAGCATAAGCTTACTACTGCACCGATACTAAAGGTTCCCGATCCTCAAGGGGACTTTTCAGTGTGCATTGATGCATCCATAGATGGGTTGGGTGGGGTACTCTCACAAGAGGATTCAGTAGTGGCATATACTTCAAGGAAGCTCAAAAAGCATGAAGTTAATTATGCTACGCATGATTTGGAGCTAGCTACAGTAGTGCATGCTTTAAAGGTTTGGCACCACTACTTGGTGGGAAGGCCCTTTGAATTAAAAATAGACCATCAAAGTCTATGGTATATATTCACCCAACCAATACTCAATGCGAGGCAGAGAATATGGGTGGAATTTCTCGTTGAGTATGATTTCAAGATTGAGTATATAAAGGGAAAAGAGAATAAAGTAGTTGATGATTTGAGTAGAAGGAAATATATAGCAACCATAACTAGAATTCACATGGACCTGATGGATCGAGTGAGACAGGAGCAATCTCAATATGAGTATTGCCAAGGAATTCGAGTCAATATGGACAAATATCCTGAAGGAAATAAGGAATTTAGTGTGAAATATGACTTTTTGTGTTATAAGGGAAGGGTCATCATACCAAAGTTGGGTGATTTGAGGAACTTGATAATGCAAGAAGCTCATAGATATCCTTATTATGCTCATCCGGGAGGAGCCAAAATGTGAGAAAACATGAAAAGAGCCTTCTTTTGGGTAGGAATGAAGAAGGATATCACATATTTTATCGCTCGATGCCTCAAATGTCAGAAAGTTAAGGCAGAACGCCAGCATCCTATAGGAAAACTTCATCTACATGATATACCTACGCAAAAATGGTAGGTTATATCTATGGATTTTATCATGGGTTTACCCAAGACTCGGTACCAACATGATGCCATCTTTGTAGTGGTCAAAAAATTGACTAAGGTTACCCACTTCATACCAGGAAATACCAAGGATGATGCTCAGGTAGTGGCTAGAAGATTCGTCAAAGAGGTATTCCGATTGCATGGGTTTCCTGAGGTAATTATCTCAGATAGAGATTCCAAATTCACTTCTGAATTTTGGAAATCCCTTCATAGTGTAGTTGGTACGAAATTGAATATGAGTTCAGCATACCACCCTAAAACCGATGGTCAAACAGAGCGGGTAAACCAAGTTTTGGAAGACATGCTCCGCATGTACTACATGGATCACAAATCTCAATGGGAATATTGTCTACCTTTGGTAGAGTTTTCCTACAATAATGGACATCACTCCTCGCTAGGAATGGCACCTTTTGATGCCTTGTATGGGTGAAAGTGTAGAACACCATTGTCTTGGGACAACCTAGAGGATCGAGTTGTGATTGGGCCAAAAATGGTCAGGGTAATGGAAGAGTAGCTAAAAGAAATTAGGCAAAGGCTTAAGGAAGTTGTGGATAGGCAGAAGAGTTATGCAGATCTAAAAAGGACTCCCAGAGAGTATTCTATTGGAGATAAGGTGTTATTAAGGGTTAAGCCAAAGAAAAGTGCTATCAAATCCACAAAGTTGGATCCACATTTTGTGGGGCCCTTCGAGATCATGGAAAATATCAGTCCGGTTGCATACCGACTTGCATTACCACCTAATCTATCCAAAATCCATGACACCTTCCACATATCCTTGCTTAGGAAATATGTTGCTGACCCTGAACATGTGTGGGATGTTTCTAAATTGTAGATGGCAAATCCGGAGGCCATTGAAGTACTACCGATGAATATTCTTGAGTTTCGTTCTAAATATCTATGGAATCGGACTCTCAAATAGTGTAAGGTCCAATGGGACCAGTTCTCTGAGAAGAATGCCACTTGGGAGAAAGTGGAGGTTATGCAAAAATATTTTCCCTTTTTGTTTGAAGCTATATGATGTAATAATTTTACTTTCTATTAAAAACAAAAGGAAAACTAGAAACACCGAGGATGATGTTTAATCCTAGTGGGGGAGGATGTCATGACCCTCCCTAGCTGACTTTATGGCACAAGAAAACAATGTATTAACCTATGATGTGGTGATACCTAGTTTGAACAATTGAACCAACTATATGATGTTTAGTTGATTTATAAGGGCGTGTTATCGCTAACATATTGCCAAGTGTGCAGGATCAGGTACACTCATAGGTGGAATAGGTAGAGTCACCCACCAAAAATGAGGGTACCAAAGATCAGGGAAAATGATGATTAAGGTACTCGGAGGTAACATGGATAGATACCTTCATATAGGCATGCATTGATGGAAGGGATAATCATCGATGGCTGATCACCTTGAGCTTTAGTTGATAGCCTAGTAGCTATCATAAAATCTCTAGCTAAGATAGGTGATTGGGTTGATGGAAAGATTCCCTCTTTGTTGTTGTATAAATTTATTTGCTCTTTACTGCATCATGGCTTGAGTAGTTTAATGTTGGGTTTTCTATATGAGAACAACTGCAAGATGTATATAGATGCATAAGGTAAACTGTCATGTTGAAATGAAAGTAGAGCATCATTCTTATGAAAGAAAGCAAATTAAATTTATATGTTGAAAGAAGATTCCTTTAAATTAATTAATGAAGTTTAAGTAAATAATGTTTGGCTCATTGGAGCCCATTAGTAAACTTCATTGCAATTAATAAATGAGTTTTCATTTAAATTGATTAAAAGTGTTCATTTTAATGATAATAGAGAATTCATTAAAAAAAACTTTAATTAATTGAATTAAATGAAAAAGAATTCATTTTAAGAAAAAA
The DNA here is from genome assembly GCA_028583015.1 of Wollemia nobilis. NCBI lineage: Eukaryota > Viridiplantae > Streptophyta > Pinopsida > Araucariales > Araucariaceae > Wollemia > Wollemia nobilis. Next base: position 4,282,455 of record JAQPPZ010017106.1, read on the forward strand.
TGATATATGTATAAAAAAATAGATATCTTTTATTTAAAAACAATAATGAAATTGTGCAAATAAAAGTAATATATTTTAATGTTGATAAATATCATAAGAATGATATTTTAATTAAAAGAGCCATTCTTCATTTTTTTTTAAATAAAATGTAATCATCCCTTTCCTAAACAATGAAACCTAGGAAATAGCCTACGATGCTACTAATTTTCCAAAGGTGGAAAATATGGGAAGAACGTGTAAAGGATAGGGGACGGTGCATTGAAGAACGAAGGCTCAAGATGGGGCTCGAGGTTTGAGAAGATGATGGATGGGCACGTAAGGAGGAAAGAAGGAAAAGAGAAGGGGGACGAAGGAAGAAGGGGAGGAGAAAGCAGACATGGAACATAGAGCAAACTCAGACGTAGATGCAAATGAGAGATGGGGATAATGGAAGAACGCACCAGAAGCTAAGAGGAGAGGCAGCAAGACGTCACCATATTTCCAATCTCCGTAGGAGTTAAGGTTGGGTTGCTTTAAATTTGGAACCCGGTTTTAATTTGCATTGGTTTGTTGCATATAAGCGTTGTGTAGTTGAAAGAAACCACTATATGTTGTATATAAGCATTGTGTAGTTGAAAGAAACCACTATATTGTATATAAGCATTGTGTAGTTGAAAGAAACCACTATATGTTGTATATAAGTGTTGTGTAGTTGAAAGAAACCACTATATGTTGTGTATGAGCGTTGTGTTTCAACTGGAACCACCTTGTGTGTGTGTTATGAAACCACCTTATGGGAGCATTGTGTTTTAACTAGAACCACCTTGTGTGTGTGTTATGAAACCACCTTATGGGAGTGTTGTGTTTCAACTGGAACCACCTTGTGTGTGTGTTATGAAACCACCTTATGGGAGTGTTGTGTTTCAACTGGAACCACCTTGTGTGTGTGTTATGAAACCACCTTGTGGGAGCATTGTGTTTTAACTGAAACCACCTTATGTGTGTAGTTTAAGAAAGAAACCACCATATGTCGGGTGAGCATTGTGTGTGTGTGAAATCACCATAGGCTATGTTGAGTGCTGTGCGCTAGGTTTAAGGAAGAGACCATCTCATGTTTGTAAGCATTGTGCACTGTGAATACAGTGAGCACTTTAGTGAGAGTTCTAGTGAGCATTTCAGTGAGCGTAGACTTTAGAGGAAACCAGTGGGTATTAGCAGGGAGTGTTGTGCATGTTTGAAGGCCACGCCATGCCGAAGGGAGCATTGTGAGGGTTGCCTGGTCTAGTTTGCTTAGATGCCAGGTTTGGTCGTGGTTGCTCAGCATCCACCTTGGAAGGCGTTGACCTCTAGTTGTAAACCCTGTATTAGGTAAGGTGTTGTGTAACTTGTTCTAATTAAAAAAAGAAACCTTGTTCTATGAGAAATATAATGAAGGTTTTAATTAGAAAGAAACCTTAGTTTCATATAAAATATAATAAAGGTTTTAATTAGAAAGAAACCTTAGTTTCATATAAAATATAATGAAGGCTTTTAATTAAAAGGAACCTTTGATTTATATGAGATTTATTTAAGGTTTTTAATTAAAAGGAACCTTTGATTTATATGAGATTTATTTAAGGTTTTTAATTAAAAGGAACCTTTGATTTTTATGAGATTTATTTAAGGTTTTTAATTAAAAGGAACCTTTGATTTATATGAGATTTATTTAAGGTTTTTAATTAAAAGGAACCTTTGATTATATGAGATTAATGAAGGCTTTTAATTTATAGGAACATTTTATTTATATGATATTTATTTAAGGTTTTTAATTAAAAGGAACCTTTGATTTATGAGATTTATTTAAGGTTTTTAATTAAAAGGGACCTTTGATTTTATGAGATTTATTTAAGGTTTTTAATTAAAAGGAACCTTTGATTTTTATGAGATTTATTTAAGGCTTTTAATTAAAAGGAACCTTTGATTTATATGAGATTTATTTAAGGTTTTTAATTAAAAGGAACCTTTTATTTATATGAGATTTATTTAAGGTTTTTAATTAAAAGGAACCTTTGATCTTTATGAGATTTATTTAAGGTTTTTAAATAAAAATTATCCTCTGATTTATATGAGATTTATTTAAGGCTTTTAATTAAAAAGAACCTTTGATTTATATGAGATTTATTTAAGTTTTTTAATTAAAAGGAACCTTTGATTTATATGAGATTTATTTAAGGTTTTTAATTAAAAGGAACCTTTGATCTATATGATATTTATTTAAGGTTTTTAATTAAAAGGAACCTTTGATCTATATGATATTTATTTAAGGAATTTTAATTAAATGTAACCTTTGATTTATATGAGATTTATTTAAGGTTTTTAATTAAAAGGAACCTTTGATTTTTATGTGATTTATTTAAGGTTCTTAATTAAAAGAACCTTTGATCTATATGAGATTTATTTAAGGCTTTTAATGAAAAGGAACCTTTGATTTATATGAGATTTATTTAAGGTTTTTAATTAAAAGAAACCTTTGATCTATATGAGATTTATTTAAGGTTTTTAATTAAAAGGAACCTTTGATCTTTATGAGATTTATTTAAGGTTTTTAATTAAAAATATCATTTGATTTATATGAGATTTATTTAAGGTTTTGAATTAAAAGGAACCTTTGATTTTTATGAAATGTATTGAAGGTTTTTAATTTAAAGATAGAACCCCTTTGATTAAGGTTGATTATCTAAGGAGTTTTAAATTTAAGAGATGTGGATTTATTCGTGAATTGAAGTTATGGGGCTTCAATTTAGGGGATGAATGAATGTTTTTTTGAAGGTTAAAGGTATGAGACTTTAATGCTTTAAGATATGAATGAATTTAGTTTAAGTTAGACCTTGATCTAAGTGGTACATGTTGGATGACTCTCTAAGGAAACTTGAGAGGTGAAAATAAAAGTAAGGGTTATTTTATGATATCCATTATGTATTAGATGGTTAGAAACTTAATTGAGTGCAATTTGGCAATGTAAATGAATAGATGCATTTAAAGGCATTCCTATCCTGAACCATGAGTATCCTTATCTCCTACTATCCTCAAAGAACCAATGGGAAGCAAGGATTTCCATGGAAACAAAAAATAGGTAATTGTATCTTACGTTGACTTACTTATGATCTTGTGGGGAGATATCCATAATGCAAATAGGTGATATTATTAAGAGTAAGAAGGATTTATCATGTAATAAGTAATGAGATAATTGTTTATTGGTTTAGTAAAGGTACTTTTTCTTTGTTTCTGTATCTAGTTATATTATGTAGTTGATTCTCTTTAGTGTTAAGTTTGATTTATTTTCTCTATCATTGTTTGATTTCTTTCTGATGTTATAGTAACTAGATGTATCATTTTTTGGTTGCTTAGTGATAGAAATCTAAGTGTAGAGTTCTAGGGTGAACTTAGAGGTGATCTAAGGGAATTAAGAACCCCTTAGGGTGAACATAGGTAACCTAAGAGAATTGAGAACCCCTTAGGGTGAACATAGGACACCTAAGGGAATTGAGACCTATTTAGGGAGATAAAGGACTAAGTTATAAAGAGTACACCTGAGTTAAGATAGCTTGTCATGGAGATGAGATATATAGCTTAACTCGTAATACTCGTAGCATACCTACATATAAGGATTTGTGTATGGTATGGAGATGTGTGTATACCTTCGATGGACTGAGGGTGATAGGTCTAGCTCATCAAGAATAATGGGATAGATGGAATTATCTGTAGTAACACATGTTACACCTACACAAACGGACTTGTGAAAGGGTACTTCATGAGATGTAGCTTCCAAGAAAAATTAGGAGATTGAAACTTTAGGTTATTATTAGTTGGATTAGGATTTCATGAAGGGTTCATGTATCCCTCATTAGTATAAAAAAAAAACTTTTCTATTTTTGTATTTTTCTGTTTGTGTATTTTTGGGTCGTTACAAATAGAGAAGCTAGGCATTTGAGCACTAAATAATTTTAGAATTGTAAAGCTATTTTACATGAAGGTGTAAAGAATTATTTTATTTCTTGTGTTTATATTTTCCACTAAATATACCCAACTCAAAATTTATGGCATGAGGAAGAAGTGGTCAAAAGGTGTAGAAGACCACCAGGAAGCTCCATGACCAATTGAGCCAAATTCATGACACTTAAATTATAGTCATTTCAAAACTCAAAAGCTTAAAATATGGAGTAAATATGAGGGTAAAATAATTTTTATTCTCACCTAATATGGTGCAAGTAGTTACATGGAATTCCTTTATATCACAATACATGTCTATATTTGTGCATCCATATCGAGCGCTTGTTAAGTCAATAATAGAAAAATATGAGCCAACTTCTAGAGAAATATGTAATATCACTAAATGGAGGTTATTTTATATTACTTTGGATGCTATTACAAGGGATTTTAAATTAGTAGCTGATACAAATTCAAATCCTAAAGCTATTAGAGTTGATGAGCAAGTTATGAATTATAAAAGGAATAATGTAAAAAAGTGGCTTAGTAAGCTATTAGGAAATGAGCCAATTGACCTTTTTGCATTAAACAATTATCAAAAAATATTATCTATGCTTTTTGTCATTCTAAGTTTGGATACTGATGTACATGTGCATGGCTACCAGGTAGCCTTTGCTTACGTAGTGAATAATGTATAAAATTATTATGGTACTAGAAAAAATGATCCTTTTTTATGTAATTGGGTTGAATTTCTTAGCTCTTGAATTCATGACCAATTAGTTTCCCTACAACTTAAAGAAATATTTTTTTTTATCCCACATATTTTCTTGGTTATTCATATATTTCATGACAAATAACATGCTAGGTCTATAAATTAGATCATGTGAATATAATGGAGCACCACTCCCTATAGTTGATTGGAATCTCATACTTAGAGAAAGTAATTCTTGTATACAGTTCAATTAATTATTTCTAGACCTTACACTAGGTTGAATTTATGGCTAGATTTTTTGGTTGACTCTTGTAGCTAAGGATAAGGCAAGTAGAAATAAGCACAAGCTAGGAGATTTTTATTTTTTGTAGAGTGGTACTATTATCAGAGTCTATGGTTTCCTTGGAAATCCATATCTACTTCCTTACTATGTAAACGACTGGGTAGTTTCCATGGATATATGACGACAAGTTGACAAAGAAAATGATAGCTTTGGATCCAAAATTAAAAATGTCTAAACTTACCACTTTTCCTTTAATTTTGGTGATATAACCGTGATAACTTGAGACCAAGTTAAAATTTTAGATGAAAATCTTAGTGGACTCTAACTACAAATAGTGCCACACATATGAAACTCTTATTCATAAGGTTAGTTCAAAGCTAGATTAGCATCTTTAAATACTAAGGCTCCAATATATGATCATATTCATCAGCAAAAAATAGAATATTTTAGAAATAAATTAGAGGGTCAAGCTCCTCATCTTGATGTCAATGAATTACAAAGGTTTCCTCCATGAAGAATTTGATATCCTTGCATATATCCCTTTGACCCAACCAAAAATAGAGATCAATGGATAAATGATAAGCTTATAGAAAGAATAATGGAAGAGCCAAAGTGGAGTGAAGTAAGAATTTTATGCTATCGCGATATCGCGACAAAAAAAGTGTTGCGATATCTCGACACAAATAGGAGAGAGGAGCCTTAGGAGAAAAGTGTCGAGATATCGCGACAGGTCGCATTTTCGCGATGAGATGGTGAGAAAAGGAGCCAAAGGAGAAAAGTGTCGCGATATCGCGACAGGTCGCATTTTCGTGACCAGAGGGCAAGCGAAGGAGCCCGAGGAGGAAGATGTCACGATTTCGTGACATGTCGCGATTTCGCGACCAGCTGGCGAGCGAGGGATCCAGAGGACAAAAGATGTCATGATTTCATGACATGTCGCATTTTTGTGACCCGATGAAGAAGAGAAGGCAAGGGAGTCCAAATGTCGTGATTTTGTGACCCAAAGGAGCGAAAGAAAGTGAAAGAGGAAGATGTCACGATTTCGTGACATGTCATAGTTTCGCGACCCGTAGAAGAGAGAGAAGGCACAGAGGAGAAGATGTCACGATTTTGTGACATGTCACATTTTCATGACCAAGAGGCGAAGAAGGAGCCAACGGAGGAAAATGTCGTAATTTCGTGACATGTCGCATTTTCACGACCCGAAGAAGCGAGAGGAAGCAAAGAGGATAAGATGTCGCGATTTCGTGACATGTCGCATTTTTGTGACCCGAAGGAGAGAAAGGAGGCGAGGAAGAAAATTGTCACGATATCATGACATGTCACGATATCACGATCGAAAGAGAAAAGGACGAGCAGGAGAGCAAAGATGTCACGATTTCACGATAGGTCACGATTTTGCGACCTGAAAGCAGAAGAGCGTATGGAGGGCAAAGATGTCATGATTTTGTGACATGTCACGATTTCATGACCCAAAAGACAAGGCGAAGACGAAGAGTCGAAAAGGGACACGTGTTGAATATCTGGATGATGAAGCGACACAGGGAGACGAAATGAACAGTCATGGCAAAAATGAATCGAAGGGCCACCAGATGGAATATGAAGAGTCACACGAAAGTATAAAAGGAGAAGCGATGGCATGCACGAGTTTTTGGAAAATGGCAGTTGCAAATTTGGAAAACCTACAGTTGTAGAGTTGCATAGTCGAGTTGCAGAATCAAGGGCTGAGAGCCATTCTAAACCAGCTTGGGTGCATGTTCCTTCCAGAGTTGCAGAGTGTGAGATCTGCAATAGAGTGTGAGAACTATGCTACACGCCAGTTGTTGTAAAGCCTACAGGCTATAAATGTAATCTTTGCAAGTTAATTAATAGAACATTGGGTTTCTTTTTCTTGTAAAGTGTGTGTCCAAATTTTTTGTGTGATAATTTAGATCTGGTTGTGAGTTTGGGGTTGAGCGTATTCATCAGTCCCCATTAAGTGGTATCAAAGCTAGAAGATTTTGAGTGTGCAAGCAGATTCGCTGAATGTGAGGTAGTTTATGCCAAGATCTGTGGTGAAGGGTTCTGAGAGAAGAGAGAGAAATGAGATCTAAAGATTCGTAGTTATAGGCGTTCAGATCTTTGCAGAGGCAAGTGCAAGCCCTGCAAGAGAAGCTGCTCAAAAATGATTTCCTGAGGCAAGCGAAAGCCCTGTGAGAGAAGCTGCACGAAATGCATGAGGAAAAACAAAAAAGAAGAGAAGATCACTTCTCCCCCAACCCCGGGTGTCTGATGCAGGAGCATCCACTGGCAGCAGAGCCATTTTCAAAAAATTGGCTAAGGAAGGAAGATGTCACGATTTTGCGACATGTCGCAAAATCGTGACATAAAGAGGGGAGAGAAGACTACAGGAAAAAGTGTCACGATATCGCAACAAAAAAAGTGTCGTGATATCACGACACAAATAGCAGAGAGAAGGCTGCAGGGAAAACTGTCGTGATATCATGACAGAAAAAGTGTCGCAATATCGCGACACAAAGAGGAGAGAGGAGCCTTGGGAGAAAAGTGTCGCGATATCGCAACAGGTCACATTTTCACGACGAGATGGTGAGAAAAGGATCCAGAAGAGAAAAGCATCGCGATATCATGATAGGTCGCATTTTCACAGCCAAAGGACGAGAAAAGGTGCAAGGAGGAAAATATGTCATGATTTCGTGACATGTCATGATTTCGCGACCCGAAAGCAAAAATGAAGAGCGAAAGAGGAAGATGTCACGATTTTGTGACATGTCATAGTTTCGTGACCCGCATAAGAGAGAGAAGGCATAGAGGAGAAGATGTCGTGATTTTGTGACATGTCGCAGTTTCATGACCCGTCAAGGAGAGAGAAAGCCAGGAGAAAGAAATGTCACGATTTCGTGACAGGTCGCAGTTTCACGACCAGAAGGCGAAGAAGGAGCCAAGGAAGAAAGATGTCGTGATTTCATGACATGTCACATTTTCATGACCAGAGGGCAAGCGAAGGAGCCAGAGGAGGAAGATGTCATGATTTCATGACATGTCACGGTTTCACGACCAGCTAGCGAGCGAAGGAGCTAGAGGACGAAAGATGTCGTGATTTCGTGACATGTCACATTTTTGCGACCCGATGAAGAAGAGAAGGCAAGGGAGTTGAAATGTCATGATTTCATGACCCGAAGGAGCGAAAGGAAGCGAAAGAGGAAGATGTCATGATTTTGTGACATGTCACAGTTTCATGACCCATAGAAGAGAGAGAAGGCAGAGAGGAGAAGATGTCACGTTTTTGTGACATGTCGCATTTTCATGACCAGGAGGCAAAGGAGGAGCCAGCGGAGGAAAATATCACGATTTCGTGACATGTCGCATTTTCACAACCTGAAGAAGCGAGAGGAAGCAGAGAGGATAAGATGTCACGATTTTGTGACATGTCGCATTTTCGTGACCCGAAGGAGAGAAAGGAGGCAAGGAAGAAAAATGTCACGATATCGCGACATGTCGCGATATCATGACCGAAAGACAAAAGGATGAGCAGGAGAGCAAAGATGTCATGATTTCACGACAGGTCACGATTTCGTGACCCGAAAGCAGAAGAGCATATGGAGGGCAAAGATGTCATGATTTCGTGACCCAAAAGACAAGGCAAAGACGAAGAGTCATAAAGGGACACGTGTCGAATATCTGGACAACAAAGCGACACAGGGAGACGAAATGAACAGTCATGGTGGAAATGAATCGAATGGCCGCCAGATGGAAGACGAAGAGTCATGCAAAAGTATAAAAGGAGAAGCGATGGCATGCACGAGTTGTTGGAAAACGGTAGTTGCAGAGTTGGAAAACCTATAGTTGTAGAGTTGCACAGTCGAGTTGCAGAATCAAGGGCCGAGAGCCATTCTGAACCAGCTTGGGTGTGTGTTCCTTCTAGAGTTACAGAGTGTGAGATCTGCAATAGAGTGTGAGAACTGTGTTGCGCGCCAGTTTTTGTAAAGCCTACGGGCTATAAATGTAATCTTTGCAAGTTAATTAATAGAACATTGGGTTTCTTTTTCTTGTAAAGTGTGTGTCCAAATTTTTTGCATGATAATTCGGATCTGGTTGTGAGTTTGGGGTTGAGCGTATTCATCAGCCCCCATCAGAATTTAGGAATCATGGATATCAAGGGGTAAGTGAGACAAACAAAAAAATGCCTTTCTGGGATCCTCAGATGCAAATTTTGAAAGCGAATTCAAGAAGAAATATTTTAAATGGATGGCCAAACATAAAGGAGAAATATCTTGTTCTAATAAAATAATATGATGGAGAGGAAGAAGAATACATTTCTAAATAGGGAAAATACATATTATAATAGAGTCCCACATAATATGAACCCCTTAGTATATATGTAGATGTAGAGGAAGACTCGGGCTTATAAGAAATGATAGTATACAAAGGGTAAAATAGAAATCCTAAAAAATATAGCACATCTAAGCACCATCTAGTAACAAATTTTTTACCAATGATAGATTAAGAAGAGTAAATCAGGTATATAGCAAGAGCAGAGATTTTTTAAGCAATAAATTTGGAAGAAGTCACTACTTCAATATTTTCTAGTAAATATAAGCCTCAACCTAGTATAATCAAACATATTTAATATAGGAAATCTAGTGAGAGGACTATTAGAAAAAATTATCCAAGCAACTAGAAAAAGGAGATTACAAAGAAATTCAAATCTCTATAGTTTTTTTTAGAATTGCAAGAATTAGTTATGGCTTCTATCCCTACTATTATATATATATATATCCTCTACCACCTCAATAAACCCCTCCACAGTAACCACCTCTTTCATATTCCCCTCCAAGAAAGGTCTTGCTTCCTTAGAATCCATCATTGACCATAACTTTCACCCCCCAATTACAAGAAATATGAAAAAATCCTAAGAGCCCACATCCACATACCTTTGTAAATAACAATATTTTATCTCTAATATTTTCTTTAGTATCATTATCACCTTTTTAATCTACCATTGTTGCATCCCCTATCTCTAGTTATAAGTTTCCATAAGACTTCTTTGTCATCCAAAAAATTAAAGTAAATATTCAAAAATGTGTATAAGAACAAATTCAAAAGGAAAATAAGTTAGTCACTCAAATATATGATGTTGTACATCCAACTACTAAGAAGTAGGTCAAGTAAATCACTATCCTTAAGATCAATAAGTCTACTTTAAAAATGGAAATAGTAGACTATGATATCAAAGTGCAAAAGTATTATATCTCAAATATTCCAAGGGAAGATATAGTTATAGGTATTTATGTTAAGGTAGACATATTGTATTTTCAAAGAAATTAGGTGGAGTAAAAATATAGATATGAAAAGAATAGATATGATAGCCTAGAGCATACATTGAGAAAGAAGGAAATAAAAAAAATGCTTTAAAATAAGAGGTCAAACATATATAGTAATAATTAAAAATAAACCCAATTGAAGAGCAAGTCTAGCAAATATATGCAAAGATTCAAACTCTAGAAGAGTATTTGCATTAAGAGGAAACAATAATTCAAACATAGGAAAAGGTATTGTAGGTGTTGAGATCAATGATCCAATATTATGAAGAAAACTTGGTAGCAATTGGATTTGGAGTAAGAGAATAAAAAGACACAAAACCCCATTATTTCTTGAGAGGCACTATAGCAAATCTGAAGGTAATATTAGAATAAAATCAAAGAGGCAACTATGAAGGATTTTCCACTAATAGAGAAGATAACATACATTAGAAATATAATCCAATAAGCTAAACTAAAATTTAGTAATGCAAAGGAAGATCTAGCAAATAAGATGGATCAATTAGAGGTAGTTATTATCATCATGAAGGATAAAAGGGAAAAACCACATATAGTAGCTTATACTAAGAGATACCTGGATAAAGTAGAATTTTTCTCAAAGTAAGTAGTATATGAAAAACAATTAATGCTACAAGGAGGTGATATGATAACTACACTTAGTGCAAGCATATATAAAATAAGGGTCCCAACTGAATAATTTATAGGCCTTGGTTTTTTGAGATGCTAGGACAAAGATGGTAAATTTTGCACTAAGGAGAAACTTAGTAAATAGCTAGATCATACAATCAATGATGATAGTAAATGTGACTCATGGTCTCATCCATTTGAAATAAATCAAGTCATTGCACTTTTGCATAAATTATCTACATTGCTTTCAAACTCACAAGAGCTAGCTCAAAAATACAACTATCCATCTTATAAAAAATATTTTGAGCTAAGGGATGTTCTATACAAAACTAGAGGATTTATGTGCCTATACAAAATTTATGGAAGAAAAGTTGCAAAATATTTTGAATTGCACGATATCCTTCACCCACCTAAAGAACCAGTAGAAATAAATAAGGTGAAACATCTAGGGTGATAACATAGGAAGGGCAAGGTGATTTTGTTAGCACAACAACAACTGGTACCATGAAGACACAAAGCCTATAGATAAGATCACCACCTATATATTAGCTTCTCTTTTTTCCCATAATAGATAAGGCTATACGAGTTATCTATTTTTGCAAGCAAAAACCCTCTAGGAGGCACCAATAGTATTGATAAAAGGATTCACCCACCTATATATAACATATTTGCAAGCAATGTTTTTGCTAATTAGATAGTAGATATTAGACTAGAGGGCCAAAGTCATCGTTGGATACATAAGACATCCAATGGATATAAAAATGTTTAAGGAAAAATAATCTCAACATATTGCTATAGTGCTAGAGTGAAATTTTAGCATCATATGGAGAAATAGGTTAGACTTTTTGAGGCTGATGTCAGTAAAGGGTACGAAAAATGTTTGGTATTTGGTGTATCTAAATCTTAAAATTGACTAATTCTATCATTTTTCTATAATTCCATACTCAAAATTTTGCCAAGTCTAAAATAAAATAGATTGGATTTCTAGAGTGATGATGTCATTATAGGGTGCATAAAAGTCTAGCACCAAAATGGGCCAGATAAAAAAAAATCTCAGGCATAAAAATTGGCATAGAAAAGGACTAGATTTCAAAGAAGGTTCGTTTGGTACCCAATAACACTTATTTTTAGAAGAAACTAAGTATAAAGCTAGACTTTTAAAAGAATTTGATGTTATTCCAACAAGAAGAAAATTCCAACACCTAGTTAATATGGATGCCAATTTTGGCTATGGGAAGGATTTCGATAAAGTTAAGGAGCTTAAAGTTGTTCCCATAAAATAGAATCAAAACTATAAATGAATCTTAACAATTGAATACTCCTCCATTGTACACTTATCCCTATGTAGCTAGCTAGTCATCAAGCAAAGTGGTAAAAAGTAGATCTATTAGAGGCCACCCCAACTTAAATTGAAGCACATGGATACCATTCTCTTGGGTAAGATTATAATCAACCACATCATGGTAGTTATACTAGAATGGATTGAAAAGAGATGTAAACACTCCATACTAGCCTATCAAGCCTATAAATAGTTTTGGTACAACCATTCTACGATAAAATATTGCAATGTAAATCTATAAGTACTTTATTGTAGCATATTACAAAGTCAAATATTTATCTTTACAATTACAAAAATTATATAATTGAAGGCTATATACTTGTTAATAAAGGTTGAAGTTTTATTTGGCCTTTGTTCGAAGATGTTGTAGGACATGTATGTATATAAATTTTATTGATTAAGCATTTCTATTAATGTTGAAAGGATAGTGTATTCTATTAAATTTATTATCCTAATTAGATAACTCCCTGGAATAATATTTATTTAATATATGGAATGCTTAGTTGTAGATATGCTAAATTGAAAGAATTTTCTATAATGTTGAATAATAGTTGGTCTATTATACATTTTAATTGAGTTCAGGGAATGAGACTCTCATGCACTTATATATCTTACTATTTTTTAATCCTAGCCAAATTTCACGTCTAACTTCTAACCCTTTCCCATTTCTTTCATTAGTCTTCAACCCCATTGTTAATAACTAGTATTATAGGAATAAACCTACTTTTAAGGCTAATCCAAAATCTATTCTAGGTCTTATAATATTTTTTGACATCTCAAGGGTGTATCTCATCCACATAGGCAAAATTTGGACCAAGATATACTACCTATTGATATAGGCACGACGTTGTTTATTTTTAAATATATAAAGATAAGAAGAATAATTAATTAATACTTTGCAAAACAAACCAGAAATGAAGGAAATTAGTTGCAACACGAATGATTTATGGGATATGATAGCAAATAATATTCTTTAAGAAACACATTTGGTTTTAGAAAAAAATTATAAACAATATGGATAAACAGGATGATATGTTGATGCATTCAACATATATTAACTTCAATAAGGAGTCATTGGATTCAAATATTCATAGAATATATTATTGTGATGACTTACTTATAAGAATGACAAACATCAAGCCAAAAGAACATATTCAATGTCTGAACATAAAGGAATACCAAAGTTAGAGATAGAAAATAAAGATAGGATGAAGACATAAGATAAATATTGAAGACTAAAAGTCTTCATACCAAATAATATAATACATGGAAGTGTTAGAAGTATTATATTATTTGGTACATTGAGTTCCACTAAGAATAATGAAGTACCATTGAATATTATTGTAAATATTTATAATAAGAGTGCATTTAAGATTTGTGTCAATGTATTTTTTAAGTTACGAAGAGTGTTTATGTGTCATGTGAGTTATGGGTTATTGTTTTCAAATGTGGAAGTGAAGAGTCATGTGATATGTGTCAATATGTAAAGTAGAATATTATGTAATAGTGACAAGCTTTGTCATAATATGAGGTATATGAAATGTTGCATCTCCTAGGAGTTTGAGGAGAGCAATAGTCATGAGTATTGAATAGTTTCTATATAAGGTTATATATTGGAGATAAATATCCATGCCATGTAACGAGTAATATTTTGAATATTATTGAATGATTTAAAAATATATGAAATTTGAGCTTGATATTTTGTGAAATGTTTATGTGAGTGAGTTAATGTGAATGTGATTGTTTGATCCTATTAATTTTACCAATGATATCTTAAGGCATATTTTCCAACACCAACTATGGATAAAATAAAATAATATACACATCATCCATATCAATTTCCTGAAAGTCTAAATGTAAAATATATTTATCCACTGTAACAATCAAATATTAAGAAAAATGAACATTCACACCAAAAAAATATTTATTTAATTTTTCTTGAGCCTATAATATCTTAGCCAAAGCAGTATTAATAAATTTATACCTACTACTAGGATTTATAAAAACAATAACTTTTTCCTTTGAATTTATCCATGTACAAAATAGATTTTTTATATTCAAATTATTATTTTTTCTATAATTGTTAGGTCTATATAATACCAAATCTATGGTTCCCTCAACATGCACACTATCATCCTTATCTTTTCCTTCTATAATTTTATTTAAAATTTTCCACTATATTTTTAATTCATGTTGGTCGTCCTAAAGACTATATATCCTTTTATATGGGTTCCATTGACTAAATAATGTTTGCTATATTTATTCCCAAATAAGATTATAATTATGGTCCAAAAGAAAACCTTAAAACCCAGAGAGATATTCTCCTAAAAAATAAAAATTAAGCCTCAAGCTCCAACAAAAATTAAGCCTCAAGCTCCAACAAAAATTAGTAGTATACAAGGATTTAAATTGTTTTCACCATTCTCTAACATCAAGATCATCTTATCCATAAATAGTTTGTATCTCCATAAGTCCATGCCCATCAAAAGTATAATATAAACTAGAGTTTTATGAGCTAAGTTTTCACACACACACATATATATAATCCAAAAATAAAATACTTTGAATATAATAAATAATTTTCTTATATCAATTAAAAGATATATCAAATTTTATTTTCTTAGAAAAAGAACATGACTTGAAAACATATCACTAACCTATTCCAAATAATTGATTTCATAGTGTTGTATCATTGTAAATACTACTTAGATTCATTTATATGACAACTTGATTTGTAGGTCTTCAAATTTTAAACAGAATGGTGCAAGAATTGTCTAAATAAAAAAAAAATTACACAAATATATGGCTCTCAAAAAATTAGACATTTTCAAGAAAAAATTGCCAAAATTTTGTAATCCACAAAACAATTCCCACTTTGCTAAAAAAAATTCTTTGATACCACTTGTTATAGATTTTTTTGTATCATAAATATAAAGGCATGCAAAATATATTATATATTAAATATATCATACAATATGAGATGTGGTAATACCCTTTAGGTAGGGTAACTCCAATATTATTCCTAAAGGAAGGAGCCATTCAACAATATCTTCCAAAATGAGAGCCACTCCATAAGCCAATACTATTACAAGAAAATATTCAATATGATTGATTAATGATGACAATATCCCTTCTTTATATACCTATCCTCAAATTCTACCTTGGAGAGTTGACTCCTGAATCCTTATTCCACCCATTCTTATAATATAATCAGCCTTAGGTTATGTTTGGACCATACCAACTATTGATAATACCCATACAAAATATAATATCATATCCCTATATACCTATCCCTAGGTATCATAAAAACTATGCATTACACATTAGATATCTTTTGATCTTTAATGTGATATAAATGGCATTGGTTTATTTATTTTAGGTTTAGGATAAGTTAATGAATTAATATATATCAAAAGGATATTTAAAATCATTTTATTCAAATTAGTTCAATTGCATCAAATATTACTTCTATTAAGTTGGTATAATTTTAACATAAGCTCATTTTAGCATAGTCAAATTCTCTTGCAACATTCTCCTTTTCCTTGGTAATGGTAATACCTCCATCATGCTCACTTTTATAGGTATTTTATTTAATTCATATGCTATATTGAATATTAATTCAATGTTATTTGCCTCATTTTATGGGTAAAACATCATGAATTGCATAATTATGACCATTTATGCCTTAGTAGTCAACAAAGAATACTTGAAGTTCTATGTTACTATTTTATGCAACTTATCTTATCCATATTATTTTCTTTAATCTTTGGACCTTGCTTTATCTTACATAGGTTATTTTTCTTTTGGTAATTTTGATGGTCATTTATCCTTTAACGGTTTTAGTTTTTGACCTTTTGTCTTTGTAAATGCAAGTTTATCATTTTGTGGCTCAAGTTGAGTTGAAGATATTGGACCTTTGTTTTTAGTACAATCGATTATGTTACTCTTCTCACAATCATAGTAATGATAATAGATTTTGATTGCTTTATGAAGTTAGTTGGGATGTAAATATTTGAGATTTATCATCCATTTCTTTTCTTTTACTTCGCTTTATAACCCTTCATTATTGGTTTAACAAAACTACCTCATTTTCAAAAGTAATTTTTTTATTATATTTTGGTGGTATAAATTCAATAAATTTTATATTATTGGTATTTGGTACCATGGGTATCAATTGTTGATCCACCATTAGTTTATGCATTATTGATAGGTTCAACATTTTGGCTTATTTAGCTACCTAGTATAGCCTACTAGTAGATTGTTGGGCAATTTGTCATTATTGATTATAGATCATTGTTTAATAATTGTAGTTGATACTAAAAACTATAGTGAATTTTGACTTTTGCCTTAAGCAAATTTTTGAATGAAAAATGAAAAAGAGGTAAATTTGGCTATAGGTAAGGAAAGAGACATTGGACCAATGCAATGTTATTTTTGATCAAAGTACTGGAACCTATTAGAGAATATTATATTATTTGATA
The DNA here is from genome assembly GCA_028583015.1 of Wollemia nobilis. Classification (NCBI taxonomy): domain Eukaryota; kingdom Viridiplantae; phylum Streptophyta; class Pinopsida; order Araucariales; family Araucariaceae; genus Wollemia; species Wollemia nobilis. The sequence continues at coordinate 4,299,160 of JAQPPZ010017106.1, forward strand.
TAATAGAATGTGTATGATATGTACATGTGTCATATTAGAAGAATGAGAGACTTGTATACAAGTGGTAAAATATGAACTCAAAGATCATGTGGATAGTAATAGTAAAGAATTGGAAGATTTATTTTGTGTAATTAGAGCTCCATAGTTTGTATGTAGTGAGAAATCATATCAAGATTGTACTTTAGATTTATTGAATAATATTGCTTAAAAATACAATAATGATATCAAAGCTACCACCTGAATCTGTCTATTTTGATAGAGTTATTTATTTAGCAACCATTAATAATTAACTTTGTCCACTTTGATAAAGTTGATTTAGAGTTTATCCACTTTGAATGTAGTGCAGACTTGGACTCTAATTTTTAAATGTCTTATTGAGTAGAACAGGCTAGGGTATTTCCACCTAGTTGAAGAAAAATCAACAAAGACTAAGACTTAGTTGTATTGATAGGTAGAACCAAATCAGGATAAAAATTGTTCACCTAGGGATAGAGCCACCATGACATTGATTTGAATATTTACATATTGAATAGTGAGGTAAAACCAACTCAGAAGAAATTTGGTCATTCAGGGAAAGAGTCATCCTGACATTCATATTGGTTTCTCTAATAAGGAGGATAATCATATTGGGTTATTAGGTGTTACCTAAGACATTGAAGATTTATTAAAGTATTAAAAATAATAGAGAAAAAAATTAGGGAAGTATCTTCCTAGAATACATTGAAGAACTAGGCTATCTGAATATATCTACATATCATTTCATTCTTGGTCATGGATCACTTTTTGAATCGGGCTCTTCAAGGTAGACAGTCTTGTAACAAAGAAGAGAAAGACCAAAGAGGCCAATATTAAAGATAAAATCCCAAGACTATTAGATAAAGGAAAGAACCTAAAGAAGACAAGATATTATAGAGAGGCCTAAGAAGTTAATACATAAGAGAAAGATGCTTGGAGTATATTAGTGCAAAAAAGAAAGCCATTCGACTATCAAAACTGAAGGCAACAAATAGAATAAGCCATTTAGCCAACACTAAAACTATAGTGTAGTCAACATAAGATATTTGGCTTATAATATAGAGCCAAGATAGAAAATAAAAATAAAATCTTAAATAAAAATTGGAAGCAAAAGGTAAACTAGCCACAAAGTAGAGGTAATAAAAACCAGTCACCTACATCAAGATAGACCAACCATAGAGCAGAGGTATGGTAAATTGATCACCTAAGTTAAGTAAGGAAGAGATAAATCAAGGTAAATAAAAATTTAGTACCTAAATGAGATTGCACCATTGAGGTAAATTAGAACCAGACACTTGATGGAGATTGCACTAGTTAAGGAAAATTAGAGCCAAGCACTTGAGGAAGATTGAATTGTTCATAGTGAACTAGAATTGCCTAAGTTAAAGTGGAACAACAATGTAACCAAGGAAAAGAGTGAAAAGTAAGAACAATGTAGACATTGTTAAAATCATTAGCAAATCAACAATCAAACATAGGAATAACATAGGTGTTGTTTGAATGACTAGCAAAGCGATAACAAGAACATTAGAAAAGCAATAATCGAACATGAGGAGAACATATGTGTTGTTTGAATCACTAGCAAAGCAACAACATGCAATGTTTGAATAAAAAACAAAGCAATATCCAAGCCAAACATTTATGTTGTTCATTAGCAAAGGAATGTCCAAATGCAAGAAAATACTCAAGGAGAAGTGTTGAATCACCTATAAGATCACCTATGCATTGGAAGAGTCTAAGGCTCAATGTGAGGTGAATCATTTAATTGGTAAACAAAGTGAATTAAGTAATAAGTGTTACATTTCATGCATTAGGGTATTGAGTGTTACCACAACATTGATTTAGAAATCAACCTTTGCTATATTCTCATTAAAAACTCATAGGTAATTGCCACTCACTATTAAATGTTTTGGACGAAATTATTAATATTTGAAAATATTTTTAGTGTTAAGATTATAAGCAGATATAAGGATTAATTAAGGTTTTGATTATTTGATTTTTAAATACTTAAGAGTTTGGAATATTGAAATAGTTGGAGTAATAAAGAGTTAATATTTTGAGAAGTTTTTAAATTTTAATAGTTATTTAAAGTTTTATAGTCTTCTAACTCATTAAAACTCTAAATTTTTGAAATTTGGAGTGTTTGAAAAAAAATTAAAGTTTTTGAATTTTGAAAATTTGCAAATCAAACTAGGGATTTAAAATATTTTCAACATAAACAGATTAGAAAGTTTAGGATTTAAAAATTTCATATTTTAATTGAGAGTTATAAGGTCTTCAACCTCTAAAGAACTCATTGTGGATTACTAGTATGTTGATTCTAGAGCTACTAGGAATATGATTGGTAATAAAAAATGGTTTTTTCAAGAGAAATATGAAAAACCAATTGTTATAGCAGATAGTATGACTTATGAGGTCAAAGAAGTAGGAAATCTCTTGATTGATCTATCAAATGAAAAAGGAATAATTAAAAATGTATTGTATGTACTTGGATTGATTACTAATATTCTTTCAATATTTCAACTAATGGATTAGAAACTAGTACTCAAATTCAATATCATTAAAGGCAAGAAAAAAAAATTATTATTAAAAAAGGAAAATTCATAGCTTTTGACTCTTAAAAAATAGTTTGTTTACTCTAGATACAATTCCAAATATGGCTTTATCAACAAGGATATTAAAAACAAGAGAGTGTTGGCACAAAAGGCTAGGACACATAAGTGCATATTAATTAAATAAGAATATTAAACATAAAATGGTTAAAGTTTCACCTAATATTTCATAGGAAATTATAGTTTGTCCTCAATTTCTAGTTGGAAAAAAACATAAAATACCTTTTGAATTTTGTCAACACATAACTCAAGAACTGATAGAATTAATATATACATATTTATGTGGTCCAATTGATGTTATCAGTATTGGAGGACATAGATATTTTCAACTATATGTTGATGATTACTCTAGTAAAATGTGGGTATACTTTATGAAATTGAGATCTAAAGCATTCAATTGTTTCAAGCAATTCAAACTACTAGTGGAAAAAATAAGGGAAAAAAATCAAGAATCTTCATTCAAATAGAGGAGGTGAATTTATATCAAAATAATATAAATCATTTCTAGAATCTAATGGTATAAAAAACCAACTAACCACAACATACTCTCCACAAAAAAATGGTATTGCAGAAAGAAGAAATATATAAATTATGGACTGGTTCATTGTATGCTAAAAGAAGCTCATATTGATCATCAATATTGGATAGAAGGAGTGAAAAGTGTTGTATACCTACAAAATAGATCATCTATAAGGATACTAAGAAATATAATTCATGAAGAAGGATGGTCAGGGTAGAAACCAAATGTAGAAAAAGTGAGAAATTTTGGATGCAAGTCATACACACATATTCCAAAACAAAGAAGAACCAAACTAGATGACAAAACTATAAGTGGAATATTTCTCGGTTATGATTATGATTCAATAGGATTATAATAATTGATTCTACCACAAAATATCTAAAAAAATAGAGATGTGATATTTTATGAAGGAAGCAAACACATTATTAAAGAAAAAAATATTTATTTAGGCATAATTCTAACTTATTTATAAGAAGACTCTTTAAGTGAAGACTCATAATTAGACATGAATGATGAACAAATAGAAAATGTAGATACTACTACACTCCAAAGGAAATAACTTATATGGCTTAGAGATACACTTAAGGACTCAAATCTAGAATAGATAGTAGATCACACTACTACAAGACCTCAAACTCAAAGTTTAAAAAGAGTAAATAGAGGATTGATAAGTTCTATGATAGAACCTACAAATACTCTACATGCTTTAAGACATCCATAATGGATGAATACCATGGAATTAGAATATGCAGCACTAATGAAAATTAAAATTTAGAATCTAGTTGATCTACCACAAGGTAAGAAAGTAGTAGGATGTAAGTGGATCTACAAGATAAAATATAAAATAGATGGTTTTATTGTTAAATATAAAGTTTTATTAGTTGTAAAAGGATACACTCAAATAAAAGGAATTGATTATGATAAAAAATTCACACCAACAACAAGAATGACTACTATTAGAACACTATGTGGTTTAGTAACACATCATTGATGTAAACTACATCAAATGGATGTAAAAAGTGTATTTCTTAATGATGATCTTGAAGAAGAGGTTTATATGTCACAACCAGAAGGATTTATGATCAAAGAACAAGAAAAAAATGTTTGCACGCTAAAAAAATCCTTATATGGTATTAAGCATGCACCTAGAGCATGGTACATAAAAATTAATAATCATTTATTGTAGCATAATTTTAAAAGAAGTTTGTTAGATCCAAATATCTATACCAAAAAAATTAGAGATGATATAATAATACTTATAGTATAATTTGATGATATAGTAATCACAATAAGATCAAAATTTCTGATATACAAAGTTAAAAGAGATCTAGAAAAAAAATATTGAAATGATATATTTGAGCCTTCTTCATTATTGTATTGGTTTGGAAATTTGTCAAAACAAAAATAATATTACAATAACTCAAAGTATGTAAAATCACTACTAAAAAATATATGATGAAAAAGTGTAAACCCAAAGACACTCCTATAGAAAAAGGATTGCAATTGTCAAGACATGATGAGACACCTCTAGCCTCAACTACTATGTATCATAAATTAATTGGAAGTATTCTATATTTAACAAATACCAAACCAGATATAGTTTTTGCTATAAATTATATTTCAAGGTTTATGCAAGAACCTAGATAAAGTCATTTTAAAGCCACACAAAAATACTACAATATATTAATAAGACTATATAATATGGGTTAACATATAAAAAATATAATTTTGAAAGTGTACAACCCCCCTGGTCATGGTTTCTTAGACCAAGGCAACCCTGCAAGGGGTTTTTTGTTAAATTCAAAACCAACAAAAAAACATATAAAAAATATGATATACATATAATTTGCAAGGATATACATATTTTTATTATATTAGGTCTATAGATGACAAAAAAATTTCATCGGGCTATAATTTCAATCTTGGTTTAGCACCTATTTTATGGTTCAATAAAAAACAACATGCAGTAGCGCTTTCATCTACAAAAGTAGAATATTGTGCAACAAAAGATACAATATGTGAAGCACTTTGGTTACCATACATATTATTAGATATTGGAATTAGAACTTCTACAATAATAAATTGTGATAACCAAGGAGTACTTAATTTAACTAAAAATCCAATTATTCATGAAAGAACATAACACATTGAAGATCATTGTCATTCTATAGAGGATCATGTTCAAAATCATCATATTCAGTTGAAACATATTTCTACTGAAGATCAGATTGCATATATTTTTACAAAAGTACTTGGCAAGAACAAGTTTCATATATTTCATAATCATCAATGTATATCAAGGGCACTCAATATTAAATAATGTAATATAGCGGATGTAGAGAATATTACATTATTTGATATATTATAATATGTATGATATGTACATGTGTCATATTAGAATAATAAGAGACTTGTATACAAGTGGCAAAAGAAGAATCCAAAGGTCATGTGGATAGCAATATTCAATAGTTTAAATATTTATCTTATGTAATTATATTATGGCGACAAAGTTGTAATCTATATGCAATGAGAAATCATCTCAATGTTGTACTTTAGATTTGTTGAATAGTATTTCTTAAAAATCCTAAAAAACCAATTTATAAAAGTTTTGACCAAGGAAGGAAGGAAAATTTCTAAGACCCTAAATGGCAAAAAAATAAATATAAAAATATGGAATGTAGTGGAGAATTTTTGGGAGGGGAAAGAACAAATTTTTTGATGGTTGGAAGTTAAGAAATTTCTAAAAGAGAAGAGAGATGATTTCTTTTGAAATTTTTTATCATGAGTCACAAGAAATATTCAAGGGAAAGTAAAATAAAAGTGGCAAGTGATAAGCATCCAAAAGTTTTGAAAAAGATACAAGTACCCAATGAAAGTTCAGACGACCTTGGAATTTTATAAAATTCTAATATAAGAAGATGAAGAAAAGTTTCAACAACCATCTAATAGCTTGCATAACCTTGCAATATAAAATGAAACTAAAAAGAGAACATTAGCACTCTAGGAAGTGGAGCATGTTGTATAAAGTTACCAACAATGAATAAGAGCTAGATAAAATTTTATGACATTAGTACTGGTGCACAATCTCCCTAAAGGGTGGATGAGCTAAACTAATAAGCCATTATTGAGAAAAACTTAAGGATCACTTATTGAAATCAATTATGCTCAGCAATCCAAATAAATTGTATGGCCTATTAAAGGAAAAATCATGGCATCCATATGTTATAATCACAATGACACTGAGAGGGGGGGTGAATCAGTGTGATATTTAAAAACTTAAAAGCAATTTAGACTTTTAAATAAACTGCAGTAGATTAAAATAGAAATAATAAAAGTACTAAGAGCATCACACATAACACGGCATTTTAACGAGGTTCACCGATGTGGCTACTCCTCAAAAATACTGCTTGGACTACCATCCAAATCCAGTCAAATGCAAAGCTACAACTTTACATAATCATTCACCAGCACTAACAGGTAAGAGGCACCAACCTCTAAATTTTATCTCGCTACAATAGAATGGAGCACCAACTCCAATTTTTCCAGCTCCAACTGGAAAGAGGCACCAACCCCTTTTACCAAGCTACAACTTGGAGATAGTAATAAAAATTGTAGAATTAAACTGTCACCTCAATTTGCACGATCTGATGTTTTTCTTGCGTTCTGCTGCTTGTCGGCATTCGGCTGCCGCTGTGAAAAATGATTCACACTTTTTCAACCACTCCTCTATATCTCTCCGCGTTCTCTGCTGCAACTTCATAGAAATATTACTTCTACAACCAACACACTGTCATTTCACACTCGGAACACGACTTCTGCATACCGCGTTCTTATCTTCTCTTTGCACCACTCACTCTGCTGCACCTTCCACGAAATCTCACTTCTACCATCTACGTATTTTTGCCTCGGACTTTAAACACACCATCTGCATATCGCTCTCTTTGTTCTCGATCAGTCGATACGCACTCACTCACTATCTCATCGCTGCGATCTCTTTTCTTTAACTCCAAAGAACTATCACCGACTTACACTCTGCTGCACACGAACTTCATTCGCATATATCACATTACGCCCACTGATCAACCTTGCAACAGTCCCACCTTTTTATAGAAGAGAATATCCCATCAAAACATTCTCAAACACGTTGGCTGCAACCCTAATTAGGTCAACATGAAACCCTAGAATTTTTTGGTTGCTTAACCTTGCTTTGTCAGTAGGAAACCCTAATTGATCTGTTGCAAAACCCTAGCAACGTCGGCTTTGAAAACAAGCCGGTGAACAACTTTAATTTAATTTTAAAATATTAATTTAAATTTTAAATAAATAAATAAAATTTAAACTGGATATTTAAAATTAAATATCTTCATCATCGGAGCACCTTTTTCAACAAAACGAAGAGCTAACTTGGGTTTTAAGAAAAACCCATTTTAGAACTGCTGACCATGGATTTAAACAAAACCCTTCCGCTCTTTGACATCAATGACAACATCAACACTTGAACAAGGGCAATGTACCCAAGGTACCCAAAATTGCCAACAATCTCCCCCTTTGTCATTGATGGCAACCCTTTACTAAAAACACATCTTCAAGAGCCAAAAATGAAATCAATCTCTTTGAAGTTTTGCTCCCCCTGACTTGAAGCTTTCCTCTTCACTTGAAGCTCTCCCCCTTACTCATATCTCTCCCCGTTTGTCATCAATGGAAAAGGGCCACCTTTGGGGCTCGAAACTAAGAATGAGCCTCTTAGCTTAGTCCCTCCCCCACCTCCTGATGAGGTGATTAATTTTGGGGTGGGAGTAAAACTCCCATTAGGCACTGATCAACATCAACGTCTATAACTTCCTTGTTGGGTCTTCTCTTGAACTCTTTGACCATATTATTGTTCCTGTCATTGTTCTGATCCTTGGACCTGATCATGCCACTGTTCCTGTTCCTATATCCTGGAATTTCAACTCTGCACTGTCTGACAATGTGACTTTTATTGTTGCACTTATAACAAGTAATAGTGTTGTTTCTTTTAGGCATACCTGTTCTTTGAATCCACATGTTCTGACTAAGCCAGTTCTGACTAAACCTGTTTTGACCAAGCCTGTTAGTGTGATGTTCTTTTGTTTTAAATGAAACTCTAGTCTGTTTACCCTTCTGACATGAAGCACACATACTATTTGTAGGTTTTTTAATGATTGGAATATCTCTCACTGCTTGTTTAGCGCTAATTCTTACCAGATTATCAAAACTTATGTGTCCAAGCCTCTTATGCCACAACCAATTCTCTTCTTCTTGTCCCATGAAGCACATACCTTCTGAAAACTCTGAGAGTGTGTACAGATTGCCAGACGTCCTTGAGCCGATTGCTATTAATTTCCTGCTGTTTATTTTTTTGACTTCACAACCATGCTTCTTGAAAACTACTTCATGTCCTTTGTCACAAATTTGACTCACACTCAATAGATTATGTTTCAAACCATCCACATATAAAACTTCCTCTGAATTGATCTTTCCTTCACTAATTTTGACCGTTCCTTTACCTATTATTTTGGCTCCATCATTGTTGCCGAATTTTATAGAACCACCCTCATACTTTTGTAGATTTTTGAATTTCTGTTTGTCACCTGTCATATGACTTGAGCAACCACTATCAAGAATCCAAGGAACATGTTTATTCTGAGCTCTAAAAGTTGTCTGCACTATTAAAGAATCATGTTCTTTCCTGAGCTATTCTTTTTGTTTCCATTCTGTTTTAACTGTGGTATTGGGTTCTAGCTGTGACTTCCCCTTTTTAGAATTTTGCACATATCCTTCAGTATAAATTCTATTTTGTTTTGCTCTATACGGTTGAAATCTGCTTTCATGAGGTTGATATGAAACGGACATGCTATGACAATTTCTGGCAATATGACCAAAGTTGTGACACTTAAAACACTCTACTGCATAACTCATTAAAGGAGCAAACGCATTTCCACTAGTGAAACTTCTTGGACCTACGTTGTATTTGCAGTCAACAATTTTATGCCCATAAACATTACACTTGAAAAAAAAACCATAGAAATAATGATTAAACCTGAAAGATGGTCTTGGCCAGGTTGTTGCTGGAGCCTTGGATCTTCTATTCTTTTGATGTGTGACCTTAGTAAAGCCATCATTGTTAGCTCATTGTTTCAGTGTCCGGCATTATATCTTTCTTTTGCCCGATTCTTGTCTTTGTTCTTTTCACTTTCAACATTGCTTGCTTTTGGTCCAGCTTGATGATTCTCCTTCGAAAAGCTGAGACCAAATTTGATACCTGTGGATCTTTGATCGCTCAAAATTTTGTCCAATTTCATAGAGCTTTCTTCACGTTTTACATGACAGTTGATTTTTCGATCCAGCTCTTGTATCTGTATTCGAAGACTCACATTTTCTTCTTCCAATTTGTTGCAGTGGTCTATCTTCATTGATACCTGCATTTCTAGATCTTCAGAAATTTTCTTGTATTCTTCAGTCTGTATTTTTAAACTGGCAATAATGTTGTTTGCATCCTTAAGTTTCCTTGACAATTTTTCATTCTTCTTTTTCTCTGATTCCCATTCCGTAAGGGCAGACACTAGCTCACCTTCTAAATCAACTTCAGCCTCAACTTCTTCAACTTCAGAGTTCATTCCTTCTGCCATTTCTAGTTCAATTTTCTCAACCATAGGAACTGAAACTGGCTGGGATGCCTTTTTGGATGAGGATCTATTCTTCTTAGCCATTGTGTACTAATCCAAGATCAACCCTGACTGATTTAGCCAAAATTGGGAACCTGGCTCTGATACCAAATGTTATAATCATAATGACACTGAGAGGGGGGGTGAATCAATGTGTTCTTTAAAAACTTAAAAGCAATTTAGACTTTTAAATAAACTGCAGCAGATTAAAATAGAAATAATAAAAGTACTAAGAGCATCACACATAACACGACATTTTAACGAGGTTCACCGATGTGGCTACTCCTCAAAAAGACCTGTTTGGACTACCATCCAAATCCAGTCAAATGCAAAGCTACAACTTTACATAATCATTCACCAACACCAACTGGTAAGAGGCACCAACCTCTAAATTTTATCTGCTACAATAGAATGGAGCACCAACTCCAATTTTTCCAGCTCCAACTGGAAAGAGGCACCAACCCCTTTTACCAAGCTACAACTTGGAGATAGTAATAAAAATTGCAGAATTAAACTGTCACCTCAATTTGCATGATCTACTATTTTTCTTACGTTCTGTTGCTTGTCAGCATTCGACTGTTGCTGTGAAAAATGATTCGAACTTTTTCAACCACTCCTCTATATCTCTCCGTGTTCTCTGCTGCAACTTCACAGAAATATTACTTCTACAGCCAACACACTGTCATTTCACACTCGAAACACGACTTCTGCATACCGCGTTCTTATCTTCTCTTTGCACCACTCACTCTGCTGCACCTTCCATGAAATATCACTTCTACCATCTGCATATTTTTGCCTCGGACTTTAAACACGCCGTCTGCATATCGCTCTCTTTGTTCTCGATCAGTCGATACGCACTCACTCACTATCTCATCACTGCGATCTCTTTTCTTTAACTCCAAAGAACTATCACCGACTTACACTCTGTTGCACACGAACTTCATTCGCATATATCGCATCACGCCCACTCATCAACCTTGCAATAGTCCCACCTTTTTATAGAAGAGAATATCCCATCAAAACATTCTCAAACACGTCGGCTGCAACCCTAATTAGGTCAACATGAAACCTTAGAATTTTTTGGTTGCTTAACCTTGCTTTGTCGAAGGAAAACCTAATTGATCCGTTGCAAAACCCTAGCAACGTCGGCTTTGAAAACAAGCCGGTGAACAACTTTAATTTAATTTTAAAATATTAATTTAAATTTTAAATAAATAAATAAAATTTAAACTGGATATTTAAAATTAAATATCTTCATCATCGGAGCACCTTTTTCAACAAAACGAAGAGCTAACTTGGGTTTTAAGAAAAACCCATTTCAAAACTCATTCGACCATGGATTTAAACAAAACCTATAATTTAGTCTGCCTTGGTTTTCACAAAAACCCTTCCGCTCTTTGACATCAATGACAACATCAACACTTGAGCAAGGGCAATGTACCCAAGGTACCCAAAATTGCCAACACCATAGTAACAACAATCTTGAATCTAACAAAATTTATTGTAGAGGGTGTTTCTAATCAATTGTTAGTATTTTTAGGTTTGTATTTGAACATCTAGTAGCTTAGAATTGATTATTTAGATCAAAAAACCTCAAAGAACTAAAAGTTTCATAAGGAGGATGATATCAAAGGATCAATAGGGAATACTTTTTAGAGATTGCTGTAACAAATTTTAAGGTAAAATATCCCTATTGTGTCTATAAGTAGTTGTTATTTAGGCATTGTAAAGGATTTGCAAGTTGCTTATTCAAGCTACAGGTATTGTATGTAATTTCACTTTCATTTTCTTTTGTATAATGGTCTAGACTTGAACCCTAGGCCATTTTGTAGTTATACTTTCAAATACTTACTTCTAGCATGATTTGTATCATTCATATTCATATATATAATGGAATCCATGACTATTGGGATTTTTTGTCTTGTTCCTTGTTTGTATGTATGTCTTTACGTATGTATAAGAGGCCATGGGTACTTCATTTTTATATTATTTCTTGTATGTGCAATTTGTGCTCATATTTGCATGTTAAGAAGAGAAAGTGTTCCTTGTACATTATATATGAATGATTTACATGTTAATTTATCCATTTTTTGTATATAATAATCACATGATCTTGGAGCATCACCCTTGGTTAGCTTAGGTTAGCTTAGGATATTTTTCATTTTGCTATTTTTTATTATGGTTTATCTTTTCCTTTTCCTTTATACACCTAATATCTAGGTTATAATAGGAAAGAGAGTTTTGAAGATAACATATAAAAATGAATAAGCCTTATTAAAAACCATAGAGGTAGTTTAATGAATCCACTTTCCATTATCTAAGAGCTACCTTATTGTGTTGCTCCATGTGAGACATAATCATCCAATAATTTAGTTCCTTGCATCTAGTGATTATGACAATCAAAGAGGTTCCATCGATGTGAGCATTAATTATTTCATTTTAGTTGGTCCTACTATCAATAATAATCATATTAGGGTATGCCCTTGGTGAAGGTCCCTGCTTATCTACTTGATTGAAGCATCTAAAATTATCATTGAATGACTCTACTTAAATACAAATATCCAGAAGTAGCCACTTAAAAAGATATCATATTGAGATTATAGTGAATATCTCAATATACCTACATAAAGAGCAAATATAGTATTCACCTAGTAACTTATTTCAAAACAAAGAATCTAGAGGTTTATGAATGAAATACCTACAAATAGATCTTTGTTGTTATCAATATTCAAGCATTTCTCCAACCACTTAACACCATTTTGAGAAGAAAGGGAGGTAGAGGATAGATCATGGTTGCTTAACCACCTATAATATTACCTATTTGTAATGATAGGGGTTTATTGTGACTTTCTACTTTACTAATAATGTTGGATGATATTCCAATGTCTATACTAAAATATATCCATACTACATTAAGAGAGATATGAAAACTTTAATCAAGCACCTATAGGATATGGTGAGTTTGTGTGCACTTCATAATGTGATAGAGAAAAATGTAGCTTTAAGGTTGTTGGTGGAATCATTTAGAGGTAAGGATCATGAATGGTACATCTCACTTCAACCAAACTTGATTGCTAATTCGGACCAACTTGCTACCTTGTTCATGGAATTATTTACAAAGAATGAAGATGAAGTATCTCTCTTGCAACAATTATCAACCATAAATAGAGTACAAATGGATGTCATGCATGATTTTAATGTTTTATTTCAATAGTATTGGAATATAATACATGATGAGATCCATACCTTACCATGTAAGGTATTTATAAATTATTTGAAGGCCTTAGATTTTGAAATCTCCTTTATGATTAAATCCAAGGAAGGAAATTCTCTTCTAGATGCATATGGCTTAGCCATCCATGTTGAAAATAATCTTATACAACTTAGAAGGCTCTCCCCTAGGCCCTCATGCCTCTATTTCAAGTGTTTAATCTCCATACTAGCCTCCATAGGTCATTTAGCCAATAATTTAGCAAATACTAGTTATACATACAATCCTTTCTCCTTTTCCTATACTATTTCCCTCTATTTTAGAAAACTCTAAGTTTTATGTAATATAAATTCTACTCATGAATGAGATGTTAACCATGTAGAGTAAAAAAATTCCTAGAAGTTACAATATTAGAATTATCCACAAAATCCCTTCTAGAAATGAAACCAGGGCAATAGACATCCTTATAATGGCTATTCAAGGCCTGAGGTTTAGGCTAATAGGGATGTTGATTCGGTTTAGATCCAAAATTAGCAAGTGTTATTAGTCTCAACACATCTACAATAAGTACCTACTAACCCTTATAGGGAGATAGATCCCATCTAAAAAAACTATGTGGAGGAGTTTGTTTCTTGGTACCATACAACTCCAAATGCTTAATATACCTATATATCCTAGAGAAAGCTCCTAATTCACTACAATCATGATGAGTGAAATGATGTCCCCTAAGGCATAAACATAATATTCATGGGTTATAGTAGAAATAAACAGCCATTTTTTCCCTACCTCATCTTCGATGGTGTACCTTTAAAGTACATTTGGTAACATAGGATGAGGAAGAAGTGTACATGGTATCAAATATAGTGGGCAATCCAGTAGCTAGTAGACCATAGTTTTGGTCAAACTATGTGACAAGGGTTAAAATGGGGATAGTGGAAGGGTAAGATAAGAGTAACCAAATGGTACTAGACCTATAGAAAAGGCTAGTTAAGCCCAAAAGAGACCCCCCACCATGGTATTATCAAAGTAGAGTGCATCAAAATATGTAATGATTAGGAATCCTAGTGCTTTAATAGACCCAAGACAACACATGCCTTGGTTAGAACCCATAATAATTACTTAATCAACTAAGCCCAAAGCTTAGCATATGTTGAGTGCTACTCAAAATATTAGTTCCCTTGGATAATTTAGTGTATAATCCAAATAATTCCATGATTGTTTTGCTTGTAAGGGATATCTTATCCACTCCTAAGAAAAATGAAAATCTAAAGTAAGTGCTAGAGGGAAAAAAGAAGCTAATATAATAGAAGTCACCAACTGTCTTGAAAATATTTGTACCTAGGATAAGCAAACCTAAACCCACTCCATTTGATCTATATTTGGTCTATAAATACAAATGACCCATAATTACATGGTAGACTCTAGGGATAGTACTTTAGTAATGCCAAAAGGGGTTGTAGACATATTAGGTCTAGCTTAGAGATCAATAAATAAAATAGTGGTTTAACTATATGGTAGTGTAATCTAGATCTTTAGAGTCATGGAAGGTCTACCAGTTATCTTACGTGCATATTAAAATTTTATATTATCTCTAGATATAACAATCATTAATTTCCTTAAATCATTCAATATTTGTCTATCAAGGGATTTCACTATTAAAATTGGATGTTGCCTACATATAGATTGGTTTCTAATGATCTTAATATCTCGAGATGGGACCAGGATAATTTTTTTGTCAAAGTCACTTTACATGCATAATATTGAGAATATATGCACAATAGATATAAGAACTAATCAAGCCTGCATAATTGAGGAAGAATGGTTCATGCCAGATGTTACTAAATAAAGAGCACATCTCATTGAGCCCAATGATAAAAAGGAATAATGGGTTGTCAAATATTGGGATCTTGGTTACAATAAGACATTTGAGTCAATAGGTATGGGTTGAAATAAGGGTATTTTTACATTTTTACATATCTAAAAAAATGGGAAAGCAAGAAAAATTATATTATGGGATCCATTCTCTAACTCTTTGCTAAAGTTTTTTATGTGGTTTCTTTAAGAAAATAATCATAGCGGTCAATTCCTAGCTCATTATAATAGAGAGGCAAAAATTAAACTATTATATCACACAAATGAATAAAAGGAGAAGCTTTAGGAATGTGTTAATAAGTAGAAAATACTTGAGTGGTAATTTAAAATCATCCAATCCCAAGTAATGACACACAAACCAAGTGGTCATGCTATTCAAAGAAAAATTATGATTGTACCTTATAGCCAAATAGAGATAGAGTGTCTATAGGTGCATTTATAGCAAAATATGAAGCCCAAAATTCCTATTAGTGTCATCTTCTCAAAGTCATCTTTGTTTACATCAAATAAGCCTTAAATATCCCAAAATAGAAAAGGTAGAATCTAAGCTTCCTAAATTCAAAAAGTTTGCAATGATAATGAAGTCCACTAAGAAAGATAAAAATACTATTACACTATCAAAATCTATTGTATCTTCTTTATTAGCACCAAATATGGGAACTCATGTACAAGCTACAATAATCAAAGTACTAAAACACATAGAAGATTTAGTTGAAGGGATGATGGACCCTAAGTTATAAAAAATATGCAAATATCCTAAGGGAATATGCTTACCAGAGACACTTAAAATACAAAGGAGAATCCATTTCTACAAAGATATAGACCAAATGATTACCTCATATTGTTATCTCTTATTATTATAGTTGTTGAACACAGTGTGGACTAGGTAAATTGGGTAGGTCATACCTCATGCAAAGTGACACAATAGGGACAATCCTAAGAGCATAGGGTTTGAATCTATTAAGGGCCTCTAGGATTTTGATAAAGCTTGACTTCTTTATAATATGTGGATTTTTGGTACACTTTATAATCTAATAGATTTGGGAAAAAATGGTAAGAGATATAAAAGAAAAGTAATTAAAATTAAAAACCTAAGCTAAAATAGGTGGTGATGTTCCAAATATCAAATAAGATTTCCTTATACAATAGATATTGTCTTCTCCTTGATATAAGAAAACACAAAAATATAATATTCATACACACAAATGTAAGATAAGTGGGTATAGATATGAGATCCAAAATTATACTTCAAATTTAGGTGATTCTATTTCTAAATCTACTTAAAAAATTTCTTGAGGTGACTATTGTGGGGCTAAGTAATTTGATAACCTAAAGCAATTGTGTATTCCCCTTGGTTAAATCTACCCCATCCCAAAGAGTCATCTTCTTGAGAACAAGAACAAGACCTTCTACTTAAAATACTCTGAATTTCCACTCTTTGGGATTCTTGTAGTTGTATTGGCCATTGTAGGATAGGAATCCATTGCTTCCCCACTTCAAATTATATCATTTAGTATACTATAATATGCTACTATAAACCAATTGGATTTGTGTAAATCTTATATAATGGGTTCCCATTTTTAAAATTGTGTTATCAATAGGCGAGAGCCATCCCAAGAGTCCAAATAGAACCTAGATTTTTTCATTTTGTATAGCTTAGAGGAGTTTAATTTTATAATATCCTCTCCTATTTTTAGTACTGATAGGATAGGTAAGCCCTTGAATGGTAGTTTTGATTGAACTATATCCTCCTATCCTTTATTTTTTCATATTTTACTATAAGGCTTTTACCTATAGCTCATTCGGGTTTTTTAGTAGTCTCCAATATAGTTTTACCGCTAATGCTTTACTATTTTTAACTGCAGTCTTGAGAACTAGTCCTCCTTATTTCATATACCAACATATTTTCTCCTAGCTAAGAAGGGGCTATTTTTAAGTTTTCTTTGCACCTCATCAGACAAAGTGATGGAAGATATTATAATTGTGAGGACACTTTAAATTGATGAAATATATATGGGTATGGATTGGAGTATGGCTTTAACCATAGTTATTCTTCCTCCTAGTGAAAGCCATCTATTTGTCCACTTGCATAATTTTTTCTTCACCTTGTTAGTTAGCAATATCTAGTCCTCATTTTTTTTCCTACCCAAATTGAGTGAAATTCCAAAATAGGGTATTGAAATATAAGTTATTTGGAATATAATATTATATAATAACATAGCCTCATGTTTAAGAGAGCAATGAAAAAATAAGACCTTTGATTTATCTTTGTTGAACAGTTTACCTATTGCTACTATGAGGGTTGTGAGTATAATTTTTTATTTGGATACATCTTTTATTGTTGTGTTATCGACCAAGTCTGAATCATCAACAAAATGTAGATTAGTAATAGAGTCAGACCCTGTTTCCATTGTTATTCCTTCCTTCTATTTTGTTGTTGGGTAATGTTCTCCCTAGAAATTTTTATAATATGATGAATAAATAGGGGGATAGAGGATATTCCTCTCTAAGTCCTCTTGAATCCTTGAAAAGGTGAGAGGGACAACCATTTATCATCACTAAATATAAAATTGACAATATGCACCCTATAGTCCATCGAATCAACTCCTTAGAAAATCCAAAATGTGAGAAACTGAAAATCCACTCTATCATATGCTTTAGACATATCTAATCTAATGAACATGAAGGGATTCTTTTGCATATGCATGGAATAAATCACCTACTAATCCAATACAATTTCGGCAATTATTTTTTGATCTTCTACAAAGCACCCTATTTTGAAATGATTATCTTATGGAGTAAGAGCTTCAATATTTTTACCATTATTTTTGTGATGATCTTATAGAGGACATTGCATAAGGCTATTGGTCTAAAGTTGGATATTGTGTTTGCCTTATGATATTTTGGTATTAGTGTTATAAGTTTTATTAACTTCCTTTAGCACCACCTTTGCAATTTTGACTTCTTCCACTACCTCCAATAATTCTTCTTGGATGATATCCCAAAATTATTGGTAGAAATCAATTGGGAATCCATATGGCCTTAGGGTCTTCCATTTTTTTTTCATTTTAAATACCACTTTTTTAATTCCTCACTTGTTACTAGTGTAGTAAGGACTTGATTCACTTAATGTGTTATAATGTTGATGATATTCTTGAGCATCCCCTCATGGGCTTCTAAATCCAAATCCATGGCCTATAATAGCATAGATAAGTAATCTAGTGCAACTTAGTTCATCCCCTCTTTGGTATACATGCGTTCCCCATTCTAGTCCCTCAATGATGTTATGAAGTTGTGGGTTTGCCTTGACAAAAGGGATTTGTGGAAGAATCTCGTATTTTGATCCCCTTCCTACAACCATTGGACTCTTGATTTTTGTTTCCAAAGGAGCTCTTCTCTTTTCAATATTTTATGTACAACATATAAATACTATTAAATTGTAATATATTAGTAAACAAATTTTAATAATATGTAAGACAAAAAATGAGATGTAATTATATAAAATCAATTCAAATTGGAATATATGCATTATAATAAACACTCTCAAAACAATAATAATATATATAATAAGATAAAATGAATCTATTTATTCCTATTGATATAATAAATTAAAATAAATAATACTAAACTCTATAAAACTAAATTTAAAATATCATGTGTTTATTTTAAACAAAAGAAATAAAATTTCCTTTTAAATGTTTGACAAAAGAGATTTAATATGATTATATAATCATCATATAATAACAAACGGTTTTTTTGGAGGGGGTTATATAGGAGAGTTGGTCTAGGCACACTATTTTTAGTAACTGACAAGCACAAGGTGGATTCAAACCACAGAGACTGCTCCCACCAAATATATTCCACCTCATTATTGTTGACCCGTTTGCTCAAGCTCCATACTATCATCACTGGTATAGCATGCACTAGTTGCTCAATATTCGTACTATCATTGTCAGTATGGTGTGCACTGATCACTTAGGATTCATATTGTCATCATCGATCTAGCATGGACTCAAAATATTTAGATCACTCTACTATCTTTGCAAACATACTGCCCCTAAAGTTTGAACCAATAATAACCCATTTTAATTACTTGTACATATTTTTATTTCTTGTTGAAAATTATTTTCATCTTTAAAAAATAAATAATAACAACACTAAAAATTATTAAAATTACTCAAAAAAATAGCGTATCTATTGTTCACTAGCAAAATACGATTACAATGGAGAAAAAAAATGGTGTTGTACTACAATCCCACCCAAATTAACAATAAAGTTGCAAAGAGTCCAACCCTGTCAAAATTATCAGCCATTCCCTATCAAAGGAAAATCTTAGTAAATGTTTCCATTTGGTATTATAAGCCTTACATATATTTTATAATAGATAGATAGGTATTAACATGGAACAAAATTCTAATAATAATAAAAAAAAAAATTATAATTATTTTTTATTTTAATATTAAGTATTAATGTGAGAAGGAAGCGGAAGGAGGAGGAGAACTAGTGTTTTAGGCAAAGCGATGGTTGAATGCAAGGCTTAGGTTGGGACTTATTTGCATAAAATTGTGTTCAAAATAATTGCAGGTACTTTTTATTTGTCTATTTTTATCTTGGTGTGAATTGTTAGGGTTTTTGTTGGTTTTCTATGGTTTTCAATGGCCCCCAACCCTAGTGGGCCATAAAATATTTTTGGAAATATTAAGGATAAGATAAGAAAAAATAGAACCCACATAGCATCCCCAGAAGTTTTTACTATTGATGATTCACAAGTCAATCAGGGAGATGTATCCTTCAACCAACGATATTTGGTAAAAATAGTTAAGGGTAATAGTAGGAGAGAGGTCTGTATAGAGGTATAAGTTAGAAATCAAATGCAAGAATATAAAAAACAAAAATACATAAAACCAGAGCAAACACAGATAAATGGGTATTTTTCTCAAGCAGATTTAGTTCTTGTCCTTGATATTGTAGAAGAATTAACTATAGAAGACATCATGTAAAAATCCATCCATGCTTTTATTTGTAAATTTATAGGTTTGAGGCCATCTAATCATTTCTTACATAATTGGGAAAGGAAACATTGGGATACCCAAGGAGAAGTTGATATTTTACTTCTTTCAAATGGGTACTTTGTAGTAGATTTTATATTGGTTTCATATAAGAACAAGAATTTTGAATGGGGACCATACAAAACTAGATCAACAGGTTTATTCATGCAATCCTAGTGACCTGTATTCAATCCTTGTGTGGATCCATCAGATACCCCAATATGGCTAAAGCTCTTTGCTCTTCTGCTTAGATTTTGTAGAGAAGATATCCTTGGGATGATTAGTAATTTATTAGGCACATATATAGGAATACCATGAGAATCAGTAGAGGGGGGATTAGTAGCATATGCAAGGATGTGTGGAGATCAAACTAGAAAAGCCACCTCAATAGAAATTAAATTGCAAGTGGGAAGAAATACATGGAGATAGCAAGTGGATTATGAATCGATTCCTTTTAGGTGTAGATATTGCCATGAGTATGGGCATCTGGTAATAAAATGCCCTAAAATAGAGATAGACGATTCATCAACCAAAAAATAATTCTGAAAACCCTCCCCCACATAAAAAAATGATGAAGGGTTTCAAACAGTAATAAGGAGAGTCCAAAGAAATTATTATCAAGCAAGAGGACAAAATCCAACTAAAGTAGGAAAAATGAACCAACACCCAGATTGGAGGACATCTTCTAATAAATATGAAATCATTAAATTAGATGATCCAATGGAAGGGCAAGAGGATTTAGAGGTGGAAATGATCAATGAAAAGGGCCAACACCAAGAAGGAGAACAACAGATCCATCGAGAGCACACCCCCATCCCACAGGAGACAAACTCCTCCCAATTATAATTGTTCAAAATTTTAAAATTGGGGAGAGTTAAGAAATTTAGAATATTATGACACAACAACAAGAATCAAAGACATCTAGGTCCCAAAAAATTAACTTGTTCGGGGCTTGGGAAGAGCAAAAACAAACACCAGATATATCTATGTTTAAACAAAATGATATGGTAGATGTAATGATAGTGCATGTATACGATCAAAATCCGTCAAAAGACATCATTACAGGAGTGGCAGAGAAAAACAAAAAGAATCCAACACTAGGAATTATCCAGATAGATAAGTGACCAAAAAATGCAAGTTCACAAAGGATGTGAAGAAAACAAATAAGGACAAAATACAACAACAAGGAGAACAAATGATATAATTTGGATTGATGAAGTCCATTGACAACTTCTACAATAAACACATGGAATGTAAGGGGTTTAAATAGCCACCCTAGACAATTGGCTATTAAGAAAATAATTTTAGAAAATAATCCATATGTGGTTTTGCTATAGGAAACTAGAACTTCCTTAGTGATGAGCACCATATATGCTCATATTTTTGTATAAGTAGTAACAGTTTTTGCACGAAAATATATCATGAGTTGTATATTTTCATGAAACATTATATATTTATTTAATAAAATCATGTGTATTATCTAATCTGTGCAAGAAGTGTGTTTTGTTTAGTTATTCACCTGATTTTGTTGTATTTTGCTCAGTCGAGGTCCTACATGGACTTGGCACAATTCCGCTCATCAGACTAAGGTATACCAAGTAGGTGCCTTACTCATGAAGGTGCCTTACTGAAGTAGGCACCTTATTGAGGTAGGTGCCTTACTGAGGTAGGTACCTTACTCAAGTAGACGCCTTACTGAGGTAGGCACCTTACTAAGGTAGACACCTTACAGAGATAGGTGCATTACTAAAGTAGGTGTCTTACTAAGGTAGGCACCTTACTGAAGTAGGAACCTTACCCAAATAGGCACCTTACTCAAGTAGGCACCAAACACACACCTTACTCAAGCATGTGCCATAATTATACATGTTGAATAGACGGCTGTAGAAGGATCCCGTTCACCATAGTTCCATGTCATCTGTGGAAAACCACTAAATGAACAAGTTGTCCCAACTGGAGTGGATGAACACGTAACCTCTCAATGAAGTAGAACCATAACCAAGAAAAAATTATTCGATTGGTAAGAAACAATGAGAAGTTGTTTATCATGTGCTTGTTATAGTAACTAAACTATCCCAATTTAGACTATAACCTAGATGCATGTTGTAATAGAACTGCAATAGGAAGTCTTGTGTGTGTTATATAAACACACAAAATTCTCTATAGCAAGGGAGGCAGATATTAGAGAGAACATTATCGCATGTAATATCACATTGTCAATAAAAGATTGAGTGTTCATTCATTTGTGTATTGTCTTCATGATTCATTGGGAAAAATCTGCTAGAACTCGGGCCCACTCCAAGCCAGTATTCCTTCCCTGCTTCTTAGCTATTTTTATAGACTTAATTATGCATGATAGCATGCTTATTTCTTAGATTAAATTTATTTGCTGAAGTGTGGTGTGCTTTTTAATTACCTATGTGTGTTTACTACTTTTACTGTGGAATGTTTATTTTTATATATTTTATTTATGAATGAGTTTTATTGGTGTGGATAAATCAATTGCTATTTTATAAACACCCCCAATGATAGTTGGATGGATTCATCTCAAAAGAGGTAGTGTGAGCAGTCTCAATCGTGGCACTTCAAAAGTCTATCAGCTCCCTAGTTTGACAATTTAAATGCGAGTGTTGTGACATATCTAGGAAACATTTAACCAGTGTTTGGCACCCAATATTTTGGTGTCATTGTCAAGAAAGCACCATTAGTAGACCGATTACCCCTTAAAATATT
This sequence comes from Wollemia nobilis, assembly GCA_028583015.1. NCBI lineage: Eukaryota > Viridiplantae > Streptophyta > Pinopsida > Araucariales > Araucariaceae > Wollemia > Wollemia nobilis. The sequence continues at coordinate 4,321,857 of JAQPPZ010017106.1, forward strand.
CTATTTGAACTTGTATGAGTCCACCAAGAAAAAAAGGACCCGACGATCATTTTATAATATAGAGACCATAAAAAAATTTGAGTCAGTCAAAGACTTAGAGTTTGAATTAAATTCTCATGACTCATCACCAGCAGTCCACTAGAGTGAGCATCCTCACTTTACACAAATCTCATCCTCGTCTCATCGACCTAGGAAAGAATAGGTCATACTGAATCCTTTTTTTAAGAGGACACCCTCAAAGGAAGCCTTACTATGGAAATCTATAGAGAATAAAATCGTAACACCAAATGAATTTGAGGCTCTAATACAAAAAGTTATAAATGAATGAAATACCATAGAAGCTTCATTAGAGACCATACTTCTTGAAAAAATAGCCAAAGAAGTTTCATCCAGTTTTAGCTTCCTGATAGAGGAAGGAGTTGGGGAAACCAAAATGAAGAATATATCCCATGCCCATCTCCCTACCTTTAGGGGATACCCAACCAAAGATCCTAACCTAGTTTTATTTAAATTTGATGTGTTGTGCAGGTTTGTCAACTATAAATTAGATGCTCAAAAGCTAAAACTCTTTCCATCAACATTGGATGACTTAGTTCTACACTAGTTTATCGGGTTGGGGAACAGGAAGATCGCCACATAGGAAGAAATGAGGAAGCTCTTCCTATAATATTACAAGGACTTTGGTAGAGCATAGGATTCTAGAGAAGGAGGATGAATCCCTGGAAGCATACTGGAAAAGGTTCAATTTCAACCTATAGCGATCCCCTCACTCGAAGCTAGGTGATAAGTCCATAATTTTTTTTTTTTTTGAGAGGACTCAAAAAATGAGTTGCTGGAAATGCTAAACATGATTTCAGGAGGAGACATTTACTAGAATATGATGGAAGATATTTGACAATTGTGTCAGAATTACTCATGAAGGAGAGGAAACCCACTCCCAGAACTATGAAGGAAACTACATCAGTCACAAAAGCAGAGATAGGCAACATGATGGAGGATTTAAAAATTGAAATGATATCATCTCTGATATTACGGTTGGATACGCTCTTGCTGGAGAAGAAGAAACAAGAGAACAAATCAGCATTGACCTATTTTTTTCCAAAATGAAGAGGAAAGCATGCTAGGAATGCCTGCCTAGTGATGGCATTGACATTTTTCAAATTTTCAAAACGTCAAGAGACTGACTATCTCACCTTCTATGTAGTTCATGGATATGTTGGGAGAACCCATGTGGGACAATCAAGAGGATAGTTTGTTTTCCATGCTCCATTTGGTGATGGCAATAATAGAGTTGGAGGAGGAAGCCAATGAAGATGGCATCATCATGAGATTATTTCAAGGAGAATCCTCTCTCATAGTTCTTGAGTCATCGTTGGTTAGTTCTCAAGACCACCACACCAAGTATATTGACATTGATCTTGGCAGAACATTGAATTTTAGCAGTGAGTTGACCTCGACATAGCTAATAGAATTAAAAGAACTCCTAGCTAGGAACCAACAATAATTTTCTTGGGATTATTCGGATATGAAGATAATTAGCCCAAAAATTTGCACCCATCAGATCTACCTCAAATAGCAGGTGACCATAGTAAGAAAACTGTAGAGAAGGATGAACTCGACCATGAAGGAAATTATTAAAACTGAGCTGTAGAAGCTATTTTCAATTGGATTAATCTATCTTATCTATGACAGGGAATAGGTGTCACCACTTGTGGTGGTCCCCAAGAAAATGACAGATCTGTGTTGATTACAGATCATTAAAAAAGTAACCAAGAAAGATTATTTACCACTTCCCTTCATTGATTAGGTATTGTATACATTGTCTAGGAGAAAATACTTCTCATTTCTAAATGTATTCAACGTATACAATCAAATCCATATCGATGACGAGTACCAAGATAAGATAATGTTCACATGCCCATGGGGAACGTTCACCTATAGAGTGCTGACCTTCAAGTTATGCAACACACCAGCCACCTTCCAAAGGGTATTCTTAAGAATATTCTTAGATATGATAGGGGAGGCATATATGGATGACTTCACCATTTATGGAGAAACATTTGAAGAAGCAACGACAAATTTGGAATGAGTACTCTAGATGTGTGAAGAGAACATCTTATCCCTCAGTAATAAAAAGTGCTTTATGATGATGCGTGAAGGCATAGTTCTAGGACATAATATCTCAGTAGAGGGAATTAAATTTGATCAAAAGCAAATAGAGGTTATCAAGGACCTACCCAGCATAAAAATATAGAGTAAATTAAGATGTTTTCTTGGTTTAGCTAGGTACTACAGGTGATTTATCATCAACTTTAGTATAATTGCCAAACCGCTGCACACCCTACTGACAAAAGACGTAGATTTTATCTGGATAGAGGACTACTAGCAAGAATTTTAGAAACTGAAGGAGAAGATTATTTCTACCCTAGTGTTGTGGGGCCTAAATTGGTCTATCTTGTTTCATATATATTGCGATGCATCTAATAATGCAATTGGATTGGTCCTCATGTAGAAGGATGACAAGTATTTTTACACCATTTATTATGTCAATAAGAACTTAGCAGGGGCTGAGTTCAACTACACATTAATAGAAAAATAATTCCTCGCAGTTGTGCATACCATAAATAAATTCTACCACTATATCACTGGGTACAAGGTGTTCGTTAACACGGACCATAAGGTGGCTTTTGTTGCTACAGGATTTTGAAATTACCATCATTGATAAGCTCAAGAATGATAACCTAGTCATGAACTTCTTGTCTAAGATAATATCAATAGATAACATAGCAGTAGAGGACTAGTTATCGGATGAACATTTGTTCGTCATCAGGAAAAGACACAATGGTATGTAGACATCACCAACTATTTAGCCATTGGTAGAAATTCCTCTGCTCTTTTATACAAATAGAAGCAGAAAGTTATTGAAAAGAGTGCTTCCTTTTAGTGTATTAATGATCTCCTATTCAAAATAGGACCCGACTAGATCATAAGGAGGTGCATAGCAGAGCATGAGTTTTCAGAGATACTCAAGGCCTATCATAGTGAGCCATGTGGAGGGAATTTTTTAGGGAGAAGACTATGTATAAGGTGTTACATACTAGGTATTTTTGGCCCACATTATTCAAATATACAGGCACATACACCAGCAGGTGTGATGAATGGCTGAGAATGGGTAGGCCAACCCACAAGGACCAAATTCCCATTCAACCTCATGTGCATATAGATCCCTTTAACAAGTGGGGCATGGATTTTTTGGGACCCATCAATCCACCTTAGAATTGGAGGAGATATATTCTAGTCTACACATACTACATTACTAAATGGGTCAAAGTCCAGGTGTTGAGGGACTCCAAGGAAGGGATATTAGTTGAATTCCTATTCACCCATATTTTTACGAGGTTTGGTGTGCCCAAGGAAATAAAAATAGACCAAGGACCCCAATTTACCTCCAGTATGATTGAGGAGTTGATGGATCAATATAGGGTTTGGTACAACAAGACTACCCCCTACAATTTGCATGTGAATGGGCATGTGGAAGTGACCAATAGGGAAATCAAGAACATCTTGATGAAAACCATGCAGTAGCATAGGAAGGATTGGGCTGCAAGATTACCAAAGGTAGTGTGGGTGTAAAATACAACATGCAAATCAACCATAGGATTTTCACCCTTCTAACTGGTATACAGGAAGGATGCAATGATGTCCATTGAGTTCAAGGTTAAGATGCTCAGAACAATAGTAGAAATGGACTTGAGACTAGACAAAGCATAGAGAGAATGAATTCGGTAACTGAATTAGTTGGATGAATTTTGAATGGACGCCCTATAGAGAACAAAAATCATGCAAAATCAAAGGATGCAGTGGCATGACCACCACATTAAGATGAAATAGTTCAAATAAGGATATTGGATACTATTGTATGATTCCAGGTTCCAAGAGTGGAATGGAAATTGGAGACCATACAAAGTGGTGGAAATCATCAGAAAAGGTATTGTGTGCATCAATATAATTTATGGTAGCAACACCATTATAATAGATAATGACCACCGGTTGTGTCCATACCACACATCCAAAAGATTTTTGGTGGAGTCTAGAATAGGCATAGGGGAGACCCCATCCAAGTAAATCTTGCTAGATTTCTCAACAACACGGTGGACACAAATGTGTCCACAAAAAATAAGCTAGTATAGTATACCATTGTTTTAGCTTACTGTGTGTTTTGCAGGAAAAAATCCCGCATGCAAGCTGCATGCATATTGAGAGCTAGGGCCTAATAGGTACAAATTATATTTAGCTACAATTTTTTTTTCTCATTTTCTTTTTGCAGGAGAGTGGCCTGATGGCTCGAACAATAGGCATCTTGAGTAATAAGGCCTAGACTAGCTCAGAATCCATGAACCTACATGTATAGAAGATATCCATGATCAAAGCATGGTCATGGGTACCAATTCCTTGCAAAGGAAAAATTATGCACCCCCCAAACCTGGATGAAATAGATGTCGATGTAGTGTGAAGATAATTTTAGGAGGCTTGATCAACCTCGCATCAATGGACACATCAGCCACTGTTGACTTTTCAATGGTGGGAGGATGAATTACTCTAGAATGGAGACACCTTACTCTAGTGCCTTAATTTGGAATGGAGGTGCCTTACTCCATAAGAGAGGTGCCTTAATCTAAAAAGGAGGTGCCTTAATCTATCAAGGAGGCATCACTTTTGAGGTGTTCTTCCATTAAAAAAAAATCAAGCTGGCACCTTACTCCATAAGGGAGGTGCCTTACTCTGGCACCTTACTATGAAAGGGAGGCACCTTACTCCAATGCCTTAATATAGAAGGGAGGTACCTTACTCTGGCACCTTACTCCGAAAGGGAGGTTCCTTACTCCACCAAGGAGGCACCACTTTGGAGGTGTTCTTCCATTCAAAAAAAATGATCAAGTTGGTGCCTTACTCCAATGTCTTACTCTTGATCAATCTTATTCTTGCGACTTACTCCAGTTACTTACTCTGGCACCTTAATTAACCAAGCACCAGGTAGGAACCTTACTGAGGTAGGTGCCTTACTGAGGTACATGCATTAATCAAGTAGGCACCTTACTGAGGTACACACCTTACTAAGGTAGGTGCGTGACTGAAGTAGGTTCCTTATTCAAGTAGGCACCTTACTCAAGAAGGTACCTCAATTGAATCAAGAGATCATACACAACTTGGTAGTACATGGAGTAGCTGAAACCAACAACATCATCTCATGTGATGGAAATATGAAAACACCCAAAAATATTTCAAAATTATTGGATAAGATCTCTACACATCCCAAGGCCAACCATTGAGGAGATATGTGTCCCAAACTGAACCAATAGGATCCACCATATTTTTAGTGTAGGACCTCGAGCGAACTAGAATTACAGTAACCAAGGTGATGTAATCAGCACATGGGAAATGTATTATCACCATGACCACTAAGTACCAAATTGGCATACTCCACACAACACGAAATGACCAATTAGGTATACACATGGTTTATTTTAAATATATATATATAATTTTTCATATGATATGCTTCTCTAAAAATAATGCCAGTGCAAGAATTGAATTCACCCCTCATGCCTAATACGTCATGCCAAAAATAAATTTGGGTGGTGTACCCTACCAACCCCAATGCTGAAACAATTTCTAAAGTTAGGCACCTAAATATATAAGAAGGTGCCTTACTGAGAATAGAGCATCAAACCAGTTAAAATTAGTAGAGAGTTTGACATTGGAGGAAAATTGAAAAATCATGCACTCAAAAAGCATGAGCCTAGTAGCATGGAGGGGATTAGAGGAGAAGTCCACAATCGGTTCGAGACGATCGAGTGGATGAATTAATATCACTTGGCCAACCAAGACCAGGATGTAGAGGTAGAAAAGGATTTTGTTGCCAATGTGAGGGAAGGAGTTGCTCGATTGTATAGACTGGAGATTATAGTCACCCCAAAACACATTTCTCATGTCATCGATCTCCCCCTCACTAGAAAGTGCACATACAAAGATGGCATGACAAAACAATGCACATAATTATTATTCATACATAGGAACATCTGATGTGACCATGGGGGACTCCCAAACTAGGGACTCTTGGTGCACCTGAGGAAGCTCTTTGAATAGGTTGCAAGATAATTCACATGCATTGGGAAGTATTCACACCTGAACATGAACCATATGTAGTTCTTGAACCACCTAGTGCATGGGTGAGAAATAAACATCTTGTTCTATTTGGAAAATGCCTTGCAAGATGAGGTTTTACGGTTCTAGCAAGGGATGATATCTACCCTATCCTAACATGGACTAATTATAGCCCTGATACACCATGTAGAGGAGAACAAGGGAAGCTCATCAATGGTATGGGTCGAACACTCTGGTGTGCAAGACTAGGTGGTGATCGAAGCAGAGTAAGAGGTCGAATTACGAGTAGCGGTTGAAGAAGTTAGGGTTGAACATTTCGATGCATAGGAGCAGGAAAAATTAGAGGCTAGATATGAGGCCAAATTGAGGAAAATGTCCAAAGGAGAACAACCCAAAACTTTAATAGATGTTGTTGAGGAGGAGCAAATTTCTCTACCCAATTATATAGAGGATAGGCTAGAATCCTTCATCATCCTTCATCCTCGAACCCACATCTTTATGGACGAAGCACATACATGATCATAGACACTTGCAAAGATTAATTATATTAAGCAAGGAAGAAGATGAAGATGTGGAGGTCATATTCATAGCCCAAACCCTACAGAATTTGGTTTCTCATAGTCCACAAGACCCGTAGTATTTAGTAGGCCTGCAACAACAGCCCAAGGTGCCTATGGGAGAGGACCGCATTAGGAAGAATGAGAATTTCATGATGCAAGCATTGTTTGAATAATTCAAGGAGATGGTATTGAGAAAAAATTAGTGGTAGGAGGCAATTGCTGCCCAATTATAGTAATTGATCTAGTACCTCAGGGCATAGAACCAACAGTTGTAGATTAGGGTGATTTAGAGGTGGGACACATCTACCCAAATATATTGGGCAATTGAGGTGTCCATGAACTCTTCAACCTCGCCATAGAGGGTAGTATCATCCAGGGTAGTCAGGTTAGATGCTCAAAATGAGGAAGTAGAGGTAGGAGAGGGTTCGTGCACCTCTGATAGAGTGATTGTAGAAGAACAGAGGAATTCTATTTTTCAAATAGAAATACCTGCCAAGGTAAAATCCTAAACCTAAAGCAAAGAAGGAATCTTCGAGGTCCAGGTACCCTAAATTGAGGGACCACTACCTAAAGAACCAGAGGAGCAAGCATCGAGTGACCAAGAAATATGGGACCTAAGATCAGAAGGGTAGATTCCTAGATCCTCTAATAGGGAGGCATCTCCCATGGTAAAGGAATATATTCCCAAATAGGCTACCACAATACTAGATAGGATAAAGTGGAAGGTACCTTAAACATCATATAAGAGGACCAAAAGAAAGGCCAAAGTTACATTTTTCGAACCGAACCCACACTCAAACAAAGAATGGGAAGAAGGCATGCAGGCCTTCATTAAACAAAAAGAAAAATCCAAAAATATTCATGAGGAGTTTGAGGTGGCAAATGTAGTTAGGAAAGCTGCCAAGAAGGCCAAAAGAGGGTCTGGCATATTTGTGGACCCTACAATGGATGACCAATTTTAGGATATCCATGGTTCATCATAGGGCCGACCTTCCAAGATGAGGAAATGGTTGGAAAGATAGGGGATATACAAACCAGAGGCAAAGGTAGAAGTGATTGTAGAAGAAAATGATGATCTCACCCTTGAAGAACATTGGTTGTACAAGGTTAGTATGGTCATTCAAAATAAGGATAATTTTGATATTCCACTCAGAGAGTTACATCATCAACTTCCTGGTTTATGGCAGGAAGCATAAGTGGCCTTCTAGAGAGGAGAAACTAATGTAGCAGTGGTGCCTAGCATAGGTTATAGGCCAAGCATGATAGGGAGGCATAGCCATCACACCAGGAAGTCGATGTAGAATGAAGGCTGACCCAGCACAACTAGAAGCTAGCATAGCCAAATGTCAACACAACCTAAAAATGCCCTGTAACAAACCAGTGCTCCATAGCAGAAATGAAAGCCTCAAACTTAAGAGAAAGCCAAGGTCACTAGTAAGAAAAATAAATAGGGAGAAGTGGCCTATGTGAAGGAGGTGATTACTAGTTTTAGGTGCCATGAGGGCGTGGCACATATTAGGTATGGGGGGATGATGAGCACCATATATGCTCATATTTTTGTATAAGTACTAATAGTTTTTGCATAGCAATATATCATGAGTTGTATATTTTTATGAAACATTATGTATTTATTTAATAAAATTAGGTGTATTATCTAATTTGTGTGTGAAGTGTGTTTTGTGTAGTTATTCACCTGATTTTGTTGTATTTTGCTCAGTCAATGTCTTACATGGACCTGGAATGATTCTGCTGATCAAACTAAGGCATACCAAGTAGGCGCCTTACTCATGAAGGCACATTATTGAAGTAGGCACCTTACTCAAGTAGGTGCCTTATTGAAGTAGGTGCCTTACTCAAGTACGCACATTAATGAGGTAAGAGTCTTACCCAAGTAGGTGCCTTACTGAGGTACATGCCTTACTAAGGTAGGTCCCTTACTAAAGTAGGTGCCTTACTGAAGTAGGTGCCTTACCCAAGTAGATGCCTTATCCAATTAGGCACCCTACTCAAGTAGGCATCAAGCAGGTGCCTTACTCAAGCAAGCGCTAAAATTATACATGTTGATCAGATTACTATAGAAGGACCTCGTTGACCATAGTTCCATGTCATCTGTGGGAAACCATTGAATGAACGAGCTATCCCAACCAGAGTAGATGAACACATAACTACTCAACGAAGCAAAATTGTAACCAAGTAGAAATCATATGATTGCTAGGAAATGATGATAATATGTTTATCGTACGCCTATTACAGTAGCTAAACTATCCTAGTTTAGGCTATAAACTAGATGTCTTTTGGAATAGAACTAAAATAGGAATTCCTGTATGTTTTATATAAACACACAATCTTCTATGTACCAGAGGAAGCATATATTATAGAGAAAATTATCGCATGTAATACCACATTGTCAATAAAAGCTTAAGCGTTCGTTCATTTGTGCATTGTCTTCATGATTCGTTGGGTGGGATCTACTAGAGATCAGGCCCACTCCAAGACAATATTCCTCCCCTACTTCTTAGTTGTTTGAAAAGACTTAATTATGCATGATAACATGTTTATTTCTTATATTAAATTCATTTTCTTAAGCATGGTGTGCTTTTTAATTATGTACGTGTATTTACTGCTTTTAGTGTGGAATGTTTATTTTTACATATTTTATTTATGCATAATTTTTATTGGTGTGGATGAATCAATTGTTGTTTTATAAACACCCCCAATGATAGTTTGATGGATTCATCTCAAAATATGTAGTGTGAGAAGTCTCAATCGTGGCACTTCAAAATTCTACGAGCTCCTTGGTTTGACAATTTAAATGCAAGTGTTGTGACATATCTAGGACAAATTTAACCAGTGTTTGGCACCCAAACCTTAGAAGCCATGGAAAATATTGCCAAGAAATATTGGGGGCAGGCATATTTTATGTCCTAGGCCTGTCAAGGATTTTTAGGAGGAATTTCTACTTTATAGAATAGAAACTGCTTCCAATTAATGGACTCAGCTTCAGTCAAAGGAATCCTCATGACCAGACTTAGGTAGAGGGACTCTAGACTGGTTTGGATGATAATTAATTTATATGGCATGATGGAGGTATGAGATCAATAAATCTAATGAAAGGAAGTACAAAATTTAAGGGAAATCCATCCAAAAGACTTTTGGATAGTTGTAGGGGATCTCAATGCTAAAATTTTAGTGTAATATCAGGAAGGATGTTTGATCCAAATCAATGAGAAGGATAGGTTATTGCTGGCTTAATCAGAGTACCTAGATTTTATTGACATACCCCCATCAGGATGTAGCAACACATGGAATAGTAAGAGAAAAATAGCGTTCACAATAAAATATATATTAGATAGGTTTCTTGTACGAAAGAAAGTCTCTGCACTTTGGCACTATAAGTCACAAATTTTGAACCTATTAGCATCTAACCATTTTCCAGTATCTATGTACATAGGAAAAAGACCTCATGTAAATAATCGTTCCTTTAGATTTGGTACTTTTTGGCTCCAAAATAATGACTTACTAGAGCTAATAAAATAGTGGTGGGAACAAGAAAAAATAGAACATGGGACAACACAATTTCGGCTTCACTCCAGATTAAATTTTATCAAAGGTAAATTAAAAAAATGGCATAAATCTCATCAGATAAATTTCCAGCAAAAGAGAGCAAATATTTTAGTTTGAGTGCAATAAATAGAAAAAAAAGATTCGTTCAGAACCTATATCTGAAGATATTCTCCACAAAGAATGTATTTTGATGCAAGAGGAAGAATATTTAGACAAGAAAGAGGAATCATACTAGAGACAATGAGAAATAATAATCTAGTTGCAAGAGGGAGATAAGAATATGTAGTTTTTTTGTCACTTAGCCACAACATGTTATCAGTATAATCAGATTGATGCCTTATCCACAGGGTATGGAAATAGGAAAACTACTACCCTAGGTATGCAAGAAACTACAAATAAATACTTTTTAACTTTATTTACTATAAATATTTACCTTTCCACTCAGCACCAAAAGGAAAATTTTGAAAGCATACCAATGTTATTTTCACAGAAACAAAATGAGAAGCTCTTAAGAGAGATTAGAGGGGAAGAATTTAAAAAGCTATTTTTGATATGTAGATATGGAAGGCTCTAGGTTCAAATGGATTTCTAGTAGAGTTATACAGAGCCTAAAGGGATATAATTGCAAAGGATGTAACCTAATAAGTAGAAATCAAGACTAGTGGAAAAATTCTTAAAGCCTTGAATCACACCTTTTTATCTCTCATATTGAAAGGAGGAGATATGGAAAATATTACTAACTATAGAACAATTATTGTATGCAATGTGGTTTATAATATCATAAGAAAATTGATGGTAAATAGGTTAAAAAAAATCTTATTAGGGTTAATATCTTCAGAACAAGGGGGATTTGTGTAGGGTGGAAAATTCTGGATGGAGTTGTGATAGCACAAGAAACTATTTATGAGATTTTCCAAAATGGAAAAAAATGTAGGTTCCTTAAGCTATATTTATCCAATACTTATGACAAAGTAAATTGGGAAATTTTAGCCCAAATATTGCAAAAAAATGGTTTTAGTAAAGAATGGATAAAATGGATAATGGAATGTATCTTTATAGTTTCTTTCTCAGTGCTTGTCAATGGTAATCTATCACAACTATTCAAAGCTTCCAGAGTAATTTTGCAAGGCGATACACTTTCACCAATTTTTTCATCATATTTGTGGAGGGTTTGGGAAGACTCATACAAAAGAGAAAAGCAAAGAATATCATTTAAGGGTAAGGATAAGTAGAAATATAAATATTACTCATATCCAATTTGTGGATAATAAAACAATGTGGGGGGAAACAACAATAAGAGAAGCAATCAATATCAAACAAAGGCTAGAGTACTACATAGCGGCTACTAGACAACTACTAAATGAATACAAATTAATAATGTTTTTCTTTAATGTGATAAAAAAATTAAGAGAATGAATAACCCACATCCTAAGATTATCAGATGCATCACTACCCTTAGAATATTTGGGTATCCCCTTAATAGAGAAGAGCCTCAAAGATAAGTATTGGAAATCAATAAGAAACATAATTCACTCAAAACTTTTGCATTGGACCTACAAGTAGTTATGTTTTGGAGGAAGAGTAACATTGCTTAAATCAGTTTTACAAGCAATTCCAATGTTTAAATTCTCCATTTTGGCTGCACCAAAGAGCATCCTTAAATATTTAGACAAGATGATGAGACACTTTATTTGGTCTGAAGTGTAGGATAACCATACAAGGTCACTATTCAGTTGGGACAAAGTTTGAAAGCCTAAGGAATTTGGAGGTTTGGGAATTAGAACAATGGCAAACAAGCAAGCTCTAACAACCAAGTTGTATTAGATATGGCTAAATCATCCTGACCAACTCTAAAGAAAATTATTGAAATTTAAATACTATCCCTCACAAAATATAAAATATCTTTCTTGTCTTCCAATTTCAGGAGAGGGATTAGAGACCTTGAAAGTTCTAAAGAAAGGGGCATAACTTATCAAAGATAGGTTATACTAGAAAGTGGGATATGGAAAAATTACTAGGTTGTGGGAATATTCTTAGAAATATCCCCTCTCCCATAATTGATCAATACCCCCACTTAATAATACTCAATAAAAAAATCTAGATAAAAGGATAGAATCTCATAAGCCACTGTTATAAAATACTAGATCAACTCAGTGGCAAGTCCCAAAGGAGTTGAGGGAAGAATGGGCTGAGGAGAAAAGAGAACTGAAATAAATATTGGATATACAAAAGTGGCCGATTAATGGACCCGATCAACTTGGCTGGGGACATACCCAATTAGGAATTTATACTGACAAATAAATTTATAGAAAGCTTATCTAAAGCACTCAAATTATTCTAAAGCCCCCTTGGTTACAATTATGTCAACCCAAAGGATGGCCAAAGATAAATTATTTTATGTGGTTGGTTGCACATAATAGTATTATGACTCGGGATAAGATGAGGAGACATGAATTTATTGGATCCAACTAGTGTGTAATGTATCACCAAGATGAGGAAACAATGATCCACCTCCTTTTTTTGTGTCCCTATACCCAAAAAGTCTGGATTATGTGGTATAGTTTTTTTTGTCAATCAAAAAGATCCATTCTCATTGAGAACAACTTTTGGGACTATTGGAAGACCAATAGATTCAAATAAAAGACCTTGAATATAGCTTGGGATTTGGGTTTGGGTTTCATCTACTAGCAACTTTGGTTGGAACGTAATAACAAGATTTTCAATGAGGAATTTAGACCAAAGGAAAGAATTTGGGACACTCTAATTAGGAAACTTTTAGAGATAGTGCGGGCTAAATACCAAGAGGACTTTCATATGGAAGAGGATGAAGCAGATATATGGACAAAACTCCAAAAAAAACTACAGTATGGGAACTAAGAAAGGAAGGATAACAATATAAAGAGCATTTTATAGACTTAGGATGACGTCTATGGAATCAAAATGAAAGGGTAAATGGAACACCTTTAGGGGTCATCCAGTAGGGACTAAATATTCTAAAAGTTGAATAGTCAAAGGAACAAAGTTTTACCGCATTTTGAGCCTCGCCATGAAAGGTAGGTTATCAAAAGTAAATGTATAATTTGAATTTTTTCAATAAATTTTTTATCTTTTTCTCAAAAAAATATATATTAAGTATTAATGTAATTATATTTGAACAATATAAAAGAGATAATTATTTTTTATTTTAATATTAATTATTAACGTAATAAAAGTATTAAGTATTAATACTTTTAATTTTTTATTAAGTATTAATTTTTTTATTTTAATATTAAGTATTAACGTAATAAGAGTTTTAGTGAATAAATAAGTAATGCTTGGACAATACCTGATTTTAGATCCTCAAATTTTGCATAAGTGAGTAATATTAAAAAATCTCTAGGTCTTAAACTCATATTAAATTATATGTTAAGCTTAATCAAGGGGTAAGCTTGGGTTATGGGATTCATGTTGCAAATGTTATTAAATGTCGCAGTTGATCATACCACATATATAGTTTGATGAGGTGGCTGAACTGTGAAAGACAGTATCTTCTAAACACAATGTATAGAAAGTATGAATTATTATCAACCATTTTATGGCACATGCAATTAGGTTAAGGGGTAATATTTTTTTTATTTTTTTTAATATGAGAAAAATCGGTAACATCCTTTTATTTTTAACAACTGGGTACATGGATCAAACATTCTCGTCGAGGTTTCTACCTCTAAACACAGGTCAAATCCTTGAATTTGTAGCTATATCTATAATCCCTGCCTCTCCTCGGCAAACAAAATCTAGAGTGAGGGAGACCCTCGGTGGTTTAGGGTTGGTACCACCATCGTCATGCTAGTGTGCACTTAGAAAACTCAAGTTAGACTAATACCTTTGCCCTTATTGTATATACCTCCAAGGTTTGAACCTAAGTCTCCTCTTGGTATGTGCCCAAAGTCTTAACAATCTACCTAATCCTTGGGGATGGTTAAGGGATAATATTGATGAAAGTAATATAGTATTATTTTATATGCATTCTCCTCCTTTGTAGGCATTCATTGCTTTTACATTTTTAAATTACAAGGGGAACTAGAGATGGAATAAAAATGTGTATGATATCTTCCTATATTACAAATGCATCATCATCATCATAATAGAAATTTGTTTTATATGAATAAATATGGCAAATCAACCCTAATAATAAGCTCTCTTCAAACCTCTCTACTTCATTACTTGTTTTATATAGGTGGTCCTTACATAAGAGTTGACACCTTAAACAATATGTCCATTTTGATGTGAAGTTGCTCTTGTGTTAGGGGATTTTTTGGCATTTTTTGGTTGGACCTTTGTAGTTTTACATGGTATCTAACTCTAGAAGGCGAACAAACAGTATTGGCATATAGACGTCGCAATACAAATGAAAATTGTACCTATCATGCATCTTAAGAAATTTGTATCAAAGGTAGTTCATGAGGTAATTTCTCATTATTTGATGTAATTTTACATATGTCAGAATATGACAATGCTTGTAAATAAATAGAATCTTTTAACCTAGTTTGATATTTTTTGGGGCACATTCTCCACAAAATGACTTTGTAGTTGGGTCAACTCAACTTGGGCTCCTCATGGAGTCAAGATTGAGATGAATCTAACCAAAAACATTTTCTCTTCTAATTTATGGATTTTGCTCATGCAAAGGTAATTTATGAGCACAAGCCATGGTTCATGAGGAACTCCTTGTTGGTCTTATCTCCATCAACTTAGGATTTATCAGTTTCAAAGAACAAAATTTGTAAGATCTCAGTTTGGATCACGTTCCCTGGTCTTCCTCTCCTCCTTTTGTCCTTTTTGAACCACATAGTGGTAGCCTTAAGACATATCATACTAGTAGAAACAAACAAGTTTTTCCATGCTCACTCGTATAAAAGAGTTTATGTTGAGGTTGATTTGTTTAGAGACCTCAAAGAATCCATTGATACAATTAGGAAATTCAATTATCTCACAAAGAGTGGTTTATTTCAACCTATAAAATACCTCCTTTAGATATCAAGCATTTTACTATAAGGTCAAGGATTGTATGCTTATGCCTCCCAATAAGCCAAAATCAGCTCCCATGCTAACCACTATGTCAACCCCTTAAACCAATGAGGATAGTTGGAACACTATGACAAGAAACAAAAGCATGTGTGTTAATGCAACCAAAGCTCAACACTCCAAACCAACAACGAACATGGTCATAAAGTCATGATCAAAGCTTCTAAATATGACAAAATAATAGCTAGTTACAATACTATCAACGACAAAGGTGGTGGCCAAAGTGGCTCCTTAGCTTCATCAAAGACACAACCAAAAAACAACCAACATGATTACCAAAATGACTACCAAGGTAATCTTTCCTCATCAATATCCTCCTACGAGCTTGCAACATTCTTGCAATCCAAGGAAATAAATGGAGGACACAAAATTTCTACTAAAGAAGAGGCTTCACCTCTTCAATATTTAGGTGGGGAGTTATAGACCTAACCCTAATGACATCAATAGTTTTAGGGATTTAGAGTTCCTTAATTATGAGGATATGCCATTAGAGTCTCTCTCCCAATGAACTTCCTCTCTTAGAATGTTCGAGATATCATAGATATCAAGCACAAGTATGTGGTGTGTGAGGTTTGTTATAAGTTCTCATATCTTGATCTCCTATGCCTAAAAAAGTTAAAAATTTAAGGCTTTTTGCTAGCAATTACTTATCGAGTCATTTTTCCAACAAGCCATTTCCTCCATAGTGACCATGCATTGGGTTAAAGTGGCTATGCCACCTTCATATCCCCTTAATGGTTGCCCTTCCTAGTGGCTCATGGATGTGATCCCACTTGTCATGCATTATCATTTTTTTCTATCAACAAATATGTGCTAGGGGTAGTTAATGTTTATGATTACAACAACATCATAAAATAAATCTATTTATGGGTTTAGATCATTAAATACATTCCTTTTACCGCATGGGTTATTCGTGAGAATTTCAATGTGATTAATATGGCAGCAAACAAGAGATAAGACCACTCAATGCATTTAACAACGGATAAATGAATGACTTGGTTCAATATACACAATAAATTAGGTCTTTGTGATACCAATGTGGGGCATACTTGTGTTAAATCTCTATGGCACACATGGTCCAACTTGCATGTTGAATTTTATAGAATTCTCAAAAGGCTTAATAGGGCTATGTTATTCAAGAAATCTATATTTAATTTTTTCAATCGTTTTTCCTTACTAGTTGAAGAACTTCCTAAGGTTGTACTCTTGAACCACTCACTCATTAAATTCTATATTAAATGGTCAGGATGTAGATGGTAAAAATTTAGTAGTCAATTTTACTTTAGCACATCATTGCTTAATCACAAGCATTTAATTGATCATATCAAGCACATATGGAACATGGAGCCTCATCCACTCACCTCCAATAAGTGTATTGTTTGGTGGAATAATACAATCAAGTGTACCACTCACTTCCTTTGCATGTATGAGATCCAAATAGCCCTCTTTCATCACTACTCATACAAAGCTACCAGCTTAAAGCTCCAATGTTCCACCCTAAAGTTGAACTATCAGTCATTTTCTCCTATGTTGCAACTTCAAGTGCAAAAGCTTTGAAATCAATAGAAAATATCAAATAACCATGCAACCCAAGCTAACCAAATTAAATCTATATTTTTTTGGCTTAAATTTTAGGATAGGGTCTCAATTTTAGTCTCTTCAAGGAAGGGATACAATCGAAAAAGCCAATCAGATTAATGAAGGGAAAAACATCCTTACAAAGCTAATTGATATATTGTAGGTTGTTGTCTACCATTACTAGAATGTTTTTCAAGCTTAAGAACCTACCTTATCTAAAGACAATACCATTGTAGAGTGGTTCCTTGTAATATTTCTACTTCCCAACAAGCCCTTTATGACAACCCCTTATAAAAATATGAGCTAAAGGTTGAATCCTTCTCCATGGTCAATGATAACAATCCAATTTGTGATGGGTTTCTTTGTGAACTTTACAAAGCTCTATGAGATACTATGGGGCCATATCTACACCAAGTATGTCTAGAAGCCCTCAGGACCAATTTCTAGACCATTTGATAAATATGGGTAACATTAAGCTTATTCCCAAATCAAAGGACCCCAATAAAATTTTAGAGTATATTACATCATTTGGATCATGTAAATAAACCACCTTTGGGTACGTAACAAGAGTAGGAGTTTATTTTAGAGTAAATTTAGTTACTTCAAGTATTGTAATAATTGCACAAGTGTCAATATGCATGTAGTCCACATGTACATAAGTCTTAGGTAGAGTAAGGACCAAGGAATCTATCTTCCTATATAAAGGTCTCATAGTGAGTGATTTTAGTGTGGTAGTAAATATAGAGACTGTGTGGTATAGTTTAGTGGTATGATACAATGTAGTCCTTTCATATCTATTCATGGAGTGTTCATGTCCTCTATTATATAACATTGTACTATTTTTGTCACTCTCATTAATGATATATTTTTGAGTTATTTGCAGATTTTCATATCATTATTTTCTTACATATTATTGTGCCATTAATTTATAGCTATATCAAATTAGTTATCTTGCATCTTGTGGTTGTACTTCCATCCTATTAAAAGCTAATAGTGGTATCAAAGCACATGGTAGATAAGATAGGAAATAGGAAGAGCCACAAGTGAGACTGAGAGAAATCTAGAATTCTCATTTACAAAAAAATTAGATTATATTTGGCTACAGTCTTTCCACAGGGTTATAGAAAACAACTCGTGAGACTAGGACTCAACATAAATTCCACTAGGTTGACAAATATTATGAAGATTAATTATCTCTAGTTTCAGAATTTCTTCCATTATAGTCCTAATAATTATTTGTAGGGAAATGTGATTCAAAGTGAGTTTGGAAGCTTCCTACAAAATATCTAGGAAGAATTTTTTAGAATAAATCCAACACTAGAAGCAACATATTGAAGAACGAAGATTTGGAGGCTTGAAGAAAAGGTCCCATTACTAGATATTATAGACCTACAAAGTGTAAAAATTGATTGTGTGAGGGTAGAAATTAGGACAACATTAATAGTTGTAGAACTACATATTTACAAAGAGCATCCTGAAGCAGAATCAAAGTCACCTACTATAGTTAAAAGGTAGCAAGTTAGAAGGTTATTCAAAGCTGAAAAAATATGAGTAAGAGAGTTGTTTAGGATAGCCAAGAATATTTGCAATTTCATCTAGGTAATGGCATAAATAAGGTGAATATAATAACCTAGCAATAATTCATCTTTAGAGATCATTAAGGTAAGCAAATTGGGTGCAAATAGGTTCATTAATTTAACTTTAATTTAATTCCTTATCAAGTTCCATTAAGCACCATATTAGAGTTTTAAGAAGTTGCAAAGAGGGTGCATATTATAGTCTTAAAGAGAGTGCAGACAAAATTTTATTTTAAGGTTTATACTTACACATTAAAATAAGAGTTAGATATATTTTGATGTAAAGAAAAATATCTTCTTATTATTATCTAGTTGCAATAAAGAAGATTACATTAAATTAGAGTGATTACATTTCATTTAGGAGCAATTAATAGTGCATGATTTAAGGTTCATTTGAAGGAGTAATGAGGTGAGATCAATATTGCACTATACTAGTTTTTCTTAAAGGTTTTTAAGGTGCACTAAGTATTTTAAGTTCCAATAAAAATTAGTGCATATTTTGAGTTACTTTGAGGGTTCATCTATAGGATTAATAAGGATAAACTATTATTGTACGATATGAGTTATTCAAATTTCACTAAGGATTTTTAGTTAAAGTTAACATTAGTGCAAATTTAAACCTCTAAAATTAGTTGAATGGTTAAGATCTTAGATTCATTTGGTGCTAAAGTTATCCAAGTAAAGAGTTAGAGGTTAGTGTTGTCTAGAAAAGAAGGAAACAATACATTATAGAGTACCACCATATTTATGAAGCAAGAGAAGATTCAATAGGAGATGTATAACTTCAGTGCAAAATATAATATCTTATTCTATTGCAAAAGGGTTTTGTAGTAAAATGACATTGGAAAGAGTGTCTTAAAGACACTATTATAGGTAACTAGACTCGCTTCAAAGCGACCAGTAAAAGAGCACTATCTTAGAAATATAGATATCTAAAAAATGGCTTACATTAAGGTGTCTAAAGACACCCCGTAAACCATGTAATCGAGCATACATAGAAGTATATCTACAACACAAAGGAGATATCATCATTACATATTAGTAAAATTAATAACAACTTATTACAGTGAAAGATGAAAGGTGAAATATCATCTATCTAAGAGAAAAATCTACAATCTCCAATTATGAATGATATAAAAAATCTTCAAAGCACCCTAGAATCGATATTGAACTGGATCCAACATCCTACGAAAAGGATAGCATTATCATTCACCTAAGGGAAGCATTAAGGACAAGAAACAATAATGCATCAGTTGGTAAGAAGTTTACAAGGTGTAATATATGTTGGAGAAATATTTACATGCAAATGAAAGGGTTTCCACTTGGAATAATGGATAGAGTGCTCATATATTCGATAATGTCTATGTAGAAAAAATGGTCATTGTAATTCCCATTCATTGAGCATTGAAAAACATCATTAAAATATTAAGGATCATATTCATCATAGCTCATCATTCAAGAAAAGTAGGAGTTTTGAAATCATCTTGACAATAATTATTCAAAAATGTAACACCATGTGGGTGGAATCCCGAGGAACATCGAAGCTACTTAAGCATACAAAACTAAATGAATAGAAAAGAAAAGTATACAACAAAGCATCTTGAGCGGAGTCAAATACTATCATATATCAATACCATTCAAGATAGAGAATTGAATGCTCATATTCACGGTAAAGATCAAAGTCCAAATTTAGAACTCTCACCGTAGGTCAATCAACTCACTCACCATACATTGAAGGGAGAGACACAGAATGAAGGAAGCACATTCTAAGCATGCAAAGAAATTTAGGGATGTCTATGTGATATTAAGAGTTAGAATCCAACGAATATCCAAGGAGTCAAAGAAGCATTAATATCTAATAACATACATCGTTGTCATATGTTCACCATCGAAGGATTACAATGCTCATTATTAAAGAGGATGCAATATTATAAGGTAAGATCCTACATTTATTAATATGTATTTCATTAAAGGAGTAAAAAGGTGCATGACTTAAGGTTGAAACTACTCTTCATTAACATTGAAAAATCAACCTTGGTAAATTGAACGCATATTAAAGGAGTTCATAGTATTTCAAATAATTTAAGTTGAAATACAAATACTTTAATGTTTACAATTAAACACCATAGGATATATAAGGGTTACTACTAGAAAATCAACTTTATTATTGCAAATATTATTACTATTAATTTCTAATATTCCAAAGTAGGGAGATATAAGGTATACTACATCAAACATAAATTATTGGAATTTAGAAATTATCAAACTATTGGATATTAAGGGCTATAAAAATAAGTTCGTTATTTAAAGTATTTGGAATTATTTACTTACACTTGTCTCATACTCATACTAAAGGAACAAAAGAAATCCAACCATAGAGAACTTCAAATTGATAAATGCATAATTCATTAGGATAGATAAGGGGAAATAAAAGTTGATTATTGCTATTTACAAAACATTATTAAATCAACCCAAAAGGTGAACTATTACTTACTAAGCACTATTAGCATATTCTAAACCACTAAGGAGACAAGGAATCCTACAAAACCTAATATTATTAAGGTTTTATTAAATTAGGTTACATACTCTAAACTAGGGACCTATAAGGATGTCTACTCCAAGAAACACATTAAATAACACAATTAGAAATTGAGTAAGGAAAATATAAATACGAATTAAAAGGATGGTTGATGATTCAAATTATTTAATGGATAATAAATAAGATACAAATGACAGAGAAGAATCAAAATAATTTAAAGGGATTTATGAAAACTCATAAATTAATAGTTTGGTGAAAGTAGGTTCTTCATAAACATATTCTAATTGGATAGTAAAGGAAATTAATGATAACTATACTAATGAATATATCAAATATCATGTTCAAAAAGTAGAAAAGAACATTAATAAAAAATATCTCATACAGATCTATGATAAGAGTAAAGATAGAATGTCATCAATTGTACACACATGGTTTGACTATTTCATAAAGGAAATAGATAAACATGATATTTCCAGAAAAGATAACAAATATAATGATACATCTTAACTATGCACCTACTACGGTAAATTTGGTAATGAGAAAATTCACTGTTGGAGTTTCCATCCATGTAAATATTTTGGAAGAAAATATTATCCATCCTACTATTGTTACAACAAAGACAAGTACTATAAAATATTTGAGGAGAAACTAATTTTCAAATTAGATTGTTTCGTACAAGTTTTTATTTCAGAAACATCCATTAACAATGAGCTCAATATTAGCTTATTATAATATTAAGGAAATAGGTCATACATAAAACCACGAAATAGAAATGAAAGCATCTATTATCCACTTATGACTCACCAAATTATGAGATCACTAGTTCATCAAAGATACCAAGAAGACTACAAGATCAAAGACTCATACTCAAAAACAACAAAAGGGAGTAGAATGATAATAACAATAATAAACAACATGAAGATAGAAGCTGAAGAAAAGGAACCTAAATAAGATGAAGACACTCATAAAAATTTAGATAAAGAAGACAATGAAGGATATTGGAGAGAAGAGCTCAATTTCCAAGACCAAGATAAATATCCATATTGAATACTAAAGTCTTCAATACCCTTATAATGCAAACCAAGTGGTGTTAGAGTATATTACATCATTTGGTTCATGTAAATATACCACCTTTGGTATAGAACTAGAGTAGGATATTACTTTAGAGTAAAATTAGTTACTTCAAATATTGTAATAAATGCACAAGTATCATTGTGAAAGTTGTAAATGTGCGTGTAGTCCACATGTAAATAAGTATTAGGTAGAGTAAGGGCCAAGGAATCTATCTTCCTATATAAAGGTCTCATAGTGAATGATTTTAGTGTGGTAGTAAATATAGAGAGTGTGTGGTACATATTAGTGGTATGGTACAATTTAGTCCTTTCATATATGTTCATGGAGTGTTCATGTCCTCAATTCTATAACATTAAACTATTTTTGTTACTCTCATTAATGAAATATTTTTGAGTTATTTTCAGATGTTCATCTCACTATTTTATTGCATATTATTATACCATTACTTTATAGTTATCTCATATTAGTTATATTGCATC
Source organism: Wollemia nobilis (assembly GCA_028583015.1). Taxonomy (NCBI): domain Eukaryota; kingdom Viridiplantae; phylum Streptophyta; class Pinopsida; order Araucariales; family Araucariaceae; genus Wollemia; species Wollemia nobilis. Next base: position 4,344,457 of record JAQPPZ010017106.1, read on the forward strand.
TTGTGGTTGTAATACCATCCCATCAAAAACTAAAAAAAACATTTAGAACTAGATACTCTTCACCTTTTTTAATGTCTCTTACAATATTATAGCAAAATTCATTGCCCTTATGGTCAAAAATATACTCCTCTTGATTATCAAGCCAAAGAAAATTGGATTTCTTAACAACAAATATATTCTAGATAGAATTATTGTTGTTTAGGAAGGAATGAAATTGGTAAGACAATCCCAACAGAAGGATATTTTTATTAAAATAAAAATTTTAAAGCATATGATAGGATTGAATGGCCCTTCATCCTAGGCATGTTCCAAGCTTCAGGATTTGGCCCCACCTTTCTATGCTTTTTTCAAATGGTTGTTAAGAATGCATCTTCTTATATTTCGATTAATGGATGAAAATACTCACTGTTTGGACTTCATACAATCATTCACCAAGGGTGTCCTCTTGCACCTACTCTTTATGTAATGGTGGCTAAAGGATTTTTTTTTTTATTATTTGGCATTATCTCCAAAGAGAGAGTGAAAGTGATTACTCTTCCAGACACTTCGTAGCAATTGGTCAATGGGTATTTTACAAATGAATCCTTTTTATGCTCTCTAAAGAGGAAGGTAACATTAAGAATGCTTTGCAATATCTAAACACATTCTATGAGGCCTTAGGATCCAACATTCAGCAAAAAAAACTAAATGCTATAGACAATATTTTTTGTCCAAACCCACTTGGATTAATAAATATATTTGAAAATAGATCCAACATGAAGAAACCTTCAAGTTCATGGGTATTCCCTTTGCCTTATAATCTTCATCATCAATGTTGTGGAAATATGTCTTACATAGAGTGGAACATAAGCTACACAAGTGCATTTCTAAGCCTCTTTCTTTAGCTGATAAATTTCAAGTTTGTTCTAAGATTATGGAAGCCAATCATGTTTATTATTCTTTGTGTTGGGCCCCTTCCAGAGCTTCTTACTAGAATTTTGAGAAGCTCCTTAATGACCTTTTATGGGCTTCTTCAAGAGATAATATAGGTTTCCATAGACTGTTCTGGGATTTTTACTGCCTCCCAAGGTAGTATGGAGGCTTGGGTCTTTTGGATACCCAAAGGAAAGGGATAGCCCTTTGTACCAAATTTATCATCAAATCTATGTAGAGCAATGTAACCTAGAAATTTTTTCTCTAGAAATACATTTCTTTAGGTACCCCATACGAGATAAAATCATGTAAATGACTTGTATTGCCCTTAGTTCCGATCATTAAAGTGCCTATTAATATTTAGAGAACCTTTGTTTCTAAAAGCATCTGGAAAGCCTAAGAGGTTGTCAGTACTTGGCTTGAGTGGAATGGTGATGGGATGTGCACTAGTTTATCTATCAACCTTCTCTTAATTTGTTATTCCCCCATTATCATGCACCAAGACCAACCGTTAGCCAAAATCCTCTAGATTAAGGCCTTGTACTTTTTTCAATAGAGGGATAAATGTCGTGTCTGACCTTTTTTATAACTAAACCAAAATTAGCTCTTTTGGCCTAAAGCAATGCCCCAGTTCAATATCCAAGAGTAGGACAAGGAGACTTTCCAAGTAGTCTAGGACGAATTCCCCTATTATATAATACACAAAATTGGGATTATATGCCCTTGACCTTGGTGGAAAAATTAGAAGTGGTATCTAGATATTCCTTTCACAAACTATAAATCTAGCAATGGATATTTTTGGATTTTCTCTCATTTTCATATGATTCTCATGCTAAATTCTTATTGATGTCTTTATTCCTCTAACAAGTACTGATACTACATATTTACTTTGTTTGGGATGTATATATAGATCCCAAATTGACTCACTTCTTCTAGTGTTTGATATTATAGGGATTTCCAGTTGGGGATTGATTTGTTCACTTTGGGATGAGAAAATCCAAATGCCCCTTTTGTTAGCATCCAAAGTCCCTTAACAATGTATTATGCTTTCCCCTAAATTCAAAGTATCTTGGGCTTGGATTCATTATATATTCCAGCCATTTAGACCTAGGTAATTGTTTTGGCATATGGTTCTCCTTGGGGATAGGACTGTTATGCCTACAATCATTGACCAAATCTAATATTTTTTTTTTAATTAGAGATTCCATTTCACATATGAAAGGACCATAATAATTCTATTTTTTCTAATTGAATATTTTCAAAAACTTTTATACTTTTACAAAATCTATGATTTGTGAATTTGGATACTTTTATAAAAAGCTATAATTTGTTATATTTTTGTGAATTTGAATGTTTCCATAGACTTATCTACTTTTGAAAAAGTTATTATTTTCTCTAATGTGATATTATATATTTAATCCCAATCCAACAAGGTGGCTCTTAAGGTAGAGTGCTTACATACTTTACTTGACCATTGGGCAAACACCCCCTATTTTGTAGTTAGATTTCCACCCTCCTTTCCTAATCATCAAAATTAGCCTTCCCTTCAAGGGTGGAAGTGGGACCTTAGTCATTTGGCTCAAGGCTCTTACAATACTAGGTCTAATAGAAGATTAAGCAATACTATGTATTAGCATCACTCTCTAGATTGTACCATAGCATGGAACTTAAATTTATCCCCTTATCCTAAAATGCAAGGATGAGGTTGGGACACTTTCACTTAAAAGCAAGGATAGGGCTCCAAAAAATTCCTCTCTTCTTCATTATGGGCCTAATGGATGCTATTTAAGACACTCTAGCTCAACACCTTCGTAATGAACAATCTGGTTGGCAACCCTTTGTAGAAGAACCAACCACTCAAGCTAGGTGGGGTAACCCATTTAACAAGGATCCTCTCTTGTCTAGTGGTGTTTTTTCTTATTAGGATTTAATAATTTCTACTTAGGTGTTGTTGTTTTTGTTTTTTCTTATGTTTAGGAGTTTCCATGTAATCCTTAGGGCATTGTTTAAGTCTCTAGGTGGAGTTTTAGTTTGATATTTTCGGGTGTGCTTCCATACCATCCACTTTTTTTGTAATAAGTATATTTATTATTATTTTAGTAATAAAAGTTTCTTTTCAACAAAAACTCTCTACTTCATTTCTATAAAAGCTAAGGTTTACAAATGCTTGAGTGTGAGAAGAATAAATTAGATGATGAAATACAAAAGCAATTAATGTCCATAATGAATAAAATAGAAGGATTTTGAAAAATAGACCATGATAAAATGACTTTACCATCAATACTAAAATTTTATTTTATTTTATTTTTTAATATTTTATTATTAATTCTTATGATTAAATTTTTTACTTTTTCTTATTTAAATATTTTTATAATAATTTTTTTGTTATAATTTCAAGTTTGTTATACCATAAAATAATATTTTTTATCACAATTACCCCTACTATATATAAGACACATATATTCTACTTCAACTCCTTTCTTGGTTTCTTCCCTTTACATGTTTTGCATCAAAGTTGGTGTAAGTTAGTCCTTAGTTGATCCATCAACATCCTTCCTCTTTAATTGATATTTATCCCTATATATGACATTTGGTGATGATTGTGTCTAGGGTTAATTCAATAAGATAATGTTATCTCTTTCTTACCAAATTTTTTTATCACATAGTTACTCTAAATTTTTACTTGGTATATGCCTTTGTATATTTTCTATTGTTTAGGAATTTAACCAAGTTAATATTCTTCTTATTCATCCACTTGTTTTTATATCATCTACGTTTTATTTATTTTATTCAATTCCTCTTTTATTATAGTCATAGCCCATCTATTTAAATCCATTTCTTAATTTTTTTGAAACAAAATATTTTTAATTGCATCCACAAGATCAAAATAGTATATGAAACTATGAAATTCAATACAATATGGGGTATTATATACAACCCTACTCCCTTTTGGATTCAAAACTTGAACCTCCTATTCAAATTTTTAACGTTTAGCAACATACAAGTAAAATATTATTAAACAAAGTTAAAAAGCTCACAATTCTCTTATCATATGTTAGACTGTGTTTATTTTATTTTTGATTTTTATGAGTAGTTTCCTCATTTTTATTTTATCAATTCTTGAAAAAAATTATTAGTGAATTCACTTTTAAAGTGTCCACATATGCAATCTTTGTCCTTTTCAACTTGACTTTAAAATATCCTAAAAGAATCTATTTGAACTTCATAAGTAATTGAAGGCTTTATTTTAAATTTATCTATAATTGATAACTTTTGAATCCTTTCTATTTTTCTTCATTTTAAGTCCAAAGTAATGTTATCCCACACTTCACACCTATACAATACTATCGATATCACTAATATCCCAAATTAGACCCATCTAGTATTTTAGTCCCATAATTTGACCTCCCTACTTATTTTTTACAAGGCAAATAGTGGTTTCCATCCTCCCAAAGTTATCTTCATTCTACATATTTTCCATCCTAGATAATTATTGAATTTTATACCAAGGTATTTGTACTATGTTACTTCTTCCAAGAGAATCCCTTCTAAATAAAAATTTAAATGATATATATTCTTATAGTTGGAGAAGATCATGATATTGATTTTGATAGTCTTAACTTGTATATTTACCTCCTTTAAAAAGTTCTCTAACACATTTAAGTATTCTTTCAACCTCGATACTAACCATACAATTAGAATGATATCATTTATGTATAGAAGAAGCCTAACCTTATATCATCCAAAATTAACACCATTCCCTCTTATTCTATTTAGCCATTTTTATAATTTGTAAATATATAAACCAAATAATTGTTAGTATATTATATTAATGTGTACATGTCAATGTACCACCTTTGGTACATAACTAGAGTAGGAGTTTACTTTAGAGTAAAATTAAGTAGTTACTTCAAGCAATGTAATAAATGCATGAGTATCAATGTGTAATGATGTAAATGTACAAGGATTCCACTTGTACATTAGTCATAGGAAAGGTAGATGAAGAGTCATAGGTAGAGTAAGGGCCAAGGAACATATATTCCTATATATAGGCCTCATAGAGAGTGAAATGGGTAGTAGAGGATATAGTGAGTGTGGTAGAGAATATAGAGAGTGCATAGTATACAGTACAATGTAGCTCTTTAAAATAGTTTATGGAGTGTTCATGTCCTCCATTATACTACATTGTACTATTTTTGTGAGTTTTCATTAATGGCATATTTTTGAGTTATTACAAAAGTTTATCTTATAGTTTTCCTACATATTATAGTTTCATTATCATATAGTTATTATAGCTTACTTATTTTACATATTGTGGTTTCATTTCCTATATTGTATACTCATCAAAAGCTAATAGTGATATTAGAGCACACAATAAATCAATAAGAAATGAGAGCCACAAGTGAGATTGAAAGGAATTCAAAAATCTCATTTTCAAAAATTTTGAGATTGCATTTGTTTAGAGTATTTCCATAGAGTTGCTAAAAAACTCATGAAGACTAGGAATCAACGTTGATGCCTCTATAACGATAAATAAACTAGTGAATATTGATTATCTCTAGATTTAGAATTTATTTAAATATAGTCCTAATATTTTAGTGTAATAAAAGGAGATTAAAAGAAATATGGGAAGCTTCCTACATAGACCTAGGAATAATATCTTCATTAGAATCAATCCAAAACAAGAAGCAATAAATACAAGATCAAATATATGGAGGCTTGAAGAAATGGTCCCATTGCTAGATAGTGCAGACCTTTAGATTGCAGAAGTGAAGAAAAATCTACAGGAGCCATGTTGTAGATCCAAGGAAGGGGAGACTCAAGGAAAAGTGTCCCAATGAATATATGATATTGGTGATCTCCATTGAAGACTGTAGATAGCATACTAAAGAAGTAGAAGAAATCAACCTAATAAGATGAAGAGACCTACAAGAGGTCCCAATGAAGAACTTCTATATTTGTAAACTTGAATATAGAGAAGGACTAGCAAAGGTATTATTCTATAAGTAAAATATTTTAAATATTTGAGAGGATATCTCATTGTATAACTTCCATAGTAGAAGGTTTAAGGAAAGGTCTCATTGGAAATACCAGTGAAGTTGTGAGAGTGAAGACACTAGAGGAGAGGTCTCAAGAAGAAACAAGGAGAAGGCTTGAAGAGCCTCATTGAAGGAGCTTTAGAGAAGGTCATTGGAGAAGTTCCTAGGAGAACTCATTTGATAAATTTACTACCAAGGAGAATTTCCTGATAGTAAAGAACTTGTGACAATTGTCGCCATCCGATAACAAGCCCAAGAGAGAAGGATTTGACAAAAAGCTTTCCAATTTTTGGAGGATATTCATGAAGAATTCAAGACTTTTATATTATTGATAAGAGGGCCTAGATTGAAGTTAGAATTTTATAAGGATGTTGAAAGAGAAAGGAGATATAAGGATCTACCAAATTTAAGATATTTAAATATTACCTTTGAAGGATAGAAGGCTCATTCAAATAAATGAGATCAACTAGTTTCTACAATAAAAAACTAAAGGGTTCTTGAAGGAAAATATTAGTTACAATTTTGAGGAGTTCCATACCAAATTTTTGGGATTCAATTATAACATTTTAATGGATATATTGACTAATTTGCAATCTAAAATATTTAAACTTGAGGAGAGAAAGAAAGTAGTAATTTAGGCAGCATCAATAGTTGTTAAGTTTTAGATTTCCTAGATACATCCTGAAGGAGAGTTGAAGCCACCAAACTATAGTTTCAAGTAGCAATTTAGAAGAAGTATAAAGCTACAAATTTGGTGATTTGAGAAGCTATTTTGAATAACAAAGAAGAGTTGCAAGTTCATCTAGTAAAATATAGTAATAAGGTGAATCTAATCACCTTGCAATCCTTCATCTATAGATATCATTAAGGTAAGCAACTTGCATGCAAGAAGGTTCATTAGTTGATTTAATTATTTGGTTCATTATCAAGTTCCATTAGGCACCTTATTAGGGTTTAAAAGTTTCAAAGAGAAGATTGCATATTAAAATCTTCCAGGGAGTGTAGAAGACAATTTATTGTAAATTTTAATACTTGCACATTAAAATAGGAGTTGGATAATTTTCAATAGAAAGAAAAATATCATCTTCCTATTATATAGTTACAATATAGAAGATATTAATTTTAGGTTAAAGTTGCATAACTTATAGTGCAAGATTTAAATTACTTTTAAGATTTCTTTACAAGGACAAATAAGGAGAAATTACTAGTGCATTATACTATTAAGTGCATTGGTTGTTAAGGTAATGTGGAAGACCAAAGTGCACAAATCAGCATAATATCAAAGTTTATAAAGATATTGTTCAGTAAATAAAACTTGAATCTTATTGAGGCATAGAGAATCCATATAAAATGGTGATATTACCTCCAAGAGTGGAGAAGAAAGCCACAATATAAAACTAGAAAAATAAAGCTATAAAGGAGACTAGGTGATTCTCATATTAAGGTTCAAATAAGGAACCTTATTCAGGTTATTGCAGAGTTACACAAGCATCATACTTTTCTTCTATGTTGCATCAAATGGAGATAAAGTTTAAGTGTCTCAAGGGTATACTACGTAGCTCACTATTACAGACTACAAGAGGTCATCATTAGCAAGGTAAAGTGCAAGCTAAAGTGGTAGAAATTAGAGCCATCCGAAAGGCTCAATACTCACCTAATAATGGTGTTAACAAACACCATAGTTTGGCACTATAGACATAAGAAAACAACACCATAGCAAAGGACACTTGAGATAGTATAAAACCTATAGCAAAAGGTGAATATCAAGGTAATCAAAACATCAATAGTTCAAGTTGGAAATAATACAAGATAATTGGCAAAGACAAAGTGAGTTATCTAAGCCCTTGAAGAAAGGTTCATCCATATACATTGGAGAACAACCATTGCCAAGAATCCAATATAACCTATGAAAGTGAGCAAAGATAAGCTCTAGGTTTAAAATGAATGTTGAGCTATTTGATTCCATGCAAATAAGGTGCTTCTATTTGTCTTAACACTATAAAAAATTGAGTGGCCCTTGGCACAAGGGAAATAAGAGTATTCGAAATCCGCCATAATTCTGGATTTCAAGAAGAAGAGTGCATAGGTGAGGTATTTCAAGTTTGATTCCTTAATCATTGTTTAGTGCTCAATAATAAAGGGCGCTCAAATAAAGTAGCATCCTCATTATCACTTCAATTCTAAAGAGAGACACTTAGATATACACCACCTAGCATAATGTTTTTCAAGGCCTATAATAAGTGCTACACCACCTAAGGAGAAGACCAAAGTCTTGGGAAACTCCTAGTACCACTTGGCACCTAGTTAAAGAAAGGAAAAGCATATTCTATCCACCATGAGTAAGAGTGTTGATAGAGAAAGCACATATCTAGTGAGACTTGAGCACAATAGTCAAAGTAAATTAAGAGAAGAAAGAGATATCCTAGAAGACTGTAATTCAGAGGAAGAGCATTCAATTCTCATGGAGAAGATGCAAAAAATCCAAAACTCATAGTCCACATCGGTTCCAAGCCCAACACCAATCAACACATAAAATTCAAATGTATATTTGCATTAAACGTTTTCTTTCAATAAAGTATAAAAGAAGGTATAACACAACCTATATATAAGGTTAAAGTTATATTGCATTGGAATATTTATAACCTTATAAAGGAAAACAATTAAATCAAAGAGTGCATAACCTTAAGAGTTAGCTCAAGGAGCATTATATCAAATATTTATAAATAATTAAGTAGGAGAAATAAGGATTTCTACCTTAGATAATTAATATTAATTTGCAAATATTATTTTCTAAAGTTCCAAAATAGGGAGATATAAGGAGTGCTACATCAAAATTTAATTTATTAAAATTTAGAAATTTAAAACATTGAAATTAAGGATAGAGAAACAAAATTATTGTTTTCTTGAAAGAGTTGGAACTTATTAATTATGCTTGTCTCATACTCAAACTAAAGGGAAAAAAGGAATCCAACCATAGATAACTTCATCAAATTCAAAAGTGCATAGTTCAATAGGAGAAATAAGGTAAAATAGAAGTTGATTATTATATTATTGCCATAATCCTCACAACATTACAAAATCAACTCAAAATTATCTAAGCACTTTATCAAGATTATAGCATACTCTAAACTAGGGAGTCATAAAGAAGTCTAATTAAAATATTGTATAAAAATTATTCTCAATATATTTATAACACTAAGGCGTTATAAGGATGTCTACTCCAAAGAACACAATAAATAATGTAATTAGAAAAGGAGCAAGGAAAATACCAATATGGTTTAAAAGTAGGACTGATAATTCAGAGAATTCAATGGATAATATGGAAGATGCAAATGAAAATAGAGAATCAATAAGACTTAAAAATATTTTTAAAAACTCAAAAACTAATAGTTTGGTAAATGTAAATTATTTAGAAACATCGTCTAGTGATATAGTAAATGGAGTTGATGATAACTATAGAAATGAAAATATTGAAGATCATATTCAAAAGGTAGAAAAGGATATTTATGAAAAAGATCACATACAGATTTATGAAAGAAGTAAAGATGGAATAGCTTCAATTTTACATACATAGTTTAACTATTTCATCAAGAAAATAGATAAACATGATATTCCTAAAATAGAAAATGAAGAAGTTGGTATACTTTTACTATGCTATTATTACAAATAATTTGGTCATGAGAAGGTAAACTTCTAGAGTTTCCATCCCTATAAATATTGTGGAGGAAAATATCATTCATCTTACTCCTATTACTATAAAGATAAGTACTGTAAAAGAGTTGAATAGAGACTAATATTCAGATTAGATTATTTCTTCCAAGTTCTTATTTCAAAAGCATCCACTAACAATTATCTCAAGATTGAACTTTTGAAGATCAAGGAAACATGCCAGATAGGAAATCGAGGAATAGAAAAGAAAGAAGTTTTGATCCACTTATAACTTACTAGATTATAATATCACTAGTTATAGAAGACTACTAGGTCAAAGACTCTTCCAAATACCTTGAAATAACAAAAAGTAGTGGAATTAAAAAAACAAGAAGAGATAACATGAAGACATAAGCAGAAGAAGAAGAAGAAGAACCAAACCAAGTTGAATATTATTCAAAATACGAAGGTTAATATTGAATACTAATGTCTTGAATACCTAATAATGTAATACATGAGGATGTTAGAGTGAATTATTATTGGGTACATATCAATGTACCACCTTGGGTACATAACTAGAGTAGGAGTTTACTTTAGAGTAAAGTTAAGTAGTTACTTCAAACAATGTAATAAATGCACAAGTGTCAATGTGCAATGATGTAAATGTACAAGAAGTCCACTTGTACATTAGTCATAGGAAAGTTAGATGAATATTCGTAGGTAGAGTAAGGGCCAAGGAATATATCTTCCTATATATAGGCCTCATAAAGAGTGAAATGAGTAGTAGAGGATATAGTGAGTGTGGTAGAGAATATAGAGAGTGCATAGTATGGAGTACAATGTAGTTCTTTAAAATAGTTTATCGAGTGTTCATGTCCTCCACTATACTGCATTTTACTATTTTAATTAGGTTTTATTAATGGCATATTTTTGAGTTATTGCAGAATTTTATCTTATAGTTTTCATACATATTATAGTGTTATTATCATATAGTTATCATAGATTACTTATTTTACATTTTGTGGTTGCATTTCCTATATCATATACTCATCAAAAGCTAACAATAATGTACGTGATAGTGTGCATCCTTGTTTAACCCATGTCACTTCTAAAGCATTAAAAGACCTACTTGAGTTTTTATTTTAGCTTAGATCTCCTTGTAAATTTTGTGAATTTTTGCTCTATATTTGTTTAGTATGTCTAGGTCCTCCATTCTAATCCATAGTTTTCTTCTCAATATTGAATGAAAAACTTTGTTAAAGTACTAAAAAAAACAATAGGTTTCTCCTTTTTCATTTCATATATTTTTGATGATATGTATTAAAGTGATATCATGGCATATTATTGAGTGTTTTGGTCTAAAACCAAATTTTCGCTTTTCCCTATTTCCTCATTCTTCCATCCACTTTTCTAATTCTACACTCAACCATATCCAAACAATTTTGTAAAGAGAGTGTGTGAACTATGATGGTACAATAATTTGAAGGATCATCTATATCCCCACTCTTGAAGAGAGTTTTTTTTGTTATCTAATAATTTGGAAATCCATGTTAGATGATGCTATGAAATATCCTTTAGATGTGTGGGGTCAAGTCCTCTACTCCATATTTTAAGTATTCTTCCTATAGACTATCTCTAACTTCTTAATATGATGAATAGATTTATTGTTGTGTTAACTAAAAAAGGGATCTCTTCTGCTTCCTCTCACTCATATATTTGTTTTGCATATTATAACCATTAGACTGTATTATTATTAATATTTTGTATTTATATTAAATTTTATTCTAAAATAACTTCGAATTATATATCTCAAAATAGATTAGCTCTTATTATCTTATACTCACATATTCCTCATTTTTTGCTTTCACTAATTGCTTATAAAAATTCTTCATATTATTTCCATAAATTTTTATAAGCTCTCTTTGTTTGCTTTACATTCTCCATAATACTATGCCTTTGCTATATATATATATATATATATATATATATATATATATATATATATATATATATATATATATATATATATATATATATATATTGTTTTCTAACTTTAGAATTTTTGTCGGGAAGAGAATACTAAGAAAATGGTCGGGTAGACAAAGCACTTTTTGGTTGTTGTAGAATCAAAGATGAGAATGTTTTCCCAAGAAATCCCAATGGGATAAACTTTGTATCCTCTCTTACATATGCAAATTTTATTTGTTTATTTGTTGAAGGAAAAATCTGTAATGGAGAATGAAGAAGAACAAAATTTTTACTAACAATTATCTTTGAACTATTGGAAAAAAGATCATCTCAAAGAGTCAATGGATGCTTTCCATAGTTGGAATAAAGGTCAAGGATCATCATTGAGAAGAGTATAGTAGAAGAAGTGGTCTTATGTAGAGCCAATCATGACCTGATCTATGAGTTCATAGGTATTTTCCCTAGCCTAGTTTTTTTGTATTCATGGTTCAAAATAACTAGGACCCTCTTGTTGAGTATTCTTTGTGGTTTATTAGTAATAAATATTTTATTATTAATTTTTCCTCACATCAATTTTGGACATAGGATATTGGATTATGATTGTTTAGGTCCATGCATTACACTTGGTGGATATTAAATATCCTAGGACCAACTATACATGGACTAATAAGATGAGAGAGCCACATATAAGGAAGGTGAAGTTGATTTTTTGATTTTAGAGTAGGCATTTGTGAAATGGAATAAAAAAAATTAGATTTTTGAAGATTCTATCTCAGATCACTTTTCTATTCTACTAGAGGGAATATCAAAACAAGGTAGCATTGTAAATCATTCAAAATTTAGTTTAAAATGAAAAAATAAAAACCAAGAGTAGTGGGAAGATGGATGATCAGCATATGGTAAATAATTGCTTAGATTTGATAAGCCACTTCATTATGTCAAGTATCAACTAAAACAATGAAGGTAAGCTAACAAGTTAAACTTTTAGGTCCTTAAGTAATTCAGGACATTGTTAGTTATATGGGATGACGTAACAAAAAATCTTTAGGGATGACGTAACAAAAAATCTTTAGGGATGACATGCAAAAAATATTTAGGGAAGGAACAATTATAGATAATTTTAAAGAAGAGGATGATTAATTGCATAAAGTGGTTGAGAAAATTGATAACCAAGATGAGATCTATTAGAACTAGAGAGCAAGAACCACTTGGTTATTGGAATGTGACATAAAAACCAAAATTTTCCATTGAGATGCTTGTGCTAGGAGATAAACAAACAATATGGAAACTCCTCAAGATGTGAATGAAATATCCTTTAATACAATCCTAGATAGGTATTTCCACTCAATGGATTATTTTTTAAATTGCATAAGGTATGTTGCAAGACAACGAGGTTCAAAAGGAATTTCTTGTTGTCATACCCTCTATCATATTTGAAGAACTAAATTATACCTTTCTTAAACCCATTGATAGAGAGGGGATGAAGAAGGTAGTATTTATAATTATTATAATAAAAATTATAGGTCCATATGGCTTCCCAATTGAGTTTTTAAAGACCTTTTGGGATAACTTGGAGGAGGATGTAATGGTTGTTATTGACGAGTCCAAATGTAGTAAATAAAATGCATAAAACATATACATTAATTGTCTTAATTTTGAAAGGAGAGAAGAGGATACATGTATCAGATTTTAAACATATTGCCTTCTGCAATGTTATATACAAAATTATCATGAAGGTAATGGTTGAGCGACTAAAACCTCTACTAGAAAAAATTATCTCTTTGGAGCAAGGGGGTTTTGTAAAGGGTAAGTAAATATTGGATGGTGTGGTTCTAGCTCATGAGGTAATCAACTCAGTGCAAAAATGTAGTGATAGAGGAATGTTCATAAAATTTCATTTCTCAAAGGCTTATAATAGGGTGGAGTGAATCTTATTATCAAGGATAATGGCAACCTTCGACTTCTCTCAAGATTAGATAGAATGGTTCATAAGTTACATATCTACTTTTAAAAACTCAATGTTAATAAAAGGTCTTCCCTCATAACCTTTTGGATCCACTCGAAGCCTCTATTAAGGATATCCTTGTTCCCCTTATATTTTTAGCATATCAGTTGAAGGATTTGGTAGATTCATCTTGAGGAGAAGATAATAGCATTTGCTAATAAGTATCAAGGTGCATGAGGAGGTTTTGAATCACCTATATTTTATGGATGACATAGGATTGATGGAAGTGGCCAATCTCATGGAAGCAATAATGATCATGGATACTGTTAATATTTACCTTAGAGCCATAAATCAAGTCATGACTGACAAGAAATACAAAGTGGTCTTCCTCAATATTGATTCAAGGCTTCATGATATAATATTAGAGATATTGGGATTCATGAGGACTTCTCTCCCAATGGTCTATATGGGACACCTTTGTATTCTAAAAAATTGATGATAACTATTTGGAGGAATCTTTTTGACCGTATCAAAGAAATAATTAACCATTGGTATTAGAAATAGTTAATATTTGGGGTATATTAAATTTTGTGTAGCCAATAATTTAGTTCATGCCAATTTATAAATTTTATATCCTTGGTACCCCACATATCATATGGAGATATTTGGATAAGATGGCTAGAAATTTCTTATGGGGAGTTAAAAGAGAGAGGAAATGAGTATTAGTGGGTTGGGAGAAAGTAAGTCAGCCTAGGGTAAAGGAAGGTTAGGTACTAAAGATATCAAAGCTAAATAATATAGATTTGGATGGAAAGCTTTACTAGAGGTGGATTTGCCATCCAACTTCTCTATTTAATAGAGTTTTAACTAGTAAATATTTGGAACAGGTGAACCTGAATAAGGTGAGTCATTTATGTTTGGATGGAAATGGGTCCCTATTGTAGCAGGCTCTCAAGTTAGGATCGTAGGTAGTGAAAGATGGATTATCTTGGAAAGTGGAGAGAGGAAAAATGTATGATTGTGGATAGATTCTTGGGATCAATACCCACCTATCATTGTTGAATTCCTAGAACTACAACCAGTGAAAACAAGCATGGAAAGTAGGGTTTGGACCAATATTAAAAGTTATTTAATTATAGTTAGCTATGGTATTATAGGTTTAATTAGTTTAAAAGCTAGATAAGTTGCCAATTCTAATACCTCTATAATTGGTATTCATCATGACTAAAATATTGGAAATTTTTTTTCTCATAAATAGAGATGAGGAGGATGAATTAGCTTGGGTCTATGGGAGCCTTGGAGTCTACACAGTGAATGATGGATATGAAAACATCCTTCTAGAACCTTTTCCTCAAGCATACTAGGTTGAGGATTGGAGAAATATTTGGTGATCCAAGGGCTGACCAAAAGTAATTTTCATTGCCTAGTAGGCCATGCATAAATAAACTCTTAATTTTTATAATATGAGATGTAGGGGAACTATTCGCCCATCCCAATGTGTTCTATGCTACAAAAGTGATGAAACACTTGATCACTTGATGTTTAAGTGTCTGTTCATTTGCAAAATTTGGGAGAAATATTTTTTAGCTTATAAAATCTAAGCCAATGATGATTTGAACCAGAAAAATATTAGCGAAATATAGAAGAGAACAAAATTTAAAACTAAAGTTTTTCATATTGATTGGAAGCTTGGATTAAACTTTATTTTGTGGTAAGTGCGGTTTGAGAGAAATGGTAAGTTTTTTAGAGAAATAATTTCATCCTTGGATGGTGTCTCGTAGGTCATTTCAAGCAAAGTCATGAAAACTATGACAATTAATGCTAAAGAGGAAACGTAGGTTTATAGAGGGACATGGTTATGCATAAGCATGAAATATCGTAAATTGGCTCTATTTAGGATTTTCAAAATTTTAAATTGGCTAGTTTTGGATCCTTTCACTAGGGCCCATTCACCCGAAATTTATGGGGTGGAAGTTTTTTTAGGGTAAATTCACCCACCGTTGATAATAATTAACCTATTTTTATTTTAATTCATCGACCACTTTCACCCCATTCCATGGACAATTCACCTTCAAATTATAAATGATTTTGTTTTTCTTGCCCAATTCACCTTCAAATTATAAATGATTTTGTTTTTCCTACCCAAATCGTCTCATATACTACCCGTATATATACTGTAGTGGGTATCGATAAACATACATCTAAAATACTCTAACTCAAAAATAGCTCTGAAATAATGAAAAACTTGACAAGGTTGCAGAGGAGTGTCTATCGACATAAGCCGATCGATTGCAGAGGAGTGTCGATCGATGCAAGATGATCGGCATAAGCCGATCGATTGTAGAGACGTGTCTGTCGATATAAGATGATCGATTGTAGAGACGTGTCGATCGATTGTAGAGGTGTCGATCGATATTAGTCTATCGATTGTAGGGACGTGTCGATCGACATTAGTCGATCAGTTGTAGAGGTATCGATCAATATTAGTCTATCAATTGTAGGGACATGTCGATCGACATTAGTCGATCGATTATAGAGGTGTCGATCGACATCAACCTATCGATTGTAGGGATGGTCGATCAATATTAGTCTATCAATTATAGAGGTGTCGATCGATATTAGTCTATCAATTGTAGGGACATGTCGATCGATATTAGTCTATTAGTTGCAGATGTATTGATCGATATTAGTCTATCAATTATAGGGATATGTCGATTAGAATTAGTCTATCGATTTCAAGGATGTATCAATCGATATAAAATGATCAGTTTTAAAGAAGTATATGTCGGCATAAGCCGATTGGTTGTAGAGCAGTGTCTATCGACACAAGGTTGTAGAGATGCATTTATCAACCTAAGCCAATCGATTGTAGAGAAGAGACTATCGATAAAATCTGATCGGTTGTAGAGGTGTGTCTATGGTCCGACCCATTGTAGAAGTGTGTCGATCGGCATAGGGCTATCGATTATAGAGGATTCATGACTAAAAATTGATAGAGTATTCTTCTTCCATTGTTCTTTTATCCAAATCTCTTTTTCTTTAGTTTCATAGGCACTATAGGTGAACTATATGCAACTATGGTAGACAACTATCAATGTCATCTAGTTGTGTGTCAAGAGCATTTCTCTTGTCAGAGACTACTTCTTGTCTCTTAGAGTATATTTCATAATTCATAGGTAGTGTAGAAGCACTATCTACAACTATGGTCGATAAGTATCCATGTCATATTGTGTGTTAGGAGCATTTTATTGTCAGACTGCTTCTTGTCTTTTAGATGTCATTCTACAAGGCAATGTAGGTTCATCTTGAGGGATGTCTGCTATTTTCCTTCAATTTCATATACATTTCCTAACATCTAAAGGTTTTTCTTTATAGATACAATGTCACCTACTGAATATGGAAAGAAGGGAGGCCAATATTCTTGTAAAAAGATAATTCTAAAATATTTTACACAAATATCAAAATGTAGTGAGGCATCAATCTCTACAGATTCTACACAACATGTAGGTACAAACACCTTTTACCATCAAATTTTTAATATTTTTGTTATTCTTAAATATAAAACCTTTCTTTATTAATAGATAAATGGTTGTCTGCTTATCTACCTCTTTTTAAATGCTTTGTAAAATTGTATTCTATTAATTCTTTAAAATAGTGTCTTTTTTACTTCAAAAAATGATAGAGAACACCAAACATTGAATGCAGTAAACATTGTCGACCTTGATGTGCATTCACTCGAAGATATTCCAGCAGATGAGATGGGACCACATGATAATTTTCCTAATAACGACATTCAACAACCACTTTAGGAGATTTTAAATTTAGACACATCAACCAAAAAAGAAAATGATAGTACAATTAAAATGCAGACCTCTAGGGAATCTTGTAGTCAAAAATCTAAACATCAAAAGATAAGTGAATGGACTATTGGAAGGGATTTTAAAAATGAATGGGCACGGTTATACCCCTTTATTGAGCGAGATGAGAAACAAAATGTGTGTAAATGCATTATTTGTACATGGAAGCTGGGAAAGGATCATTTATTGCAAAATAAGAAAGACACAATAGAAAAACATTGTGGGAAAGTTTACATCAAAGAAATACGAAGTGATGGAACAATTAACAGATTTCATAGGTGGAAGGATGCATCAGAATGTGTGCATGTGAGATATGCACTTGAATATGAAAAAGCAATGAAACAACAACAAACTCTCATTGAGAAGGGTGGAACAATCGAGGCACAATTTCAAAAAATTAATAAGACTATATTAGCCTCAAAGAAATTGCAGTTTGCTATTGTATACAATATTCTAAAAAAGGTCGACCCATGTCTGATTTTGCTGATTTTAAGGAAATACTTCAACTAGCCGATGTACAAAACCTTACCAGTTCACATTGGTCAGATCGAAGTGGTTGGGAAATGGTAAAATGTCTATCACTGGTTGAGAAGGAAGACCTGAGAGAGAATGTGAAACAAGCCAAATTTATTTCACTTTCCATTGATGAGGTAACAATTATTGACAACACATCTTGGATTTGCATACATGTTTACACATTCAAAAATCATTTGAGACAACCTCATTTACTAGCACTACATAAGATGATTGAAAATTGTAATGTGGAAAATATTTATAATGTTGTTGTAACCAGTTTAAAGGATATTGCCGGAATGGATGAAAAGGAAATTGCCACAAAGTTAATTTGTGTTGGAGCTGATGGTGCGGCTACAATGCAAGGACAAAGGAATGGTCTTTGTGTTAGGCTTCAGACATCAATTGCCCCATATGTGATTCCTATTCATTGCATGGCTCATCGAATGAATCTTGCATACAAAATTGTGAGCAATTTTGATAATGTAGCCAGAGTGGAAGAACTCATCCATGAAATACACTCATACTTTTCATGCAGTCCAAAAAGGTTTGCAGAGTTTCAACAGTTTTCTCTAGGTGTAACTGAAGGCAGAAAAATGTTAAAAGATGTGGAAACCAGGTGGATTTCACTGTTTCTTCTTGCAAAAAGGGTATTTTCAGAATATCAATCCTTGGTTGGGTTTATGTATGCACATCGTAGGGATGTTGACAAGGCAAAATATTTGCTTTTTTGTATGACTGACTTGGAAACTCTTCTCACATTATGTGGTATTCTTCCATTGTTACAAGAAATGAATTCTTTGATTAAACTTGCACAGGAAAGGGCAATTTATATTGTCGATTTCATGAGGATGAGAAAACAAATATGTATGATTATTGATAGGATTTATTTATCCGGAAAACATTTTGAGGATCCCAAGTTTGATAGTTGGAATACGTTAGTTAATGTCAATGATCCGAACAACTTTTTAAAGTTCAACATCAACGATAATATTTGTATTGCTATCCATGGAAAGATGATTCTTGTATATCATTTTGAAAAGTGATTAGATACACTAACAGATGATGTTGAACAAGTGCCCGTTACACATTCTAGATTCGATGAGGTTTTGGATAGCACTAAGAATAAATTGAAAAGAATTGCAAATACATTAACAAGTGAAATAAGAGATCATTTTAAGAGAGATGAGACACTTGAGGCCATGGCTATTGTTAATCCCATATTTTGGAATCCTTGTGGTGACCATAGTAGTAGAAGTGAGTTGTTTGTAAAATATATGGGTAATCTTATGACACATTTCTCTAAAAGTGTGGAAATAAATGGCATTGAAATCAATGGTATTCTAAACAAAGATCTTCTGAGACAACAATCAACCAATTTTGGAATAACAATGGATAATCAAATTGCACATTTCAAAAATCCACATGAGACTGGTTCAATCACGTGTTTCTGGCAAAAATTGTATCGAAGTAGTGTCTTACAAGAAACTATGAGTGAATACTTTATTTTATATGAATTATGTCAGACAATGATTTTGGGATCTATTGAAGATGAAAGGGTTTTTAGTGCATTATCTTTTGTTAAATCAAAATTTCATAACAGGTTGGACAAAAATTTGGAAAATTGTTTGAGAATGTATGTGTCATCGTACGAGGTGGGTAAGTTTCCCTATGACAGAGCGTTGACATATTGGAAGTCCCTAGCAGAAAGAAGAGGTCTCACTAATACTGTTGATAATGACGAAAATGATTCAGCTTGGAGTGATGATGAGATTATGGAAACGTATAATTCACAAATGATTCTCGGTTCTTTTGGAGAAGTCGATAAAGCTTTGTATCAACTTCTAAAAATGTAAAAATTGCAATGATTATATGACAAATTCATATAATCTATGATTTTTTAGATTTGAAATCATTTGTAAAATTTTAGTGATTTGAATAAATTCATATTATCAATGATTTTCCATATTTGATATCATTTATAAATGTCAATGATTTGAAAAAATTCATATTATCAATGATTTTTCATATTTGATTAGTTGTAAAATTTTAGTGATTTGAAAAAATCATATAATCATTCTATTTTCAATGATTATGCATGTTTGCTTTTTAATGATATGGATTGTCTATGTTTTCAAAATTTATGATTTATGCTATAGCTTTGAGTAAGCTGAAAATTTGAAAACCATGTATACGTAATGATGCTATGTTATTGAATTAATTGTATATGTTGACAAAATATAGTGATTTTTGCTTTGACTTTAAAGTGTCTATATGTATCATTAGTATCATTAGTATGTATGATATGACTCTAGAAGTGTTATTAACTTTCTATGTTGACAAAATTTTATGATTTATGCTTTGTCATTGAGTAAACCTTGTATGCATACATAACTAGTAAAAATTTCTCTACATATGTATGAAAAATGCATGTAGTATATTACTCTAGATATGGAAAATGAAAATTTAAACCCATTCATAGATATATCCATCGTAAACTCACTTTGAAATATAAAAACAATATAGCATAATACAAATGACCATATTCATTTTTATACAACAACTATAATGACTATGAATGCACTGAAAATTGAAACCCATGCATAGATATATCCTTCGTAAACTCACTTTGAAATATAAAAACAATATAGCATAATACAAAAGACCATACACATTTTTATACAACTAGAATGACTATGAATGCACTGAAAATTGAAACCCATGCATAGATATATCCTTCGTAAACTCACTTGAAATATAAAAACAATATAGCATAATACAAATGACAATACTCATTTTTATACTACAACAAGAATGACTATGAATAAACTAAAATTTAAACCCATGCATAGATATATCATTCGTAAACTCATTTGAAAATTGAAATATAAAAACAACATAGCATAATATATGGAAATTGAAATTTAACCCCTTCATAAATATCTCCATCGTAAACTAACATTGAATATGAAAACAATATAGCATAATAAAAAAGACAAAACACTTTTCTATACAACAACAAGAATGACTTTGAATAAACTAAAAATTTAAACCCATGCATAGATATATCCTTCGTAAACTCATTTGAAAATTGAAATATAAAAACAACATAGCAGAATACACAAGACAATACTCATTTTTATATCACAACATGAATAACTTTGAATAACATGAAAATCTAAACCTATGCATACATATATTCTTCGTAAACTCAAGCATATTTGAAACACCATAATACTCAAGAGATGAAAATAACACACAATTATAAATGTAAATAGTGTAATAGTAAAATAATAAAAGCAAGTATCTTGTTTTCAAATGAAAACATATGAAATGTCATAAAATAGTCTTTTCGAAATATCAAATTTTGAAATTCAATTTCATGCTTCAGAATATTTTCCCCCTTCCACCACTCCTTTTGCCTTTTCAATGACTTCCATAGTCTCCATAGCAATGGCTCCTCCCTCATATTTCCCATGTTCAACTCCTTTTTCCTCATCCACTACTTCCACGATTTCCACATTCTGCATTCCAACGGCTCTTCCCTCGGGCTGGGTAACAGTACTATCAATTGCTCCAGAATTGACAAGGATCTTCTCAATATTTTCCAATCCATCGAGAAGGGTGTTTTCTTCTTTGCCAACATCTTCAGATGTTGGTCCTTGAACTTCTTTACCCTTCTCCTTTAGCAGAACATCAGGATCCAATCCGTTGTGGATAATGATTTTCCGCAAAATGTTGTTTTGTCAAACTACTTCCTGTGCTCTTTTTTCATTGCCATGGAAGCATTTAAGAACTCCTTTGCCATCCTGAGATAGTCTTGCAGGTTTTGAACCTGCTTCTTGAGATTATCATACTTTACCTGCAAAAAGAAAAATAGTTAATCAACAGATAATTACATTTTAAAAAAGAGAACAACAAATTTTTGAACACAAAAGTGATTAAGTCAAACCTCAACAACATTCTTTGTAGCTACAACAACAACAACCTTTTTCTTATCACTTGCCCATTCATTGTAATAAGCTTGGGCCTCACCATTTATGTTCTCCAATATGTTCATCATAAAATTTAAAATTTCATCTATGTAAGATGTATTCACCTTCACAATGCCAGATTTTACTTGCTGTAGTAGAGCCTCCATATTTTCAGGTTCATTTTCAACAACAAAAATTTTTTTCTCTTTTTGAAAAATTATTGTATCGGGCATTAATTTCCTTTATCAACACTTTGGCCCGATACTCCCATTTTTTCATTTATATTATATCTGGAAGTAGTAAATCCTTAATGGTAGATTCAACGTTATCAGAAACCAAATATTTTTCTAAAATATTTAATCTTTCATCCTCTGGTCGAGGATGAGCCTGACGGGTGTTTGTTTCCCTAGGAGGAGATTTGCTTGAACATTATGCTCCTTCATTTCCTTTATCTTGAAGCAATTCTGATACTTGAAAAGTAGTGGGTGTGTTCTCTTGCAAAAATAAATCTTTATCAAGTGGAACCTCATCCAAACTAGCACAAGCTTCTATAATCCTTAAAATTAAAATTAGCAAGAGAAATATCGAATCTTGAAAATGTCTTTGATGCTTCTTTCTCTGAAAATTGTTGTGTTGCTTCTCTCTGTGGCCTAGATGGAAGAATGTGTTTTCCAACTAGGAAGCATTGACCTCGCATTTGAGGTTGGCATGGTGGAGGAGGGGGCGGCATCGCTTGTTGATTTTGTTGACGAAATTGTTGTATGGGAACTTAAAACATAAAAATAAAAATTAGTTATAAAATTTGTGAAGGTAGAAAATAAAAATTAGTTATAAAATTAGATTATGAAAATTGGTTGCAAAATTTGTTATAACACTTACCGATAGAAGAAAAGACATCTTGCGTAGCTATTGATGCAAATGGAATGTGGGCATGTTGTACATCTGAAAAAAAATTAATTAAAAATAGTAAAAATTTTGTAAAAATTTTGTTTTGACAGTCATTAAAACTTACTCCCCGAAGATGAAACCTCTTGTGCAACTACGCCCATTGGAAGTGGACATGTAGCCATAGGTGGAGGTTGTCGAGGATCAAGAGAACTAGATCTTCTATGTTTCCTTGTTGATCTTCTCCTTAGAGGTGGTGTTGTTTCCTCTGTAGGTGTTTCGGAGTCTCCTGATTCCTCTAGATTATAACCTCTGAAAGTAACATCCCACTTTGAAGAGGAAGAGGATGCCCTTTTCTATGTTTGGTATAAAATATCAAAATTATAAAAAGACAAACATATGAAAAATAAAAAAATTTACTTAAATATTAATGAAAAATTACCTGAACCTATTGTTCTGTCATGGTTGCATTGGCTAGGGTTGAGTGCCAAGATGTTGGTACTTGAGTGTTCTACAAATGATAAAAATATTCATAAAAAAAGTAATAATATAGTTGCATGTGCTAACTATCGGTGAGGGTGAAGTGTGGGTTATCACATTATGGATTTCCAATCTGATCCGATGTGAGACATAGTTGGACCAGTCGAATTGGTGGTGTGCAACACAATGGACCAAATACGCTAAGGCCCACATCAGAATTTCTATCGATCTTCCTTGTAGAACGAGTCTAGCAAGGAAGAATTTGTAACATGCCCAAAGAAATTTATTTTCAATAGCTGGTACAGTCAAACCCCTTCTGGACTTGGTGGACGTAACTACAAAAAAAATAAAATCTATAATTGTACACTAGTGACTAGAATTTAAATTCAATTAAATAAAAAAATAGTTATACCTTGAAAATATTTTGATTGCACATTGAAGTTGGTCTCCAGGTAGAGTTTATCTTCATCAGTTAATTGGTATTTGGAAGTGATAGGCTCACAACCAGCGTGGGGCAATGTTGTCAATTTGGTGACATCTATGGCTGAGAAAGAAAAAATGATGTTTTTATTGTCGATGACAAGATTTACCTTACCCGAATCAATATTATAACCTGCAATGATCTTCTCCAATAGTTTAGTGTCCGTGTTGAACTACGGCATTGAAACTAGACCCCGAAGACCAGAGTCCATGACCCATGACATGTCGTAACCCGATGTTGATAAAATTTTTAAAATCAAGGGGTAAACCAAGTTTTTAAAATTAATTTTAAACATTCCAAGGGTGACAGGGGATGCCATAGGGTTATTTCATTATGTACGAGAGTATGGATCAAAAGATACAATGGATGGTATGCAACACTTGATGGAAAAGGGTTAAAACTCACTTAAAAATTAAGGTAAAAGGTTAAAAACTAAGATAAAACTAGAGGAAGAGGGTTAAAAATGCATTAAAATGGGAGGAAAATGGTTAAAACTATGATAGAAAAGGTAAAAAAATGATTGTTTATCCCTTTATATAGACTTTTTTGCATGCAATCAGCTCATGGATGGGTGACACATGGCATCTGCATGCAATCATTTCATGGATGGTTGACACATGGTATAGATGCATCATTGCTACCGACTAGGTACTCGACACTATTATAGCCCATCATCATACTTGCAATCGATCAATATTCCTGCAACCGATCATCATGCCTACACCCGATCGATATTCTTACATCTGATCATCATACCTACATCCAATCAACATTCCTACAATCAATCATCATACCTGTAGTCAATCATCATACCTACAATTGATCATCATACCTATAATTGATCATCATATCTACAACTGATCGATATTCTTACACCTGATAGGTATTTATTCATCCCATTGTCATGTATGCAACCGATTGATATCCCTGCAACTGATCAATATTCTTATAACCAATCATCTGATCGACATGTCTGCACCCGATTAGAATTCTTGTATTTGATCATCATATATACAATTGATCAGCATTCCTACAATCGATCAACATTCTTGCAATCGATCATCATACCTACAATCGATCATCATGCAACATGTCTATAATCGATCATTACTCATGCAACTGATCATCATATCTACAATCAATCATCATGCCTACACTTGATCATCATACCTACAATCGATCATCATACCTACAATTGATCATCATGCATACAACTGATCATCATGTTTGCAATCGATCATCATGCATGTAACTGATCATCATGCATGCACCTGATTAATATACCTACAATCGATCATCATGCCTACAATTGATCGATATGCCTACAATTGATCATCATACCTACAACCGATCATCATGCATGTAGTCAATCGTCATGTCTGTAGTCGATCGTCATACATGTCTCAGACCGATCATCATAAAGCATAAAGGCTAAAAGTATTTCATGTTGACCTAAAGCTTTTAAGTTTACCATACATTTTTAGATTTTGCAAACCGATATTCATAGCCCCCAACACAGAAAAAATTGCCATGGTTTGAAAATTTTTGGAGATAAATAAATGCAATTCGCCATGTATACTTCTACATAATTCATCGGGATTCCGAGATAATTCGCCTTGATTTTATAAATAGATTTTGAGGCCGACCCCTTATGCATAACCTCTGTAGAGGGATGATGGAGAAGGAAGGTGAAGTGTAGGAGGGGTAGGACAGAGCTAGTTGGGAAACTCTCCCAAAATACTAGATTAAATTAATGGAGCTAGAAAATATAATCTAAAAAGAGCTATAATTAGAGCGGTATGTAGAAATCATGTTGGAACAATGCTGTATTGGGAACTACAAGGCCTGTGCAAGGCCAAAAACAATAAAGAAAAATCCTTGGCTATTAAATTTACTTCTATTTGAGCAGTAAGACAAGGTTATAGGAGGATTATCATAGAATTAGATTCTTAATTTTTTATCGGAGCTCTGAATTACATGAGGAACTTTTCTTTAGATACATGGAGGTTGAAGAATTTTGTCACCCAAATTAAGGAGTTGTGGAGAGAATTGGATGATGTGATTCTGATTTATGTGGGTAGAGCTCTAAATAAAGTGGCAGACTTCTTGGTTAAGACGAGTATTGAGAAGGAGGTAGGGGTTTAGTGGCATAATGGCATGGCTATTGAGGATGAGAGGATTAGGTATGTTGGTGAGCAAATCCAGTGTTTGGCTAATTTGGACAACCATTGCAAACATATGATTTATGAGAGATGGTTCCAATGTAGATCTCCTTTTAGTGTTGTAACAAAAAGCAATTAGTTCTTATGATCTTGTATTTTAGAGTTATAGAAGTTTGTTAGAAAGTTAAAAGGAGGAAACAAGTGCTCTTGTTGGCTATGTCTCGTAGGAATCTCATCCCAACTTGTAAATAATCTTCTTTTAATATAATTTTTCCAAATTCTTTTTCAAAAAGAACTTTAGACCTTTTGCACCGTTTAATTCCTTTTGGATTATGTTTGTTAACTCACAAATTTTGATTGTATGCTTTCTTGTTCCTTTTCCTCCTTTGCATTATTTGTTTTATTATTTCCTTAGATTAAACATTTCTCTTAGGTCATAAGAATATTTTATTGGTTAAAAATTGATAGCATTAATTTTTTTCAATTAATTAGCTTCTTTCTTGTCATAATGATTTTATATACCCTAAGTTATGATCTCATTTTAATTTTATTAAAAAAAACAATCTCTAATTTAATTATCTTCTTTAACAAATATTTTTAATGTTTTTTAACAAATTACATAACCAACATCTCTTTCCATATTATAAGTTTGTCTGTATACCTTCTACATATTCATACCATTACAAATAATGAGCCCATTTATATTACATATAATAGTTTCTTCGCCAAAATGACTAATAACTAATAACTATTTTATCCTCTAATCTATTGTTGGTTTTCCTTTTCTACTGAACATAAAAGTTTGTTGTGCAAATCTTCCTTCTTGCTTAACATTTTGGCTTGTTTGTTGGCTGTACTTAGATTGAAATCTGCTATTAGACGCATACCTCTACGTTCAGAGCATGATAAGATGTCTATCATCTACATGGTGTCTTCGTTCTTGAGATAAGATCTAAAACATAATGTAGCCAATACAAACGCGGCCTTCCCTTGTTATTATTATTATTTAATAGTTCCATTCCTTACCACTTCCCCAATTGGTGTCTATAATCCACGGCCTAGAGACCCGCTCTAATCTAACATGCTAAGTCTAAATGTGAGCAGCTAAAAACATGTGAGGAATATGTGTACGAGATAATTATTTGCCTGTGACGCAACAAGGTGATGCTGTACAGAGATATGAACGGATCACCGTCACTCTTGGCAAAACCAGAGCCTTAACCCTTCGGACCCGCGGTTAATTGCCGAATGAGAAGATGTGCTCAATAATCTGTCAAATCAGTGAGACATGCGTACTCGTAGAGAACTATAAAGGTATGTTAAATGGGAGTCCCCCCTCGCCAGGAGCATATGTCCAGACGTCCGCCTTCTCCTTCTGTTTGCCTTTGCCTTCGAAAAGCTTATTGTCGTTGCTTACTATGGAAATTGGGACTGCGGAGGGATTGCCCTGCAAACTAAAGGGCGATTTTATATTGCCAAGCGACACATACAAAAAAGAAGTGTACTCTTCGTTCGATGGGGTCATCGCCATTGGCGACGATGATCTGTCGAAAGTGCTGCACATGACTTCAGGTGACGGCGAAAATAGTTATGCCCAAAATTCGAGCAGGCAAGGCTCTGTCTTCAAAGTTATGCAGCCTGCCTTTTCCCGACTACTTCACTTGTTCCCCGTTGAAGACCATCAAGATTTGGTGCGTATTGCGGACTTGGGCTGCGCCACCGGAATGAACACCATCTCTGACGTTAATTTTGTAATGAGGACCGTAAAATTTCTGTGTGCAGAGAGAGGTCTGGCAGTCCCGCAGGTGCAGGTAATTTTCCACGACCTGCCTTCCAACGATTTCAATGACTTGTTCATGTTGTTGAAGTCGGTCAAACCGGACTACTTGGCGGCAGGAGTGCCCGGGACGTTCTACGGCGTCCTGTTCCCGCGTAGTAGTATTCACATATGCTTCTCTATCATGGCATTGCATTGGCTTTCTAGGTAATTCAGACTACAGCGGCTCTTAGTATTCACTATTGATCATATTACTTTGATTTTTGGTGTTCTGATTTAGTATGTTCAGGTTCCTACGGCGGTCGTGGATGAGGGGTCACCTGTGTACAACAGGGGAAAGGTGTGGATTAATGGCAGCAGACCAGAAGTTGCGAGAGCATACGCAGAACAATCTCAAGAGGATCTGCGTCAGTTCTTTCGCTGTCGAGCTCTTGAAATGGCGAGTGGGGGTGTCATGTTCTTGTGTGCAATGGGTCGCCCAAATTCAGAACCTCCGGAGCGCCAGGTCACCGTCGAGGGCGAGTATTGTGGAGCCGACTTTGAAGCGGCTTGGGAGGACCTTATTTCCGAGGTAATCCCTTAACTCCCAAATTACATACGTGCATTCGTCTCTCATTTATTTTGCGGTCAATATACTCATTGTTCTTGAGTTTTTTAAAAGGGAATTATGACGGCAGAGATGAAAGACAGTTTCAATCTGCCGTGGTATTTTCCTAATGCAGAAGAAACGAGAGCGGCCGTCGAAGCATCGGGTGCCTTTGAGATCGTGAAATTGGAAGTGTGCAGCGGAGTTGCGTGTATGGGTGAATCGGAATTCGAGGAGTGGGTGAATGATATCCAAAGCTTTGGGAAGAAGAAGTCGAGGCTGGTGAGGAGCTTTGCTGGAAGTCTTGTGCAGCAAAAGCTTGGACTGGAGAAGTGCAATGCGTTATTTGACAGATTGGAGAAAAGGTCCAGCGAGTTCCTGGAAAAGGGGATTATTACACCTTCCAGATTCGTGACTTGCATAGTGGCCGCCCTCGTCAAAAAGTGAAGTCAATTTATGATTTTTAAGGCGACAATTCCTGGTTATGATATTGGACGTATAGATCGGTTACAGATAATCCATCCTCCGAGTCTGGCATTCCTGGTTAGAAAATAATCTTCTCGCTGTGTGGTGTAGTAATAATAAAGAGCAAATAATTTTTAAGGGTAGATTAGTAGGTGTGGTTGTGATTGTGGTTGAGCACTTACCAACAAGAGATTTAGGTTTAAACTTAGGGAAAGTTAACCCTTTGCAAAGGTAGTAGTTCGTACTAAATCCTCTCAGTGCACATTAGACAGACAGATGACTGTACTATGTGACAAGGGTACTATGTTCACTATCAGATATGAATTCTGAGCACCTGATGGTCCATTTCAACTCAGGCTAAATAATAACTAGATTTGTGCATCAGACAGACAGATGACTACTATGTGTCAACGGTATTATGTGCACTGTCAGATATGAATTATGAGGACCTGATGGTCCATTTCACGTCAGGTTAAATAATAACTAGATGGAATATGGGTTATAACCTTATAGGGTCACCCCCAAAATTTGAATCATACTTGGTAGTAGAAAAATGGAATATGCTTTATAAGGGTCAGCCCTAAAATTTGAATCATTGGTAGTAGAAAAGCACTGTAGTTATAACCAATTCTTCTATGTATAAAAAAAATTATAAAGATGAAATAAATGTGTTTGTAAGTTGTGGAGGACTGAAGGGATATTGTTTTACTTTTTCAATGAATTTTACACAAATTTTTATGCAAGGTTCTGATCCTAATCCTTCAAACTAAATAAAATTTGAACTTTAAACCTGGAGATATTGTTTTACTGTAGTTGGAAGAAACTGCGAAAAAAAACATCTTTTTGGTTTGCGGAATTATAAAAGACACCACTACGCATGAAGAATGAGCTAACTGATTAGTTACCACGTTGTTGGCTAGTCAATTATTAAAGTGCAATTTGGGAAATCTTTGTCCATGGTCAGCAACACTACAAGTCATTTTGTCATTGAATTTGATTATTTTTTTTCCTTTACCGATTTGAATTTTGATTCAAATTTATTTAAAATTATTTGTTTATTTTTTTAATGGGTCCAAGGCGTGCTTCTTGAGTGCTAGGCAAAAACAATAATCAAATGCCACATCAAAACCTCGTTGTCCTGGTGTTGTTTTAAAAAGCATTTCACATTATTACCGCGAAACCCGAAACAAGTTGCTTGATTTTCTTTATCGACGAAAGAGAACATGCATGATGATAATTAATAATTCTAAACGGTCATGCATGGTTATGGTTATAATCACGACACATGTTGATTGTTAATTTGGGGTCATCCTTGGCCAGGAACCCCTCGAGTTTCCCTCTAAGAGGGTCCGAACAAGCACCTTTCTCAGATTTTTACCCTTTGCAAACAAGAAAGTCGTGAAGCTTCTACCAACCCCATTAGACTTTCCACGTAAAAGCCCCTTGGTGTTGGTGACTCATGAATCTTAATTGGCTATCCTGGAATGTGCAAGGGCTTTACCTCCTTGTGCATAAACTCCATTTCTTAAGGGTGATCACGCAAAACAAAATCAATGTTCTCTTCTTATAAGAAGTTAAATTTTGGGTATTCTTCTAGATAATTACTTGTTCCAGCTCGAACATGAGGGTAAGGCTGTTGTTAATGAGTGTGAGTCAAGAAGAGGGGGTTCCTTGTTCTTTTACCTTGTCTTGCTTTAGTGGTGGTAGATATGGGGCATGACCCCTAGGATAGGTGTGTTTGGGCTATTGTTAAGCATACCAAGTAAGTTGCATTTGATTTTGTTTTCTATACGTTTTTATCGATCAAGCTAGTCACATCATGTTATAGGAATGTATGGTCACATATTTACATGCTACTAGTTACATCATGTTATAGGAATGTATGTTCACATATTTACTTGCTACTAAATGGATAATTATAGTTGATTTTCATATGGTGAAACACTTTATAGCACAGTATTGAGCTAGCAAGAAGTTTTCCGAATCACTCGCTATGTAGAAACTTCTTTGTATGTTTGATCCCATTTTTAATTAGTCTCCATCCTACTAGTCTAGTTGTTTCACTTGGTATAATGGATATTTTGGTTATGATAGAAAATCCATCTAGTTAGACAAGGTTTATTTTGAGTAAGTTTTTGGGTCAAATGCTATCTCTTGAGCATATGGTCTCTACCATTACATATACTATTCTTTTAGATTATTTTTTTATATTTTTTTCCTTATGTCACTTCCCTCGTAACATCATGCTAGATTTACTCTTTAAATTCAATATCTCACATCTTGATTCTAAACAATGCTTGGGGTTGGTGCAAGTATGAAACTCGTGTCCTGTCCCTTTGGTCTAGATGGCTAGATATAGTGGTGGAAGGACACCATTCTAAGTTTTGTTGATTTTATTTATGCTTAGGGCCAAAGAGCAACTTATCAACACAAGTTAGAAGAAATATTCCAAAAAAACATAACTAGTTTGAGACAGGTTGTTGAATGTCTTCTTCCCATGACCTTCATTACTTGTTAGTTTAAGCTAAGAATGAGTTGCATATGTTTAAATCATATTAGGTTAGTAGGATTTGCATCCTATCTCAATTGACCTAGAATGAACATGATGACAAAGGCTTCAATTTTTTCATCAATTTGTTTGCTACAAAGTATCAACTTAAAAAATCTAGGTTGAAATTGGTTAAAGGGTCTATCATATGTTGGCAATTTGAGTTATTTTGTGTTGTCATTGATGTCACATTGATCACATTGAATTTTGATGGCAAAAGCACTTCGTAAATAATCATTTATGATATTTTGTAGAGCATGGATATTTACAGGGTTTTGTGGCACAAGAGGCATATAATATTTAATTTTTTAAATATTATATTAATGGTTTTTATTAAAACCAATGGCAAGGGTTTTTATTAAAACCGACGGAAGGGTTTTTTATTAAAACCAACGGAAAGGGTTTTCATTAAAACCATTATGCTAAGACTTCTCCAAATTATGATGGATGAAAAGGTTTTCCAATAAAACCTAGGTGCAAAAAGTTTCATGACAAAATTAAAAATAATGAAGGAGATATCCTAATTCAAAGTTAAAAGGTGAATTATTAAATTTTTATTTAATAACTCTAAGGTCTAAGGTTGTATTATATTATCCGCCGATGTGCAAAGGTTGGGGAGATTAATAAATATTCACCGATGTCATTCAAAGGCACAGAGGTGCCTATAAATAAAAGGTTAAAACATTTGTTTATAGAACATTTGATATAGTGCATGAGAGAGAGTCGTTGAAAGGGGAGCAACGAAGAAAGAAGGATAAATAACTTTCTATTTGAGAGAAAGGTCAAGTAAACAGCGTGGGAAAGTGACGTCATGCAGGAGCCTATAGCACAATTGGTAGCGCACGAACTTTGCATAAGGCAGGTTTGTTTTTTGAATCCTACCAAGGGCAAAGTGTTTTAATAAGAAAGTACAATCAAGTTTCAAATTTGAGCGTAGGTTAAAGTTGGGTGTTTGGGATTAAAATCCTAACATGGGATAGCGCCCACATGGTAAGCGCTTCACAGTGCTAAGCGAGAGGAACGGATTTCGATTCCCGCGAAGGTGTGAAGGCGCATTAATTTTGGCAAGGCATTTTAGCAAAGATGATTTCAAAGGGTACAAAGGAAATGAATTTTATATAAAGGTATTTATCTTCAGTGCATGGTAATATTTGTTATTACCAAAGTTTTGGTGCATTAAAATTATTTCTGTGATAACTAGGGAGTCATAAAGAGTTTAGGGAAATAAATGCTTGATGTATGTGTTAATGTGCTTAGGGATTTATAAGGTGTAGAATTAAATATTTTTTATTGTTGTGTGTGATTAGGGAGATATAAGGTGTGGAAATAAATATGTGTGATTGTTGTATGTGGAGTTATAAGGTGTGGAATTAAAAATAAAAGCATAGGTGCTTGGTGTATGTGTTAATGAAATTAGGGAGTCATAAGGTTGAAAAGTGTTGAACTTGTTATATGTCCTAGTGCATAATTTAATTATGAAATTAAACTAGGAACTTGAGACCTAGTTAATTGTTACCTTGAGTTAGAAGACATGCACATGAGTTAGGGTTTGAATTTGAAGAAAAATTTCTTGATTATGTGCCTTGGCTATTGATAGGAAGTGGATGGATTAGAAAATCAATTTTATGGATAAAATTGATGCTTGAGTTTCATGATTGGTTTAGTGGAATTCATTGAGAGTATTGTCATTATTAAGGAGATCTTTGCTATTGCCTTGAGAAGTATATTGTTGGTTAATTGTTGAGTACATTGCCATTAATTGAGACCATTTAGGATATCATTTGCTAATCACTTGTGTATACATTTGTCTTTCATTTTGAGGAGATCATTGTTGGCTATTTGAGAGCTCTTTGCTTGAGGGAGTTGTGCTTGTTTCTTGAGAGCTTATTGACATTGCATGAGGAAGATATTATTGAGAACCTATTGCTATCACTTATGGAGATTGTCCTTGGTTGGTTGAAGTCCTCATTGTTATTACTTAGAGAGGTTTTCATTAGAGAGCTCATTTACCATACATTTGAGAGTACATTGTTGAGCATTGTTGTTATCTATTTGAGAGTACATTGTTGAGCATTGTTGTTATCCATTTGAGAGTACATTATTAAACATTATTGTCATCCATTTGAGAGTATATTGTTGAGCATTATCGCTATCCATTTGACAGAGTATTTGTCATACATTGTTAAGATCATTGTTGAACATTTTTGTCATCCATTGGAGAAGTACATTTGCCATTCATTGTTGAGCACATTGTTGAGTACTATCATTATTCATTTGTTATCCATTGTTGAGTTCATCATTGAGCCTTGCCTTCATTGATTTGTGGTTGAGATTTAAGTGCTACTTGAGAGTCATTGGTTGAGCCTTTGGGAAGGCTTTTGGGACAAAATTTTTGGACATATTTGAGATAGCTTTTGTGCATGATTGGTTGAGCCTTTGAGAAGGATTTTGGGATAGATTTGTGGACATATTTGGGATATAATTTGAGTAATATTGTTTGAACCTTTTGTGAAGGCTTTGAGAATATATTTGGGACATAATTTGAGCATGATTTTTTAAGCCTTGTGAGAAGGCATCGAGGCTGATTTGTGAGCAGTGAAAGAGATAGGATAGAAACATAAAAAAAATCAACACCAGTTGCCTAGATGAGCAGATTAGTGGATAACATAGCTGAGAAGATCAGTGGATAGCCTAGTTTAGCAGATAAATGGATAGCCTAGCTGATCAGATTAGTGGATAGCCTAACTAAGCATATTAGTGGAGAGCCTAGCTGAGCATATCAGTGGATAACCTAGATGAGTATATTAGTGGAGAGCCTAGCTGAGCAGATCAGGAAAACCTAGCTTTGAGCAGATCAAAGTAATAATTTATATTGGTATAAGGATCCATATTTATTTATGAAATATTATAAGGATAATATCTTGTGGACTACCCCACATTGGGGGAACCACATTAAATATTGTGTCTCAATTATGTGTGATGATTTGTGCACTTGCTTACTATTGATATCTATGTTATTAATGCACACTACTATATTTTTTTATTGCAATTGAGGACACTAATTGATATTGGTTTGGAAATAAAGTAAAAAGTGAATGCTATATTGTTTACCCTCCCTCTCAGTATAAGATTGTGTTCTTCAATTGGTATCAGAGCAGGTTCCTTCAGAAAGGCTAACAACTTGAAGGTAGATTCTAAAAAAACATAGATGGCTTCATAGAATGGATCATCTACAAGTAAGGCTCGACTGTTTGATGGTAAAAATTATGCTTTTTGGAGCATGATAATGAAGAACTATTTGATATCACAAGGATATGAGGTATGACAAATGGTTGCAAAAGAGTATATAGTTGAAGGCAATCCCAATACAAATAAGACTATCAGGAAATTGGTTGAGATCAATGCAAATGCAATTAATTGTATTATGAGTGGGCTTTGTGAGACAAATTTTGTAAATATCATTGTATTTAATCCAGCTAATGAAATGTGGACCATGTTGCGGAATACCTATGAAGGATATTCCAAGGTAAAGTTGGAAAAAATACAAACTCATAGAAAAATATTCGAAGAATTGAAAATGGAAGATTATTAAGATATTAAAAAGTTCTTGCTTCGAGTTGATGAGATTACTGACACCATGAGAGGCCTAGGATTTGAGATGAAAGAATCAGATGTTACTCAAAATATTTTGAGATCACTTCCCATGAAGTATGATGCAAAGGTTTCAGTGATAGAAGAAACAATGAATATTGACAAGCTAACAATGGAAGAACTACAAGGAACTCTTAAAACTTATGAGATGAGGATAGATAAGCATCAAGATCCAAAGAAACCAATTGCATTCAAAGTTTTAGAGAAAAATAACGATAAATATTCAGAGATAGATAGAGATTCAGATAATGATGAGGAATCAAACTTCATCAAAAGGAAAAAGGACTCAAGGAATTATAGGGATATGAATAAATTCAAATGCTACAGGTGTGGTGATTATGGTCACTATGCAAACAAGTGTCCACATCAATAAAATAGTGATGATGAAAAATAGGATCGGAGAATAAAATAAGAAGGAAAACATAAGCATGAAAAATATGATAGGTACAATCAAAGCAAGCATGAGAAGAAGAATTTTTTTTGTAAGACTAAGAAAAATTTCTACATCGATGAAGCAAATGATGACTTAGATCACAGTGATAGAGATCACTTAGATGATGAAAAGGAAGAACATTTATTCTTAGGAATAGAACATGAAAGAGAACAATGCTTTGTGTGTGGTCAACGAGATTACATACTAGGATATTGCAATGGCTTCAGTGATAGTGAAGATGAAATGACATACAAAGGAAATAGGCAAAGACAAAGGATTCATGAGAGTTTGTTTGTTATAGAATAATATAATGATATCAGTGATAGTGAAGATGAAGAAGGGTTTTTCTATGGGATAAAATAAGTAGAAGAAGAACTTCCACTCCAAACAGAAGAAGTTAAACAAGAGAATATTTCAAGAAAGACAAATGTATCAGTTGATATAAAAGAAGACTTCAATAATATCAATGAGCAACTATAAGAGGTTAAGGATAATCTAAAATAATTGAGATGTTCCATACTTGAGAAGTTTGATCCATCACATGATTCAAAAGGTCAATACATTTTCACTGAGAAGGAAACATGTATTTTAGAGACAATAGAGATGTGTGTCAATTTTCTATTTGACACAAATGAAGAGAAAGAAGAGGAAGGTTCCAAAGCACCAAAGGTCTCATATTTTAAGTTTGGGAAGTTACACTCAAAAGGAAAGGAAGGTATATAATATGAAATCAAGGAAGCACCTAAGATTCAGGAAGAAATTTCTAAAGCTCCTATGGCTCCAAATATCCAATTTGGATCTTGTTTTGAGATAGGTGAATAAATTTCAAGAAAATAAATTCTTGAAGAAGAAAGCAAGGAATAAGTTAAGGAAGAAGATTTGGATACCACAAATAAGGATCAAGGATACAATGCACAAGTCAAATATGATCACAAGGATAAAGGTCAAGAAAGGTATGAGGAACCAAGGCATGAACAAAGGGATTTTCAAGGACATTGTTTTTCTTGTAATGGATTTGGACATAGGGCTATACACTGTAGGGCCTATGGATCAAAGAAGATTGATTTTGCTAGAAGAAACTTCAAAGGAAGAAGGTATGGTTTTCAGGGACATTGCTTCTTATGCAACATGATTGTTCATAGAGATTCTCAATGCAAAGGAAATGAGCAATATGGTTTTGATTATAGAGCTGCACAATTCAGAGGTCATAGTCAAAATTATTATGGAAACAAAGCTTCAAAATATAGGGTTCAGGAAAGGAATGGATATGAAAATGATTTCAAGAAAGAATTTAGGATATGGGCACCATCTAAAGGTTACAATATCAAGTGTTTCAATTACAATAACTTTTGACATATTACAATATGGTATAGGACTCAATTCCAAATAGGTTAAAGGCAAGAAGGTCAAGACATTTCAAGGCAAGAAGGTCAAACAGGTTCAAGACAAGAAGATCAAGTAACTCATCAAGAAAAGGATATCAAAAATATGTGGAAGGAAGTTGAAAAAGGAAAGGAACAATGTAATATGGGAGTAAATGTACTCCCACACAAAAATTAATCACCTCAAGAGAGAAGGTGGTAGGGGGGCTAAGCTTAAGAGTCATATATTTTAGCCCCATAGGTGTCCCTTTTGCCATTGATGTCAAAGGGGGAGATATTTGAGTAAGGGGGAGAGCATTGAGTTAGGGGGAGAAACCTCCAAAGAGAGCATTGAGATAGGGGGAATAGCCACCAAAGAGAACATTGAGATAGGAGGAGCAGCCTCCATAGAGAGTATTGAGTCAGGGGAGTAGTTTTGATTCTCGAAAATGGCTTTTGCAGTGATTGTGGTGATTTGCATTAGAGGTGTTGCCATCAACGACAAAGGGATAAATTGTTGGCAATTTGAGTTATTTTGTGTTGTCATTGATGTCACATGGATCATTGGTGGCAAAAGCACTTCATAAATAATAATTTATGATATTTTGGAGAGCATGGATATTTATAGGGTTTTGTGGCACAAGAGGCATATAATATTTAATTTTTTAAATATTATATTAATGGTTTTTATTTAAACCAATGGAAAGGATTTTTATTAAAACCGATGGAAGTGTTTTTTATTAAAACCAACAGAAAGGATTTTCATTAAAACCATCAAAAATTATTTTTCATTAAAACCACTATGCTAAGACTTCTCCAAATTATGATGGATGAAAAGGTTTTCCAATAAAACCTAGGTGCAAAAATTTTCATGACGAAATTCAAAAGAATGAAGGAGATATCCCAATTTAAAGTTAAAAAGTGAATTATTAAAATTTTATTTAATAATTCTAAGGTCTAAGGTTGTATTATATTATCCACCGACGTGCAAATTTTGGGGAGATTAATAAATATTCACCGACATCATTTGAACGCATGGAGGTGCATATAAATAAAAATTTAAAACCTTTGTTTATAGAACACTTGATATAGCGCATGAGAGAGAGTCGTTGAAAGGGGAGCAGCGAAGAAAGAAGGATAAATAACTTTTGATTTGAGAGCAAGGTCAAGTAAATAACATGATAAAGTGATGTCATGCAGGAGCCTATAGTGTAGTTGGTAGCGCACGAACTTTGCACAAGGCAGGTTCGTTGTTTGAATCCCGCAAAGGGCAAAATGTTTTGCTAAGAAAGTAAAATCAAGTTTCAGATTTGTGTGCAGGTTAAAGTTGGGTGTTTGGGATTAAAATCCCAACGTGGGCTAGTGCCCATGTGGTAAGCGCTTCACATCACTAAGCAAGAGGAACAGATTTCGACTCCTACGAAGGTGTGAAGGCGAATTAATTTTGGCAAGGCATTCTGGAAAAGAAAATTTTGAAGGGTACGAAGGCAAAAAATGTCATATAAAGGTATTTATCTCCAATGCATGGTAATATTTGTTATTACCAAATTTTTGGTGCATTAAATTTAATTTTGTGATAACTAGGGACTCATAAGGAGTTTAGGGAAATAAATGCTTGTTGTATGTGTTAATGTGCTTAGGGATTTATAAGGTGTAGAATTAAATATTTGTTATTTTTGTGTTTGATTAGGGAGATATAAGATGTGGAAATAAATATTTCTGATTGTTGTATGTGGATTTATAAGGTGTGGAATTAAAAATAAAAGCATAGGTTCTTGTTGTATGTGTTAATGAAATTAGGGAGTCATAAGGTTGAAAAGTGTTGAACTTGTTATATTTCCTAGTGCATAATTTAATTATGAAATTAAACTAGGATCTTGAGACCTAGTTAATTGCTACCTTGAGTTAGAAGATATGCACATGAGTTAGGGTTTGAAGTTGAAGACAAATTGCGTTATTATGTGCCTTTGCTATTGAGAGGAAGTGGATGGATTAGAAAATCAATTTTATGGTTGAGTTTCATGATTGCTTTAGTGGAGTTCATTGAGAGTATTTCCAATATTGAGGAGATCTTTGCTATTGCCTTGAGAATCATATTGTTGGTTACTTTTTGAGTACATTTCCATTATTTGAGACCATTGAGGAGATAATTTTCTAATCACTTGTGGATGCATTTTTCTTTCATTTTGAGGAGATCATTGTTGGCTATTTGAGAGCTCTTTGCTTGAGGGAGTTTTCCTTGTTTCTTGAGAGCTTATTGACATTGCATGAGGAAGATATTATTGAGAACCTATTGCTATCACTTGTGGAGATTGTCCTTGGTTGGTTGAAGTCCTCATTGTTATTTCTTGGAGATTTTCATTAGAGAGCTCATTTTCCATACATTGGAGAGTACATTATTGAGCATTTCTATTATCCATTTGAGAGTACAATGTTGAGCATTGTTGTTATCCATTTGAGAGTAAATTATTTAACATTGTTGTCATCCATTTGAAAGTACCTTGTTGAGCATTATTGCCATCCATTTGAGAGATTATTTCTCATGCATTGTTATGATCATTGTTGAGCATTTTTCTCATCCATTGGATAAGTACATTTGCCATTCATTGTTGAGCACATTGTTGAGTATTGTCATCATTCATTTGTTATCCATTGTTGAGTTCATCATTGAGCCTTGTCTTCGTTGATTTGTGGTTGAGATTTAAGTGCTACTTGAGATTCATTGGTTGAGCCTTTGGAAAGGCTATTGGCACATAATTTTTGGATAGATTTGAGATAGATTTTGTGTATGATTGGTTGAGCCTTTGAGAAGGCTTTTGGTATAGATTCATGGATAAATTTAGAACAACATTTGAGAAAGATTGTATGAGCATTTTATGAAGGCTTTGAGAACAAATTTGGGATAACATTTGAGCAAGATTTTTTGAGCCTTATGAGAAGGTATTGAGGCATATTTGTGAGTAGTGAAAGAGACAGGGCATACATAGAAAACACATCAACACCAGTTGCCTAGTTGAGTAGATCAGTGGATAACCTAGCTGAGAAGATCAATGGATAGCCTAGCTAAGCAGATCAATAGATAGCCTAGCTAAGCAGATCAATGGATAGGCTAGCTGAGCAGATCAGTGGATAGCCTAGCTAAGTAGATTAGTGGATAGCCTAGTTGAGCAGATCAATGGAGAGCCTAGTTGAGAAGATCAGTGGATAGCCTAGCTGAGTAGATCAATGGATAGCCTAGTTGAGTAGATCAGTGGAGAGCCTAGCTGAGTAGATCATTGGAGAGCCTAGCTGATCAAATTAGTGGAGCCCACCTGAGTAGATCAGGATAGCCTAGCTTTGATCAGATCAAAGTAATCATTTATATTGGGATAAGGATCCCTATTTCTTTATGAAATATTGTAAGGAGAATATCTTGTGGACTACCCCACATTGGGGGAACCATGTTAAATCTTGTGTCTCAAATGTGTGTGATGATTTGTGCACTTGCTTAATATTTCTATCTATGTTATTAATGCACACTACTATATTTAATTATTACAATTGAGGACACTAATTGATATTGGTTTGGAAAGAAAGTAAAAAGTGGGCGCTATACTGTTCACCCCCCCTCTCAGTATAAGCTTGTGTTCTTCATCATAATGGACTCTAAACATATAAATAATATTTTTTATCAACTTTGTTAAAATTTTATTTGAAGAACCTATATATGATGTATATTGCATACTAACTAATTATGTTAAATAATGCATCTTGTTTTTCTTCCTTCCTTTTTGTCTAAATACTTGGATAAAATGTTAATTATGGAAGATATCAAATAAACCATTTAGGACATGGAAAAAGAAAAGGCACCTAATTTAGATTACCTTCCAATGAAATTATATATAAAAATCTAGCTTTTTCTTGGAAATGAACTCCATATAATGTATAAAGAGACTTTTTATAAAGGTTCCCTCTGGTCCTTTGTAATAAAATATTGATTAAATAAATTTCCAAAAATACCAAGATATAGTATCCATAGATGACACCTTTTTACTCTTATCAATATTTCCTACAAGATCATAGTTGAGGCTTTACTCATCTATCTCAAAATTGTAGTTCAAAAAAATACTC
The DNA here is from genome assembly GCA_028583015.1 of Wollemia nobilis. NCBI lineage: Eukaryota > Viridiplantae > Streptophyta > Pinopsida > Araucariales > Araucariaceae > Wollemia > Wollemia nobilis. Next base: position 4,385,252 of record JAQPPZ010017106.1, read on the forward strand.
CATTAGGAGAAAACTAATTTCATCAAAATAAATATATTTTATATAATTTAATACTAGCCTAATAAGTAACCAATTAGAATTTGAACAAGACAAAATCCATGTTAAGATCGACTTTGATAATTCCTATAACCATATATTGGGAATTTATTATGAGTATATTCAATTAGGTAGGATTTAATAAATGGTTCTTTAGCCACATCTCACTCCTTTTAAGTGATCCTTCTACATAGGTTTAGGTGAACAAATCCATCTCAAACATGTTTTTGTTACAAATATCTATTAGGAAAGGTTTTCTTCTTGTTGCCCTTCTATATGGTTTTATTTCTTACATCTTATGACATATGCTATAGAAGACCTAACCTGAGGGGCTATTGATTGGCCTAAGAATTTCAATTGAGGGATCCACTATGAATTCACACTTTTCAATGATTCCCTCTTGTTTCTCTAGAATATAAATAAATCAACATTGTCTAAGAATTATTGCAAATGTTGGAGTATATTACATTATTTGGTACATGTAAATGTACCCCCATGGTACCTTCATGGTATATTTGTAATTAATAGATTAGGTTTGAGTCACAGTTTTGAGTGTGAGTTATATTTCCTCTTTATGTAAGTGTGCATGTGTAGGAAATACACAAGTGTAATGTGAGTGAGTGTGCAAGTGTAAGTTGATTCTATGTGCACAAGTGTCTTATATGTAAGTGTGCAAATATGTAATGTAAATATGTGCACAAGTTTCTTAGGATAGAGTGTACAAAGCGAAGGTCAAGATTCATGTATAGGTGTGCATACATAATAGAGTCAAGTGTTCATCAAGTATACAAGTTTCAAGTAGATAATCCAAGAGTCATGAGACTTGGCATGTGGAAAGGAATAGTCAAGTATCCAAAGTGTCATACTAATATGGATATATACTCCATTGATCATATCATATCACAAAAATCACATTATTGAGAAGAGAAAGTACATATCATATTTGTAAGAGAAATATGAGTAATAAATTTTACATACATTTTGAGAAATTAATATTGTAAATTTTTCTACATGCTTAGTACATGTATGATTCAAGCTATTTACATTCATATTCTTGATTATTATTAAATGCTATTTGATATATTTTTTTTGATTGGTAGAAAGGGTTTTGAAAAGTCCCTGAACCTTGAACAAGAGAAATGCTATTTGATATATTATTATCCATAATATTACATATTAATTCACTCATATTATTCTATTCATATCATTATCTTGATCTTATTGTATTGTGGTTATATTATATTTGATCCTCTATTATTTGACCTATAATATTTCTAATAGTATTAAGGCTTAAAAATTTGTCAACAAATTCATTGTAATGTATTAAGTTCCATAATTAGCAATTTTTAAGACAAAATTTTGTTTTTTCTCCTCTTTTTCCATGATAGAAAACGTATCTATAGTATAAAATTATTCCTCATTGTCAAATTATGTACTACATAGGATTCCCTTTTGGCATCAACATCTCTCCCGAGGATATGTGGAATTGGGTTATGGTAAAGTTTTTAGAAAGATTGATATTTGGTCTTCCAAATTCCTTTACCTTACTAACAAGATTTGAGTTTTTAGTAATGTATTAGTGTCTTTATATGTTTACTATTCTTCCACATGGTTGACCTCTTGCAATGCATATCAAAGACTTAAATTGCATGAACACATGAAGTGCATGCATGCACTCAAGATTATGGTTGTGTTAGTATGAATCCTATTTTCAACTATTCTATTTTGTTTTCTGTGTTGTCATTTATCTCTCCTAGTTTAGATCTAGAAAGGCCAAACTTAGGTGTTTTCTTAAAACTAAATACATCAGACATTATTGAATATCTTGAGGACTTGGAATGAGTCCTTAAACCATTCCTGGTGAACCCTTCCCCCTATCATTGAGTGTAGAGCATGACATAACCCCTATAGTTCACCCTATGAAAGGTACCTTCCTTGTGGATCCAACCTTTTATTTGGGAATTATACACGTGGGGTATTTTTATCCCTCTACATATTTGGTGAACCCGATGTGAACACCTCCTTTTCTTTCAAACACTAAGCAAGATCATTAATTCTATTTGAAAAAATTTCAAGAAATTAGAGTTTTTTTGGTAGTGTTTTCCCCTATTTGTTTTTCACTGCTTCTAATGGATCCTTTCCTTAGAAATTAGAGGAAACAACTAGAGTCTGATTATGTTCCTTTGGAAGATGATCAGATTGATAGGAAATACCCTAATTTAGATCTAGAAGAGCAATAAGAGGTAGAAATGGAAACTAAAACTAATCCTAATCCTTTTTTTGGACCTAATGGAAGTTTTCTTTTCATCATTTGATCACATTTGGGAATTCACGAAATATCATAAGGAAAAACTATTGGAATATGTAGAATGAGAAGCCCATATTGAGAAATAGGATGCTACTCCTTCCCCTACCAATAGGTCTCCTTTGATTCATCATGGAATTTCTACATCTCAATCCTTACATCAAAAAAATTTCAAAAACTAAGTGACTTTTGCCACTAGTAATACCACCAATGTTGGAGGGAATTTGCAAGTATCTCTAACTAATAGTGGCCTAAAAAATTATTATCAATTTCCTCCTTTATCCTATAATGTCAACACTATTGCTTCTATTCCACCAAATTTTAGTTATCCACAAAGTTCCACATACAACCAAAATATCCAAAAATTGAATCAAACATCAGGATTTCAACATGCATACTTTCCTCCTTTGGGAAATCTGGGAAACATACATAGTAATTCAAAAGTGCATAATTTGGAAAGTTTTATGAATTAGTTGTTTTCAAGGATGGAAATAATTCAACCTTAAGGGTTTACATATATTTATAAGGAAATAGTTAGTCAACCATTCGATCCTATTGTTGCTGCTAGAACTTATCCTAAGCACTTTCCTATGCCAGTTTTACCCTTTCCAGTTTTACCAATATATAAAGGGTCTGAAGATCCAATAAAGCATTTAAGAGGGTTCAAGATATATTTTCATGATATTATTTATGATGATATGATCTTATTGAAAACCTTTCCAAAGAGTATTTCTGGAGTGGCACTATAATGGTATTATCGATTTCCCAACTATTCTTTGAAGAGTTTTGAGAAGATTGCAGAGATGTTTGTTCACCAATTTAGTTCTTAAATTGAAAATGAAGTGACTATGAGAGATATATATGATTTAAAACAAAGTAAAGAAGAAAGCTTTTCAAAAAATTTAGCTCATTGGAGAATTTTAGTTGGTTGATTAAGATAACCCGTGTCTCAGAAAGATATGCTTAGTATCTTTATTGGTAATTTACAAGAAAAATTATCTTATGCATTAGAAACTACTATACTCACATCTTTAGATCAAGTAATTGAGTTAGCAAGAAAAGTGGAACAAGCTCTCATTAAGAGAGGTCAACTTAATATTAAATAAGATAAGCCAATTAAGTATCAACCTAAGAGTAAGCATATAGGATGCAATATTGATAGTAGGTCTATTAATAATGTCAATAATAGCCTACACAATATTGTACTTTAGAATCCTCCTCAAAGGAATATCACAAGACTTAACATCCCTATGGAAGCATTTTTAAAACAATTATTGGATGCTAAGGCAATAGAATTACCTCTAGTAAGACAACCAAATACTATAGCTCATTGGTATACGCTAAATCAATCACTTACCATAGAGTAAGAACATTGGAAAAACACTTGTAAGAAATTGAAGCATGTGGTTCAAGACTTGATTGATGTAGGATGCATTGATTTAGGAAATCTCCAATAAACAAATAATCAAACTCCTACTCAACAAATTCCAACAACAAATCAAGACAAGGATATTTAAGAATCCATTACCAAATCATGAGCAACAAAAAACCAATTAGGTGGCTCATCGATATGATTACCTATGTCATAGTAATGTGGTTGGTATGGTTGGGCTAACTACAAGGAAACTAGCTTAGAATCATCAACATCAACAAGAATAGAGTTTAGTATCCCAACCCAGTTCAATTTTAAAGGAGAATTAGATAAGAGATTCAGCTACAAGGATTCCACCTATAGTGTTGAGACCATAGTCATAGGTTTCATTTGATATTGATAAGTAGTTAGCTAGTACCCTAGAAAATATATCATTGTTAGAACTTTTACAAACTTCTTTCGACCACATAAATGCTTTAATGAGATTTTTACAATATTAATCAGTTTCCCCAGATATCCCCCTGATGCCATAGTTGACACCATAGGTTATTTTTGGATACATCATGTATTATTATCAGATGATGATAAACATTCCTTAAACTTACATGGAGTTTTTATTGATAATGGTTCATCCTTCAATTTGTGTACATATCAATTATTTAAGAAATTTGAATTAAAAGACGAAGATTTAACAAAAAATGATATCATCATTAAAGCTTTCAATAATGAGTCACAAGAGGTCTATGGTGTCATATCTCTTCCTTTAAAAGTAGGGTCGAGAATATTGGATACTTTTTTTATGTGGTACATTGTCCTAAATTTATTAATCTTCTACTTGGGTTACCTTGGATCCATGCTATGAAGGTTGTTCCTTCTACTGTTCATTAGTGTCTTAATTTCGAATTCAAGAATCAAGTTATCCCCATTCTTGGTGACCCTCGACCATTTGAATTTTGTTCAAATATAGAATTAGCTCAAAATATTTTTTATTCTTATCCTTCTATTTCTTCAATAATTTATCCATGTTCCTTATCTCAAATTTTGGAGCATATTCAAAGTTTAAAAGTGAGTGAGGAACATAAAACCAATTATTTTTCCTTGGATCATGATAATCAATTTCTTCAAGAGCCTCTTCTAGATCTGTTAGAAATGGGAAAATATGAGATATGTTGATACAAGAAATGTGTTACAATATATAGGCAAGAGGCCTATATGAGATAATGAAAAATGTTAAGAACAACATGAAAAGTGTCAAAATAGGCATAGTGCACATTAAAATATTCTAACATTCCCCTTAATGTGCACTATCCTAACTATAGAGAAAAAACAAGTCAACATTAAGTAGCATTCCCCCTTAATGTTGAATTATCTAAAAGAAACCTAACATCCTCCTTCATTACATGATTTGGTCTAGGCTCATGCTCTTTGTTCTTGGCTCTCCAACTTTGAATAATGCTAGATCAATAGTTTATACTTCTCGATTTGTTGCCTTAGGGTCAGCCATTTCCATGGGTCTATTTCCTCTAGGTCAATCGTCTAAGTGCCTCAAGTCCATCCTGGGTGCCTTAGGGTTAGCCATTTTTATATTTTTTGCCTCTGCAGGTCATCCTCTAGGTATTTTGCTTCTCGTAGGTCACTAACTAAATTCACCATAAATATCATACTCCCTCATGGTGAACTCAATCTAGAAGGTGTCGGTCTCTACCAAAAATACACAATAATACAATAGAAATACGAGCCATATAAGAGTGTTAGTATCTTCTAAAAATGCACTCAAAAAATATAATAAAATAAGCCATAGAAGCCAAATTTGGAGAAGAAGAAAGAAGAGAATAGAATCTTCTCAAGTGTCCTCATCTGTAGTCTTTAGAAGTTGATCCGAAAAAATCCTCAGATAGAATCTAGGATGTCTATGTCTATAGTCCCTAGATTATGTGTCCTTATGGTGAACATATCATCCCATCATAATACATGGGTAACCAGTCACTACATCTTCCAAGTGCTATAAAGAAGGTGACTAGGTACAAGGATCACATACAATTTACCTTGGGACTGTCGGGTTCAACCGAGAGTGCACTCGAAGGTACAAAAATTTTAGGCTAAAAATAGATATATGGAATAGCCTCAAAATTAAAATTGTACACCTCCAATGTTTCCATCATTGAAAAACCTTTCCAACAACTATAAATACATCTGTGGGAAAAAAAACTTGCCTCTCTAGGAAACAAAAAAGGCATCAGGAATATTCTCCTAGAATAATCATTGCTCAATGGCGGAATAAAAACATAATTCAATTTTCTCGAGGAAATTACATGGGCCATCTAGGCCTTTCACTCTCCATGTGGACATAATATTAAAAAAATATTTTAGGCCTTAAAAAAAAATTCTCGATAAGACCATATGTATTAGAAGCTACCCCTTCTTAAAATAAAATACCCTTCTAAATGATACTATAATTCTCCATAATTTTTAATAAACTGCTCCACTAAATGATAATAAATAAATAAACATTGGGTTCATTATTGGGGCTTCTTGGCGGCGTCACAATTATTTGCATGGAATTCAGAGCGTGTGGGCCCTAAGAGCATGATCCATCACCCTTGCATATCTGGGATTCCATAACACAGTGGTGCCACCTGAACCACTGTGCCACCATACTACATAGGTTCAATGTATCCCCCTTTAGTGGTGCACCACCATAATAAATCGCATTCGACCCACACATGAATTATGGCATTCTGACATATCACCAATCTAGCATGGGATAAATATTTCACTGGAGGCCACAAAATTTTTCACAGCCAGCTTTCTAAAAAAAAAATATGCATCTGATGAAGACACCGGGGAACAGTCAGGATGTAAGATCGAACTCATAAACAAAACATGTACAATATTTGGGCAGTTTATTTGACATCCACATTAGAGGAAAAAATGGCTCCTTCGAACAGGTCCAAAGTAACCGATCCTATCGAGAAAATATTTGTTACAAGAATGTGCTAACTATTGCTTATGCTGCACTCATATTTTGGAATAAAAACACATCCAAAAGCTACTAGGACCTACCCCACATATTAGATAGGATTGAAGATGATATGCCTCCATTTCAAGACTTACAACCGCCAGTACCATTGCAAGCAACAACATTGAATTACTAAATATGGGTGCAAAACTTAACTGACTACATCATGAAGACCTTATCATCCATAAGAATATTCTTCTCTTCCACATGGTAGTCTTCTTATTTTCCATCATGACACTCCTCTGCGTACACATCTACTGAAGGGTGGGTACTGGTTTTCCAATCAGCCTGAGCTTGCATTACCAAAGACCATCAATGATTATTTCTTCACCCATGTCTTCTATTTAGAACAACAAAAAAATAGGAGGCACTTTTAGTTTTAAAAAATATTCACATTCATTTTCTGCATCGAATACGTATGTGAATATGTGAAGCTCGTATCCCACATAGTATGTCATCGCATGTGTATGATGTTTGCTTTTGATCAAGTCGTTCATTTCATTGAGTGTTTTGCACCTTTAAAAAATATGCTGGAATATATTTTTGGTCCGAGAAATAGTCTACAAGCAATGAGAGGGGTTTTTCGAAGAAGGGTTGAGGCCAACTGTGTCAAAGCCTGACCGACCTACAGATAGAGAGCTCAGATAATGTAATAGCATCACAGGTTGCTACATAACTATTTTTCCTATATATCCATATGAAATTATTGTAAAGTTTAAAAAATAATATTTTTTTTGTTTGCACTCTAGTGTGATCCCTTCGCAAGTAGATCCAGTGTAAAAATTGTACCACCATAAATCTCACGATCTAGACTTTTCCATAAATCGTTGTGTTTCACAATCTAAGGAGAATGTTGGTCGGTGATGCAGGTGCAGGTCATCAAAAATCATCATGGAAAATGATAATGACAATAGGTTTTGAAACGTGGCTCGGTGCTACAAAAATCACGTAACTTGAAACAACCAAGCTATACAAGTCCATGATGTTGAACTTGTTTCCACCAATAATATCTAAAAAATACAGCAACTCTCTACAAATGGTGTGTGTGCAAAATTTGATGGCCTAAAAATATTGGTGATATGCTGCACCAATAGTGAGGAGTACTCAGCAGCAGTGTGATATGATTATCCCACACTAACAACACAACATCACAACATCGTCAAAAAAATACATGCATCTCTAGAATGTGCATGCAAAAAAATAAATCGCTAAAGCAACAATCGACTGAACACATCCAAAACTCACTATTCACCTTTTCATCCCTCATTCACATAGTTGCACATAGCTCCACTTGAGAATTGTGGGAGCACACTGTGACTCGACACATAGCTTCACCTCCATTGAAATGTTTCGTTGTTGTGGAGATCAAAGTTGTGTCCTTTTGCATTGTTGTCACTCGATGTGGCTGTAGCAACAGTCCTGAATATCACGCACCATAAGTCTCAATATTTTTTTGATAGCCAAAATACCCTTCATTTTGCTGTTGTCTGCAACCTTCATCTAAAAACTTCATGTGTAAAAACAATCTCTATAAACTAGATCTAAAAATAAGAAAAAAACAATTAAATTTGGCAATTGGTATCATGTTTTCATTTCTCCATGGAGAAATTACTTCTATGGACAAATACATAGAGAAAAATAATAATGGAAACCACTATTTTTCTTCAATAATTCTAGTTTTTGATCCATTGTATACAATGGAGAGCATGCTCCCTGGTTTAAAAAAAAATGGGGAAAAAAGAAAAAATGAGGAGGGAAACCAACAGGGCAGGGAAAGCCTACTTTGATATAAAATGTTAGGAATGGGAAAAGGTGAGATATGTTGATACAAGAAATGAGTTACAATAAATAGGTAGGAGGTCTATATGAGATAATGATAAATATCAATAACATGACAAGTGTCAAAAGAGGCATAGTGCACATTAAAATATTCTAACAGGATCTAGCCAAGCTACCACATTCACCCCAAATATGGGCTTGCCTCATAAGTAGGGTGATGTCATAAACATTGGCATGTGTGCTTTTGTCTTCGAAGGTATGGATTTTGAAGAGAAGCTCCATGGTAGAAATCCATCTCTCAATGAGCATTCGTTTGCTCAATGCTATCTCACTAATGATTATCCCCTTCCTAAGGATATCATGTCCGATATGGGATATGGAGGTAAAGGATTGGGACCACAATAGAAGGGTATTCAAGAACCATTGGATGTTGATATTTATCCTGGGATATGTGTTATAGGTTTTATACCTAATAAGAATCAACGTCTACCTTTTGAGGATGATGACCATATTATGACTTATGCAGAATATATGCAATATCAAATGTTTTCAATAGATGATAATAAAAGTGTTAATTTTTCTTTTCATCCAAATATAGTGTCTTGTAATATGGTTGGTTATGTTTTTTCTAACAAATAACATTATTTCTATTCAAGAAAATGATGAATCTTTGTATAATGCCTTTCATGCTAAAAAGAATGGTGCTATTAGAAAATTTTGTGATTATCGTGCCATAGATGTTGAATGAAGAGCTTTATAAGAGCTTATCCATGACTTTGAAGATGTCTTCAATCTAAAAACTCATGGAACACCTATTTATTTTGATAAGATGAATGGTGCATTTAGAATTTACCTTGATTTTATATCTTCATAAAACAGTTTAAAAAATAATAAAAATAGAAAAACCAAATATTTTTATATATTTGCATCTTAATTTTCCATTAAATTCACCTGCTTCCTCATATTGCATTATTTCTTGTCATCCTTGCATGATTTCCTGACATCTAGCTTAACACCTTGCATGTTTTCCTATCATAAATGCATGATTTATTGTTCATGACTACTTGTTCATATATATTTTAGGGATCTTACGACAATGGCATGTGATGATACCGAGTTAGGTCATATCTCACATGCATTGCACTTTTCAATAAGACTCTGATGCCTAGAAAGATCCCCACTAGGGATTCTTTCCTTCTTCTTTTCTTCTTGTGATCACTTCTCCTTTTCTTGATTTCTTCATTATGCTGGAAACTCTTGTTGAATAAAGTCTTCTTAATATCCCATATGGGATAGCACTTACATATTATTTTTATATATATTACACTCCACATGGGATATTTATACATCCTAGTGGGTATTTCACTATTTACAATATTCTATCGGGTCATACTCTCTTTTGACCTAGTAGGCTCAACATCTCATTATAGGATAAGATCCTTGGTCATTTGCAGTAGACATAGATATACATACTAATGGGTAATTGCCTCACAATAGTCAATAAGAGAGCAATCACCCATAGTGGTTCAACACTCCACACAAACATTTTCACTTAATGCAAGTGCTATACCCATAACTGGTCTATCTATCTCATTAATATGATCTATAGTATTTGGCTACACTAGTTTGTTGCAACCTACTCTAGTATTATACTATGGATCATTCATTCTTCTCCTTTTTTTATGGTTGACCTTTGGACCCCTGTTTTCTCTTCTTCTTCTATTTCTCTTCTTCTGTTTCTTTTTTCTTCTTCTCTTTATTCTTTCTTCTCTATTATTTATTCCCTTCTTTATTTCTCTTGTTTTCCCTTGTCTAATTTTGTTCCTTCTTCCTCCTTATTTTTATCTCATTTTTACATTCATTCATCTTCATGTAGTTTGCATTAGGATATTTTACATACATAAAAACTTAAAATAAACAAGTAAAACATATAAAAAACATGTATTCAATCATCACACATAGAACACATAAAATTATAATAATATTTGCAACTATGTATTACTCATAGGAAAAATAGTACATCGTGTGAGGTTGGTGTACCATAATCCAAACTTGGTACACTCAACCTAGGGATACAAACCATAATAAAAACTAGGTGTGTCATCCCGATCCCTAGCCTATAATCTCCTAGCTCTGATATCCTAGTCCCTTTGGCCTACCCTGAGGTGGAGGTAACCTCAGTTGAATCATCGACTGCTAAGATATCATTGATGCTCGTGATCAATATTGTGATCTACTCACTAATCAAAGGGATGGAGGAGGATCCATCCTCCTCTCTGGTGGGATAGCTACATAGTAAGCCACCTCAAAAATGTGGCCCTTCGAATAGTTACCTCCAACCTATCACTTGTTCACAATAGCTTTTCTTAAAGGAGCTGCACCGCATCCCCTACATGACTACTCCCAATGACAACCATATCCTTATCCTTGGTCCACTGGCACTATCCATCTAGCCAGGCTACCTCTCCCTAAATTTGGGTAACCTCCACTAGTGTTGTGCTCCTCTTAACTTGCATATGGTCCATCTATGTATATAGAGAAGTTAGCTATGCCCATAGATCCACTACCCCCCTGGATTTTGCCTCCCATTGCTACTTATGTGGATGCCTCCCTAGGGAATATAACCTGTGGCCCCTCTATCTATGTAGGGGCATCTCCCACTCCTTCCTCTTTGGTCCCTTCTACTAGGATGGTCTCCACTACCACTCAAATCCTGACCTATGTCAACCTTTTCCTTGGCACAGTAGGAGCCTATTTTTCCCTCTCTATGGCCCTGCAAGCTACCTCTCATAATACCCGATGCATGCCTAGTTCCATCACCTGGCACCTTTGTACTCGTATGGGTTAGGAGATCCTCTAGGGTGTGACTCCTTTGTACCACCACCTATACCTGATGGCCACCCCTACATCACCTACCCCTAGGTCGATGTAAAGAGTATTGTCTATGTCATGTTTAGCCTATTTATAGAGGTTTGGATCACATCCAACCCCTACTGGATCCCAGGTCACCCTTAGGCACCAGTATTCCCTCAGGTTCAAGATTCTCTATATGATCTCGAACTGTCGTAGGACTCGATAGAACCTGAATATTTCTATGGATCTCCCCTTCTTGAACTCAACTATCTAGTCTTGCTCATCCTATACAGATCTATCCTATCATCTGCCTAGACAAGGTGAAGCCTGCATGGTTTCTAGATAAGTTATGTATCCCAAAGCTCATCGATAACCCACCTAGCTATTGGCAGGTTCCCTACGTAGGCCCTCTTGGTACTCTCCAGGGATCTCAGTAATCTATATATTTTTGGTCACTTCAGGTCAAAAAATGGTCATGGTAGTGTTAACATTCTCCATACCATGATGTGCTCCCAACGCCACACTTGGAGCAAAGTTTTACACATCAAACCTATATGCTACTTATACATGACATTGTATAATGTCCTGTATAAATGGGCCAACACATAAGGGCCCCATGTGAATCAAACTCCTTGATGTGGCATGTCTAATACTACTCCTTATAGTTCCCATGGCAAGTTTTTTCTTCTAGTGTGGCATGTCAAGATATCAACCACAAATCTTGAGAGCACTGTGGTCAAAGGGTCCACTTCGTAGCGGCCAACCAAGTCATAAACTACTATGGTGTCCTATTGCACCTCGCGGGTGAAACCTATAGAAAATTATTGAAGAGTGGTCACATTCCCTTGTGCTCTATAGACCTCTCTCCCCAGATGAGGATCCTCAAGATCCACCACATGTCCTCCAGTGTGACTATAATCTCCCCTATTGGTAACTAAAAAATGGAATTCTTTGGATACCATCTCTCTGCCAGGGCAGACAACATTTCCCTATATGTCACTATCTGTGGCATCCTCACCATATGGTCTAACCCCACTTCCTCTAATATGACCCTCTCTACCTATTACAAAGCATCCTGCTCTACTAGAGCACTTGCCCTCCACTCTCGACTCTCTAGAATACCTAGTTGCATTCACAAAATAAAATCTAATCAGTTCGATAATATTAAATTAATTCAAACACCATTAAGCATACAGATATTCCAATTTGAAAATTGCACTTTGGGTTTACTTATTTTCTTTCTATTCTTATTTTTCTCTCTTTATTTCTTTCTTTTTTGTTTTTTTATTTTTTTCCTATTTTTCATGAAGTCACGACCCATTTTTATGCTTTCATGAAATTACGCTCACTGTTTTCTAGGTGCAACTTCACAAAATCACACCTAGTTTCTTTTGGGTATGATTTCACTGCACCACACCTGGTTCAAAGTTATATGTAGGCCATAAAGTCACACCTTAGTCATGGCATAAAATCCATCAATTTCTATGATAATTTTCTCCAAAAATTCCTCAAAATCCTAATTAAATTGCAAAAAATGAGAAAAACAATTATGCTTGAGGAGAGTTAGAAGCAATCCTTGCCTGTCCTCATGCCCTTGCCTTACCCCTCATGGTTTCTTCTCAATGAACTAGAAGAACCATCGTCCTTTATCTCCCAAAGCTCTATTTTCTCTCCTCTTCGCGGTAAAAATGAATTAGGGTTTTACCCCTTTTTACCTTTTTAACCCTATTTTTATTTTCTTTTTACCCCTTCTGCTTCGCTTAGTTATTGCCCTTTATCTCTCTTTTCTTATGCATCAGTTCTTTCAAGTTTTTATGAAATGATTATTTTTCATAAAAACTTGAGGGGGCACCCCGACCTATAGAGGCATTAATGTCCCTAATGCCTTGTTTTCCATGTAAAATTAAAAGTGTTTATAATGACACCATTTTGTCACCACTCCTTTATTCTAACCCAACCACCCTATTTTTTTTTGTTGTTGTTTGCTAGTGTGTGTTCCTACATCCTTTATTTGATGCATTTAATAGGCCATAAATGCATCAAATAAGGGGCAAAATGTAGACACGAAAAATTGACCCACTTTAAATAGGCAATCTTCCTTGTAAACCCTAAGAGGTCCTCAACCCCTACCAAGAGCAAGGGAATACATTTTTGCCCCTTATTTTTACTTTCTTTTATCATTTAGCAAAATCGCGCCCTATTATCAGGAGGAGCAACTTCATGCAAGCGATGTCATGCCCCGATGGGGCGTGACTTAGTTGTTTTAACTTATTTTTTAATTTAATTTTATTTTATTATTTTTGGCCCTCTTAGACCCAGGTTTAAACCCTCCATCATATTTTGGCATCAACTTTGGGTTTATTTTTCCTACCATTTTCCCTCCAATTTCATCTATAAAAGTAAGGATGTTGTTTCTTAAATCAAAGGCAACATATGCAAGTTTTTATTGTGCAACCTTAATGCAAAATTTCGATAATTTATTAAGCTCAAACTTTTTATGATAGCTTACTCTTCTTCCTTTTATTTATTCTAATTTAAGCTAACCTTGAAGTGCAAATTTTGGATTTAATCTTATATTGCATGGATTGGATTGATTTGTTGTGTGACTTGGTGGATCCTTGGTGTGGTTCGAAGAGATAGAGTGCCTGCTTGGATACTTCAGTTTCTATGCCTACTTCTAAGACATCCATTAGGGTTTTCTTACTTAGATTTTGATACTTATTTTGTTTTTTACACTCGCTTTTTATTTTTCTTTAATCTACAACGATATCACACCTGGCATTAGAGAAGTGTGACTTTGCTTACCCAGATTAGGGCAAATGAGTCCGTAGAAGTGAAATCATGCCTCATCCAGGTAGGGCACAACTTTGTTGTTGTGTTATCGCACTTGCCCCAAGTGATGTGTAACTTTTCCCAAGAGTACACTAGGGGTAATTTCAAGATTTTGTTTTCACTATTGCATTCCATTTTGTGCCTAGATCATATTGCTACATTCTATTTTCTATTTTTTGTTACTACATTTCTATTTTATGATTAATTCTCCAAAGGTCAATTTCTAATTTTGTGTTAAAAGGTCATCTATAAAGACCTAGGGAACTTGATTGTTGTGCCTTCAAGGACTATTATACAATAGCCTAAGGATGACCCCTAATTCTAATTCCATTTTCAAGTATTTTATGATTTATCTTGTGAAAATAGGTATTTCTAATATCATTGGACAAGATATAGAAAGAGCTAAATCAATCACCGGTCTAGATAAGTGCTCTAATCATCTTATTGGTTCAATAACTGATATAATTATTAATTATTAGGTATCTGAAAGTGATAAGCATCTAGTTTGCATCTAGGGATAATTTATGTGCATTTATTTTGTATGTTGTCTGCTTTAAAGGTTTTTTTGGAATAAACCCTAGGTTAGTGAGCATTAAAAACAAAGAATCATATTAGGCTAGCTCTTGTATGTTTGCATTCTATTTTTATCTATTCTATTCTATTTTCTACTTTGTCCTTTATCTCTCCTTGTTTAAATTTACAAAGGCCAAACTTAGGTGTTTTATTAAAATTGAATACATTAGACATTCCTGAGTATCTTGAGAACTTGGAATGAGTCCTTAAACCACTCTTTCTGAAACCTTACCCCTTGCACCGAGTGTAGAGAACAATATATAACCTATGGTTCACCCCACAAAATGTTCCCTCCTTGTGGATCCAGCCTTTTATTTGAGAATTGTACACAGTAGGGTATTTTCCCTCTCTACAATATCACCACTTTGGATATTTCTACTGTAAGAGTATACAAAAAAGGATATAAGGGGTTATGAAATCACATCCTATTGAGTTTAAGGAGTGGTATCATAGATCACCATCTATGGGATTCAATGTTGAGAGTAATAGGTTACCACCTATTGAATTTAAGGCTAGAGGTGGTAAGTCACCACATGTTGATTTTAAGGCTAGAGGTAGCAAGTCACCACTTGTTGGGTTTGAGGAGGAGAGGGATGATCTACTATGTAATATTACTAATGTGGAGTTATATAGGGATGATATAGCTAGGTATTTTACAAGTTAAGAGTTAACTCACTATCTTGAGGTGGATGAGCAAAATTAGGAAGTGGTAGAGTTATGATTAGGGAGAGATCAACTACGAACATAGTAGTATTAAATTCTAATGGAAATAGATATATAGGTAGGGGTGTTGTAAGGACATGTAAAATAATTAAAGCAATAACTAGTGGAGCATGAGAGACATATATTAGAGTTACAAAATGAGATGAATTAACTAGTAGGGGAGACTACCATAATCCATAAAACTATCTAGAACTTAATTATTGAGCAAGATGTGGTTGTAGCATTGGATTATATAGTAGGATAGAATAAATTAGGATATATAGTATGAATGATATTAGATTAGTTATCATGGCTAAAGGGAAAACTAGATCAACTGTAGGTTGTGCTAAGATAGTCATAGGGAGAGTTAGTTAATTCATAGAGGGAGTTAGTCCATATAGATAGATGCGACTAACATGTAGGAGGACATAGAAAAATAATAGAGGGATTTAATATCAACCCAAATGTATCTAGAGATCATAGAATATGACTAACAAGTAGATACAAAGTGGGTGATACATTATAGGGCACTATACTGTGCAATACTACTTGTAGATCAATGTCTTTCATCACCTACAAGGATGTGGTCTTAAAAATAATCAGATCAATGACTCAATCTTCTTAGTGGTTAGTGAAGATTCCAACACCTTCTAGGGGGTACCTAATTCTTGATTTCTATCTTAGATTATGTGTAGATGTTATGCATGAATTTTTATGATGTATCATTTTGGTTATGATATTAAATTGAAAATTTTGAGGTAATATATATAGTAGCATTTTTTAATTTGTGTGATGTAATGAATGCTTATGATATTTGATTTGAAATTTTAAATTATTTAAATGATTTGGATATAATATTAACATGTTTTACTATTATTTCCTACACACTTTAAGTCTATAAGAATTTAATGTTTTTATTTGTTTGATTTACCCCTGTGTGGTGGCCTTTTATCTTGATTTATGGACAAGCACTTAGGTGTTGAATGATTTTCTATACACCTTGTGTATACAAGGATTTAATACTTTTTTTTGTTTGCTTCACCCGTAAGTGTTGGCTTTTTAGCCTAATTAATGGATAGGCATTTAGATGGCTTTAAATATTTCCTAGACCCCTTGTGGATACAAGACTTTAATGTTTGTTTGCTTCACTCCTAATCATGGTATTTTAGCTTAACTAATGGACAAGTGATTAGGAAAATTTAAATATTACCTAGAAAACTTGTGTCTATAGGAATTTATTGCTTTTAAATATTTCCTAGACACTTTGTGTCGATATGAGTTTAATGTTGTTACTAAGTTTACTATTTTGAGTTTGATGACCCCAAATTTATATGGAGTTTTAGTTTATTATTATTTACCCATAGGTATGATGGGGGAGGAGAAATAAAATGAGATGGAGTTACCCATACCATGAACTAGTACCATGATCTGTAGCCCATACATTAGATAGAAGAAAGAAATATTTTATGAGATTCTACCATCAATAATTGTAAATGTTGTAGGGTTTGTCATGTGTGAGTTGATGAACATGGATCAAAATTGAGTGTTGATAATTCACTATGTCCTATCAACCCATGAGGAAATGGGATATACTGGCCCATAACTTGGTTAGTCTATCAGGCCATAAATAATGATGAGCTCATGAGATTTAATGTTATCATTGATCATTATTGGCACTTTATAAGCCTGTGAGAAAATGGTCTTGGTATTCCAATGCCTAATAGGCCTACAAAGTAGCTAGTAATGGAAGGGATAAATATACTATGATATTTTTTCCTATGACTTTATGTAGTAGACATCATTTGGAAATATGGTTATGGATTAGAAGAATAAAGGAGAGAGTGTTGTGTTGGTTTCCTTATACGCTTTTGAGAATTATCAATTGTTTATAGCCACTACTTAAAAAACCTATAAAAACTATACATTTTCCAAGCATTGGTTATAAAAACCCGCACTTATAAAGGGACTATAAAATAGTGTACATGGATGTGGTATGATTTTTTAAGAAAATAATTAGATTTTACTATATGATAGAGGGCTATACTAATTGACTCATATATCAATGGATACTAAATATTATCAATTTATTTTTGAATTCATAAGTATTTATGCACTTGACAAGTATTAAATAGTGCATATATTAAGGAATTATGAGAACACAAGGGTATCTAGGGTGGAGTTGTAAAAATGATAAAATTTGCAACTAATATTTTAATATGAATAACAAGCAGAATCTATTATTTATGACCCAAAAAGGGGGCTAGGATAATCTTCTAGCTTTAGTTACCTAGTGCAAGTGCAATGCATGTGCAAAATATCTTGAATAGGGTCATCACATGCATCTTGGTAGATCTTGTGATTCAATATGCATCATACTGTTAGTATTACAATGGCACTGAGAGGGGGTGGGTGAATCAGTGCAGCTAATTAAAAACTTAAATCTTCATCTCTTAATTTAGAACTAATGAATGCTTAAAACCAGATGCAGTAAGTGTAACAAGATAGCAACACATAACACAAGATTTAACGAGGTTCACCAGTTTTGGCTACTCCTCAAAAATAGACTGCTTGGAATCTCATCCAAATCCAACCTTTACAAAGCACCAACTTTACAAACAGTTGCACCAACACCTAATTTATCTACACCAATAGAAAGGAGCACCAAACCCTGATTTACCAGCACCAACTAGAAGGAGCACCAACCCCTGATTCCAAGCACCAACTTGGATTTCTATTTTGAATCTTAGATTGACATAAATATGCCTTCACTTTTACAAGACCCTTACTGGTCTATTGCTCATCCAACCTCTTTTTCAATTCAAGAAACACATATTCCTTCTATGCACTTTCTACCACACTCTCTCAGTTGCGCTCTACCAGTTGCGCTCATTCTTCACCGCTCTTCTCTTAATAGTGCTCTATCTCCACACACTTTTTCTCTTTGGCTACACACCTTTTTCTCTACCCGCACAGAGCTCAACCTAACGGATCACTCTTACCACTCTGCTTACTGCGCTCTGACAGTCTTCTATGTGCTCTGACAGCCTTCTCTGTGCTCTGATAGCCTTCTCTACTCGCTTACGGCTTTGACAGGATTATCTGCTCATTTACGGCTCTCTGACAGCCTTCTCTACTCATTTTGGCACTCTAAAATTCTTATCTGCTCTCTTACACAGTTCAGAGCTCAACCCTAACCCTAATTCTTAACTTACCATATATGAAACATACACATTCTTGTGGCTCTCTTCAACAACCTTTTCTCAACACCTATATTATTTTATCAGTGACACTTTCCATCTTTATGGCGGCACACTATTCAGTTCTGAGTGGCCCTTTTTCTTCTGCATGCAACTGCAATTTTAAAACAATATTTTCATTTTGAAACCCTAAGTCTTCTATATCTTCCATTATCCTACATGTAGCCTATTCCTAGCTACTCCTGTAAGTAACTCCTTTTTGACATAATATTCTTACACGCAACCTATTAATAGGTTTGTCTCTTTATTTGGGACTCTCAGTATGGCCACCGCTTGACGAATTTACTCCGTAACGGGCCCTGTAACTACTGTTCTGACTTTAGTTCTCTGTTCTTATTTTAGCTACATGAATTTATTCTGTAACTGCCCCTATAACTGTCATTCTACTCCAGTTAACTTAACTTTGGCTAGGTTCTTCATTTTTGCTTTTCGTCACGCAAAAACAATATGTCACGATATCGCGACATTTTTGCCCCTTTGACTTTTTCTTGGCTATTGACCGCAAAAACATGTCATGAAATCATGACACTTTTGATACCTTGTGCCTTTCTCTGCCTTTAACCCACAAAAATGGAACATGTCACGAAATCATGATACTTTTCGCCTTCTTGTCCTCTTCTTGGATTGCACCCATAAAAACATAACATGTCACGAAATTGCGACACTTTCACTGCCTTGTGCCTTTTCTATCTTTGGCCCGCGAAAACACAACATGTCGCAAAATCGTGACACTCTCGCTGCCTTATCTCTTTTCTTGCCTTGACCCCATGAAAATAGAACATGTCACGAAATCGTGACACTCTCACTTCCTTACTCTCTCTCTTCTCTTCGGGTCACAAAAACTTGACATGTTGCGATATCATGACACTTTTTCTCTGTGAGCTCTTTCTCTTGAACCTATTGTGAAATCGTGACACTTTTTCGTTCGTACAATCCTTCTTGCAAATTGTCGCAAAATCGTGACACTTTTCTTTGCAAGCTCCTTCTCCCCGAACTTGTCACGAAATTGCAATAGTTTTCTTGCATGTGCCTTCTCATCGAACATGTCACGAAATCACAATATTTTTTCCTGCATGTGCTTCTTCTTCGAACATGTCACGAAATCGTGATAGTTTTTCTACTTGCCTTCTTTGCTTCCAACATGTCACGAAATCACGATAGTTTTTCCTTCTTGCTCAACATGTTGCGATATCGCAATAGTTTTTCTTTTTGACCAAACATGTCACGATATCGCGATAGTTTTTTTTCTGTCTTCTTTCTTCTCAACATGTCGTGTTACTCAACATGTCACGATATCGCGACAGTTTCTCATGCTTACTCAACATGTCACGATATCACGGAACTTTTCTTACTTGTCTTTTTCTTTGAGATTTTGCATATGGGCCACTTCAATATTCTTGGAAAATCATTGTACATGCTTTGTATGACCTCTGAACTCCTGTCCACTGCATCAACCGATCTCTCTAATGACCTTTGCACTCTTGTCCATTGCATCAACCGATCCTCTGTCTATTTTGACAACAATGACAATACTTTGAGCTTTTGCATATGGGCCACTTTGATCTTCTTGGAAAATCATTGTACATGCTCTGTATGACCTCTAAACTCTTGTCCACTACATCAACCGATCTCTCTAATGACCTCTGCACTCCTATCCATTGCATCAACCAATCCTCTATCTGTGTTGACAATAATGACAATACTTTGGCTACACCTTGTTCATCAATGAAATCCTGTCCATTATACTTTGGCTGCACCTTGCTCATCAATGAACTCCTATCCATTGCACTTTGGCTGCACCTTTCTCATCAATGAACTCCTGTCCATTGCATCAACTGATCAACCTAACTGTGTTGACAACAATGACAATACTTTGGTTGCACCTTGCTCATCAATCTTCCCCTTTTGGAATTGTTGGCAACACACGTAATTGTGTGCAATTACCTATAATTATTCTCCCCCCTTGAAAATAATACCAAAGGGTGGCTACAAAACTCCCCCTGAGTCCATGCACAACATTCTCAGGAAAAAATTATTACAGTTAGCAAAAAGCAAAAACATGAGCAATATGATAAACAGATGCATAAATGCTCCCCCTGAGAATTTGATCCTGATGGCTTAGTCAATTCTTAGTCTATTCTTATGAATATGTGACCAATTCATTTCACTGTTTGACAACATCATGATAAGCATAATAGGAATCAACAATATCAATAATGTGAGTAGCAATAATAACCAGTGAATGACATCATCACTGTCAACTTCACCAATATAATATGTGTAAGAACATGGCTAGACCACTGTCTTCTGTGCAACTACCCTCTGTTGTTCTGCAATATCAAACTTGTCCATTGTTAATGAAGGCATACAATTTTTGAATATATCCAAATTTTGTTCTGCATATGCATCTTAGATATTCTCATCAAGCTTGAACCCTTATGACAGATGTTTGTCCCTCTGAAAATTTGTACTCAATTTGTATTGAAGTAACTTCCTATTCATGTAGCCACTTTGAATGTAATAGTAAAATGTGAGCTTTCAGATTTTCCAAGTGACTTAATTGTATTCACCAAACATAGCATCAACCCTATATTGTTCTTTTGGATACCATACCCCATGCGCCATAGTACCCTTGAGGTACCGAAGAATCCTCTTCGCTGCTGTCACATAAAACTGTTCAAAACTAAAAAAGTTTTTTGAGACCGTTTTCTGAGAGTCATAACTTTCTACTGGGGTCTCCAGTCGAGACAAACCTTGGAACATTGATTCATAAAAAATTTGAATCTTCCAAGATTCCTTGGAATTATTCTTGCAAACAACCCTCCTGCACTGATTTGGCACCTAAAAAAAAATTGTCGAGTGTCTCACACTTGTACCAACTTTTGTCCAATGTTTTACCGACACTGCAATTCCACTGTCAACTCTGTGCAGGCACCAAACACTGTACCACTGCACAACCAAATCCCTTTTTATATTTACAACCTGATCTATGTTTTCTACAGTCACCATTGGTCACACTTTACTTTCAATTGAGCAAATTAGGAGAAGACATTTAGTCAAACACTTCACGGCCAACCATGGTGCACCTTACTCAACCTCATACTTCGTAATCTCGGATTGGCATTTTATCAATAGTTAAAATGAAACTGTCTATTATAATCCGACACTTTGAATAGTGGCAGTAAGAACTATCAACAGAACAACAATGACGTATAGCAAAACTACCAATGGTGACAATTCTCAATTTAATCATCACCCTTCACAGCACTTCCACACACAACTACATGAACTGAAAACACACTTGACAACTAAAACAACAATATCTCGACTACTTGCCTTTCATCCTCAGATAACCAAACAAATACATAGGAGCATTTAAAATAAGACTTTAATATCGCTTCCCCTGAGGATGTGCCACCTGGAGTGGCTTAGTGCAATAGCGGAGTAGTCTCCTTCAGTCCAAGGAGACACGATCCCTTTTCTTCTATCTTTCTCCAGACTTCCTTGAACTTGGGCCACTCTTTTGCTTTCCACTCTGGTTTGATAGCAGTCTTGGTCACGTGTTTTGATTTTTCTTTTTCGGTAGCTTGTGCCTGTCTTTCAGGAAATTTTTTGTTTTGTCTCAAACCATTTGGTTGATATTTTCTTCCCTGATATTTATTTGCTGCAAATGTACTTCGATAGTTTCGAGCAATGTGCCCAAAATTATGACAGTTATAACATTCTACTGCATAATCCATCGAAGGTGAACAAACATTTCTCTTGTGCGGTTGTTTCTTGTGCATCCTTGATGGATGATTATTTTCTTTTCTTTTATGCACATGATTTATTCCCTGTCTGTATTGCATTCTTTGCGTCTGATGAAGTCTACCGTTTTGCCTTCGATTAGAAACGAAAGTGCTTGGACAAAACTTTGCTATGTGCCCATTACCGTTACATTTAAAACATCGCACGTGGTGTTCACTCAGAAATGCAGATGTATTTCTAACAACATAATTCTTTGATCTATTATTCTGTCCACAATAAAATGCCTTGTGACCATAGCAGTTGCATTTAGAAAAATAGCCATTAAAAGCATTATTATTAAAAGAGTGAGAGTGAGAGAACCTCTTTTGCTATGGTTGCTTTGTTGTAGATCTTCTTTGATATTTTCTTCCTTTTGAAGATTCAACTTTAGAATTTTCTTGCTTCGATCCTTTAGCAGTGGACTTCTTCTTTTCTATACTTTTGGAAGATGACGGTTGTTCAGCTTCATATCCAAGACCAGACTTATCCATGGAGCTTCTTTGTTGCTTTCTCATTTTATCTAGTAATTCAGTGCTCTTCTCATATTTGAGATTTATGTTGGCCTCTTCTAGTTGTTTCTTCAATGAAACAATCTCTTCTTCTTGTTGGCAGCAAACAGTCTCTTTCTCATTGATTTGAGACTTGATAATATCTTCAATCCTTTTGTACTATTCTACTTGTAGCTTTAGATCAAAAATAACTTTGTTAGATTCCTCTTCACTTGTGCTGCATACATCATCCTCATCATCCAAGTGTGTCTTCAAGGCTTCTGATTTATTGGCCTTTTGAACTTGTAGGAAGAGATCTTCAATCTCATCCCCATATTCTTCTAACTTCTTGGACATTCTTTTGTTCTTTTTCTTTTCTATACTCAAATCTTCAAGTGCAGAGATCAACTCACCTTCTAAATCTACTTCAATCTCAATATTTTCATCACAAACTTTAGGATTCACTTCTTCTACATTTTTTGGTTCAATTTTCTCTTCTACAAAAATTGAAACTGACTGGGATGCCTTTTTGAAGGAGGATCTATTCTTTTTAGCCATTGTGTACTAATCCAAGATCAACCCTGACTGATTTAGCCAAAACTGGGAACTTGGCTTTGATACCAATTTTTAGTCTTACAATGGCACTAAGAGGGGGGGTGAATCAGTGCAGCTAATTAAAAACTTAAATCTTCATCTCTTAATTTAGAACTAATGAATGCTTAAAACCATATGCAGCAAGTGTAACAAGATAGCAACACATAACACAAGATTTAACGAGGTTCACCAGTTTTGGCTACTCCTCAAAAATAGATTGCTTGGACTCCCATCCAAATCTAGCCTTTGAAAAGCACCAAATTTACAAACAGTTTACCAACACACACTGGAAGAAGCACCAACCCCTAATTTATCTGCACCAATAGAAAGGAGCACCAACCCTTGATTCCAAGCACCAACTTGGATTTCTATTTTGAATCTTAGATTGACATAAATATGCCTTCACTTTTACAAGACCCTTACTGGTCTATTGCTCATCCAACCTCTCTTTCAATTTAGGAAACACATATTCCTTCTACGCACTTGCTGCCGCACTCTCTTAGTTGCGCTCTACCAGCTGCGCTCTTTCTTCACCGCTCTTCTCTCAATAGTGCTTTATCTCCACACACTTTTTCTCTTTCGCTACACCCATTTTTCTCTACCTGCATAGATCTCAACCTAATGGATCACTCTTACCACTCTGCTTACTGCGCTCTGACAATCTTCTCTATGCTTTGACAACCTTCTCTATGCTCTAATAGCCTTCTTTGCTCGCTTACGGCTCTGACAGCCTTATCTACTCATTTACGGCTCTCTGACAACCTTCTTTGCTCATTTCGACACTCTAACATTCTTATCTGCTCTCTTACATAGTTCAGAGCTCAACCCTAACCCTAATTCTTAACTTACCGTATATGAAACATACACATTCTTGCGGCTCTCTTCAACAACCTTTTATCAACACATATTATTTTATCAGTGACACTTTCCCTCTTTATGGCGGCACACTATTCAGTTCTGAGCGGCCCTTTTTCTTCTGCACGCAACTGCCATTTTAAAACAATATTTTCATTTTGAAACCCTAAGTCTTCTATATCTTCCATTATCCCGCATGCAACCTATTCATAGCTACTCCTGTAAGTAACTCCTTTCTGACACAATATTCTTACATGCAACCTATTAATAGGTTTGTCTCTTTATTTGGGACTCTCAGTATGGCCACCGCTCGACGAATTTACTTCGTAACGGGCCCTGTAACTACCGTTCTGACTTTAGTTCTCTATTCTTATTTTAGCTGCATGAATTTATTCTGAGAATCTGCCCCTGTAACTTTTGTTCTACTCTAGTTAACTTAACTTCGGCTGGGTTCTTCATTTTTGCTTTTCGTCATGCAAAAACAATATGTCGCGATATCGCGACATTTTTGCCCCTTTGACTTTTTCTTGGCTATTGATCGCGAAAACATGACATGTCATGAAATCGTGACACTTTTGCTGCCTTGTGTCTTTCTCTGCTTTTCGCCCGCAAAAATGAAACATGTGAAATCGTGACACTTTTTGCCTTCTTGTCCTCTTCTCGGCTTGCACCCATGAAAACATAACATGTGAAATCATGACACTTTCGCTGCCTTGTGCCTTTTCTATATTTGGCCCACGAAAACACATGTCACGAAATCATGACACTCTCGTTGCCTTGTCTCTTTTCTTGCCTTGACCCCACAAAAATAGAACATGTCACGAAATCGTGACACTCTCGCTTCCTTACTCTCTCTCTTCTCTTTAGGTCGTGAAAACCCGACATGTCGCGATATCGTGACACTTTTTCTCTGTGAGCTCTTTCTCTCGAACCTATCATGAAATCATGACACTTTTTCGTTTGTACAATCCTTCTTGCAAATTGTCGTGAAATTGTGACACTTTTCTTTGCGAGCTCCTTCTCCCCGAACTTGTCGCGAAATCATGATAGTTTTCTTGCATGTGCCTTCTCATCGAACATGTCGCAAAATCATGACAGTTTTTCCTGCATGCGCTTCTTCTTCAAACATGTCATGAAATCGTGAGATTTTTTCTACTTGCCTTCTTTGCTTCCAACATGTCGTGAAATCACGACAATTTTTCTTGCGCTTTCTCTCTCTTCCAACATGTCATGATATTGTGACAGTTTTCCTTGTGCTTTCTCTCTCTTCAAACATGTCACGAAATCATGACAATTTTTCCATCTTGCTTAACATGTCGTGATATCACGATAGTTTTTCTTTCTGACCAAACATGTCACGATATCACAACAGTTTTTCTTTCTGCCTTCTTTCTTCTCAACATGTCACGATATCGTGACAGTTTCTCATGCTTACTCAACATGTCACGATATCGCGACACTTTTCTTACTTGTCTTTTTCTTTGAGCTTTTGCATATGGGCCACTTCGGTCTTCTTGGAAAATCATTGTACATGCTCTGTATGACCTCTGAACTCCTATCCACTGCATCAACTGATCTCTCTAATGACCTCTGCACTCCTGTCCATTGCATCAACCGATCCTTTGTCTGTGTTGACAACAATGACAATACTTTGAGCTTTTGCATATGGGCCACTTCGGTCTTCTTGGAAAATCATTGTACATGCTTTGTATGACCTCTGAACTCCTGTCCACTGCATCAACCGATCTCTCTAATGACCTCTGCACTCCTGTCCATTGCATCAACCGATCCTCTGTCTATGTTGACAATAATGACAATACTTTGGCTGCACCTTGCTCATCAATGAACTCCTGTCCATTATACTTTGGTTGCACCTTGCTCATCAATGAACTCCTGTCCATTGCACTTTGGCTGCACCTTGCTCATCAATGATCTCTTGTCCATTGCATCAACTGATCAACCTGACTGTGTTGAAAATATTGACAATACTTTGGTTGCACCTTGCTCATCACATACAACTAACCATATATGAATCAAGCTATTGTGGAATCAAGAGACCATGCAGGCAAGCAACCATGCATACACATAGTGATAAACAAAAAAATTCAAGATATTAGATTAAATGGAGTATAATTTTAAATTTACTATGTTCATGGGTTATTTTCATTCTCTTTCCTAAATTATAGCTAAGTGATAAACTAATGACCCATACTTGGTGGCTACTATAAATGGATCTATCTAGTTTGGCTCAAACTTACCTTTGAGCTCATCTTTTTGTGTTGGTATTTTTATAGTTTTCCTTAAGGACTAGGTCACTAATTTTGAAGGAACAAGGTCATACCCATTTTCCATTGAACCACTTAAGCCTTTGATGATAGACCCATAGGTTTTCTAGATCATGGATATACTTTTAATCAAGCAACACTAGTTGACTAAACTGAGCATGGCAATACTCATCATTGATAGAGGAGTCGTTTAATAGTATTAATAAGCAAGTAACCTCTACTTTGAAAGGAAAGATGATTTCAATGCCATATACTAAGGTATAAGGTGTTACACAAGTTGGCATCTAAGCACCAGTGAAATAAGCCCACATGGTAGGCTATAGATGAAGGTACCAATATTGAATTAATTTACTAACGAGTTTATTTAATATTTTGATTAAAGTTTTACTGGATGCCTTAGCCAGGCTGTTACCTTGTGGATAATAATATGTTGATCTCAGATGCTAGATCTTGAATTGGACTCGTCTTTTTTTCTTGAAAGACATAAAATTATTATAGATTATCATGGACATCATACCATAATGATATATGATCTAAATGAGGATGAATTTAGAAACGTGAAGACTTGTACAATAAGAAAAACAAATTACCTCTACCCATTTTGTGAAGTACTCAGTTGTGATTATGAATTTATGTCCATCTAAGGAAGGTGGGTTATTTTTTCCAATAATGTCAAGACCCACGTGAAAAAGGACCATGATGAAGCTAGTGATTGGAGCTCCTGAGATGATGTGTGGATAAGGTTATCACATTTTTTGTATTTATCATATTTTCAAACATAGTTGCAAGAGTATATATCCATAGAGGGCTAGTAATAACCTAACCAAAGAAGTTTAGTGGTCATATAATTTCCACTAAGATGGATAGCATATGTTCCCTCATGGAAATATTTTATGACTACCAATACTTCATTAGAGTTTAGACATCTAACAAGGATGTCATTGATGATGATGAATTAGTAAGAATATTATCTAAAATTTCTCCACATTCTAATTGAAGACCTTAGACAAGGTACCATATTTTAGAAAGGTAAATATATTATTTTTCCAAGGATATATAGGGGGTTCTATTTCAACAACAAATACTTCTAAAGGATTCTAGCTAGATTCTAGGGTTGCGGGATCTCAAACAAGCCAAATGATGATCATGGATTTCCATCCTCGAGCTCTAGAGGAATAAGGAAGGTGGTTGTAGCCATAGCATTATCATGGTAGTTATTATATTATGGGATAGCTTGAATGATAACCTTTTTAAGGATACTATTAGTTTGTTGATAATATCCTTATACAACCTAAGATTGTCATCCTAGTTTGATAAATTCCTTTGATTTGGTTGACCACAAGTCGAGATTCCCAAAATATAGAGATATTATTAACATTCAAATTCAATGAAACATAGAGTTCTAGGATAATATCCTCATACTCTATGATATTATTAGTTCATAAAAATTAAAGCATGAAAGATAAAGGAATGATAGATTGTTGTGGTTAGACTAGGATAACTCCTACCATTGCTTAGTTAATGCACCTAGTGCTATAAAAGTATATGGTCTAGTAATTAGAGTGGTTATTTTTAAGGTTAAGGACAAAATCATTTGGGAATTCTACAAGTATGGGATGCTTGCTATTCAAAGGTGTCATTGCTAATTGGTCAACAATTACCCAAGCTTTTAAGGACTTTTTATTGATGATTTCAATGTCAAATTAATTAAGGGTGATTACCCATTTGGTAGTTTGACATAAGGTATCATAGGAGATAAACCCTAGTGAACACAATAATTTTGTGGGTAAGCATATAATTTCTTAGGTTCAAGGAGGCAATTACTACACCAAGGCATATTTTTTCTATAGGGATATACTAGACCTCATAACTAAATAATTTTATGCTAATATAGTAATTTCTCTGTGGTGGTCGTAATATTGGGTCAACATAGTTCTTAGAGCATGGATGGTTTCTAATTTATATAAGAGAAATGGTTTGAGAAGTTTAGGAGGAATGAGGATAGGTGAACGTAAAAGGTAGATTTTAGAATATCAAAAGTTTCTTGACTCATATCATCCTACTTAAATTCTTCATTTTTATTAAAAGTTTGGAAAATAGACGAATTATCCATAATCTAGGAGATAAACCTCGATATAGCTTGGAGCTTACATTCAAGTATTTGTAGTTGAGTTAATATCTTAGGGGTTGCATATCAATGATAGAAAATATATTTTTAAGGTCTAACTTAATTCTATGTTGGGATACTATAAATCCCAAGAACGTGTCAAATATCACCCCAAAAATATATTTTGAAGTTTTAAGATAAAATTTGGATTCCCTTATGTGCTCAAAGGTGCATTTGAGATCTTGGACATGATCCTTCAGGTTCAAATATTGATCAAGAAGATCATCCATATAATCTATGACTATGCCATGATTCATATCATGGAATATGTATGTCATAGTTCTTTGGTAATTTTACTCTACATTTTTTAGGTTGGAGGGCATAATATGATAGGATAAAGTCCCCAAATGGGTTATAAAGGTAGTTTTAGGCTTATCTTCAAGTAAAATTTAGATTTGACTATATCCCAAAAATCTCTCCATTAAGGATAAAATTTTACATCTTGTGGTAAAATTGACAATTATGATGATGTTTGGAACAGGAAAGTCATATTTGGGATGTACTTTATTTATTACCTTGAAATTGGTACAAAATATAACAATACCTTCCTTTTTAACCATAGTTATGATGTTATAAACCAATCACCATAGTCAATAGATTTAATAAAACTAACTTCTAGAAGTTTTTGAAGATATTATTTAATGGGTAGATTAAATTTGGAATAAATATTATATAGCTTTTTCTCAATGGGTTTTACATATAGCCTAATGATGAGATAGTGAACAATAAAAAAGAGATCAAGTCCTAGCATGTCTATGTAGGACCAAGCAAAAATATCACTAAATTCAATTATAAGTTGCTTATATTGTTGGTATTATTTTAAGATCAAGATTTTCCCTAACTTTAATATTTTAGTATTATCTTGGGATCTAATTTCAATGTCTATAGTTTCTTAAATTAAAATGTCTCATTTGTACTTTAGTTGAGGAGGAGTAGGTAATAGCCTCATGCTTTTGAGATCGGTGTAGTCTAAAAGTGGTTGCTTCTAGTTAGGCAACTATAAGGTATCAATATTAACTATTTCTAAAAGGGACCTTTATTTGGAGGAGTTATCATGAACCAAATTATTAGGAAGATCATATTATGGAGGGCTATGAGGATTATCCTCTACCTCATAGTTATTTTTGTTAGGGGTCAATTCAATATTATCAATTTTCTATGAGATGGTGATATTATCTATCTAGGAAAGTGATCCTCTGTTAAAGAGATTGTTTTAATTTGGATGATTTATGGAAGCCATATATTGAAGGATTGTGGTTATTTGTATCCATATCACAATTTTTGCTATTATTTATGAGTTTGGGATGTTTTATAATTAATGTGTTTACACTAGAAAATTGCATGAACTGAGAATAGTTGATACCTTGGAAGGTCCAAGCATCCTTATTGTCTTCATAGCCCCAATACAACCCATTTAGGAAGATAATGTCATCACTTGACTCCAAAGGAGACATGAGATTAATTATCACTATTATATGTGGCCAAGGTTTGTAGAGGTTTATCCCATATAGGGATATATCCTAAATACCAACAAAATAGCCATGGTTTGGTCTGTAAGGGCTCTTTAATGTTTTACTCATAGATCCCTAGCCCTTGGCATATTATATTTAAAAGGATCTATTTAGGTATGTAATGTAAGTATAAAAAGTAACATGGCGTATACTATCACTTAAGTGGGTAGGGGTTGCTACCATAGATCTATTTCTCATTGGTGATATTAACACAAATAAAAGAGAAAATACCTATCCATACCATTCTTAATTTCTTGAAAATAACCCTAAGGTTCAAGGGGAAAGGGGAATTTGTCTAGGTCCAAGGCTATTAAGTTGCTTTCTTCATTAATATTTTGAATTTCAATTTGATTATATTTTTGCAACTTAGATTGATTCCTAATTACTACTTGGTTATTATTATCAATATTAATTTTATTAAGGTTGGATTTGTTAGAATGATCCTTAATGAATTTTTGATGGTATTTTGAGAGGATTAAGTATATTTGAGAGACGAAAAAAGACA
Organism: Wollemia nobilis; assembly: GCA_028583015.1. Taxonomy (NCBI): domain Eukaryota; kingdom Viridiplantae; phylum Streptophyta; class Pinopsida; order Araucariales; family Araucariaceae; genus Wollemia; species Wollemia nobilis. The sequence goes on from JAQPPZ010017106.1 coordinate 4,416,171, forward strand.
ACATTTAGAATTTTTTACTTCAACCATTAAAATTAGTTAAATGGTTTGGGATCAATTGGGATACTATAGATCTTACCTTAGTACTCATATATAAGGAATTGGTGATAAGTGAAAGGAATGGTCCACATCATATGGACCCATGGCATATCAAGAATGATATTATAGGATAAATAATAAGGTATAATATTGAACAAAGTGTTAAGGATACTAGGGCCAACTTTCAAGGGTAAGACTATTGTGCTACTAGCCTTATGCTCTCATTGTCAAATGCTTTGATGATAAGATCATTTTTGTCTAGATATTTCTTAGTGAGCCCAAAATGACTATTAGAATTTGAGGTGTATTGCAATGGGATATGGAAATCACAGGATGTAGAAATATAAGAGAAGAAATTAAATTTATGAGATTGCAAAAATATTGTGTAAAGATAAATGACAAAAATAAATACAATATTACTATGGAGAAAATGGACACTCCATGCAAGATGCTCCAAGACTACATTATACTCCATCACTGATGGAGTCACATAGTAATACTATAGCTACCTACGCTCTTTTCAATATCTTATAATGAGGCCATTTTATAATGGAAGATAGATTCCTTGACCAACACTCTACCTAGATGTACAAGGAACACCTTGCAAATTTACAACTTACACATTGAAACTTGTGCATTTATTACATTACATAAATTAAGTATATAAATTCTCCCTAACGTAATCTAATGTCCTAAGTATATACCTAGGAAGGTACATTTACATGATCCAAATGATGTAATAGACTCTAACTCTAACACCCCCTGTATTACATTATTTGGGTACTAAAGACTTTTAATCCTAATTATTGATCTTCTTATTCATTTTGGACTTTGTATTCTTTCTATAGATTCTTTGTAACCTATTCAAGAAAATGGTTAGTGTCTCTGTAAAGTGTTACATTTTTTGATAGAGCTTTATCCTCATAATTTTTTGAGTGTTCATCTATTTCTCCAAATTATTTTATACTTTGAACTAGGTGTCCTTTATGATTCCCTTTTGGTACTCCAATTGAGGATAATTGGTTGTTCACTAAAATTTTTGTTGATGAAAATTCCTTTGATACTATCTTGGTTGAAATTGGTTCCCATTTTTTATATGATTTGCTTGATTTTGGTTTCTAGGATTGTACCTACAATAACAGGTACTATGACTTTTCTTTCTGCATATTTAACAATACCATGTTATTTTTCCTTTTTCTAATAAAGTAATGTTTCCTTATGGATTATCTTTTGATTTCAATGCAGTGTTAGTCATCTCATATTTCACAATGTGTTCCACTTCAAATTCCTAAAGGATATTGACTAATTCATCAAAATAAGTATCTCTATTTAGGATTTGTAAAGATGTGACCAAATACTTATAGTTTTCTGGAAGTGCTCTCATGGTTACATGAGTAAGAATTTCATCTTTACGCTTCTGTCCAAGAGTTAACAATTTTCCTTTAATATCTGCTACCTTCCTTAGAAAAAGTTCTATGCTTTCCCCACTACTCATTTTCAAGGAATGTATTTGAGTTTTTAGATGAAGAATGGTGGATTTATTCTTCCCTTAAAATATATTTTCTAATCTTTTCCAAGCTTCAAAATATGTTTTTGCTAAACTGATATAAGGTCGTATTTCACTAGTGATAGCAAATTTTATGATCTTAGGGCTTTTGAATCATTTTTATCAAATTTTAGAATCTTAGTATCACTTGTGGTAGGTTTATTTGTTTTCCCTTATAATATCCCAAAGTTTTTCATATACCAATATTGCTTTTACTTTATTCTTCCAAGAGAAATAATTTGGGCATTTGAGTAGTTAGGGTTTATCTAGTAAGGATTTGTTAGATGCCATTGTATTCCCTTTATCAACTCTTAAGATTTTGTGGACTTCCTTATGTCTCCCTAATGATGAGAGTTTGCAAACCTAATAATATTTTAGGATTTATAGGAAGATTACATCTATCCAGTAGAACTTGATCATTTTTTATGGATGCTAATATTACCAAGTTTTGTAGAATGCCTTATAAATCCCTAGGATGTTATTGATAGGATATATTATCAATATAGTGCTTTTATAAATTGTAGTTCAATTTTAAGTTGATTTTGTAAAATTTTGTAAATACAAAAAACAACTTTTCTTTCTCCTTATTACTCCTATTTAACTAAGCACTATTTTTAGTTCTTTGAAGAGGTTTTGAAGTTGGATTTATTTTTCTTCCTTTAAGTGTTTTGCAACAACACTATAAAAATCCCAAACTTTGAAAATGTTTAATTAACCTCTTTAAATATCCATTTATGGTTGATTTTAATATTTTCTAATTTCCAATTCCTAGTTTGATGTTGTATTCCTTATACCTCCAAAATTTGTAAAATTTAGAAAATAATATTTGCAAGTAATTAAAATTTCAATTATAACCCTTATTTCTCCTTGATAACATTTTCCAAATATTAACAAATCTGAAATATGCTGACTTAATAAATATCTAATGTTGAATATTGCAATAGATAAAATGTTCCCTTATAACTCCAAATATATTATGTTAGAAGCAATCTTAAAAATCAACCTCTAACTAAATTTTCCTTTAATGTTGTATGTAGGCAAATTTGTAGTTGTATGTTGCATAGTGCTCATAAGTAGACATAGCCCTCTTTGGCTAGTATTGACTCGTTTCTTGATTAGTGATCCTTCTCTTATGCAACTGGCATGGAAATATACCTTGGGATATGCCTTGTAAGGCTTCTCCAAATGTTAGTGTTGTTCACTGGTTTTATGACAATGTGTTAAATATTTTCCTTACATCGTTGAATGGTATAGGCTTGAAATAGTTATTTTCACCTTAATGCTTTAACTCCATTTGATTGATCCCTTTCTTTGCTTTGCTACGTTCTACTTCACACTACTATATTCTTCATTATCTAATATTGATGTCTTAATTAATATGGGCTTCATGACAAGTGTCACATGAAGCATTACAAGGTAGATTTTTTTAACATTTCTTTGGTAATGATGAGGTTGGTGGTAGCCTCCAAAGATTCTTAACTACCTCCAAATGGATGTAACTCCATTTAGGTGAGATATTAGGTCTTCATGAAAATTGGGAAGGTTAGAGAATTTTTTCCAAGAGGCTTGTGCATGCAAGACTCCTTTTTAATGCTCCAAATATGAGTTTGCAACCCTAATTATTTCTTTATATTTGCACCCTACGTAAGCTTGCTATGTTTCTTGATATGTAAGATTTATTTTTCATGTTGGCTTGGTGAAGATGATGGATGTCTATAGCTGGATTGCTTCATGGTATTATGGCACACTTTTGAGCTCTTCTTTTGGTGGACATTCACTTCAATGGATACCTTATGTATATCTCTTATCTCTGCACTTATTTGCAGGTTTTGTAGATTGTTTCTAATGCTGATTTTTACCTTTCTTTAGCGTTGGTTATAACAGCTAATGCATAGCCTTTTTTCTTTGTATCTTACGTAGATAACATGTAATTGAATTCTACCATTTTTTTTATGTAAGCATGAGTGATAATACCTTCTTTTAATGGCTCCACTATTTTAGGTGATGTGCTACTTATAGGGTTGGATTTGATGGAGGAAAATGGTGTTTTTAAACACCTCAAATATTGGGCGTGTGAGCTCTTCAGTGGCTCCTTTATTTAGATGAAAATTTGTTGTTCGTATGATATTTTGATAGCTCCTTCCTCTATCTACAAGTCTATTGGATAAAGAAATCCTCCTACCCCTTATAAATAGTAATGCTTTTGTTCTTCCAAGGAACAAATTAGGTACCTTTTGCAATATGTAAAATTTGCATTAAAATGAAGAATTCCTCTAATCCTTCTTGATTCTTCTACTTTGTATGATAGTAAATCCAAGATGATGAAATTAGGATTCCTACACTCTATGCTGAAAAAGAAACCCTTATATTTTCCTTGAACCTTAAGACTTTCAAGGTATTGATTTAAGGATTCCTTCAAGGACTTCAATGGCAGTTTTCTACTCCACCTTGTTCCTTGTAATGGTGGCTTCTTTAGGTCATGAAAGTGTTGTAGATTTTTTATTTTTGTGCTTCTTAACAACACAAACTAATTGAGAGAAACTAGTTTAAAAATCAACTAGAATAGTGCTTAATAGATGCACTTTAAATGATAACAATAAATTCACATTATTGCTCCACTAATTTCTCAAAAATGCTCTTGACAATTCCACTACAACATTTCAAACCTAATATGGAATAAATTCACTACAAACATAGTTGTAGGATCTAGTCTTATTTTTTCAAGATATAAGATAGGTAGTTGATTGTAACTTCTGAAATCAACTCCTAATTGTGCAAATGAACCTTAAAAGGATTTTTTCTCTTTTGCACTTTTGAAGACTGTAATTCAATTTTTTCTCTTTGCAAATTTTGATGTAACATAAGGTTATTTATCAAATCAGTTGAGTAATCAGATTAATGAATTTACTTGCACCAATAGTTGCTTACATTTTTTATAGCTTTTATAGAAAATGTAGATTAAGTTTGTTGCTTTAGATTTCTACAACATTTGTTAGCTTTTCCAAAAAACTCCTCATTCACCAAAAAGAGGTCTCAAACTTTCTTTCACAAGCCTAGGGTTTTGTGGTTTGTTATTCTTTAGTAATATTCTCCTTTCTATTATGTATTCAAAGGAATATTTATGCCTTCTTGAAAGGTAATCTTAAAATCTCTTGGCTTTGACAAGCTTCTTTTGTCTTGAAGTCTTCTTGTCGAATTTTGACTTCAAGAAAGATATTTTTCTTAGGACTCTGAATATCTTGATGTCTTTTGTATCTTCTTTGGCACTCCTTGCCAATTTTTCTTCTCCTGATTGGGTTTGTTGTTGGATGGTGATAATTGTCCCAAATAATTTTCTTATAATATTTTTTCTCCTTGATGGATAATCTCTCCAATTAATTCTTATAAGAACTCTTTTGATTATCTTGCTTTAGCAACAAGGCTCTCCAAGCCTTTTTCCTTGAGATCTCTCCTAGGTCTTCAATTCTACAACTACTTTGGTCTTCCTTGAGACCTTCTTCTTCAACTTCTAGAATTGATATTTTCTTCCCAGATCTCTTGATTTTTCTGCTTCTATATTTGAACAGGGATCTCCTAGTCCTTCTTGTCCTTTCAAAAAAGGAAATTTCTTCAATGATATCTTTACCTGATCTCTTCACCTTCAAGTTTTCTTTAGGTGTTGGATTGATTATGAAGAAAATACTCTTCCTAAATTTCTTGTACGAAGTTTTCCAACTCAATGAATCTCTTGTCCCTACAAAAAATTATTAGTATTGAAATATAGGTTTACTTTTAAATTAGGTATTGTCTTCTAGAGTTCTCTTTAGGATCAAGTCTTATGTGTCCTTTTTCAGATCAAGGCTTTTGTGTCTTTTTTAGAATCAAGGCTTCTATGGCATTTTATTAGATTAATGATTCCATGGCCTTTTTGAGTATCAAGGCTTCTATAGAATTTTATGTTGTGAAGTTGAATTTATCAATAGAGATCTTCAGTCTCTAGACTTCACTATGACTCTCTCCTTGAGTCTCTTCTATAGTATTCTTCTTTTGCAACAACTATTATCTGCACTATGAAGGCAATCAAACCTTCGGGTAAGAAGTTGAAATATCCTAGAATTATATTGTAGGAGGTTTCCCAATAATCTAAGTATTAGTTCCCTACAATAAAAGAAACTTTGAGTAATAGTAAACTTTTTAGATCTCTTGGATGAGCTTCACTAGTTGATTCATCAAACTAGTGGATCAAATGTTGAGTCCTTATCTTTGTGATTTTTTTTGTAACTCTATGGGAAGACTCTGAGCCAAATGAATTTCATAATTTATCCTTTTAGTATGTTCTACCAAATAATATTAAGGTAAAAAAATTCCCATGTAATGGACTCAATGGAACATCTAGTTTGTAAAAATCAAAGCTATGGTAACTCATCCTATTTTAAAAATAGTACTTTCTCAAAACTCTTCCGACCACATTTATTATTCTAAATATTTTTGCAAGAGCATGTGCACTATGGAATATTAGGTTCATAAAAATTTAGGCTCAATAATAATGGTGGTTGTCCTCTCAATCTACAATAGCTAGTTCTATTGTGACTAGACCTATCATGGCTCTGATACCACTGTTAGCTTTTGAGGTAGGTTGCAATGGGAGATGGAAATCATAGGATGCAAAAATATAAGAGAAAGTAACTTTATGAGACTGCAAAAATATGCTATAAATATAAATGATGAAAATGAATACAATATTGCTATGAAGGAAATGGTCACTCCATGCAAGATGCTATAAAACTACATTGTACTTCATCACTAATGGAGTCATACAATTATACTACTACTACCTATGCTCTTGTAAATATCTTACAATGAGTGCCTTTTATAATGGAAGATATATTCCTTAGCCAACACTACTTAGCTATACAAGGGGCACCTTGCATATTTACAACTTGCACATTGATACTTGTGCATTTATTACATTGCATAAAGTAACTAGATAACTTCCCCTTAATGTAATATAATGTCCTAATTATGTACCTAGGAAGTTACATTTACATGATCCAAATGATGTAATAGAATCTAAATCTAAACAATGACTAATACAATTTAGGCTAAAAATATTAAGAGTAGAGATGTTATTCACTAGAATCCATAGTGGGGATCTTTGTCCATGGGTACAGAGAGGAGATCATTTTCATATAATGATATCATGGTTTGGTTTACTCCAAGGGATACTACAACATTGGTAAGGTCACTAGGATTAATATCTTGAGGGACGATTTTCTCACATAAAAGTTTTAAAAGGATTTCATAATGGGTTGAAGAATTGTTTAAAATATCTAGAAGAGATTTTTGTAGGAGTATTTTCAAGCCATTGTTGATGGTCAAAAGTGCCTTTATCATGGATTTAATAATGTGTGATTAGAGGTAGCTCACTAGATGAAGTATGTTTAGAATATAGGACCAAAGGATTTTTGTAGGACTAATCAGATAATTATGATTTTTGTTGATATCTTGTAACAATATGAATGGAAGAATGGACAATTACCATCATGTATTGATTTGGAGGTGACATGTTTATACTAAGTATTATTGGATGCTTTCTAATCATGATTGGGTAATGGGTCTCGAAATATTTCTAATTCTTGATTAGAGAAAGGTTCTTGTTTGGATTTGCTAACAACAATACACTTGTCATTAATTAGGTATTAAATAACATTCATAAGGCCCTTGCATTTATTGGTAGGATGATCACTCATGTGATGGAAAGTGCATTCCTATTTGGGTTTAAACTAAGGAAGATTTTGTCTTTTAAAGTCTATGGGTCAGATAAGTGGTTTTTAAATCATTCAAGCCTCCAAAAATTAGTCAAGGATGACTACAAGGGATTGATAAAGCCTAGTAATTGTTCTTTTGTGACTTTAGAATTTTTCTAGGACTAGTTTTTGTAGGGATGCAAAATGTTTACATTATTGAATAAGTGTTAAATGGTCACCGTATCACCCACAACATTATTGTTTTCATATTGTCCATTTGTTTTGAGGAATATCATTTTCATTTATCCTTTCTAGTTTTAATTTGGCCTCTTCTCAAGAGGGTAGCTTCTACACGTTGAGATAAATATACTATCTTCAAAAGAGATGTTGGTCATGTTCAAGGTGTAGGACAATTTATCATGTAGGTTACACATGAATATATTTGGAAGTTCATTTTCTAGGGCTGTGTACTTAAGTATTCCTACTAGAGCTCACCACTTTGTCAAGAAGTCACTAAAACTCTCACCTTAGGTTTGTTTGAGTGCATAAAAATTACTAAGGGTGACCTTGTCAATTTATACTAATAAGTATTGGATGGTCATTTCAATTAGATCTTCAAATATTTTGAGACTATGTTGGGGTATTTAATAGTACCACTCTAGGGCTAGGCCACTAAGGATTCTAGGGAATATTTTAAAAATTAATATCTCATAATACACAATGTTATTATAGGTGATATAAAAGAGCCCAAGGTGATTTATGGGGTTTTATTTTCTTGGTACAAATTTGGAGAGAATGGGTAAATAGATATGATAAGGTCAAGAGGTTGATTATACAAGTTTGCATAAGAGTACTTATGGCTATATGAGGTACCTTGGATAGAGGGCACCGATTATGTCAATTGGTTTATCTATAAATTAAGGGTTTGGATTTCCAAATATATTGGGTATTGAGGGATTTGGGTTTTTTGTTGAGAAAAAAAAGATTTTTGTGATTGAGGAAGAGATAAGGTTGTAGGAATGAAGCATATAATGTAGTCATGATATGAATTATACCCTAACTATTTATGATGAGATGATTTGAAGGTGTGGTATTATAGACTATAGGAGTTAGGTTTAGAGAAAATCCTATACCCCCACTTGGAATAGGAGGGAGGTTATGGATAAACATTAAGGGATTGGGACATTGATAAGGATATTAAGACATTGTCCTAAAAGGGAAACAATAATGGTAAAATTAATTGTGATCTATTAATAGAGACCCAATTTCAATTTATGGTAAGGGTGGCCCTGATATTCCCTTGCTTTTCAACCTCTTCCAAAAAAGGATATTAAGATATTGTATTCAGTTAGCACTTACTCATTGAGAAGAAAAACAACTAGTGTTAACCTAAAGTAGTTCAATAATAGAGAGTAGAGATGAATGGTATCCTATAAAGTATGGGAGATTTGGTATCCCACATTTTGAAATAATTATAACAATTTATGGATTTTTAATTATGCGATTGAGGGTTGATGTATTAAGGTCTACGTATAGAGAAACATTTGACTTGAAGTTGTGGGAGTGGACCTAGATCATTGAGGAAGTTCCAAAAGGGACCCTTCCATAATAGAAGTAGTTAATGGCTCTTACTCTTCCCTTAAAATAGTTTCTATGGCTTTCTTGTCCCCATGTAAGAAGATAGCCATGTGATCGACAAATTTAATGATTACTTCTCTTTGTTCATTATGAATATGGGAGAGAATGCCCAAGGGAGAATATTCCTCCTCTTCCTCTTCATATGTGGGGTTTTAATATGTAATTTTATCTACTTGAGACTTATTGAAGGAGGGCAAATATTTTGGGTTTTTGGCCAATTTGTGGGCAACACCTCAATGTTAGCGTATATTTCATATTTTCTATTATTACATTATTGTTAGGCTTATTATTAGTTAGCTATTCGTTGAGCGGCATCTTGTTGTGATCCGCTTTGTACGGGCTAATTAGAGCCTAAGTTTGTATTATTTAACTACGCATGATTAATACATTATTATTGCTTTCTCTAACATGGTATTAGAGCACTGCTCTATCAAGCTCTTATAGCTCGACACCCGAAGCAACTGTTAAAATAGTCTGGTGACTGGTTGACTAGATGCAGACTCTGACTTAGGTAGACTCTACTGTATCAGATCATAGCTTCAGCATAGACCTGATGACTTTAGTAGGCTATCACATGAATGTTGGACCCTAGACAGTGGAGACTAGACCTACGACTAGACACTCCAACCTAGGCGGACACCACTGAACAACACAGGAGACATGACACCTTGGATTTGACATGGGATTTGATGAAGGGATCTGACAAAGCCACAACTACACCATGGGAATTTACTAAGCTCAATAACCTACACCTCTAGACCTACATGGTAGGATGAACCATAGGATGAACCCTAGAAATGTTGACATCTAAGCTGATGAGGTGACACTAGATCTGGATGGGCCATGTCAAGTTTGCAGTGGAAGCTGAGGTGGACAAATTGGATTGGATATAGAATCCATAGAAAAGGTGACACTAGATCTGGATGGGCCATGTTAGGCTTGCAACAAAAACTGAGGTAGACAAATCAGATTGGATACAGAAGCCACAACTAGATGGGATCGAAAAAGGAGATATGACAGGATGCAAAATTTTATCTGTGCATACGTGGTAGCACATTAAGATGAATATAAGGTAGCGTGCAAGTGGCCTAAACCACCAAAAGGTAGTCATCCAAGTATTAGTGTGTTTGTCTTTTTACACCACCCAAAAGGCCATAATCCTTTACATATGGGATAATATCTTGTGCCTAAAAAAAAGCATTGTTAGCTAGCATGACACCAGCACAGCGATGATGCTATCCCCTTGCAACCATGAAATTTTTTTGATAGGAACTGCATCAGAAAGCAAAATGATCGCAGGCTTCCTAGTAGAAGCAAATCTCGGAGGACGTAGTAGCATTTCCTCATGTAGACAAGTGAAAAATTTGTACAACCTATTGCAGACGAATTGTCCATGACAAAAAAGTGTAGCAACATCCATTCTTCCTGGAAACCTCCTTCTTGGCACTTCATTTATGGTCATGATTTTTCGTTGCATATGTCCCCTTGATCCTCCCTCTATAAATCTTGATTATAATGTTCAACCATGTCTTTAGGAAGGGAGAGTTAATTTATTAAATTTTTATTTTATTTTTTGGTAGGTGGTAGAAATTATATTATATGGGTTTTAATTAGTGCCCAAAACCAGAAACATAATCATATGATAAAAATTACATAGATAAGCACAAAATTGAGTGTCTAAAACTTAGTCGCTTCATGAACCAGAGTAGAGAAAAAATGAAAGCACAGAGTGGTTGTTTAATAGAAAATAAATATCGAAAGAGAGAGCCCACACAAGGGCTAAGGAGAACATAAAGCAAAATCAAACTAGTGCCCACACAAGGATCAAAATATTAGTACCAAAATTCCCATGCAGGGGAATAGAGCTTGAAATACAAAACAACCCAACTCTAATCATCGACAATCTCTTTAGCTATAGAGCTCTTTTGGCCATGTTTCTTGACTAGTAGTTTTAGGGAGGCACCGATGCTATCCATGCCACTAATGATGCTACTAAGGATGGTGTTGTAGATCAATTTGAATATGCCCATCAAAGAAGTAGTTCTATCACTCCCATAATTAGAATTTTTGAGGTGAGCATACCTCTTAGGATCGGTTGTGCATTTCCAAGTCGACAATAGTAGCATTAAGAAAATTTTGAGGGAAATTTTTGTTCCATATGAATATATTCCTATGACTAACCCCATCATTAGTGAGAAAATAAGAATATTTTTTAGCTTCCCAATACGCATGGCAGGTTGTAGTGTTGCAAAAATTTTGCATCAAGACCTTAGCTTCCTGAATAATAGTGCACACATTCCATGAAGGAATTCTATCACTGATGATAGAGTTTGTAAAATTCATGGAATCACCTTCAATTTGTAAATTTTCCATGTAATCTATTAGAACTTTGAGCCCTCTCCACAACATATGAGCTTTAGCATAGTGGTTAGTTTGGATGCCTAGAAACTCAACATAGGCCACTATGAGTCATCCATTGTGATCCCCAACCAAACCTCCGACACTCACTACACCTGTATTTCATTTAGAAGCACCACAATAGTTAATTTTAATCCATCCTATAGGATGATGAGTCCAATGAGCACACATTATAGGATGGGGATTAGAAGGAGTAGAGCTGGAAATGTGGGGAATACTAAGGGAATGGAAAAGAGTGGACTCAAACTCAAGTGGTTTTGTGCAAGGTAAAAGCTTAGAATATTCAATAGAAAAGGTGATGATTTTTTTTTTGATATCATAGATAGAGTCCTTAAGGGTGTTCTAAAAGATTCTACTATTTATTTTGAGCTAGATCTGTCATAGGAGATGATGGAGAAAAAATTTCCACAAAGAATACAACCTAGAATTATTAAAACACATGAGCCATTAGGAGAAAAAAAGAGCGAATGAGTTGGAATGGGCCCAGGATATGTGAAATGTGGATATGATATGATACATGGTATATTGGAAGAAAGAAAATTTTTTAAATATGTGGTTGACAGATTTCCAAGCCACCAAGCAAATATGACATTCATTAGGAACAACAATCATTCTCTTCATGGTATTATTAGTAGTGAGGATATTTTTTTGGATGGCCAACCAAGAAAAGACAACAAATTTAGGTATGAGATGTTTAAGACAAACCAAATTGAAAGGAATGACAAAATTTTGGGGAATGAAAGAAAAAATATGAGAGTTTTCTTTTCAGAAATGGGTATCATTAGACATACCAAACGAAATTACAGTTGCCCTTAGCAATTTTGATAATTTTGTGATAGCATATGAAATTTGGGTATCAACATTTGTAATGTGGTGCTCTTTCCATATTTTAGGTTGGACTAAAGAGTTTATGAAATTAGTCACCTTTATGCCTATGAGATTATCCAACAAAGGCTGCACCACTAAGACTCCATTGTTATTACTAAGTGTTTGATTGGAGATCCACTTGTCTAACCAAAAATTTATCCTATTTCCTATTACAAGTTGCCATATGGTTCCATTTTGAATAAGAGGTATGGTCTGGAGGATTGATTTCCAAAAGGTGAACCCAACTTTAGGAATATTTTTATCCATAAATTTCCATATGAGTGTATTTTTTATTGATGATGAAACTCATTCAAGATTGCAATTGGTAAACACCTTCCAAGCTTGCTTGGCCAACAATGCCATGTTCATCTTACTAATTATTCTAAGACCAAATCTACCTTGAATTTTGGGTAATCAAACATTTTACCAAATGACTAGATGAAACTTTTTTTTATCCTCTAAACCTGCATAAAGGAATATCTTACGAATCTATTCAATTTTGTTATAGATAGAAACTGGGGATTTTAAGACTGACATAAGATAAACATAAATGCTTTGAATACAAGCCATAGTGAGAATGGCTTTGGTTACTTGGGATAGGAGGGCCCCTTTCCAACCTACAATAATTTTATTTATTATTTTAATAACATTTTTGCACATAGACTCTTTAGGGAAACTGGTGAATTGGTGAAGCCCTAAATAGATAGTGGGAAGATCAGATATGAAACTCTAAAGAACACAACCAATATTAACCTATTTAGATAGGGGGTATTAAGAAATAAAAATTTACTCTTGGCATAGTTTATATTTTGCCCTACAACCTCCTTGTAGAGATCTAAAATACCTTTAGTTGACTTTGCTTTCCAAACTGAAGCATGGCTGGCTAAGATAGTGCCATCTACGAACTGTTGATAAGAAAGGGGTATCACATTGGAATTAGCTTGAATACCATAGATCATGCCATCCAAGAAAGTAACTTTGAGATCTCTTCCAAGGGATTCAATAAGAATAATTAAGAGAATAGGTAATAGGGGACCCCCCTACCTAAGCCCTCTATTGCTTTGGAAGTAACCTGTTGCATACCCATTGAATTACATTGAGAACTAAGGGCTAGAAATGCAACCTTGAATAAGTGTAACCCACTCTTTATGGAAATCAAACTTGAGAAGGACAACAAGTGGAAACTCTCTATTGAACCTATAAAAATATTTATTCATATCAATTTTAAGGACCAGGGTCGCTTTTTTGTTGCTGGAGATAGAATGGAGGACTTCATGCAAAGTTATGATACCATCAGTTATAGATATTCCTTTTACCAAACTATCTTAGTAAGGATCTATGATTCGGATAAGAAAATATTTCACTTTGGATACCATAGCTTTTTTTAGGATTTTATAAATCACATTACACAAACTAATGGGTCTAAAATCCACTATATATTTTCACACGGGACCTTGAGGAACAAGAGTTATGAAGGTAGAATTAATACCTTTGTAGATGGATTTTGCATGTTAGAGTTTAGTGATTGCCTTGCATGCATATTGCCCAATAATGTCCCAAAAGGTTTGAAAAAATTGGAGGGATAAACCATCAGGTCCATGGGCTTTGTCAGTGTGCATAGTGAATAAATTTTACTTAATATCATCTTAAGAAAGAGGCTTTATGAGCAAGGAATTCATTTCTGGAGTGACCAGGGTAGGAATGTGATTGAGTAACTGATTCTTGGTTTGGTAAAAATTTTAGGCTTAGGTACCCAAGATATCTTCAAAAAATAAGAGTCTTCATAAGGGTTATGCATAGTAGTGAATATTCACAAATTGGGCAAATATTAGGATTTCCAAAATTGGAAATTGGTGAATATGAGGACCCTCGACGTCGACCCATTCAGCTAAAAATTTTAGGACCATTAATTTCTTAGGGTCAATGTGCCACGATATATATCCAAACATAGGTATATTCATACTCGTTGGAAAGATCTTTTCAATCCTGATCTAATGGTGGTGTTTTTAGGAAGTTATAATATGATTTAATAGGTCAAAAGTGGTCCCAAATATGACCTTATATTTTAGGACTTCAAATACCCCAAATTTTGGTGTGAAGATGATCAATTTGATTTGCTTCATATTCTCCATGATTCACCTTGATTTTAATTAGGATTCACCATTTTTTTACAGGTACATTTTGAGTCCAACACCTTATGCATAAACCTAGGATTCATATTGAATTTAAAAAATATCCCTAGTAATGGAGCCATCACCTCTGGTCAATTCCCTGATTTTGTTTAAACTTATATGCCTAAGGGTGAAAGCGTGATTTTTTTTTGTATTTGAATCACCCTCCTTGAGCCAAAGGGCTATAGATTTCTACCTCCATAACATCTCTAATTTTCCCAAAATGTTATAATAGTTTGGTAAAAGCTATTTTTACTCAACTCTAATTTGGTCACTCAACTGGCCATTCTGTATTTGTTTTTCAATGCTTTTTAGTTTGTCCATAATCTATTTTTTGCTTTCAAAAATATTACCAAAAACTTCCCTATTCCATATTTTGAGGTTTTCCTTCACAACCTTGAGTTTGTGGGAAACTTGAGTAATTAAAGACCCAAAAAATCCTACTGCCACAAATAAAATATTTGGTTACAAATATCAGGGTGCTTCATCCACATGGATTCAAATCTAGAATCTTGAAATTGGGGCCTTTGTCACCTTCAAACAAAATGGGACAATGATAAGAGCCAAATCTTGGGAGAAAAATGAGATTATCATCACCCATACTAGGAATAGTCTCTTGAGAAAGACAAAATTTGTCAAGCTTAACTTGGATATGTTGATCCCCAACTCTCTTATTGCTTCATGTGTATTTTTCTCCTTTAATTTTAATGTCCATTAATTCACTATTAGTTACAAAATTATGAAAATCTTCAATGCTTCAAGATGGAGTGATATTTCCCCCTTTATTATCTAATGGGAAAAGAGGGGATTTAAAATCTCCAACAAGGATCCACAAAATATTTTCGAAATAATTCCTCATGTGTCTCAAGGTATCCCATAAGGTATTTTTATTGGTTGGATTATTAGGGGTGTAAATATTGGATAAAACCCATGAATAATTGATGTCTTTACAGTGGAACAAAATGTTCAAAACTTTGTCTGATGAAAATATTATTCTACCTTCAAATTTATTGGAATCCCATAGACAAATTAATTTTCCTAAAGTGCCTTGAGCAGGGCTAAACTTGAAATCACTTTTCTTTCAAATAGATTTAGCAAATTTTTGGATTTTGTTTTGGTCAATTTTTGTTTCTTGTATAATCATAATAGTGGGTCTGTATTCCTTCCTCAAAGTGCATACAAATATCTACTTGACAACACTATTGAGGCCTCTGATATTCCATGAGAGGATCCTCATCTAGAAATTTTGGAAAAAAAATTTCCTCTTTGACTGCTATAAGGGAGGTTTGGATTTTTTATTCATCTTTCTCTTGATTGAAAAGGTCTTGGAAAAGAGTCTTTTGAATGCCATTGGTAGTTTCATTATCTGTTTATTTATTTTTTTGGTCATTTATGGAAGGTCTTCCTTTTTTTCTCATTGTCAATATCCACAGAGGTTTTCTTGTAACTTCTGGTATTTATAGGGCTGAACTCAGGTTTTGCTAAGTTAGGGTTATAACTTTCAAAGTCGGTATTAACAAGAGTAAGACTAAAAATTTCAATATGCCCTTTGGCAGAAGGCAATGGTTTATAAGGAATATGTAAAGGTACAAATTTGGATGGGGAGTGGGTTTCTCTTTGGAAAACAGTGATGGGTCCAAGGTGTATAGACTCGTGCAATAGGGTTTAATCAAAGGGCTCATAAATAAAAAAATTAGCTAATACACAAAATTTTTAGAGTAAGCAGAGGGAGATCTAACCTTAGCTTGGTCGTCCACCAGATCTGGAACTTGATTCCCTTTAAGCATAGCTAAACTTGGATTATTTTTTTGGTGAGGCCTAGCATGGTTTTTCTTTCCTTGGAACCTATTGCCTGGAAACCCAACATGGGACCTAAAGCTAACCATTTTTTTAGAGGGTTTGAGAGATAATAACTGAGATTTGAGGTGACCTTGATTCTGGTACTTATTACAAAAAGTAAGCTTATTCTCATATTCAATAGTCTGGCATATGTGATATGAGTCGTAGACCAGGTTAATAGGAGTTGACATTTGAGAATATAAATTTTCATTAATGCATATTCTTGCATGAAACATGTAATTCCAAGCTTTAGTGATAGGATCAATAGCTACTAATTCTCCAATGGATTTAGTAAAGCCATGAAAGATGTCTTCATGTCAAAAATGGATAGATAGATCTGGAATATGAACCCATATAAGAGCGCAGTTAATACTTTGAGTTTTTTGGTTGAAATATTCGTCTCACTTCTACAGAAAAAAAATATTTTGACCATAAAACCAGGGCTCACCTATGAGAATTGAAGAGACATCATCCTAGTTATTAAGGTAGATAAAAAAAACCATGAGATAGGGCAACCAACTCCATGTTACCTAGGGTTCTCCACTTAGAAAAATCCCACCACCATATGGACTCCATGTCAAGTCTACCTCCAATAAATTTCCTAACGAGAGTGTGGGACTCAAGAAAAAGACATTCAATCATGGTATCATCAAGGATAACCATATCTTCACTATTGGGAAGTAAGGTGTTGATATTGATTTTTTTAGAAACAGATTCCTCTTGCCCTTTCACTTTTTTAGAAAATATGAGCAAGGGAGAAATAACATATTTGGGAACCCCAATCTATTTATCTAGAGGGTCTTTTCCCTGAAGAGGCTCCACATTCCCTTAAAACCCTGTGCCATCTGGTTTTGAATCAAGGTCTGCTTTCTCTCCATCGTATGCATCACCTATCTATGATGTTTTTGATGGGTCTATCCACTTGTAGATATTTTAAAATTCATATTACTACCTTCCCCTCACTCACCTGAAGTCATTTGATCACTTGAAATTACTTTTTCACTCACCATCACCTCCAGTATTGCTCAAACCAGATGAAACCCTCACATAGTCGCTTACCACAAATCTTGTTCACACATAGGGATGTGCTAGGACATTTTTTCTTCCAAATGATCTAAATTTTTTTGGATATGTTCTAGGTTTTGTCAAGCATCTACCCTCAAACTTTCAGCTCAATTCAATCTTGGATGAGTGAAATATGACTGAAACAAGTTTGATAGTATGGGTAGTCCTATGAAAAATATCATCTTATTATTTTTAATTATTTAGAAGAAGAAAAATATTTTTATATTACTTTATATTTACTTTTCTCAAGATATCAGTTTTAACAATATTCCTTAGGGTGATT
The DNA here is from genome assembly GCA_028583015.1 of Wollemia nobilis. Lineage (NCBI taxonomy): Eukaryota > Viridiplantae > Streptophyta > Pinopsida > Araucariales > Araucariaceae > Wollemia > Wollemia nobilis. The sequence continues at coordinate 4,433,760 of JAQPPZ010017106.1, forward strand.
CCCAATATAATTGAAAATTTTGATATACCCACCCTTTTAAGATACCCAACGGTATGTGAAAGAAACTAGTCTTCTATGAGAGAGACTTTGAGGTACATAGAAGATAACGACATGTAATAATGACTACTCCTAGATATGTGACTTAGGATGATACATGATATGTAATCAATATCCCTTCTTATGATTCCTATTAGCCTACCAAAAATACTCCCCATGAGACTTAAAGCATGCACCTGACCCTATATGGGGGCCTAGCATCCTGGGATCACTATATACCCAATATAACCTCAAGGTTTGTACAATGGCTACTCAAGGGGTCATATACAACCCCCAATAGGACTAACATTTGATTATATTCTTATAATTTTTTTTAATCTATTTTCACTACACAAGAAACTTAGTGATCTTGTTTAAGTGTTTAATAAAAATATTAAAGGTTTTTTGGTAGGATAGGAATGTTTTATGACCCAAGTGGTGTTCATGTTAGGTTCATAAAATATGTGGACATGCGGAGTGCACATGCACACATAGTATTATAAAGGTTCTAGTGTGAAGCCTACCAATCTATGTTGTGTGGGTAAATATGAACACACACTTAGGGTTTTACAAATCCTAAATCCTATCCTCCATGTAAATTTAGAGGGTAAAATGCAATGCAAGTAAATACAATTATGTAGGAAGATAAGTCCTAGATCCACGTACCTTTTTGCTTTCAACACTTATAAAAAACGGTATAAGATCAATTTTTTTTTCTTTTTAATATGATAAATTAGAAAAGCATGAATGCAAAAAATATAAATGGCCTAAGGTGTAACTACAATGCAAGTCATATTTCTTTCCTAAATGCTAAAGGAAAACTCAAATTTTGCTACTTATTACCACTTTACAACAACATGCAATTTGACTAAGTTCATTTACAAAATTGATTAAAAAAACAAATTTGACTAAGTTGCATAGTGAATTCGATGATTGATCCTAAAATTAGTTTGTAATTATAAACTATATCTAATTATATTACAATTTTGTAACCATGAAGTACTAGAGTCTATCCCTTTTTCAAAAGTTTCACAAAATTAGACAAATTTATCACAAAATATCATAGACACCCTAACCTAACAATCTAGTCAAATATGTAATAGAAGCCATAAATTTTATATCAAATTTCATAATTTAAATAGAAGTACCATAGGAACACAAAAGTACGACAATTTGGAATCACGATAAATTGATAAAAGCACCGTGACATGGAAGCATCGTATATAAATATTGTATGAAAGTGCTACATAGAGGGAATGTATGTAAGCATTGCATAAAAGTGGTGTATGAAATTTCATATAGTTTTTTCATAGTTATACAACACTTCTATCTTGAACTTTCAGAAACAAAGAAAAAACTAAAGATAAAATTTAAAAAAAGTGCATTAGCACTAAGGGGCCCAACTTCTTCAAGAATACAAATATTTCTTGGAGGGATAAAAACCTTGTTTCTTCATGGTAAATCAATGTAATTATGGACTAAAATGCACAAAATATCAAATGCATATAAAACAAATAAATGTTGATTCAAAATTTCTTGGGTTACTTCCTTAATGGTTGTACAAGATGTTTGCTTGATTGTATTGGATGATAACCATTGGATACTCTAGCTTGTGCCTGGTGTAGGATCCCAAAATATAAGGAACTTGCTTCAAAATTGTAGTAGGAGGTGTATAGAGAGAATATTAGAGTATACCACATTATTGGGTACATGCTAGTGTATCACCTTGGGTAAACTACTAGAATAGGAGTTTAATTTAGAGTAAGGTTATGCAGTTACCACAACATGTAATAAATGCACAAGTATTAGAATATGCAATGATGTAAATGTGCATGTAGTCCATATGTACATGAGTCTTAGGATAGAGTCAAAGATAGAGTGAGGGCCAAGGAACTTATATTCCTATATATAGACCTTATAGTGAATGAATTAGAGAAGAGAGAATCTAGAAAGTGCATAGTATAGATTGGTAGAGGAGTACAATGTAGTTCTTTTAAAAATAGTTTATGGAGTGTTCATCTCCTCCATTATACTACATTGTACTATTTTCGTAAGCTTACATTAATAACTTATTTTTGAGTTATTAAAAAATTTTATCTCTTTAGTTTTCCTACATATTATCGTACCATTATCATACAAATATCTTATATTTCTTATATTACATATTGTGGTTGCATTTCCTATATCATATACTCATCAAAAGATAACAATGGTATCAGAGCGCATAGTAGATTAATAGGAAATAGGGAGAGCCACAAGCGAGATCAAGAAGAATCCAAAAATCTCATTTTTAGAATTATTGAGATTGCATTTGGCTAGATTCTTTCCATAGGGTTAAATAAAAACTTGTGAAAACTAGGACTCAAAATTAATCTCACTGGATTGATAAATCAACTAGTGAAGATTGATTATCTCTAGATTTAGAGTTTATTCCATTATATTCCTAATAATTTGTTGTAAGAAAAAGAATATTCAAATAAACTTGAGAATATTCATACAAAATAGCTAGGAAGAATATCTTCTTTGGAATAAATTCAAAACTAGAAGCAACAAATGGAAGAGAGAAGGTTTGGAGGCCCCAAAAAAATGTCTCATTTATAGATATTGTAGACCTGTAGATTTAAGAAATGAAGAAAAGGCTATAGAAGTATTTTTTTAGACTAAATGAGAAGAGTCTCAATGAAGATAAGAGACTGGTGATCTTCATTGAATATTGAAGACTTCACCTTGAAAGAGTAGAATAAATCAACCTAAAAAAAATGAAGAGACCTACAAAAGGACCATTGAAGAACTTCCAAATTTGGAAGCTTGAACATACAAAAGGACTATCAAAAGTTATATTTCTAAAGAAACATATTTTAGATATCTAAGAGAAATATCTCATTGCAATGCTTCCACAGTAGAAGGTTGAAAGAAATGTCTCAATGAGAAAGACCAGAGAATCTATGAGAGTGAAGACCCTAGAGAAGAGGTATAAAGGATAAATAAGGAGAAGCCTTGGAGTATCTCATTGAAGGAGATTCAAATAAGGTCATTAAATAAGTAAATAGAACAAAGCATTAGAGAAATTTACCACAAAGGATAATTTTTTGATAAATAAAATAATTTGGAACAATTGTTATCCTTTGAAAAAAAGCCTAAGGGAGAAAGATTTGGCAAGAATCTTGCCAAATTTTGGAGGATATTGGTGAAGGCCTCAATAATTTCATATTATTGATAAGAAGGCCTAGATTGAAATTATAATTCAAAAAGGATGTTGAAGGAGAAAGGAGCCAGACATTACTATCGAACCTGAGAGGTTTGAAGATTAACTTTAAAGGCTAGAAGGCTCATTTGGAGAAAGAATATTTATTGGTTTCTACTGTAGAAAATTGAAGGGTTCTTGAAGTAAAATATCAGCTATGATTTAGAGGAGTTCCCTACAAAATTTTGAGATTCAAGAAGAACATTTCAGCGAAGATATAGACTACTTTGCAATATAAAAATTTCAGATTTGATTAAGAGCTTGGATTCATTGTTTCTGAGTTATCCAAGTAAAGGAGTTAGATGTTAGTTTTGTTCAGTAAGGAGTACAACAATGCATTATTATTTACTCTCAAGGATTAGAGAAAAATAAGTTTCCATAAATAAGAAGCAAGGAAAAATTCATCAATATGACTTGAGGAGACTTATAACTTTAGAGCAAATTAAGAGACTTAGTCCTATATATTGCAAAAGTATTTGTATTACATTGGAACTAGTCTTATCCTTTAAAAATTAGCAAATAAGGAGAACAACAAGAGTGTCTTAAAGAAACTACAACCAGTAGCATAGTTATAGTCTTTGAGCAACCCATTATCAAAGTTTGAGGATTAAACTTCAAGCAATAAAAAAGAACCAACAAAGGGCTCACATGGTTGAGTTTAAAGGTGTCTAGAGACACCATATTCATCACTACATCCAGTGCCTACAATAGCATCAACCTATAGCATAATGCATCAATATAAATGAGATATCATCCATTTCATAGCACAAGGTATCCACATAGAAAAAAACTATCTACATGAAGAGGTTATTATCTATATATGTAAGCTATCATCCATTGCACACTATAAATATAGCGCTAAGGATAGCATATTAAAAGAATAAAATGTTAAGGTACAAGTGAAGGTGCAATACCCAAGGTACAACTTGGAAGAATCTCCTACCAAGAGGAAGCACCTAAATATACCATTGGAGCACCATAGGACCTATATTTCAACGCTCTAGAATCATCATAGTTGGAGCCAAACTCAAGATAGAACAACTTGCACTTGTTGGCAAGAAGGAGAAAATATTGAAACAATGATATAACAACTTGCACCCATTAGAAAGAAGTAATAAGGGTTAAATTGATGTTAAAGGTATCTACACATGCAAGGAAGGAGTGCCACTTTCCATCACTAGCCAAGGCATATTGTACCACTTGGCACAACAATATAAGGCACATAATATTATTTATAATACATACACATGGAGATAGAATGCTCAAAATAATGTAACGCTCATATTGAAAGCATTAAAAGGTATATTTCAAATCTTAAGGACATGAAAATTATTCTAGTCTAAGGAAGAGCATTTAAGGCTCACAAAATAATGCTCATAGAAACCATAACACCCATTCACCACCTACACACCTGAGTAATGGTTGCACCAAGTGGCAACAACATCAATAATGCATAGTAACACACCAAGCGTAGTGCATCCCAAGAAGGGATGTAAGACTATTAATAGGCAGAGTTGAAAGGTGCACCACATAGAGGTGAAGAAGGAAGCACATAGATTCAACATCAAAGCACTTATACATAGGGAGGTCAAAGCCTATTAAAGAAGGATAATACTTTGATACAATATTTATTAAAAGAGAAGCATTGAATGCTCACCATCATTTAGCAAATACAGTGCCCGAAGAATCTGTTGGAGAAGCGAAGATAGAGGTATATCGCATGCAAAATTATAAAGATAATATAAAATTAATTACTTGATTTCATTAATTTGAAAAGGAGTTATAAGGTGAACCATATAAGGTTAAATTTTACTATTGCATTGAAGCAATAAGAATAAATCAAGCATTAGTGGATTATAAAGCAAGGTTATATCTTCAAGTGACATTTCAAGGTACATTAGTTGAAGTACTTATATATTATAATATTTGTAAATATTCATAGTAGGAGATATAAGGTTTTCAACATTGGATAATAAAAATATTAGTTTGCAAATATTATTATCTTCTAAATTCCAAATTAGGGAATTATAAGGAATACTACATCAAAACCTTAGTCAATTGGAATTTATAAATTAGATCTATTAAAGTTAGGTTAGAGAAGAAAAACCATTATTTGTTTAAAATAAGTTGGAATTTATTGCTTATACTTGTATCATAGTCACATTAAAGAGATAAAATAAATCCAACCATAGGGAAATCTATCAATTGATAAGTGCAATAAGGTGAAATAGGAGTTGATTATTATCATTTTCAAAATATTATAAAATCAACTAAAAAGGTGAACTATTACTTCCTATGCACTTTACCAAGATTAGAGTATATTCTAACCATTAGGGAGACATAAGTATCCTACAAAATGTAAGTCTTAAAAATATTTTATAAAATTAGTTCACATACTCTAAACTACGGAGTCATAAGGTAGACTACTTCAAAGGCTCTATCAAAAGTATTCTTGAAAATACTAAAGAGCTAAAAGAAATATATTAAAACTAATGAGAAAGAAAGATGTCTACCTCAAATAATATAGTGAATAATGATATTAAAAATACTATTAGAAAGGAAAGTACAAGTGCCATAAAAATTGGAATCACGAATTTAATCTTAAAGTCTGAAGGAGACATAGACCTTACTTCAAAAGTGATTCATGGTGAAGCTTTAAAAGATAACTTTTAAACCAAGGAATATTATCTACATGATAGATTCATTGAAGCAATTTATAATGAAAAGAGTGACATTTAAATTCCTTATAAATTTGGTAGCATATTATATATGTCACTACTTACATTTAAATGTTACAAGGATGAAAATGTAGAACAAAAAGGATTGATAGAATCACTTAAAAAGAAAACATAAATGGATGAATCATACCTAAAGAAGATATATCAATCCTCATGTAGTATTGATACTTCAAGTTCTACTAACTCAAAATATTATCATGATGCCTTAAGTGTTTATTTAGAAGCTTCTATACAGACCTTGAAAAATGATAAAAAGAAGACATGCGAAGAGAAGATACTTTTGCAATAATCGGGTGATAGTATGATGTAAATCCAACTGCAAGAGGTTAGAACAAATACCTCCCATCACATAAAAATTGTGATAAATATAAATAACCGGTAAAATCCTCCATTCATATAAAAACTCAATATATGGAAATAAATCAATAAATATAAAAATAATCGGTAAAATCCTCCATTCACATAAAAACTACAATATATGGAAATGAATCAATAAATATTTTATTTTCTCATTCTTGGATTCACTTCCCTTTTACAATGTAATACCAAGGGAATATATATCCCAAAATAAACCGTAAGCTTAAAACCCTAAAAAAAAATTATTGTTTTCGGCAAATTATTTTTTCATCAAAAATTGCATTTTTAATCAAAAATTGCATTTTTAATCAAAAATTGCATTTTTTAGTAATTACTATTTTTGGCAAATAATTTTTTATAAAAACATTCTATTTTTTTTTTTTGAATTTACATGGTGGAATCAGTAGTCGCCATGAATCCGGGAAGGTTGTCCATATTTTATGGCCGCCACAATATTCTGCGATGTCCGCCCTAGAAGTCGCCACACAGATCTTCGCGCAGTTCGTCCGTATAACCACCATGCCACAATCATTTTAAACCTTTTACGCCACTGAAAGCACCAAGAAAGGGATAAGCATTCAGTCCGGCGAGGCCCGAGATTTTTTTTTTTTTTTTAAAGGTCCGAGGTTTTAGAAAAAAAAAAAAAAAACTTCGTTTAAAAAACCCTCTAAATATAGGCTCTTGCATCATTCTTCTCTAGTTGAAAAGAAATTTGCTCCTGTGAGTTCATTTTATCAAACTCATAAATGCTTTCCATAGATTGCCACACATATGCAAGTACTCCTTAGAGTACCAATCTTCTTTCGAGGTTTTATATCTCAGAGTACCAATCTTAGAGTACTCCTTAGAGTACCAATCTTCTTTCGAGGTTTTATATCTCAAAACTCCTGCAAGAACTACATATAGTTTCAATTCTTCCTTCGAGGTTTTAAAACAACAAACCTCCTACAAGAACTACACAAAGTGCTAATTCCTCCCTCTGAGGTTTTACATAAAAAAACCTCCTGCAAACACTTACATAGAGTGCCAATTTCTTTCTCCAAGGTTTTACAAACCTTCTACAAGCACTACACAAAGTGTCAATCTCTTTGTCTAAGGCTTTTTACATTCTCTGAGGCTTTTTACATTAAAAAATCCTCTTGCAAGCACTTAAACAGAGTGCCAATTTTTGTCTCTAAGGTTTTACAAACCTTCTACAAGCACTACATAAAGCGCTAATCTCTTTCTCTAATGCTTTTACATAAAAAACCTCCTGCAAGCACTGCACAAAGTGCCAATATATTTCTTCAAGGTTTTACAAACCTTTTGCAAGCACTGCACAAAGTACCAATTTTTATGGAGTCCATTTGTTGTCCTCTCCTTTTCTCTTTTCTTTTCTCCCCTTCAAGATCCAACTTGCTCTGATACCAAATTATGTAAATCCAACTACAAGAGGTTAGAAAAAATACCTCCCATCACATAGCAATTGCGATAAATAGAAATAACTGGTAAAATAATCCATTCATATAAAAACTCAATACATGAAAATAAATCAATAAATATAAAAATAATCGGTAAAATCCTCCATTCACATAAAAACTGCAATATATGGAAATGAATCAATAAATATTTTATTTTCTCATTCTTGGATTCACTTCCCTTTTACAATGTAATACCAAGGGGATATATATCCCAAAAGAAACCCTAAAGCAAAACCATAATCTTAAAACCATAAAAATAAAAATTACTATTTTCAAAAAAATATTTTTTCATCAAAAATTGCCTTTTTTAGTAATTACTATTTTCGGCAAATTATTTTTTTATCAAAAAATTCTATTTTTAGTAATAATAAAAACTTCTTTTAAAAAACCCTCTAAATATAGGCTCATGCATCATAGTATGACCACCTATGAAAGTGTGGTAACTAAATCAAAAGATAAGAATAAGGAAGAAGAAGAAGAGGAACCAAATCAAGGAGGCATATAGTGCAAGGTAAATTAAAGATAATACAAATAGCTAGATCAAACTGACGAACATCTAAATATAAAAGATCCATATTGAAGACTAAAGTATTAAATACCCAAATAATTTAATATAAGGGGGTGTTAGAGTATATTACATCATTGGGTACATGCTAATGTACCACCTTGGGTACATTACTAGAGTAGGAGTTTACTTTAGATTAAAAGTATGTATTTACTTCAACATGTAATAAATGCAAAATGTGCAATGATGTAAATGTGCATGTAGTCCACATGTACATGATTCATAGGATAGAGTCAAACATAGAGTGAGGGCCAATAATTTTTTTCTTCCTATATAAAGGCCTTATAGGGAGTGAATTAGAGAAAATAGAATATAGAGAGTGTATAGTATACATTGGTAGAGGATTATAATGTAGTTCCTTCAAAAATAGTTTGTCGAGTGTTCATGTCCTCCATTATATTGCATTATAATATTTTCATAAGATTTTAGTAATGGCATATTTTTGAGTTATTACAAAAGTTTATCTCTTTATTTTTCTTACATATTATAGGGCGATTATCATATAGATATCTTAAATTTCTTATCTTACATCTTGTGTTTTCATTTCCTATATCATATAATCATTAAAAGCTAACAAAGGATCCAATTCTCTATAGATTTTGGTAACATATAATTACCTATATTTTATTAATTATATTTTGGATTCCTCCAAGGGTGGCTATACAATCCCTTTGGAGGATTAATTATAGGTGCACACAAGGATGGATCATATATCCAATTTTCTATAAGAGGTGGTCATTTTTCAAGGTGAGGTATCTAGTTGAGTTGAGTTGTAAGAGATGACTAGGTAGTTAAGAAGAGGTGCATGGAGCTGATTAAGAGTTAATTGACTTGATTAGGTAAATTGGATTTTTATTGATTTGTTAAATTCATTGATTGATCATTAAGTGGATCAATTGGAATTTCAATCACATGATAAGTAGGGTGACAAGTGATATCTACAAGGAACAAGAGGTTATGGTTAGCTATATAGCTAAAATTCAACTTTTAGTGGAAAAAGGACAAAAACATTGTGAGAATGTGAAAGCACCATACAAAATTCTATAGAATGCTAATGTAAACACTGACACTTATGTAAGCCTATGGAACTATCATCATGAGAAATTTTTGGTGTTGAAATTTGGTCAAAATATGGGTAAGGTTATAGTTGTTGTAAATCTCATTTTGGGCACTTTCCAACAATAGCTCTTTTATGAATATTTGTGAATTGGTAAAGTTTTGTAATCATCAAAGGAAACATCACTTTTTGCCTTGGATTTTGCTACAAAAGGATTATCTTTGTTTAATTCCTCAAAAGGTTGTTAATGATGCAATTGGTATCTGTATGACATGTAAAATTGAGTATCTATAGATTGTTTATTATTAATTATGGTCCAATTGAGGTGGCACCAATGGCATGGTGGCATCTCATGGAAACATTGTACTATTTTAAAAGTAAAATGAGGTATTGGTATTATAGATTCTGTGATGAAAATAAAATTCTTGGATTAAATGGGTTGTTCACTCTCTTCATGGTATAGAACCCAGGAAAATTATTTTTAGGCATAGGTGTAATAGTTCATTATTTAAAGGTAAATGTCAATCTAAACTTTGAGAGGATAAGGTATTTAATTTGAAGCACTTTAAAATAAAAGGCTAATTACTTCTTGTTTAAAACTCATTATATTACGGTGAGATTACCCCAAGCTTATCCTAGAAATGTGATAGACTTCAACATGCCCTCATTATATGGAGGTCAAGCATATAGTAGAATAAAGTGATTCTACATAACCAAAGACCCTTAGCCTTCCAATCCAACTTCAAAGTGCTTGATTTAATTAAAAGTAAAATCAACACTATATTTGTTTTTGGATGATTCTACATTATCCTTGGTTTCATGTCATTTTGTTGAAGATACACATAACTTATTGTCCTACCTTTCTGCAACATTTAAATTCATTTGCTCTCTTATACTAGACAAGGTTAGTATTAAACTATGCACCTCTGCAACATATATCATAAGGGACTGGCATTTTCCTAATGGATCTTGCATTCAAGAGTTTGAATCATGTATTATTCAAATCCAAATTTTTATCCTCTTTCGTTTGTATCTTAGGTTAAATTCTAAATAACAGGTCTAGTTTTCTAAAAATGAATGATTTATTCTTGTGACACAATATGAAATATAAGGGTAGAAGCTAAAAATCATGCCCTAGGATGATGCTTCTTTATTTTACTTTATCCATTTTTATTGTGCTTGATCCTATTATAGGTCATTATCAATGTTATGAATTATTCTCAAGTCATGGTTTAATCCCACATATATTTTGGTACTATGAGTTTGCATAAAGTGTTTGGTATTTTATAGGTCTATTATTCTCCTCACTTCAAAAATATTTAAAAACTTTTTTCTTGGTAAAACCGTTTTTGATAATTACATTCCTTGATGGAATTATTATAGATTTGTTATATTTAAACACATTAGAGATGTTAAAAAATGTGTATTAGTTCAATTAATGTATTGGAAGTTTTCATCTCAAACTTATTATCATTTTTATTTTTATACATCTCTAGTAATCATCCTCATGTTTACAATATTACCAATAGCCTTAAGATAGTAATGGAGAAGTTAAAATTTCTCCATCACCAATTTCATCATCAAGTTCATGAATATATTAAAGCAAATTATCACTTAGTTAAAATATTTAGAGTTGTTGTGTCCATTCCACAACTTGCCCCAAATTTGGGGACCCACCTTTAATTTTGTTTTTTTGGGTATTTTCATTTTATTTAAGTGATAGTTTTGTTAAGTTAGTTTTTTGGTGAGGTTGAATTTGTCTAGAATTTTAGTTAGGTTTATTTATTGGTTTGTTTTATTGTAATAGTTAATGATTTACTCCCAATAAATTCAAGTGATTGAAAAATGATTGGTTCAATCAAACATTTGTAAAAATGATAAAATACAAAATAATAATAATAAAATAAAAATAATATAATAAATGAACATATATATATATAAATATAATGAAAGTTGTAGACTTTGTTTATTTCGGTTGGTTAGTTTTTATTTAGAAGTTTACTTTTAGTTTATATTTTAGATTTTATATTGTTAGAATTAGTTTTTATTTTATTTTATTATTTATTTCTTTTGATATATTTTAATGTTTGTAGGGCCTAGATAGTGCATGAAAAACTTGGGCGATGACCCATACCGAGCCTTCATGGAAACCTAGCGGTATGCATGATTTCTAAAACAATATGGACGTATGCAAATTTTTAGGATGCGAATCATAGGACGTATGAGTGAAGTGAACCCAAATATACAATAGCCAATGTGGTGATTGATGTAGATAAGATTCAAGCTATGCATGAGCTGATACACCATTGACTAAGCAGAAACCACATGGACTCTACTCGATGACTCTATACCGCTAGGACATGGTATGCATGATAGAACAATTAGACGTGACTGGATTGAATATGTAGATAACAATCATCAATTACCAAAGAGAAGTATTCCACAACATATCCTCCAAATATGACGTGTTCGTGAAATTCACAATGCATGTTCTAGTAAATGATGATCAAATTAGTATAGATGTGAATTACCCATGATGCGGATGGTCATATCCACACAGATGATTAAGACTTGGATAACACACACGGGATGAGGTGGACACACAATACTGCATTTCACCAGAGTAGAGGCTAAGCTAGCTATGAGGTGGAAGGGATAAGCTTTACACTATGTTGCTGCTAGGGATAATCGTTGTTGATGAGGTTATAAAATGTAAAAAAGTAGAGTCGATTGTGTGATGAAAGGGAGATATTCCACGAATAATGGGATTTGCCAATTTAGTGTTCACATCCTTCATTCAAATCTTGGTCAATATAGTGCAGTAATCCCTCCACTTGGTAATTCCTTAGATGAAAGATTTTGGTCAAAATAAACAAGGCATACATTCGCTCCATTTGAAGTATATAATAGCAAAGCTTATGGTACAAATTTAATTAATCTCATGCACATTTCTAGTTTGATGGTAATTTGAAGATGTCATGGAAATCAATATTATGAGCATTATGATGTTATCTAAGGTAATAAAAGACTATGCAACAAATTTGACAGGGTGGTCTAACGTGAGTTACACATTCATAATAATGACACGATTCCATAAATATTTACCATGATGCCATCATTTGTTGGAGATGTAGAAAATAGGTAGGTATGTCGTAAGACTAGGATGCTAAGGCATGAAAAGTATGAAATATGGTAGCATGATGGATGTCATAAATACCATTTAGAATGCGGGTAGTGGACTCAGGACTAAAGTGGAGACACAATATATAGAGGATGAAATACTTGTATTGTACATGTTGGCATCTATGAGGCTTTGATGGCAAAAGGATCCCAAATGATTTGTAGGGCACAAACATACCGGTATCGAGAGCTTTGTTTCAACCATTGGTATCACCAAATAGATGTAGTCACACTACTGGTGAACAACGCAATGGTAGAAGAGTCTATTGTAATTCATGGCATGGAGGATAGCAAGGAGTATTAACAATATCATAGGGTATTGAAATACATCTAAGGGATATTTCTGAATAGAGCAAGGAAATTAAAAAAAAAATCATGCAACATTATCAAAGAAATCAACAAACTAGACATGTCAAACATCTCATTACAAAATATGACATGAAGATGCAGTGAACATTGTGATGATGGATAGAAAAAATTAAGCTATAAAACATCGAGGATAATTATCGAACATGCGTCTACGTCACTAAACCCATGCTACTTACGAGTTATCTTATCCACATCAGCAAGGGCAAACATTAGAATAGTGAAGGAAGCTTCACTTCAGTGCTCACATTACTGGTATTGTGCGGTACATGTTTTCTACTACATAAAGACAAGTCATGAGCCCTTAGTTGATATCGCAGAAATATATGAATAGGATGTCTTTGCGTGGATAAGATATATGCGATGGAATGGTGTAGTGGTCACCAAGGAAATACCAGAATGAATGTGGCACACGATACCAGAAACATGGAGAGTGACATGGCAATAGATAATACGCAGCTGATTAGATAGATAGTGCACAAAGGTGATAATAATAGGGCAAAGTGATATGGAAGTGCACCAATGTGGCAAAGGTAATTGGTTGGTATAGGGCCAAGTACGACCTGGTCAAACATTTATAGACTCACATAGCCTAGCAAATTGACGTGAAAAAGATACACAACATGTGGCGAAAGATGGCTTGGGGGAAATGATATGGAAGAGTTGATGGGATGTATAAACATTTATTAAATTTTTGATAAAAAAAATTGTTAGATGCAAGGGCAAACACTACCCACTTAGACATCCATATGGTGGGTTTGTCCACATTAAACTACTTAAATATTACATTTTTTTAATATAAAAATAAAAAAAAAAGTGGCAATGGCAGTTATCTTTTAAATATGCTAAAGTGGGCACGTTTTGAATGGTTTACACTCAACAGTGGAATAAATGAAATGAACATTACCAAGCATAGCGAAATAGGTGAAGATGAGTAGATACATGTAGGGAGGCATTACAAAGTGAAGTGGAAAGGAAATAAAGTGAAACCAGGGAATGAGAAATGAAAACTGAGTATTGAAAATTTTAAATATGACATTAAAACTATGTAGCGGGATTGGAAATTTTTGGAAGATGCTAGAAGTATACTGTATTAGGACTATATTTTTTTTTTTAATGCAGAATATTGCATAAATTTACACCTTGTGAATAAAATTGGAGGATATTTATTTTTGACTGTTTTGAGCTAATGATTTATCTTTTCTTCCATGCTTTTAGGCTTATAGACAATATTTTATGCAGTTAAATGGTAACATTGTTGAATGCTTAGGAACTTGGAGTTTTTTTTTTTTTTTTCTTAGAAGATTGCACCTGGGTTATTGTAGGTTGTGCAAATGTAGATTTGGATAAAATAGGTTACATTCAGAAATTTTCACATCTCCAATTTTGTAGGAATAGGGTAGCATCATACTGGTAGTAGTTTATTTTCAATATTTTTAGCATTCTGGTCCATTTTCCAAATTTTATTTTTTCTTTCTAACCTTCATTTTTTGTAGTTTTCTTAAAAATTTGGCAAATAAAATAAAAATATAAAAAAAATTAAAACTCCAAAAATAAATGCACGGATCTCAAGAATGAGCTTTAATGATTAATTTTAAGCCATTTCAAATTCATTTTGAAGTCATTTTGGAATTACAAAATTTTTCAAGGTTGTTGTTTTTAAAGGTATTTTGTAATTTCAAATTTTACATGTTTTCACCTTTTTAAAGGAGAAATGAACTTCAAGATTTGCATTTTCATTTTTCAAGCAATAAATTAACTTCCCTTTATGAAAATTACAATTTCATTAAAGGGGGTAATTTATATGGCATCCCATAGGCTATTTTATTAAAAGTATTAAATTATCTTCTCTTTATGAAAATTATAATTTCATCAAAGGGGGGAGGGGGGTAATTTATATGATATGTCAAAAGCTATTACATTTATCAAGTTATTCATGTAGATTATTTTATTTCAATGCTCAAATCATCATTCAAACTTTGCATTTAAAGAGAGATTTTAGTCTACTATTTATGCTCAAAGGTGGGTTTACTAATGCAATATAAAACTTGTTTAAAATTTTCTTAACCAAAAGAAGATAAAATCTACCTAAAATACTCCAACATAAAATTAACTAAGGCATTTACATCATGGTCATATGAGGTCCAACCATATTTTTCTTTTCTTTTAAGTTTCATGAACAATCACTAATATAGAAATAAAATTATACGAACATAGACCCCTTGTTAATAGTTATTTTCAAATCACTAAGGTGTTCCTAGCACTTATTTGATACACCTTCACAAGTTTACAAGCACATATTAAGTAAAATAAACCTTGGATAAATTTCAATTTCTTTGCAAGAGAAGGTTTTCTAATAAAAATCCTAATTGTGATGGTGATTTTGCAATTGTGCAAAATATCCATTCAACATTTTGGTGCTAGAAAGAGTGTATGAATTGGTTTACTTTATTTCTATTTAAATTCTAACTTGTTCATGGTTACTTTAAAGGTTATTTAAAGACATTTTTCTGATATTCTCACAATGACACTGAGAGGGGGGTGGGTGAATCAGTGTAACTATTTAAAAAAACCTTGAATCTGCAACTCTTAAAACTTAAACATGCAAGCTTAAAAATAGATAAAGCAAGTATCACACAAGAGCATCACACAACACAAGATTTAACGAGGTTCACCGATGTGGCTACTCCTCAAATAATGACTGTTTGGACTACAATCCAAATCCAGTCTTTGCAAGGATTCACTCTTTACAAATTATTTTACCAGCACCCACTGGAAGGAGCACCAACCCCTGATTTTTCTGTTGCAACAGATAGGAGCACCAACCCCTTTTTCCAAGCACCAACTTGGATTTCTATTTTGCAAAATAAATTGACATAAAAATGCCTTCACGTTTACAAGACCCTCACTGGTCTATAGCTCATACAATTTTATCTCACAGAAGCATAAAGAGACTTGTTAGAGACTCAATATCTTCTTTTCAAATCTAAAACCTCTCTGTTATTTTTACAAGAAAAATGTGCAGGTTTCAGTTCTCTTGTTGTTGTTCATGCAGCACTCTTACCACACCACGCCTTTTGATATATTCAATAAAGCACAGTTGCAGTAACCTTCTAACTATGCCTGTTCGATCCTTATATTCTTGATTTCCTCGAACGGCTCAATTTCAAACGGTTCGAATTTCCCTCCTAATTTTCATGCATCTTCGGCTACGAACAATGTGTCAAACCCTCTCTGACACGTTCTGCCATTTAGCCGCTTTCTTTCTGTCCAGTTCTGACATTCTTCTCTGTACATTCTGACGGCCTTTTTCTGACAACCTTTTTCTGTGTGTTCTGACACCTTTTACTGCGTATCTCGGCGCTCTGTTCTTCTTTCTCCCTTTTTGAGTTCTGTGTTACCTTTTACTTCTGCACTCGACTGTATCTTCTTGATATACACAACAAAAAAAAATCTCTTGTAATTGATTCTCGGTATACTCAACCCTGTGATAATTGTTCTGTCTTTAATGTTTAGTTCCGTAGCTTCCCTATGTAACTGCCACCTTTCCCAGTCATGTTGTATCACGGCCCTACAATAGCCGTTCTTTTCTTAAATGCACTGTCTTGAAACTCTCACTTGTAACTCCAATTAACTACAGATCTGACCCAAGTTAACTTTATTGTAACTGGCTGCATGCTTATTCGACACCTGTCATTGTGCATGCATCTTTGGCTTTTTCCCGCCAAAACTATTACCTGTCGCGATATCGCGACATTTCTTCCAATTTGACTTTCTCTGGTATGTTGACTGCGAAAAACTGACTTGTCGCGATATCGCGACGTCTTCTGTCTCCTAGACTTCCTTTCTGTATGCAACCGCGAAAACATTACATGTCGCGATATCGCGACGTTTTCAGCCTCCTTCTTCTTTACTCGGCATACACCCGCGAAAATGAGACATGTCGCGAAATCGCGACGCTTTCCACTTTCCTGCACTTTCCTTCGCTTGCCTCCGCGAAAATGATACATGTCACGAAATCGTGACACTTCTCAGTTTTGCTGACGTCATCTTCAATCTCGTCGTGAAATCGTGACGCTTTCGGCTTCCTGCGGCTTTTCTTTCAACTTGTCATGAAATCGTGACACTTCTCAGTTTTGCTGACGTCATCTTCAATCTCGTCGTGAAATCGTGACGCTTCCGGCTTCCTGCAGCTTTTCTTTCAACTTGTCGTGAAATCGTGACACTTCTCAGTTTTGCTGACGTCATCTTCCGCTTTGTCGTGAAATCGTGACGCTTTCGGCCTCCGTACAATTCTCACTTCATGCAGCCACGAAAACCTTACATGTAGCGAAATCGCTACACTCTTTTGACTTAGTATTTTTCTTTGCTGCAGCTTCCTCTTGCTTCTACTTGCTAAGCTTAGACTTGTAGCGAAATCGCTACCCCATCTTGTTCTGTGTTTTGCACTTGTAGCGAAATCGCTACACCTATCTCCCTTGCATTCTGAACTTGTAGCGAAGTAGCTACACCTTTGTGCCTTGTGTTTCAAACTTGTAGCGAAATCGCTACCCCATTGTGCCATGCATTTTGAACTTGTAGCGAAATCGCTACCACTCTTTGCCTTGCATCTTGAACTTGTAGCGAAATCGCTACCACTTTGTGCTTAGGCATCTGAAGTCTGCTTCGGCCCGCGAAAGTCTGACATGTAGCGAAATCGCTACACTTTCTTCACTTAGTACTTTTTGTTTGCTTTTGCCAGCGAAACTCAGACATGTAGCGAAATCGCTACACTTTCTTCACTTTGCTGCTTTGCCTCCAACATGTCACGAAATCGTGACAGTTTTCATCCTAGGCGCTGCTTCTTCAAACTTGTCGCGAAATCGTGACACTTTTCGTCCTTGACGCCTTTGCTCCAAACTTGTCACGAAATCGTGACAGTTTCTCGACTTAGCCTCTTTCCTTCCAGCATGTCACGAAATCGCGACAATTTTTCATGAACTTTCTCTCTCCTTCTTTTGTCACGAAATCGTGACACTTTTCTATGCTTTCTCTCTCCTCCTTTTGTCGCGAAATCGTGACAATTTTTCTTGCATTTTCTCTCTCCTCAATATGTCGCGAAATCACGACATTTTTGGCATGCATTTTCTCTCTCCTCCGTTTTGTCGCGAAATCGCGATAGAAAACATGTCGCGATATCGCGACAGTTTTCTTCCTTGTCTTTTTCTGCAAATTTTTGGATCTGGGTCCCCTCTGTTTTCCTTGAAATTCACTGCACTTGATCTGACTGACCTCTGAACTGCATCAACTGCACCATTCTGTCTGTGTTGACAACAATGACAATACTTTTGCAATGCTTTTGTTGCACCTTGCTCAACAATCTCCCCCTTTGGAATTGTTGGCAACACATTGTAACCTTGCTCAATTTCTTCTCCCCCTTTGCCAATAATACCAAAGGGCTATTGTAGACTCCCCCTGAGTCTATGCACAACATTCTCAGGCATAAATAATTTTAATGCTCCCCCTGAGAATGTGTTCCCCATAGCTAGTCAGTGCTTGGGAAGTGTGACTACTCCCAACTTACCCCTAAGGTATTCAAAAACTTCCTTGGGCAAAGGTTTGGTGAATATGTCTGCTACTTGCTCTGTAGTTGGAACAAACTCCAACTTGACCTCTCCTTCTGCAACTTTATCTTTCAAAAAATGATACCGGATTGCAATATGTTTGGTGCGGGAATGCATGACCGGATTCTTTGAAATGTTGATTGCACTAGTGTTATCACATTTGACTGAAATGGGCTCATTGAAGTGAATACCTAGATCTTTCAGTGTTAGTCTCATCCATAATATTTGTGTACAGCATGTTGTTGCTGCAATGTATTCTGCCTCGGCTGTGGATAGAGAGACTGATTCTTGCTTCTTGTTGTGCCATGCCACCAATTTATCTCCAAGATAAAATGCTCCTCCACTTGTACTTTTTCTATCATCAATACATCCTGCCCAATCTGCATCAAAATATGCAAAAAGAGTGAAGTCCTTTCCTTTTGGATACCATAGGCCATACTCCATAGTACCTTTGAGGTACCTAAAAATTCTTTTCACAGCTGTCACATGAGTTTCTTTTGGACTAGCCTGAAATCTTGCAACCATGCAAACTGCCTGTAAGATATCCGGTCTTGTGGCTGTCAAATACAGCAGGCTCCCAATCATAGATCTGTACATTGTTTGATCAACATCTGGAGATTTATCATCCTTGCTCAACTTGCAGCTTGTTGTCATGGGGGTGCTAACAGGCTTACTATCCTCCATAGTGAACTTTTTCAGCATTTCTTTCACATATTTAATTTGAGAAATAAAAATCCCTTTTTCAGTTTGATTAACTTGCAATCCCAGGAAGTATGAAAGTTCACCAATCATAGACATTTCAAATTCTTTCTGCATTTTGTTTGCTATGTCTTTGCATGATTCATCATTGCTGCTCCCAAATATTATATCATCTACATAAACAACAAGGACAATAAAATTGCCATTTTCAGTTTTGATATATAAGTTGCTATCAACCATACCTTTCTTGAATCCTTGCTTAGTGAGATAGTTGTCCAATCTCGCATACCAAGCCCTAGGTGCTTGTTTCAAGCCATACAAAGCTTTCTTCAGCTTGCAAACAAAGTTAGGATTGTCACAGAGTTGAAAACCATCAGGCTGTTCAATATATACTTCTTCTTCAAGATTTCCATTCAGAAATGCTGATTTTACATCCATCTGATAAACTTTGAAATTTCTATGAACTGCTAAAGCCAAAAATAGTCTTATTGCTTCAAGTCTGGCCACTGGTGCAAAAGTCTCTTCAAAATCAATCCCCTCAACTTGAGCATATCCTTTGCAGACTAATCTTGCTTTATTCCTTACAACCTGTCCGTCTTCATTCAATTTGTTTCGAAATATCCATTTAGTACCAATTATGTTTTTATTTTCAGGCCTTGGTACTAATTCCCGGGTATTATTTTTCTCAATTTGATCTAGTTCTTCATTTATCGCCTCCATCCAGCTTTCATCTGTGCTTGCTTCAATAATATTTTTGGGCTCAATACTTGGATAACGAGAGAATAGTTATTTACTACTCTTCTTCTTGTCCGAATGCCAACCGTAGGGTCCCCAATAATCTGCTCTTTGGGATGATTTTTCCGCAATTGTCTGCTTCGAATTTCCTATTTTCTTCTCTTTCCAAATCATCTGAATCTGATTTCTGTCTCTCTTCCTTTTCTTGATCTTCATCTTCTTCAATAAATTCTTCATAGGTTGGGTAGTTTTCATTATTGCTGATTTCTTGTTTCCTGCCTTCATCAACCTTCACATCCGCACTCTCCACAATTTTCTTTAGTCTTTTGTTGTAGCATGTGTAAGCTTTACTTTTTGTTGAGTAACCAAGAAAAATTCCTTCATCAGCTCTATCTTCAAACTTGCCAAGATTGCTTTCAGTTCTTTTAATGTAACACTTGTTGCCGAACACTTTGAAGTATTTTGTTGTAGCCTTTTTGCCAAACCACAGTTCATAAGGTGTTTTGCTTTCATGCGGCCTCAACATACATCTATTCTGAATGTAGACTGCAGTATGAACTGCCTCTTTCCGGAACCTCGTCAGCAATTTTGCTCTCTCGTTAACATGGTTCTTGCCATTTCCTGCACGATTCTGTTCTTTCTTTCAACTACTCCATTCTGCTCGAGGTGTTCTTGCTCGCTAAAAACTGTCTTCTTATTCCATGTTTTTCACGAATTCTGCAAACTCATCTTGAAATAAACTCTCCTCCTCTATCAGATCTCAAGCATTTAATTCTTTTTCCAGATTGATTCTCAACAAGATTTTTGAAGGTTTTAAACATCTCAAAGGCTTCTGATTTCTATTTCAGAAAGAGTACCCATGTCATTCTGGAAAAATCATCTATACACAGCATAAAATATTTGTATCCATTTATGCTTTCTGTCCTCATGGGTCCACACAAATCAGTGTGAATCAGTTCTAACGGCTTGCTTGTGAAATACTCTTTTGCTTTGAAAGTAGATCTGGTTTGCTTCCCCTTTTGGCATGACTCACAAATGTTGTTTGATGGTTTACCAATAGTGGGAATGTCTCTTACTGCTCTTTTCGAGCTGATTTTTACCAGATTATCAAAGCTTATGTGACCGAGTCTTTTGTGCCACAGCCAATTTTCTTCTTCCTGTCCAACCAAGCAAGCTCCTTCTGAAGTCTCCGAGAGAGTATACAAATTTCCAGAAGTTCTCAATCCAATGGCTATTAACTTTCCATTTTTTGTCTTTCTTACTTCACAGCCCTCCTTCTTGAAAATTACTTCATGACCTCTGTCACAAATTTGACTTACACTCAGTAAGTTATGCTTCAGACCTATCACAAAAAGAACTTCCTTAGAGTTGATTTTACCGTCACTTAACTTAACTGATCCTTTACCCACTATCTTTGCTCCATCATTGTTTTCGAATTTCACGAACCACCTTCGTATGTCTGTAGCTTATCAAACTTCTGTTTGTCTCCTGTCATGTGACTGGAGCATCCACTGTCCAGAATCCAAGGAGCAGATTTATTCTGTGCTTTGAGAGCTGTTTGAACGATCAGAGATTCCTTGTCTTTCTTCGGTTGTTCCTTTTCTTTCCACTCGATATTTGATAGCAGATCTGGTCACTTGCTTTACCTTCTCCCTTTCATTGGCTTGTGACAGCTTTTTCGAGAAATTTTCTGTTCTATTTTGATCCAGTTGATTGATACTTTCTTCCCTGGTATTTATTTCCTGCAAAAGAGCTACGACAATTCCTTGCAATATGTCCGAAGTTATGACAGTTATAACATTCTACAAGATAATCTATCAAAGGAGAAAAAATATTTCTACTAGTAAAATTTCTTTGTTCTACATTATATCTACAACTTGAGATTTTATGACCATATGCATTGCATTTAAAACAATAACCAAAAAAGGAACGAGTGTACCTGGGTAATGGTTGTTGCCATGTTGTAGTAGGAGCCATGGGTCTTCTTCTTCTTTGATATGTGACTTTGGTAAATCCATCATTTGCAGAACTCCTTTCAAGCTTGGACTTATTGTTTTCTTTTGCTTGATACGGTTTGTCTTGATCAACCCTGATCTTGTCTTTATTCCTTATTGGTTCTACAGTTACAGCCTTTGAGTCCTTTGAGGATTCTCCTTCATCAAAGCCCAACCCAAATTTGATACCCGTAGGCCTTTGATCATTTAACATTTTATTCAGCTTCGCAGAACTGTCTTCAAATTTATGATGACAACTCAGTTTCGGATTCATCTCTTCTAGCTGCAACCTTAATCCAACTATGTCTTCTTCTAGCTTGTTGCACTCATTTATTTTCACGGTTAGCTGTGCTTCAAAATCTTCAGACTTTTTCTTATATTCTTCAGTTTGTACTTTCAAACTGATTATTAAATTGCTAGCATCCTCAAATTTCCTTGAAATATTTTTATTTCTTTTCCTTTCTGCACTTAACTCTTCAAGTGCAGCAACCAACTCACCTTCCAGATCTATCTCAGCCTCATCCTCTAATTTTTCTTCACACTCCTGGGTTTCTTCTGTTCTCTGTTCTTCAAAAGCCATGAACAAGGCTTCACCAGCTTTCTTCTTCGAGTCCTCACTGGAACTATCTTCAGAAGAGTCAATATTCTTTGAAATGAAGCTTTTCTTCTTGAAGTTCCTTTTTCTAAAATGTGGTTTCTTTTTCCAGACATTTCTTTCTTGGTGTGTCCCTTCATCACTTCTATTTTTCTCATTCATTGGGCATTTTGCTGCAAAGTGCCCGATGCCTCCACAGTTAAAGCACTTGAACGATGACTTACCTCTCGTACTTTCCTTTTCCCTTTACCAATTTTCTAACAAAATTTGCTTCAGTTTCATCTGTAGATTCTTCTTCCTCAGATTCTTGTTTAGATTTTATATTTTTTTGTGCTTGAAAAGTTGCTTCTCTGTCTGAGGGCTTAGTTTGTCCAATCCTCATTTCATATGCTGTTAGAGAACCATGCATTTCATCCATACTGAAAAAATTTAAATCTTTTGCTTCTTCTATGGCAGAAACCTTTGCATCAAACCTTTTATTGAGAGTTCTTAGTACCTTCTTCACAACGACTGCATCTTCCATTTCTTCCCCGAGTCCTCTTATTGCATTGATGATTCCATTTACTCTCAGCAGATAGGCTTCAATGTTCTCATCATCGGTCATCTTTAATGCTTCGAACTGGGCACGATGTGTTTGCAGCTTAGCTTCCTTGATTTTGCTATCTCCTTCATGAATGCTTTGCAGTTTGTCCCATATGTCTTTAGCAGATTTGCAGTTCATGATGCGTATCAACTCACTGTCTACTAATCCACACATAATAGCATTCTTGGCTTTCGAGTTGTTCTCAAACTTTTTCTTCTCAACCGCATCTGTTGGAGGAACAGTGGGTATGGTGTATCCATTTTCAACAGATTCCCAAATGTCATAACCCAATGCACATAGATAAGTCTGCATCCTGAGTCTCCAGAAAGAATAATTTGTTCCATCGAACAGAGGAGCTTTGTTAGAAGAAAAACCTTCACCATCGGCCATTGTGTTTCTTCCAAGATCACCTTAGCTGATTAAGCTTGTACAGGTGCCTGGCTCTGATACCAATTGATATTCTCACAATGACACTGAGAGGGGGGGGTGAATCAGTGTAACTATTTAAAAAACTTGAATCTGCAACTCTTAAAACTTAAACATGCAAGCTTAAAAATAGATAAAGCAAGTATCACACAAGAGCATCACACAACACAAGATTTAACGAGGTTCACCGATGTGGCTACTCCTCAAATAATGACTGTTTGGACTACAATCCAAATCCAGTCTTTGCAAGGATTCACTCTTTACAAATTATTTTACCAGCACCCACTGGAAGGAGCACCAACCCCTGATTTTTCTGCTGCAACAGAAAGGAGCACCAACCCCTTTTTCCAAGCACCAACTTGGATTTCTATTTTGCAAAATAAATTGACATAAAAATGCCTTCACGTTTACAAGACCCTCACTGGTCTATAGCTCATACAATTTTATCTCACAGAAGCATAAAGAGACTTGTTAGAGACTCAATATCTTCTTTTCAAATCTAAAACCTCTCTGTTATTTTTACAAGAAAAATGTGCAGGTTTCAGTTCTCTTGTTGTTGTTCATGCAACACTCTTACCACACCACGCCTTTTGATATATTCAATAAAGCACAGTTGCAGTAACCTTCTAACTATGCCTGTTCGATCCTTATATTCTTGATTTCCTCGAACGGCTCAATTTCAAACGGTTCGAATTTCCCTCCTAATTTACATGCATCTTCGGCTACGAACAATGTGTCAAACCCTCTCTGACACGTTCTGCCATTTAGCCGCTTTCTTTCTGTCCAGTTCTGACATTCTTCTCTGTACATTCTGATGGCCTTTTTCTGACAACCTTTTTCTGTGTGTTCTGACACCTTTTACTGCGTATCTCGGTGCTCTGTTCTTCTTTCTCCCTTTTTGAGTTCTGTGTTACCTTTTACTTCTGCACTCGACTGTATCTTCTTGATATACACAACAAAAAAAAATCTCTATAATTGATTCTCGGTATACTCAACCCTATGACAGCTGTTCTGTCTTTAATGTTTAGTTCCATAGCTTCCCTATGTAACTGCCACCTTTCCCAGTCATGCTGTATCACGGCCCTGCAACAGCCGTTCTTTTCTTAAATGCACTGTCTTGAAACTCTCACTTGTAACTCCAGTTAACTGTAGATCTGACCCAAGTTAACTTTACTGTAACTGGCTGCATGCTTATTCGACACCTGTCACTGTGCATGCATCTTTGGCTTTTTCCCGCCAAAACTATTACCTGTCGCGATATCGTGACATTTCTTCCAATTTGACTTTCTCTGGTATGTTGACTACGAAAAACTGACTTGTCGCGATATCGCGACGTCTTCTGTCTCCTAGACTTCCTTTTTGTATGCAACCGCGAAAACATTACATGTCGCGATATCGCGACGTTTTTAGCCTCCTTCTTTACTCGGCATACACCCACGAAAATGAGACATGTCACGAAATCGTGACGCTTTCCACTTTCCTGCACTTTCCTTCGCTTGCCTCCGCGAAAATGATACATGTCACGAAATCGTGACACTTCTCAGTTTTGCTGACGTCATCTTCAATCTCGTCGTGAAATCGTGACGCTTCCGGCTTCCTGCGGCTTTTCTTTCAACTTGTCACGAAATCGTGACACTTCTCAGTTTTGCTGACGTCATCTTCAATCTCGTCGTGAAATCGCGACGCTTCCGGCTTCCTGCGGCTTTTCTTTCAACTTGTCACGAAATCGTGACACTTCTCAGTTTTGCTGACGTCATCTTCCGCTTTGTCGTGAAATCGTGACGCTTTCGGCCTCCGTACAATTCTCACTTCATGCAGCCACGAAAACCTTACATGTAGCGAAATCGCTACACTCTTTTGACTTAGTATTTTTCTTTGCTACAGCTTCCTCTTGCTTCTACTTGCTAAGCTTAGACTTGTAGCGAAATCGCTACCCCATCTTGTTCTGTGTTTTGCACTTGTAGCGAAATCGCTACACCTATCTCCCTTGCATTTTGAACTTGTAGCGAAGTAGCTACACCTTTGTGCCTTGTGTTTCAAACTTGTAGCGAAATCGCTACCCCATTGTGCCATGCATTTCGAACTTGTAGCGAAATCGCTACCACTCTTTGCCTTGCATCTTGAACTTGTAGCAAAATCGCTACCACTTTGTGCTTAGGCATCTGAAGTCTGCTTCGGCCCGTGAAAGTCTGACATGTAGCGAAATCGCTACACTTTCTTCACTTAGTACTTTTTGTTTGCTTTTGCCAGCGAAACTCAGACATGTAGCGAAATCGCTACACTTTCTTCACTTTGCTGCTTTGCCTCCAACATGTCACGAAATCGTGACAGTTTTCATCCTAGGCGCTGCTTCTTCAAACTTGTCGCGAAATCGTGACACTTTTCGTCCTTGACGCCTTTGCTCCAAACTTGTCGCGAAATCGTGACAGTTTTTCAACTTTGCTTCTTTCCTTCCAGCATGTCGCGAAATCGCGACAATTTTTCATGAACTTTCTCTCTCCTTCGATATGTCGCGAAATCGCGACATTTTTGGCTGCGTTTTCTCTCTCCTCCTTTCTGTCACGAAATCGTGACATTTTCGACTGCATTTTCTCTCTCCTACTTTTTGTCGCGAAATCGCGACAATTTGGCATGCATTTTCTCTCTCCTACGTTTTGTCGCGAAATCGCGACAGAAAACATGTCGCGATATCGCGACAGTTTTCTTCCTTGTCTTTTTTTGCAAATTTTTGGATCTGGGTCCCCTCTGTTTTCCTTGAAATTCACTGCACTTGATCTGACTGACATCTGAACTGCATCAACTGCACCAATCTGTCTGTGTTGACAACAATGACAATACTTTTGCAATGCTTTTGCTGCACCTTGCTCAACATTGTCTTGGCTAACAAGGTTTTTTTGACCACTTTCATTGATTTAAAAAAAAAATCTCTAATTGATGATGCATTTATGCTAACCTTTTGCAAATTGGAGAATATTATCTAATGTCATGGTTTAATTGATGCATATATTTTTGTTTATTTTCATGATTATTTATGTGTGAAACATTTGAGGATTGTTAGTCTTTTCATGTTGCTTTGCAAGATATTTATTTGACTAAAAAAATTAGTATTAAAGTTGTATTCTTTAAGGTCCACTAATGGCTTGGTTTACTTCAATGATGACAAGTTGTCCTCTAATAATACCAGGGCCTTTACATCATGTACCTTTAGATATTTTAGACTACCTACCTTATTTTAGGCTTGAGGGAATGGAATCTATTGAGGAATATATTCAGGCATACAATAACACTTTTATTCAATTGCAAATTATGCATGAAGATTTGGCTTGTAACATGTTTCCATCTACATTAGATAAATTTTCTTATGATTGGTACCTCAATTTACCTGTATTTTCTATCAATTCTTGGGACCAACTAGAAGCAATGTTCCTCAATCACTTTAACAAAAAGCTACTTGACCCAATCCTCATGTATAAGTAGTTTGTTGCTACCCGTAAAGGACCAAATGAATATTTGAAGTTGTTCACTGAAAGGTTCCATGGGTTATATACTAAATTTGGTGGTACCCTATGTTCATCTAGAGGGATTTTCTACCCAAGTCTATTTCAATGCTATTGAACCATTAATTTCTATGTATTTGCAAGGTACACCTCAAATCACATCGTTATCCCAAGCTTATACCGAAGCAATAAAACTTGAACAATAGTTAAATTTTCAAGGTTATGATGGGGGTTTTGGGTTGTATAGTTCTCCATAATTTAATACCTCCCTTACCCACCCATAGTTTGTGCACCTCAACCTACCATTAAAAATCAACCATTACTCCTAGGTGCAAATCAATGTTAGAATACCCATCTTGATCATCTTTCGAATCATGTTCCAAATGATGACCAACTAGAAATGAATGGTTTAGAGTCATTATTTACAAAAGATTTTTGGGATAATCATAGAAAGTTGAATATAAGAACTGATCCCATTGTAGAAACCCTTGACCCACCGAAATATGAATTTGAGGAATATGAATATTTTGAAATTGAGGAGCATGAATTTGAAGAAGATGAATTTTATAAAATTAAGGTGGATAAAGGTGAAAAATAATTGATATATGAATCTGAAGATCATGTCAAAGATACAATAGAGTTTCATCCCATGGATTTAGATGACAATTTTTATAATGGTTGGGAAATATATGAAGAATCATTGGTTTTTCACATCCCTATTGATGAAATTTCTATGGATATGCAAGATGATGAAAATGTTATCTCACATGAAGATCTTGTAATTCTTGTACAATCATAAAATGGCATACCACTTGAAAAAATAAAGAAGTTTCCAAATTTTTGATCATGTTGATTATGAGTTTATGGAACACCTTGTTGAAATAGAAAAGGAAGAAATGGTAAATGTGTCTTATGATTCAATTGTTTGAGATCATGAAGAAGTAAAATATTTTATTTCATTCTTCACTACTAAAAATTTGGATACAAATTCACAAAATTGTATTGATTATTCAAATGAAGAAATGCCATTGGTGGTTAGCAAGGAATTAGAATGGACTTCTATTCCTCCAAATGATAAAAATATTTCTTTATTTGAAACAACTCCGATAGTTGGTTAGGAGGAGTCATGGTTTGAAAAGGATGGGTTTTTTTAAATTGGGTACCTAATTTTGGTGTTTTCGATGAACAGGTAATTGATGAAGGTGAAATGCTACAAGATGACAATGATGGAGCTCATGAAGAAGGATAAATTATAAATCCTCACCAAGTCTTGGTAAAATGAAATGTATCAAAGGTAGAATCCCACATTTTGTGTTCAACCATTAAAACTCCAAGTAAAAGTGGGCCTAATTGTTTGTTGGATTCAAATATTATCAATGATGAAATGCAATTTGTAGTTGACAAGGAATTTGAGTTAATTTCTACTCACACTACTATTGAGATTTCTTTGTTAAATGAAAAAAAAGTGGAAATGCTTGGATTAGTGCATCAACAATTGAAAATTGAATATAAGATATAAAA
Organism: Wollemia nobilis; assembly: GCA_028583015.1. Classification (NCBI taxonomy): domain Eukaryota; kingdom Viridiplantae; phylum Streptophyta; class Pinopsida; order Araucariales; family Araucariaceae; genus Wollemia; species Wollemia nobilis. The sequence continues at coordinate 4,462,416 of JAQPPZ010017106.1, forward strand.
TTATAAATATCCTAATTTAGTAAATATCATAGATGATTGCAAATTTCTATATAAGCATGATTGGCCTAAAGATATGGAAAATGACTTGGGTTTTAAATTTCTAGAAATAGGTTCCTACTTGCAAGACCTCATATTTGAAAATAAAAACCTAATTTTAAATTAGGAATTGAGTTGTGAAATTATAATTTTAAGGAATGGAGAAGAAAGAATTGAAAATCATTTATTGTCTTATCATTTTTATGGATTAAAACTCCACTATGGTATTACTAATGTAATTAGATCAAATTGGTGAAGTGAGAGAAGTATAATAATGATTGTTGCATTTCATGGCTTAATCTTGTTTTGGTTGTATTTCCATAAAACTTGGCATACCTGTCATGGTAAATTTTTAGATTGTGGTAATCATGTTTGGGATCCAGGAAAGTGATTGCCCAATTTTTTGCATCATATTGTACATTATTGTATATTAATGTATATATTTTTGGTTTTCATATTTTTTGTTTTAGTTTTTTGCTTTTGTGCTTTATTTCCAAATTTTGGTTTTCAATTTTTATATTTTGATGTTGGTCCCTCTGTTTGAGGTGATAATTTGTGGTAGCTACTAATGGCATTTTGATCATTTTTTGTTTTCCTTTTTCATGAAGGGTGAATTGCCTATCATTTGGATCAAAGAAATGAGAATGAAGTTGTTTAGTAACCACTCCTAGATTTTGGGACTAAGTTATTGAATTTTGGAATACTAAATCATTTTGCTAAAGTTACACATGAGCACGTCATATTAAGGGGCATGCTTTGAAATATTCAAGGATGAAATAATTCTGGTATGCAAATTGAGGTAAAAATTCAACACACTCCATTTCAAATACTTTCTAACCCATGTGGTGCATCAAATTTTTACAAAGCCATTAAAAAAAAGTAAAGTAAAACACACTAAAACTAGTCGCCATGTTTGGATAAAATCTATTGAGTCTATAGATGCCTTACTGGTAGTAGGGCTTTGTGTAGACAAGTCTTGTTCAATAAAAAAATATAGCTTTGAAAAATATCTATTAAACACAAGGATAATTTAGATAAACCCTACTAGGGCTATGGACACCTGACTAGCAGTAGGGCTTTGTCTATAAATTTCCTTTTTGGATCAGTACTTCATATCCTAATGCAAAGAAGGTGATGGACTCCAGATGATTTTCAAAGATGCAAAATAAATTTACTTTTCACACACATTAAGCCAAAGAAAATGTTCATGTGTTTATAGTTGAAGTTATCTACCCCACCTTCTTGGAGGCTACTAAATGGTTTGTCTTTCTGGTCTTTGGTTTACTTGTTTTTTAGAATTAGGTTCTTCACTTGAAATTCTCAGAAGCATTTCCTAGCAGATTCACCATTTGTTGTGTCCATTCCATAACTTGCCCCAAATTTGGGTACCCACCTTTAATTTTGTTGTTTTGGGAATTTCATTTTCTTTTAATGATAATTTTGATAAGTTAGTTCATTGGTGAGGTTGAAGTTGTCTAGAATCTTAGTTAGGTTTATTTATTGGTTTGTTTTAGTGTAATAGTTAATGATTTACTCCCAATCAATTCAATTTATTGAAAATGATTGGGTCAATAAAACATTTGTAAAAATGATAAAATACAAAAAAAATATAATAAAATAAATGAACATATATATCTATATCTATATCCATATCTATATCTATATATATATCTATATTTATATCTATATCCATATATATACTTTCATTATATATATAGATTTAGTTTGGTTGGTTTGTTTTTATTTATAAGTGATTTTAGTTTATGTTTTAGATTTTATATATATTTTTTTATTGGTTGAAAGGGTGTTGAAAGGTCCATGAACCTTGTACAAGAATTTTTACATGTTTTCCAAACCGATCAAAGAGGCCCAAGAGCTAAATATCAAAGAAAAGGCAAAAAACCACAAGAAGAAAGGTGTCGCGATATCGCGACAAGTTGCATTTTCGTTGTCCAAAGCATAGGGAAAAGCAAGGAGGAAAGGTGTCACGATATCGCGACATGTTGCACCGTCACGGCCAAAGGAGGAAGAGATGTCACGATATCACGACAAGAAACAACATCACGACCGAATGAGAGAAAGTGTCACGATATCACGACATGTTGCAACGTTGCTACCAGAAGAGAAGAAGTGTTGCGATATCATGACAATTTGTGTCGTCATGGCCAGAGGAAGAAAGGTGTCGTGATATCATGACATGTTGCATCGTCAAGGCCAAAGAAGAAAATATGTCATGATATCGCGACATGTTGCATTGTCGCGGCCAAAGGAAAAAAAGTGTCACAAAATCGTGACATGTTGCACCACCACGGCCACAAGAGAAAAGGTGTCACGATATCGCGACATGTTGCATTGATGTGGCCAAAGGAGGAAAGGTGTCACGATATCGTGACATGTTGCAATGTCGCAGCCAAAGCAGAAAGGGTGTCACGATATCGTGACAAGTTGTATCAGTGTGGCCTAAGGAGAAAAAATGTTGCGATATCATGACATGTTGCATCATCGCAGCTAGAGGAAAAAAGGTGTCATGATATCACGACATGTTGCAGCACCATGGCCAAAGGAGAGAAAGTGTCGTGAAATCATGACATGTTGCATCGTCTCGGAAAAGGGATAAAAAATGTCACAAAATCATGACATGATGCATTACCGTGGCCAAAGAAGGAAAAGGTGTCACGAAATCGTGACAAGTTGCATTATTGCGGCCAAAGAGAAAAAGTGTCATGATATCGTGACATGTTGCATTATCATGGCCGAAGAGAAAAGGTGTCGTGATATCGCGACATGTTGCATCATAGCAGCCAAAGAGAAAAGGTGTCATGATATAGCGACATGTTGCATTATTATGGCCGAAGAGAAAAGGTGTCGTGATATCGCGACATGTTGCATCATCGCGACTAAAGAGAAAAAGTGTCACGATATCGCGATAGGTTGCATCATTGCAGCCAAGGAGAAAAAATGTCGTGATATCACGACATGTAGAATTATCATGGCCGAAGAGAAAAGGTGTCGCGATATCGCGACATGTTACATCATCGCAGCCGAAGAGAAAAAGTTTCATGATATCGTGACATGTTGCATCATCGCGGCCAAAGAGAAAAAGTGTCGTGATATTGTGACATGTTGCATTATCGCAGAAAAAGAGAAAAAGTGTCACGATATCGTGACATGTTGCATCATCGTAGCCAAAGAGAAAAAGTGTCACGATATCGCAACATGTTGCAGCATCACGGTCAAAGAGAAAAAGTGTCACGATATCAAGAAATTTTGCATCATCATGACCAAAGAGAAAAAGTGTCGCGATATCACGACATGTTGTAGCATCGTGGCCGAAGAGAAAAAGTGTCGCGATATCTATTGCATCATTGTGGCCGAAGAGAAAAGGTGTCACAAAATCGTGACAAGTTGCAGCATCACGGCCAAAAGAGAAAAAGTGTCGTGAAATCGTGACATGATGTAGCGTCGTGACCAAAGGAGAAAAAAGTGTCGCGATATCGTGACAAGTTGCCACATTGCTGCCAAAGGAGAAAGAAATGTCACGATATCGCGACATGTATTTTCACGGCCAAAGGTGAAAAATGTCGTGATATCGTGACATGTTGCATTTTCATCGCCAAGGGTGAAAAATGTCACGATATCATGACATGTTGCATTTTTGTGACAAAGGTGAAAAGTTTCGTGATATCATGACATGTGGTATTTTCGCTGTCGAAGGAGAAGAAGGAAGAAGTGTCGCGATATCGCGACAAGTTTCAACAGCATACCAAACCAATCCCCTGGCAACATCTCACATTGTGCAAACATTGAAACTTGTAGAATCATTCCTTTGGACAAATGGGAAGGAGTCTCTCCACACTTGAATGTCAGATTTGCCGACTCCCTTGTTAGCAAGCCAGTCCGCAGCTTTTTCTCCTTCTCGGTATTGATGCTTAATGACTAATTCTGGGTAATTTCCAATTAGGGCCTTGCATTCTTGGAAAATCTAAGCAAGGGCCCAGGGAGGCTTAGTAGTACCATTGAACCAGTTGATACAGTGCAGCGAGTCTCCTTCGATGATAATTTTTTTGATGGTCAACCCTTCCAAGAGGATCAAACTTTGGAACAGAGCCCGCACCTCAGCCATATTTTTTTATTGAATTCCTAGGTTCTGGACAAAGGAAAAAATTATTTCTCCTCTGTGGTTTCTGAGAATTCCTCCTCTACCAATTGTTCTTGGGTTGCCTTTGGCCACACCATCAAAATTGAGCTTGTGCCACCCAGTAGGTGGTAAGACCCACTTGATGATAGACCTGTCAATAGAATTACAAGGAATAACAGAGATGTTAGATAGATAGAAAAGTGTGGTTAGGTCTGATTCTAGGCCAAGAGGGGGGGTTTTGAAGATGAAACAAGAGAGGCATTCTCCGTAGCAAGGGCCAAGATTTTGACAACAATAATCTTCTTATCAGTGGCTTGATTTTTAAAAATTCTAGCATTTCTCTCGAGCCAAATCTACCACAGGAAAAGGTGGAGGCAAGCTTGCCACATGAATTTAAGTTGGTTGCTCTTGAAATGTCGGGGCCATTGCTTAATAAGGAGGGGAATGGAATGTGGGAGGTCTATGGAGATATCGAAGGTGTTAAGAACTTGGTTGAGAACTGCTAGAGAAAAGGAAAATTCCAAAAAAACATGCGAAGTTGACTCACAGGCGTTTTTGCATAGGATACACCAATTGGGAATGAGTTAGTTTTTATATTGTTAGAGTTATTTTTTATTTTATTTTATTATTTATTTCTTTTGATATGTTTTAATGTTTGCAGGGCTTATATAGCACATGAAAAACTTGGGTGATGACCCGCACCGGGCCTGCTTGGCTACTTAATGGTATGCATGATTTCCAAAACAAGACAGATGTACGTGACTTTCAAGGCTAGAAATCATGGGACATGTGAGTGAAGTGAACCCACATATAAGAAAGCCATTGTGGTGATTTATGGGGAAAGGATGCAAGAAACACGTGAGCCTATACACCACTGAATAAGAAAAAACCACATGGATCCTACTAGATGAATCAGCACCACTTGGACACAATGTACATAATAGATGATAGTTGGACATGATTGGATGGCACACATGAATACCAGGTGTTGATTACCGAAGAGAAGTATTCCATAGTATGTCAACCAAATATGATGTGTTCATGAAGTTGATAATGCATGTTCCAAAAAATTATGGTCAGAGTAGTATAGATGTAAATTGCCCATGACATGGATGGTCATAACTGAATGGATAATTAAAACTTGGACAATGTGTAGGGGGTGATGTGGACACTTAGGACTACATGTCATCAGAGTAGAGGCCAAGCTAGCTATGAGGTGGATGGTACAAGGTTTACACTATGTTGCTTCTAGGGATGATCACTATTGATGAGATCAAAAAATGTAATAAAGTAGAGCAGATTGCATGACAAAAGGGAGACACACTATGAATACTGGGAGTTACCAATTTTGTTTTCACATCTTTCATTCAATGCTTGGTTAAAATAGTATAGTAATCGTTCCACTTGATGATTCCTTAGATGAATGAATGTGGTCAAAATAAACAAGGCATACATTCACTCCATTTGAAGTATATAATAGCAAAGCTTATGGTACAAATTTAAATAATCTCATGTACATTGCCAGTGTGACGGTAATTCAAATACACCATGGTAATCAATATTGTGAGCATTATCATGTTATCTAAGGCAATAAAATACTATGCAACAAATTTTCTAGTGTGGTCTGACGTGAGTTACGCATCTATAATAGTGATATGATTGTCGTAAATATTTAACACGATGGCATAATTTTTAAATATGTAGAAACTAGGCAAGGACATCGTAAGACTAGGATGCTAAGGTATAAAAAGTATGAAACATGGTAGCATGATGGACGTCGTAAATACCATTTAGAAGGTGAGCAGTGGACTCAAGACCAAAGTGGAGACATATTATACAGAGGATGAAACACTTATATTATACACGTTGGTATCCATGAGGCTTTGGTAACAAAAAAATTCCAAATGATTTGTAGCATGTAGACATACCAGTGCCGAGAGCTTTGTTTCAACTGTTGGTATCACTAGATAGATGTAGTCGCACTACTTGCGGACAACGCAATGGTAGAAGAGTCTATTTCAATTCATCACATGGAGGATATCAAGGAGTATTGACATTACCATAGGGTATTGAGACATGTCTAAGGGACATTGCTAAACAAAGCAAAAAAAATCTCGTAGCATTATCTAAGAAATCAACGAATCAAACACATTGAACGTCTCATTCCAAAACACGACATGAATATGGAGTGAATATTTTGATGATGGACCGAGAAACCTAATCTATAAAACATCAATGAGAATCACCAAATGTGCATTTATGTTTTCAAACCCATGCTGCTTACGAGTTTTTTTATCTATATCATCAAAGGCAAATGTTAGAATAGCAAGGGCATCTTCACTTCAGTTCTCACATTGTTGGCAGCATGGGATCCATGGTCTCTACTACATAAATCCAAGTCTCGAGCCCTTAGTCGATATAACGAAAAAAACATAATATTATGGCTTCATGCGGATAAAGCATGTGCAACAAAATGAAGGCATAGCGGTCATCAAGGAAATACCAAAATGGACATGGAACACAATGTCGATGACATGAAGAATGATGTGGTAGTATATAATAGGTAAATGATTAGACGGATAGTGCGCATAGATGACAAAAATTGGGTGAAGTGATGTGGAAGTGCATCGATGTGTCGAATGATAAAAGGTTGGTATAGGGCCAAGTACGACCCATGTAGTCATGGATAGACTTGCATAGCCTATCAAATTGACGCAACAAAGATGTACAAATTGCGATCAAAGATGACTTGAGTGAAAATATATGGAAGAGTTGATGGTATGTATAAACATTTATAAATTTTTTTGATCAAACGTTTTTGTTAGATGCAAGGACAAACGCTGCCCACTTAGACATCCATATAGTGGGTTTGGTCAAGTTAAACTAAAATTTTATATTTTTTTAATATAATAATAAAAAAGTGGTAATGTTAGTTAGATTTTAAAGATGCTAAAGTGGGTATGTTTTAAACATTTCATGCTCAACAGTGGAATAAATAAAATGAGCATTACCAAGCACAATGAAATATGTGAAGATGAGCCGATACATGTAGGGAGGCATTGCGAAGTGAAGTGGAAAGGAAACAAAGTGAAACTAGGGAATAAGAAATGAAAACTTTGAGTTTTAAAAAATTTAAATACGATTTTGAAACTGTGTAGTGGGGCTAGATATTTTTGGAAGAATTTGAAAGTATGTTGTAATAGAACTGTGGATTTTTGTTTTAAATGCAAAATGCTGCAAAAATTTGCACCTTGTTAACAAAATTGGAGGAGATTTATTTCTGAATGTTTTGAGATAACAGTTTATCTTTTCTTCCATGCTTTTAGGCTTATAGAAAATGTTTTATGTAGTTAAATGGTAACATTGTCAAATGTTTAGGAAGATGGAGTTTTATTTCATTTTTCCATAAAAGATTGCACCTAGATTATTGCGGGTTGTGCAAATACAAATTCAAATAAACTAGGTTACATTTAAAAATTCTCACATCTTTGGTTTTGCATGAATAGGGTCGAATCATAATGGTAGTAGTTTATTTTCAATATATTTAGCATTATGGTCCATTTTCCAATTTTTTTTTTTCTTTCTAACCTTCCCTTTTTGCAGTTTTCTTAAAACTTCAGTAAATAAACTATATATATATATATATATATATATATATATATATATATATAAATTAAAACTCCAAAAATAAATGCATGGATCTCAAGAATGAGTTTTTATGTTTCATTTTAAGCCATTTCGATTTCATTTTGAAGCCATTTCAAAATTACAAAAATTATTCAAAAAAAAAATTTAAAGGCGTTTTGTAATATCAAATGTTACATTTTTCATCTTTTTAAAGGAGAAATATACCTCAATATTTGAATTTTCGTTCTTCAAGCAATAATTTAACTTCCTTTTATGAAAATTGCAATTTCATTAAAGGGGATAATTTATATGGCATCCCATAGGCTACTATATTTAAAGTAATAAATTTACTTCTCTTTATGAAAATTATAATTTCATCAAGTGGGGGAGGTAATTTATATGATATGTCAAAGGCTATAACATTTGTCAAATTATTCATGTAGATTATTATATTTCCATGCTCAAAGCAACAATAAATGAATCCAATCATCATTCAAACTTTGCATTTCAAGAGATAGATTTTAGTCTTCTCTTTTATGCTCAAAGCAGGGTTTACTAATGCAATATAAAACTTGTTTAAAAATGCTTAACCAAAAGAAGATAAAATATACCTGAAATACTCCAATATAAAATTAACTGACACATTTACATCATGGTCATATGAGGGCTAATCACATTTTTCTTTTATTTTAAGTTTCATGAACAAACACTAAAATAGAAATAAAATGATACCAACATAGACCCCTTGTTAATAGTTATTTGCAAATCACTAAGGTATTCCTAGCGCTTATTTGATACACATTCACAAGATTACAAGCACATATTAAGTAAAATAAACCTTGGAGAAATTTTAATTTATTTGCAAGAGAGGGTTTTCTAATAAAAATCCTAATTGTGACGGTGATTTTGCAATTGGGTAAAATTTCCATTCAAAATTTTGGTGCTAGAAAGAGGGTATGAATTGGTTTACCTTATTTCTATTTAAATTCTAGCTTGTTCATGGTTACTTGAAAAGTTATTTAAAGACATTGGTCTTGGCTAACAAGGTTTTGTTGACCACTTTCATTGATTTAAAAAAAAAAAAAAATCTCTAATTGATGGTGCATTTATGCTAACCTTTTGCAAATTGGAGAATATTATCTAATGTCATGGTTTAATTGATGCATATATTTTGGTTGATTTACATGATTATTTATATGTGAAATATTTAAGTATTTTTTGTCTTTTCATGTTGCTTTGTAAGATATTTATTTGACTAACAAAATTAGTATTAAAGTTGTATTCTTTAAGGTTCACTAATGGCTTGGTTTACTTCAATGATGATATGTTATACTCTAAGCATACCAGGGCCTTTACATAATGTGCCTTTAGATATTTTGGACTGCCTACCTTATTTTACGCATGATGGAATGGAATCAGCTGAGGAATATATTTAGGCATAAAATAACACTTTTATTCAATTGCAAATTATGCATGAAGATGTCGCTTGTAACATGTTTCAATTTAAATTAGATAAATTTTCTTATGATTGGTACCTCAATTTACCTGTAGGTTCTATCAATTCTTGGGCCCAACTAGAAGCAATGTTCCTCAATCACTTTAACAAAAATCTAGTTGACCCAATACTCATGTATAAGTAGTTTATTGCTACCCGTAAAGGACCAAATGAATCTTTGAAGTTGTTCACTGAAAGGTTCCATGGGTTATATACTAAATTGGCGGTACCCTATGTTCCTATAGAGGTATTTTCTACCAAGTGTATTTCAATGTTATTGATCCATTAATATCTATGTATTTGCAAGGGATGCATAAATCACATCGTTATCCCAAGCTTATACTGAAGTAATAACACTTGAACAACAGTTAAATTTTCAAGGTTATGGTGGGGGTTTTGGATTGTATAGTTCTCCATCATTTAATACCTCCCTCACCCACCCACAGTTTGTGCACCTCAACCTACCATTAAAAATCAACCATTACTCTCAGGTGCAAATAAATGTTAGAATACCCATCTTGATCATCTTTCAAATCATGTTCCAATTACAAATTCAAATAAACTAGGTTACATTTAAAAATTCTCACATCTTCAGTTTTGCAAGAATAGGGTAGCATCATAATGGTAGTAGTTTATTTTCAATATTTTTAGCATTATGGTCCATTTTCCAAATTTTATTTTTTCTTTCTAATCTTCCCTTTTTGCAGTTTTCTTAAAACTTCAGTAAATAAAAAATAAAATATAAAAAAAAATAAAACTCCAAAAATAAATGCATGGATCTCAAGAATGAGCTTTTATGTTTCATTTTAAGCCATTTCGATTTCATTTTGAAGCCATTTCAAAATTACAAAAATTATTCAAATTTATTTTTAAAGGCTTTTTGTAATATCATATGTTACATGTTTTCGTATTTCTAAAGGAGAAATGAACCTCAAGATTTGCATTTTCATTCTTCAAGCAATAAATTAATTTCATTTGATTAAAATTACAATTTCATTAAAAGGGATAATTTATGACATTCCATAGGCTACTGTATTTGAAGAAATAAAATAAATTCTCTTTATGAAAATTATAATTTCATCAAAGGGGGTAAATTATATGATATTTCAAAGGCTATTACATTTATCAAGTTATTCATATAGATTATTTTATTTCCATGCTCAAAGAAACATTAAATGAATCCAATCATCATTCAAACTTTGCATTTCAAAAGATAGATTTTAGTCTTCTCTTTTATGCTCAAAGCAGGGTTTAATAATGCAAGATAAAACTTGTTTAAAATCTGCTTAACCAAAAGAAGATAAAATCTACTTAAAATACTCCAAGATAAAATGAAATAAGGCATTTACATCATTGTCATATAAGGTCCAATCATACATTTATTTTCTTTTAAGTTTCATGAACAATCACTAATATAGCAAAAAAATGATACCGACATAGGCCCCTTGTTAATAGTTATTTGCAATTCATTAATATATTTCTATTTCTTATTTGATGCACCTTCACAAGATTACAAGCACACATTAAGTAAAAGGAACCTTGGATAAATTTCTATTTCTTTGCAAGAGAGGATTTTCTAATCAAAATTCCTAAGTGGGATGGTGATTTTGCAATTGGGCAAAATTTCCACCCAACAAGACTATCCACATATATTTTTGAAATATGAATAATAAATAATAATATATTTTTTCCCTTAAAAAATACCAACATTAATCTCACATGCAAAATTTTAATTATAAAACTATAACGTAATAGTACATCATAAAGAATTTATTCCTTTGAATTTAAGATTATTAAAATACATAGACATATAAGACAATAGCTTTAAAATCCCATAAAACTTAGCAAGGTAGCATTTTTTTTGTTGCATTAATTAATTAATAAAATATGGCAAAACTCAAAGTAATATTAGGGTGAAAGAGTGGAAATGAATGTGTATACAAAAGCTAATAAAGCAAAGTGATCTCCTAATTTGTAAACCTCGTATCATGAGGATAAGGTATTATTATTAATAAAATAAAAAACAATTATTATTTTAATTAGTGATTGCATTAAAATTAAAACCTTCAAGTCCTTAAAATATTATTTTACATTTATAGAGAAATAAAAAAAAATTATTATTTTATTAAAAAAATAGTTTTATTCTACCTTTTAACAATATTTGAATTTATTTGATCTCTTATACTAGACAATGTCATTATTAAATTGGGCACCTCTACAACAAATGTCCTAAGGTATTGGCATTTTCCTAATGGCTCTTGCATTCAAGAGTATAAATCACGTATTATTTAACCCCAACTATTTGCTCCCTTTGCTTTTTATCCTAGGATAAATCATAAATAGTAGGTCTCATTCTCTAAAAATAAGTGATATCTTCTTGTAATATATTATGAAATGTAAGGGTAGAAGCTACGTGTCATGTTCTAGGACGAGTCTTCTTCATTTTAATTTTCCTCCTTTTGTTGTGCTTGCTTCTAGTATAGGTCGTTCTCAATGTTATGCATTATGTCCAAGTCATAGATAAATTCCACATTTGGTTTGGTACTATGAGTTTGCATAAAGGGTGTGGTCTTTTATAGGTTTAATATTCCTCTCATTTCAAAACTATTTAAAAAATATCCTCTTTGGTAAAACTAACTATGATAATGACACTACTTCATGGAAATATTATAAATTAGTTCAGTTCATCTATGGAAAGTGTTCATGTCTAACTTATTATTGGATTTACTTTTATAGGTCTCTAGTATTCATGATCATGTTTACAATATCACCAATCACTTTAAGATAGTAATGGAAATGTTAAACTATCTCTATCACTAATTTCATCATCAAGTTCAAATTTTTAGACTATCCACAACTATTTTAGACATTAATACCATAGTGGAGTCCGTATGAAATTTTGTAGCTGGAAGAGGAGTCAAAGACTTGATTTTTTATTATATTAAAAGAAAAAATAAATGATACTTCTACTATATTTTTAGAAGCATTTATTTTTTCTATTATTGAGTGTACTTTAGCCTCTGAGCTAAAGTATTTTATTGAGTGTACTTTAGCCTCTGAGCTATGGAGGAGAATGGCCACTTTACTTGGCTTACAATGATCCAATTTTTTTACTTTTGAATAGCTTTGGAGGGATTGGCCTACTCAAGAGGGTGTTGATCATTATATTAGGCAGTTAGTTTGGCTGGGTTCTACCATTCTTCTTTGGAATATTTGGAATGAAAGGAACAACCGAATTTTTAACCAAGATAGGAAGGATATTCACTATATTTGGAAAAATACCATAGCCAACTTAGTTGAATCAGTATATCAACTCCTTAATCACCCCCAAAAATCCCACCAAATATGGGATCAAGTAATGCAAAGATTGAATATTAAATCTTCTAAGGGAAACCAAATTAAAGGGAATGTGAGTATTAGTAATATGGATAGGACTAGAAATTTGCAAACTCCTCCTAAAGATTTTGGAAAAGGAAATGCTGATGGAGCCTCTAGAGGGAAACCTGGAAAATCTAGTGTGGGAGGAATTGGTAGACTTTCAGATGCCTCCGTGGTTTTTACTTTTGCTGAGAATTTGGGTATTCTTTTTGATAACCTTGCTGAGAGGTATGGTATCCTCAGAGGCCTTACGGAGGCTACAAAGTTTGGATGGGAAAAGGTGTTAGTTGAGTCTGACTCTCAAATTATGATTAATCTCTTGAAGACTCCTAAGAATTATAAGGTGGATTGGATAATAAAAATAAATATTGAGAAGATTCAATCAATCCAGATGAGATTTTTGAAATTTGATTACAATCATGTGGTCAGAGATAAAAATAAGAGTGCTGATGCTTTAGCTAATTGGGCTTTAGACAAAGGTGATCTTACTTGTTATGGCCACCCTCCTATATGGTGGGCTTCTCAAATTAAGGAAGCTCTTATTTCTATCATTTATTTGGATGGCTCCAGTTTTGAAGGTACCTAGTTTCTTCTTGCTTTTTTTTTTTTTTGCTTCTCTTTGGTTAATTCAGTTTTTTTTAGTTCCCTATATCATTCTATTATTTATTTTGTTTCCTATGTTGATTCTTTCCTTAATAGTCTTCTGGTCTAGATAGGTAATTGTTATGTTCAATTTTTTTTTTTAGTTTTTTAAGGTGGATGGGTTCTTTTGTTTTTTTTTGTTTTTGTGTTCTTTGTGTTGTATTTTGTTGTTTTGTTTTTTTTTTTTTATATATTTTTTGTTATTGTTCTTGTGTTTTTTTTCATTCTTGTTCTTGGGTTTCTCTTTGTGTTATTTCGTGTTTTTATGTGTGAGTGTTTTCTATGTTTTTTATTTTTGTTTATTGTCTGTTGTTGGTTGTTTTTTATTTTTATTTTATTTTTTAAGGTTTTGGTTGTGTTTATTTTTCATGTTTTTTTTTTGGGTTATGTCTTTGTAGTGTTCTGTTGTTTTTGTCTTGTTTATGTTTTATTATGTGGTTCTTGTGTTTTTCTATGCAGTTTGTGTTGTGGTTTATTTTATCTTATTATGCATGTTTGGTTGTGCTTTTATTTTTGAAACACTCAAGGAGGATGTTTTTTATTTTATTTTATTATTTTTGTTGTTATTTACTTATTTTTAAATTGGTTTTGTGTGTTTTTTTACTCCCTCAGTATGTCAAAGGTTGTAGTCCAGGTCCGAGTCCTAGGTGTTTTTGGCAGAATGGATACCCCTACCTTGGGTCTTACCCAAAAGTGGCATCCCTTTTGGGATGTTTTCCACAAATAAATAAAAAAATAATAATCTTGTCATTTTTTTTGTGAATTACTTTGGATGCCAGTATATTTTGTTAAAAACTATAAATATGGAATTATTGGTGTAACTTTATTATTATAAATTTATGAATATTAATAAAATAAAAACTTAATAATGTCCTTGATTTCATTAGAATTCATGGTGCTTTAATGGAGGATATTCATAAAAAGCTTAATACTTTTTTGGGCTATGTTTTAAATAGAACATTATAGATTTGAATTTTTAGAACATATATATTTACAAAAGAGCTATAATATAAGCCCTTATTCAAGGAAGGAATATTTTATATATACTTTAATAATATAATATATAAAATATTTATTTAATATGGAACGATATTTATGATTTACATCAAGGATGCTTAATTTTATGTTTTGATTTTATATATGCAGCATGTAATAGAACTTGTGCAAAGTTTTTAATAAATTGTTTACATTTAATTTTGTAATGCATTTTTCATATTTTATAGTTATATTTTAACTATGTTTATGTTTGGTTCAATTATGTTATGTTTAATATAATGAGTATGTCTCCTTAATGAAGGAAAACATGTAGATAATTGTTTATCATATCGTGGTCTCTCTTTGTAGCTTTGTAATCTCACGGAATAGAAGTGTCAACAAATTTCAAATTCTATATAATCTTCTCATCCAATATTTCCATAGAGATATTAAATTCTAAAATTAAAAATATTGAGTATATGTAATAATTTTAGTTATTTATTTTCTTAATCCAATAATATATTGTATAATAAATTCATTAAATAAGACACCTAATAAAATATCCTTATATTTGAAAATAATATCAAACAATATGAGGTATATAAAACATAATACAACCTACTATATGTTTGAATGGATTCAAAACAAAGATCAAGGCTACAAGTTTCATTTTATCTTCATTCAAAGGAAGTATAACTATGAATAATATAGATATTATATCTCATAATGAATACCCCTTACAACCACCTTCAAAATTTAAAGAATATTTACATTTAATGAGTCCCCTTCAATAATAATTTTTTTACAGTTCAAATATTCCATTAACGCAGTGCCTTGATACAGTGCCCTAGCTTCAGCAAAATGACATGTTTTGGTGAAGATCAACAAACAAGAAATAGACCATGAACAAGTGTTTTTCCTTTGATCATGTCAGAAATAAGCATTTTTCATTACTTTATCCAAAGAAGAGGATAAAAAAGAAAAGAGCCCTTTTACAATTTCTAAATTTCCCTCTAATACCCTGTTTTCCCCTTTTCCCTCCTAAAACAATGCATTTGAAATTTGAATTTCAAAGGCAAACTTGCTAGGGTCATAAATTTGCGCTCGTTGTTCCTATTGACTTGCACGAGATATTTTCAAAAAGGGAACGATAGGAACAAGCCTTATATATTTGTGATAAGGCTTGCGACTAATTGAAAATCCTTAAATTCAGCCTCTAAGACCTTCAAAATTCACTTGCAAGTTTTACTAGTTTTACAAAATTAAACAATTACAATTTTGTTTGGGTGATGCAAGATCACTCTTACACCACTGGATGCTCCTAAATCATGTTTTTGGGCCCAAGTTTTTTACAAGGGTAAGAATAATATTTCCATTATGATTTCTAAAGAGGCCACTTACACCCACCGACCTCAAATTCTCTTTCAATGCCCCATGAAAATTAAATTTAATCAAATCCTAATATGGAGGTTTCCATTTTATAGATGTTTTGATATTCTATCATCCTAAAACTAATTGAAAATCCCATTTTTTTTAAGATATTAATATATGCTACCCATCCATGACTAATAACTAAATTTGGATTCTCCACAATTTAAACAATTATTGTTAACATTCTAAGACATATTGATTCAACATTTCTCTCCATGTTTTTGAAAACTCTTCTATTTATTTCCTTCCAAACACCCCAAAGGAGATGTGTGAGGCTGAAGGACCAAAAAGAGAATAAAATATGATTTACAAATGGAGATGTCCACTAATCAATAACATCACGTAATGATCCAGGAAACACCCATGAAACTCCCAAAAATTTCATCAGGAGAGAAAATACTTCTCTCAAAAAAGGTATTGAAAAAAAAAGTGATTGGTGGATTCATCAAAAATTTTATAAAGAGAACCCCAATTTGTAATTATCATACCTCTTATTTATAAATTCTCCACTATGAGAATTTTATTTTGAGATGTCAACCAAAGGTAAAATTTCACTTTTTGCATAATACCTTTAACCCAAATTTTCTTGAAAATAGGGAATTCATCTGTGGCATCAGAAGTAATATTATAGGCTGACTTAATAGAAAATAATCCATAACTTTCAATATTCCAAAACTTTCTTACTCTTATGTGTTATTTATAACTTGCAACATTAATAAGCCTTCAATTATGTTGAAACTTCTATGTTCTAGAATATTTAGATTTTGCATTCTAAGCAATTTATAACTTTTAATCCCCTCTTGAACCAGCATATAATTAACTACCTTAGTACCAAATACAACCATGGTTATAGGTTCAAATTTAGCTAATTTTTATGATATTATTAGAGATTGATCTTGGATCCAAGGATTCTTCTAGAAATAAATAGAATTCCCACCACCTAAAATCCATCTATGCCCTCTATGGATGATACTTTTAATTTTAAAAATACTTAAACAAAATGCTGATCCTGAGGTCAGTGAAGGATCATTTAGGAAATTAAAGCAGGTAGAAATATATTTAGCCAACACAATATTTTTCCAACCAATGTTTTATTTCTTAAACAACTTTCATTCTTGATTTTCCATTAAATCTTCATTCATCCACTTGACCCTTCTGAAACCTATAACCCTAGATTTGATTTCTTTACAAACTTATTTCCATGAGAAAATATGAAATATTTTCTTATTCTCTAAACAAAACAATAAGAAATACTTCTAAAGTTTCTCAATATTTTGAACTATTTTCATAGGGATTTAAAAATAGACAGGAAATAGACGGTTATGCTCTGTAGAGTTGCTTAGCTAATTGTGACTTTCCAGCCTAGATAAGAAGAGCCCCTTACAAACCATTGATATTTTTTGAATCCTATCTAATACTGGGTCCCAAAGATTATCTTTTATTTTGCCATTTAACTGATGCATCCCTAAATAAGAAGATGATAGAGTCATAATCTCACAACCAAAAATTTGGGTAATCTTCCTTTGCTATCGAGGGGGGTATTAAAAAAAGGCTACTCTTATGGAAATTGATCATCTGACCCACCTCCTTTTTATAAAAGGTCAAAATATCTTTAAAATTTTTGAATTGGGAAATGGATGCCATAGTGGACAAAAGAGTATCATCTACAAATTGGTTATGAGATATGCAATCAAAGTGTAAAGTCGGGTTAATACCCTTAATACCCAGCTCAGCTTTTATGGCTCTACTGAGCACCTCAACAAGAAGGATGAAAAGAAAGAGGGAGAGAGGATCCCTCTAGTAAATCCCCCTTTGGATCTTAAAGTACCTGATAGTAGACCCATCCACTAAGACTAAAAACCAATATGTTGAAATACATTTTTTGATAATATTGAACCACTACTGGTGGAACCCAAATTTATGCATGCTTTTTATCAAAAATTCCCAAGAGACACAATCATAAGATTTTTTCATATCTAATTTGATATTCTATGATATATATATATGTGTGTGTGTGTGTGTGTGTGTGTGTGTGTGTGTGTGTGTGTGTGTGTGTGTGTGTGTGTGTGTGTGTGTGTGTATTAAAAGTAGTTGGTGTAGCAAGTGTGAACAAGACCTAGCTTGAAACAGGATTAGAAAAATCTAGTTTTTCTAAGCACAGTTTGAACACACTTACCTTTTGTTGGCTAATTTTGTTGGATGGTCGGCATGATTTTTCTTTCTCCCTTTCCTTTATTTTCTCCTTATCCCTCCATTCACCTCCCTCCTTTCTTGTCGTCCATTTTCCCTTATCACTCCACTCCCTTCCTCTCCCCACGCTCGCTGCCACCTCCCACTCCACTTCCTACTCCTCCATTCTCTCTAAACTCCCCGATCTTCCTCCACCTTCCCTTCCCTACTATTGCGCATGTTCTAAGCACCTATATAAGGTTTATGTTAATGTATTTTTCATCTGGTTAGTTTAATACAATTTTGGCTTTGTCTATGTTGTGTCAATTATTATTACCTTGGCCTAACTATAATCTAAGGTTAACTGAATCTTAGACTCACACTGGTATCAGAGTAGAGGGGGCACGGATCCTAAGGGCCAAGGTAAGGCATAGAAGCTGAAGTGCATAGATCTCGAGGAGCGGTAGAGAAGCTATCGCATGGATCTCGAGGAGTGGCGGAGTGGTTGTTGCATGGATCCCAAGGAGTGCATGGATCTTGAGGATCTGACTTGACACTGATGTGGTAGAGCTGATTGGACACTAACATGGCAGAGCTGACTGGACGCTGATGTGGCAGAGCTGATGTGGATGAGTGCTGACATGGCTGGCTGACTTGGACAAGTGCTGATGTATCTAGCTGACGTGGATGAATGCTCCGGGTGTGCCACATGGCTGAAGTCGATTTGTTGATTGACGAGAAAAAGGTTGGTGAGATCAATTTCCCAAAGGCAATCGACCTAAGAACGTTCGTAGGCTTAGATAAAGCCTTGAAACGTTCTTTGCCCACTGCATGTGGGATTAAATTTTTTTTTCTCAAACTATTTTAAGCCACCATATTAAGTAGAAGCTCCTTCCGCTTTGTACCGTCCGGCTAGAGTGGTCTAGCGGTAAACTTCCCCGCCTTGCAGAGAAGAGACCCGGGGTCGAATCCCGTCGGGGTATAAAAAAAAAGGTTTTGTTTATTTTTTTTTTGATTCTTCGTCGATCGAAAGGTTTTAAGTTTGCTTTGTTTACTCTGTCTACCACCAGCAGCCACGTGGTGCAGCGGCTAAGTCTACCGGGTAAGACAGTGGAGGTTACCAGTTCGAATCCCAACGGGGGTTTAAAAAAAGTGGTGCAATGGCTAAGTCTGCTGGGTAAGACAACGGAGGTTACCAGTTCGAATCCCAGCGGGGGTTTAAAAAAAGGTTAAATTTTTAATTAATTTTTTATTATTTGTTTTTTTTTTAAGTTTTTTTTTTTTTTAAATTATAATTTCTATATATAGTTTTTGATTATTGTTTTTTAAATATCCATTTCATTTAAAAATAATAATTAAAAATATATATATATATATATAGGAAATTGCTAAAAAAAAAAATTAAAAGTCTTTATTAAAACAAATTTTAGAAAAAAAAAATTAAAAATAAAAGGGTGCAAAGATATTTTGATATAATTTCTTTTTTTGGCATCATACTAAGTTGTAACCCAGTTCATACGGTGTGATTCTGGGTAGATGATCCGGTCAACCGAATGCTATAATGCATTACTCTCTCTGTTGAGAAGAGAGACTCTTGATTCCTTTGATGGGAAATTCCAGTGGTATGGACTTCATATAGTGTTTTGCCAATTAGAGAATCAAGTGATTGTTCATATGAGGAAACCAGATTCTAGCTATGAGGTAGATTCTAAAGATAATATATTTGGGCAAAGGATAATTGAATCTGAGATGGTTGAAATAGTACCTGAAGGACAGTCAAGTGACAGTTATACACCTACAGTGCCTGAAGTAGAAACAAGTGAGAGCTATACACCATGCTCTCCTGATTCAGAACTAGAAGAAGCAGAAGAAGAATAAGAAGAAGAAGAAGAACCAATGGAGGTGAAACCTGCAACTGAAGAATAAAATGTTCTTAAAAGAAGTTATGAACCAATAGCAGCACCAGAATTCATTATAATTAGTGACGACAAAGCAGACAATTTCACCTTTCCAATTTTGGGTGATCCTCGAGAAGAAGAACACCAAATCAGTGAGCATATTAAGAAAGCTATATTTCATTTAAATCAGTAAATTAGTGATCTATTTTGTACTTCTTTGTACTACTTGTTTGAAGTTGCAATAAATTTTGCTTTCTCATATGGCTTCCAATACTAGTCTACCAATCCCTGAGTTCAATGGTGGTGAGTACGAGTATTGGTCAATTAAAATGAAAACTCTTTTGATAGGCAAAGGTCTTTGGGATGTGATTGAAGAGGGATATACTAAACCTACTGCTGCTAAATGGGCAGCTTTGAATGTTGCTGATAAAAGGGCTAGAAAGGAAGCACTAAAGAATAATTCTTTCGCCCTTTATCATATCCAATCCGCCCTTGATAGAAGTATTTTCCCTAGAATAGCTTCTTTTATAACTACTGAATCTGCTTGGAATGTTTTAAAAGAAAGTTATAGGCGTAGTGACCAAGTCAAAAAAGTTAAACTACAAACCTTGAAACGAGAGTTTGAGACTCTTAAAATGCAAGAGTGAAAAATTTGGTGATTACTGCGTGTGTGTGAAAGTCGTAGTAGATAAGATGGTCACTTTAGGAGAAGATGTAAATCCTGAAGTTATAGTGAAGAAAGTGTTGAGGAAACTTCTTCCTAAGTAGAATTCAGTTGCCATAATTATAGAAGAATCCAAAGACCTAACTTCTCTGTCTTTTGAATCCCTAATTGGCTCACTTCTCTCACATGAAGAGAGGTTACATCAAACTCCTTCCATAATTTATGGAGGATATGATAAAGCCTTTGCTTCACAAGAAGGCAGAGGCAAAGGCCGTGGCAAAGGACAAAATAGAGGTAGAGGCAAAAATAATCAAAGAGGTGAAACTCCTAATAGAGGAGGAAATAAAAATAGAGGAGGATTCTCAAACAGAGGTGAACAATAGAATAGAGGAGGACAACAGAATAGAGGAAAACAATCAGGCAGAGGCAAAGGAGGAGATAAGTCAAAACAATATTGCTACAATTGTGGCAAACTTGGCCATTATGCTCGTGACTGTTGGACAAAGACTTCACAAGGAACTAGTAGCAGCCAGAGTAGTCAGTTTGGAAATTTTGGAGAAGAGGAAGAGGCCACAAATCTCTTTCTCTCTTATGGTCAAGCAGATCAGAACATGAATGCTACATGGATCTTGGACACTGGGTGTTCAAACCATATGAGTGGCAAAGAAGGGCTCTTTGCTACTCTAAAATCCTCATACAAATCCAACATCAAATTGGGAGATGATAAATCATTGGTAGTTTAAGGCATTGGAGCAATGGCAGTTCCAACTAAAGAAGGCATCAAACATGTAAGTGATATCTATTACACACCCCATATTCAACAAAATCTTTTAAGTGTTGGTAAAATGTTAGAAAAGAACTACAAGTTGCTTTTTGATGAGGGAAAATGCACTATTTTTGATAAAAATAACAGTAATAGAATCATTACACAAGTGCCAATGTCAAAGAATAGATTGTTTCCTTTAAATTTTGGCCAGCCAGGGGGAGATAAGTTAGCAAATTTTGCTATTTCCAATCCAAGTGTCCTATGGCACTTGAGATATGGTCATTTGAATTCAGCTAGTTTGAAAATGCTAACTTCACAAGCAATGGTAACCGGACTTCCTAAAGTTCAGGATAGTAAGGAATTCTATGAAGGGTGTGCTCTTGGGAAGCATGCCAGATCAAAATTTCCTCATGGACAAGCATGGCAGGCCAGCTATCCACTCCAGCTAGTGCATACAGACATTTGTGGTCCGATGCAGACCAAGAGTCTTGGTAACAACTCTTACTTCCTACTCTTCATTGATGATTTTACTAGAATGTGTTAGATATATTTTTTGAAATATAAGGATGAAGCATTTGAATGCTTTGTCAATTTCAAAACAAGAGTTGAAAGTGAGAGTAGATATTTTGTAAAATATCTTAGATCAGATAGGGGAGGAGAATACTCCTCTACTAAGTTCTTGAATTTCTATAAGCAACATGGCATTAAGAGGCAGTTCACAACTGCCTACACTGCACAGCAGAATGGTGTCACAGAGAGGAAGAATCACACCATTGTGGATATGGCAAGGTCTATGCTTCAAACGAAGTATTTGACTAATTCATACTGGGCAGATGCAACCAAGACCAGCGTACATATCATGAACATAAGTATTGATGAAAGTTTGGAAGGACAGACACCTTACCAAGCTTGGTATGGTAAAAAGCCAAATGTTAAGTATTTTAGAGTGTTTGGCTCGCTAGCATATTCTCACATTCCTGATGAGCTAAGAAAGAAGCTTGATCCAAAGAGTTAGGCATGCATCTTTGTAGGATATTGTGAGAATACAAAATCTTATAGACTCTACAATCCCAGGACTAGAAATTTTGTGCTTTCCAGGGATGTGATTTTTGATGAAGGGGGAGAATGGGGTAAGCCCTAGATTTTCAGTGATGATGAATCTAGTGATGTAGGTTCTAAGCAAGTGCAACAACAGACACCACAAAAAAGTAAGTAGTCTCCTCCCAGAGATCTAGGTTCATCTTCTAATTCAACTTCTTCACCAAGTCCTCCGTAGAGATCAGTAAGTTCCTCACCAATGGACATCGATTCTCCATCCAGAGGTAAGACAACTCTACAGAATCATCCATCATATCAGATGTTGGATAAGAATTTTTCAAAAAGATACACTAGGAGTCAAGCTAGTGAAATGAATTATGTTCTACAAAGATTAGAAAATATGCACTTGTATGGTTCTTAAACTAGGACCAGGTGGCAATAGGAAAATTTAATAGAATAAATAATCCTTTATTTAAGATCTCGCAGAGCTATTACATTCATTAACCAACTATAGGAAATACATCTAATTTATATGAAGGGAAAGGAGGTTAGAGGAGAAGCAGGAAGGGAGGAAGTCGGAGGAGAAGATGAAGGGAGGTTGGAGGAATAAGAGGGAAGGGAGGTGGAGTGATAAGGGAGAAGAGGGAATATAGGAGAGAATGGAGGGATAAGGAGGATAGAAGATAAATTCATCAAAAATATCATGCCGACTTATTTAAAGAATTTAGCCGACAACTCTAACCTAGCCGACAACTTAATCTACTAAGTGTTCACACTTGCTACATTCTCCCCCTTAAATTTGAGAGGACTGACAAGACAGTCTCTCAACTTTACAAATTGAGCTTTGGCCAGTGCCTTGGTGAAGATGTCTGCAACATTCTCCAAAGTGTGGCAATAGTGAAGCTCAACAATATCAGTTTCCACCATATCTCGGATGAAGTGGTACTTCATATCAAAATGCTTTGATCTACTATGGTGGACAGGATTGTACGCCAACTGAATGGCACTAATGTTGTCACAGAATATCCTTGTTGGACCACTTTTCTGCTCTCCAATTTCTTCTAATACCTTTCGTAGCCATAGAGCTTGAGTACTAGCATGAGTGACCGCTATATACTCAGCTTCTATTGAAGATAGTGCTACTATTGTCTGCTTCTTGGAACTCCAAGTTATTAGTCCCGATCCCAGACTAAAACAGTTCCCTGAGGTTGATTTTCTGTCATCAATGTTGCTACCCCAATCACTATCACTGAAGCCTACAAGCTTGATAGTGTTACATTTATGGTAATGGATTCCAAAATCCCATGTACCCTTTACATATCCGAGAATTCTCTTAGCTGCCTGCAAATGCAACTCAGAAGGGTTAGACATAAATCGAGAGACAAGAGAAACAACATACTGAATATCAGGTCTGGTGTTGGCGAGAAACATCAAACTCCCAACCATGCTTCTGAAAGTGGTCACGTCAACTTTTGATGCTCCATCATCTTTGCTTAATTGGATCCCATGTCCAACTGGAGTTGCAACTGGTTTGCAATGCTCCATAGCAAACTTCTTAAGCATGTCCCGAGCATACTTATGTTGACAGATGAAGATCCCTATATCTGACTGATGAACCTCCATTCCAAGAAAGTAGTGCATTAAGCCAAGATCCTTCATCTCAAATTGCTTCATCATGGAGTGTTTGAACTCCATATTCATTTTTTCATTACTACCCATGAATATGAGATCATCCACATACAAGAAAACTATGAGGATGTCATTTCCTTGTTGTAGGTAGTAAAGGGTGGGTTCATTTCTACTTTTGGTGAACCCAAATTCTTTGAAGTACCCATCAATGCATGAGTACCAAGCTCGTGGTGCCTGCTTGAGGCCATAAAGTGCCTTCTTCAGTTTGTAAACAAGATGTTCCTTGTCTTTCTCTTCAAATCCTTGTGGTTGCTCAACATACACTTCTTCTGTCAAGTAACCATTTAGAAATGCACTTTTCACATCCATGTGTTGGACTTTCCATCCCTTATGTGCAGCTAAGGCAAGAACTATTCTAATAGTCTCCTGTCTGGCTATAGGAGCAAAAGTCTCTTCATAATCAACTCCATATTTTTGAGTGAATCCCTTTGCAACTAGTCTCGCCTTGTGCCTTTCAATGCTACCATCAGCATTAAACTTGGTCTTGTAGACCCACTTACATCCAACACATTTCTTGCCTTTAGGAAGCTTTACCAACTCCCAAGTGTCGTTGTTTTTTATAGAGGTTATCTCCTCTTTCATGGCATCTTGCCAAATTTTTTGAGTACATGCCTTCTCATAACTAGAAGGTTCAAGTTGTGCACTAGTTAACAAAGCATAGTTAACTTGATCTCCCCTAGGTTCCTACTGGGAGACATCATCACCATACAGGTGCATACTTTCTAATCTATGTAAAATAGAATCCATTTCACTAGCTTGACTCCTAGTGTATCTTCTTGAAAATTTTTTATCCAACATCTGATATGATGGATGATTCTGTAGAGTTCTCTTACCTCTGGATGGAGAATCGATGTCCATGGGTGAGGAACTTACTGATCTCTCGAGAGAAGGACTTGGTGAAGAAGTTGAATCAGAAGATGAACTTGGATCGGGAGGAGACTGCTTTCCTTTCTATGGTGTCTATTGTTGCACCTGCTTAGAAACTACATCAGTGGATTCAACATCACTGAATATTTGGGGCTTACCCCATTCTCCCCCTTCATCAAAAATCACATCCCTAGAAATCACAAACTTTCTAGTCCGGGGATTATAGAGTCTGTAAGCTTTTGTATTCTCACAGTATCCTACAAAGATACATGCCTGACTCTTTGGATCGAGCTTCTTCCTAAGCTCATCAGGAATGTGAGAATAGGCCAGCGAGCCAAACACTCTGAAATGCTTAACATTTGGCTTTTTACCATACCAAGCTTGGTAAGGTGTCTGCCCTTTCAAACTTGAAGTAGGACTTCTGTTCAAGATATATACGCTGGTCCTGGCTGCATCTCGCCCAATATGAATTAGTCAAATGCTTCGTCTGAAGCATAGACCTTGCCATCTCCACAATGGTGTGATTCTTCCTCTCTGCAACACCATTCTGCTATGGAGTGTAGGCAGCAGTGAACTGCCTCTTAATGCCATGTTGCTTACAGAAATTCACAAACTCATTAGAGGAGTATTCTCCTCCCCTATCTGATCAAAGACATTTTACAAAATATCTACTCTCACTTTCAACTCTTGTTTTGAAATCGATAAAGCATTCATATGCTTCATCCTTATGTTTCAAAAAATATATCCAAGCACATTCTAGTATAATCATCAATAAAGAGTAGAAAGTAAGAGTTGTTACCCAGACTCTGTGTCTGCATCGGACCACATATGTCGATATGCACTAGCTGGAGTGGATAGCTGGCCCGCCATGCTTGTCCATGAGGAAACTTTGATCTGGCATGCTTCCCAAGAGCACACCCTTCATAGACTTCTTTACTATCCTAAACTTTAGGAAGTCCAGTGACCATGGCTTGGGAAGTTAGCATTTTCAAACTAGCAGAATTCAAATGGCCATATCTCAAGTGCCATAGAACACTTGGATTGGAAATAGCAACACTTGCTAACTTATCTCCCCCTGGCTGGCCAAACTTTAAAGGAAACAATCTATTCTTTGTCATTGGCACTTGAGTAATGATTCTATTATTGTTATTTTTATCAAAAATAGTGCATTTACCCTCATCAAAAAGCAACTTGTAGTTCTTTTCTAACATTTGACCAACACTTAAAATATTATGTTGGAGATGGGGTGTATAATAGATATCACTTACTTGTTTGACTCCTTCTTTAGTTGGAACTGCCATAGCTCCAATGCCTTCAACTGCCAATGATTTATCATCTCCCAATTTGATGCTGGATTTGTAGGAGTTTAGAGTAGCAAAGAGCTCTTCTTTGCCACTCATATGGTTTGAACACCCAGTGTCCAAGATCCATGTATCATTCATGTTCTGATCTGCTTGACCATATGAGAGAAAGAGATTTGTGGCCTCT
Source organism: Wollemia nobilis (assembly GCA_028583015.1). Lineage (NCBI taxonomy): Eukaryota > Viridiplantae > Streptophyta > Pinopsida > Araucariales > Araucariaceae > Wollemia > Wollemia nobilis. Next base: position 4,488,717 of record JAQPPZ010017106.1, read on the forward strand.
TCCTCTTCTCCAAAGTTTCCAAACTAACTGCTCTGGCTGCTACTAGCTCCTTGTGAAGTCTTAGTCCAACAGTCACGAGCATAATGGCCAAGTTTGCCACAATTGTAGCAAGATTGTTTTGACTTATCTCCTCCTTTGCCTCTACCTGATTGTTTCCCTCTATTTTGTTGTCCTCCTCTATTATGCTGTTCACTATTGTTTGAAAATCCTCCTCTGTTCTGATTTCCTCCTCTGTTAGGAGTTCCACCTCTCTGATTATTTTTGCCTCTTCCTCTATACCTTCCTCTGCCACGACCTCTACCTCTGCCTTCTTGAGAAGCAAAGGCTTTATCATCTCCTCCATAACTTGTGGAAGGAGTTTGTTGTAACCTCTCTTCATGTGAGAGTAGTGAGCCAATTAGGGATTCAAAAGATAGAGAAGTTAGGTCTTTGGATTCTTCTATAATGATGGCTACTGAATTCCACTTAGGAAGAAGTGTCCTCAACACTTTCTTCACTATAACTTCAGGCTTTACATCTTCTCCTAAAGTGACCATCTTATCTACTACGGCTTTCACACGCACGTAGTAATCACCAACCTTTTCACTCTCTTGCATTTTAAGAGTCTCAAACTCTCGTTTCAAGGTTTGTAGTTTAACTTGTTTGACTTGGTCACTACCCCTATAACTTTCTTTTAAAGCATTCCAAGAAGATTCAACAGTTATAAAAGAAGCTATTCTAGGGAAAATACTTCTATCAAGGGCAGCTTGGATATGATAAAGGGCGGAAGAATTATTCTTTTGTGCTTCCTTTCTAGCCCTTTTATCAGCAACACTCATAGCGGCCCATTCAGCAGCAGTAGGTTCAGTATATCCCTCTTCAATCACATCCCAAAGACCTTTGCCAATCAACAGAGTTTTCATTTTAATTGACCAATACTCGTAATCACCACCATTGAACTCAGGGATTGGTAGACTAGTATTGGAAGCCATATTAGAAAGCAAACTTTTATTGCAACTTCAAACAAGTAGTACAAAGAAGTACAAAATAGATCTCTGATTTACTGATTTAAATCAAATCTAGCTTTCTTAATATGCTCACTGATTTGGCGGTCTTCTTCTTGAGGATCACCCAAAACTGGAAAGGTGAAGTTGTCTGCTTCGTCGTCACTAATTATAATGACTTCTTTTGCTGCTGTTGCTGGCTCAAGATGCCTTTTGAGAACAACTCATTCTTCAATTGTAGGTTTCACCTCCACTGGTTCTTCTTCTTCTTCTTCTTCTTCTTCTTCTTCTTTTCCTTCTTCTTCTTCTTCTTCTTCTTCGTTCTGAATCAGGAGAGCGAGGTGTATAGCTCTCACTTGTTTCGACTTCAGGCACTACAGGAGTATAACTATCACTTGATTGTCCTTCAGGTATTGTTTCAACCATCTCGGATTCAACTATCCTTTGCCCGAAGATATTATCTTCAAAATCTGCCTCGTATCCAGAGTCTGGTTTTCTCTGATGTGCAATCACTTGGTTTTCTAATTGGAAAAACATTGTATGAAGTCCACACTGCTGGACTTTCCTGTCAAAGGAATCAGGAGTCTCTCTTCTCAATAGAGAGAGCAATGCATTATAGCATCCAGATGACCGAATCATCTACCCAGAATTACACCGCATGAACTGGGTTACAATTATGATGCCAAAAAAAAACTTCTACCTCAAAAAAAACTTTTCACCCTTTTAATTTAAAAAAAAAAAAAATCCAAAATTTGTTTTAATAAAGCCCTTAGAATTTTTTTTAACAATTTCCTATATATATTTTAATTATCCTTTTTTTAAATAAAAGTTTATTTAAAAAACATAATAATAAAAATATATGGAAATTATTAAATAATTTTTAAAAACTTTAATTAAAACTAAATAATAAAAAAAATTAAATAAAAAACCTCTCTTTTTTTGTGAAATCCTCGACGGGATTCGACCTGTAGACCTCTGCCTTCTACCCGAAAGGTCTAGCTACTGCACCATGCGGCTCTGGTGTGGTAGGTGTATGGCAACAAGGATAAATAAATCCTTGATCTACGACAATTTACAAAATAGAAAAAAATTTGTATTGTTTCTAACCCCGACGGGATTCGACCCCGGGACCTCACTTCCACAAGCAAAGGACTCACCCAACTGTGCTACGCGCTTCGACGGGTAGAGGAAGGAACCGCCTGTTCCTTATACCTTCTACGGGTGGCAAGTTTTTTTTTTTTAAACTTGGTTTTATCCCACATTCAGTGGGAGGAAGACGCAGAGGTCTTCTTATATGCGCGTGAGCGCATTAGATTTCGATTGCCTTTGGGCAATCAATCCCCAACTATATCCTTGCTTAGATGAATCTGCTTCCGCCACGTGTACAAACCAAATTTTGCCATGTCACCACGTCAGCGCCTACTCCGCCATGTCAGCACCTGCTCTGCCACATCAACGTCTGGCTTCTGCCACGTCAGCTCTTGGCTCGCTCAGTCAACACTCTACCAGCACCCTCCACATCAGCATCCACCTCAACTCCTCGAGCTACGTGCTCGAGTCAACTCTCAGATCTATGCTCTGCCACCTCCTTGATCCGCTTGCCCAGCTTGATCATGATGCACCCTCGAGATTCGTGCCCAGCACGCTCACCCAGCTAGATCACCGTGCGCCCTCAAGATTCGTGCCCAACACGCTCGCCCGACTAGCTCTGATACCAAATCTAAAACCAAGACCAGGTGGCAATAAGAAAATTTAATAGAATAAATAATCCTTTATTTAAGATCTCGCAGAGCTATTACATTCATTAACCAACTATAGGAAATACATCTAATTTATATGAAGGGAAAGGAGGTTAGAGGAGAAGCGGGAAGGGAGGAAGTCGAAGGAGAAGATGAAGGGAGGTTGGAGGAATAAGAGGGAAGGGAGGTGGAGTGATAAGGGAGAAGAGGGAATATAGGAGAGAATGGAGGGATAAGGAGGATAGAAGATAAATTCATCAAAAATATCATGCCGACTTATTTAAAGAATTTAGCCGACAACTCTAACCTAGCCGACAACTTAATCTACTAAGTGTTCACACTTGCTACAATGGTGACGATGTTTCCTAGCAGGAACCTAGGGGAGATTTAGTTAACTATGCTTTGTTAACTAATACATAGCTTGAACCTTCTAGTTATGAGAAGGCTTGTACTCAAAATATTTGGCAAGATGCCATGAAAGAGGAGATCACCTCTATAAAAAACAATGACACTTGGGAGCTAGTGAAGCTTCCTAAAGGTAAGAAACGTGTTGGATGTAAGTGGGTCTACAAGACCAAGTTTAATGCTGATGGTAGCATTGAGAGGCACAAGGCGATATTAGTTACAAAGGGATTTACTCAGAAATATGGAATTGATTATGAAGAGACTTTTGCTCCTGTAGCTAGATAGGAGACTATCAGAACAGTTCTTGCCTTAGCTACACACAAGGGATGGGCAGTCCAACACATGGATGTCAAGAGTGCATTTCTTAATGGTTACTTGAAAGAAGTGTATGTTGAGCAACCATAGGGATTTGAAGAGAAATACAAGGAACATCTTGTTTACAAACTGAAGAAGGCTCTTTATGGCCTCAAGCAGGCACCGAGAGCTTGGTACTCATGCATTGATGGGTACTTTAAATATTATGGGTTCATTAGAAGAAAAAATGAACCCACACTCTACTACCTGAATCAAGGAAATGACATCCTCATAGTTTGTTTGTATGTGGATGATCTCATTTTTATGGGTAGTAACGAAAAAGTTAACATGGAGTTCAAGCACTCCATGATGCAAGAATTTGAGATGAAGGTTCTTGGCTTGATGAAATACTTTCTTAGAATGGAAGTACATCAGACAGATTCAGGGATATTCATCTGTCAACTTAAGTATGCTCAATATATGATTCAAAATTTTTCTATGGAGCAATGCAAATCAGTTGCAACTCCAATTGGACATGGGATCCAATTAAGCAAGGATGATGGAGCACCAAAATTTGATGTGACCACTTTCAGAAGCATTGTTGGGAGTTTGATGTTTCTTGCCAACACCAGACTAGACATTCAGTATTTTGTATCTCTTGTTTCTAGATTTATGTCTAATCCATCTGAGCTGCATTTGCAGGCAGCTAAAAGGATTTTGAGATATGTGAAGGGTACATTGGATTTTGGAATCCAATACTACAAAAGTGATACTATCAAGCTTGAAGTCTTTAGTGATAGTGATTGGGGCAGCAATATTGATGATAGAAAATCCACATCGGGTAACTGTTTTAGTCTTGGTTTGGGCCTAATAACTTGGAGTTCCAACAAGTAGACAATTGTAGCACTATCTTCAACAGAAGCTAAGTATATAGCGGTTAATCATGCTAGTACTCAAGATCTATGGCTCCGAAAGGTATTAGAAGATATTGGAGTGCAGCAAAGTGGTCCAGCTCAAATATTCTATGACAACATCAATGCCATTCAGTTGGGATACAATCCTGTCCACCATAGTATATCAAAGCATTTTGATATGAAGTACCACTTCATCCGAGATATGGTGGAAACTGATATTGTTGAGCTTCACTATTGCCACACTTTGGAGAATGTCGCTGACCTCTTCACCAAGGCACTGGCTAAAGCTCAATTTGTAAATTTGAGAGACTGTATAGTCAGTTTTCTCAACTTTGATGGGGGGAATGTAGAAAGTGTGAATAGGACCTATCTTGAAACAGGCTTAGAAAAATCTAGTTTTCTAAGCATAGTGTGAACACACTTACCTTTTGTCGGCTAATTTTGTTGGATGGTTGGCATGATTTTTCTTTCTCCCTTTCCTTTATTTTCTCCTTATCCCTCCATTCACCTCCCTCCTTTCTTGCCGTCCATTTTCCCTTATCACTCCACTCCCTTCCTCTCCCAATGTTCACTGCCACCTCCCACTCCACTTCCTACTCCTTCGTTATCGCTAAACTCCTCGATATTCCTCCACCTTCCCTTCCCTACTATTGCACATGTTCTAAGCACCTATATAAGGTTTATGTTAATGTATTTTTCATCTTGTTAGTTTAATACAATTTCAGATTTGTTTGTGTTGTGTCAATTATTATTAGCTTGGCCTAACTATAATCTAAGGTTAACTGAATCTTAGACTCACAGTTGGAAGAGGAGTCAAAGACTTGATTTATTATTATATTAAAATAAAAAATAAATGATACTTCTACCATATTTTTAGAAGCATTTAATTTTTCTATGAATATTGTGTTATGAGTATTAATATTTCTAAAACCTAATGGTCTTATACCTTATTTATTTGATTGTTTTATTGGTTCACAAACCAATAAATCATATACTTGCTTTATAACTTTGTATATATATATTTATTAAAATATGAATAATAAATAATAATATATTTTTTTCCCGTACAAAAATACCCTCTCACATGCTAAAGCTTAATTATAAAACTATAACATAATAGTATATTATGATAAATAATTTATTCCATTAAATTTAAAATAATTAATATGCATAGATCTATAATACGACAAGTATAAAATCCCATAAAACTAACCAAGGTAGAAATTTTTATGGTTGCTTGAATTAATTAATAAAATATTTCTAAACTCAAAGTAATATTAGGGTGTATGGTCTACAACATCTTTCTCTTCGTGCGAGAGTAGCCTATGGATGCATGCTCTATCAGAGAGCTATTTTACGAAGGGCCAAGAGGGCAACTAGTTTTTCCTTCAATGATATATGGTGGCCTTCCCTTATTGAGAGGGCATCCCATGGACACATTCTCTCTTGAAGAGCTATTTTACCAGGGGCCAAGAAGGTCCATTTTTTTTCCTTTGGTAGTCCATAGCAGCTTTCCTTTCTTGATAAAGCATCCCATGGATGCATTCTCTCTCGAAGAGTTGTTCTACCAAGGCCTAAGAGGACCCCTAGTTTTTTCTTCAATGATTTGTGATGGCTTTCCTTTCCTAGGAGAGCATCCTATGGATGTATGCTATCTCAAATAGATATTTTACTAGGGGCCAATAGGACCCCTATTTTTACCTTTTGTAGTTTACAATGACTTTCTGTCCCTAGGTGAGTATCCTATGGATGCATTCTCTCTTGAAGAGCTATTTTACTATGGGCCAAGAAGGCCCCTAGTCTTTCCTTTGATGGTCTACAACTTTCCCTTCCTAGGAGAGTATCTTGTGGATGCGTACTCTCTCAAAGATCTTTTTTATAAGGCGCTAGGCGGGCCCTAATTTATTCTTCAATGGTCTATGATGGATTTTTCTTCCTAGGAGAGCATATTGTGCACACATGCTCTCTTGGAGAGATATTTTACTAGGGGTTAAAAGGACGCCAAATTTTTCCTTTGGTGGTTTGTGGTAGCTTTGCCTTCTTGGGAGAGCATCCTATGGATATGTGTTCTCTCGAAGAGCTATTTTACCAAGGTTCAGTAGGATGCTCAATTTTTCCCTTGATGGTCTACTATGGCTTTCCCTTGTTGGGAGAGCATCTTGTGGATGTATGCTCTCTCAAAGAGCTATTTTACCAAGGGTAATGAGGACCCCCAATTTTCCCTTTGAGAGTCTATGCTGACTTTTCCTTCCTAGGAGAGCATCCTATGGATGTATGCTATCTCAAAGATCTATTTTACCATGGTCCAAAAGAGACCCTAGTTTTTCCTTTGATAGTATATTGTAGCTTTCCCTACCTAGGAGAGCATCTTGTGGACATGTGCTCTCTTAGAGATTTGTTTTACCAAGGGCCAAAAACGCCCCTAGTTTTTCCTTTGATAATTTTCAATGACTTTCCCTTCCTAGGAGAGCATCTTGTGGATGTGTGATCTCTTAGAGAGCTATTTTAGTAAGGGCCAAGAGGGCCACTGATTTTTTTTTCAATGATTTGTGATGAATTTCCATTCCTAGGAAAGCATCATATGGATGTGTGCTCTCTCAAGGAGCTATTTTACCAGGGGCCATGAGGGCACCCAATTTGTATTTTGATACTTTACAGTGACATTATATTTCTAGGAGAGCATCCTATAGACATGTGCTCTCTTAGAGAGCTATTTTACCAAGGGCCAGGTGGGCCCCTTATTTTTTATTTGATGGTATATAGTGAATTTCCCTTCTTAGAGGAGCATATTATGGGCACACACTCTCTAAGAGAGTTTATTTTACTAGGGGCCAAGAGGGCCCCCTATCTTTACCTAGTGGTATGCAATCAATTTCAGAGGAGAGCATCCTATGGATCCATGTGGGCATGTTGCTGTGTTTGTAGTCCTCCAAGATGCTTCTCTACCCTCAAGTCTCAAGAATTTTTCCTTATTTGATAAACCATATATTGACCCCTTGAGGAGGTTTTTTTTATTTATTTTAAAAATGATAATTTTATCAGGATTCCCATGACTTGGTGAGAGTTTTTCATTTTTGAATTTCTTGTTTGAGTGTCACCCTTGGCTAGAAAAATTTAAATTTGAATCCTTTGTGGACCTTGTCATAGTTTAGTTTCTAGTTATTTTAGAAGCCCCTCTTTGTGGGATTTCTTTCCTTTTCAAATATTTGGGGACCATTTCAAAACCTTTTCTTCCAACCAATTAAAAAAGTAATATTAGCATGAAATAGTAGAAATGAATAAATATACAAAAGAATATAAAGCAAGGTGATCTCCCAATTTTTAAACCTCATGCCTCCTAAATACGATGAGTTCTTTTCCAATGAATTTACATAGGATTTTTATGAGGTGTCCCAATCCCCTTATATTGAGTGGGGTTTGAACCTTGGACCTCTCAAAGAGAATACAAAACCCTTACCATTGCAATGAGTTTAGATATTTTTTTATGAGAGGTCATGGTCCCCTCATACTAAGGTTTAGCCTCATACAAGGTTTAGGTGTGTATATTTGTTTTTTTTAGGTGGAATATCTTATTTTTAATAACATCAAACTATGTCATACATGGAGTAGTAGAACTCTTAGATAATTAATTGGAACTATGAAATAATTTTTATTCTTGACTATATAGAAGTTGGATACTCAAATAAATAGAGCGAGTCGTATTTTGAGTTTTGCCAAGAAAGGTAGGTTATTAAAGGTAAATGTATAACTTGAGTTTTTAAAATAAATTTTTAATGTTTTTTTTTATAATTATAGAAGGGGTGTTGAAAGGTCCCTGAAACTTTTATAACAAGAAGAAAACCAAGCCTAAAATATTATTAAAAGGGGTATGAATAGAGATAAGTCCATATATGGAATTAAAACTAGCTAGCCATGGACTTAAAACCAGCCAGGCCACTAGGGAATAATGGGAACAAGTCAAAAAAAAGAATAAAAACCACACTAATAGATCCGTTACAAACCTAAATAAAATAGCTAAAATACATCCTTAAAAAAAAAGTACAAAAAACAAAGGGGTAGGGAGAGGGACAAAAAAATCTGACTAAATCCGCAACCTAACTATACAAACCCACAACTAAATCTACTCTTAAGAAGTCATAAGATCATGGATATTCCAATCAAAAATTGTAATGAGATTCAAATTCCAAGAAAACATGGATCTAGCCATAACAATGTGCAGACCCCTTAAATAAAAAAACTAACATTATCAATAAAACTATTCAACTTCTATGGAAAATTTATTCCTCCAAAAAAAGAGATTATCATGGCTTAACCCTATATTAGCCAATAATTATGCATTATTTTTACCTTCTATAAAAGTGTTCCTGGATTAAATTCCTTCCAAATTATGATAGAATATTTGGGATTCATTAATTAGAATGAAGATGTTATGACTAGGATTTCAATCATCGAAAAATGCCTTAACCACATTTAAGGATTCTCCTTCAATAATATTTTTTTTCTAGCTCAAATATTCTATTAACGTAGTGCCTTGATACAGTGCCCTAGCTTCAGCAAAATGACATGTTTTGGTGAAGATCAACAAACAAGAAATAAACCATGCACAAGTGTTTTTCCTTTGATCATGTCAGAAATAAGCATTTTTCATTACATTATCCAAAGAAGAGGATACAAAAGAAAATATCCCTTTTACAATTTTGAAATTTCACTCTAATACCCTATTTTCCCCTTTTCCCTCCTAAAACAATGCATTTGAAATTTGAATTTCAAAGGTAAACTTGCCAGGGTCATAAATTCGCTCTCGTTGCTTCGATTGACTTACACAAGATATTTTTGAAAATGGAACGATACGAACTAAGCGGGGTAATCCTTATCTCTTTGTGATAAGGCTTGTGGCTAACTGAAAATCCTCAAATTTGGCCTCTAAGACCTTCAAAATTTATCTGCAAGTTTTACAAGTTCTACAAAATTAAACAATTACAATTTTTTTGGTTGATGCAAGATCACTCTTACACCACTGGATGCTCCTGAATCATGTTTATGGGCCCAGGTTTTTTACAAGGGCAAGAAGAATATTCCCATTATGATTTCTATAGAGGCCACTTACACCCACCGACCTCAAATTCCCTTTTGATGGCCCATAAAAATTAAATTTAATCAAATCCTAATACAGAGGTTTCCATTTAATAGATGTTATGATATTCTATCATCCTGAAACTAATTGAAAACCCCATTTTTTAAAATAGTAATATCTGCTACCCATCCATGACTAAGAAATAAAGTTGGATTCTCCACAATTTAAACAATTGTTGTTAACATTCTAAGCCATATTGATTCAACATTTCTCTCCATGATTTTGAAAACTCTTCTATTTATTTCCTTCCAAACACCCCCAAGGAGATGTGGGAGGCTGAAGGACCAAAAAGATAATAAAATGTGATTTACAAATGGAGATGTCCACTAATCAATAACATCATGTAATGAGCCAGGAAACACCCATGAAACTCCTAAAAATTCCATCAAGAGATAAAATACTTCTCTCGAAAAAGGTATTGGAAAAACAAGTGATTGGTGGATTCATCAAAACATTTATAAAGAGAACACCAATTTGTAAATTTATAATTATCATACCTCTTCTTTATAAATTATCCACTATGAGAATTTTTTTTTGAGAAGCCAACCCAAGGTAAAAGTTCACTTTTTGCACAATACCTTTAACCCAAATTTTCTTGCAAATAGGGAATTCCTCTATGGCATCATAAGTAATATTATAGGCTGACTTAACAGAAAATAACCCATCACTTTCGATCTTCCAAATATTTCTTACTCTTATGTGTTATTTATAACTTGCAACATTGATAAGCCTTCAATTATGTTGAAACTTCTCTGTTCTAAAATATTTAGATTTTCCATTCTAAGAAATTTATAACTTTTAATCCCCTCTTGAACCAGCATATAGTTAGCCACCTTAGTACTAAATACAACCATGGTTATAGTTTCAGCTTTAGCTAATTTTTAGGATATTATTAGAGGTTGATCTTGGATCAAAGGATTCTTCTAGAAATCAATAGAATTCCCACCACCCAAAATCCATCTATTCCCTCTATGGATGATACTTTTCATTTTAAAAATACTGAACCAAAATGTTTATCCTAAGGTCAGTGAAGAATCATTCAAGAAATTGAATCTGGTTGAAATATATTTAGCCAACACAATATTTTCCCAAACAAAATTTTATTTCTTAAACAACTTCCATTCTTGCTTTTCCATTAAAGCTTCATTCATCCACTTGACCCTTCTGAAACCTATAACCCTAGCTTTGATTTCTTTACAAACATGTTTCTATGATAAAATATGAAATATTTTCTTATTCTCTATATAAAACAATAAGAAAGACTTCTAAAGTTTCTCAATATTTTGAACTATTTTCATCGGGGATTTGAAAATAGAGAGGAAATAGATGGTTATGCTCTGTAGAGTTTCTTTAACTAATTGTGACTTTCCATCCTAGATAAGAAGAGCCCCTTCCAAACCATTGATATTTTTTTGAATCCTATCCAATACTGGGTCCTAAATATTCTCTTTTATTTTGCCATTTAATAGAGGCATCCCTAAATAAGAAGATGATAGAGTTATAATCTCACAACCAAAACTTTGGGTAATATTCCTTTGCTATCAAGGGGGTATTAAAAAAAGGCTACTCTTGTGGAAATTGATCATCTGACACACCTCCTTTTTATAAAAGGTCAAAATATCTCTAAACTTTTTGACTTGGGAAATTGATTCCATAGTGGACAAAATAGTATCATCTACAAATTGGTTATGAGATATGCGATAAAAGTGTAAATTCGGGTTAATACCCTTAATACCCAGCTCAGATTTTATGGCTCTATTGAGCACCTCAACAAGACGTATGAAAAGAAAGAGGGAAAGAGGATCCCTCTAGTAAATCCCCCTTTGGACCTTAAAGTACCTGATAATATACCCATCGACTAAGACTAAAAACCAAGATGTTGAAATACATTTTTTGATAATGTTGAACCACTACTGGTGGAATCCAAATTTATGCATGCTTTTTATCAAAAATTCCCAAGAGACACAATTATAATATTTTTTCATATCTAATTTGATATTCTAAGATATATATATGTGTGTGTTAAAAGTAGGGTTTTGAAAAGGTTACCATTTTCCTTTTACATTGACTTGATCACATTGAGGTATTTGGTGTCATTGAGATTTGAACCTTTTTGTGGGATACATAAAATATTTTTCCCACCATTGGTCCAAGGAACTATTGGAAAAAATGTTAGGGTAAAACATGTGCTTTTATGAGGGATCCCGGTCCCATCGTACCTAGGTTTGAACTTGGGTTTCTTCATGAAAACCTGGGAACTTTACTAAATCAATAATATTATGTATTAATATTTCTTGAAAATGATAAACAAAATGTAATTCTATGATGTGATATGAGGTCAAAGAATTATCACAATACTATTTGTTATAATAAATAGATGTAATATGATAGAGATATATTTTTTTTCATATAAAAAATTCAAAATATTTTATTATTAAAAAATGCAAATCTATTTTTATTTGTTATTATAAAAATATTGCTTTATACACTTTTTTTTTTTAAAGCGAAAAACCCCTTGCGGGGCCGCCTTGGTCTGAGAGACCACGAACAGGGGGTTCTACACCGTCAAATTCACCCGGGAGTCACACCCGACCCTGCCCACACCAACATTATCAATTGGATTTTGGATACCCAATTCAACTTTTTGGTAGGGTGGATATTTGAACCTGGGACCTCTCTTGGAGGATTTCCCTCTCCTCTCCAACTCACCTACAACACCTGGGTTTTGCTTTATATACATTCACTATTAAAAACTACCTTCAATTAAAACAAATAATCATTCTTTAATTTTTATAGTGATTGGTTATTTTTTTAGTGATTCGTTATAATAGCATCTACTTTTATATTTGATGGTTGTGTTTTGGGAATTTTTAATTCCAAACAACACCTAAGCCCCATTAAATGCCCCACTAAACTTGGATGGATTATTTGGTTATCCATAGATTGTTTTTACACTTTTTTATGGTGTTTGGAGGAGATTTTATTTTACTCAACATCTAAGTCCTAGTAAATGTGGATACATCATGCAATTAATTTGGTTCATGGGTGGAGATTTTTGATGAAAATTTACCATTTATTAAGATTTTAGAGGATGAATTTGGGTTGTATCTGATTGATCATGAAGCACGAATAATTATCTGCAAACTCAGGAATAAAATACCAAGCCTAGAGGAGCTAAAAGCATACATTAAACTTGGGTGTACTAGTAAATTCAAAGGAAGTCTGCTACCCAAAAATTTCTTTTTTGTTTCCTTATTTGATTTAGAAGATAGAGATAGGGTGATATATTTTAAATACAATTTGTTTTTTGGACAAAGGGGTGTCTATATACGACCTTGGATTCTCGGTTTAAATCTCATTATAGAAGAATATGATGTCTTCCTAGTCTAGGTGAATCTATATGCTCTCCGTATGGAATTTTGGGGAGAGAAGATATTCATCAAAATTGGTAATGCCATTGTTGGATTCCTATATATGAATGCCAAAATAGAGAAGAAAATTTCTAGTAATATTAATATGAATAAGGCAAAATTTACTATTTGGATTGATGTTTTAGTTCCTTAGCCTTAATCCCTTACTATCTCCTTCAAAAACGGGGAATGGATCCAAAATATTGAATATGAAAACTTCTCCCTTAGATGTTATGGTTGTCAACAATATGACCACCTAAAGAAGAGATGCTCGGTAATTCGATCATTATTTAATTCCTATTTGGTGGAGGAGAAATCCATACACACAAATGATCCTAAACCTTCAAATATCACAGTTCATAAGGAAGAATCCCATCCTCCAGCTATGTCAATTTTCTAGCAAGAATCAAGCGAGCAACTAAAGACTCAACCCTGAGAGAAGAATTCAAATCAGATCATTGATAAAGGATAAATGGTTAATAAATATCATTCAGTCAGTTCAATGGAAAATATTAGAACCTCATATAGTATTCTTGAATCTAATTATGAAACAAATTATGATAGATAATTTTTAAAAAATAAATATTATATGGTATGTGTTAAAACTAGATATTACCTTAGGATCTTGAAGTGTAAATATATATTCTCAAATGTTACTACACTGAAGGAGGAAGAACCTATGCTACAAAATAAAAAATTAAAATAACCATCTGCTACAAAATTCATAAAAAACACAATAGTTATGGATTATTATTTTTGTTATGATTGGGGCTAGCTATAGTTTTTTTTTTTGTTTTAGATTGGTTTACTAATCTATCATATTTTGAAAGTTGTTTTATCGATATGTACTATTCTAAGATTTAGTTGTAGTATTAAGTGGATGATAGTATTTTTTAAGGATATTGCAGCATATTGTACTATCTTACACAACTTTATGCACAATTTTGGGGACCCTAAACCCCCTTTTTACCCTAATAAAAAATATTAATATTTTTTATAGTCCTAACAGGGACATCACAATGGAAAAAGGTATTTGGCTTGCCTAGAAGAGACCCAAGTTCAATTCGTGGGGAGGGTGACCCTCGATGTACCTCCAAATTTTCAACTTATTAAAAAAATTTCTATAATCTCTTATTAATAAAAAAATCTTGTTATTGAGTGTTTGTGAAACTAGGATTGCCCAAACTGCCAAACTCGTTTCGGCCATATCTCACTCATCCGGACTCGGATTGAGCTAAAATTTTGAGGGTAGATGCCTGAAAAACCCTAGAACGTCTCCACAAATTTTCATATCATTTGGAGCAACACAGATCCTAGCGCATCCCTATGTGTGAATGAGATTTTTGGCAAGCGGCTATGCGAGGGTTTCATCTGGGTTGAGTGCAAGCAGCTCCAGAGGTTGGTTTTTAGGGCCTTCGGGCCCTAGCGGCCAATATTTTTGTGGTTTATGCTCAATATTTTAGGAAGAAATGTTGCAGGGGATCCAATATGGGTTAGAAATTTATCTTTCAATAGATCATACTATGAACTTGAGTGACAACGACTTCCAATTTGTTGCACAAAAGAAAAGTGAAAACCATACCTTTCCACGACGTCTAGGGCAAGGATTAAAGAGATCACGAAACAAGTTTCAAGTAGTTGATCAAAAAATGGCTCATATCTCAAGTGAATTCGGTGCTAAGGTGCACCCACAAAATAATTCTACTATGAAAACCCCTGTCAAGGGTAAGAATTTCGAAGACTCAGTCCCAAAAATGAATTTTAGGGATGCCCTTCATGGTGGACAGCCTCAGCCCAATGCTAATATCAATATTAGGGCTTCCCATAAACCTCTAAGAATGCCTAAGATTGATCCCAGGAAAATGGAGTCAGGATGTCTTAAAGCAGCTGATGGAACTCCTATTGTTAAGCTTGATATGGGTAACATTCAGACTGGCATTGAAGATTTGGAAAAAAGAGGACTAATTTGTCGGTTCGTGGGTTTTCGTTCGAGTCTATCTGCTTTCAAAGTCTGGGTTGCAAAAATCTGGAAAACTAAAGGTGAGTTACAAATCTCTATTTATCCAAATGGTTATTTTCTTGTTTTATTTGCTAATAATGAAGATAGAGAGAAAAATTTTCAAGGGGGTCCTTGGTTTTTTGGAAGGGCAGGGCTTTTCATGAAGCCCTGGCATACTAAATTTAAAGTCGAAGAAGAGATGCCTTCTATAGCTCCCGTGTGGGTTAGACTCTTTGGCCTCCCTATTGAATTTTGGAATCCTACTATTTTTTCTTCAATTGGAAACTCTTTAGGAACTTTTATGATGTCTGCTGATTGTACTCAAAATTTTGAACATATTATTTATGCTCGGATTTGTGTTTTAATGGATTTTGACAAACCCCTACCTAAAAATATCACATTACAATTTGGGGAAGACACTTGGGAGCAAGTAGTGGACTATGAGAACATTCCTTTTCATTGTAGAATTTGCCATGAATATGGTCATTTGGCCAGTGCTTGCCCAAATAAAATTCTTGATCAAAAGAAAGAAGATATAAACTCAATAGGTTTCCAAATACCTAAGAAGAAGAACACTAAAAAAAAACTAGTTATGAAGGATCAATCAAAGTCATCTGCTAATATGTTTGAAATCCTTTCCACAAATGATGTCCCAAGTGAGGAAGAGGAAATAATGGAAACTGAAATCTTAGAAACACAATTTAAATATGAAGGGAAGAACTCCAGAGACAAACCAACAAATCAAAGGTTTTCAACAAAAAAAAAAGGAGAAAATTTACACAAGAAAAACAATCTTTCAAATGTCAAAACTTCAAATAATGCAGGTCCCAATATAGACTCCGTTGAACCATCTAGTAAAATTTTGGTTGTGTACGAGCATTCTTCAAGGTTAGAAGCCATCTCAGATTCAATTGGAATAAGTCAAGAAATAGGGAAAAAAAATTGAAGATGGATTCTAATCAAAAAGCGGGTCGCAAGACCAATCAATATCATATGGTAAAAGAAGGTGAAAAGCTTGTAGAGGAAGGTAAGATTAATGCCCTTCCCAAATTTTTTAGCCCTGGTATTAATGAATATCATCACTTGGAATATTAGAGGACTCAAAGGGAGTCTTTCAAAACAAAATGAAATTAGAAGAATGATTCAGATAAATCATCCACATCTTGTTTTCCTTCAAGAAACAAAGATGTCAATGGAGGATATGGACTCAATTGCCAGTAAAATTTGGCCAGCTGGAAAAGTGGTTTCCCTCGGTTCCCAAGGGACTTCGGGTGGCATTGCTTGTCTTTGGGACCCAAAAGAGGTAGTTATTCACCATATGGTTGGCAGTTGGGGTTTGTTGGCTATAGCTATTCAAAGTAGACATTCCAACCAGATTATGCTCTGCATTACTATTTATGCTCCGACTTCTTTGGAGGAAAAAAGAAGATAGTGGAAGGATATTACTCATATTATCTCTCATTTTCCTAAATCTTGGATCTTGATCGGAGGATGATTTCAATACCATCCTCTCTCTGGATGAGAAAATGGGGGAAATAGAAATTTGGACAAAAGCACTGACCTCATGAGTGAATATATTGCAAACCTCCATCTTGTGGATATCCAACCGAGATAATGGCCTTATGACTTGGTCTAACAGAAGGCAAGGCTTAGCTTGTATAATGGAGAGATTGGATAGGTTTTTGCTCTCTAAAAATTTCTTAATCCATGGTCACATTCCTAAAGTGAAGACTCTTAATAATGTTGGTTCGGATCATTGGCCAGTCATGGTGGAAATGTGGAAAACCAATGTGAGTTTCTCTCCTTTTCATTTTCAATTAATGTGGCTTAGAGACATTTCCTTCAGACCTCATGTGCAACAATGGTGGAAGGAAGGTAAACCTAGGCATGGGACTAAGATGTTCTATTTTGCCAAAATATTGCAATACATTAAATCCAAAATCAAGACTTGGAACTGGAAAGAGTTTGGGGATGTTCATAAAAAAAAACATGAAGTTATTGCTCATATTGAAAATTTGAATAAGAAAATCCATTTAGATGGCCTCACAGAGAAGAGAAGTGCAGATGAAATTAAACTCACAACTCAGTTAGAGGAATGGGAAAAAAGAGAAGAAATCTTATGGAAGCAAAAATCTAGAATTCAATGGCTCAAAGAAGGAGATCGAAACACAAATTTCTTCCACAAATCTCTTCTAGCTCGAAGATCTCACAACTTTATTTCTTCCTTAAAATCAGATTCTGGAGATGTTGTTTATACTTGGGATGGCATGAACTCTATTGTTGTTGATTACTTTTCCAATATTTTTGTTGCTACTCCTCTTGACTCAGCTTCACAACAAAATGTTCTTCAAGCAATCCCTTCTCTTATCACTTCTGAGGAGAACTCTATTTTGACTGCTCCTATTACTATCAATGAGCTTCAACAAGTAGTTTTTAAAATGCAAAAAGGGAAAACCCCAGGTCCTGATGGTTTTCCCATTGAGTTCTACCAAGAGTTCTGGGATATCCTTCATGTTGATTTATTAGAGGTGGTGGAAGAAGCCAGGAAAGCCAAAGAAATTTTGAAGGTTATCAATAAAAATTATATTACTCTTGTTCCAAAAGCTCAAGAGGTTGATCATATCTCAGCTTTTAGACCTATTGCTTTATGTAATGTTCTTCTCAAAATCATTACTAAAATCATGGCAGAAAGGTTGAAGCCTCTTTTGCATAAGATTATTTCCCAGAGCAAGGGGGTTATGTGGAAGGACGTCAAATAGTAGATGAGATAGTTCTTGCTTAGGAAGCCATCCATTCCATGGATATGCAAAATTCTCCTTCCATGTTCATTCGGTTAGACTTATCCAAAGCTTATGACAGAGTGGATTGGCACTTCCTTATCAAAGTTTTGAGGCAATTTGGTTTCTCTAAGGATTGGATGGATTGGATTATGGGATGTATCTCTTCAATTTCCTACTTAGTTCTTATCAATGGTAGGCCTTCTCAGTCATTCCTAGCTTCCAGAGGTATTAGGCAAGGTGACCCGCTATCCCCTTATTTATTCATCATTCTTGTTGAATGCTTGGGTAGGACTATAACCAAAAAGAGGGAAAACAAAACCCTTGAGGGAGTTACCATTGCTCATGGAGCTAGACCTATCTCTCATCTTCAATTTGTGGATGACTCTACTCTTTTAGGTAAAGCTACAGTTAAGGAAGCTTCTAATATTAAGCAAATCATTAGCTATTTTTCTAAGGCTACTGGGCAGTTGATCAATGAAGACAAATCTAAAGTTATTTTCTTTCACTGCTCTGCTAGACAGGAATCCATGGTCTTGGATAAATTAAGATATAAGAAGACCTCTCTTCCAATCACTTATTTAGGTATTCCCATAAATATTCAAAGGCAGAAAAATAAATATTGGAATTGGTTGTTGGACAAAGTCAAGAAGAAAATTGGAAAGTGGACCAACAAGTGGCTTTCTTCCGGGGGTAGAATCACCTTGGTAAAATCAGTCCTTCAAGCTATTCCTATTTATGTTTCTTCCATTTTGAATATCCCAAAGGTTGTTCTTCGAGAATTGGATCAAATCAGTCATCGTTTCCTTTGGAGTGGTACTAAGGAGAAAAGAAAATGGGCCTTGGTGAAATGGGATACTTTATGTCTTCCTAAGAGTGAAGGGGGTTAGGATTCCGGTCTTCTATTAATAACAACAAAGCTTTAGCTACTAAATTATATTGGAGGATGTTGCATAACCCCAATGCTCTTTGGGCCAATAATCTCCATGCTAAATATGCTGAGAACAAAAGTCCTGAAGACCTTGTTCGCTATCAACTTCCTACCAAAGGTTCTCCCATTTTAGCGAGTTCTTAAGACTGGTGAGGATTTGATAAAGAAAAAATTATTTTGGATCATTCATAATGGTCAACGGCAAATTTTTGGATAGATTCTTGGGATGGTCACAAGCCTTTGATAACTCAGTTTCCCGATTGGAGGCCTTGGATGGAGGAGCTTCACCGAGCTAATTGGATAAAGGTGGCTAATTACTGTCGGTACCATACTCGGTAATTCAAAGGTTGGTAGATATTGGATCCCTATTGAGGACTGGCCTATTCAAATCCTAGAAAGGCAAAGACAAGATATCCAAGGCATCCTTCATATGAGATCCCTCTCTTGGTCCCATGAAAAAGATTGTTTTGGATGGAACAACACTACTAAGGGTGAGTATTCAGTTGCTCAAGGTTATTTGACCTTATGCCATAATAATCCCAACCATTCTTCTGACATATTTTCTTGATTGTGGGCTCAAAATATCTGGCCTAAGGTGAGGTTCTTTAATTGGCTTTTATTGCATCGTAGGGTGCTTACTGGTGAGCAACTTATGAAGCATGGTTTTCATGGCCCTTTTAGATGTGAAATGTGTGAAGAGAATGTAGAAAATATCAACCATATTTTTATTGAGTGTACTTTAGCCTCTGAGCTATGGAGGAGAATGGCCACTTTACTTGGCTTACAATGGTCCAATTTTTTTACTTTTGAACAACTTTGGAGGGATTGGCCTAATCAAGAGGGTGTTGATCATTTTATTAGGCAGTTAGTTTGGATGGGTTCTACCATTCTTCTTTGGAATATTTGGAATGAAAGGAACAACCAAATTTTTAATCAAGATAGGAAGGATATTCACTATATTTGGCAAAATACCATAGCCAACTTAGTTGAATCAGTCCATCAACTCCTTAATCACCCCCAAAACTCCCACCAAAGATGGGATCAAGTGATGCAAATATTGAAGATTAAATCTTCTAAGGGCAACCAACTTAAAGGGAATGTGAGTATTAGTAAGATGGATAGGACTAGAAATTGGCAACCTCCTCCTAAGGATTTTGGAAAAGTCAATACTGATGGAGCCTCTAGAGGGAACCCTGGAAAAGCCAGTGTGGGAGGAATTGGTAGACTTTCAGATGGCTCCCTGGTTTTTACTTTTGCTGAGAATTTGGGTATTCTTTCCAATAACCTTGTTGAGGGGTATGGTATCCTCGAGAGGCCTTCAGGAGGCTACTAAGGTTGGATGGGAAAAGGTGTTAGTTGAGTCCGACTCTCAACTTATGATTAATCTCTTGAAGACTCCTTCTAAGAATCATAAGGTGGATTGGAGAATAAAAAGAATTATTGAGAAGATTCAATTAATCCAGATGGGATTTTTGAAAGTTGATTACAATCATGTGGTCAGAGATCAAAACAAGAGTGTTGATGCTTTAGCTAATTGGGCTTTGGACAAAGGTGATCTTACTTGTTATGGCCACCCTCCTATATGGTGGGCTTCTCAAATTAGGGAAGCTCTTCTTTCTATCATTTCTTTGGATGGCTCCAGTTCTGAAGGTACCTAGTTTCTTCTTGCTTTTTTTTTTTGCTTCTCTTTGGTTCATTCAGTTTTTTTTAGTTCCCTAGCTCATTCTATTCTTTATTTTGTTTCCTCTGTTGATTCTTGCCTTAATAGTCTTCTGGTCTAGATAGGTCATTGTTATGTTCAATTTTTTTTTCTTTTTCTTTTTTCTTTTTTTTGTTTAGTTTTTTAAGGTGGGTGGGTTCTTTTGTTTTGTTTTGTTTTTGTGTTCTTTGTGTTGTTTTTTGTTGTTCATGTGTTTTTGTTGTTTTTTTTTTTTATGTTTTTTGTTATTGTTCTTGTGTTTTTTTCGTTCTTGTTCTTGGGTTTCTCTTTGTTTGTGTTATTTCATGTTTTTATGTGTGAGTGTTTTCTATGTTTTTTGTTTTTGTTTATTGTCTGTTGTTGGTTGTTTTTTATTTTTATTTTTATTTTATTTTTTAGGTTTTGGTTGTGTTTATTTTTCATGTTTTTTTTGGGTTATGTCTTTGTAGTGTTCTGTTGTTTTTGTCTTGTTTGTGTTTTGTTATGTGGTTCTTGTGTTTTTCTATGTGGTTTGTGTTGTGGTTTCTTTTATCTTATTGTGCGTGTTTGGTTGTGCTTTTGTTTTTGACACACTCAAGGAGCATGTTTTTTATTTTATTTTATTATTTTTGTTGTTATTTACTTATTTTTAAATTGGTTTTGTGTGTTTGTTTGCTCCTTGAGTATGTCAAAGGTGGTAGGCCAGGTCCGAGTCCTGGGCGTTTTTGGTGGAATGGATACCCCTGCCTCCTTGGGTCTTACCCGAAAGTGGCATCCCTTTTGGGATGTTTTCCACAAATAAAAAAAATAAAATAAATCTTGTCATTTTTTTGTGAATTATTTTGGATGCCAGTATATTTTGTTAAAAACTATAAAGATGGAATTATTGGTGTAACTTTATTATTATAAATGTATTAATATTAATAAAATAAAAACTTAATAATGTCCTTGATTTCATATAAGTATTATTCATTTCCATTGTTTCTTATTCATTAGCATTCATGGTGCTTTAATGGAGGATATTCATAAAAATCTTAATACTTTTTTGGGCTATGTTTTAAATAAAACATTATAGATTTGAATTTTTAGAACATATATATTTACAAAAGAGCTATAATATAAGCCCTTATTCAAGGAAGGAATATTTTATATATAATTTAATAATATAATATATAAAAGACTTATTTAATATGGAATGATCTTTATTATTTACATCAAGGATGCTTAATTTTGTGTTTTGATTTTATATATGCAGCATGTAATAGAAATTGTGAAAAGTTTTTAATAAATTGTTTACATTTAATTTTGTAATGCATTTTTCATATTTGATAGCTATATTTTAAATATTTTTATGTTTGGTTCAATTATGTTATGTTTAATATAATGAGTATGTCTCCTTAATGAAGGAAAACATGTAGATAATTGTTTATCATATGGTGGTCTCTCTTTGTAGCTTTGTAATCTCATGGAATAGAAGTGTCAACAAATTTCAAATTCTATATAATCTTCTCATCCAATATTTCCATAGAGATTAAATTCTAAAATTAAAAATATTGAGTATATTCAATAATTTTAGTTATTTATTTTTTTAATCCAATAGTATATTGTATAATAAATTCATTAAATAAGACACATAATAAAATATCCTTATATTTGAAAAGAATATCAAACAATATGAGGTATATAAAACATAATACAACCTACTATACATTTGAATGGATTCAAAACAAAAATCTCTAATTGATGGTGCATTTATGCTAACCTTTTGCAAATTGGAGAATATTATCTAATGTCATGGTTTAATTGATGCATATATTTTGTTTGATTTACATGATTATTTATATGTGAAACATTTAAGGATTGTTAATATTTTCATGCTTCTTTGCAAGATATTTCTTTGACTAACAAAATTAGTATTAAAGTTGTATTCTTTAAGGTCCACTAATGGCTTGGTTTACTTCAATGATGACAGGTTGTACTCTAAGCATACCAGGGCCTTTACATAATGTGCCTTTAGATATTTTTGACTACCTACCTTATTTTATGCATGATGGAATGGAATCGACTGAGGAATATATTTAGGCATACAATAACACTTTTATTCAATTGTAAATTATGCATGAAGATGTGGCTTGTAACACATTTCCATTTAAATTAGATAAATTTTCTTATGATTGGTACCTCAATTTACCTGTAGGTTCTATCAATTCTTGGGCCCAACAAGAAGCAATGTTCCTCAATCACTTTAACAAAAAGCTAGTTGACCCAATACTCATGTATAAGTAGTTGGTTGCTACCCGTAAAGGACAAAATGAATCTTTGAAGTTGTTCACTGAAATGTTCCATAGGTTATAAACTCAATTGTTGGTACCCTATGTTCCTCTAGAGGTATTTTCTACCCAAGTGTATTTCAATGCTATTGATCCATTAATATCTATGTATTTGCAAGGGATGCCTCAAATCACATTGTTATCCCAAGCTTATACTAAAGAAATAACACTTGAACAACAATTAAATTTTTAAGGTTATGATGGGGGTTTGGGATTGTATAGTTCTCCATCATTTAATACCTCCGTTACCCACCCATAGTTTGTGCACCTCAACCTACCATTAAAAATCAACCATTACTCTCAGGTGCAAATCAATGTTAGAATACCCATATTGATCATCTTTCGAATCATATTCCAATTAAAAATTCAAATAACTAGGTTACATTCAAAAATTCTCACATCTTCAGTTTTGCAGGAATAGGGTAACATCATAATGGTAGTAGTTTATTTTCAATATTTTTAGCATTATGGTCCATTTTCCAAATTTTATTTTTTCTTTCTAATCTTCCCTTTTTGCAGTTTTCTTAAAACTTCAGTAAATAAAAAATAAAATATATAAAAAATAATAAAACTCCAAAAATAAATGCATGGATCTCAAGAATGAGCTTTTATGTTTCATTTTAAGCCATTTCGATTTCATTTTGAAGCCATTTCAAAATTACAAAAATTATTCAAATTTATTTTTAAAGGCTTTTTGTAATATCAGATGTTACATGTTTTCATATTTTTAAAGGAGAAATGAACCTCAAATTTTGTATTTTCATTCTTAAAGAAATAAATTAACTTCCTTTTATGAAAATTACAATTTCATTAAAAGGTATAATTTATATGACATTCCATAGGCTACTGTATTTAAAGAAATAAAATAAATTCTCTTTATGAAAATTATAATTTCATCAAAAGGGGGTAATTTATATGATATGTCAAAGGCTATTACATTTATCAAGTTATTCATGTAGATTATTTTATTTTCATGCTCAAAGCAACATTAAATGAATCCAATCATCATTCAAACTTTGCATTTCAAAAGATAGATTTTAGTCTTCTCTTTTATGCTCAAAGCAAGGTTTAATAATGCAAGATAAAACTTGTTTAAAATCTACTTAACCAAAATAAGATAAAATCTACCTAAAATACTCCAAGATAAAATGAACTAAGGCATTTACATCATTTTCATCTAAGGGCCAATCATACATTTCTTTTATTTTAAGTTTCATGAACAATCACTAATATAGCAACAAAATGATACCAACATAGGCCCCTTGTTAATAGTTATTTGCAAATCATTAAGACATTCCTATGTCTTATTTGATGCACCTTCACAAGATTACAAGAACACATTAAGTAAAAGGAACCTTGGAGAAATTTCTATTTCTTTGCAAGAGAGGATTTTCTAATGAAAATTCCTAAGTAGGATGGTGATTTTGCAATTGGGCAAAATTTCCACTCAACAAGACTATCCACATATATTTTTGAAATATGAATAATAAATAATAATATATTTTTTTCCTTTAAAAAATACCAACATTAATTTAATAAAGGATATATCCTCTCAAATGCAAAAGTTTAATTATAAAACTATAACGTAATAGTATATCATAAAGAATTTATTCCATTGAATTTAAGATTATTAAAATACATAGACATATAAGAAAATAGCTTTAAAATCCCATAAAACTTAGCAAGGTAGCATTTTTTTTTTTTTGCATTAATTTATTAATAAAATATGGCTATACTCAAAGTAATATTAGGGTGAAAGAGTGGAAACGAATGTGTATACAAAAGCTAATAAAGCAAAGTGATCTCCTAATTTGTAAACCTCGTAGCATGAGGATAAGTTATTATCATTAATAAAATAAAAAACAATTATCATTTTAATTAGTGATTGCATTAAAATTAAAACCTTCAAGTCCTTAAAATATTATTTTACATTTATGGAGAAAAAAAATAAAATTATTTTTTTACTAAAAAAAAATTTTATTCTACCTTTTGACAATATTTGAATTTATTTGATCTCTTATACTAGACAATGTCATTATTAAATTGGGCACCTCTACAAAAAATATCCTAAGGTATTGGCATTGTCCTAATGGCTCTTGCATTCAAGAGTATAAATCACGTATTATTTAACCCCAACTATTTACTCCCTTTGCTTTGTATCCTAGGATAAATCATAAATAGTAGGTCTCATTCTCTAAAAATAAGTGATATCTTCTTGTAATATATTATGAAATGTAATGGTAGAAGCTACGTGTCATGTTCTAGGATGAGTCTTCTTCATTTTAATTTTCCTCCTTTTGTTGTGCTTGCTTCTAGTATAGGTCGTTCTCAATGTTATGCATTATGTCCAAGTCATAGATAAATTCCACATTTGGTTTGGTACTATGAGTTTGCATAAAGGGTGTGGTATTTTATAGGTTTAATATTCCCCTCATTTCAAAACTATTTAAAAAATATCCTCTTTGGTAAAACTAACTATGATAATGACATTACTTCATGGAAATATTATAAATTAGTTCAGTTCATCTAATTTAATTTTATAGGTCTCTAGTATTCATGATCATATTTACAATATCACCAATCACTTTAAGATAGTAATGGAAATGTTAAACTATCTCTATCACTAATTTCATCATCAAGTTCAAATTTTTAGACTATCCACAACTATTTTAGATATTAATACAATAGTGGAGTCCGTATGAAATTTTGTAGCTGCAAGAGGAGTCAAAGACTTGATTTTTTATTATATTAAAAGAAAAAATAAATGATACTTCTACTATATTTTTAGAAGCATTTATTTTTTCTATTATTGAGTGTACTTTAGCCTCTGATCTAAAGTACTTTATTGAGTGTACTTTAGCCTCTGAGCTATGGAGGAGAATGGCCACTTTACTTGGCTTACAATGGTCCAATTTTTTTACTTTTGAACAGCTTTGGAGGGATTGGCCTAATCAAGAGGGTGTTGATCATTATATTAGGCAGTTAGTTTGGCTGGGTTCTACCATTCTTCTTTGGAATATTTGGAATGAAAGGAACAACCGAATTTTTAACCAAGATAGGAAGGATATTCACTATATTTGGAAAAATACCATAGCCAACTTAGTTGAATCAGTCCATCGACTCCTTAATCACCCCGAAAACTCCAACCAAATATGGGATCAAGTGATGCAAATATTGAAGATTAAATATTCTAAGGAAAACCAAATTAAATGGAATGTGAGTATTAGTAAGATGGATAGGGCTAGAAATTGGCAACCTCCTCCTAAGGATTTTGGAAAATTCAATACTGATGGAGCCTCTAGAGGGAACCCTAGAAAAGCCAGTGTGGGAGGAATTGGTAGACTTTCAGATGCCTCCCTGGTTTTTACTTTTGCTGAGAATTTGGGTATTCTTTTCGATAACCTTACTGAGGGGTATGGTATCCTTAGAGGCCTTTAGGAGGCTACTAAGGTTGGATGGGAAAAGGTGTTGTTGAGTCTGACTCTCAAATTATGATTAATCTCTTTAAGACTCCTTCTAAGAATCATAAGGTGTATTGGAGAATAAAAAGAATTATTGAGAAGATTCATTTAATCCATATGAGATTTTTGAAATTTGATTACAATCATGTGGTCAGAGATAAAAATAAGAGTGTTGATGCTTTAGATAATTGGGCTTTGGACAAAGGTGATCTTACTTGTTATGGCCACCCTCCTATATGGTGGGCTTCTCAAATTAGGTAAGCTCTTCTTTCTATCATTTCTTTGGATGGCTTCAGTTCTGAAGGTACCAAGTTTCTTCTTGCTTTTTTTTTTTTGCTTCTCTTTGGTTCATTCAATTTTTTTTTACTTCCTTGGCTCATTCTATTCTTTATTTTCTTTCCTCTGTTGATTCTTTCCTTAATAGTCTTCTGGTCTAGATAGGTCATTTTTATGTTCAATTTTTTTTTTAGTTTTTTAAGGTGGATGGGTTCTTTTGTTTTTTGTTTTGTTTTTGTGTTCTTTGTGTTGTTTTTTGTTGTTGTTGTTTTTTTCTTTTAATGTTTTTTGTTATTGTTCTTGTGTTTTTTTTCGTTCTTGTTCTTGGGTTTCTCTTTATTTGTGTTATTTCGTGTTTTTATGTGTAAGTGTTTTCTATGTTTTTTGTTTTTGTTTATTGTTTGTTGTTTGTTGTTTGTTCTTTTTTATTTTTATTTTTATTTTTTAGGTTTTGGTTGTGTTTATTTTTCATGTTTTTTTTCGGTTATGTCTTTGTAGTGTTCTGTTGTTTTTTTCCTGTTTATGTTTTATTATGTGGTTCTTGTATTTTTCTATGCGATTTGTGTTGTGGTTTCTTTTATCTTATTGTGGGGGTTTGGTTGTGCTTTTATTTTTGACACACTCAAGGAGTATGTTTTTTATTTTATTTTATTATTTTTGTTGTTATTTACTTATTTTTAAATTGGTTTTGTGTGTTTGTTTTCTCCTTGAGTATGTTAAAGGTGGTAGGCCAGGTCTAAGTCCTAGGTGGTTTTTGCAGAATGGATACCCCTGCCTCCTTGGGTATTTACCCGAAAGTGGCATCCCTTTTGGGATGTTTTCCACAAATAAATAAAATAAGAATAATCTTGTCATTTTTATGTGAATTACTTTGGATGCCAATATATTTTGTTAAAAACTACAAAGATGGAATTATTGGTGTAACTTTATTATTATAAATTTATTAATATTAATAAAATAAAAACTTAATAATGTCCTTAATTTCATATAAGTATTATTCATTTCTATTGTTTCTTATTCATTAGCATTCATGGTGCTTTAATGCAGGATATTCATAAAAAGATTAATACTTTTTTGGGCTATGTTTTAAATAGAACATTATAGATTTGAATTTTTATAACATATATATTTACAAAAGAGCTATAATATAAGCCCTTATTCAAAGAAGGAATATTTTATATATACTTTAATAATATAATATATAAAATACTTATTTAATATGGAATTATCTTTATGATTTACATCAAGGATGCTTAATTTTATGTTTTTATTTTATATATGTAGCATGTAATAGAACTTGTGCAAAGTTTTTAATAAATTGTTTACATTTAATTTTGTAATGCATTTTTCATATTTAATAGCTATATTTTAACTATGTTTATGTTTGGTTCAATTATGTTATGTTTAATATAATGAGTATGTCTCCTTAATGAAGGAAAACATGTATATAATTGTTTATCATATGGTGGTCTCTCTTTGTAGCTTTGTAATATCATGGAATAGAAGTGTCAACAAATTTCAAATTATATGTAATCTTCTCATCCAATATTTACATAGAGATATTAAATTCTAAAATTAAAAATATTGAGTATATGTAATAATTTTAGTTATTTATTTTTTTAACCCAATAATATATTGTATAATAAATTCATTAAATAAGACACCTAATAAAATAGCCTTATCTTTGAAAAGAATATCAAACAATATGAGCTATATAAAACATAATACAACCTACTATATGTTTGAATGGATTCAAAACAACGATCAAGGCTACAAGTTTTATTTTATCTTCCTTCAAAGGAAGTATAACTATGAATAATATAGATATTATATCTTGTAATGAATACCCCTTACAATCACCTTAGAAATTTAAAGAATATTTACATTTAAGGAGTCCCCTTCAATAATAATTTATTTACAGTTCAAATATTCCATTAACGCAGTGCCTTGATACAGTGCCCTAGCTTCAGCAAAATGACATATTTTGGTGAAGATCAATAGACAAGAAATAAACCATGAACAAGTGTTTTTCCTTGAATCATGTCAGAAATAAGAAATTTTCATTACTTTCTCCAAAGAAGAGGATACAAAAGAAAAGAGCCCTTTTACAATTTTTAAATTTCCCTCTAATACCGTGTTTTCCCCTTTTCCCTCCTAAAACAATGCATTTGAAATTTGAATTTCAAAGGCAAACTTGCCAGGGTCATAAATTCATGTTTGTTGCTCTGATTGACTTGTACGAGATATTTTAGGAAATGGAATGATACAAAATAAGCGGGGCAAGCTTATGGCTAACTAAAAATCCTCAAATTTAGCCTCTAAGACCTTCAAAATTCACCTGCAAGTTTTTCTATTTTTTAAAAATTAAACAATTACAATTATTTTTTGGTGATGCAAGATCACTCTTACACCACTAGCTGCTCTTGAATCATTTTTGTGGGCCTAGGTTTTTTGCAAGGTCAAGAATAATATTTCCATTATGATTTCTAAAGAGGCCACTTACACCCATCGAAATCAAATTCCCTTTCGATGCCCCATGAAAATAAATTTAATAAAATCCTAATATGGATATTTCCATTTAATAGATGTTCTGATATTCTATCATCCTGAAACTAATTTAAAAACCCATTTTTAAAAAAATAGTAATATCTGCTACCCATCCATGACTAAGAACCAAAGTTGGATTCTCTACAATTTAAACAATTATTGTTAACATTCTAAGCCATATTGATTCAACATTTCTCTCCATGATTTTGGAAACTCTTCTATTTATTTCATTCCAAACACCCCAAAGGAGATGTGTGAGGCTGAAGGACAAAAAAGAGAATAAAATGTGATTTATAAATGGAGATGTCCACTACTCAATAACATCACGTAATGAGCCATAAAACACCCATGAAACTCCCAAAAATTCCATCAGGAGAGAAAATACTTCTCTCGAAAAATGTATTGGAAAATCAAGTGATTGGTGGATTCATCAAAAAATTTATAAAGAGAACACCAATTTGTAATTATCATACCTCTTCTTTATAAATTATCCACTATGAGAATTTTATTTTGATATGCCAACCAAAGGTAAAAGTTCACTTTTTGCATAATACCATTAACCCCAATTTTCTTGAAAATAAGGAATTCCTATGTGGCATCAGAAGTAATATTATAGGTTGACTTAACAGAAAATAACCCATCACTTTCAATATTCCAAATATTTCTTACTCTTATGTGTTATTTATAACTTGCAACATTAATAAGCCTTCAATTATGTTGAAACTTCTCTGTTCTAGAATATTTAGATTTTGCATTCTAAGCAATTTATAACTTTTAATCCCCTCTTGAACCAGCATATAATTAACCAGCTTAGTACCAAATACAACCATGGTTATAGGTTCAGCTTTAGCTAATTTTTAGGATATTATTAGAGGTTGATCTTGGATCCAAGTATTCTTCTAGAAATCAATAGAATTCCCACCACCCAAAATCCATCTATGCCCTCTATGTATGATACTTTTCATTTTAAAAATACTGAACCAAAATAGTGATCCTGAGGTCAGTGAAGGATCATTCAGGATATTAAAGCTGGTAGAAATATATTTAGCCAACACAATATTTTTCCAACCAATATTTTATTTCTTAAACAACTTCCATTATTGCTTTTCCATTAAAGCTTCATTCATCCACTTTACCCTTCTGAAACCTATAACCCTAGCTCTGATTTCTTTACAAACTCATTTCCATGAGAAAGGATGAAATATTTTCTTATTCTCTAAACAAAAAAATAAGAAATACTTCTAAAGTTTCTCAATATTTTGAGCTATTTTCATCGAGGATTTGAAAATATAGAGGAAATAGACGATTATGCTCTGTAGATTTGCTTTAACTAATTGTAACTTTCCAGCCTAGATAAGAAGAGCCCCTTCCAAACCATTGATATTTTTTGAATCCTATATAATACTGGGTCCCAAAGATTCTATTTTATTTTACCATTTAATAGAGGCATCCCTAAATAAGAATATGATAGAGTCATAATCTCACAACCAAAAATTTGGGCAATATTCCTTTGTTATCGAGGGGGGTATCAAAAAAAGGCTACTCTTGTGGAAATTGATTATTTGACCCACCTCATTTTTATAAAAGGTCAAAATATCTTTAAACTTTTTGACTTGGGAAATGAATGTCATAGTGGACAAAAGAGTATCATCTACAAATTGGTTATCAAATATGCGACCAAAGTGTAAAATCGAGTTAATACCCTTAATACCCAGCTCAGCTTTTATGGCTCTACTAAGCACCTCAACAAGAAGTATGAAAAGAAATATGGAGAGAGTATCCCTCTAGTAAAGCCCCCTTTGGATCTTAAAGTACCTAATAGTAGACCCATCCACTAAGACTAAAAACCAAGATGTTGAAATACATTTTTTGATAATACTGAACCACTACTGGTGGAACCCAAATTTATGCATGATTTTTATAAAAAACTCCCAAGATACACAATCATAAGCTTTTTTCATATCTAATTTTACATTCTAAGATATATATATATATATGTGTGTGTGTGTGTATTAAAAGTAGCTGGAAGAGGAGTCAAAGACTTGATTTATTATTATATTAAAAGAAAAAATAAATGATACTTCTACTATATTTTTAGAAGCATTTAATTTTTCTATTAATATTGTGTTATGAGTATTAATATTTCAAAAACCTAATGGTATTATACCTTATTTATTTGATTGTTTTATTGGTTCACAAACTAATAAATAATATACTTGCTTTATAACTTTGTATATATATATTTATTGAAATATGAATAATAAATAATAATATATTTTTTTCCCTTACAAAAATACCCTCTCAAATGCTAAAGCTTAATTATAAAACTATAACATAATAGTATATTATGATAAATAATTTATTCCATTAAATTTAAAATAATTAATATGCATAGATATATAATACGACAAGTATAAAATCCCATAAAACTAACCAAGGTAGAAATTTTTATGGTTGCTTGAATTAATTAATAAAATATTGCTAAACTCAAAGTAATATTAGGGTGTATGGTCTACAACATCTTTCTCTTCCTGGGAGAGTAGCCTATGGATGCATGCTCTCTCAGAGAGCTATTTTACTAAGGGCCAAGAGGGCCACTAGTTTTTCCTTCAATGATATATGGTGGCTTTCCCTTATTGGGAGAGCATCACATAGATACATTCTCTCTCGAAGAGCTATTTTACCAAGGGGCAAGAAGGTCCATAGTTTTTCCTTTGGTAGTCTATAGCAGCTTTCCTTTCTTGATAAAGCATCCTATGGATGCATGCTCTCTCGAAGATTTGTTCTACAAAGGGATAAGAGGACCCCTAGATTTTTCTTCAATGATTTACGATGGCTTTCATTTCCTAGGAGACCGTCCTATGGATGCATGCTATCTCAAAGAGCTATTTTACTAGGGGCCAATAGGACCCCCAGTTTTACCTTTGGTAGTTTACAATGACTTTCTGTCCCTAGGTGAGTATCCTATAGATGCATTCTCTCTTGAAGAGCTATTTTACTACGGGCCATGAAGGCCCCTAGTCTTTCCTTCGATGGTCTACAACTTTCCCTTCCTAGGAGAGTATCTTGTGGATGCGTACTCTCTCAAAGAGATTTTTTATAAGGCACTAGGAGGGCCCCTAATTTATTCTTCAATGGTATACGATGGATTTTCCTTCCTAGGAGAGCATATTGTGCACACATGCTCTCTTGGAGAGCTATTTTACTAGGGGTTAGAAGGATCCCAAATTTTTTCTTTGGTGGTTTGTGATAGCTTTGCCTTCTTGGGAGAGCATCCTATGGACATGTGTTCTCTCGAAGAGCTATTTTACCAAGGTTGGGGAGGATGCCCAATTTTTCCCTTGATGTCTACGATGGCTTTCCCTTGTTGGGAGAGCATCTTGTGGATGTATGCTCTCTCAAAGAGATAGTTTACCAAGGGTAATGAGGGCCCCCAATTTTTCCTTCGAGAGTCTATGGTGACTTTTTCTTCCTAGGAGAGCATCCTATGGATGTGTGATCTCTCAAAGATCTATTTTACCATGGGCCAAGAGAGCCCCTAGGTTTTCCTTTGATAGTATATTGTAGTTTTCCCTTCCTGGAAGAGCATCTTGTGGACACGTGCTCTATTAGAGAGTTGTTTTACCAAGGGCCAGAAGCACCCCTAGTTTTTCCTTTGATAATTTTCAATGACTTTCCCTTCCTAGGAGAGCATCTTGTGGATGTGTGCTCTCTTAGAGAGCTATTTTAGTAAGGGCCAAGAGGGCCCCCAATTTTTCCTTCAATAATTTGTGATGAATTTCCATTCCTAGGAAAGCATCATGTGGATGTGTGCTCTCTCAAGGAGCTATTTTACCAGGGGCCATGAGGGCACCCAATTTGCATTTTGATAGTTTACAGTGACATTATATTTCTATGAGAGCATCCTATAGACATGTGCTCTCTTAGAGAGCTATTTTACCAAGGGCCAGGTGGGCCCCTTATTTTTTATTTGATGGTATATAGTGAATTTCCCTTATTGGAGGAGCATATTATGGGCACACACTCTCTAAGAGAGATTATTTTACTAGGGGAAAAGAGGGTCCTCTATCTTCATCTAGTGGTATGCAGCCAATTTCAGGGGAGAGCATCCTATGGATCAATGTGGGCATGTTGTTGGGTCTATAGTCCTCCAAGATGCTTCTCTATCCTCAAGTCTCAAGAATTTTTCCTTATTTGATAAACCATATATTGACCCCTTGAGGAGGTTTATTTTATTTATTTTAAAAATTATAATTTTATTAAGATTCCCATGACTTGGTGAGAGTTTTTCATTTTTGAATTTCTTGTTTGAGTGTCACCCTTACTTGGCTAGAAAAATTCAAATTTGAATCCTTTGTGGACCTTGTCTTAGTTTAGTTTCTAGTTATTTTGGAATCCCCTCTTTGTGGGATTTCTTTCCTTGTCAAAGGTTTGGGGACCCTTTCAAAACCCCTTCTTCAAACCAATTAAAAAAGTAATATTATCATGAAATAGTAGAAATGAATATATATACAAAAGAATATAAAGCAAGGTGGTCTCCCAATTTGTAAACCTCATGCCTCCTAGATACAATGAGTTCTTTTGCAATGAATTCACATAGGATTTTTATGAGCTGTCTCGATCCCCTTATATTGAGTGGGGTTTGAAACTTGGACCTCTCAAAGAGAAGACAAAACCCTTACCATTGCAATGAGTTTACATATTTTTTTATGAGAGGTCCTGGTCCCCTCATACTAAGGTTTAGCCTCATACAAGGTTTAGGTGTGTATATTTGTTTTTTTTAGGTGGAATATCTTATTTTTAATAACATCAAACTATGTCATACATGGAGTAGTAGAACTCTTATATATTTAATTGGAACTATGAAATAATTTTTATTCTTGACTATCTAGAAGTTGGATACTCAAAGAAATAGAGCGAGTCATATTTTGAGTTTTGCCAAGAAAGGTAGGTTATTAAAAGTAAATGTATAACTTGTGTTTTTTAAATAATTTTTTAATATTTTTTTTATAATTATAGAAAGGGTGTTGAAAGGTCCCTAAAATTTTTATAACAAGAAGATAACCAAGCCTAAAATATTATTAAAAGGGGTATGAATAGAGAGCAGTCCATGTAGGGAATTAAAACTAGCTAGCCCTGGACTTAAAACTAGCCAGACCACCAGGGAATAATGGGAATAACTCAAAAACAAGAAGAAAAACCACACTAATAGATCCCTTACAAACCAAACTAAAATAGCTAAAATACATCCTTAAAACAAAAGCACCAAAAACAAAGGGGTAGGGAGAGGGAAAAAAAAATCCGACTAAATCTGCAACCTGACTATACAAACCCACAACTAAATCTACTCTTAAAAGGGCATAAGATCATGGATATTCCAATCAAAAATTGCAATGAGATTCAAATTCCAAGAAAACATGGATCTAGCGATAAGAATGTGTAGACCCCTTAAAGAAAAAAACTCACATTATCAATAAAACTATTCAACTTCTATGGAAAATTTCTCCCTCCAAACAGAGAGATTATCATGGCTTAACCCTATATTAGCCAATAATTCTGCACTCTTTTTACCTTCTATAAAAGTGTTCCTGACATAAATTCCCTCCAAATTATGATAGAATATTTGGGATTCATTAATTAGATTGAAGATGATCTGAATAGGATTTCAATCACCGAAAAATTCCTTAACCACATTTAAGGAGTCCCCTTCAATAATATTTTTTTATAGTTCAAATATTCCATTAATGCAGTGCCATGATATAGTGCCCTAGCTTTAGCAAAATGACATGTTTTGGTGAAGATCAACAAAAAATAAATAATCCATGCACAAGTGTTTTTCCTTTGAACATGTCAGAAATAAGCATTTTTCATTACTTTCTCCAAAGAAGAGAATACAAAAGAAAATAGCCCTTTTACAATTTTGAAATTTTCCTCTAATACCTTGTTTTCCCCTTTTCCCTCCTAAAACAATGCATTTGAAATTTGAATGTCAAAGGCAAACTTTCCAGGGTCACAAATTTGTGCTCGTTGCTCTGATTGACTTGCACGAGATATTTTCAAAAAGGTAACGATACAAAATAAGTGGGTCAAGCCTTATCTCTTTGTGATACAACTTGCGGCTAACTAAAACTCCTCAAATTTAACCTCTAAGACTTTCAAAATTCACCTACAAGTTTTACTAGTTTTACAAAATTAAACAATCACAATTTTTTTGGGTGATGCATGATCACTCTTACACCACTGGATGCTATTGAATCAGGTTTGTGGGGACAAGATTTTTTCAAGGGAAAGAATAATATTCCCATTATGATTTCTAAAGAGGCCACTTACACCCACCAACCTCAAATTCCCTTTCAATGCCCCATGAAAATTAAATTTAATCAAATCCTAATATGGAGGTTTCCATTTAATAGATGTTTTGATAATATATCATCTTGAAACTAATTGAGAAACCTTTCTTTTTTAAAGAGTAATATATACTACCCATCCATGACTAAGAACTAAAGTTGTATTCTCCACAATTTAAACAATTGTTGTTAACATTCTAAGACATATTGATTCATCATTTCTCTCCATGATATTGAAAAATCTTCTATTTCTTTCCTTCCAAACATCCCAAAGGAGATGTTGAAGGCTGAAGGACCAAAAATAGAATAAAATGTGATTTACAAATGGAGATGTCCACTACTCAATAACATCATGTAATGAGCCAGGAAACACCCATGAAACTCCCAAAAATTCCATTAGGAGAGAAAATACTTCTCTCGAAAAAAGGTATTGAAAAAACAAGTGATTGGTGGATTCATCAAAAAATTTATAAAGAGAACACAAATTTGTAATTATCATACCTCTTCCTTTAAAATTATCCACTATGAGAATTTTATTTTGAGATGACAACCAAAGGTAAAAGTTCACTTTTTGCATAATACCTTTAACCCAAATTTTCTTGAAAATAGGGAATTCCTCTGTGGCATCAGAAGTAATATTATAGGCTGACTTAACAGAAAATAACCCATCACTTTCAATCTTCCAAATATTTCTTACTCTTATGTGTTATTTATAACTTGCAACATTAATAAGCCTTCAATTATGTTGAGACTTCTCTATTCTAGAATATTTAGATTTTGCATTCTAAGTAATTTATAACTTTTAATTCCCTCTTGAACCAGCATTTAATTATCCACCTTAGTACCAAATACAACCATGTTTATAGGTTCAGATTTAGCTAATTTTTAGGATATTATTAGAGGTTGATCTTGGATCCAAGGATTCTTCTAGAAATCAATAGAATTCCCACCACCCAAAATCCATCTATGCCCTCTATGGATGATACTTTTCATTTTAAAAATACTGAACCAAAATGTTGATCCTGAGGTCAGTGAAGGATCATTTAGGAAATTAAAGCTGGTAGAGATATATTTAGCCAACACAATATTTTTACAACCAATTTTTTATTTCTTAAACAACTTCCATTCTTGCTTTTTCATTAAATCTTCATTCATCCACTTGACCCTTTCGAAACCTATAACCCTAGCTTTGATTTCTTTACAAAATTATTTCCATGAGAAACTATGAAATATTTTCTTATTCTCTAAACAAAACAATAATAAAGACTTCTAAATTTTCTCAATATTTTGAACTATTTTCATCTGGGCTTTGAAAATACAAAGGAAATAGACGGTTATGCTCTATAGAGTTGCTTTAACTAATTGTGACTTTCCAGCATAGATAAGAAGAGCCCCTTCCAAACCATTGATATTTTTTGAATCCTATCTAATACTAGGTCCCAAAGATTCTATTTTATTTTACCATTTAATATAGGCATCCCTAAATAAGAAGATGATAGATTCATAATCTCACAACCAAAAATTTGGGCAATCTTCCTTTGCTATCGAGGGGGGTATTAAAAAAAGGCTAGTCTTGTGAAAATTGATCATCTAACCCACATCCTTTTTATAAAAGGTCAAAATATCTTTAAACTTTTTGACTTGGGAAATGGATACCATAGTGGACAAAAGAGTATCATCTAAAAATTGGTTATGAGATATGCGATCAAAGTGTAAAGTCGATTTAATACCCTTAATACCCAGCTCAGCTTTTATGGCTCTACTGAGCACATCAACAAGAAGGATGAAAAGAAAGAGGGAGAGAGGATCCCTCTAGTAAATCCCCCTTTGGATCTTAAAGTACCTGATAGTAGATCCATCCACTAAGACTAAAAACCAAGATGTTGAAATACATTTTTTTATAATATTGAACCACTACTGGTGGAACCTAAATTTATTTTATCAAAAATTCCCAAGAGACACAATCATAAGCTTTTTTCATATCTAGTTTGATATTCTAAGATGTGTGTTTTGTGTGTGTGTGTGTGTGTGTGTGTGTGTGTGTGTGTGTGTGTGTTTGTGTGTGTATTAAAAGTAGGGTTTTGAAAAGGTTACCATTTTCCTTTTACATTGACTTGATCACATTGAGGTATTTGGTGTCGTTGAGATTTGAACCTTTTGTGGGATACATAAAATATTTTTCCCACCATTGGTCCAAGGACCTATTGGAAAAAATGTTAGTGTAAAACATGTGTTTTTATGATGGATCCCGGTCCCCTCGTACCTAGGTTTGAACTTGGGTTTCTTTATGAAAACCTGAGAACTTTACTAAATCAATAATATTATGTATTAATATTTCTTGCAAATGGTAAAAAAAATGTAATTATATGATGTGATATGAGGTCAAAGAATTATCACAATACTATTTGTTATAATAAATAGATGTAATATGATAGAGATACATTTTGTTTTCATATAAAAAATTCAAAATATTTTATTATTAAAAAATGCGAATTTATTTTTATTTGTTATTATAAAAATATTGCTTTATACACCTTCACTATTAAAAACAACCTTCAATTAAAACAAATAATCATTCTTTAATTTTTATAGTGATTGGTTAGTTTTTTAGTGATTAGTTATAATAGCATCTACTTTTATATTTGATGGTTGTGTTTTGGGAATTTTTAATTCCAAATAACACCTAAGCCCCATTAAATGCCCCACTAAACTTGGATGGATTAGTTGGTTATCCATAGATTGTTTTTACACTTATTGATGGTGTTTGAAGGAGATTTTATTTCACTCAACATCTAATTCCTAGTAAATATGGATACATCATGCAATTAATTGTCTATAACATCTTCTTAACAATGAAATTGTGTAATTAGTTTATCTATTATTTATGTTATCAATATATTTTCATAGTTTTTAGAATTAATGGTTGTGGAATGAGGGTTTTTTTTCTTTCCTTTAATGCCTAAGCCCCATTGAATGTAGATGAGTCATTGAAATTAATATTCTATAGTATCTAAGTATGGAACAAAGCAAAAGGGTGCAAAAATTAGGTGTAGTCAAGCATTGTAAGAAGAGGGTTTTTCATAGCCCACTCATTGTACTCAGGAGGACATGAGAATGGAATAGAGTAAAAGGGGTTCAAACCCAAGGTGTAGTCAAGCATTGCAAGAATAGGGTTATTTTCAACCTGCTTGCTATAATCAAGAGGACATGAGGATGGAATGAAGTGAAAGGGATGCAAACCCTAGGTGCACTCAAGCATTATAGAAAGAGATTTGTTCATAGATTCCTCACTATTCAAGAGGATATTAGTCACTCTTTAGTATATGAGAAAACCTCTTTAATAAGAAGAAATATTTATTAGGGATATTTGGGTTCATGGGTGGATATTTTTGATGAAAATTTACCATTTATTAAGATTTTAGAGGATGAATTTGGGTTGGATCTGATTTATCATGAAGCACAAATAATTATCTGCAAACTCAGGGATAAAAGACCAACCCTAGAGGAGCTAAGTCTAGTAAATTCAAAGGAATTATGCTACCCATTTTTTTTTTTTCCTTTTTTGATTTAGCAAGTAGAGATAGGGCAATATATTTTAAATACAATTGGTTTTTTGGACAAATGGGTGTCTATATACGACCTTGGATTCTCGGTTTCAACCCCATTAAAGAAGAATATGATGGCTTCCTAGTCTATGTGAATCTATATGCTCTCTGTATGGAGTTTTGGGGAGAGAATATATTCACCAAAATTGGTAATGCCATTGTTGCATTCCTATATATGGATGCCAAAATAGAGAAAAAATTATCTAGTAATATTAATATGAGTAAAGAAAAATTTACTATTTGGATCGATTTTTTAGTTCCTTAGCCTCAATCCATTACTATCTCCTCGAAAAAAGGGGAAAGGATCCAAAATATTGAATATGAAAACTTCTCCCTTAGATGTTATGGTTGTCTACAATATGACCACCTAAAGAAGAGATGCTCGATAATTTTATCATGCTTTAATTCCTATTTTGTGGAGGAGAAAACCATACACACAAATGATCCTAAACCTTCAAATATCATAGTTCATAAGGAAGAAGCCCATCCTCTAGCTATGTCAAATTTTTAGCAAGAATCAAGCGAGCAACTAAAGGCTCAACCTTGAGAGAAGAATTCAAATCAGATCATTGATAAAAGATAAATGGTTAATAAATATCATTCAGTCCATGGAAAATAATAGAACCTCATACAGTATTCTTGATTCTAATTATGAAATAATTTATTATAGATAATTTTTTAAAAATAAATATTATATAGTATGTGTTACAACTAGATATTACCTTAGGAGCTTGAAGTGTAAATATTTATTCTAAAATGATACCACTATGAAGGAGGAAGAACCTATGCTACAAAAGAAAAAATTAAATTAACCATCTGCTACAAAATCCATAACAAACACAATAGTTATGGATTATTATTTTTGTTGTGATTGGGTGCTAGCTATAGTTTTTTTTCTTTATGTTTTAGAATTGGTTTACTAATCTATCATATTTTGAAAGTTGTTTTATTGATATGTAGTATTCTAATATTTAGTTGTAGTAGTAAGTGGATGATAGTATTTTGTAAGGATATTGCAGCATATTGTACTATCTTACACAACTTTATGTACAAGTTTGGGGACCCTAAACCCCCTTTTTACCCTAATAAAAAATATTAATATTTTTTATAGTCCTAATAGGGACATCACAATGGAAAAAGGTATTTGGCTCTCCTAGAAGAGACCCAAGTTCAATTCGTGGGGAGGGTAACCCTCGATGTGCCTCCAACTTTTATATTTATTAAAAAAATTCTATAATCTCTTATTAATAAAAAAATCTTGTCATTTTTTTGTGAATTATTTTGGATGCCAATATATTTTGTTAAAAACTATAAAGATGGAATTATTGGTATCACTTTATTATTATAAATTTATTAATATTAATAAAATAAAAACTTAATAGTGTCCTTGATTTCATATAAGTATTATTCATTTCTATTGTTTCTTATTCATTAGCATTCATGGTGCTTTAATGCAGGATATCCATAAAAATCTTAATACTTTTTTGGGCTATGTTTTAAATAAAACATTATAGATTTGAATTTTTAGAACATATATATTTACAAAAGAGCTATAATATAAGCCCTTATTCAAGGAAGGAATATTTTATATATACTTTAATAATATAATATATAGAAGAGTTATTTAATATGGAATGATCTTTATGATTTACATCAAGGATGCTTCATTTTGTGTTTTGATTTTATATATGCAACATGTAATAGAACTTGTGCAAAGTTTTTAATAAATTGTTTACATTTAATTTTGTAATGCATTTTTCATATTTGATAGCTATATTTTAAATATTTTTATGTTTGGTTCAATTATGTTATGTTTAATATAATGAGTATGTCTCCTTAATGAAGGAAAACATGTAGAAAATTGTTTATCATATGGTGGTCTCTCTTTGTAGCTTTGTAATCTCATGGAATAGAAGTGTCAACAAATTTCAAATTCTATATAATCTTCTCATCCAATATTTCCATAGAGATATTAAATTCTAAAATTAAAAATTTGAGTATATGTAATAATTTATTTATTTATTTAATCCAATAATATATTGTATAATAAATTCATTAAATAATACACCTAATAAAATATCCTTATCTTTGAAAAGAATATCAAACAATATGAGGTATATAAAACATAATACAACCTGCTATATGTTTGAATGGATTCAAAACAAAGATCAAGGATACAAGTTTTATTTTATCTTCCTTCAAAGGAAGTATAACTATGAATAATATAAATATTATATCTCATAATGAATACCCATTACAATCACCTTCAATATTTAAAGAATATTTACTTGTTTGTTATCAAAAACTATTGAAGAATGAACATGATGAAGAACCCTTCAAGGCCTCATAATCATAATGAAAATATGCATTCCTAGAAAAATAATTAAAAATATTTATATTTATTTGAAGACCTTGAAAAAACCCTTTTGATGAGCATATTTGAAAATTTTTCAAGTATGTTAGCCTACAATGGTCTCCAAGGTCAATAAAAACATGAGGGAAAACAAAAAATCTAGTTGAATGCCACAAATGAAATTAATTATATATGGGGAAGAAAAATTTTGAGATATCCATTGTATTTGAATAACTTATGATCAAGATAAAATATAAATTCAAGGACTATGGGAGTGGGGTTTCAATTTAGAGTGGATAATTTTAAGTACAAATTGTGCCTTATTAAGAAAGGTTGGAAATTTCTCATAAATCCCTATAACCATATAGAATTAGAATTTTATTCCTAGAACCAATATAGCATCACTAATTAACATCTTATCTAAAATAATCCAAAATTAATATTTTCTCATAGAATCTAGTGGTATAGCATAGTAGATTTATTATTGCTTTGTTAGCACAAATATCAATTTTATGTTTTCCTAGCGGCTAGGAAGAAAGTGAGTTTGAGGAAAAGTTAGGTTCTCTTATTGAATACTCCTCGTGACAGGCAGAGAAAATATTTTGAGATATTTGGATGTGATATTGAATCCCTTCCTTTGGTTTATCTAGGATTACTAATGTTCAAATGGGGTATTAAGACTTCTCTATGGGATCTGGTTGTAGAAAGAGTTCAAATAAAATTGGTGGGACGAAAAGGGGTGCTTTTGAGCCAAGAAGGTAAAATTATGCTAGTTAAGTCTACTCTATAGAGTATACTAGTGTACTTCTTTTCTCTTCCAGATTTTGGGAAACATTCTTAAACAAATTGAAAAAATTCAAAGATACTTTCTCTAGTATGGTTATGAGGAGAAGAATAAATTATCGCTTGTGGCATGGGATTAGGTGTGCAATATAAAAGAGTTGGGAGATCTGGGATTAAGAAGAGGGTTTGAGCCAAGGAGAGAAGAAGAGAGTGAAGATGAAGTTGAAGAAGAAGAAGATGCAGTAGATCTTGCACAAGCCAGATTATATAAGGCCATATCATAGATTGGAAAGAGACCGAAGTTTGATGTCTCTACATATTCTAAAAATCTCAACCCATAAGAGTTGATCGACTAGATCAATGACATGGAGGAATACTTCGAGTATGAGGAGGTAGAAGATCCTAAGAGGGTCAATTTTGCTAATACCAAGCTTAAGGGTCATGCTAGCATATGGTGTAAGGGAGTGCAACTAGAAAAAAATAAAAGAGGAAAAGAAAGGATAACAAGGTGAGAGTAGATGGTGGATAAGTTCAAGAGACAATTTATTCTAGTTGATTACGATTTGGATCTGCTCAAGAAAATGTAGGGTTTGATACAATCGAGTAAGTCTATCAAAGAATATACAGAGGAGTTCTATAAGATCCTGATTATAACAGACCATTCTAAGGCCAAAAATGATAAAGTAGCCCATTATATTAATGGGTTAAGAGAAAGTATTCAAGAAGAGTTGATTCTGGTCAGGATGACCACCATTGAAGATGCTTACCAGTTTTCCTTGAAGGTAGAAGAGAAGTTGAACAAGAGGTTTGAAAGCAAACAAATAGGAAGAGGTCATGGTGGAAGAACTGGTTGGAGAAAAAATGGAGGATGGAATGAGGACCAAAATAAAATTGGGGATACAAGCAAAAATCAAGACTAGAAGGGAGAAAATTCTTACTAACCCCATTATCAGAATAATAACTACCAAAATAATGGTTACTAGAGAGGAAAAGGAAGTTTTGGATGAGGGTTTGAAAGAGAAGGATTTAATGGAACCTGTTTCCACTGTGGAGAAGAAGGACATCGAGCATACGAGTGTCCACAACACCAAGGAGGAATAAATAGGAGGCCTAAAGGTAATGCTCGAGCTGCTATTATTGATGAAGGTGTTGAATCTGAGCACTTTGAAGAAGCAGAAAGAGAAGAAGTACTGATAACAAGGTGAGCCTTTCTGAATGAGGAGAAAGATCTAGATCATAGGAAGAGATTATTTTGCACGTATAAATGTGCAGGTAAGGTATGTAATATTATCATAGATAATGGTAGCATGAATAACCTAGTTGCAGATGGAATGGTTATCAAACTACAGTTAGATAGGAAGAGACACATGCATCCATATCGAATTGCATGGTTGCAGAAGGACCATAGGGCTTTCGTAAGTGAGTAGTGCTTGGTAAAATGTAATATTGGGAATTACTATGATGAGGTCATGTGTGACATCCTGCCTATGGATGCTTGCCATTTTTTATTAGGAAGGTCATGGTAGTTTGATCAGTGTGCAATGCACAATGGGTGTGCCAACACTTACTCCCTAACAAATAATGGATTGTGCCATAAGTTGAAGTCCCTAAAGGAGGTGGACAAAAAGGTATGTAGTAGTGCCAAAATATGTTTAGTTGAAAGTAGAATATTTTTGGATGGTTTGAAACATGAGCATATGTGCTATGCATTAATTCCTAGAGTTAGGGAAGAAGAATGCAAAGATACCCTAGTAGAAGTCTTAGGTCTGTTAGAAGAATTTCTAGATATTATATCAGATAATGTACCAGAGGGTTTTCCACCAGTGAGGAAGATCAGTCACCATATATATTTGGTACCAGGATTTAGTTTACCCAATAATGCAGCCCATACAATGACTCTTGTAGAAAGTGAGGAGCTAAATGGACAAGTCTAAGAGTCACTAAAAAAGGGACTGATTTGGGAGAGCCTGAGTCCATATGCAGTACTTGAAGTAATAGCACCAAATAAATATGGAGAGTGGAGAATGTGTACAGACTCCCAAGCTATTAACAAGATCACCATAAAATATAGGTTCCCATTGCCAAGGATGGATGACATTATGGACTGTTTGAGTGGAGCCAAGTACTTCACAAATATTGACCTAAAGAGTGGGTACCATCAAATTCATGTCAGAGAAGGGGATGAGTGGAAGACAACCTTCAAGACCAAAGAGGGTTTGTATGAGTGGTTGGTCATGCCATTTGGGCTAACCAATGCACCAAGCACATTCATG
Organism: Wollemia nobilis; assembly: GCA_028583015.1. NCBI lineage: Eukaryota > Viridiplantae > Streptophyta > Pinopsida > Araucariales > Araucariaceae > Wollemia > Wollemia nobilis. Next base: position 4,532,956 of record JAQPPZ010017106.1, read on the forward strand.
TAGCTGATGAATGAGGTATTGAAGGAGTTTTTAGGAAAATTCATCATTGTGTATTTGGATGACATTTTAATATTTAGCAAGACCCTGGAAGAGCATCTGATGCATATCAAAAGAGTTTTTCAAAAGTTGAAGGAGGAGCAATTGCTGATTAATTTGAAGAAGTGCAGTTTTGTGAAGAAGGAGTTAGTGTATCTAGGATTTGTTATCTCAGCTAAAGGTCTAAAAATGGACCCAAAAAAGGTGAGGGATATCATTGAATGGCCTACTCCAAGGAGCATAACTGAGGTAAGATCATTTCATGGTATAGCAAGTTTTTACAGAAAATTTATTAGAAATTTCCGTAGTATTTTTTGCACCCCTAACAGAAACAATGAGGGGATAAGAAAGAATTTAAGTGGACCTTAGGAGAAGATAAGAGCTTTGATATGTTGAAAAATAAGGTCACAGAACAACTTGTTTTAGCACTTCTAAATTCAATAAGGTATTTCAGGTAGACTGTGATGCTAGTGGTAGTGCCATAGGAGCTGTGTTGATTCAAGAAAGTAAACCTATTGCTTATTTTATTGAGAAACTCAATGATACTAGGAAGCAATATTATGTATATTATCAGGATTTTTATGCTATAGTTTGGGCTCTAAATAAGTGGAGGTATTATTTTTTTCCAAAAGAGTTTGTTCTATATACTGATCATCACGCCTTATAGTATATTAATAGCCAAGGGAAGATAAATAAGAGGCACTTAAAGTGGGTTGAGTTTCTACAGAGTTATACCTTTATGTTGAAGCATAGGAGTGGGAAGTCAAATAGAGTTGCAGATGCCTTAAGTAGAAGGCAGTGTTTGTTGATAGAAATGAAGGTGGAAGTTGTAGGGTTTGACGAACTTAAGGGTTTGTACCCTAAAGATCCTAATTTTGTAGAGGCTTGGAGGGCTTTCTTAGCACCTGTTACTTTAGACAGGACTAAGTGGTTGGATTTTCTAATCCAATATGGGATTTTGTTTAGAGGAAATCAATTATGCATTCCAAGGAGTTCAATGAGGGATAATATGGTCAAGGAGAAGCATAGTGGAGGGTTGGCTAGACACTTTGATCAAGATAAGACCATTGCCATCATTAGTGAGAACTACTATTGGCCACATTTGTAGCAATATGTGAAGAAGTTTGTACAAAGTTGTAGAGTATGCTAGATGGCCAAGGGTGTGATACAGAACACTAGATTATATCAGTCATTACCTGTACCAGATAGGCTATGGTAGGACATTAGCATGGAATTTGTTCTTGGCTTACCAAGGACACAGAGGAGGAATGACTCCATATTTGTGGTTGTTGATAGGTTTTTGAATATGGAACATTTTATTCCCTTCCAGAAAACTAATGATGTAGTTCATGCTGCAGGGTTGTTTTTCAAAGAGGTGGTATGCCTACATGGTCTACCAAAGAGTATCATTTCCGATAGGGATACCAATTTTATTGGGTATTTTTGGAGGGCATTATGGAAGAAAATGAAGACAAACCTACAATTCAGTTTTGCATACCACCCACAGACTGACAAAAAAATAGAGGTGGTGAACAAAATTTTAGGCAATCTACTGAGCTGCTTGGTAGGAGATAAGCCCAAGGGATGGGATTTTGTTTTGCCATAGGCATAATTTGCATACAATAATTTTGTCAATAGGAGTACTAATAAATACCCATTTCATATTGTGTATGGGAGCAGCCCAAGGAATGCTTTCGAGTTGAGAAATATGGACAGAGGGGAAAAGAGCAGTGCTGAGGTCGAGGACTTTGTAGAGCACCTGAAGAGCCTCGCATGATGAAGTGAAGCAGCATATCAACAATATGAACACTCAGTACAAGACAAGAGCATACCAAAAGCGATGACTTAAGGAGTTCCAAGTGGGAGATCAAGTTATGGTTCACTTGAGAAAGGAAATATTTCTTGATAAAACCTACAATTTAAAAATGAAGAAGTTTGGACCATGCAGGGTCATAGGGAAATGAGATTCAGGGAATGCCTATGAGGTAGAATTTCCAATTGGGTTCAATATATCACCTGTGTTCAACATTTCAGATTTGGCAGAATATCATGAAGGTGACAATAATGGCGGACCAGTCATAGAATTATGGAGTATTACTACATCTACTCTAGATATAGAAGAGATAGAAGAGTTCCTAGATACCCGTGTAGTCAAAAGCACAAGAAACAGATAGTATGTAGAATATCTGGTTAAGTGGAAGGGCAGGCCTGTTGAAGATTCATCTTGGTTGTCGAAGGCTGAGGTTGAATGCCTTGGTTTTCTTCCAACAAAAAAGAAGTGAAGGTCACTTCTCAATTTACCCTGGAGATAAGATGCAGGAGCATCCAATGGTGTAAAAGTGATCTTGCATCACCCAAAAAATATTGTAATTGTTTAATTTTGTAAAAATTAGTTTTTCTTGCAAGATATTTTTAAAGATCTTAGAGGTCGAATTTGAGGATTTTCAGCTAGATGTGAGCCTTGGTTTAAAGAGCCAAGGATAACCTCGCTTATCTCATTTCATACTATTTCCGAAAATATGTTCTAATAGTCAATCAGGTCAACGAGCATGAAGTTATGACCTCCGTAATTTGCCCCAAATTTCAAATTTGAAATTTCAAGTTTTAGGTGGGAAAAAAAGGGAAAATAGGGCATAAGTAGGAATTTTTGAAATTGTAAAAGGGCTCTTCTTTTGGGATCCTCATTATTAGCATGAAAGTAATGGAAAGCTTTGGCTCCTTTTAGCATTTCTAGTTTTTAGTGGATTGTATGTGTTTTTTTTTTTTAATGCAACTTTGCTTTAGATATTGGTTCAAAAAGATAAAGTTAATTGGGTTAAAATATTGTTAGCCAAATATTTAGGTAACAATGGCAATTTTCTCACAGGCCCAAGTTATGTCCTTAGGTCAACATTCTAGAACAACATTGTTAATAGTTGCTCTAATATTGTAAAGGGAGTAAAGTGAGTGTGATGAGCAAGGTGCATCCAAAGTATTGTCATTGTTGTCAACACAGATAGAGGATTGGTTGATGCAATGCACAGGAGTTCATTGATGAGCAAGGTGCAGCAAAAGTATTTTTATTGTTGTCAACACAGTCAGGGAGATCGGTTGATGCAGTGGACAATAGATCGGTTGATGCAATGGATAGGAGTTCAGTGGTCATACAGAGCATGTATAATGATTCTCCAAGAAGAACGTAGTGGCCCATATGCAAAAGCTCAAAGAAAAAGACAAGTAAGAAAAGTGTCACGATATCGCGACATGTTGAGCAAGCATGAGAAACTATCACGATATCATGACATGTTTGGCTAGTGCAAGGAAAACTGTCATGATATTGCGACATGTTTGGCCAGTGCAAGGAAAACTATCACGATTTCGCAACATGTTGGAAGAGAGAGAAAACACAAGGAAAACTATTACGATATCATGACATAATGGAAGAAAAGAAGCCAAGTAGAAAAACTATCACGATTTCGTGACATGTTGGCAGAGAAAAAGCCAAGTGGAAAAACTGTCATGATTTCGTGACATGTTGGCAGAGAAAAAGCCAAGTGGAAAAACTATCATGATTTCGTGACATGTTCGTAGAAGGAGCTCGCAAAGAAAAGTGTCACGATTTCATGACAATCTGTAAGAGAGGCAGTACGGACGAAAATGTGTCACGATTTTGTGACATGTTTGAGAGAAGGAGCTCACAAAGAAAAGTGTCGCAATTTCACGACAATCTGCAAGAGAGGCAGTACGGATGAAAATGTGTCACGATTTCGTGACATGTTTGAGAGAAGGAGCTCGTAAAGAAAAGTGTCATGATTTTGTGACAATCTGTAAGAGAGGCAGTACGGACGAAAATGTGTCACGATTTCATGACATGTTTGAGAGAAGGAGCTTGCAAAGAAAAGTGTCGCAATTTCGTGACAATCTACAAGAGAGGCAGTACAGAGGAAAATGTGTCATGATTTTGTGACATGTTTGAGAGAAAGAGCTTGCAAGGAAAAGTGTCACGATTTCGCGACAATTTGCAAGAGGAAGCGCTAAGGAGAAAAAGTGTCATGATTCCGTGACATGTCGAGTTTTCACGATCCAATGAGAAGAAAAGCGCTAAGGAGAAAAAGTGTCGCGACATCACGACAAATTCAATGAGGAAGAGCTCAAAGGCGAAAGCATCACGATTTCATGGGCATAAGGCAGAGAAAAGCACAAGGCAGTGAAAGTGTCACGATTTTAGAACATGTTTCGTTTTTGCGGGTGAAAGGCAGAGAAAGGCACAAGGCAGTGAAAGTGTCACGATTTCGTGACATGTTCCGTTTTCATGGGCGAAAGGCAGGGAAAGGCACAAGGCAGCAAAAGAGTCACGATTTTGTGACATGTCATATTTTCACTGGTGCATGCCGATAAGAGTGCAAAGAAGCAAAAAGTGTCACGATTTCATGACATGTCATGTTTTTTCTGGTGCATGCCAAGAAGAGTGCAAGGAAGCCAAGAGTGTCGTGATTTTGTGACATGTCATGTTTTCACTGGTGCATGCCGAGAAGAGTGCAAGGAAGCAAAAAGTATTGCTATTTCATGACATGTGTTTTTGCAGGTGCATGTCGAGAAGAGTGCAAGGAAGCGAAAAGTGTCGTGATATCGCGACATGTTGTGTTTTCATGGGTGCAAGTCGAATAATGATGCAAGAAGGCGAAAGTGCCACGATATCGTGACATATCTTATTTTTGCGATCAAACGCTAAGAAAAGTCAAAAGGGCAGAAATGTCATGATTTCATGACAGGTCACATTGGTGTGATAGAAGAAGAAGAACCCAACCGAAGTAAAATTATTTGAAGTCATACGATAGTAACAGAGGCAGTTATAGAAAGAATTCATGCAGCCAGAATAAGAAGAGTTAACTAGAGTCAGAACTATAGTTGCAGGGGGTGTTGCAAAGAAAATCATGTGAGAAAAATAAAGAAGAGTTAACTGGAGTCAAAACTATAGTTACAAGGGGCAGTTATAGAATAAAATCATGCAACTAAATTTAGAATAGTGCATTAAATATAGAATGGTTGTTACAGGGCCGTGATGCTATGAAACTGTTAGAGCAGCAGTTATACTGATAGAGCGATAAGAGAGCAGATAAGAATGTCAGATCGTCAAAATGAGCAGAGAAGGCTATCAAAGAGCCATAAATGAGCAGACAAGGCTGTCAGAGCCGTAAGCTAGCAGAGAAGGCTATCAGAGCACAGAGAAGGCTATCAGAGCACAATAAGTAGAGCGGTAAGAGTGATCTATTAGGTTGAGCTCTGTGTGGGTAGAGACATATAAGAGAAGTCAAAGAGAGAAATTGTGTAGAGAGATAGAGCACTGTTGAGACAAGAGTGGTGAGGAAAGAGTGCTACTGTATAGTGGGATAGTGTTGTGGGTTGTTACAAAGCTGGAAGAATGTTGTAAGAAGTACAGAGCTATGAGAGCTGCAAGAGCAAGCCATAAGAAAGGGCTGTAAGTGCGTAGTAGGTAGAGCTGTAAAAGAGTGTATGCTTTATGGACAGATATTTGAGATTGAGAGTTAGAAAAAGAATATATTGAGTCTCTAACAATTCTATTTATGCTTCCATGAGATTGATTTGAGTTAAGATAGACTAGTGAGGGTCTTGTAACATAGAAGGCATTTTTATGTCAATCAAGATTTAAAATAGAAGTCCAATTTGGTGCTTGGAATTAGGGGTTGGTGCTCCTTTTTGTTGGTGTAGATAAATTAGGGGTTGGTGCTCCTTCCAGTGGGTGCTAGTAAACTAATTATGAAGTTGGTGCTTTGCAAAGGCTGGATTTGGATGGGAGTCCAAGTAGTCTATTTTTGAGGAGTAGCCAAAACTGGTGAACCTCGTTAAATCTTGTGTTGTGTTGCTATCTTGTTACACTTGCTGCATATGGTTTTAAGCATTCATTAGTTCTGAATTAAGATATGAAGATTCAAGTTTTTAATTAGCTGCACTGATTCACCCCCCCTCTCAGTGCCATTGTAAGACTAACAATTGGTATCAGAACCAAGTTCCCAGTTTTAGCTAAATCAGTCAGGGTTGATCTTGGATTAGTACACAATGGCTAGGAAGAATAGATCCTCCTTCAAAAAGGCATCCCAGCCAGTTTCGGTTCTTGTGAAAGAGAAAATTGAACTAGAGAAGGTAGAAGAAGTGGATTTTGAAGTATGCAATGAAAACCTGGAGATTGAAGTAGATCTAGAAGGTGAGCTGATCATCGCACTTGAAGAGTTGAGTATAGAAAATAAAAAGAACAAAATAATGTCCAAGAAGTTAGAAGAATATGGATATGAGATTGAAGATCTCTTCTTACAAGTTCAAAAGGCCAAGAAATCATAAGAAACCTTGAAGACACACCTGGATGATGAGGATAATGTATGCAGCACAAGTGAAGAGGAATCGAACAAAGTTATTGTTGATCTAAAGCTACAAGTAGAACAGTACAAAAGGATTGAAGATATTCTCAGGTCTCAAATCAATGAGAAAGAGACTGTTTGCTTCCAACAAGAAGAAGAGATTGTTTCATTGAAGAAACAACTAGAAGAGGCCAACATAAATCTCAAATATGAGAAGAGCACAGAGTTGCTAGATAAAATGATAAAGCAACAAATAAGCTCCACGGCTAAGCTTGGTCTTGGATATGAAGCTGAACAACCTTCATCTTCCAAAAGTATAGAAAAGAAGAAGTCCACTGTTGAAGGATCGAAGCAAGAAAAGGTTGAAGCTGAATCTTCAAAAGGAAGAAAATATCAAAGAAGATCTACAGTAAGGCAACCATAGCAAAATAGGTTCTCTCACTCACACTCTTTTCATAATAATGCTTTTAATGGCTATTATTCTAAATGCAACCACTATGGTCACAAGGCAATTTATTGTGGACTAAACAATAGATCAAAGAGTTATGCTGATAAAAATACATCTACTTTTCTGAGTGAACACCCTGTGCAATGTTTTAAATGTAATGGCCATGGGCACATAGCAAGGTTTTGTCCAAGCACTTTTGTATCCAATCTAAGGCAAGACCATAGATTTCATCATACACACAGAATGCAATACAGACAGGGAATAAAACATGTGCAATGTTTTAAATGCAATAGTCAAGGGAACATAGCAAGGTTCTGTCCAAGCACTTTTGTATCTAATCTAAGGCAAAACCCTAGATTTCTTCAGACACAAAAAGGGCAACACAGACAAGGAACATATCATGTGCATAAAAGAAAAGAAAATAATCATCCATCAAGAATGCACAAGAGACAACCTCACAAGAGAAATGTTCAAGTTCATGAACAGGGGCAAAATAGGGATGTAGTTGAAAAACTCAAGCCCAAGTTCAGGAAAGTCTGGAGAAAGACAAAAGAAAGGAAATCATGTCTCCTTGGACTGAAGGAGACTACTCTACCATTTCTCTAAGCAACTCCAGTTGGCACATCCTCAGGGGAGCAATATTAAAGTCTTATTTTAATGCTCCTATGTATTTGTATGGTTATCTGAGTATGAAAGGCAAGTAGTTGAGAAATTGTCATATAGCTGTTAAAGTGTATTTTTTAGTTTATGTAGTGGTTTGTGGAAGTGCCATGAAGTGTGGTGATTAAATGGAGAGTTGTCACCATTGGTAGTATTGCTATACGTCATTGTTGTTATGTTGATGGTTCTTACTACCACTGTTCATAGCTATGGATTATAACAGTTCAGATAAGTTGGTTGAGTGGAAAGAATGTTTGCCCTAGCTACATATATGTGTTTCAAGAAGCGTGTATTTGTTTTACACTTTGATGTAAATATTGTTAGATCTTTCATGATGCCTTGGTGAATATTATTTAATTCACAGACAGTTTCATTTTTACTATTGATAAAATATCAATCCGAGGTTAAGAAGTATGAGGTTGAGTAAGGGGCACTATGGTTGGCTGTAAAGTGTTTGACAAAATGTCTTCTCCTTATTTGCACAGTTGAAAGTAAGGTATGACCTGCAGTAACTGTAGAAAACATAGATCAGGTTGTAAATATAAAATGGATTGAGTTAGCCTACTGGATTCTCACTGTAGAGAGAGATAAATAGCTATCAGTAGGTTCAAGCTTGTTGAGAATATCTAGGATGTATATGCAGATGTTGCTTGCATTACAGAACAAAAATTTGGATATATATACGATCAGTGTATGCCTTCACTAACAATGGACAAGTTTGAGATTGCAGAGCAACAAAGGGTTGGTACTCAAGAAGACAATAGTCCAGCCATGTTCTTACACATTTTATTGGTGAAGTTGACAGTGATGATGTCATTCACTAGTTATTGCTGCTACTCACATTATTGATATTGTTGATGCCTATTATGCTTATCATGATGTTGTCAAACAGTGAAATGAAGTGGTCACACATTCCCAAGAATAGACTAAGAATTGACTAGCCATCGAGATCAAATTCTCAGGGGGAGCATTTATGCATCTGTTTATCATATTGCTCATGTTTATGCTTTTTTCTAACTGTAATAATTTTTGCCTGAGAATGTTGTGCATTGACTCAGGGGGATTTTTGCAGCTGCCCTTTGGTATTATTGTCAAAGGTCAAGAAGAATTACAAGTAATTGCACACAATTACATGTGTTGCCAACAATTCCAAATGGGGATATTGATGAGCAAGGTGCATCTAAATTATTGTCATTGTTGTCAACATAGACAGAGGATCGATTGATGCAATGGATAGGAGTTCATTGTGAGCAAGGTGCAGCAAAAGTATTTTCATTGTTGTCAACACAGTTAGGGAGATCAGTTGATGCAGTGGACAATAGATCGGTTGATGTAATGGACAGGATTTCAGTGGTCATACAGAGCATGTATAATGATTCTCCAAGAAGAAAGTAGTGGCCCATATGCAAAAGCTCAAAGAAAAAGACAAGTAAGAAAAGTGTCGCGATATCGTGACATGTTGAGCAAGCATGAGAAATTGTCGTGATATCGCGACATGTTTGGCCAACGCAAGGAAAATTGTCGTGATATCGTGACATGTTTGGCCAGTGCAAGGAAAACTGTCATGATTTCACGACATGTTGGAAGAGAGATAAAGCACAAGGAAAAATGTCACGATATCACGACATAATGGAAGAAAAGAAGCAAAGTAGAAAAATTGTCACGATTTCATGACATGTTGGTAGAGAAAAATCCAACTGGAAAAACTGTCACGATTTCGTGACATGTTGGCAGAGAAAAATCCAAGTGGAAAAACTATCATGATTTCGTGACATGTTCGTAGAAGGAGCTCGCAAAGAAAAGTGTCGCGATTTCATGACAATCTGTAAGAGAGGCAGTACAGACGAAAATGTGTCGCAATTTTACGACATGTTTGAGAGAAGGAGCTTGCAAATAAAAGTGTCACAATTTCACGACAATCTGCAAGAGAGGTAGTATGGACAAAAATGTGTCACAATTTTGTGACATGTTTGAGAGAAGGAGCTCGCAAAGAAAAGTGTCGTGATTTCACGACAATCTGTAAGAGAGGTAGTACAGACGAAAATGTGTCGCAATTTTGAGACATGTTTGAGAGAAGGAGCTCGCAAAGAAAAGTGTCACGATTTTGCAATAATCTACAAGAGAGGCAGTATGGAAAAAAATGTGTCGCGATTTCACATGTTTGAGAGAAATAGCTTGCAAGGAAAAGTGTCGCTATTCCATGACAATCTGCAAGAGGAAGCGCTAAGGAGAAAAAGAGTCATGATTTCGCGACATGTCAGGTTTTCACGATCTGATGAGAAGAAAAGCACTAAGGAGAAAAATTGTCGTGGAATCATGACAAATTCAAGGAGGAAGAGCTCAAAGGCAAAAGCGTCACAATTTCGTGACATGTTCCGTTTTCACGGGCTTAAGGCAGAGAAAAGCACAAGGCAGCGAAAGTGTCACGATTTCGTGACATGTTTCGTTTTCATGGGCGAAAGGCAGAGAAAGGCACAAGGTAGCGAAAGTGTCATGATTTCACGACATGTTTCATTTTCGTGGGTGAAAGGCAAAGAAATGCATAAGGCAACAAATGTGTCACGATTTTGCGACATGTCATGTTTTTGTTGGTGCATGCCGAGAAGAGTGCAAAGAAGCAAAAAGTGTCATGATTTCGTGACATGTCATGTTTTCGTTGGTGCATGCCGAGAAAAGTGCAAGGAAGACAAGAGTGTTGCAATTTCATGACATGTCATGTTTTCACTGGTGCATGCCGAGAAGAGTGCAAGGAAGCAAAAAGTGTCACGATTTCATGACATGTTGTGTTTTCGTAGGTGCATGCCGAGAAGAGTGCAAGGAAGTGAAAAGTGTCATGATATTGTGACATGTATTTTCATGGGTGCAAGCCGAATAATGAAGCAAGAAGGTGAAAGTGTCACGATATCGTGACATGTCTTGTTTTTGTGATCAAATGCCAAGAAAAGTCAAAAGGGTGGAAATGTTGCGATTTCACGACAGGTCGCATTGGCGTGATGGAAGAAGAAGAACCCAGTCGAAGTAAAATTATCTAAAGTCGTACAATAGTAACAGAGGCAGTTACAAAAATAATTCATGCAGCAAAAATAAGAAGAGTTAACTAGAGTCAGAACTACAGTTGCAGGGAGTGTTGCAAAGAAAATCAAGCAGGAAAAATAAAGAAGAGTTAACTGGAGTCAGAACTATAGTTACAGGGGGCAATTACAGAATAAAATCATGCAGCTAAATTTAGAATAATGCATTAAAAATAGAACGGTTGTTATAGGGCCATGACACTGTGAAACTTTCAGAGCGGCGATTATATTGATAGAGCGGTAAGAGAGTAGATAAGAATGTCAGAGCGCTGAAATGAGCAAAGAAGGCTATCAGAGAGCCATAAATGAGTATACAAGGCTGTCAAAACTATAAGCTAGTAGAGAAGGCTATTAGAGCGTAGTAAGCAGAGCATTAAGAGTGATCCATTAGGTTGAGCTCTATGTGGGTAGAGACATATAAGAGAAGCCGAAGAGAGAAATTATGTAGAGAGACAGAGCACTGCTGAGACAAGAGCAATGAGGAAAGAGTGCTGTTGTATAGAGGGATAGTGTTGTGGGCTGTTACAAAGCTAGAAGAATGCTGTAAGAATTGTTGGTGTGATTTAGATTTTTCAAAGTTGTTATGTAACTTTATAATTCAATGGAGGTCTCCATTTCTATCTCTGTGTCTTTGGGATTTTTGGTCCTTTGGTTTACCTCATGTTTGGTGGCATATTTGGAAGTAGAGTAATTCTAGAGCCTAAAAAAATATCTCCCATTTGGCTGAGTTCATGGCACTTTGGGCTATTGCTACAATTGTTGAAAATATGGATGCAATTCATTTAGATAAGGTCACTTCTATTAGGGAGTTGGTATTTGTGTCAATTCTTGGATTTAGATATTATTCTCCCGATCATTACCCTAAAGCTCTTGCCAGATAGACTACTATTTAGGAACCTCCTCCTCCTGGCTAGTTGAAGCTAAATTTTAATGGAGTTTCTAAAGGGAATTCAAGACTAGCCAATGTGGAGGGACTGGTTAGAGACATTGAGGAAAGGATTTTTTTGGATTTCACTAAAAATTTAGATTGTTAGATCAATCATTTTGTAGAGGCATGAGCTCTTATTCAAGGGGTTTATCAACTAGAAATTTTGAATGCCATGGAGGTAATTATTGAAGGGGATTCCTTCAATATCATTAACATGATCAAAGGTGTGTAGGTCCCTTCTTGGACTATACTGAATAAAATTTCTAAAATCCAAAGAAGGATTATAACCCTCGAAGCAGTTGAGATTAAGCATGTCTATAGGGAGAGAAATATATCGACAATTTTTTTAGCTAACTCGGGACTTCTATAAGAAATATGCATAATTTTGCATGAGTGTTTCTTAGATGGAATAAATCAAATAGACAATATAATCTCAAGGTGTTAATTTGTGTTTTCATATAGCTTTGATTTGTGATAGTAGGGATTCCCTAGAAAATTTGTTGAACGCAAGAGTTTGTGCCTAAACAATGGCCAAATTTCAAATTTGAATTATAGAAAATTTCACACCATAAATATCTATTGTTGTTGGACACCTTTATGGGGTTTTCTATTTGACTATATATTTTTTTATAGGTATAGTCTCATGCATAAGACATGCTATTTTTTTGGGGGTTTTAGCCATTGATAGTAAAATCTCTAGTGTGTTGATGGTTTTAGTTTGTGTTTGTCCTACTTGGTTATTATGAAACTTTGTTGTTTTTCTATTTTGTGGAGCCTTTTTGGTTTGCTATGTTGATATCTATATTCCTTGTATCCAGTTTGTTGGTTGATCCACCTTCATAAAATATTTTGGGCACCTTTCAAAACCCCTTAATCCATATTATAAAAAATTATGTTACCCTAATACCATTATAGTATGAATCTAGTTTAAAATCCACTATGAGCACTATAGAAAATTTTTGATAAAAAATAAAACATGCTTTATAGATAGTGCAATTCTAAATATTTGTACACTAGGGTTCTTGTGCATATTATATATTATATCAAATAGCAAGTAATGTATCCCAATAGGCAATTAGGTGGATATGGATTTTTATTTCATATTTTCTTTTAAATGAACCCAGATGATCAATGTTCATGGTCCTTACAACATGTATATAGGTGGTGTAAGATTATGATTTCTATCTAAAGGTGTCTCTTTGCATCAAGTTACATTTCAAGAACCATAACATATGTCCTAACATATATAAATTCTATTTATGTGATAAACAACTAGTTATCTATCCAAAATAAATAATTTATCAAATATTATTGTCACTTTATTTTTTTATCAGTTAAATGTAAATTTAAATGGGTTTTTATCAAGGGACCCAAAACTTGATTACAACAACAACGGAGATCACTGAAAAACCTTAAGGATACAACAAAAATCCTTCCCTAAAGGATGCAAACTACATAAATCCTAAAAACTGCCCACACAACAAGTGGGACCAACACACACAAGGAAAATAAGAAAGGGCCAACCTACCCAAAACCATCTATGCAAAGCACAACACAAGAGAAAAATTTCAAACTGAAATAGGGCCATCCCGCCCAGGGTATCCTTACAACACAAAGGATGGAGAAGAGGATTAGGGCCATATCACCTAAATAAATGTACAAATAAAAATTAAAGCAATGCTAACCTACCAAGAATTATTTGAAAAATAAAACATGAGATACAAAAGCACTTAAAGTGGGAAAAAAACAAAACAATCCCACCTAAAGGATGGAACGATTGAAACAGGGCCATCCTGCCCTCCACTAAAATTTAAAATTTAAATTTAAAATAAATCATTCCCATCGAGGACATCCTGAGATGCAACAGAAGGATGCAGCAGCACGATCTGAAAACCAAAAAAAAACTAGAGAAGTCACAGCACCAGGCCAAGAAGTCCCAATGTAGTAAGGATAACTACCCATAATCCAAAGTAGATAGAGATAAAATTAGTGCAGAACCATGAGCCATGAGAAAAAGGTAGGGAGATCCTACGAAACCTCAACAGAATGATCCATGAAGCACAAGATACAAACAATAAGCACAGGGCCTCCCTTAAGACCAGAAAAGTAGTAGGAACTCCAAAGCAACCTTCAACACCACCAATGAGAAGTTTTAGGGATCTAGAAGAGGATGACTAGTAGTAAAATAGAAGCAATCAGCATAGAGGCCTAGACCCAATCCATGAAAAATGTTGAGAACCCACCACCTACATTCAGAAACCCAAAGAGCATCACCACAAGATTAAGCATGAGGTTTTTTCCCAAGATAAAAAGAAACTATGAAGAGCTACTCATGAAGCCAAAATCCCAAGCCACAATGCACTACACCAAAATAACCTCTAATCCTTAGCTCCAAATAGGATCCTACAAGAAAATGGAATAGAGTAGCAAGCTCCAAGGAAAAGGAATCCTGAAGGAACTCAGGACTCCTAGGGGAGGACCCAAGAAAAACCTAGGGACATCCCAAAAAACCCCAGGGATGTCCCAGTTCACAGGCACCAAAATAAAACCCTACCAAAAGGTATGAAAATGGGTAGACAAATGGGTAAGTGACCTCCCACCCCAAGGATATCATCTATAGCACCAACCAACCAAGGAGGAAGGGAAAAAATAATGTCAAGGAACTGGGATAGAACCTAGGGATATTATAGAAAACCCTAGGGGCATCCTAGATCACAGGAACCAAAAAAAAAACCTACCAAAAGGTATGGAATGGGGAAGACAAATGGTTAAGTGAACTCCCACCCCAAGGAGATCGTATACAACACTAGCCATCTAAGGAAGATGGCAAATAAAGTACCAAGAAACTGGGATAGGACTAGGGATCTGGGACAAGACCAGGGATGGGCTACAGGGAAGTAGAGAAGGACTTCCTAGGGAAGTCCCCTGCAACCTAGTGTAAGGAACTAGTTTATATTATTGTCACCTTATGTGTATGAGAGAGAGATAATATGGTTCATTGTAAAGTCTTGAAATTATCAACTACATATGATATTAATTATATGGGTGATGTCATATCTTACATTACATTTATAAATCATACTACACCTAAAATTAAGGTGACTCAGGATCTACCTTTGAGGAAAAGATTTTATTTTAGGATTACAAACACCATTTCCATATATACTTCACATGCTGGTCTCTTTCGTTAATATTATTGAACCAACCTTCATAAAACAGGATGAGCACTATACATGCATGGTGCTTGTAGGCCTAATTTTAAAAAAAATCTTAAGAAAATATAAACAAGAATAAATGATTGAAATCAAAGATGATCATGGGATATTTTCATAGGGAATGTTAAAATTTGAGAAGTATTTACAACACTTCTAAAATCTATTTACAAATAGTAAAGACTTGAGCAATAACTAAATACTTTAGGCCATGCCTATATGTATATTGTGTAATGTAGATAATAAAACAAGACAATAATTATATAGATCTGTATCCTTTAAATATTTGGAAGAAGCATTATTTGAAAATTCACAAGGTAAATCCCTAGGGTTAGAAAACCTGGTTGCAAAATTATTTAAACTAATATGGTTAGTTTATAGGAAAGCTTTCAATATGATGTAAAAAGAGGTAAAATTAAAAGGTTCAATGGTCTTTATTATTAACCATACATATTAAGCTTGTAGTGTAGCTGATAGTGACACTTTAGCACCACTATAAGATTAAAATTTTTGACTTTAATTGTATTCTTTTGCAATGCTAAAGTAGTGATATGATTACCTTATTTTGTATTAACATTATGTTAAATTAATATTGGTATTATATCACAAGTTTATGTCATAGTAGGGCCACTATGTGGAACCAAATATTACATCATTATAGCACCACTTAAAGAAATAGAGGTAAAATCAACTCAAAAACCAAAAGTAAAAAAAATATGTAAATTACATAAATAAATAACAATAATTGTATAATTAAATTTTTATGGTACTACAAAGGGCAACCTTGGTCAATCTGGAGCAGGTGGTATCATCAGGGATAATAAAGGTAAGGTAATCCTTGCTTTTGTTGAGTCTTTAGGAATTCAGACAAACCAAAACGCTAAAGCTCAGACTCTTTGGCATGGTTTGGTGTTAGCCAAATATATTTCTGGATTCTTGTTGAGGATGACTCCCTCACTATTATTAATTATTTAAAAATTTCTAAAATCCCTTCATGGAAAATAAGGAACTGTATTGAAGAAGCCATAAATCTCAGCAAAAAAATTCACTATATCATCTTCTAGCATACATTCCATGAAAACAACAAAGATGTTGATGCTTTAGCAAATTTTGGCACCCGGATCACTGACTTGATGTGTTGGACCACTAACATTCCTCAATTTTTTACCCAAGTCATTGATCAATAAATTTTGTCTTCAAGTATCATTCTTGCTGACATGGACCAAGTCGGCCATCCTCCTCATGATCCCCATGCCAACGTGTGCTAATTTTCCAATCAATCATTCCCTTGCATTTTGGGGTTATGGTGTTGAAAGTGTCTTTGAATTAAGAACGATATCCAAAATTACTTTACCTGGACCTGAGAGTGAGCCTAAGCCTGAATAAAAACCCTTGAGTTACACTACTTGTCTGAAGAACAAGGTTAAACAAAAAGAGTTACTAGTCATTGAGTCTGATGATGAAGACAAGGATAGCCCTGATCGCTGCATGCAAAAGTTTATAATTTATTCTATGACAAGTTGCATTATTCATTTAGTTGATTTATGTAATGCTCTTAACTTATGGTTTTTTAAGAATTCATTTATTGAAAGTGCGGATGAAACTCCTACTAAAAAGCTGAGGAAGGTGACTGTCAATACTAGGGACATCCTTGCCAAGGATGACACTGCTGAGATGGATACACTAAATGCTGGAACCCAAAATGCTAAGGTTAACCCTGATCCTGAGTGTTAAGGGTTCCCATTCTAGCTTGGAGGGTTGTTGTTCAAAGGTTGATATTTTTGGGTTCATGTCCCATTTTTGTCTAAAATTTTGGTTCCTGGTGCTCGCTGAGGATAGCATTTTCCTTTGTTCCTCTTTGGTCCTTTCCTTTTGCTCTTATCTATTCTTTTGGTCATGATTTGCCTTTTGTAATGAGGTTTTGGAGCCCTGTCAAAACCAATTTGATATATAGATTTTAATCTATTTAACCGATAAAAGAAATCAATAATTGTATAAACAAATAATTTATTCTCTTTGTAATAACCATAAATAAATTGCATAAATTACATATAAAAACAAAAACCATCTCTTATCATACAATATGTAAATAGTTTGACATTTAAATACATATCTTATAATAGATTACTTTTTTTCAATAAATGCTTTGAAACCATTGTAATTAGGTTGTATAATTAAAAATTTTCTCTCTTCTATTATATTTTTGAGAAATCTCATGTAAAATGACAAATATATTGTAATTTATTAGGACATGTTTATATTTCAATTATTTTTATAGAAAATTGAATAAATAAACATGAAAAACAAAATTTCTGATTACTTACATATTTTACAATTGTTGTCTCCATGCTCATACTCCTTAAATTATGATATGCCTTCTTCCTTTTTTTTAACATTCACTTGATAATCCCCTTCTTGAGTAACCTTGTTTCCACATGATCTTTTGTTGTCAATTTCATTCCACTAGTCAAAAAAGCATCTCTAAACTATAGTGTTATAATCTAAAATATAAATTAAACAATTAAACACATCTCTCTCTCTCTCTATATATATATATATTTATTTATTTATTTATTTATTTATTTTAAAAAACTTCACAAATTCTTATTTATTTCTTTTATTCAATAAAATATTTTCATCAAGATTCATATGAATTTCGTATTTCATGATGTTGATCGATGTGTGATTACATATTTTAATGCTCAAATATGGAGGAAATAAATTATCATCTACAGGGAAGGAGTAGGGGGTCCATATAATGATTAGATAAGTCTAAGACATAGAAAGAATCATCTACATCATGCACTATATATCCATTGAAACTAAACAAAGGAAGACATGGATTTATATTATGCCATGGTTGTGGCAACAATTACAACTATGGATAAGTGGAAGAAACTTATTTATAGAGGAGAATATAATCAAAAATACTGAGCAAGGGATGATATGGATCTTTATCATGAATGTGTTTGTGATGACTAGTTAGTGGAGGAAGGAGATCTATATGTATGGAAGCATACATGTTTGGTTCTTCTAATCCTCATATATATTTTTTAAAATACTTAGCGATTTCTTGATAAAAAAAATTCACATAATGTTTTTGTAAGATGGAGATTTTTTTCAAGGAGTTTCTCAAATTGTTTATATTTTTTAATTTTATCAATTACTTCATAACAATTTCAAAATATAATATCATTAATAATTTTAAATAATTGTAACCATATTAGAATACAAAAGTTGAAATTATAAAGGAATTAAGAGCTCTGGGAGTTTAATTAAAATTACAAATTAATTTATAAATTTTTATACAAATATTAACTTAAACCCTTAAAGTCTTAAGCTGAATTTGTAAAATATTATTGGTTTTAATTTCAAATAATTATTATTATAATTTTCTAAAATCATTTCAAACCTAAGTTACTCTATTCAAAAATACAAAATTTAATATTACAAACTAATTTTTTTTGGATAGGTTAAATTAAATTAAAAATGGGTTTTTATCAAGGATTCCAAAACCTGATTATAGTAAGAAATAAGACTAAAAATCCAGAGGAAGGCCACAAGAAAGAACTTCAAAATACAAATGAAAACAAAAGGACAACCTTTCAGAAAAGGCTAAAGGACATCCTCTGAGGAAAGGCTAAAGGATAGCCTTAAAGGAAAATTTAAAAATAAAATATATTTTTTTTCTTTTTACAATAAATCCTGGGACGACAACACCCCGCCCAGGACAACCAAAAAATACATGTAAAAACCCCAACATGTGCAAGGAAGAAAAAAGCAAGGGAAAAAATGCCCAGAAAATATTGAAACAAGGAAATCCTACCCAAAACAAAAAATTGAATCTAAAGTGGGAAACACATAAAATTCTCACATGTGGATGCACATGGATGCAACAAAAGGTAACAACAACGGGGATCAACATCCCAACTAGGTATGCAAGTGGACCAACAACCAGGGGACTCCAGAGGCCATGAAATATTGTTGCAACAAGGAAAACTACTCAACAACCAAGGGAGACAGAGGAACCAACAATGCAGAAATGAGAGCTAAGAGAAAATGTGGGGAGGCCCAAGGAAAACCACCAATGCCACCAATGAGCAGCTTCAAGGATCCAGAAGAGGATGAACCGTAGGAACATAGAAGCAATCAACACATAGGCCTCCCCCAAGCCATGAAAATCTAAGAACCCACCATCAAAAATGTAACTGGAAACCCAAAGAACAACACCATACGAATAATTACAAGGTCCCTTACAAGCCAAAATTTGTTGTGAAGAGTTGCTCATGAATCCAAATACCTCAGCCACCACTTATTGCACTAGAATAACCTCTAATCCTTAGCATCAAAAATGACCCTGCAAGAAAAAATGGAAAAGAGTTCCTGAAAGAACTCAGAAAACCCAAAGGATGACCCAGGAAAAACCAGGGACAACCTAGAAAAACCCAGGGATGTCCAAGTTTGCAGGCACCAAAAGTAAAACCCTACCAGAAGGCATGTAAAGGCGCGGCCAAGTGGAATAGGGATATCCCAACCCAAGTAGATCATCTGTAATGCCATCTAGAAAATGAGGAGGTTAAAGGAGTACAAGAGAACTGGAATAGGACCTAGGGACATCCCAAAAAAATCCAGGGACATCCCAAATCACAGGCACCAGAAGAAAACCCCACAAAATAGTAAGCAAAGGGGTAGAAAAATGGAAAAATGATCTCCCTCCCTAATAATATCGTTTGTAGCACCTACCAGCCGAGGATGAAGGGCAAAGGAAGTTTTAGGGATCTAGGACAAGGCCAGGGATCTGGGATAGGGCCAAAGATGGGCTATAGGGAAGTGGTGCAAGACTTCCCAGGGAAGTCCCCTATATTACAAACTAATTTTATTAGTTGTAGGTTCATGCAAATATCATCTATTTTATTGTGTTTTTAGTTCTTTTCTAAAATTGGTTTAAATTCTAAATTATATTTAGAACAATCATAAATTAAAATATTGCAACCTAATTTAGAGGGTTTTATGCAAAAATAAATTAAAGCCTTAGGGTTTTGGATTTATGCAAAACCCTACAATTTAAAATAAAATTTCTTTAATTTTTTTTTAAAACCACTTGAAATACTAAATTAGTTAAGTTTTAAAAATCACAAATCTACTTAAAAACTAAATGCATTTTTCTATGGATTTCATAAATTTTCTTATATAAAAGTTTAAAAGGAAGGGTAAAAACAAATGTAGCTTATTTTTTTAAGGGTATATTTCCAAATTCCCTTGCTTCCTATTTTTTTAATATTGGTTATATGGGACTGAAACATATCTCATCATATTATATCATATTACATCATGACCATATAGTATTATTACAACAACTTGGCTATTATGAGCACATTTCTTGGCAATATTTAAACTTGGATTTCCTCCTTGAAAGTGAAGGAATTTAACCACTTAAAATAATTCCATTTGATAAATCATCTTGCTTCCTTATCCTATAGATTTATTTTAGTTTAGGTAATAGCTAAATTTTAATTTAACATTTTATCCATGTTATGACCTATGAATGATACCGCAGTGGTAAGTCTTTTTGTTTTCATCTAGGAAACCCAAATTCAAACCCTTGTAAGGGGGACTGGGACCCTTTATAAAAATGCATGCAAACTTAAATTTCACTTATCAAAACTTTTATTTTTTATTTATCCATAATTCTCTTTTCTAATAACTTTGTTGTTCCTTTCACAACTAGTCTTTGATGCCCTATTCTCTTTGACTTCTTTGATCTGTATCAAGGTCAATGAATAAAGTGGTCAAGCAATAAATATGAGGCTTGGTAAAAAAAATTGTTTTAATATTAATCCAATATTAATAAGCCCCTCTTTTTTAGACCCAATCTCTACTTTGATGCTATATAGGTTCTCTGTAGTTTTGACTTCACACTAGATTTTCACCACCCTAGCATTGACATAACATAGGCATAATGTTGCCATTAAAGCTAATTATATTTAAAGAGTGAGAAAGAAGGGGGAGGAGAAGTGGAGGAAAATGTTAGAATATTATAATGTGTACTATGCCTCAGTTTGACACTTGTCTTCTGCCCACTTGTCTTATGTCTTCAGTTTGAGTTGTCCAACTAGAGTTTTGCCTTTTTGAAGCATTAATTTTTATCTTACTATAGGCTTATATATAATCGTTGGAAAGAGTTTTTCGAGAGAGATATCTTGGTATAGTAATTTTCCAATTCTGAAACCATTTTCTAAGCTAAAATTTATTTTGAAGTTATCTTTGTAAAATAGAGTGCATTTTCGGTTACATCTGACACTCTTAGGTGAAATTTTGGCAAAAAAGTAAGGGGCTCAATTTTAAGTCATTGGAGGGATATTAGGCCAAGTTATTCATTAAATTTGGAAAATATGGGGGTATTGTTATAAATGGAGGCATTGATATTGTATCATATTTTGAGGCACATTTGGGGCTATCTTTTAGCCAAAGTTTCTAATAAAAATAATTTACTCAAGGGGTGATTTAAGGCCCCTTGTACCATGCTAGTGGAGTCGTCTTGTGGCATTGTATTGGCCACTTTGTGTTTGGTGTTTGCCTCTCTTCATTTGGGCTTGTTCTTCATTTTGATGTTTTGTATAACCCTTGCATATTTTTGGGGTTTATATAATTATAATCAAGTATAGTCCCTTTGCATATAAAAAAATTTATACTATGTAACATTTACAAGCAAGAAACCACACAAGCACTCTTCTCACAACATCTAAAAACAATAGCAAGCATCACATTGTAATAACCGTCTATGTTCTACATATCATTCTACTCACATACCTATAGTATCCCTCTTTTAAGGGTAGGTATATTGAGAAGTTTAGTATAAAGGTCTAGCATGTTATCATAAATTCCTTTTTAGCACTACCTATGTTCCACATATCGTTATGATCTCCAATACCTATAGTCTCCCTCATGTAAGGGCGGGTATATTGAAAATTTTGGTATAAAAGGCATGTCTAGTATTGAGCTCCCTCTTATTTCAATCATTTTCTAAATCATGGCTACTACAAATCTATTAAGTGGACTCACTAAAAATCTTAAAGAAGCTCACTCTTTTGCAAATTAGAAATATGAAATGGAATCTATCTTGATGATGAATGACATGTGGAATTTTGTAAGATATAGGAAAGCTAATGAAGACCCAATCACAAAACTTGAATACCCTAAAGAAAAAGTACTATTTGAAAAAAATTCCAATATAGCTTTAAGTCTCATCAAACTAGCTACAAGAATTTAATGTAGAGAAATTGTATGAGCTACAACTACTTCTAAACAAGCTTGGGATACTCTACTAATATTGTTTGATAGGCCAATTCAAGATAATATTTTGTATTTGAAACAAAAATTACACAATCTATGTATGAAAGGCTTACTTATCGATTACCTTATGGAAGTGAAGTCTATTAGGAATGATTTCTTAGCTTCTGGTAAAAATATTGATGATAATGAGCCGATTCATATAATGTTGCATGGTCTTCCTTCAAAATTTCACTCATATGCTACCATGTTAGATCTAAGTGGTAAAATAATGAATTACACACTTGATGAGATTGAAATTATACTTAAGAAACATGAGCAAGACCTACTAAAATATGAAGAGATTGAATCCTCATCAACTTTTTCCACCAAGGTATTCTTACATCCTAGACAAAACAATGTTCCAAATCAGTAGAATCAGAATCAAAGAGGTAGACAACATTAGAGATACCCACAAAAACTATATTAACACTACCAGCAACAACCATGTCAGTAGTACCAGTAACAGCCACATCAACAACATCCATGATAGTATAATCAGCAACAAAATCAGTAGCCAAGATTGCAAACAAGACTTCCCCAAGTAGGTCATCCAAATAGAGGGTATCAAAACAACAATCAATAAGGGTATGACTATTGGGGCAAATGGAATCATAATGTCACAAATTTCTATCAAATACAAAGAGATAAAAGGGGTCCACAAGATAATAATCTCAACACATTGTATGCAACAAACCAAGTTAATGTTGAAGATAAATATTATTTGTATATTGATTTAGGGGCAGCAAAGCACATGACAAGGATGCAATACTGGTTGACCAAGGTTCATCCTACTTCTAATAAATTCATTAATTTTAGTGATGAAAGTCCCATTCCAATTAAATGTGTTGAGGAGGCACCACTTGCGTTGCATGACGATAATAATGTTCTTGCAATAGATGTATTTTATGTGCCTAGTCTTATAAAAACCCTTCTTTCTATTGGGCAACTTACAGATAAGGGTTGTATTGTCTATTTTTAAAAATACAAGGGCTACATTTAGGAACCACATGGCACTAGTAAAGCCATGGGAGTCAAAAAGGATGGTGTTTACTACCTCCTTACCAAATATGTAACTAAAACATCTTTGCATACAACTACTAATTTTTATTTGGAGTACATGTAGCATGAAATAATGGGGTATTTAAATTTTCATAATCTTCAAATTATGGTAAGAAAAGGTTTAGTAAAATCACTTCCACATATTAAGGAGTCTAAATGTTTTTGTGAGCCATGCATTATGTCCAAACACCATAGACAAACTTTTGAGTAAGGAAAGGCTTGTAAAACCAATAGACCATTGCAATTGGTTCATTCAGACATTTGTGGACCAATTTTTATTCAATATTATACTAGGGACAAATACTACATCATATTCATTGATTATTACATCAGAAAGGTATGGATATACCTAATTCAGTATAAATAGAAAACCCTTGATAAGTTCAAGGAATTCATGGCACTTGTTGAGAGATAAAGTGGCTATCAAATCTCCACCTTAAAATTAAATAATTGTGGAGAATATATCTCCAATGAATTATTCAATTTTGTAAGTACCATGGGATAAGGAGATATTTCACAACTCCTTATACCCCACAATAAATGGAATAGCTAAGAGGATGAATCAAACAATAACAAATAGGGCAAAATCAATGTTACATACTACAACATTGCCCAACTCATTTTGGTAAAAAAAAATCTTACTGTTGCATACTTGACTAATAGGTCCTACACAAAGGCCTTACATGAAAGAACACCTAAATAAGCATGGAGTGGAAGGATTCCCTATGTGGGCCATTTGAAATTCTTCAGATGTGATGCCTATGCTCATATTCCTCATAATAAAAGGAAGAATTTTGATGATAAGAGCCAAAAATACATCTTTGTGGGCTATAGTGATAGTGCTAATGCATATAAGTTGTATGATCCTATTTCTAAGATAATAATTTTATCTAGGGATATTAAATTTCATGAGTATCCCCCATCTAATCCTCCTCATATGTCCCCCAATTTGTAATTAACTAATGAAACAATTTCTTCCTTGATACATACAATATCATCTAGTCCTTCCCCTTCACTCATAAATCAATAAATTCCTCCACATGAAGAACTTCCCACAAATGATCCATGTCCTCCATCTCCTCCTCCATATAATGATCAAGCCACATCATCCAATCATTTACCTAAGTGGGTTCAAGCCACCATAGATGAAACCCAAAGTCATTTTACCACAGGTAAAAGGCATTCAACCCTAAGACACCAAGTGAATTATGTCCTCATGTCCAAAGTCCTTAGCCAAAATGAACCTTCTAATATAAAATAAGACCTTGTTGATCCTAAATGGGTTATTGCCATGGATAAATAATTGGATTCCATTGAAAGGAATCACACTTGGGAGTTAGTTTATTTACCCCAAGGTAAATATACCATTGGTACAAAATGGGTGTATAAGGCAAATTATAAAGTAGATGGCTCACTAGATTGCTACAAGGCTTGTCTAGTAGCTCAAGGATATAAGAAAAAATAGATAATTTATTATGAGGAGACCTTTTCTCTTGTGGAAAATATGACTACAATCCATACAGTTATTGCTTTGGTAGCTCAAAAGCATTGGCCTATATATCAGATGGATGTCAAAATTACTTTCCTCAATGGTCACTTGAAGGAGGAAGTGTATGTGAACCAACCACCAGGGTACACGGTTGAATTCCAAGAAAATAAATTTCTTAGATTGAAAAAACTCTATATGTGTTGAAGCAAGCATCCCGAGCTTGGTATGCAAAAATTGACTCCTATTTCATCAACCTTTTTTTCACTAGATTTGCACCAGAATCTACTCTCTATGTGAAACAGTGGAGGAACCGCATCATTTTGGTTACATTGTATGTGGATGATATTCTCATTATAGGTGATGACACAGAAGGAATAAGGTTGCACAAGGACTTATGCAAGAATTTTGAGATGATAAATTTAGGCCTCCTCCACTATTTCTTAGGTATAGAGGCATGGCAACAACATGGTAAGATTTTTATCTCATAGGCTATATACATTCAGTCTATTTTGGAGAGTTTTCGCATGGAGGAGTGTAAGCCCTCCTTCACTCCCATGGAAAACAGGTTGAAATTTGTTAATAGTGATGATGAAGAAAGGGTTGATGGCATCCTTTATAGGTAGCTAGTTGGAAGTTTGATCTACTTAACTTCAACTAGACCATATATTTCCTATTCAATTGGCTTTATTTACAGACTCATGCAGTATCCTAAGAATATCCATTGGATAACTACTAAGAGAAGTTTAAGATTTCTCAAGGCCACCCCTCATCATGGCCTTATGTATACATCATGTGATGATTTTTTAATGATTGGCTACACAGATTCAGATTGGGATAGTTGTCCTGAAACTAGGAGATCCACATTAGGTTATTTTTTTTAGTTGGGCTAGGGCTCTATTTCATGGATCAAAAAGAAGTAGAACACAATATAATTATCTTCAGCAGAGGCTGAATATAGAGCAACAGTTGAGGTAGCTAAGGAGGCTATTTGGTTGAGGTAATTACTTTAGGACATTGGGATATTCATAGATGGTCCAAATTACATATATTTTGAAAATCAAAGTACCATCAAGATGGCCAAGAATCCAGTTTTCCATGCTATAACAAAGCACATTGAGATCCATTATCACTTCATCAGATAAATGGTCCAAGAAGACATTATACACATTGAGTATGTACCAACTCAATATCAAGTGGCTGACATTTTCACCAAGTCACTTTGGCAAGACAAGTTTTCTCATTTTAGAAAATTGATTTATGTATGTAATAGAAGTCAAAATTAAAGGGGAATGTTATCTAATTTTGACTTATTTTTTCTATAGTTAGGATAGTGCACATTAAGTGGGAATGTTAGAATATTATAATGTGCACTATGCCTTAGTTTGACACTTGTCTTCTACCCACTTGTCTTATGTCTTCAATTTGAGTTCTCCAACTGGAGTTATGTGTCTTCTGCATGACACTTGTCATATATCCCCCATATGCTTTATACCTATATATTGCAATCATTTTGTAAATACAATAGTTCCTTTTGTTCAGTACCAACAAAAAAGAGCATATTAGTTAATATATTAAATAAAACTAATTATAATATTAGTTAGGATTAGATTAATATTTAATACTATTATTGTTACTATTAGTTAATGTTATGATATAATTAGTCAATATATACTAGCTATAATACATTAACTAATATTGTTCTTAGTATCAATAGATTTTAAAGTTGAAAAATATTAAATTTAGTTTTAGGTAATTGTAAAGCTATTACTCTAAAACTGATAAATACTAAAGTTATTATTCAATATACTTTAAATGGATGGGAGGTTTTCCATTGTGAAAATACTAATGTTAGGATGGGGATGAAAGATAATGTTATGGTATTTACAAATCATAAGAAAGATTATATAGGTTTTATTATGTGGCAATACACTAGGTATGAGTATGCAATATATGATGAAAATATCCAAATATGAGGTACATGCAAATGCAAGGGTTCAATGTAATCATGGTAAGGTACAACAATGTTGTTATGTTAAGTGATATGTTGAAATATATATCTCTTCCTTAAATGCATTAATTTTACCATTGGTACACCTAGTTTATTATTTGGTTTATCATTAAGTATGACATATGTATCCAAGAACCTCCTATTGTGAGACTAAAAACATGGGTGAATATACCTAGTCAACAATAAAATTAAGCTTAGAGATATGGTTGGAGAGATGACTAAATTATTTTGTTATATAAATTGTATTGTTAGGAAGAATATAAAATTAGTTTGAATAAAATATATAGTCATTATGATGGAGGTACATATATTAAATTAATGTTATGGTCTAAATAATATTATATGTGTATCAAATTTTCAATATGATTTGCATCTTATACAAGGACTAAATATGTGAGTAAATATTATTTATTTGGGATTGCATTTTAAGTATGTGTATGTACTTGTATATGAAAAATTTGACATGGCTATGGGTGTTTACAAATGTTTATCCATGTAAAATATGTTAAGGTTTCATCATTCTTGTTAGAACTAAAATCCTTTGATGATTGTATTATGAAAGTGATGGGTATTTAAGTATATAGGATGTCTATTTTAGGCATAACAATCCTCTAACCAAGTTTGTAATTTCCTTTACCCTATACTAGATTTATATGATTTGGGAGGGGTGGTTATACCATTTTCCTTCTTACATGGGCTATGATGTATTAACTCATAATATTACCCT
This sequence comes from Wollemia nobilis, assembly GCA_028583015.1. NCBI lineage: Eukaryota > Viridiplantae > Streptophyta > Pinopsida > Araucariales > Araucariaceae > Wollemia > Wollemia nobilis. The sequence continues at coordinate 4,560,279 of JAQPPZ010017106.1, forward strand.
TCTTAATAGCTCTATTTTTAGCTTATGACCAAAATAATAAATCTTGAGGGTGATGCTATAGTTTATATATTTGAGAGATAAAATTCCCTCCACTTAATATGGACTTTATACTATACTTAGGAGTGTTAGGTTCCATCGATTATACACTCCAAGATCATATTTTTATTATAAATAATTCATTTAATGCTTATAGAATTTATTACTTAAATTATACTTCTTTAATTTATTTAAGTGAAGAATGTGTTACCATGCATCTATTGTCACTTGTTGAATTTATTGACTTCCAATATTTGGATTGCATATAATGGAGTGAAGGTTGTGTGTGGATTATTTTGATTTATTTTTATTTTATTTTCATTGTGATAAATTCCTAAATTATTTGTAAATTCTCCTTTTATCATAAGTTCCAAGATATGATGAAGGACATGTATATTTTTAATGCAATATTTTGTAATTGTGCATACTTGATTCAGTATTTTGAATGATCCTATAGCTTCCATATTTTTTTTTTGAACTAGAATATAACAACTTGTCAATTGCTTTGTGGTATTTAGAAAAAATCTGCCTTTATCACAACTTATATTGTCAATCTTGATGATATCACAATCCATATTATTATTTAGTATCTTTATTACTTGTTATGTTGGTACGCTTATTGACAATAACTTTATAATATCATGGTCTTTTTTTTTTTTGTTTTTTGGTAAGTAAGAGAATATTATAATTAACATCGGGTTTTAACTGGTTGACCCAAAACCATTTTACAGAATAGGGTCCACTGACCAACTGGACAAAGGCTAAGCCCTAAAAGTTTAAACTGACAACAAAAAGGGCCAAGACCTACTCTTCCAACAGAATAAAGCCAAACTAAACTATGGAAGCCTAATATTATGGCCATCAGAAAAGAAAGACGCAAAATAGAACTAACAAAGACAAAAACTAATCATGCAAGCACCATGCAGAGTAGCTTGTGCCCATATAAAAATAATAGAATATGGTCAAAAAAACATCCCATAGAATGGACAGCCAAGAGGCCAAGCATTCTTACTTGTAGTCCTCATCTAACTTCTTATCATCCTCCTTGCCATCATCTTTAGATTTTTCCTTCGACTCCTTGTGCCCCTGGAACTACTGGCTATAAAACAGAAGATTTAGAGAATCACATAAATCAACAGCTACACTAATGAGGCCAGACAGACTCTTCAACTGGTTGATACTTGTTGGAGGTCGATGAAATTGTCATCTTCTCCAAGACTATTATGGTGGGGTCTGGTACCTCATTGTCAGGGATCTCCAACACTTTGTTATTTCTTGCTAGGGCCTTTTTGCGACATCGAATCCAAACACACCTTGGGAAATACTTGAGGCCAAAGCGGATGTTTCCCATGCATGAATTTGTAGATAAAAAACCTATATCAATGCCCCACCAACTGCAAAAAACACTAGTCACATGAACAAAAAAACAAATATGACAAAAGCCATTATAAGGTTCAAAAAAATATTTTTAAAAATGCCCCCATTTTCTGTCATTGATCCACTTTGAGCCTTCCAATCTAAAATTTTTCATTATCTATCACCATTGAGACTGCATGAGGAAGATTTTCAGTCCACGTGATCAAATTTTCTGCTACAATGCCTTCATTTGCCAGCCTATCAGCTACCATGTTTGCTTCCCGGAAGGTATGCAAAATTATGGCCTCAGGTCGATCATGAATTAGAGCCCTTGCTTCGTGGATGTAGTCATCAAATATCCAAGGAGCTCTCTTATTGTTCTTTAGAAGATTTATAATAATAAGAGAATCACCTTCCACCAACAGTTTCCCTGGATAATTCTCTGTCACCTTGAGGCTCCTCCAAACTGCCCTCGCTTCAACCACATTGTTAGTTTGAGCTCCAAGATGTTCAGCAAAAGCTACAAGCACCTCACCCTTGTGGTATTTAAGTAAGCCACTAGCCCCTGCTTCACCTGGGTTGCCCTTAGATGCCCCATAAAAATTTAACTTAATCCACCCTAAGGGGGGTGGGGTCCATGTGATCATGGTTCTAGGACAGACTTGAGGATGATTGAGGCCATCAGTGAGAGGTAAGTTTAATGACTGGCCTAATGAATCTTCAAAAGGATTTGGAGGTCTAGATGCAGAAGGCACTAAACAAGCATTCTCATTAGCATATACTAAAATTTTTGACAGGATAGAGGATGACTGAGAAACCTTATCCAAGAAGGCCCGACGATTCCTTTCCAACCATATCTGCCACAAGTAGTGATGAAGGCAGATCTTCCACATATACCTAAGACGCCTATTCAAAAATGGAGAATGCCACTGGACAAATAAGTCAAAAATGGACTGAGGATGGACCCAATAAATATGAAACACTTGTAACAGACCTAACAAGATTGAGACAGCAAAATTACAATACAAAAAAAAATGATCAATAGACTCCCACTCAGACATACAAATATAACACCTATTAACAACAATCACACCTCTTTTTATTAAGTTATCCATGGTGAGGATCTTATTTTGGATGGCCATCCATGCAAAAAACCCAACCTTCGAAACAATGCTTTTGGGCCAAACTTCCAAGTGAGGGAAAGTAGGTTCATCATTATCAATAAGCATCAGATAAGCAGTCTTGACAGAAAATTCCCCATTGTCTAAAGCTTCCCAAATAATCTGGTCCTCAAGAATGCCAGAAGGGAGTAAAGACTGTCTTAATTCATTCTCCAGTATTATTGATGCCCCTGGTAGATCATTGTTCATTATTGGCTTCCAAACCCTTCTATTTTTTGACAAAGTAATAAAATCTGCAACTTTGGTACCAAAAAAATCAATTGTCCAAGCTCTAAGGGTTGAAAATATGGGGTCTGCAGAGAGGGGATAGTCCTTTAACCATTTGTGGTCCCAGAAATCAATGTTTCTTCCATTTCCCAGTTTCCAACGTAGCCCTTTGCTTAGCAAGTTTTTAGTTTGAAGGATTGATTTCCAAAAAATTGATCCCCCCGGGAGGAAAGGAATAACTTAAGAATTCAGTTTCTTGCAAATACTTTCTTTTGATTATAGTAATCCATTCTGCATTTGCATTTGTCAGAAGACGCCATGCTTGTTTGGCCAGGAGGGCCATGTTTAAATGTTGTATTCTCCTTAGCCCAATACCTCCAAACTCCCTTGGTTTGCAAACCCTATCCTAGGACACCAAGTGAAAGCACTGCTTAGATTCAGAACCAGTCAATAGGAACCTCATCTGGATCTGTTCAATTTTAGTGTAGACACTTGTAGGAGCTTTAAAAATAGAGAGAAAGTATACAAGGATGCTTTGAATGGAAAACCTGGTGAGAACTGCCTTGCCAGCTTGAGATAACAAATTCCCTTTCCATCCAACCAGCTTCCTCTGAATTCTTTCAATTACATTAGTCCACATGGAATCAGTATCTCTGCCTGTAAATAAAGGAAGGCCTAAGTATGTGGATGGAAGAGTAGACACCAAGCATCCAAGAATCCTAGCAATCTTAATCTGCCTCTGAATTGGAGTGTTAAAGAAATAAATTTTACTCTTTGAAAATTTTACCTTTTGCCCCGCAGCATCCTCATATAGCTCTAGAATATGTTTTATGACCTTAGCCTCAAAAAATGATGCAAGAGTTAACAACAAAGTATCATCCACAAACTGTTCATGTGTAACTGCCTGTGTTTGTGATGATGCTTTAATTCTTGAAATAAGACCAATATTACAGGCAGCTTTGATTGTCCTCCCAAGGGCTTTAGCCACAATGATAAACAACATGGTAGAGATAGGGTCACCTTGCCTTAGGCCCCTTTTACTTTGAAAGTATCCAGCAGGAGCACCATTAACAAGGACCGAAAACCAAGGTTTCATAAAACATCCTTCCAAAAGCTTGATCCATTCATGATGAAAACCAATTTTTTGAAGAATGTCAAAGACAAAACTCCAGTTTATGCGGTCATAAGCCTTGTTCATATCCAGCTTGAGAGCAAAAGCGAGGTTTTTAGTCTGGACTACCGAATGGAGGGCTTCATGAATCGTTATGACACCATCAAGGATGGACCTTCCAGGGACTGAATGCCTTGACAAACATCAATAAACATAGGAATGATCTTCCTCATTCTATTTGCAATCGCCTTGGTCAAAATTTTATAAACAACATTACAAAGGCTAATAGGTCTAAAATCCATCATAGATCTAGGAGTAGTAATCTTTGGGATTAAAGCAATAAAAGTGGAGTTAAAACTTCTCGGAATATGCTTTGTGGACTGAAATTCCTTGATAGTAGCACATACATCAAAACCTACAATATCCCAAAAATCCTGAAAAAAATGAGGTGAAAACCCGTCTGGACCTGGAGCTTTATCAAGGTTCATTGAGAAGAGGGCCTCTTTGATTTCTTCATCCGTGAAAGGCTTAATTAACTCCCCATTCAAGTCATCAAAAATTAAATGAGGAATATGGTAAAGCATTGATTCTGAAGCTAAGGCAGAACTGAAATGTTCTTCTCCTAAAAGATTCTGAAAATAGGAAACTGCTTCATTTCTGATCTCATTAGGACTAGAAAGGGATGATCCATCATCTCTAACAAGTTCTTTAATTCTATTGTGGCTTTTGTTCCTTAAGGTAGATGCATGAAAAAATCTTGTGTTGGCATCACCTTCTTTTAGCCAGGTAGCTCTAGACTTTTGTCGCCAAAAAGTCTCCTCGCAGGCTAAAACATTATGGTACTCAGCAAGGGCTTTCTTTTCATATGCCTGTAGGGAAGGGTCTGGCAATCCCTCTTCAAGTTTTTTCTCAATGGTTGATAACATTTCAGAGATGACTTTCTTGTTTTCAAAAATATTTCCAAAAATTTCTTTATTCCAGATCCTTAGATTTTCTTTCACCACTTTAAGTTTACGTGCTAATCTGAATGAAGGCCTGCCATGACAAGAATGCTGCCACCACTGAGAAATTCTGTCTCTGAGATCAGGGTGGTGCATCCACATAGATTCAAACCTAAAAGGCCTTTTGAATTTTGGAGTCTCTTCAATTTCAAGTAAAATCGGGTTGTGGTCAGACCCAATTAGAGGCAAGGACAATAGATTTGCATCCCCAAAAGATTGTATTGCTTCCTGTGACAAAAAAAACCTATCAAGATTTTCCATTATAAGTTGATTTCCAGACCTCCTATTGCTCCAAGTAAATTTAGCATTTTTTAATTTGACATCCAATAAATTGTTGTTGTTGATGAAATCTTGAAAGTCCTCTATACTTCTTGCTGGAATTCCTACTCCCCCTTTTTTATCAGAGGGGTAAAGAGGGGTATTAAAGTCCCCCGCCACTATCCATGGGATATCCTGAAAATATTCCTTGAAATGACTGAGTAAATTCCATAGATCAGCTCTCCCAGATATAGAATTAGGGGCGTACACATTTGTTAATATCCAAGAAAGGTCACTAACCTTATCCTTAAAAATAATGCTCATTACCCTTTCCCCTAATTGAATAACCTTGCCTTCCACCTTCCCTGGATTCCAGATACAAAGAAGACCACCTGAGGTTCCATTGGCTTTGCAAAAAATTGCTTCTCCCTTTTTCCAGATATTGAGGGCAATTTTTCTAGACAAAACTTCATCGACTTTAGTTTCTTGCAAAATAAGAATAGTGGGATCAAAATCACTTCTTAAATATTTTACTAACCACTGTTTAGGAAGGCCATTGAGCCCCCTTACATTCCAGGATATGATCTTCATTTGGAACTTTTAAAGTTTTTTCCTCTTCCCCTGCCTTGGACTTGAGGGGGCTTAAGAATTTTGTTTTCTTCAAAGGGAAGATTTCCAGTTGATGGAAACAGAGTAGTCTGAATTCCATTAGCTATCTCATCTTGGACCTCTTCTTTCCATTGCTGGGCATTTGACTTTCTTCCCTTTTTTTTCTCACCTCCACAGTCAATCATGGGGGACTTCATTGTGCTTCTAGTCTGTTTCGGGCTAAATTTGGTTTGGGTAACCTGTTGGATAACAGTACTGGAAACCCCTTCTCTAGATTGGGACAAAGACAAAGGTGAAAAATGTCGCTTGGAAGGGCTGATTAATTCTGAAAGCACTTTTTCTCTTTCTGGGGCGTAAAAAGACTCATCATTAGGGAATTCTTTATGGCCAACATAAGGAGGATTGGAAGGTCCAGATTTGGTTGGGGAGTCAAGGTAAGCAGGGAGACCAAGAATTATATCCTCAACATTAGACCCTTCATTTTGATTTTCCTCTGTAATTATTTGGTTTTCAGCCAAAATGTTAAATTTATTTAGATTTTCGAAAGGAGAGCATACCTTTTGTTGGTCAGTTTGTGATGTAGCAATTTGCTTGTCATTACCATTGTCCATGTGAAGCTCAGCCTCATTCTCCATTTGCCCCAAACTAGAGGCCTTTGCCTTTTCAACATTTGGATCTTTAACCCTGTACATCCCTGTGTATTTGCCATTATTTCTGAAAGACTGCCGCTTGGAATCATTATTCCTAGGAAGGGTTTGCTGGCTTCTCAAAAAAGAGCATTGTCCTTTGAGATGGCCTTGAATATTATAGTCAGAGCAAAATTTTGGTCTATTTTCATATTCGATGACCTGTAATCTTGTTTTATTTCCATATTCTAACTCCACATGAGTAGGAAGCTCAGATTCTAGGTTTGCATTTACACAAATCCTAGCATGCGTCATTCTGGTGTGTGCAAGGGTTGGATTGTCAATGGCCACCAATTCCCCTATGGTCTTGGCAATACCCTAAAGAAAATACTCATGCCACCAATGAAACGGGAGATTTTGGAGACAGACCCAAATGGGGGCGAAGTTTATGCTCTGCTTTTCTGGGTCAAAATCCTCAGCCCATCTCCTGAGAAAAAGACTTCTTCGGCCCAAGAACCAAGGTCCTCCTGTTAGAATACGACTAGCATCTTCACTATTGTTAAGGCGTACCACAAAAAACCCCCTTGATAATGAAATAATCTCCATGTGTCCAGAAGTCTTCCACTTCAAGGATGCCCATCGTCAAATCGTTTCAATATCCGGCCTGCCCCCTATGAATTTGCCTACCAGAGAAAAATTTTCCATCGATATAAAGTCTGCCATTACGCTTTCAGGCACGTATACCTTCTTCCCATTGGGAGTGAGAGGTGTTAAGGAATGTAAGGAAACCCTATTTCCACCTTTAAGGGCCTGTGCAAAAGACTTATTGCCCTCAGAATTCTTGATGTGGGCCTTCTTATCAAAAATAATATCAGGGGGTTTGTGTCCCTCTAATTTTTTAAAACCCTCAGTGTCCTTGTCACTGTCCACCTGATCTTCCTCAGTTGCTTCAGAACCTTGCTTGTTCCCTCCTTGAGCCTCACAGCTTTCAGGGGTTTGGAAACCCTGTTTCCCACCTCCAGTAGAATGAAAATCATGTTTGCAGAAATTGCACCTGCCTCCGCTCCCGCTTTGCTCCATTCCTGCATCTCCTACTATTTTCAAGAGATATAATATCATGGTCTTTGATGATGATGTATTGATATCTTTTTTGAGTTGCAAAAATATATAATTGTCTTTGAACATGTAGTTTTCAAGCTATCTCATGCTTATTCAAATATTTCTTCACAAAAGGCTATTCATCTTGCAATTGTTTTTCTCTATACTTGGAAGAGTAAGTAGAAAAGGAATTAAATTTGAATGTACCATCTTCATTATAGAATGTAATGTACTTCTTGGCCTTAGAGGTATCCCATAGCTTGTGCTTGTAGTAGTTTCATTTATATCTAGGTAGTGTTACCTCTTATTGGTTCTTTGATTTGAAGTGATCAACCCATAGAATATGCCTTGTACAATTATTTGTATGATTTAAATGCTTCCAAGTTTCTTAAAATACCTTTTCTTGGAGTCATACCAAACATTATTTTATTATTTCAAGTGTGCTTGTACAATAAACATGTGTTCTTCTTGATATTTTTATTTTTTTCTTTAACTTAATTATATTTTGCTACATTACGTTGTTGTGCATTTTTACAAGATTTATTTTGATTTCTCATGAAGGTGATACAATTTTGAATGGATTATGCAAAAATTCCTCTAAAATATGTCCTTTATTACCATATTTTTCACATGTATTTTGTGTATGTAAAGTACTTTTAGAATCATTTCTTTGATTTTGATATCATTTAAAATTAATTTTTACTTAGAGGTATTGTGGAGATCTCATGCTTATTATAAATGGTTGCTTCTCTATTTGAATTGTAAGTAGTAAATTTTCTTCTTCATATACTATATGTGAGGCATCTACATTTTCAAGTAGGTTCACCAACATTTCAAAGTTTGGTGTTTACTCAATAATATTTAATATAGTCATAAAATCATTATACTTAGATGGAAGTGATATCAAAATAATTGGAACTAATGTTTCATCAAATACTTGAGTTCTCAATTATTGAAATGATGCTTTTAACTCTATAACTCTCCTCATGAATAATTCTAGCTTTTCTCCACTCTTCATATTTAGACAATGGAGTTGACTCAAGAGGAATGGAATCTAATTTTTATTTTTGGTTTCAAAGACTATTCTTAGCTTCTCCCATGCATCCTTGGTCATTGTTGAATATTGAATATACTCTTGGACCTCATTTTTTTAATCCAAATATAATTATTATTCTTTCCTTTCAGTCTACCTTATCAAATTTTATTTTATCTTGTCATTCTATAGTAGGATAGGTAATGGTTCCACCTACTAGTTTCCATAATCCCTCAAGTCAAGTTGCATTTTGAATTTGGTTTTCTAGGTAGTATAATTTTTTCCCCTCAACAGTTGGGAATTTAGAAATAAAACCTTTGATGCTCCACTAGCCTTGGTAAACTTTCACAAATTTATAATATTTTTCTTTCACTAACTCAAACTTGAAAATTACTTCATTAGGAGTATATATAAGCCTATACTCAAATTTAAATTGATTTTTCACATCATGATAAAATTTATTTCATAAAATAAAAAAACTACGAATGTAAATATTTTCTCTCTTCTTATTTGAAATTGAATACTCTCTCAAAATAATAATATGTATTCTTTCTATATTTATTTTAATCAAAGAAACTCTTCAAATTTATGTACCTTTTTTTTCTTCCAGTATGAATGTGGGATTTTTAAAATCTCAAGTCTTCTTGAATATTGTCTTCGAATTCTTAGTGAAGATTAAACTAGATAAACTTTTGATGTTTGCACTTGTACTTTCTATTGAAAAATGTACCACCTGATATAATGTGTTGAAAACCTATGGAATTATCTTAGAGAAATATTTTTATTTCTACAAACAAGTAACATTGATATCCTTCATCTTTCTTTCCTTTTATTTGAATAATTATCGGATTTTTTTTGTAACTAAAATATCTCTATAATGAACCTCTTCTATAAGTGTTTATTCTTCTTCCAAGTGAGTGTTATATTGAGCAATTTGGTGTCTTGGTGCATTTCTTCTAGTTTTTGAGTGTATTCTTCTATAGAAAATCTCTCTCCCATGTTCAATGTGAAACAATATTTTTTTTCCTTCATTTTCTCTCCTACACCTTTGTACCCTCTTTGCATTGTTTATATATGAGTTTCATAACATGCTTTATCATGTACAAGTGCTTGTATCGCTTATTTGTAAGGAACTCATGGTCAAGCACAAGTTTGTTGCTTGTGAGAATTATGAGGTACATATGGATGAGCTACACAAGTTCTATGGATGTTCACATTCTTTGATTGTTTTCTTTCAAAACATGGGTTTCTTGTCCTTGTTTCATAGATTTCTTACACTATTCAAATGGTACCAAAATTTTGTTCACTATTGGTTGGATGATGCCAATGTATCCATGCCTTACTCTTATTTTGGAGTGGTGATTCAATATTTTTATTGAATTAGAAGCACAAGACTTTAATTTATTATTTTTTAAATTTGAATTTTTATGATCTACATGCTCTTTTAGAATACACAATTCGTGTGTTCTATGTTTTTTCTCAAAATTTTCTATACTTCACCATGTTCCTTTTTAGAATATTTTTGTTGAAAATATATTGAATGTTTTGCATGTTATTCTATCGAGGTTAACTCTAAAATGTACTATACACTCTCTATGTATCCTCATCAGGGTTTATGATGGAAACCCATGATGAAATTTGTAGGGTTTCTTAAGTTATTTTTAGACCCATATGGGTTGTTTATGGGTAAATATTTTGAACCCATGGTATTATAAAATTCATTCTTGTGTTGTTATTATTTAATTACACTTGCATCAGGATTTGAAGAGACATGAGAGATGAACATTATTGTATTGGAGATATTCAAGTTTATACAGTAAGGAGATATTACTATGCTAGATTTTTCCTATAAGGATTTTCCAGGTGAAATAATGTGTTGTTTGTATCTATTATCTTCTTATTTTTTCCTTTGATTATGTATTAACTAATTTTATAGATTTAGTTTATTGGGACCTTTTGCTCTTCATTTGGTATTAGATCTAATTTTTTTAGCTTTTTTCAAAGAGTAAGGGTTTCAACCCTATGATAAATTAATTATTGAGTGGGAGCCATACATGAAAGAATCTAGACAAAGAAAAATTATGGGAAGCACAAGAGGAGAGATTGAAAAATTTAATGGATATAATTTTGAGTTATGGAAACTCAATATGGAGGATATATTTATTAATAAATATGAGTGGATTGTAGTCTTGGAAATAATACCAACATAAAAAATAGATGATAATTAGGTTAATATTGATATAAAGTAAAGGAGTTCCATCAGATTGTGCTTATTTGATTTGGTATTGTTGAATGTATCGATAGAGACCATGACAAAGTCATTATGTTATAAGCTGGAAATTTATATCAAATTAAGTCATTGGTAAACAAAATCTCCCTCTAAAAGAAGTTGTATTTATTTCAGATGAATGATGGTGACTCTATGGCTAAGTATCTGAATGATTTTAACAATATGGTAAGTCAATTAAACTTTTTTGAAGTAAAAATGGATGCGAAGAAAAATTTTATTACTTTATTTTGTTCGTTACCTGATTTATGGGATAAGATACTTATGGCTATCACCAATACTATATCTACATTGAAAGTAGATGATATATTAGGAATATTAGTATATGAGAAAATGAGATAAAAAATATTTTGAGGATTATCATCGAAATGATGCCTTGGTTGTGAGAGGTTGTTCTCAAGAAAGAATAAAAAAAAAGAGAAGAAAAGAAATCAAGATCTAGGGATAAATTTATTGCTTCATAAAATATGAAATGTTGGAAGTATGGTAAAACATGGTATTATAAAAGAGACCATAAATCTGAAAAGGTTGATAATATTCCTTCATATGATGAAGGAACTTTTATAGAAATGAATACCACAAATGAAGATTCAGGGGACTTATTCTTAGCTACAATGTGTTGAAGTGAATGCCATGACTCATGCCTAATTGACTTAGGTGCTTCCTTTCATATGACTCATGATAAGGAAGGGTTCTATGAATATGAAAATATAAATGGAGCTAAAGTCTTCTTGGTATATAATTCAACATAAAAATAATAGTTCGAGGAAGAGTCAAATTAAGGTTAAAATATGGAAGAATTAAAACTCTTCTTGGGGTGTTGCATATTCTGGGTTTGTTAAGGAATATGATATCTATGAGTAAGATGAATGATATAGGTGTGACTATGGTATTCAATAAGGATATCTGCAACATGGTTCGTGGAGTCTTGGTGTTGACAAGGGTAGTTCATACATGAACTCTATTTAGACTTGAGGGTAGTTCGTGTAAATATTGATTGTAATATTTTTTTAATTATAGAGGAGAATAGGTCTGAGGTGTAGACCAATTGCTTAATCCAAACCCATAATGGGGGTGGAGGTCCAAGGTTCAAATCTTGGGCCTCGCCAAACTGAATGCTTGTCCCTTTCCTGGTGCTTTCAGTGGCATAAAAGGTTTAAAATGATTGTGGCATGGTGGTTATAGGGGCATAATGTGCGAAGATCTGTGTGGTAGGTTCTAGGGTGGACAACGCAGAATACTATGGTGGCCATAAAAAGTTGGACAGCCTACTTTGATTCATGGCAGCTATCGATTCCACCATGTAAATTAAAAATATATATATAGACGAGAATAATATAGTAGAAGTGGTTTCGAGTATTCGTACAAAAAATTAAATATTTTAGCCTCAACGCATGGGGCATATTGGTGAAAAATATATTTGAACATTAAAATTATAGGTATGGCTAAAGGAATTTATGATTACCCATTAAATTTTAATTTTTGTGAGCATTGTATTTTTGTAAATCAAACCCAAGTCAAGTTTCCTAGTAGTGCTACAATATATGAAGAAATTTTATATATAGTTCACAATGATGTGTTTAGAACTACAAAAGTACCATTGTTAGGTAAATCTATATATTTTATTACATTTATAGATGAATTTTCAAGAAAGACCTAGGTATATTTTTTATGGAACAAATATGATGTTTTCAATAAATTTAAAGAGTTTAAGCCTCTTGTAGAAAATCAAATAGAGAAAAATATAAAGGTTTTGAGAAGTGAAAATGGTGGTGGGTATTGCTCTAATGAATTTGAGCAATTTTGTAAGGACTATGGAATAGAAAGGAAAAAAATAACTTTGTATACTCCAAAATAGAAAGAAGTTTTAGAATGGATGAATAGAACATTGATGGATAAGGTCAGAAGCATGCAAAGTGGTGTAGGGTTACAAAGTAAATTCTGGGCATAAGTCATGTTAAATTTTTGTTACCTCATCAATATATCTCTTACATTAGCTTTGGTGAGAAAGAACTCCAATGAACGTGTGGACTGGTAAGAAACCCTCTCTCAATCATATAAGATTTTTTGGTTGCAATGCTTATATGTATGTACCAAAAGAGAAAATGACTAAGCTAGAATATAAATTTAAAAAATATATATTTATGGGTTATAGTATTGGTGTTAAAGGATATAACCTATGGAACCCAAAAACACAGAAGATTGTTTACAGTCGTAATGTGATATTTAGAGAATCAAAAGGGGTTTTCAAATAGGAAATGCAACAAAGCAAATAACCTAAAATAATATAATAAAAACTGGAACAAGAGTAAGAACTTGTGTTAGAACCTAGTTCTATAGAAGAATATGAACTATAGACAGAGTCTAATGAGGAAAATTTAGTATAATAAGGTTAAGAGGAAGCGAAAGATGTAGAACCTATAACTCCAAGTTTAAGGAGATCAAATTGAGTGAGAAGACTCCCAAAAAGGTATAGTCCTTCAAATATTTATTCTCGATTTAATATATAAATTAATAATTAAAAACCTATCAAGCGAGAATAAGTATTGAAAAAGGACTATAGAGGAAGAAATGAAGTATCTAGATAAAAATAAGACATGGTACTTGGTGAAATTACCCATGAAGAAAATTGGTTGGTTGTAAGTGGGTATTCAAGAAGAAGTACAATATAGAAGAAAAGTTGGAGAATTACAAGGCTTTTCTGGTATTAAAAGTATTTTCTCAAGTTGAGGGAATTGACTTTGGTGAGATTTTTTCTCCTATGGATAAACTAACTTCAACTAGACTTTTTCTGGCTATTTTTTCTACTTTTTATCTTGAAATAGAATAGATGGATGTAAGGACAACATTTATACATGGTGAAATATGAAGACATATATATGTTACTACCAAAATTATTTAGGGTAAAAGGTAAGGAGGACTTGGTATGCAAGTTGAAAAAGCCTCTTTACAGCTGGAAGCAATATCCAAGAATGTGGAACCAAATAATTGATAGGTTTGTTTTGACACATGGGGTTGGAAAAAGTAAAAAAAAAAGTGTGTGTTTTAAATAAGGTGAAAATTATGTTATAATTTTTTTGTATGTGGATGACATGTTGTTAATTGGTAACAATAAGGAAATGATAAAGTTAGTAAAATCTTAGTTATCTTCTAAATTTTACTTGAAGGATTAGGCTGCTGCAAAATTCATTTTGGGTATGGAAATAATAAGGGATTGTGCAAATAAAAATTTATGGTTAAATCAAAGGAAATATGTTGATTTGATACTACAAAGGTTTAGGATGCATGATTATAAACTTGTATGTACTCCATATCATGTTGGTCAAAATTTATATGCTAAACTTATAGTTAGAAGGATTTGGAAGCAAGGGGAAGTGGCCTTTCAACAAGCGAGAGGAGCATCTGGGGGCCTCATGATCTTATGGGATCCTATTAAAATAGAAAGAAGTACTATTCAAGAAAATGAAAGAGTCTTAAGTGTATTATTTCATGATTTTGATACTAATACAAATTGGATTATGCCAAATGTTTATGCCCCCACCTCTGTCCAAAGGCGGTCTCAAATGTGGGAGTTTTTGGGGCATTTGAGCCAATATTTTAAAGAAATTCCTTGGGAGCATCTGATAAGAAGGGAGGATCTGGGTTACCCTCAAGGAGCATGGAGGACTTCAATGAATTCATTAACACAAATGAATTGATGGATGTAAGACTAAAAGGAGCCAAATTTACATGGAGTAACAAGAGGATAGGAATTCAGCTGATTCAAGAAAGGTTGGACAAGTTTTTTTTATCCAAGGAAGCTACAACAATGTTTGGTGATTCAGCATTACAAGCCCTTCCTAAATGCGCTTCAAACCATAATATTATTCTATGGGAGGCATTTCAGGCTAACTCCTTTAAAAATCCATTCAAATTTCTATCAATGTGGGTTAAACATCCGGACTTCAAGAAACTAATAGAGGAATGGTGGCAACAACCTATCCAGGGAAGTGCTTCCTTCAAACTATCTCAAAAACTTAAGATGGTGAAAAACAACCTTAGAATATGGAATAAAGAAGTATTTGGAAATATTTTTGATAATAAGAGAGCAGTGGGGGAAAATTTGAGAATAATAGAAAGCAAAATCTGAAATGGAACCTATGATGAGGCGACAAGGATTGAAGAGAAGGAAACCCTTTGTGAGTTTTATAATATTTTAGCTTGTGAGGAGATGTATTGGAGGCAGAAATCAAGGGCATTATGGCTAAAGTAAGGGGACTCTAATTCAATGTTTTTCCATGTTACCACATTGAGCAATAGAAGCAACAATAATATTAGAAATTTAACTAAGTTGGATCGATCCTCAACTCAAAACATTTAGGAGATCAGAGACGAGGCTGTTAATTTTTTTAGTTCATTATTGGGTGAATAATGGGCCTGTAATGCCCAAGCAAAGGACTCTCTCCTTAAATTCATTCCACAACTCATTTATGAAATGATTAATGAGTCTCTTACAACAACTTTTTTATATGAAGAGTCAAGGAGGATTTTTTTATCATGGGCCAGATGGGTTTTCATTGCAGTTTTTCCAAGTTTATTGGGATATTGTTGGAGCAAAAGTTATTGCTGCAATCAAGGAGTTCCAAATTTCAAATCATATTCCAAGGGGTTTCAATTCAAATTTCATTGCTTTGATCCCTAAAGGCCCCAACCCCAAGACTATGGCTGACTTTAGGCCGGTTAGCCTGTGTAATATATCCTATAAAATTTTGTCCAAAATTTTAGCCAACCGTTTGAAGAAAGTTCTACCGGTTATCATTGATCCAAGTCAAGGAAGTTCTGTACAAGGAAGATCAATTTTAGATGGAGTTATTACTGTTCATGAGGCTCTTCATACAACTGCTCAGACCAAAAAATTAGTAATGGCTTTAAAGTTAGACATGAACAAAGCATATGACAGGATAAATTGGGAATTCTTAGAGGCAGTTTTATTAAAATTTGGCTTCAACATGAAATGGGTCAAGTTAATAAGAGAGTGTATTTCTAAGCCTTATTTTTTAGTTTTGGTTAATGGGTCTACTGCAATTTTTTTTCAAATAAAATGTGGTCTAATACAAGGAGATCCCATAAGTCCTATGTTGTTCATCATCATAGTTGAGGCCTTGGGAAGAACCATTAAGGCAATAGTGGTAGCTGGACTCATATCTGGTATCAAGGCCATATCGCTAACTACCCTGGTGACACATCAAAAATTTGTTGATGATACATTGCTACTGACTTTGGCTTCTATGGTTGAGGCAAGAAGGATTAAAAATATTCTCATAATGTATGAAGAAGTGGTTGGACAGAAAGTGAATTTTGATAAGAGAAAACTTTATTTCATCAATACCCCTATTCTTAGGCAAAACAGCATAGCAAGGATCATGGAATGTCAGATTACATCCCTTCCCACCTCCTATTTAGGTCTTCTCCTATTTATGGGTAAACCTGAAGGATCAATGTGGAACATAGTTCTAGAGAGGATCCAAAAAAGTCTAGCAGGTTGGAAAGGACATCTATTATGTCAAGCAGGCAAAGCAGTTTTAACTATGGCTTCACTTCAAAGTATACCCGTTTACTTCCTATCAGTGTTCAGAGCTCCTAGCAAGGTGTATCACAAAATTGAGCAGCTTCAAAAAAAATTCTGCGGGTCGGGGACCGAGGATAAGAAAAGGATCCATTTAGTAGGTTGGAACAAGGTTTGCTAACCTAAAGCTGATGGGGGTTTAGGATTGAGGAGAGTTGCTCATCTCAATACAGCTCTGTTAGCCAAACAAACGTGGTGGTTATTGACTAAGGTCGATAGTGAATGGACTACCATAGTTAGGATGAAATACCTCCAAGGTGTGAACTTCCTTAATGACAACTTAGCAAGCAGGGGGTCTAATTTTTGGAAGGCAATCCTCATGAGCAGGGATCTTTTCAAGAAAGGTCTTAGATGGATTTTAGGAAATGGGCAAACAATAGACTTTTGGAAGGATCGGTGGGTGAGAGCTGAGGAGTTATCCCAGAATACTCGTTTGGCTAGGATTCAAGAGCATATGGAGTAGCATATTGGGAAGAAGGTTGCAAATTATATGTGGTAGGATATAATTATCAACAAGTGGAAACATCAGAGTACAGGGTTATGAAGCACAGTCTGAAGAGCTTTATAACATTTTAACTCAGCAAATTATTCCCTCTAGAGAGGATAAAGATCACATTTTTTGGGCTGAGACTGAAAGTGGTGACTTCATAGTTAAGTCTACCTATAATTTGCTTCTCAATGTGGAAGGTCAAAAATTTCAATCGAGTTTGGTTTGGATCAAAGGCTTAATTCCTAAAATATCCTTTTTTTCATGGTTGGTGATTCAAGGAAAAATCCTCACTATGGACAATATGTTATCCAAAGGTATGGTTATTGCTAACCGTTGCTACATATGCAGGGCAGGATGGGAGACAACCTAAAACTTATTTTTGGAGTTTTCGATAGCGGAGTCCATCCTAGATGAACTTTTCCAAGCCTTTAGGATCTCGTGGGTTAAGCCTGCTCTTATATCCAAAGTGTTCCATCAATAGCCTCAATCCCTTGTTAGCCTAAAACTTAAGTACCTATGGAAAATTTATTGGCATCATTTTCTCTAGCAAATTTAGCTAGAAAGGAACCATAGGGCCTTTAAGAATACCATTCACAACCCAAAAACCATCCTCAATAGGATTATTGTCTTTGTGAAAGAAAACCTTAGAACCTTAGTGGATGAGAACCACTCAATTCCTCCCCAAGAAAAATAATTAGCTTGGGCCTTAGGTATTGAGGACAAACCTTCCATTCCTTTGCCCAATCCCAAAAATGGGATTTCTTGGGAGCCACCCCCCAGGGTTGCTTTAAAGTAAATTTTGATGGTGTAGCCAAGGAGAACCCAGGAAGAGCTGGAGATGGAGGAATAATCAGGGATCATCAAGGAAATCTGGTCAAGGCCTTTGCTGAACCATTGGAAATCAGAACAAATAACGAAGCAGAAGCTAGAGCCCTTTGGAGAGGGTTGCAAGTAGCCCAAGCAACTCAAGATAACTTTATGATTGAAGGTGATTTGATGAACATCATAAACCTATTAAACAATGGTAAAAAACCTCCATGGAGAATAGAGGGAGTCATCCATGAAGTGAGGATCATTTTTGTGGCAAGACAGAATAGGAGGGCTCGTCACATGTACCGTGAGGCCAACAGGTCAGCTAAAAAATTAGCCAACATAGGTGCTAATGTTGGTAGTTTGGTGACATGGACAGAAGGTGTGCCACATGAAGTGGAAAACATTATTAGACATGAAAAGAAACCTACCCATTAAGGATAAATATGAATGGGTGTTCTTTCCCCATGGAGTTGGTAATAACTATGGGGTTTCCCTCTAAATCATACCAAATTGGAAATGAAGGTAACAGGGTGTAAGCCTTGGAGGATTCCAATAGAGAATAGGAAATGGTCAAGCAACAAGTTTCACAAGTGCAAAGTTCCAAACTTCAATTTCCTGTCAATGTAAGTAATGTTTATAGTTATGTTTAGGTATGGGTGTGCCTTGTTAGTAAGGTGTTGTAGGGGATTCAACACAAGTTCTGGTAAGAAAGT
The DNA here is from genome assembly GCA_028583015.1 of Wollemia nobilis. Taxonomy (NCBI): domain Eukaryota; kingdom Viridiplantae; phylum Streptophyta; class Pinopsida; order Araucariales; family Araucariaceae; genus Wollemia; species Wollemia nobilis. Next base: position 4,578,703 of record JAQPPZ010017106.1, read on the forward strand.
TTCAAGGATGACTAGGATCTACAATCTCAACAGAAGGCTGGATATTGTAATAGGTTTTGGGTTAACCTAAAAAACCCAGTAATTAATGAAGACTTTTATTTACCAAAAAAAAAAAAAGTTATCTGCTAAACAGTGTCCTAAAAAAAATGAAGAAATTGAATAAATGCATCATGTTCCTTATGCTATAACTATTGGTAGTTTGATATATGCAATGGTCTATACTAGAACTAATATTGCACATGGAGTGGGAGTAATTAACATATATATATATATATATATATATATATTTAATCCAGGAAAGGAACACTGGAGTGCTATGAAGAGGATCTTTATATACTTGCATGGAACTTCAGACTATGTTATCTATTACCAAGGAAAATTTT